>OV839568.1:104968958-106244911 GCA_929447395.1 Epistrophe grossulariae
TGATATTCATCACTTGACTATACCATCAGAATTTATGCGGCAGCGGGGTTTGCGTTTGGTGTTCCATTTCTGGTCGTTTTGTGTGATGTTAATCAGATTAGTGTCAGGCGGTCGCAAATTAGATGCACATAACGTCACCCATAATGCCTGTCAAATGGGGAAGCAATAATACAATAAAACGCCGAAGGTCGGTCAGCGAAATTGACATGTGTTGCTGTTGCTTTTGCTTTTGCTGTTGCATTGCATCGGCACGATAGTTATTCAAACTTAAATTGCAAAACTATCTTCACAGCTAAAATAAAAAAAAAATACAAAAAACTATCTTTCAATTGTTGTTTGCATCCTTTTTTCGTTGTTATTGTTATTTTTCATTTCTAATGCACACACGTTCGGGTCGTGACATCGACAACTTTGCTGCACTCATATTTATAGTCTGATGATGGTATATGAAAAGGTGCAGAGCGGCGGCGGCGGGGCTCATCGCATCGCATGATGGCTTGCTGCGTGATAGTTTGGCTCTTTTGCAGATTAATGGCATTTGTACATTGTGTATCCCCTTCCGGTTGACAACCTTACCGCATCGTTTTATGGCCCACTATATGGCTGTTTCTTTTTTTTTAAATATTTTTTTGTGAATTTGTGTGCACACCCCATTCATTGTGTTGTTTGCTTCTACGACGACGACGATGCTTCTGACCTCTCCCCCCTCTCTCTTTCTCTTTGGTCCACAATAGAGTGCGGGTTACTTAAAAATAAAATTCCCATCATCATCATCATCCTCGAGTCCTATACACCCATTCCCATCCCAACTCAACGCCGCACACAGCGGTGTTGGTATGTACATATATATACGGCAATGGCACACAGGATATGCAAACAAATCGCTAAAATGAAATCAGCTGTAAAAATTTTCAAAAATTTCCACGAGGATTTTCGCACATTTCGGGTCGATTTGACTGAATCACGCGCGTTCAACGAACGAACGAACGCCAGCGAGAATTGCAAAACGAATTTGGAAATAATGCGAAATGGCTTTGGAGCTTTAGATATGTCGTTCTCTCTGTGATGTTTGTATTTATATAAATATAAATATATATGTACCTTATATGTAGATAAATTGGGTGCGTATGCACGAATATAGAGGGTGTTCAAATATTTTTTTGTTTTTGTTTCGTTGATGTTGTTGTTTTAATTTAAATAGAATAAGGATTATTGTGCATATTTGATATCTATACGATGAATATTTTAACATTTGATTTCAAGGATTTAAAGTGGAAACAAAATGAAACAGAAAAAATACTAAAATTTAAAATCATGCACAAAATCTTATCCCATCTTTAATCCTCCCTTAACTTGACTCATAATTTGTGTAGGTACCTTCCATCCAGCTGCCTTGGCGAATTCGGAAAAATGTATGTTACATAGATATTTCATAGACTTTATATTTTCATATGAAGGAATTTTTGTATGAAATTAATAAAAAAAAAATACACAAATTCTAATTCGTCTGCCTTTTCTTTTTTATTCGTTTGTATTCTAAAGTCAACACCAGTGTTGTTCGACTTTTTTACTTTACTTTTTTTACATAGTTTTTCACGTTTTTTACATTAGTTTTTTACTTGCTGTTTTTTAATATACCTATGCTTATGTAAAAAGGTTAAAAAGTAAAAAAAACGCGAAAAGTAATACAAATTGGTTACCTTCAAGATTGAAGATGACATTTGGATAAAAAAAAACTATTGAGTTTTTATTTTATTTTCGACAAAATTATTAAAAAATAGATTCTCTAATCTATTTCAGTCCAAGTTTTGCAATATAAAATGTTATGTAAAAGCCTGATTAAACTTAAAAAATCATTTAAAATCCAAAGAAAAAAAAAACTATTTAATAAAATGCTTCAATTATTTATTTGTTCTTTCGATATTTTTAAACGCCTGCCAAATTTTCTTTATTTACTTAAATTTTGACAGATGCCTCTCATTTTCTCTATTTTTTCTCAGTTATTTACTTTGTTTACCTCTTCACCTTTTTACGAGTTTTTTTTACGTTTTTTACGGGATTTTTACGTTTTTTTTACACATATTTACGCGTTTTTGTACCTACTTTTACGTATAGAAAAGGTAAAAATAGTTTTTTACCTGGATTTGAACAACACTGGTCAACACTTTCAAAAACTTTTGAATCTTCATAAATTTCAGAAAACACATCTTCTTTTGCTCGCCTTAAATCCTTTTATATATGTTCATCGCATTAATAGTTTGTACCTACTTACCAAATCTAAATTAATCTTTCGAAATTCGTCACTCAAAGGCAACGAAATTTGATAAACTAAATTTCCTATAAATTAATTAAAAATTCAGAATCCAGGTGATTTTAAAAATTTGACGTCACTTTCCAAAATTCTTATTTTAACCAAATTTTCGTAAACAAAATGAGAATATTTCACGAAAATCATCGACTGCTTCATACTTTGATATCCATTGAGTCAGATTTAATCTCTTCAAAGTTTTTATCTTAGAGTTTTATCAGATTCTTCAAAAGTTAGTCAACATAGTTATGGAATTTATTTCCATTCCCTTTGTGATTTGGTAACTTATGGTTAAGCTGATGACTTATGGAGGGGATTGTGCCCCTTGATCCACCTCTCATCTACGCCATTGCTTGAAATAGTGAACAAAATTATTAAAATAGTTGGAATAAAATCTCTTTTCATGAAAACAGCTGTTTTATTTTACATATTATCCACAACACTCTTTTGTCAAACTCAAGCTGATTTTTGGAGAGAAAAATGGCAGCTAAAATTTAGCGCCATCTGCGTACCATATAGGCTTTAAGAAAACCATAAAATGACATTGTAAGTTGCCGTTGTTGTTAAAATATGTTTTTTATAATTAAAGTCAATTTTTAAGAAAATTACCCTTCCCACTTAAAGGAATGGGGGAATAGACCCCTCCCATATGATTTTTTTTGGCTCGACTCAATAACCTTGTACAGGGTGGCGCACGAATCGTGCTACAAAAATAAAACGTAATAACTTTTTTTCTGTGTGAGTAATCGGCTTATTTTTTTTTTATTTTGTAGGTTACTATTTAGATTTATAAAAATGGATGCTTGGGATACGGAGAAAAGAATTTGGATAGTGCAACGGTACCATGCTTTGCAGTCCGTCATTTCCGTCCAAAGGGAATTTAGGCGGGAGTTTGGCGGTAATCCCCCGAGTAGATGGACCATTATGAGGTTTGTAAACATGTTTGCCGAATCTGGAAGCATCGCACGAAGGCCGTACCATCGAGATGCCAATGTTCGGGTTCAGGATACAATCGCAGCAGTAGCATCTGCAATACAGGCCAATCCGAACGTTTCGACCCGAAACTTATCGGGGCAAATTGGAATTAGTAGACGGTCATTACAACGGACACTTCATGACGATTTAAACTTGTTTCCGTACAAAGTCCAAATTACTAGCAAGTTAAACCCTCAGGATTTGCCTGTTCGCCTGGAATTTTGCCAAAAAATGATATCAATGGCCGAAGAAGACAACACATTGATCAATTGTTTGTTCATGTCTGATGAGGCCCATTTTGATCTTAACGGCAATGTAAACAAGCAAAATTGCCGTATATGGAATGAGTCTAATCCAGAAATGCTCCATGAGACGGAACTGCACCCAGAACGAGTCACTGTGTGGTGCGCAGTTTCATCAAGGTGTATTGTCGGGCCGTACTTCTTTGAAGAAAACGGTGTAACCGTTACTGTCAATGGGGACCGTTATTTAAAGATGTTGAAGGAGTTTTTTTACCCAGAACTGCGCCGAAGACGTATACCATTCAACAGCGTTTGGTTTCAGCAAGATGGAGCAACTGCACATATAGCCAGACCAGTTATGGCGGAGCTAAACAAAAAATTCGCAAACAAATTAATTTCTAGGAACTCCACTCTTCGCTGGCCCCCAAGGTCACCTGACCTGACTGCACCAGACTTCTTTTTATGGGGTTATGTCAAGCAAGAGGTGTATAAAACGAAGCCTAAGAATTTAACTGAATTAAAGCAGTCCATAACGACAATAATTGAGGCGATCCCAACTTCAACTCTTCAGGCCGCAATGAATAATTTTTTGACCAGGTGCCGCATATGCGTGGGACAGCGTGGAGGTCATTTGCGGTCTATAATCTTTAAAAACAACTAACTATTTAAAATAAAATTTAATTTTCTAACCAATAAAAAAAAAATAAATGAAATACATCGATTAAAAAAAAAGTTATTTGAATTTCTTATTGTAGCACAATTGGTGCGCCACCCGTATATGGTAAGTTATGGATTTGTAAGGAAATTCTAACAATTTTTTTTTCAAATTTAGTTCCGCCGTAAGAAATAAAAAAAACGACAAATTCCATTCTAATTTTGGTTCTGCATATACGCGCGCTGTTTGATGAGCGAAATTTATAATTGTAGCAGTTTATTTGGAAAATTCTCCACTTTTTTCTCGCACTGACTTAATTACCCGTATACCGGTATTTATATGCGGAAACTGACATTTCAGTTTTATTTGGACTGTTTTTGTTGTTTCTTTGATTGCTCGGTACATTCAGTGAGATTTTTCTTTTGTTAAATTTGTGAAATTGGTTAAATTTCACTGTTTTTTTTTAGATTACAGATAAATTCAACAGTGTAGTAGGCTTTCATGGGAAGACAATAAAATGAAGTTAGCGGTACAGTATGATTTTTTTTAAAGATATGACCGATCATCATATTAATTCTTTAAGCCGAAGTAAAACGAAAATTTTAGGTAGACTTTAAATCGATAGCGATAACGTAAATGAAACGAATACGAAAAAAAAAAAAATGTCACCAATTGCAGAAAAAAAATCAAAGACCTACATATACATATACATGCAGGAACCAAAGAAACAACACATAAAAATAAAAATAAAATTCTAATATCACTTTTCCGCACACAATTAAAGGTTCGTGCAAATTATTCAGTGCGAAAAAGAGTGGAGACTTCTCCAAACAATCTGGTAAAATTATGTATTTCACTCTTCGAACAGCGTACTGCAAAACGAAAAACAGAACGTTCACGATTTCGTTGTGCCATTTCTGCATGAGATTTTTCGTTTCGCATCAGCAGTGTATACTAGGCTAAAACAAGAAAAATCTTAAAAATATATTGATGGTTAGTTTCATTTATTTGAAATCAACTCTATATACTCAACATTTTTGAGTGCTTGCGTGCAAGAACAAAATCTGCACACTGATACTTGGAATTAATTTTGTGTTTATTTTTCTGGGTAGGTCTATCAGTTGAGGCCATATAAGAATTTATTTGCGTCGTGAGTTCAACAAGATACTCCAATCTAATATATGTATAACTGAAAGATGGGACAGTTCGTAATAAGCTGTATAAGTTGTATAAATTTAAGTTATTCGATGTCATTAAAGATAAGCCCTTTCGATTATTCAAAACAAAAATCCAACCATATTTTCTAATTTCTACAATAATTAACTCCAAATATTTAACTTACTCACATCCAAAGAATGTATATAGTTTATAATTGACGAAAATTTATAGCTATCGTTTAAGTTCCATTTATAGCAAAAGATTCAACTGAAACTTGAAAATATAAATGTCGACAGATTCACCGAAGCGAATTCTCTTAAATCTGGTCTGGATTTCCTTTTGGCAACATAAAAAGGGTTTAAATCGAACCATCGAAGGGGTTAAAATAATGTTCCTCGTCCATATCACCACCTTGTTCGTCGACATCGTTGCCGCCGTGCGTCGCCGTATCCAAATGTACGAGTATATAAAAGGGGTTAACACCAAGGTTTTAGATTTTAGGTGATAATTATCCTAAAGACAAGGAAACGAATAAATTAAATGATTAATACGATTCCGTGAATATCTACTTCATGCTCATTGTTTCATCATCTGTGTGTACCTACTACCTATATAGAGAAAGAGATAGAGACTCCAACAACAAAAAGGATAAAGCACAAATACAAAGACACCATTTATTATATTTTTACCAAAACAAGGGTGCTTTCGTTACGGTTTTATGCTAATTACTCAATGATGAATGAAGGTTGGGGGTATATAGTGTTGCTATATAGGTATACCACTTTCAATGGTTTATTTTCAGTGTACCTTCCTACAAACAGATAAAATAGTGCAGACGACCGACACGACGACGATCTGCCCCAATCAAGTCCACATTCAGCAGAGGCGCCCTTAAATATAATATTTTCCATTAAATTATCCAAGAGCGAGAAAGTGAGTTTAATTTAAATTAGTTACGACAACAATGGTGACGACAACAAAACCTATTCATATTGCCACGCATCATGTAAGCGAAAGGTGTATAGACCGTGGGTTGAAGTAACCATAAGAAACCAAGCACCAAAGACTCCGTCAGAATAACAATACCACATCGCGAGACACGCATCATATACCACAGCACTCCATTTGGCAGACAAAAACAACAAAAATGACAACAACAACAACAAACACAAGGACGACGAGGACCAAAATGATGATGATGACGACTCCAACGTATGAATATGATCCGTAAATGGCATTCTGGACGAGTCTAGCATGAAATATTTGCTTCTTCTACAAGTCGGTCGATGATGGCGGGCGGTTTTTGGGTGCTAGTAGATATAACACTCGCCGTTGCGTTGGTGAGCTCTTCGAAAGTCAGCTGATCCGGTTGCCCGCATAGAATTTCTTATGCACTCCCCATCATCAAAGAGTTCAAAACCGAGGATGACATTTGTAGGTACAAACCTATACAACACACCAGAAGCCGCTGTTATCATATTTTGTGTATCGGTCTTGGTGAGGCTACGTTGAGCGCATATCAAGTAAGTCTTCAAACTGGGGGGATTCGGACCAAAGTGCGCAAGTCTCACTTTTACCCTTGTTTCTTGTTGGAATCCACCCAATCACCCATGCCACCCTCGCACTGACACACACACAACTAAAAACAAACGTTTGTGGCGGGGTTGCAGCTTTATCCGACCCGTTGCTGCGGCTGTGTTCAACAAAACTGTTATACCAGCATTTATATTTTTGTGAAACCCAGAGAGCTATATCAGAGCCTGGGGTTCAAAAACCAACAACACAAGAAAAAAAAAAAAAACGAAGAAAATAAGAAAAATACTGAAATTTCGTTTAAAGTCTCTTGCCACATGACTGGAATACCAATGAGCTGACGCTGAGGCGAGTTCCTTGCGGCGCGGTAATGGTGGCGCTTTTCGAGTGGGGTGAGTTTATATTTTACACACAGCAATCAAGTACAGAGTTGTCCTTTTTTTTTGTTGTTTCTTTTTAGATTTTATCTGATGTTGTTTTTGTTGTTTTTTCTTTTCTTTAAATTTTTGTATCTTAAACCAGGAAGTAAAATAATGTCTACTGCAAGAAAGTGTTTAAGGACCAAAACGTTGACAGTTCTTAATAAGGATGCAGATGAAAGATTGTTTAGGTTAAGGCGCGTTTAAAAAAAAGGGGAGCGTCTTTACATTTTGTTTTTTTTTTTTATTCTACTATGTTTTTTATTGTGTTGTGTGCAGTGATTCAGGTCAAAGCGTTTAGAGAATTATAAAAGACTTGTTCGAACTTTTAGAGTTGTTATAAAAGGTTAAAGTTGCTGATTTGGAGATAACTTTATATTCGTTTTGCTTTGCGAAGTAAGATAAATATATACGAACATATATATTTTATAGATATATGTAGGTATTAAAACAATCCGTGGTTTAATAAAAGCTTTGGATTCAGGATTTCTTTTTAAAAGAGGTTTTTGTAACTAAAAAGCTTTTTAAAGGATATTTGCCTCAATTGAAAAAGCCGCATAGCCTGAACGCGTCCATAGAACCGGGAGTTTGAGAAATCGCAAGAAGAGTAACGATCAGGGCAATATTGTGACATTTTTTAATTTCCGAACACCAGGTGTCACTGTTTTGTAGGTCAAAGATCAAAATAATTCAAATACGTCTGTAGCCTGAACACGTCCATGGAACTGGGAGTTTAAGGTGTCGCAATGAAAGGTAACTGTCAGGGCAGTATTTTGACATATTAAAATAATATTCTTGACCATTAGACGTCACTTTTTTTAGTTCAAAATAATTCAAATACCTACGTCTGTAGTCTGGACGCGTCCATGGAACCGGGATTGTGAGGAGTCGCGGTAAGAACAATATCTTGACAATTTTAAAATTCCCTTTCTTTCCTGCATAATATAATAATTTTAATGTCAAATATGCGATCCACTTTAGGAATAGTTTAAAGCTAAGTCCATCAGTATTACAAGAAGCAAAGGAAAATGGATACGGAACCTATAATTTATATTCGAAGTTTTCAAATGTATATCTAGGATTTTTTGGTTCTGTCCGTTTTTCTTCGTTTGTGCTACTTTTTTTGAAAAAAAGATTAAATACTTTTTTGTTGCAATTTATACTATCTACAAATCGCTATACAACATTAAAATATATAGCAAATAACTTAAAAGTTATAAAAAGTAAAAATTTGGGCTTGATTATTTTCGAATTGCTTGAAAACCTAACATTTTCAAAAAAATATAGAGAAATTCTTTTTTTTAGATGTTCGTTGTCATCTGCCCCAGGGCGACCTGGAGAATGTCAGTCAATTGTCAAAAAACTCAAGGCTGCTCGGGTTTTTATTTTACATCGAAAGCTTTAGTTCTACATGTTTCACTATTTGATTTTTTTCGTTCATTTCACTGTTTCATAGATTGTTATATATTTTTGAATTTCGTCATTAATTACATGAAACAAATAAATAACAAACATAATCAACAAAATATCTCATATTTACTAATAAATTTATCATAAACACTTGTTTTTGACTGAATGTCAACAGCTGATTTGAATTTTGACAGCTCTGTATTCTCGTCCCAAGAAAAAACCTGGGTCTCTTAAGAGTCGTTGAGTGCTCGCCCCGAACAAACATCGAACACAGTGCAAATAACCTATAGAAAAGTGCTACATAAAATGCTTTAGAGTGAGTTCAGGGTGACCCAGTGCGCCCCAGGGCTGACATCGAACAAACCTAATATCTTACTAAACAAAATGGTATATTGTTTATTAATTTCTGGCAACATTTAACGTCACTTCGAATATTTGAAGTCCACACAAAAGGCTATTTTATTACAAAGACGAGCAATTTCAGATGAAATATTTTTATTGAATTTGATTGTGTATAGAAGGTGGTATAGGTTGAGTCAAGACCAGTTTTTAGTGTTTGACTAAAAACTCAAAAGAGAATTCGATATTAGAAACAAAAATAGTAGAATTTTGAAAAAAATCAGTTCGAACATTTTTTTAAACATTTTTTTTTAATTTTAAATTTGATTTGAAATTAAAAAAAAAACTGTAGACTAATAACTTTAATAAATAAATAAGCTAAAAGGATTGAATTTTGTTAAAGTCGTACGTTCAGGTCATGCATTCTGGTCGTGCATTCAAGTCGTGCGTCAAGGCCGTGCGTTCAGGTCGTGCGTTCAGGTCGTGCGTTCAGGTCATGCGTGCGTGTCTGCGTGCACGCAGCGTGATCAACAATCGTGTATGGTATATACCTACGTTTAGATAGATGATATTTACTTTGGTTTGGATGGTGTGCCGCTGCAGACGAAAATGTGTACAGGTACCTATGATTGTGAGAATGCGAGTATAGCTCGCTTGAAATCGATATTTACTAAATTTAAATAAATATCAAAAAAATACTTAAAAAATAATAAATAAAATATATAATTTTACTGCCAATTGGAAGCTATGGAAAGTGACTTTAAACATACATAATGGTACATCAGAATATAGAATGGTTTCTAAGACAACTTTTGAATGTGAAATGCGACAATATAGGAGACAAAAATTAAATTATAAAGATTAATCATATTTTTTGGTTTGTCATTTTCAATATTCCCATATAGTTACTCTATGAGTATAGATTATTTTTTTTACAACAATCTGAAAATTATTAAAAATTAAAAAGAAAAAATCGATATTTCAAAAATAGGTTGATTATTTTTTTGTTCTTAATTTTTTAAGTGCAGTACATATGCATACATTAATATTAATACATATATTAAACGTTACAAGAACATATCATTTTGGTATAGTTGTTTATAGTTTATTCCTCATTACCTACCTTAATATAATTTTTCCGAAAAATATTTTTAGTAAAAAAAAAATATATATATTATACAATCTTTATAGAATCTTCTCAGTTTGTATATTTTTCTTTTATAATCATTGGATTTAATTGTTGTAAAATAAAATTTTAATATGTACCTACTAGAAATGTAAGGACATTTGTAACTACAAAAAGAAAATACAATAATTGTAAAATGGCGCCCAACTGTGGATTTCAAACTAAGTACATAACTTATGTTTTCATTTTATTTTGGAAGTTACAAATATTCAAATAATTTATAATTTGAAATAATAAGTATCAAAATATTTATCAACAATTAATTATAGGGTTTAGCATTACAGTTGCAGTTTCAAAACCGAAAAAGGTAATATAAAATACAATACATATTGTATGCATATTCATATATTTAAATATGAAATTCATTGAAATTTATAATAAATATAAAAAGGTAGATCATCCTTCTGATTGAAACTGAAAAGTCTAAAAAATCGATGATATATCGGTTTTATCTTTGTCTATACACCTCGATAGCAAAAACATTTACATTTTAAGGCTATTAAAGGTATAAGGTAACATAGCTACTATTATAGCTACAAAATTTTTTGTCTAGCTGTACACATCATGTTACGAAAAATTCTAGGTAAATGATATTTTGTGAAAGAATCTTTATTGGTCGAGTATAGGTATTCTTCACTTTGCGCATTCATTTGTGTATTGTAATAAAATTACGTAGATGACCTCGAAAAGTTTATTTCGAAAGTCATCGGCGGAACTCAATCAACCCCACATTTTATGCAGAGTTTTTTTTTTTCTTTTATTATTATTATTCGAATACCGTACTCCTGCCCCGCACTGATGTCAAACTTCCACACACAAAATTTCTTGAATGTTGAATATTTTACACCCCGGAATGTGTGTGTGTGTGTGTGTGTGCTTGAGTAGAATTTTATATATGTATGTATATGCGAACAAGGACAAGCATGTTTTTGAATACTGATGATGTCAACATTTACCATCCGATTCATTGGTCCTGATGTTGTTGTTTGTAGGTAACTTTGTCTCTGTATATATATGTAGAAAAACATTGCAATAAACTTCCAATCCTTCATTTGTCGTTACAAAGGTAGGTATAGTCGTAAAGTGGCCACGTATTATAAAGTATAGATACTCATTCTATTCGAATTGTGAACATATAGAACTACCGCGGAGTAACAACGTTCACAAGTATAGTAGTCGGTTGGAGCTTGAGCTATACCTAATACGGATGAAACCAGATTTACAGTTTCACACCCTAATTGTACACTAAACCGCCATTTTGTTATGCAGTCACTGACTTTTTAGTGAGCTTTTTTTTCATTTACAGGAGCGAGTTTGCAATACATTCGCAAAAACCATATCTAAGTATATTCTACAGAGAAATCATAGTCCTAGTTTCGAGCAGAATAACACTTTTGGCGGATATATCTGCTGGAATGAACAGAATCCTTAGGCATGCAGGGAGGCGACATATAAAACAAAAAAAAAATATCCGAGCCACATGCATAGAGTGAGACTGCACTTTATAGTTCTACTTTCAAGCCCTGGTATATAGAGATGGTTGAAGAAGCGAAAGGGAGATTCCTTCATCGTCCTGCTGTGATATTTTGCTCCTCCACAACGAACTGTTGAATGTGCAGTTTTATGGAGCTTCCTTATAGGAGCTTGTTGGGAGAGCTGATGAGGATGATGGGTTAAGGAGTGATGAAGAGAAACAGGAGGAGGAGGAGTAGAACGAAAACGAGAACGAGAACTGACGCCAGCCAGGGTAGAACGATGGTATAGAACGGATTTATGCAAATTCACAGCCATTGGCAGACAGATTTGTTGCGATTTGTGAATTTTTCAAGGAGTCTTTTTGCCTCGTCCTTTATACTCCTTGTCCTCCCATATATAGTCGAGCTCTAACTTTCTTATTCTCATATAACATAGAGGCATAGATATAGATACATATATGGAGATGTTAGGATCTGGCGAGAAACTTTTCGGGAGAAGATTTATGGTTGAATGCCACACAAAACGGAAGTTTTATGTTCTTTCCTATCCGTGTTTCACCTGTGTTTTAGACACACTGATAATGTCAGAGCGAGGATTCTTTTTTTTATTCTTATATTCTTCCTTTGGCAGCTTTCTTTGTTTGAAATATTTGTCTCTTGCTTGTTTTTTTTTTCTTTCTTTTACCGTATTTAAAGTGCGAAACAAAGTTTTTGACATAAATGTTTCAAGTTATGCGAGTTTAATTCATTGATGTTGAAGGTTTGACATTTTACATATTATACATAAATTTGAAATCTATATAGGAATAGGTAATAGACCTAACTGTAAGAAATGCTGAATAGGAAAAGTTATTATAGAATTCACGTGCCCCTGAATGAAGTCTGATTATGCTAATGATATGATTAAACTTGATGTTTATCTAAATGTAAAGAAATAGAAATCATTTGGTTAGACTTAATTACGTAATTGAAACAAGATGATAAGAAGCATCTGAGTTTACAGTTGCGAACGTTTTGAAAATGTGCTTAAATATTAAAATAAGATATCGACGCTTAAAGTAGGTACGTTTTTGAATGAATGGCGATTTATAGTAAGAAGTTTTGGTTCACAAAACATTGTTACGCCGAAATTTCCAAATGGTGGATCAGATTTTTCTGTGTTTTTTGCATTAATAATACATATTTTTGTTGAATTTTTTGAATTGTTAGGTCCTGCACTTTAACCGTGGCGTCGTCGCTTCGTGACGTATAGATCGTGGCGTATAATGGTTAGTTAGTAGCACTGTCACTCCGAAGGCTTGGGGATCGAAACCCAGCTGATGCTATAGCTAAAACCAAAAATGTATCAGGGTACTGCAGATATATTTATCGCATGATACTTTTCTCGCATGATATATTTCTGTCATAAAACTATTCTCGCATGATATATTTCTCGAGTTGGGAACATTATTCTGTAAGTGCCAAAATTCGTTTTCAAAAATTCTGTATTTTAAAATTCTGTAAATTTAAAATTCTGTATTTCGAAATTCTGAAAATCCAAAATTCTGTAAAACCATAATTCTGTATTTCAAAATTCTGTATCTATTCCAAAATTCTGTATTTTAAAATTCTCTAAATTATAAAAGAAAAAATTTGATAATGAAAAAATAAATGCGAAAAAAGTATCATGCGAGAAAAATATAATACTATTATTTTCCGCATGACACTTTTCTTGCATGATATCGCATGCACTTTTTTCGCATTTTATTTTCCTCGTTTTAGTAAATTTGTGACTGTAGAAAGACAACCGATCAAAGAATGTAAACTTTCTCGAAAAAAATGATGTATGGCGTATGAGTGATTTTTTTTACATTAAGTTGAAAAACTAATTTGCCTTAAAAACTCCAAAAAGAAGATATTTGCTGCTTATTCTTTTTGTATTGAGTTAAGGAATAATCATCACGTTTTTTTTATTGCCGAATATGCCAGATATCGTATACTACATAAAACATCTATTGAAAAAGCAAAAAAGAAACAATATAAATGATTTCTTTCTTCTTAGTTGTAAAGGAAAAGTACAAACTTTTTTTACAATATAGCTTTTAAACAGAAACTCTGAATTCGAAAATAAAATAAATAATCTTTATCGAATTTCAGTAAAAATGTATTTAAAAAATTTGTCTTCTTCTTAAACGACTCTTAAACGTCTTTAAAAGTCCCTGGCTTTTATACATGACACAATAACCTATAAGAACCTACATATAAAGATAAGATTCCCTCTGTCCCAAAGCATATTATAGATTTAAGATACTTTTGCAATTTTTTCTTGTCAGGTCTAATCGTATAAATATGTACCAACATAAAGACCTTCTATTTTTATCTTTCAAATGTCAGGAAAAAACAAAAAAAAATAACCCCTTTCATAATAAAAATAATGTCATTTTTCATACCTAAAGGTAAGTACCTACCTATAGTTTTTTCTATCCTGCTCTGTAAAATTTTGCTTTAATCTATCAGAACTGGTTAAGGATTCACATATATTAGACTAGACGTCTGATTTTTTTTAAACAAAAATTTTTACAAAATACCAGATTTTGTTAAAATTAATTAATGACCTCTTATATAGCAATCTAAACAAAGACGAGATAATTTTGCCACACAAACATAACTTGGTTGATAATATTTAATTGTAAAGTGGATTTTGATGAAATAAGACACATCGCCCATAAAGAAACATTCATATCAAAATCTAATTTAACTTATTTTAAGTTAAAAAAAATCATTAATATAGTTTATTCGTTTTCACTTCATTTAATTTTTCAATAACTGAATCAGAGGCAGTAGGCCAGGTATACTTTATAAATAAATTATAAACATTAATTTGCATTTATTTTAATAGTAAATTATTATGTACCTAGTTAAGATTTTTAAAACAATAATGATAAGTCCTATTTTCATCATGTATATATACTGATTTAAACTAAAAACATGTTAAAATATAATAAAGCTACCCACATTTAACATTATAATCACCCTTTTCATTTCTTGGATATTTATATACATATGTATGTACATACATTGTATTTATATGTTAGGTACCCACTACACACATTTCGGGGTAATAAAACCCTCACATTCTGAAAACATATAATCACTCCATAACAAGGATATTAACAAAAGATTTAAAAAAAAGCAATTCATGTTTCAAGAAAAACCTACACATTATATTATCAACCAAACAGTCACCCCCCACCCCCGCCTCTTTAAAAAATAAAAACCGCAAGCCATAAGTATTGCTGTCTCCTGCAATATAGCACATCATAACCATTATACTACAATATATATACACGAATGAACAACAATAACAAGACCACAAAAAGGACACAATTGGAGATGGGGTTCTCCCTCCATCAGAACCCACATAGAGAGACAGAGAGGGAGAGAGAGAGAGAGAGAGAGTAAGAGCGAATTGTAAAATAATGGTGGCAACGGCAACAACTCGCGCAAAAACCTCATCCATCATAACACAATAAAAACTTGATTTACGATGCAAAATGGTGGACGATTCTCTGTGTTGGCAATCGAGAAAGCTTATCAAAAGCTTGTTTAACCAAAAATCACAGTATTCTCTGCGAACCAGGATATATGTATGTACAATGAGACTTGTTTTTTTTCTACATGCTATAAACGGGAAACATATGCGTAGACAAATAATAATGAGTAGGTATCTGGTATAAAGAGGATGTGATGTGTTGTGGTGTGTGAGACGTTGTTGTTTGGTGGATATGGGGGTGCCAATTAGGGCATACAAAGGATATATTGTGCGTTCGGCCATTTTGTTATGATATCGAAGTTCAAACAGAGACACCGGATATCTATAGAAGGCATAGAGGAAGGATATAAGGATGCTTATACGAGATATGATATTATGAAATTGTAGTTTGTTTCGGTAGGTTGGTACTACATATCCATACGCACTCCTATACCTATAAGAAGCCAATTTCATAATCTCAATTACCGAAGGGAATGCATCCCCTAGAGATGTCCTTTGTTATAAAGTTTTATAATCATCCCTTGATCTTCCTTCTCTTTTGCTACCTAACTTTTGAGTAAATAATACAAAGTCTCCCCTTCGTTATAATTTTCGTTTATAGGGGTTTGGGGTTCATATACATAAATTTAGGTATATCTTTGGGGGGAAAAGGAGAAAATTGTTTTTTTTTTTTTTATTATTTTATTATTTTGTTTGTTTGTTTTGATATTTGCGCATGACACACAATGTTGCCTGGCAACAATGTTTCATACAATAATATATCCTTTATAACAGTATAACGGTATTTAGTACACTTGAAACACTTCACTCGCACCATCACGCATCTCCCAATCATATAGCCACAGCCACATAGCCATGTTGACATCGGCGGCATCATCGGATCGGAGTGTCCTTTTTGTGTTGGCCTGGTGTAAATCAGAGACATGTTACTGAGATTCCACCGTTATATTGCTCGACGTTTTATATCCCGTGACGACGATTGCAGCAACCACTGTGTGATCAACAACTTTGTACATCAGAACTTTGGAGTCCTATTTACTTTTTTTTGTTGACGTTGATGTCGGTGGGTGACGACGTGGTGGCTTTGTTTTTGTTTATCTGTTCATTACAGGATTCTTTATTATTTTTTTGTTTTGTTTTTGTTCTCGATTCAATGAATATACAAAGCTTCGTTGGTAGATAGACATATACATATACCTATCCTCCTGTTGTTGCTTCTTTTTGTTTACGTGGGGAATGGCAATGATGTTGAGAGTGGGGGAGTTATCGGCACACAGAATTTAAATTACAAAGGGGGCCAGCTTCAGCTTTTGCTATATATTCAACCTGGAATCGATCGGGGATGAGTTCTATTTTACCTGATTACTTATCGGTACATTGAAGTGTTGGATATTATATTGTATACGTTGTGGATGTATTTTGTATAGGTAAATGTATAGCAATATCAGTGTGGTGTGTATATGTTTGGTTTCATAGACAAGAGACAAGCGAGGAGGGTAAGAGTTGGGTCGAACTAGATTAATTTCCATTTTGTTCGAGCTTTGCGTGTCGGATCATTGAATAAATATTAAATTAATCTGTGTTTTTGTTTCAATTTGTTTCGATTATGCGTTTGGCAAATCAGAGAGGATGAAATGGTGGTGGTAGGTACACAGACATATTATAGTGCTATATCTATATTTAATTTAAAGCAAAATCTATACCGACCTGGTGTCTAATTTATTGGTATATACCTACGATTTGATATAATTTAGGTATACGTACTTATTTTCCACATATCACCTATAGGTATCTATACCTATTATGCGCAACAAATGCGACTTTTTTTTTAATCGGATTGATTTATTATTTTATCATAAATATGTAGTGATGTTGGTAAATTTATTTATTTATTTAAAATATGGAAGGGAATACGAAAAGAATTGAAGTTTAAAATAGTTATAGATATACTTATATATATGTAGGTATAATAATCTCTTAAAAGGAAGCATCGTTATAGGTTAACCTTCATATACATAGCTTAGGTACTTAACTTACCTTCTAATATAATCACCACCTACATGAACAAATATAAATATTGATTCTGTTGCTAAACATTATGAAATAACCTTGAAGTGATTAACAAATCGTTATTTAAAATTTTGAAAGGAAAATCTATATGGTAGGTATACAAAAAAAAACAAATTTATACAGAATTTTGTCATTTTCTTGCAATTTGAAAGATTTTATTGAAAAAAAAAAGGATTCAACAATACCTTTACCAAGCATAAAGGTTGGGGAAGGCTGAGGGGCAGTGACTCCATCGGCAGTCTGATGGGGGTGTAAAAACTATAATTAAATTCAATCAGACCAAAAATGTAAATGTTAAAAAGAGAGCGAAGTTCGATTTCTATACAAAAACTCTTTTGAAACAAATTAGCCATGAAAAGTAGTGAGATCTAAAAGTACGCCAAGCTCTTATTTTGTAACGGTGTTATATCAAATATTTAAAGTAGAGTTACATTGAAACAACTCAAAATAATAAGAAAAATTTCTTATTTAATGACTAAAATTCGGCGGTTTACTTTACTACATATATTTGGTGAGGCGCCTGTGCAAATATTCATTCATTTATTTTAAGTTTCTGACTTTATTGCTACTGAAGTTAGAGGAGGATAAAAAATCGCCTGAGATTGTTCCTGTGAAAGGTAGTAGAGCCAGAACTTGGTTGGGCACTACCGTGATTTAAATATTGAGAGTATAGGTAGGTCACGGTTGAAAAAAAATGACTTGCTATTGTACTGAATTTTTTATTTATAGCTATACCAATTAATTTTCCAATAGTACCACTTTTTAACTTTTTTAATTTTCAATACTAACGGGTGATTTTTTAAGAGGTTTAGAACTTTTTTTAAAAAAAAAACACAAAAAATTCGAAAAAATGAATAAAATATTTATTTGAATCGATAGTTTGAACCTTGCAATTTAATGTTTAAAGATAATTTCATGCAAATGTTGACCGCGGCTGCGTCTCAGGTAGCCCATCCGCTGAGTCCAATTTTGGCATACTCTTTCACACATATCGGCCGGTATCTCACGAATGAATGCATGGATGTTGGCTTCCAGTGCGTCAATCGAAGCGGGCTTGTCCCTATAGACATTAGCCTTGACATACCCCCACAAAAAATAGTCTAATGGTGTCAAATCGCACGATCTAGGCGGCCAATTGACCGGCCCGAAACGTGAAATTAACTGTTCACCAAACTCGCCTCGCAATTGCGCCATTGTTTCGCATGCTGTGTGGCATGTGGCACCGTCTTGTTGAAACCACATATCATGCAAGTCAAGAACTTCCATTTCGGGCAAAAAAAAGTTTGTTATCATCGCTCGGTAGCGTTCACCATTGACAGTAACGCTGCGATTCGCATCATCTTTGAAGAAATATGGCCCAATAATGCCGCCGGCCCATAAACCGCACCAAACAGTGGCTTTTTCGGGATGCATTGGTAGCTGTTGCAATGCTTCTGGCTGATCTTCACTCCAAATGCGGCAATTGTGCTTATTTACGTACCCATTCAACCAAAAATGAGCCTCATCGCTGAACACAATTTTTCGCGCGATGAACATTTCGAACCGAGCACGAATTTTGATAGTAAAATTCAATAATTTGCAAGCGTTGTTCATTTGTAAGACGATCCATGGTTAAATTGCAAACCAAACTGAAGCTGTTTGACAGTGACACAAGGTACTAAACACACGTCAGCTGTCAAAACCAGTGTTGCCAAAACCAAACCAGCTAAAAAATCACCCGTTATTTAGAGCTGCCCATGAGACGAGACTTTTGTAAATCCCATCTCATGTCTCGTTATAAAATCAAAACATTTCAGTATCGTTTCGGTATTGGTTTGGGTTTCGTCTATATACGTATCGTTTCGATATCACCTTGTTCTTATCGTGTTTTTTTGTACATAATATAGAGCTTAAATTTAAATCAAAGAAGCTGCATTGATATTTATACACTAGCCGTGTTTTGGTGAAAAAAACTTTTTTATTAGGTAACAATAACAAACAAAAAGTTTATTCACAAAACAAAAAATAGTGCTAAGTCTTCTATTTGGCTGATGTATTTCACTAGTATATAGAATTTGTATTATTTAAAAAACCTTCTTAACAAAAAATGATTTTTTGTTTTTTGCGGGCAAAAATTTTACTGAGTTGCTATACACTTTCATCAAAACATGACTATTTAAACATTCAATTTTATTTAGCTTACACATAACTAATATAGTTTTTTTAATTTTTAATCTTTTCTGCCAAGACTATTGAGACTCCGTAAATTGGATCAGTCCAAGAAATTCTTTTTATAAATACATCATATATACATTTGTATAAATCATCATCAAAATAACTAGTTTTTTTTGTGAAAAAAAGAAGTTGTAGCTTTATAAATTCTATAAAAAAAAACATTATAATATTTTCGGGCATATACGTTACAGTATAAAGCAAGTCCGTAACCAGTTACCGTAAATTCTAAACAAGTGCACTTTGTTCTCATATTACTCAGTTCAAATATGAATTTCAACAAAATATCGGCAAGAAAAGGCGTTAAGGGTCCGACAAAATTTAATGATCTAGCACCAGTAGTAACCATGATAACTTTCAATCTTTGCTACGAATGCGAAGCAAATGTGGCGGTTCAAATCATTAAATAATTCTGAAAATTTGATATTTAACGCCCTGCTATTCAATATATTCATTCGTTCAGAATAAAATAGTTCAAGCTATAAAGGACCATGGGCAACTTTGTATGGAGTTTGGGCCCACTTTCAACATTGCTCAATAGTGATGAAACTTATGTCATATGAAAGCGTATGGAGAGCACTTTATTTCATTATATGGCAGCTAAATTGAAATCGAGCGCAAAAGTTGTGTTTTGGCACATTTTATAAAAAAAAGTATTTTAAATAAAAAAAAAAATATTTAAAAAAATGGCATCACTTACTAAAAAGTGTTCCACCTTTTCTGAAAGCCTGAAGTCTGTTCTTTTATTTTATTTTTAAATCATCTTATTTGTATAAATAGTTTTCGAAAAAATTACTTTCAAACTCAAAAAAAGTTTCATTTTTATTTATTTAACAAGCCTGTTTGTTTGAGTTAAAATTCTTATAACTTTTGATCTAAGACGGTCATTGGTGATTTTTATACCTTTTAAGAAACTTCAATACCATGGCCAATTTTTAAATCTAAAAACCGGTATTGAGTTATATGATTTTTTTCGGATGCTCTTTTAAAAATTGAAGTAAAAAAAAGGTTTGATCAAATTGTCGTATTATCAATTTATTTAGAGAAAAATAGTGCAGGATATCAAAAATATTTTAATGCAGAAAATTAATCTTACTATCATACAATATTTAAATCAAAACATTAAGAAAAACAAAAATCAATTATGGACAGGGTGACCAAATACCTGTTTCATAGTAGGGGTTTTTCGTAATTTCCAAAAAACTGCCGTTATTCGAAAATCGTTATGATGGGGTATGGACAAGCTACTAAATTCTGAGTAGTTATGATCTGCCCTATCACCAATTTCAGTTTGAGTTTCTTCCAGTTTTAGCAGACGAAATTACTAACATTTCACTGCAGAAGGAGCAGATATCAATTTGTGTTCAGTACGTTGATTATAAAGACGAAATTTTTATTTTGTGAGAAGATTTTTTAGAATATCTTCATGCAGAAAGCACTACGGGAAAATATTTAGCTAAGAAAATTCTCTCTGCCATTACAAAATTTAAATTGGAGGAACTTAATTGAATAAGTGCTTCTGCTATGAGAGGTAGTTTTAATGGTGTCCAAGCAGTTGTACGGGAGTTTTACCCAAAAGCTTAATACGTTCATTAATTATAGTGCTCTAGGGCATTCATGTCAAATTCAGCCTATTGGTAACACGATTGGATAATAAAATCGGTTGGAAATTTTTTAACTGTCGGAAAAACGTATACCTTTGATGCAGAAAAACATTAAAAAAAAATTAGCGGCAAACTAAATGGAAGAATTTAACGGCAATGTGTGAAACTGAATTAAAAATCATGACGGACTAATAAGGGTTAAAAAAATTTTAATAGCATAGTGCATACTTTGGAAGAGTTGAATTCTGCTAAAGACTCAGAAAGCTCATCTAAATTGACTTGTTTGTTTAAATCAGTTTGGGCCAGTGAATTTTTATAAACTCAAGCATTTTATTTTTGTACAAACTGTCACTGTGTAAAATTTTGCAATCCTCTTCTTGTGACCCAGTGTCAGCTCTGGACTACGTAAAGTTAGTGACAAATATACTTTTCGAAAAATTCGAGAAAATGCTATTTTTGAATTTAAAGATACTGCACAAGGCTATCCAAAAAATTGTGGATGAATCTGAAACCTTAAAAATTCCACAAACAGTATCGAGGCAGCACAATAGGGCCAATGTAAACACCTTAGATCCTGAAAACTATTTTAGGATAGTTGTTATATGATTCCTCTTCATAAGTCATAACTCAGCTTGAAATGCGGTTCGAGGAAAGTAAGTATGTTCTATTTATCATCATTGTATATTTTGACCCCTTCTTATATACTTGGCAAAATGAAAAAAAAATTTTACGAATAAAACTTTAGAAGGCTTTTGGATTATGGGATAGGTACGGTGAAGCCTGAGTATACAAAATGTCATAAACGCCGCCGCCCATATCTTTTCTTTAATATAGGTATGAATTTATGGAAATAGATTAAAATTTGTAAAATCGGTTTGTTTTTATATAAATGTATATTAAAATGGTTCTATAGGAGTTGCCATTCATTTTTTGGAAATTTTGTTTACTAAAAGAAAGCCTTTATCTATTAAGATTTCTAATTTTGATAAAAATAAGAATCTATATGTATAAAAGAAAGTCGTGTTAGTATAACTATTTATAACTCAAGAACGGCTGAACTGATTTGGCTGAAAATTGGTTGCGAGGTAGCTTAGAACCCGTCCCGTTTCCGTGGGAGTTGACATGAAAAATTTATTAGTTGACCTGACGTGAAAAATTTATCAGTCAAAACATCAATGTTTGTTCCTAATAGCACAGGGATGGTTTAGAAAGTTGTTTGAGGAAAATCCGCCTACTGCAACGGACATTGCCATTAAAATTCATTTTTCAATACTTTAGTAGAAAAAATAAAAGAAACATTTATTTATTTATTTTTATTGTGTATGTCAATTGAAGAAAATTAATTAACCGAAAATTTTTAAATGAATTAAAAGGAATATGAAAAAGACAATAATAAATGGTATGTGCATTGTGCATATATAAAAATAGTTAGATCAGATTATTGTTTTCGTCGCGTTGGTGTGGGAGAACCTTTAAAGGAATACTCAAAAAAAAATGAAAGAAGTGGTATGTGCATAAGAGAGATCCAAACTCTATGGCGATTATTAAAATTGGTTTCCGCGTCCGGTAATTAGAGACTCCGCTTATGGGAGACTTATTACTATGAATTTAAAGGTTAACCCAAACCAACGCGAAACATTCCGAACGACGATATAAATTTTGCCTGTTAAAATTACATATATTAACAAGACTATAAGTGACAGTACTCACACCAAGCAACGTGAGTCGATGACGATCGCGATGTGACTAAGCGAAACAAATATACAGAGCCCGTCTAACCGGAGTATTAGAAGCTAATTAGCTTATAACCCCTGCAACGGATTGCAGGCTGTAGGGTTCGGAGAAGCGGTTTGATAACAGTTATACAAAATATACTAAAATACCTAACGCGAGTTATAGCAATCTTCTCTTTCGTTTAAGGTTATTACACTAATCCCAAATTTTTCACATAGGTCGAGTTGTTGTACATAAATAACATATTAATATTTTATTTTCTAAATTTTTTAAGAAACTAAGATTTGTCAACGTGTGCGAAGCCGGGTCGGGTCAGCTAGTATTTATATAAAAATTAACGAGCCAAGTTTTTAAGTGTATTAAAATTTGAAAAAAAAAATATAAAATTTTTCAAAATGTTTTACAACAATTTTCATTTTTCATTCTATAAAAAAAACAATTGTTTTGCGTTTGACAACTTTCCTTCTGGTGTGATTGAAATTTGCTTTAGCTACTGAATTCTTAAAATTAGTATATAACTTCTAATTTCTAATTTGACAACAACGTTTCAAATGTGGTTTCATTCTTCTTAAGGTTTCTAAACATTATTTATAAATATTTTGTGCCTATTAATAATTAAATAAATAATACTTACTTAACTCTTTAAAAACACAAGTTGGTATAAACCATATTCCACAACTTTTTTTAGTTTTTGTTATGAAATTTCTTAAGAATATTTAAAATGCATATAGTCAAAGCTGCTTTAAGTTATCAGGAATCATTCCTTTTATGTTAAACATTTGTCGCTTTTATACTTAAACCCTCTGAGCTCCTTCTTATATCCTCTTATCAGAATCCCACTTTTCTTTGACTCCTTATAACTATAGTAGGTAGGTACATAGGTAACTTCCCTTACAATTTAACATGACCTTCATGTAAACCCGGGTTATATAGCTTTTTCCTATATCTACCACCTATAATAAAATCATTTTTGCATCCATCTTAACGCCATAAATACAATCTTTGTAACAATTCAACATAGATAAAGGTATAGATATAACTCTCACTCTTTGATATGTAACATCCTCAATTTCTCGTTATATAGCTCTGTTGAAATGCAACCAAAGAAGCCAACAGTATCCCGCTACCATCATACCGTCATCCATAGCGATATACCTATATATAGGTATAATACCTATAGGTATGTCCCCCCATTAATATGAAGCTCCTTTGGGGCAAAACACACACCATATCCTGCGGCACCATCATTGTACAAGTATTTTATATGCAAAAAACAAAAATTGATTTCATATTCGATCAGAAATTCCAAAGGATATATATTGGTACCCCTCTTTAACTGTCGGTATATATGTAAAAATGGATGATAGAAGGACGACTTTTCGAAGCATCCCTCGAGCTTCTAACAATAGGCATTCCTTTTGATGCAAAATTCACTTGGGGAGAAGGTATAGGTTGGTAATATAGGTATAGCAGAGTAACATACATATAGGCAAGCATCTATATATGTATACATTCCTTTTTCAAAATACAGTTTTCATTTTTATTTTATTATCCTTGTTCGATGTTAAAAGAAAAAAAAAAGAGTTAAAAGAAGGGAGCTAGCTCCCCCACCCCTTCTTCTCTATCCAGCTCATTGTAAATGAATTTATGAATGCGTATATCTTGAGGGGATCGTGGTATAGTGAAAGCTGAAAGGATATCCCTATACATAATTCTTTCCATAGCCCGCGTGCTTTCTGAATTATTATAGCATTGAGAATTGCGTGCTGAAAATCAAAGGCAAAACAGAAGTGAGTTTTTTTTCCCGGTCGTTGTGTCACCGGTCTTGTTGCTTATTTATTTTTTTTTTTTGTATTTCTCCTTTATACGTTGTAGGTCAATCTATGTTCATTTTTATTTATTGATAAGTATATATTCCTTTTCCTAATGGACTTCCTAGGCAAATTTGAATATCCTGTTTGGAGGACTTTTTTTTCAAAGGATATATATTATGTAGGTAGGTAGGTATGTGCAAGTTGTGTGGGAGAGTTCTAGGATTTTTATTGCTTTTCCTGTTGAAAGGACATTCTCAAATTGAACCCGCGCGCTTTAACTAATTTAATGACTATTCCTACCCGTTTCTATATACAGCAGCGTAGCAATCAAAACTTATATACATACATATATAGGTTCGCACCGCAATTCATGCCACAAAATGATTTGTTCGAAACGATTAAGGACTAAAGTTTTATTCTTTTGGTTTTTATATCTATACAATTTATACATTCCATAGATATGAATATGAATATCTTTTGATTTCTTATTGAAATGTGCTGCAAATGTAGCGGGTTAAGGGGTGTGTTTCTTTGATTTTGAATGCTAATAATGTCTGCACAAAATTACCGCGATGATAATATATTTTTACGAACTATCATAAATCCAAGTGAATGAGCTGTCTATTAAAATTGCTTAGTCTTGAAGAAAAACAAAAAAAAAAGAAATAAAAGAAAGAAATCGCTAAACAATTTATACGACGAGTTGCAACAATTTAACGAACTTTTATGATGTTTGCCAATAAAAGTTGCCAATATAATATATAAACGCAGACAAAAATAAAAGAAGAATCAATTATGTTTTTATATGAAAATTGGAGAGTCACCTCTGTAGGTACATAACCTATCTCTGTTAGTATTTAAGTTCTTAAATTTACTTTGAGGCTATCTTACATCAAGACGGCGAGTTTGCTAATATAATTAAATTTGCATTCATTTCAATCGACACCAGCGACAATGTCATACATGTAGGTATCACACGCCACATCATCTTCCTATACCTTTTTACAGCTACATATAGAATGTCCCTACATTGTATACCTACCTTGCCGTGTGTGAAGCGCTATTTTCTTGTTTGCAAAAGACTTTTTGGTAAACATTTCTTTGGTGGTCTTATATGCTGTCATACGTATGGTACCCACATAGGTAGGTAGGTAGGTACACAATACACATATATATATTCTCCATTCTTATCTCCTCTTTTTTTCATCATGTTCAGGAAGGGGAATTTTCCTTCAACACATATTTTCAGTCTCCCATTTTAACTAAATGGACCTTAAAGTTGCAACAAACTTAGCTGTCACATAAGAACTGTCAAAAATCTGAAAAGTTGTTGCGCGGACTTTGCGTGTGTTGACAAATCCACAGAAGAGTATAACAAAACAAAATAAAACTTATTCAAATTGCGTGCGCCCGCCCAAACTGACATTTCTTGCATGCAAATGCAAATGCATTTTCTCATCCTCATTCTATACACTCTCGATGAAGTCAAACTCCAAACAGAACAGACTTACACACAGACTCACACACCACTGAAGAAGCATATAAAAAATCCATCCCGAATTATTGATCGGCTAACCTAATTTCAGACCCCGATATTATACAAAACATCCGAATAATGCTCCAAGGGCGAGAAATGAACTGGATGGGAACTGAATACGAAATGAATCTGAGCTTCGTGGTGGATAGATAAAAATTCTGGTATTGCTGGACTTCCTCAATTTTTTTTTTCGGCACAACTAGTGACATCTGTTGGATACTTGCAAATGACAGAAGCCATTTTGTTTCGGTTATCTCGCTCTGTCAACAGAAACAAAATAGTTCGATTCTGCGCAAAAGAACCCGCCCCATATGAGCTTGTGACACCCTCACTCAACTTCTTACTCTCTCATTCCACACGTTTCTTTCAATGGACAGTTAATTTGGATTGTTTTGTCTCGCTTATTCCAGTCAAGTGCTTTTTCTTAGATGCGGGTGTAGTGGTTTGTTCAATGGAAAATAAACCACGCCTTCGATAGTCACCAATACACACTTGTCATTTTATAATGAGAGGGTGGATATCACAGTTCAGAGAGTGTCTCTCTATGGGAAATGTGTTCTCTCACTCCCACTATTCTGTCAGACTCAGAATCAGAATACTCTCAGATTCAGACGACAGAGGTTCAAATTCAACAACATCGCGACTTCAAGTGACACCACTGACAATGCGATGGTTTTTACTTGTCATGAATGTGCGTTGAAGTGGTTGTACGCCACGCGACGGCTACCGTGCGTTTGGTGCGGTGAAATAATGTAGTGGAGAAGTGGGTAAAGGTATAGGGCAAAATAAAAAAAAATTATCTCTCGAATCTTTATAATTGCGAAATATTTCCAATGAAAAGTGTTTGTGATAATTTGCAGTATATTATTTCTTATCGATTAATAAATTCCAATGTTGAGAGTTACTTAATGTAATTTGAAGTGAATTTTTTAATAAATTAATCTGACAAGTGGGTTGGCAGTAATTATTGTTTTTTTATTTATTTTATAAAGGTATTTAGGAGATAAGAACAATAACGTATCTGTACGTATACATTGTGGCACTTTAATGACGGCAAATGTATGTAATTCTGTATTAAAGTGACGTGGAATTAGGTAGGTTTAAATTGGTTTTAAAATTGATTTAATCACAAATTCTTCCACATATTATGTCGGTATAGTTTGGTATAATCGGATTTTAAAAACTTAATGATTGTTGGGAGTTCTAGATAGGTAGATATAGGTACATGATGTGATTCGGGTTTTGTAAGAATAGAGTGGGTGCTTGCTAAATAAGAATCAGTAGCCAATGTACTTACCTACATATATAATATTTATATATAGGTATTATAAATTGCCAATTTAACAACTTTTAATATAATTATTAAATTAAATGACGCTTCAGGTAGGTACCTAGTATATTAGGTCTTGAAGCTTTTATTCAAGTAAGTATAAGAAGCATTTATATAAAAGTTTTTATAATAAAAATTCCATATCTACTGACTTTTGAATTTTTGATTCAAAACAGATTTTTAATGATTTTATTTCACAAAACTTAGAATTTTTACACGGGCTTATATGAATTTTTTGCTAAAAAATCAACGTCAACCTCCTGATGCCGGGAAACCGTAAAAAATGTCCATTCATTACCTACTTGTTAGGTAACTACAAGGCTTTCATTTAAGCTACGATTGCGAGAAAAAACCTTATTTTACATATTATAAGAATTTTCTTAATATTATCTATATAGGAAATTATTTTTCTCATTAGCGTTGAGAAGTGAAGTTAGGTATATAAAAAGTCTAAATATCAAATATTCAAATTCTTATACTGAACTAAAATTTAATAATTTCTCGCAATAATAGGTAGATATTTATTGATAATTTTTCTATAAATAATTGTACCATTATACCAATCTTCGGAAACCAAAAACAAATTCTGTGCCGTAGGTACTTATAAGCTGAAGAATAATACAGCACAAAAATAAAGTTTGGGACCTCGAAAAACAGACTTCAAACACTAAACACGATACAATTTTGAAGAGAAAAATAGGAGCACGAAGTCAACAAAAATATTGCAAAAAACATAAAAGAAGAAAGTATGTACCTTTATTTTGTATCTACTTCTTATATTATTTTTTGTACGCTCCCTTATTTTGACGGACACTAGGTGTTGAGCAAACCACGATTTTGAAGCTCGAACGGTTTTGAAGCTCGAACGGTGATTTGATTATTAAAGTTTCCGCTAAAATAAAAATGAAATTATCGAACGAAAATAACACAATAAAAAGAAATACAATAATTAAATAAATCTTAAGTTGGCTATGAAAATAATAATTCAGTTAGCGTTAAAAATTGTAGATGACTTAATAATGTCTTGCAAAAATTAATTTTGAATTGAACAAAATTAAAAAAAAAAGTTATACAATTAT
Source organism: Epistrophe grossulariae (assembly GCA_929447395.1). Classification (NCBI taxonomy): domain Eukaryota; kingdom Metazoa; phylum Arthropoda; class Insecta; order Diptera; family Syrphidae; genus Epistrophe; species Epistrophe grossulariae. The sequence continues at coordinate 104,997,570 of OV839568.1, forward strand.
TTTTTGTTCAAAGCTACAATTGAACAATGTATAGGTACATACAAAATATAATTTTGATCAGCTATAATTCAGGTTTGTTTTAATGGAAACTGAAATGACAATCGGGGTTGGCGCAACAAAGGACAATTTAATTAGCCACAAATTCATTCGTTTATTAAAAAATAATTCTTATTATTATAAATTTTGCCAGCTGGACTTTGGGCTTATTTACAACAAAACTTTATAATTAAAGAAAAAGTATTCGAGCTACAATTTTTTGGATTGCGCAACAAATTATCATTTATTTATACAGCTATACGAATTCATATACCAACACCGAGAAAAAAACACTTAAAACTCCTGAACAAACCACTTTAAAAATAAAATCTAATATATGTATATGAAAGACAACCGTATTGAAACGTTTTTAATTTAAATGTTACAATTTAATTTTTTTAACTTCAACTTTAAATTTGAAAGATGAAACCGTTTAAATTTTTATTTTCTTAATATTAAGCTGCAAAGAAAAGTTTTATTTAAGAATTTAAAGTAAACATTTTAAATTTAATCACTCGTTTTAAAAAATATTACAAGTGCTTGTATTAAGACTAAAAGGGAACACTTTTGATTTGAAAATACAATTTTTAAAAGTCATTTTAAAGCATTCAATGTACAATTTTATTTGTTTTTAAAAGAAAAACTTTTAAAACACGTTTCAAAATACTATATAACTAAAGTTAAAAATGAGACACTTTTAAAATCCATTTTAAAACGTGTACTAAAAATTTTAAAGTGTATAATGCTAATATTTTAATAATTTATACTTTGTCATTTCTCAAAATTTTGCTGAAACATATAGGTACCTACTTACTTTTCATCCAAACCATTGTAACATGTCTATATGGGTGATTCTCTGCCAACTGTGATTTTTTAAATTAAAATTTTGTTAAAATTAAAAGTCATTGAAAATAAATTTTTTTTTATTTTATTTGTCTTTAAAGAGGCATGGTATTAAATCTGTAAGAGCATTTTACTACAACTTTTAAAGAACAAAAAATATCGTAAAAAGTACTAAATCTCGAAGGCATGACGCTGAAACTGATTTTTTATTTTTGAATTTTTAAACGTTTTAATTCATTTTGACAATATTTTTGGTGAGTTTTCTTAATTCCCTCTTACGTTTTGACGTTTTCAACTTTGAAAGGCAATGTTTTATTCAAAATTGTATGTTTTTTAGTTTTTTAGTTTTTGAAATTTGTTTTTTGAGGTTGGAGTCTTAATTTGTATGCTAGGTTATAACTCAACATTTATTGCACGGATTTGTTTTTATATGTTTTGTCCGAAGTACTGGTACCATTTTTAATAAAAAAATAACAAGATTTTCAGCAAAATTGCTTGAAATCATTTAATTTAAGTTCATTATAGACAAATGTACCACGGTACTGACACCCACGATACTGACATTTGGGCTTTAATATAACCTCATATATCTCAAAACTTCTGAGAAAAATAAAATCTGCTATAATTTTAACTTATATGACTTTGAAAGAAATATAATATTCTAAAATTCACCCCAACAAATTGCATAACACGCTTGGATAACACGACCACGGTTATACTGACATAGGTAATTTTGTGACCGACGATTTTAGAATAAAAACACTTCACTCTTACAGCAAAATTAGGTTAGTAAACTAAATTGACTTTTGTAAACAATAAATAAATAGTGCCTCTTTCAAACAGTACCACACAAATGCCGTGAAACTAAAAACAAAATGGCGGTTCAGCTGGAAATCTTCCGAATTCCATTATCAATTCGAGAGCAAATATTTTGACTTGATATTGTCAAAATTTAATCAAGCAACTATTGTACTCAAACTTCTCTGAGGACGACATTTTTATTCAATGATGTATTTTAATAGAAAATAGTAGATTTAATTGGAAAAACAAGGATGGGACATGCCGCACGGTACTGACATCTTGCGTATACTTTTACATGCCAAGGGGAAAGGGTAGCAAATTTTTAAACAATATGTAATGTAAATTGTAGTACAAACTTATTTCCACAATTCAAACCAGAAATTCATAAGAAAATTTTATATTAAGTTACAAATAAAGCCCTGGACACAAAGAATCACAGTTGGCAGAGAATCACCCATATCTTAATAACTTGAAAGACAAAATTTCACTCACAGAAAAATTGGTGTTTCGTTGATTAGTGAGGGCCTTGTCAATACGGAACTATTGTTAAGTTCAGCTCATCTTACATCTAGATTTCATGACGAATATCTAGTGTGAACTATATCCAACAATATTAGAGTTCCTAAATATTAAAGCTTGACGGTTTTGTTTTTGCTTTTTGCCTGTGGTCTGGCATGGTGCATACCTACATATAATCAATGTTCATGAGATTCAAAATATTTTCTCCTCTAAATCAAAGCGTTCACCTTCAAATCACGGCGTTAATTTTTCTTTTCAAAGTTTTTGTATCAAAAGACATTTAAATTAAAACTTAACTCATTAATAATTAAAAGTAAACACTTTAAAATTTATACAATACAATGGCTTTTATATTTCAAATGAACACTTTCAAATTAAATATAATTTTTTTTTCAAAAGTAAAATGATATCTTTTTTGTTTTAAATCTTCAAACTATAAAATTAAATGTTTTCATATATTATGTATATGTTTGAAATTGTTCTGTTTGAATACATATTAAAAGCAGTTTCTCTTGATTTCAAAGTTAAACTTTTTAAAACGAAAAACTTCCTTTTAAAATTGTAATTTTTTTTTCTTATGAAACACTTTAGATTTGCACAAATTAAATTTAAAAACGCGCACTATATTGATTTAAAAGTGCACTTTTTCCCTCAATGTAGGTAGGTAGGTAGGTAGGTATATTGTTTAACTATAAAAAAATATTTCTTGTGATTGTACATATTTAAATTTAAATTAAAAAAAAACTTCGGAGAAAATATAAGAAATGATTTTCTGAATGTTATAGGTATTTGATGCACTGAATTCAAAACGCAATTCAACATTGGCCCATCACTTAGGATTTTTGAGATATTGTAATTAAAAATTACGAAACTTTTTTTTACACGTTTTTAAATCTTAAATTATCTTTTAAAATTGAATGGAGAGTGAAAAAGTTATAGCTCCTAAAAGATATTGACTTATTAAAAAATTTTAAAATTTCAACCAAATACGTGTACAGCACTTTAGCGGTTCACGAGAAAGCCCAACAAAATTAAAGTGGCCTAAGGCAGGTATATGCGGCTTACAGATTGCATAAACTTATTTTTATACTAAATTGCAAAATTATTAAAATCTTTAGAGCTGTTCTCTTAGTGTATTTATGTATTTAATATGAGAGGTAGGTATACGTGTTATTTTAAGATTTTAAGCTTCTTGTCGGTGCAATGAATAAAATTATTTTTTCTTCTCTAAATAAATTTGTTTAATCAAATATTTTCAACAGTTTTCTTAAGACAACAGTACCTACCTTGGGGTGACCCGCCTATCAAATGCACTGTGGTAAAAATCCAGATTGAAATATGAAAAAAAAAAATATTTTGGAATTTTACTAATATTGTTGATAATTTTTAGTTTTACTACATTTCAGGGTTCTTACATGTGTTATACATATCATATACATAAAAATATACAGGGTGTCCCGTAATGAGTGGATAATACTGCAGCTGGTGATAGCAGGCCTTATGACTGCTCAGAAAAAAAATATAAAAAAAATATTTTTCTTGTGGTCTCCATGGTTATGGTTGTAGACACAAACATGTGTTATTCCATTTTGGAAAGTACATTAAACAGGCCAATTTTTATCAAATTTTCAAACTTTGGTGAAAAAAAATATTAAGTAATTTTTGAATAAAAAAGTAATTTTAAAAAATTATACCACAAAAAATGCGTCAGCTGGTGTTAAAATTTACTACCATTTAGAACTTCAAGAATATTATAAAAATACAAAAATAATAAGAATCCTTTATGGGTGGCCGTTGTAATTAGGTATTTTAGGAGACATTTTTCGAAAATAAATTATACCATGGAGACCACAAGAAAAATATTTTTTTTATATTTTTTTTTCTGAGCAGTCATAAGGCCTGCTATCACCAGCTGGAGTATTATCCACTCATTACGGGACACCCTGTATACATATAAGTATTCCTCAGCGCCAAGTTATTATTTTTATTTTCTGAAGTTGTTTTGTTGAAGAGATAAACCTTCGTTTGTCAAATTTTGGGCTCCTTCAACCTAAAGATTCTAACGTTACGTTGCAAAATCTACACAATTTAAAAGAGTAATTGTTTAACGTGTTTAAAATTTTGAACAAATTTGTCAAATTTTGGGCTCCTTCAACCTAAAGATTCTAACGTTACGTTGCGAAATCTACACAATTTAAAAGAGTAATTGTTTAACGTGTTTAAAATTTTGAAAAAGTAGACATAGGACTACGCTTACTTTAAGAGACAGTTCTATACCTAAAATTAGTAATATTATTTTGCGCTAAACTTCTTAGAAGATTTCCTATGTCTTATCTGAAAATCATCTCTCTCCTCCATGAATCTAAATTTAAATACCTATGTACATTGTACATACCTTCTAATGCTTAAAATTCTACAATAGTCTTATGAAATCTTCTTTATCTTATGCCAATTATTACAAGATCTAATGTCTCAAAATTCAAAAACATAGACCGACTTAAGCCTCTGCTATATAGGTATCACTTCCATTTTGCTCCCACCTTCATACCTATACCTATAAGTATATAAAATTCAAAGACAGTCTCAATCTTGTTTATGATTAATCACGTCACATCAGAAGTGTCAACTCATTTCAAACATTCTAAACTACACCTCTTTCGAGGAAATCCTATATATATACAACATTATACCTATATAGGTACCACATACATATATAAAATTATAATTTTAGTAATTCTTTCGGCATAGTTAGGTAGTCGGTAATTATATTATTTTGCAGTGCATTATGCTATAGCAATATATGCAAGCATAAAGTCTCACACGTCGGTCGGTCGTCTCTCTGCGTCTTCATCAGAAATGTTAGATAATAACACTCATGACCGTGTGCCCCTCCTTGAAACCAAATATATACAAAACAAAAAAAAACGGCAGCACTGTCTGACAAATTAGCAAGTCCATCTGCAAAGACCAATTGGCCATAACAGCACCACCATCATCTTCATCGTGTCTGTGTTTTAAGCCCGAAAAAAAACAAAGTTCCCGCGTTAAACGGTCAATTTATTAACGCGTTGCACATTATCAGCTGATCGCGCGGTTTGCTTCAAAGTTCCAACTACCTACAGGTAAACATATGGACGGTTGCGCGGGGGTTGGTGGTGCAATGAAGCAACCGCGGCTATATCATTTGCAGCTCGAAATTACACTTGCAAATTTATCGGGCCCCGAATGCGCAGACATTTCTGCACTACAACAAGAAAACACTCCCTCTCCTGCTCCTCAAGATTGCAAAGAAACTTGCGTTTACATGACACAGCGCAGGCACTCACGTGCAATTAATGACCTACAAGATTACCGGGAAGCACTGCAAACAGCAAATGCGCATCCTAGACCAAGAGGACGCGACGCACGCCTTAGAATTCCTCATGCCCCAACTCTCTTTCTGTACCTATAGATAGATATAGCTAGTGATGTAGCCTGAAAAGCGGAGTGCAGGGAAGGTGTGCCTTTTAGACGCGTCGCGCCATGCTTTTCATATCTTTGCTGACGTTGGCTATGGCTGCGTCAGGCCTTCTGATGCCAATGGTTTATTTGAATTATCATTTCCATGTAATTATCATGCTACGCGGGCGCTGATCATCGCTCCTACATAGATATTATATTATAGAGAGGTGGTGGTGTTGGTGTAAACAACAATGTTTGTCCGCACTACCCAATAGCCAAGAATTCCAATGAAATTACGGGTTGGGAATCCAGGAAGTGGCACAGTCCCAAAACTAACCAAAATGTCTATATACCTATACGATAGTAAAAGTAAGTAGATACATAAATACAAATTTCGTTGAACTTGATCGGGATGTAAACACTAAACAACAGAGTCGCAGTCTTCCTAAAAAACAAACTTCCATATCATCGGAGAGACGCTTCAACATTTTTTATAATAAAATGTTAATTACATGCACGGTGATTATTATTATTGGCCGGCACCGAACTAGGGGCAGCACTCGTATGTCAGTCTCTAATAAATAAAACATGGAGTTTTGCACTTATATTGTTGGCCTGGTCGCCGTCGTCGCCGGTTGGAGGAGCTGAACTGATGGGGCTGGACGCTGGAGCCATCAACTTTGCGGGCGCGCTGGAGAAACGAGTTTCAAAGTTCATTCATGAATTCCTGTGTACCTACATACCTATACATTGTTATGATTGTGAAGTCGGAGCAGAGAATCCATAATGCGGCTAATCAATTCTGTCCGCGTTGGTCCTGGGCCGGCAGTTATATGTTAGCTAAGTCAGAGAGTATAGGTATAGTATGGGGCTTTATTATTATACTTACCATTTCAGTATCACAAACTGCAAGCTGTGTATGTGCTATGAGTGCTGTGCTATCTGGGGTTATTTTTAAAAGTTTGTTATGAAATTATAATTTTTTACATTTACATTTATTATTAAAACCGACAGCACAACGGCATTTGAATTGTTGTTCAATCCACAACCATTTTTGGGTCATGGTCATCGATTAATGGTTTTTCTTTCTTTTTTTTTTTGTGAGGTGGAAGAGAGTTCGTCTGTCTTGTTGGTAGTTTGAATTGAACTAGGTCGGGAATGAGAAAAAATAGGTCGTATGGGTATTATATTGATTGCAAATCATTAAAGGAACGCTGCATTTAGTGTTTATGGTGTAGGTCTATGAAGGTATAATTTTAGCCTTATCTGGGTGAACAGTGACATATGCAAATATTTTAAAATGAATTTCAAATTTGGTGCAGTAAAAAAATATGTACATACATAGATCTTTGAATCTAAGAAGCACAATTTTTCCTGTGTACTCGTTTTTGACAGGAATAAAGGGGACTTACATTTTTCTGCCGAAACTGAACCGCGGATAAGGTGGGAAGAGCATTTTAATGACAAGAGATAACTCTTACGCCCGTATTAATCACTTGATACATCCAGATTCAAACTTAAATCCGGATGTATTTACATTGAATTTGTATATAATTTACATCCAATTGAAGTTTTAATATTTTTAAATCTTGAAGCGTTATAAAGTTAATAGAGCTAGTGTTCTCAGTGGCATAGCGTGGGTTTTTGCCGCCCGGCGCAGAGCCAATTTTTGCCGCTCCTAGCACTGTTTTCTGACACCAATAATTTTTTGCTGTTTAAAAAAAAATAACATTAAAAATACTTAACTAAGATTTTCTGATTGCCATTTTTCTCCAATTAAATGAAAAATCAGAAATTTGGATCAAAGCTTTTTTAACTAATTTATTTACCTATTTATTTATTTATAAATACATATTAACAGTAATTTTTTTTAAATTAAACATGCATACTTTATAACAGCCCATACAAATTTAAGTATCCAAAAGTGGTTTTTTCTATTAAAAACAGTTCGCATGTTTTTTGCATTTCAATAAAAGGTGTTAAACATACCACAGCTAATCTTACATGAGATCGAAACTTCTCAATATTTATTACCATTATTTATTTCAAAAATCCAACAGTAAAATACTAAGAGTAGCTACACAAATTTACATGTTACTGAGCCAAACAGTATTACCTTCTATTACTTTTTTCAGAACTATTTTTGATTAGAATTTCTCGAAGGATCCGTCGGCCGTAGTTTTCAACCTAGGCCTAGTTATAAGGTTATAGGTTTATGTGGTTGTCAGCAGAAACGATTATGATACCACATGAATCTAGGAAGCTTTCTTCATACTCGTTGAACCATTTCGAACCTCTTATACGAAGCGCACGAGACAACTAATGTCATGATTTGCCAGATCACATAGGATCATTGTACTAGAATTCTCCTAGATGGAGAATATATGTCTTTGAAATAGAGCAGGACATGTACAGAGAAGATGAAGAATCGATTTTTCTTCGTCATCCATACAACTTCTGCAGAAGTCGTTAGGAAATACTCCAAGCCTCGTTGCTGCCTGCTAGACAGGATCCAGTAATGACACCTATGACGGAGCTATAATATGACATCTGCATTTTTATTTAAATAAACTTCTGAGCCTTTGTTGAAGTTTTTAGTAAAAAAAAAGATATAAGAAGAGCATTAAATTTAGTAAAAGTGTTACTTTCAACCCTGGGGCCTATTTCACAGAATTACATCACATACAATGTATAGGTATATGTGATGTATGTATACCTCAAAGAATGTCGCCATTGATAACTTAGTGTAAATTTTCTATCTAAAGAACTATTGTCGTTTTCCATTGGATTCACGCAGGGATTCACTCATTCTAAAATCCAATGGAACAATGCTAACTACTTCTACTGAATTTTCATCTGAGAATCGTCGGTTTACCGTTTTTTTTGCCAATGGAATAGTTTCAGAAGAGTTCTTTTTGATTCTGGACGCTTCCAGACGTCCAATGGAAAACGACATATTATGTTTCAACTTAAGCTAAGTACAGACAATTGTCAGATCTTACAATATAGTCAGAACTGTCAATAGTCTGACAGTAGCTAACAATTAGCTGACAATTGACATATTTCTTATACAATGAAAAATTGTCCGTTCACACGGTTGGTAGATTTCTTCCCAATTTAATTGTCAGCTATTTTTTTATCTTTCTTTAACCAACTCATTGACATTTCGAACAATGAAGAAATTGTCAGCAATTGTAAGATGTTTTCAATTAAAACATCTGACAATGACTTATGAGCCTGACAATGCAATAATCGACTGACAATGATAAAAATTGTGTGTTCAGACGATTGTAAGATACCTGATAATTTTTTGTCAGATTGTCGTCTGACAATGACGTGTCTGACAATATTGTCAGACAAAATTGTGTGTTCAGACGATTGTAAGACATTTGGAACAGTTTTTGCACTGACAGATCTGACAATCGTCTGTACTTAGCTTTAGTAAAGACTTAATTTTTTTTAATTTAAAATTTACAATCACTTATATCTGGGGAATTTGTACTTCACATATACCTTCATTGTATCTGATGTACATTGTACATATGTGCTGAGAAATAGGCCTTCCGGTCTTCGCTATATACTCAAATGTCTGTGTCTCTACTTTTCTTTTCCTTTTAAAATAATATACATATAACCTATACCTAAGTTATGCATTGCTGCAAATTTGACAGTTTTTTTTTGATCGTCAAGGTCTGCAACAAAACCGTAATGTTGTGTTTTTGTTTTTTTAAACATCTTAATAATCTTGACCTTTCTTATAGAATGTGCAGAATGTGCAGGTGCCAGTTATTGCAGATCATGAGGATCATTCACACGCCAAGAAAACCTATATAGGAAGGAACTGGAACATATACCTACCTACCTACCTATACACATACCATGCAACATGACTTATACAATGTTGTATTCAATATGACATTCGTGTATCACCATCATGCGAGCACTTCACCTAATTGCATCAAAAGATCTACGATTGTATCATGATCCTGGTTATCACATTTAAGGATCACAATAAATTTAATTTTCCACTAACACTTCAAGTCCTTTTTACCAGTTCAGTGCAACGCAGAGGGTCTACTTTGCCCATTTCAAGGATAAACATATAACATAACGGAGACAAACAAAACAGACAAACACATTAACCAGTTCCGCTCGATGATCCTGGGTGATCAGTCTATGTGAATATAATCTACGACAACAACGACGACGGTATGCAGTGTGCTGAACTCTGCTGCATTGTACTTGCTATAGGTAACTTGTTCCGCTTGCCAATGATATGGTCACCTCACCTGGAGTTAAAAAATGACCGTATAAATTGTGGAAAACCTTTCACAGTTCATGATTTTGGTCGTTCGCGTTTCGTTTTCGTTTCCACTTGGTATAGCTTGGACTTGGATGCATCAGCCATATTCTTTGGTAAAAGTCTCTTTAGCAGTATGAACGCATATACGGAAATTACTAGTTCGGACGGACAGTGTACTCCCAGCCCAGCAAAGCAATGGTGTGTTGTGAACTGTGGTGCTGATGTGGAATGGAGACGGCCATGCCATGTATGGACTATTCCAGAGATTCTTATCTCCTCCTTCTCTTCCTCATCGTCGTCGACGTGGTATAGTCAGTCATCGTCGTCGTTTGCCATTCGTGGTTCGTCGTCGTCTCCGTCATCGTCATCATCATCCAAAGGGAGAATGGTCATTTTCCCTAAATTATGTGTGCAACATTTTTGTTGTTCTACATGCATGACAGCATTTATGTTGATTGATCGGCCAGCCACTGACATTGGCCCGAAGTGGTATTATATCTATTATATTCCGTATGTCCGTGTCGTCAGGACAGATAAGCCTGTATTGGCAGTACTTACAATTACCTACATATATGTACTGTACTTTACTCACCAAAAGCGGTACTTTCAGCGCGAAATTCTATGTTCGGTGCGAGATATTGAATCAGCTAATCCCAAAGCAGGAAGAAACCTCCTCCATCTCCATGTGTGGGATCAGTATATAGAATAATGCAACAGGCTACATATAGACCCATATTATGTACATTTATAAACCTTTATAGCATGAAGACAGAATGATGAGAATCTTTATCAATCGGCATAATATGGAGGAGAATCCGTGTGCGCGTAGGCTTATCAACTTATCAAAACGACAAGCCGGCCTTGAAGAGTTTGACGCACATTTGAGATCATCGTGGTGTCAATTTGAATTTTTTTTTTCGTTTTATTTCGCCTGAATCTCCATAAATTTTCAGTTAAACGGTCGAAAAGGAACATACATTATTCATCGAGTTGTTATAGATACATTCATTTATTTACCTATACGGCTATGTTTTATTCTACCTTGGATTTATACAAAGATTCTGTTTCAGGCAGACAGAGGGATCATGTATCTATGTAAGAATGATCAAGAGACGAATAACTGTTTGCAGCAGTTTGCTGACAATGAAAAGGCTCGTGGGCGATCGTTTTGTTAGTTTTGGTGCAATTTGTGTCGCTTACTATAAATCATTTTGTGAGTGTCATCTAACCTAATGGTATGAGTTTATAACTATTTGGAATAAGGATGGTTAAAAAGCACTTCAATCGATGCAAATTAGAGAAAAAAACATGGGTGCATCAAAGAATTACATAGGAACCTACATTATTTGGATTAAGATCTATCTATAGGTACCTATACTTATGCCTATAAAAATTGATAAAATAACACAAGAAATAGGTACATAAAAATATTTTCACTTATTTGTAGGAATCGCTTTTAATTAAATTGGAATTTCTTTAAGGCCCGTTTGCTGATACTACACAAAACGATTTAAGTTGAACTTAAATTCTTAAGGGGTACTTTTTCCATGTCATAAAGTGATACTTAAGAAATTAAGTTCAACTTAAATAGTTATGTGTAGTATCAGCGAACCACCCTAAATTAATTTAATTATTAAAGAAAGTAAGTAATTAGTATAAGCATTAATATTTTATGTGTGATATGAAAAACCAAAGTTTGACTTGTGTAATTTAAACGTGAAGAATTTTACGCAGATATAATGAAACTGGAACAAACAGGATACCATTTACCTATATCTAAAACGATTCTAACTAAAACCTTGTTCGTTTACTTCTCAAACCTACCCATTTCTACCATTTTTAGCCCGAAAGACTGTCAAAGTTCATATAAAAAAAAAATAAAACTGGTGGAATCTTGCAGTTTTGAGAAAGTAAGCGAACAGACCTTAAATCTTTGCGAAATTTCAGTCGTGTTTTAATAGGCCACGTTAAACTTTAAAGACGTCTTATATTTGTGTGTTTACAAATACAGTAGACGCTCGATATAGTGAATCTCGGTATATAGAGTGAACTATCCAGTATAGTGAACACACCAAATTTTATACAAACAAGTCTAAATAGTGAACAAAAGGTATCTCGATATAGTGAACTCACTTTTTTTTTAATATTTAATAAGATAATACCAGCAGCAAAGCCTTTACCATTGTGGACTTTTTTTTAAAGATATTTATGAAACATTTACAAGAAAAAGCACTGCAAATCAATTTAAAGTTGAGAAACAAACAAACTGAATTGATTATTTTTTTTAAATTTTATTCTTATTTAAAAAACCTTTTTTGTACCGGGAAGCAATAAAGTTTTTCGCTTTTATGAAAAATACATTTTATTGTAGGTTATTTATAATATTATAAAATATTAATGTTTTTTTTTTACAAAATTTAAATTATTTTACGATTTAGCAAATAAAAAAAAATTTATTTTGTATCAAAATCACATTAAAAAGCCTTTTAGTTTCAAGTGAACAATCTCGAAATTGTGAACAGGCCTGGTTTATTACGGTTAATTACTTCACTATATCGAGCGTCTACACCCAATTAAACTAGCTTTTTACTATAATTACCTTTTTATTTATTTTAACTAAATCTTCTACATATATACATGTCTTATATAATACAGACACTTTTAAAGTGAAAAATAAACGAAAATAACTACTTTAAGCTATGCGAATTGCAAAAACCCAATCTAAAAAGATTCGATCAAAAACCAGCTCACAGCAATGCTATACTGCGATATATAGGCGGCCAAGTTGTTAAAAAAACACAAACAAACTTTGAAGTTAAGAAAAAAAATCGAATCTTTTAAAAGGCTTTTAGCTTTGTAAATATGTAGATGAGGAAGTGTAAAATTTTAACAAAATAAATATAAGAAAAGAAAATTGCATATTCTACCTACTTCCATTACCTTTTAAAGAAACAGAAGCAGATTCTGCACCCAAGATTCCAAATTGTGTCAGTTTTTTATGTTTTCGTATTTTTTATATAAATCGTATATACTATATATACATACATATGTATATGTACATAATTTTCTTTTACTCTATTTTTTCAATAAACTTTTCTGTGATATAAAGATAAATATTCATTTCGAACTTTGTAAACATATTAATACAGATTGATGATTAGAAAAAATGATGTACCTAATTTCGTTGAAAATTTCGATATTTCAAAATAGAAATTCACATTTCGAAATGAGGTAATTTCAACCAGCATCACGAAATTCGGTAGAAACATCAAATCAAGTTCAAAATTAAATGAGCTGAAAATGAATTTTGGAAATTTCTGTAGTTTACGGCGAAATTACCTCATTTTGGCACTTAATGAAAACTATGTTCGACAGAGCTTCAACTTCGATATTATATCGAGAAGAATCTGCTTTCTGCGTCCAATTTTTTTTAATTTTGCAAATAAGCACGAAACAGCACAATTTGAATTTAAAAACAAATTGAAATGGGAGTGCTATATAAAACCTTCTTTTTTAAGATAATATGGAGTTGCCAGGTAGATCAATTACAAACGGTAATTATTGGAACGATTTTGTATTAAAAACAGCAATATTAGGTTAGGCAACTCTAAAATATAGTATACAGTAACTTAGGTTTAGTCTTTCATTGGACTGTCGGTAAGTCTTATAATGTCGTGGAAAACATAACTTTTTGAACATGCAGTAGTTTTGCTAGTGTACACGAGTGCGTGAAGTTAGCCCCCCTTTTTTGGAATTTGCTATTTTTGAAAGTTGTTCCAGGTTGTTCCCGATTTGTTCCGCATTGTTCCAAGTTTTTTTTGAAAAATATTCAAAAATGGGGGTTTTAGAGCCAAAAAACCGTTTTTGACCTAGCCCCCCTTTTTTCGAAAATCAAATTTTTGAAAGTTGTTGCAGATTGTTCTAGTTGTTCTGAACATTGTTCCAAGTTTTTGGATCCCTATGTTCAAAATTTCAAAAGTTATGGGCAAAATTCGAAAAAATTCTAGCCCCCCTTTTTTCGAAATTCTTAATTTTGAAATTTTTTTCGGGTTTCAAAAAGTGTTCTAAACATTGTTCCAAAAATTCAAAATTGTAGGACGTGTATTTTTAAAGATAAAACCTTCCGAATATTTTTTCAAAAATCCAAAAAAACGGCTCTCTAATATTTTATTTTTTTTTTTAATGCATTGACTTTTGAAACCTTATGATAAATACATGTATTGAAAAAAAGTTCTGACCATATATTCTTACTACCAGCTTAAAAACTAACTTTAAAAAAACATCTCCGATTTTTTTTAATTTCCAAAAAGACCCCTGCCCCCCCTTTTCCAAAAATCCAAAATCGAAAATTTGTTCCAAGTGCAGAATCCCTCAAATCCAATTGTTCCAAAGAATCATCAAAAAATATTGAAAACTGAAGATTTTAAGCCCAAAAAACACTTTAAATGAAAATATCTTATTATCCTTGCTCTGGCCCCCCTTTTTAGAAATCCAAAATTCAAAAATTTGTTCCAGGTTGTTCTAGGGCTCTTCTAAATTGTTCCAGACTTTCGTTTCTTAAAATTGATTTTTAGTATGAAAAATTTCAAAAAAATGCTCCCCTGCCCCCCCTTTTCCAAAAATCCAAAATCGAAAATTTGTTCCAAGTGCAGAATCCCTCAAATCCAATTGTTCCAAAGAATCATCAAAAAATATTGAAAACTGAAGATTTTAAGCCCAAAAAACACTTTAAATGAAAATATCTTATTATCCTTGCTCTGGCCCCCCTTTTTAAAAATCCAAAATTAAAAAACTTGTTCCAGGTTGTTCTAGGGCTCTTCTAAATTGTTCCAGACTTTCGTTTCTTAAAATTGATTTTTAGTATGAAAAATTTCAAAAAAATGCTCCCCTGCCCCCCCTTTTCCAAAAATCCAAAATCTAAAATTTGTTCGAAGTTCAGAATCCCTCAAATCCAATTGTTCCAAAGAATCATCAAAAAATATTGAAAACTGAAGATTTTAAGCCCAAAAAACACTTTAAATGAAAATATCTTATTATCCTTGCTCTGGCCCCCCTTTTTAAAAATCCAAAATTAAAAAACTTGTTCCAGGTTGTTCTAGGGCTCTTCTAAATTGTTCCAGACTTTCGTTTCTTAAAATTGATTTTTAGTATGAAAAATTTCAAAAAAATGCTCCCCTGCCCCCCCTTTTCCAAAAATCCAAAATCTAAAATTTGTTCCAAGTGCAGAATCCCTCAAATCCAATTGTTCCAAAGAATCATCAAAAAATATTGAAAACTGAAGATTTTAAGCCCAAAAAACAATTTAAATGAAAATATCTTATTATCCTTGCGCTGGCCCCCCTTTTTAGAAATCCAAAATTCAAAAATTTGTTCCAGGTTGTTCTAGGGCTCTTCTAAATTGTTCCAGACTTTCGTTTCTTAAAATTGATTTTTAGTATGAAAAATTTCAAAAAAATGCTCCCCTGCCCCCCCTTTTCCAAAAATCCAAAATCTAAAATTTGTTCCAAGTGCAGAATCCCTCAAATCCAATTGTTCCAAAGAATCATCAAAAAATATTGAAAACTGAAGATTTTAAGCCCAAAAAACACTTTAAATGAAAATATCTTATTATCCTTGCTCTGGCCCCCCTTTTTAGAAATCCAAAATTCAAAAATTTGTTCCAGGTTGTTCTAGGGCTCTTCTAAATTGTTCCAGACTTTCGTTTCTTAAAATTGATTTTTAGTATGAAAAATTTCAAAAAAATGCTCCCCTGCCCCCCCTTTCCAAAAATCCAAAATCTAAAATTTGTTCCAAGTGCAGAATTCCTCAAATCCAATTGTTCCAAAGAATCATCAAAAAATATTGAAAACTGAAGATTTTAAGCCCAAAAAACACTTTAAATGAAAATATCTTATTATCCTTGCTCTGGCCCCCCTTTTTAAAAATCCAAAATTAAAAAACTTGTTCCAGGTTGTTCTAGGGCTCTTCTAAATTGTTCCAGACTTTCGTTTCTTAAAATTGATTTTTAGTATGAAAAATTTCAAAAAAATGCTCCCCTGCCCCCCCTTTCCAAAAATCCAAAATCTAAAATTTGTTCCAAGTGCAGAATTCCTCAAATCCAATTGTTCCAAAGAATCATCAAAAAATATTGAAAACTGAAGATTTTAAGCCCAAAAAACACTTTAAATGAAAATATCTTATTATCCTTGCTCTGGCCCCCCTTTTTAAAAATCCAAAATTAAAAAACTTGTTCCAGGTTGTTCTAGGGCTCTTCTAAATTGTTCCAGACTTTCGTTTCTTAAAATTGATTTTTAGTATGAAAAATTTCAAAAAAATGCTCCCCTGCCCCCCCTTTCCAAAAATCCAAAATCTAAAATTTGTTCCAAGTGCAGAATCCCTCAAATCCAATTGTTCCAAAGAATCATCAAAAAATATTGAAAACTGAAGATTTTAAGCCCAAAAAACACTTTAAATGAAAATATCTTATTATCCTTGCTCTGGCCCCCCTTTTTAAAAATCCAAAATTAAAAAACTTGTTCCAGGTTGTTCTAGGGCTCTTCTAAATTGTTCCAGACTTTCGTTTCTTAAAATTGATTTTTAGTATGAAAAATTTCAAAAAAATGCTCCCCTGCCCCCCCTTTTCCAAAAATCCAAAATCTAAAATTTGTTCCAAGTTCAGAATCCCTCAAATCCAATTGTTCCAAAGAATCATCAAAAAATATTGAAAACTGAAGATTTTAAGCCCAAAAAACACTTTAAATGAAAATATCTTATTATCCTTGCTCTGGCCCCCCTTTTTAGAAATCCAAAATTCAAAAATTTGTTCCAGGTTGTTCTAGGGCTCTTCTAAATTGTTCCAGACTTTCGTTTCTTAAAATTGATTTTTAGTATGAAAAATTTCAAAAAAATGCTCCCCTGCCCCCCCTTTTCCAAAAATCCAAAATCGAAAATTTGTTCCAAGTGCAGAATCCCTCAAATCCAATTGTTCCAAAGAATCATCAAAAAATATTGAAAACTGAACATTTTAAGCCCAAAAAACACTTTAAATGAAAATATCTTATTATCCTTGCTCTGGCCCCCCTTTTTAGAAATCCAAAATTCAAAAATTTGTTCCAGGTTGTTCTAGGGCTCTTCTAAATTGTTCCAGACTTTCGTTTCTTAAAATTGATTTTTAGTATGAAAAATTTCAAAAAAATGCTCCCCTGCCCCCCCTTTTCCAAAAATCCAAAATCGAAAATTTGTTCCAAGTGCAGAATCCTTCAAATCCAATTGTTCCAAAGAATCATCAAAAAATATTGAAAACTGAAGATTTTAAGCCCAAAAAACACTTTAAATGAAAATATCTTATTATCCTTGCTCTGGCCCCCCTTTTTAAAAATCCAAAATTAAAAAACTTGTTCCAGGTTGTTCTAGGGCTCTTCTAAATTGTTCCAGACTTTCGTTTCTTAAAATTGATTTTTAGTATGAAAAATTTCAAAAAAATGCTCCCCTGCCCCCCCTTTCCAAAAATCCAAAATCTAAAATTTGTTCCAAGTGCAGAATTCCTCAAATCCAATTGTTCCAAAGAATCATCAAAAAATATTGAAAACTGAAGATTTTAAGCCCAAAAAACACTTTAAATGAAAATATCTTATTATCCTTGCTCTGGCCCCCCTTTTTAAAAATCCAAAATTAAAAAACTTGTTCCAGGTTGTTCTAGGGCTCTTCTAAATTGTTCCAGACTTTCGTTTCTTAAAATTGATTTTTAGTATGAAAAATTTCAAAAAAATGCTCCCCTGCCCCCCCTTTCCAAAAATCCAAAATCTAAAATTTGTTCCAAGTGCAGAATTCCTCAAATCCAATTGTTCCAAAGAATCATCAAAAAATATTGAAAACTGAAGATTTTAAGCCCAAAAAACACTTTAAATGAAAATATCTTATTATCCTTGCTCTGGCCCCCCTTTTTAAAAATCCAAAATTAAAAAACTTGTTCCAGGTTGTTCTAGGGCTCTTCTAAATTGTTCCAGACTTTCGTTTCTTAAAATTGATTTTTAGTATGAAAAATTTCAAAAAAATGCTCCCCTGCCCCCCCTTTTCCAAAAATCCAAAATCTAAAATTTGTTCGAAGTTCAGAATCCCTCAAATCCAATTGTTCCAAAGAATCATCAAAAAATATTGAAAACTGAAGATTTTAAGCCCAAAAAACACTTTAAATGAAAATATCTTATTATCCTTGCTCTGGCCCCCCTTTTTAAAAATCCAAAATTAAAAAACTTGTTCCAGGTTGTTCTAGGGCTCTTCTAAATTGTTCCAGACTTTCGTTTCTTAAAATTGATTTTTAGTATGAAAAATTTCAAAAAAATGCTCCCCTGCCCCCCCTTTCCAAAAATCCAAAATCTAAAATTTGTTCCAAGTGCAGAATTCCTCAAATCCAATTGTTCCAAAGAATCATCAAAAAATATTGAAAACTGAAGATTTTAAGCCCAAAAAACACTTTAAATGAAAATATCTTATTATCCTTGCTCTGGCCCCCCTTTTTAAAAATCCAAAATTAAAAAACTTGTTCCAGGTTGTTCTAGGGCTCTTCTAAATTGTTCCAGACTTTCGTTTCTTAAAATTGATTTTTAGTATGAAAAATTTCAAAAAAATGCTCCCCTGCCCCCCCTTTCCAAAAATCCAAAATCTAAAATTTGTTCCAAGTGCAGAATTCCTCAAATCCAATTGTTCCAAAGAATCATCAAAAAATATTGAAAACTGAAGATTTTAAGCCCAAAAAACACTTTAAATGAAAATATCTTATTATCCTTGCTCTGGCCCCCCTTTTTAAAAATCCAAAATTAAAAAACTTGTTCCAGGTTGTTCTAGGGCTCTTCTAAATTGTTCCAGACTTTCGTTTCTTAAAATTGATTTTTAGTATGAAAAATTTCAAAAAAATGCTCCCCTGCCCCCCCTTTTCCAAAAATCCAAAATCGAAAATTTGTTCCAAGTGCAGAATCCCTCAAATCCAATTGTTCCAAAGAATCATCAAAAAATATTGAAAACTGAACATTTTAAGCCCAAAAAACACTTTAAATGAAAATATCTTATTATCCTTGCTCTGGCCCCCCTTTTTAGAAATCCAAAATTCAAAAATTTGTTCCAGGTTGTTCTAGGGCTCTTCTAAATTGTTCCAGACTTTCGTTTCTTAAAATTGATTTTTAGTATGAAAAATTTCAAAAAAATGCTCCCCTGCCCCCCCTTTTCCAAAAATCCAAAATCGAAAATTTGTTCCAAGTGCAGAATCCTTCAAATCCAATTGTTCCAAAGAATCATCAAAAAATATTGAAAACTGAAGATTTTAAGCCCAAAAAACACTTTAAATGAAAATATCTTATTATCCTTGCTCTGGCCCCCCTTTTTAAAAATCCAAAATTAAAAAACTTGTTCCAGGTTGTTCTAGGGCTCTTCTAAATTGTTCCAGACTTTCGTTTCTTAAAATTGATTTTTAGTATGAAAAATTTCAAAAAAATGCTCCCCTGCCCCCCCTTTCCAAAAATCCAAAATCTAAAATTTGTTCCAAGTGCAGAATTCCTCAAATCCAATTGTTCCAAAGAATCATCAAAAAATATTGAAAACTGAAGATTTTAAGCCCAAAAAACACTTTAAATGAAAATATCTTATTATCCTTGCTCTGGCCCCCCTTTTTAAAAATCCAAAATTAAAAAACTTGTTCCAGGTTGTTCTAGGGCTCTTCTAAATTGTTCCAGACTTTCGTTTCTTAAAATTGATTTTTAGTATGAAAAATTTCAAAAAAATGCTCCCCTGCCCCCCCTTTCCAAAAATCCAAAATCTAAAATTTGTTCCAAGTTCAGAATTCCTCAAATCCAATTGTTCCAAAGAATCATCAAAAAATATTGAAAACTGAAGATTTTAAGCCCAAAAAACACTTTAAATGAAAATATCTTATTATCCTTGCTCTGGCCCCCCTTTTTAAAAATCCAAAATTAAAAAACTTGTTCCAGGTTGTTCTAGGGCTCTTCTAAATTGTTCCAGACTTTCGTTTCTTAAAATTGATTTTTAGTATGAAAAATTTCAAAAAAATGCTCCCCTGCCCCCCCCTTTTCCAAAAATCCAAAATCTAAAATTTGTTCGAAGTTCAGAATCCCTCAAATCCAATTGTTCCAAAGAATCATCAAAAAATATTGAAAACTGAAGATTTTAAGCCCAAAAAACACTTTAAATGAAAATATCTTATTATCCTTGCTCTGGCCCCCCTTTTTAAAAATCCAAAATTAAAAAACTTGTTCCAGGTTGTTCTAGGGCTCTTCTAAATTGTTCCAGACTTTCGTTTCTTAAAATACATTTTTAGTATGGAAAATTTCATTAAAAAACATTTTCGTTTAAAATGCATTTTAATGAAATTTTTCATACTAAAAATGAATTTTAAGAATCGAAAGTCTGGAACAATTTAGAAGAGCCCTAGAACAACCTGGAACAAATTCTTGAATTTTGGATTTCTAAAAAGGGGGGCCAGAGCAAGGATAATAAGATATTTTCATTTAAAGTGTTTTTTGGGCTTAAAATCTTCGGTTTTCAATATTTTTTGATGATTCTTTGGAACAATTGGATTTGAGGGATTCTGAACTTGGAACAAATTTTAGATTTTGGATTTTTGGAAAGGGGGGGCAGGGGAGCATTTTTTTGAAATTTTTCATACTAAAAATCAATTTTAAGAAACGAAAGTCTGGAACAATTTAGAAGAGCCCTAGAACAACCTGGAACAAGTTTTTTAATTTTGGATTTTTAAAAAGGGGGGCCAGAGCAAGGATAATAAGATATTTTCATTTAAAGTGTTTTTTGGGCTTAAAATCTTCAGTTTTCAATATTTTTTGATGATTCTTTGGAACAATTGGATTTGAGGGATTCTGAACTTGGAACAAATTTTAGATTTTGGATTTTTGGAAAAGGGGGGGCAGGGGAGCATTTTTTTGAAATTTTTCATACTAAAAATCAATTTTAAGAAACGAAAGTCTGGAACAATTTAGAAGAGCCCTAGAACAACCTGGAACAAGTTTTTTAATTTTGGATTTTTAAAAAGGGGGGCCAGAGCAAGGATAATAAGATATTTTCATTTAAAGTGTTTTTTGGGCTTAAAATCTTCAGTTTTCAATATTTTTTGATGATTCTTTGGAACAATTGGATTTGAGGAATTCTGCACTTGGAACAAATTTTAGATTTTGGATTTTTGGAAAGGGGGGGCAGGGGAGCATTTTTTTGAAATTTTTCATACTAAAAATCAATTTTAAGAAACGAAAGTCTGGAACAATTTAGAAGAGCCCTAGAACAACCTGGAACAAGTTTTTTAATTTTGGATTTTTAAAAAGGGGGGCCAGAGCAAGGATAATAAGATATTTTCATTTAAAGTGTTTTTTGGGCTTAAAATCTTCAGTTTTCAATATTTTTTGATGATTCTTTGGAACAATTGGATTTGAGGAATTCTGAACTTGGAACAAATTTTAGATTTTGGATTTTTGGAAAGGGGGGGCAGGGGAGCATTTTTTTGAAATTTTTCATACTAAAAATCAATTTTAAGAAACGAAAGTCTGGAACAATTTAGAAGAGCCCTAGAACAACCTGGAACAAGTTTTTTTAATTTTGGATTTTTAAAAAGGGGGGCCAGAGCAAGGATAATAAGATATTTTCATTTAAAGTGTTTTTTGGGCTTAAAATCTTCAGTTTTCAATATTTTTTGATGATTCTTTGGAACAATTGGATTTGAGGGATTCTGCACTTGGAACAAATTTTAGATTTTGGATTTTTGGAAAAGGGGGGGCAGGGGTCTTTTTGGAAATTAAAAAAAATCGGAGATGTTTTTTTAAAGTTAGTTTTTAAGCTGGTAGTAAGAATATATGGTCAGAACTTTTTTTCAATACATGTATTTATCATAAGGTTTCAAAAGTCAATGCATTAAAAAAAAAAATAAAATATTAGAGAGCCGTTTTTTTGGATTTTTGAAAAAATATTCGGAAGGTTTTATCTTTAAAAATACACGTCCTACAATTTTGAATTTTTGGAACAATGTTTAGAACACTTTTTGAAACCCGAAAAAAATTTCAAAATTAAGAATTTCGAAAAAAGGGGGGCTAGAATTTTTTCGAATTTTGCCCATAACTTTTGAAATTTTGAACATAGGGGTCCAAAAACTTGGAACAATGTTCAGAACAACTAGAACAATCTGGAACAACTTTCAAAAATTTGATTTTCGAAAAAAGGGGGGCTAGGTCAAAAACGGTTTTTTGGCTCTAAAACCCCCATTTTTGAATATTTTTCAAAAAAAACTTGGAACAATGCGGAACAAATCGGGAACAACCTGGAAAAACTTTCAAAAATAGCAAATTCCAAAAAAGGGGGGCTAACTTCACGCACTCAGTGTACACTGAAAAATATACATAATATCAATGTTTGCCTTACATTGAGCTGTTTTACATTGGGACAATGTAAAAAACATTGAGCCAATATACCATACATTGGAACAATGTACCAAAATTATTCGGTTTCAATGTACCGTACATTGTTTCAATGTAATGGGGTACGTTGAGCGACTCCCATACTAAAAATTGAGGAAATCAATGCAATTGGAATTTCAATGTAATTTTTCGTTAGTTGATGTACGATATACATATACGATTTCAAAAGATCATACATTGAATCAATGTATTTACATTAAAATTAATGTAATATTGTATTGTGCCAATGTACCTTTCATTACATTGTCTCAATGTAGAAATACATTTGCACAATGCACAATAAACATTGTACCAATGTATTAAGTACATTGGGCCAATGAATAAGGTGCATTGCGCCAATGTACAATGAATTAAAATAAATATTTGAACTTTCGCAAATTGAACTCGGAAATTTGTACATTGACCCAATGTACTTACATTAAAATCAATGTAATAAGTACATTGTTCCAATGAACTTTTTTTAAATTGTCTCATTGCAAAGATACATTGCGCTAATGTACAATTTACATTGTGCCAATGTATTAAGTACATTGGACCAATGTATTAAGTGCATTGCGCCAATGTACAATGAATTAAAATTAATATTTGAACTTTCGCAAATTGAACTCAATTGAACAAATGAACCAAGTACATTGGATAAACGTACCTAGTACACTGGCTTAATAATTAAAACTTATTTTATTATTTATTTTATTTTGTGTTTTATGTACCAAATACATTGGATCAATCAAACTTTGTACATTAGCTCAATGTACTTTATATAAATTCATTGAAAAACCAATGAAGCTTTCAAGGAAAGCTTTCTTAAGGTTTAATGTACTTGTTACATTATTTCAATGTATCATACATTGACTTAATGTATAAGATACATTGGGATCCAAAAATCAGCTTAATGTACTTTTTACATTGCCTCAATGTATTGTACATTACTTGCAATGTAAGCTTACATCAAGTAATGTACTGCAATACATTGGCCCAATGTACTTCAGCATCGGCTGAAAAATAATGTAAAATACATTGGGACAATGTAGTTTTACATCAATATTACGTACCTTTTATTTTCAGTGTAACAGAAAGATTAAATTAAATTAAATTTATGCGTTGGGGTTATAATTCTGTACTTGTAACAAAATTCGGTTTCAGAAATTCTGTATTTTAAAATTCTGTAAATCCATAATTCCGTATTTCGAAATTCTGCATTCCAAAATTCTGTAAATAATAAAAGAAAATTTTTGTTGATAATGAAAAAAGTGCGCATTTTTTTTATTAGGTATCAAAACGATTTTTCTTTTATAATTTAAGGAATTTTCAAATTCAAAACTTTGGAATTCAGAACACAGAAAAATTGTTTATACTACATACCGTTTAAGCTTTCATCAGAGAACCCAATTTTAGAGCTGATATCAACTGTAATTCCGAAAATTTATGTTCTGGATTCACACATTTTTAATACCATAGATTTTTTACACTCACTATGTAGGAAAGTTTATTGGTTATTTCTAGTTCAAAGTGAAAACAATTTCATGTTATTGAAAACCAAAATTAATTTTCAACTAATGTGGATGTTGTTCATTAATAAACCTACATTTTTAAGTATGGCAAAAAAAAAGTAAAGAAAAGTTGCTTATCGACGTTTTTATGTTTTTATTTTAAGTTTAAAGGTAGAACTAGAATAGGCGGAAGCCAACGTACGTGGTCGTACGAAACCGAGCGAAAACAAGAAATTCATATGACGCGCACATAATTGCGATTTGGAACTTTTCGTTTAGTTTTCGTTAACTTTCGCCGTCGGACGTGAGAGCGCTCACCGACCGCTCTTTCGTACGTGGACTGACAGCTAGCTTCAAAAATCAAAAAAATCACTTCCAACCACTCAAGTGCATTATGGGTGACTTATGAATTTGACGTTTTGGAAAGCAACTTTTCGTTCGCTTTTGACACTAGCTTCCGACAGCTACCGCCTATTCTAGTTCTACCTTAAGAATGTTGGATTAACAGAATTTTTATATACAGAATTCTGCTTTTGCACAATTTTGGAACATATAATAGAGGATTTACATAATAATGGAATACAGAATTATTTGCATACAGAATTTTCAATTCATTTACAGAATTATTGTCATATACAGGATTTTGGAATACAGTACCCATAACGACTCATTCCCTAAATGTATCTAAAATTTTAAAGTTTTGCTTTATTTACTCATCAACTTTAAAATTTTGTATACTTAATTCTTTTTATTTATTGCAGAAATTAGTTTCAAATTTCCCCGACAATTTGAAGAGAGAAAAAAAGAAAGATGCAGTACTGCAAAAAGTTTCAATAAGCAAATTTGGAGTACCTGCTACTTCCATTTTCATACACAGATAAATACCTATACAGAGTATACCATATTTGAATTACCCATACCTATTTTGTTTTCTACTAAGAAGGTCAACAAAAGTCTGCAATTTGATAAAGTAGAAAATGTGGCATATCTATATCCTCATTGATTTTATTATACAAACCACAAAACAAAGAATCTTTAAAAAATCCAAGTTACTATATAGATAGGTCATATACTTAAATTTAATTCCAATAAAAAGTTTTTCTCTTAAACCAAAAAGCTTCATCCATGTTGGCAAATAAATTCCCCATATTAACATCACTTACACGACATCCATCGTATCAAATTTTCCCTAAAAGTCATCAAACCTATATAGACTTCAAATAACTTCACCTTTCCCATTTTCTTATAGGTATACAATTAAACAATAAAAGATCATGTTTTATTGCAACAAAAAATAATGTAAAGCTAAGATACTCAATCTCTATGCTTCCACTTAATCCCAATAGAAAACAAGTAAAAAAAAAAGACCTGTTAAAAAATTCGAAAAAACTACTCTCGCAAAGCAAAAAACTTTACTACCTTAACTATAAATAAATCAGAAACTCATATATATATACAAAAGGGGTACTGAGTTGCAAGTTACATATACCTACTATACTGCGGCTTGTATACTCCATGTAGTGCAGGTATATACATATATAAAGATATAATAATATCTCAACGAAAAATCAGCGACATGTGAAATCCATCATGGCTCCTGTCTACCTCTCCCACTATACATCATATCGTGATTTGACAGAAACGCGATCTTTCCACCATTAAAACAGAGGTACCTATATAGCCTACAATTGAAAACATACAACAAAAAAAAAAAAACAAAAACAAAAATAGATCTCTTTTGATGGCACCAGGACAGACACAGAGTCACATACTCACCAGTTTTCTACCATCATATCAATGGTAAACCAACAATCTGAAGCCCTGGGAAACTCTGCGTGGATGCTCCTCTTTGTATCCACATATATATTTATATGCCTATATGTGTGATGTGCACTCTAAGTTGAACTTTCCCGCATGAAATCAAAAAAGCTAT
Organism: Epistrophe grossulariae; assembly: GCA_929447395.1. Taxonomy (NCBI): domain Eukaryota; kingdom Metazoa; phylum Arthropoda; class Insecta; order Diptera; family Syrphidae; genus Epistrophe; species Epistrophe grossulariae. Next base: position 105,023,400 of record OV839568.1, read on the forward strand.
ACGAAACTTTGTTATCATAGAAAAAAATCAACCCTATACAAAAAGGATACCTATAGCTACAATAGCTCCCCTTTAAAAATGGAAGCTTTGTATAATATCATACAGTTTTCTATGCCACTAGGTGTCACTGTTCACACTCTGGAGAACTTTAAATGGTTCCAAATCATGCGTACTCCAATTTTGCATACTATTGGTGAAGTATTATTGGTTCAAAAACTTCGTGATAACTCGGGTCATTCCACATCGACCTTTGATGGCAGGGTGTTGTGTGGTGACTGCACAAATAACGCACCTCACATCCTCGAAAATGCTCCAGAAATTCTATAAGAAATTTCAAAAAAAAAAAAAACAAAAAATTCCTCACCCATTCAGGTGCAATAAAACAAAGTGAAATATAGTAATAAATAAATATAATATTAACAATGGCCCTCTAATCACACACTATATAGGAATTCACTATATATAGGAGTGTGTGTGGATATAGGAATAGATATAGAGACCGACCGAGAGGGACTGCAACTTTATACAAGTTACAACTAGAAATTAAAAAAGCTAAAAAGGAAAATTTTTCAGATGAGCGCTCATGCGGAAACTCCAAATGGCTGCGCTGATGGCACGCAATGGAAGCATGGCCATAGACCCAGGTGACGGAAGACGGATTCCAAAACATGGAAACAAAATACAATTGTATCTTTTTTATATGGCAAACTATCAACTTTGCGGATAGTAATTGTTGTTTGGCACTTTATTTAGCGTGATTCAAGTATTTTTTTTTTTTTTATCTTTTTTTTAATCGTTTTTGCCTTAGAGCCTTTTCGCCATCAAAATATAAGGTATCCAATACAGCTATATAATATATTTTTATTAAAAATAAATGTTTACTGTACTTCATGACTTTGCATTCAATTAACTTTGAATAGGTACCATTTTTATACAACTATTATGATTGTAATTATTTTCGACATTTTATTGCTTCTTATTATACTATAGACAAAATTTCAGCGTTATGGGTACATCGTTATTTGTAAAGTCATTAATTTAAGAATGCGATGCAGGTTATTTGTCTAATTTAATAGTTGGTTTACTTAAAAAAGCTTTTAAACATTTGAGTATGTAGGTACCTACTCACAAGTATGGGAAAACTGCGGTCTATATTTTCAAGAATTTGCGATGCGCATAATGTTTTCGTAAAATATCGGTCATCTCTACGTAAGAGATGGAATTCTTTAAGAGATTTTTGATTATAACTTGACACGAGTTTGTAAGTTTTGTTAGAAAATATTTAATAAAATTGTATTGGGTTACTCATTTTTAAACTTTTGACGACGAGAGGTAAGTATAGGTACTTGAAGCATAATTTCTAACATGTTTAAGTCATTTTTCTTCAACTTTATATGAAAATTAACCCATGACGTAATGGTTAGTGCGTATATTATTTTTATCCCAAAGGTCTAGAGATCGATTCCCAGCGTATGTCACCTTAAAAAAAAAACACCGAAATTGCGAAATTGACAAATCCTCCAAAAGTCATGAAAAAGTGCTTCTCACCTTGGCCGTTGGGATTAGAAAATTGTTGGGCCGATAGAAAATTGTGTGCGCCCTCCATTCCTGTCAATAACACGGACACAGGAATGGTTAAGAGTGGTCAGTCATACAGAAGAGCTGTCGCATCACTTATTTATTTTTTTTTTTTTCAATTTTCAGCATATTTTGTCCCACATTTTGTATAGCCCCCATTTTGAAAAATAAATAGTGAATTTAATCTATTTGCTGAGTTTTGGTTACAGAAATCATGTCTCAGTAAATGTTTGATGAAAATTAATGAATTTTGGTATCTACACTTAATAATGGTAAATCTAGAACCATACCGATTTTTCCTTGTTTAAAATATGGACTTCAAAATTTTGGTCCGAAATTTAAAAAATAAGAATTAAAATTTTTAAGTCAGGAATTCAGTCAAGTTTTTTTTATAAAATGTCTTGAAATATGTTTATATGTATATGTAGTATATCAAATTTAGGATAACAAGTGCAAAATATTGCGGAACGTTACTTTTTTGATAACAATGTATTATTACTTAAATTTTGAAATTTGATAGATACATAATACACATACACTTTATGATGCTGAATTCATAGACACTGCCTTTTTATGCCTGTTAAAAATGGAAACTTCAAAATTTGGTTATATATGTATACGAAATAAAAAAAAAATAAACATTCTTATGCCAGAAATTAAGTTAATTAAATCTTCGAAATGTTATCGTTTGAAATTAATTCCAATGCATACGTGTACCAAATTTAGAAAAACAATTTCAACAATTTCAAAAATTGCGGAACGATTCCAATAAGGATTAAAAAATTAATATCTGTGGTACATTATTTCCTTGAAATTTTTTGTTAGACAAATTATTTTTAAACCAAACGTTGGCATTGTTTTAGTTGTTAGTAAAATTAACAAACAACAATCTTGTTCTTTAAATCAATAGATGCATTGTATTGTATCCCAAAGCCCTCGACTCCATGATTATATAAATATGATTACGACAGATGTCGCTAAAAAGGCGTTTTTAAACTTAGACGAAAGTTGAAATGGTGACAAACTCATGACTGTTGCGATATAAGTCATTGATGTAATTTTTTTTTAATTGGACTTTAGTAAATAAGTCACCTTATCCAGAGTGGAGCGTGCAAACGCAATGCTTGAATTGAATTGGAATGTTACTCAGTACGATTTAATGGGGCAAAAAGTGTTAGTCAAATGGCGACCCCTATATGTACATTGTACACTCTTATGAGCACTGCGACCGCAATGTTGTTCCAAATGTTATCTTTAAGATGATGAGGCAAATCCATATAGGAAAAAAATCACACGTTAAGGAAAGCGTGGGGCCCAGTTGAGATACCCGTTTAGCCCAGTCGGGATAAACATTTGACACGGAAAAAATTTAATTGCACAATTTTCTTTCAATATTGGTTATAAGGGGTTTTTAGGAGCATATGTGTAGTTTTTCGGAAAAATTGGGCTGGTGATTACATAAGCCGCCATCTTGAATTTTCTATAAAATTACTTATATAGAAAAAAATAATTAACAACAACGACAACCTTACAGTTCATATTATAGCTTTTTTTAAAGCAAGAAATCCATTTTTTAATTCTGTTTTTAAATCATGTTATTTATAAGTGAAGACTTTTTGCAAAATTAATTTTCAAACTCAAAATTTAAAAAAAAAAAAATGTGTGTGCTTGTTATAGCTTTCATTGAAACTCATCATTGAAAATTTTAATTTCTTGTTTTGAGACACTTAAAAGGAAAATCAGTAATTATTTTGATGCCAATAAAAATCTCTTGACTCAATTATTATTTCCAGTCAAAAAAATATTTCATTTTGGCCCAATCTTTCACATAAGTCGATTTTTCAGATTTCATTGATCAATTGAAATAAAGGAATTCATTTGATTTGTATAAGGTTTGGCCAAAATGAAAAAATTTTTGACTAAATATAATAATTAAGTCATCACCTTTTTATTGGCATTAAAATATTCTCCGATTTTGCTTTCAAAGTGTTTCAAATTAGGAAATTAAATTTTTCAATGATGAGTTTCAATGAAAGCTATAACTGGTCCCTAAACAAACAAATTTTGGAAACAATTTTTTTTTCCAAATTTTACATTATTAAGAAGGTACTAGTTTTGCTCTTATAAATTTTTAGTCAAACGCTACAAATCAGTAATCAAATGTGTTTTTGAGAAATATCAGAAATAAGTTTCCTTTAATATTCAATCCTTGGTTTGAATTGCTCTAAAAATCCTATTTCTACTTTTTCTTGTTTTCAATTTTCTCAAAAACTTGAAAACATTTTAGAATCTGGTTTTTAATGTTTTATTAAAATTTTATAAGAGCATTGAATATTGAAAACAAACATAGTAAATAATAATGTAAAATTTGTAAAAAAATGGTTTCTAATTTTTTTTTTTAAGTTTGAAAATTAATTTTGCAAAAAGTATTCTCTTAAATAATTTGATTTAAAAACAAATCTAAAAATGAATTCCTGGCTTTGAAAAAATATATAACATCACATTGTATGTGTTGCCGTTGTTTTTTTTTCTATTTTAAGTCAATTTTCCACCCCGATTTTCCCAAAAAACTACCAATATGCTCTTAATAACCCCCTCTAAAGTAAAAGAAAAGTATACAAATAATTTTTGTCCAGGTCGAATTTTTTGAATATAGCGACTGGGCCATTTCGAGGCAACAAGCATGTTTTCAATAGCAAGCTGTTGCCCAGTCTTCATAATCACGATGCAGCAGTTCTTGAACGACTGTACAGGTTGATATCTGAACTCAAGGCATGAGCCATTCGGGCGCCTCGTACACATTTTTTTTCAGCGCCATTCCTCTCAGGCGTGGCTAAAGAATAATTAAAAAATTGCAAGTAAATGAATTCGTTTTATTTTCAAAATATTATTTGAATGTTGACAAAACTGTACTAAAATACAAATTATAATAATAACACATTCCAGAAGAATTTAAAGTAAATCTAATTTAAAAAAAAATCTCACAAATAAAAAAAATAGCCTTTGGTTTTTTTGCTTGGCGCTTTGGGAAATTAATCGATAGTTTTGAAAACTTATATCTTGCAGCTTACTGCAAGCACGACATTTAAACCGTCTATAAATTTGTTATAGTGCAGATGATAAATTTTGGTTTTCTTATTTAAATCTTGCTTAAATATGTTTAAAATTGTGAAGCAGTTGGATCAGACCAGTCAATTATATGTCGCCAGAAAAAAGTAAAGAAAATTAATCAGGTTCCCAGTGGTAAGAGTATTGCTCTCTGTAACAGTATCTTAAAAGAAAAGCGAAAATTTAATTCTCCAGCGGCTGTTGTCTCCTCAATTCATCTAATATTCCACAATATAGTATAATCGGGTTCAGATGGTTAAATATTAATTTCTTTCATTTAAAAAATAAAAACAAACCATAAACAATAATTTATTTTAATGCGAATCAACTGCTTATAATCATGTTTCTCAAAAAATCACGCAGACGTAATAAATCCACAAAACTGACAATTAATTAAAAAAATAATACTGAGATCAAATTTTCCCTTCAGCATATATTTTCTGGCACTTAAACTCATCCAGCTTCTTGATTAAATATTTAAGAAAACATTTTTATATTATAACAATGCGATATCATATTAATTGAAATGAAAAAAAAATGAAGAAAAAAAAAAAAAACAAAATGAAACAAAAAAATAAAAAAATAATAATGTAAATCCTTTTTGCTGCACTCTGTCCATGTAACAAATCACACCTGTGGCGATAAGTGGGATTGCGTTCTATACGAAAACTATATACACCTACATATTTAATTTACTTGGCTTTCAATTGTTTTGCTTGCATTCAGAATGTGAAACAAAAATACAAAAAAAACACAAGAAACAATACACCTTTATATTAAAGCTGTATAACGCAGTTTTAATTAATTGCAAATTTATATAAAAAAAAAACAATAATAACAAAACAAAAACACATGGCCAAGCGAAAGACGTAAGTAGGTATATATTATACTGTGCTGCCATTGTAATTGACAGACAGACAGCCCCTTTGGATAGATTCCACCTATAACCAGCTGCCTATACCAACTTTATCGCGTCGGTGATGGTAGAGTGATTCAATTAAAAAAAAAATATTCACATTATAACCTGTGATCACGCATAGACTCATCTTTACTTTAATTAGACATTAACACGATTTTAATTATATAATTTGAGAATATAATAACAACGCAGCAAGGCAATTTTAAATCAAGAGACATTGTTAATAGAACTAAACAGAGTTATACTCCATAATAATTTTGTTTATATTTTCCGGAAAAAAGAAAGAAAATCAAAAAGACTTAATTATGAATTAATCAATTTTAACTATATATTAGTTTCATACCAAAATGCACCGCCCTTAATAATGCAATAGGATACGACTATCTTATATGAATTATTATATACTCTGCAGTATTTTAGCATTATGTCTGATGGAGCTACTTTTTGTATGTTTAGAACTACAGAAAACTAAAACAAAATAATAATTTAAATTAACGTTTACCATTGTTTGATTTAATTTAAAAGTGTAAAACAAAATTTTACACAATTTAAAAAAAATTGCCAGTTTTTTCAGAAAAATTTCGAAGTAGTATTCGTAAAAAATCAATAGAATAATTTTTTTTAATATTAAAAAGAACATAATATAACTTAATATTTCATCAGTTATAAAACTGTTGTAGCCAAAATTTTATTCTTCAATTTTAATATGACAAAATAAAATTCCAAGGTTGACATCAAACGTCAAGATCAGGCGTCAAGGTCAGACGTCAAGTTAAGGCGTCAAGGTCAGGCTTCAAGGTCAGGCGTCAAGGTCAGGCGTCAAGGTCAGGCTTCAAATTCAGGCGTTAAGGTCAGTTGTCAAGGTAAGGCGTCAGGCGTTAAGGTCAGGAGGATGGCAATATTTAAGCCACAAGTTTCAAAACTGTAATGTTGATGTATAACATCTATGCCAGCGGTATATAGGTTGAACTAATATTGTGAGCTTTAAGTTTAATGCGGTCCGTGTCACACTTTACGTTGTAATTGATGTTTACACATCTTTACCGTGAGTCCTGGCACTTATATATTTTATTCAGTTTTTTTTGTTTTTGTTTTTTTTTTGGTAATAAACCCGCACTTTTTATTCTCGCAAAAAAAATGTCACCGCTGATATTTTTACGATTTCTTGATTACTGGTTCTTATAATAAATTAAAAAAAAACAAGTCTGTAAATTCAGTTTAATAAGAATATTTAGTTTCTATAACACAAATATTTTGTTACTAAATAAAAGATTTTTAATATTTAAAGCGTTAACAGCTTTGATAACTTGACTGCTTAATACCACAAGGCGAAAGGCAACGACTATCATCGAGCAAATTTCTTAAAGCGATAATTCGATAAATTCCCAATTTATTTATTAGTTAATCTTAATTAAATAATTGAAAACCGCAACCATTTACGAGGCTTGGTTGCGGAGAAATCGGGTTTCGAAAGAAATCTGATTTTTAAACTTTTAAATGATGCCGGCATCATAATTTTTTTCAATTTTTGACTAAAAATTTTTTTCTCGAATTTTGTAAAGTGGTGTACATCGATGGAAAGGTCTTTTTATTGCCATTTTATAATTGAAAACCGCAACCATTTACCAGGCTTGGTTGCGGAGAAATCGGGTTTCGAAAGAAATCTGATTTTTAAACTTTTAAATGATGCCGGCATCATAATTTTTTTCAATTTTTGACTAAAAATTTTTTTCTCGAATTTTGTAAAGTGGTGTACATCGATGGAAAGGTCTTTTTATTGTCATTTTATAATTGAAAACCGCAACCATTTACGAGGCTTGGTTGCGGAGAAATCGGGTTTCGAAAGAAATCTGATTTTTAAACTTTTAAATGATGCCGGCATCATAATTTTTTTCAATTTTGTACTAAAATTTTTTGTCTCGAATTTTGTAAAGTGGTGTACATCGATGGAAAGGTCTTTTTATTGTCATTTTATAATTGAAAACCGCAACCATTTACGAGGCTTGGTTGCGGAGAAATCGGGTTTCGAAAGAAATCTGATTTTTAAACTTTTAAATGATGCCGGCATCATAATTTTTTTCAATTTTGTACTAAAATTTTTTGTCTCGAATTTTGTAAAGTGGTGTACATCGATGGAAAGGTCTTTTTATTGTCATTTTATAATTGAAAGCCGCAACCATTTACGAGGCTTGGTTGCGGAGAAATCGGGTTTCGAAAGAAATCTGATTTTTAAACTTTTAAATGATGCCGGCATCATAATTTTCTTCAATTTTGTACTAAAATTTTTTGTCTCGAATTTTGTAAAGTGGTGTACATCGATGGAAAGGTCTTTTTATTGTCATTTTATAATTGAAAACCGCAACCATTTACGAGGCTTGGTTGCGGAGAAATCGGGTTTCGAAAGAAATCTGATTTTTAAACTTTTAAATGATGCCGGCATCATAATTTTCTTCAATTTTGTACTAAAATTTTTTGTCTCGAATTTTGTAAAGTGGTGTACATCGATGGAAAGGTCTTTTTATTGTCATTTTATAATTGAAAACCGCAACCATTTACGAGGCTTGGTTGCGGAGAAATCGGGTTTCGAAAGAAATCTGATTTTTAAACTTTTAAATGATGCCGGCATCATAATTTTTTTCAATTTTGTACTAAAATTTTTTGTCTCGAATTTTGTAAAGTGGTGTACATCGATGGAAAGGTCTTTTTATTGTCATTTTATAATTGAAAACCGCAATCATTTACGAGGCTTGGTTGCGGAGAAATCGGGCTTCGAAAGAAATCTGATTTTTAAACTTTTAAATGATGCCCGGCATCATAATTTTTTTCAACTTTTGACTAAAAATTTTTTCTCGAATTTTGTAAAGTGGTGTACATCGATGGAAAGGTCTTTTTATTGTCATTTTATAATTGAAAACCGCAACCATTTACGAGGCTTGGTTGCGGAGAAATCGGGTTTCGAAAGAAATCTGATTTTTAAACTTTTAAATGATGCCGGCATCATAATTTTTTTCAATTTTTGACTAAAAACTTTTTTCTCGAATTTTGTAAAGTGGTGTACATCGATGGAAAGTTCTTTTTATTGTCATTTTATAATTGAAAACCGCAATCATTTACGAGGCTTGGTTGCGGAGAAATCGGGTTTCGAAAGAAATCTGATTTTTAAACTTTTAAATGATGCCCGGCATCATAATTTTTTTCAACTTTTGACTAAAAATTTTTTCTCGAATTTTGTAAAGTGGTGTACATCGATGGAAAGGTCTTTTTATTGTCATTTTATAATTGAAAACCGCAACCATTTACGAGGCTTGGTTGCGGAGAAATCGGGTTTCGAAAGAAATCTGATTTTTAAACTTTTAAATGATGCCGGCATCATAATTTTTTTCAATTTTGTACTAAAATTTTTTGTCTCGAATTTTGTAAAGTGGTGTACATCGATGGAAAGGTCTTTTTATTGTCATTTTATAATTGAAAACCGCAACCATTTACGAGGCTTGGTTGCGGAGAAATCGGGTTTCGAAAGAAATCTGATTTTTAAACTTTTAAATGATGCCGGCATCATAATTTTTTTCAATTTTTTACTAAAATTTTTTGTCTCGAATTTTGTAAAGTGGTGTACATCGATGGAAAGGTCTTTTTATTGTCATTTTATAATTGAAAACCGCAACCATTTACGAGGCTTGGTTGCGGAGAAATCGGGTTTCGAAAGAAATCTGATTTTTAAACTTTTAAATGATGCCGGCATCATAATTTTTTTCAATTTTGTACTAAAATTTTTTGTCTCGAATTTTGTAAAGTGGTGTACATCGATGGAAAGGTCTTTTTATTGTCATTTTATAATTGAAAACCGCAACCATTTACGAGGCTTGGTTGCGGAGAAATCGGGTTTCGAAAGAAATCTGATTTTTAAACTTTTAAATGATGCCGGCATCATAATTTTTTTCAATTTTTGACTAAAAATTTTTTTCTCGAATTTTGTAAAGTGGTGTACATCGATGGAAAGGTCTTTTTATTGTCATTTTATAATTGAAAACCGCAATCATTTACGAGGCTTGGTTGCGGAGAAATCGGGTTTCGAAAGAAATCTGATTTTTAAACTTTTAAATGATGCCCGGCATCATAATTTTTTTCAACTTTTGACTAAAAATTTTTTCTCGAATTTTGTAAAGTGGTGTACATCGATGGAAAGGTCTTTTTATTGTCATTTTATAATTGAAAACCGCAACCATTTACGAGGCTTGGTTGCGGAGAAATCGGGTTTCGAAAGAAATCTGATTTTTAAACTTTTAAATGATGCCGGCATCATAATTTTTTTCAATTTTGTACTAAAATTTTTTGTCTCGAATTTTGTAAAGTGGTGTACATCGATGGAAAGGTCTTTTTATTGTCATTTTATAATTGAAAACCGCAACCATTTACGAGGCTTGGTTGCGGAGAAATCGGGTTTCGAAAGAAATCTGATTTTTAAACTTTTAAATGATGCCGGCATCATAATTTTTTTCAATTTTTGACTAAAAATTTTTTTCTCGAATTTTGTAAAGTGGTGTACATCGATGGAAAGGTCTTTTTATTGTCATTTTATAATTGAAAACCGCAATCATTTACGAGGCTTGGTTGCGGAGAAATCGGGTTTCGAAAGAAATCTGATTTTTAAACTTTTAAATGATGCCCGGCATCATAATTTTTTTCAACTTTTGACTAAAAATTTTTTCTCGAATTTTGTAAAGTGGTGTACATCGATGGAAAGGTCTTTTTATTGTCATTTTATAATTGAAAACCGCAACCATTTACGAGGCTTGCAGGTTGCGGAGAAATCGGGTTTCGAAAGAAATCTGATTTTTAAACTTTTAAATGATGCCGGCATCATAATATTTTCAATTTTTGACTAAAAATTTTTTTCTCGAATTTTGTAAAGTGGTGTACATCGATGGAAAGGTCTTTTTATTGTCATTTTATAATTGAAAACCGCAACCATTTACGAGGCTTGGTTGCGGAGAAATCGGGTTTCGAAAGAAATCTGATTTTTAAACTTTTAAATGATGCCGGCATCATAATTTTTTTCAATTTTTGACTAAAAATTTTTTTCTCGAATTTTGTAAAGTGGTGTACATCGATGGAAAGGTCTTTTTATTGTCATTTTATAATTGAAAACCGCAACCATTTACGAGGCTTGGTTGCGGAGAAATCGGGTTTCGAAAGAAATCTGATTTTTAAACTTTTAAATGATGCCGGCATCATAATTTTTTTCAATTTTTGACTAAAAATTTTTTTCTCGAATTTTGTAAAGTGGTGTACATCGATGGAAAGGTCTTTTTATTGTCATTTTATAATTGAAAACCGCAACCATTTACGAGGCTTGGTTGCGGAGAAATCGGGTTTCGAAAGAAATCTGATTTTTAAACTTTTAAATGATGCCGGCATCATAATTTTTTTCAATTTTTGACTAAAAATTTTTTTCTCGAATTTTGTAAAGTGGTGTACATCGATGGAAAGGTCTTTTTACTGTCATTGTCAACCATTTACGAGGCTTGGTTGCGGAGAAATCGGGTTTCGAAAGAAATCTGATTTTTAAACTTTTAAATGATGCCGGCATCATAATTTTTTTCAATTTTTGACTAAAAATTTTTTTCTCGAATTTTGTAAAGTGGTGTACATCGATGGAAAGGTCTTTTTATTGTCATTTTATAATTGAAAACCGCAATCATTTACGAGGCTTGGTTGCGGAGAAATCGGGTTTGGAAAGAAATCTGATTTTTAAACTTTTAAATGATGCCCGGCATCATAATTTTTTTCAACTTTTGACTAAAAATTTTTTCTCGAATTTTGTAAAGTGGTGTACATCGATGGAAAGGTCTTTTTATTGTCATTTTATAATTGAAAACCGCAACCATTTACGAGGCTTGGTTGCGGAGAATTTTGTAAAGTGGTGTACATCGATGGAAAGGTCTTTTTATTGTCATTTTATAATTGAAAACCGCAACCATTTACGAGGCTTGGTTGCGGAGAAATCGGGTTTCGAAAGAAATCTGATTTTTAGACTTTTAAATGATGCCGGCATCATAATTTTTTTAAATTTTTGACTAAAAATTTTTTTCTCGAATTTTGTAAAGTGGTGTACATCGATGGAAAGGTCTTTTTATTGTCATTTTATAATTGAAAACCGCAACCATTTACGAGGCTTGGTTGCGGAGAAATCAGGTTTCGAAAGAAATCTGATTTTTAAACTTTTAAATGATCGGCATCATAATTTTTTTCAATTTTTGACTAAAAATTTTTTTTCTCGAATTTTGTAAAGTGGTGTACATCGATGGAAAGGTCTTTTTATTGTCATTTTATAATTGAAAACCGCAACCATTTACGAGGCTTGGTTGCGGAGAAATCGGGTTTCGAAAGAAATCTGATTTTTAAACTTTTAAATGATGCCGGCATCATAATTTTTTTCAATTTTTTACTAAAATTTTTTGTCTCGAATTTTGTAAAGTGGTGTACATCGATGGAAAGGTCTTTTTATTGTCATTTTATAATTGAAAACCGCAACCATTTACGAGGCTTGGTTGCGGAGAAATCGGGTTTCGAAAGAAATCTGATTTTTAAACTTTTAAATGATGCCAGCATCATAATTTTTTTCAATTTTTGACTAAAAATTTTTTTCTCCAATTTTGTAAAGTGGTGTACATCGATGGAAAGGTCTTTTTATTGTCATTTTATAATTGAAAACCGCAACCATTTACGAGGCTTGGTTGCGGAGAAATCGGGTTTCGAAAGAAATCTGATTTTTAAACTTTTAAATGATGCAGGCATCATAATTTTTTTCAATTTTTTACTAAAATTTTTTGTCTCGAATTTTGCAAAGTGGTGTACATCGATGGAAAGGTCTTTTTATTGTCATTTTATAATTGAAAACCTCAATCATTTACGAGGCTTGGTTGCGGAGAAATCGGGTTTCGAAAGAAATCTGATTTTTAAACTTTTAAATGATGCCGGCATCATAATTTTTTTCAATTTTTTACTAAAATTTTTTGTCTCGAATTTTGTAAAGTGGTGTACATCGATGGAAAGGTCTTTTTATTGTCATTTTATAATTGAAAACCGCAACCATTTACGAGGCTTGGTTGCGGAGAAATCGGGTTTCGAAAGAAATCTGATTTTTAAACTTTTAAATGATGCAGGCATCATAATTTTTTTCAATTTTTTACTAAAATTTTTTGTCTCGAATTTTGCAAAGTGGTGTACATCGATGGAAAGGTCTTTTTATTGTCATTTTATAATTGAAAACCTCAATCATTTACGAGGCTTGGTTGCGGAGAAATCGGGTTTCGAAAGAAATCTGATTTTTAAACTTTTAAATGATGCAGGCATCATAATTTTTTTCAATTTTTTACAAAAATTTTTTGTCTCGAATTTTGTAAAGTGGTGTACATCGATGGTAAGGTCTTTTTATTGTCATTTTATAATTGAAAACCGCAACCATTTACGAGGCTTGGTTGCGGAGAAATCGGGTTTCGAAAGAAATCTGATTTTTAAACTTTTAAATGATGCCGGCATCATAATTTTTTTCAATTTTTGACTAAAAATTTTTTTTCTCGAATTTTGTAAAGTGGTGTACATCGATGGAAAGGTCTTTTTATTGTCATTTTATAATTGAAAACCGCAACCATTTACGAGGCTTGGTGGCGGAGAAATCGGGTTTCGAAAGAAATCTGATTTTTAAACTTTTAAATGATGCCGGCATCATAATTTTTTTCAATTTTTTACAAAAATTTTTTTCTCGAATTTTGTAAAGTGGTGTACATCGATGGTAAGGTCTTTTTATTGTCATTTTATAATTGAAAACCGCAACCATTTACGAGGCTTGGTTGCGGAGAAATCGGGTTTCGAAAGAAATCTGATTTTTAAACTTTTAAATGATGCCGGCATCATAATTTTTTTCAATTTTTTACAAAAATTTTTTGTCTCGAATTTTGTAAAGTGGTGTACATCGATGGTAAGGTCTTTTTATTGTCATTTTATAATTGAAAACCGCAATCATTTACGAGGCTTGGTTGCGGAGAAATCGGGTTTCGAAAGAAATCTGATTTTTAAACTTTTAAATGATGCCGGCATCATAATTTTTTTCAATTTTTTACAAAAATTTTTTGTCTCGAATTTTGTAAAGTGGTGTACATCGATGGTAAGGTCTTTTTATTGTCATTTTATAATTGAAAACCGCAACCATTTACGAGGCTTGGTTGCGGAGAAATCGGGTTTCGAAAGAAATCTGATTTTTAAACTTTTAAATGATGCCGGCATCATAATTTTTTTCAATTTTTGACTAAAAATTTTTTTTCTCGAATTTTGTAAAGTGGTGTACATCGATGGAAAGGTCTTTTTATTGTCATTTTATAATTGAAAACCGCAACCATTTACGAGGCTTGGTTGCGGAGAAATCGGGTTTCGAAAGAAATCTGATTTTTAAACTTTTAAATGATGCAGGCATCAAAATTTTTTTCAATTTTTGACTAAAAATTTTTTCCGAATTTTGTAAAGTGGTGTACATCGATGGAAAGGTCTTTTTATTGTCATTTTATAATTGAAAACCGCAACCATTTACGAGGCTTGGTTGCGGAGAAATCGGGTTTCGAAAGAAATCTGATTTTTAAACTTTTAAATGATGCCGGCATCATAATTTTTTTCAATTTTTGACTAAAAATTTTTTCTCGAATTTTGTAAAGTGGTGTACATCGATGGAAAGGTCTTTTTATTGTCATTTTATAATTGAAAACCGCAACCATTTACGAGGCTTGGTTGCGGAGAAATCGGGTTTCGAAAGAAATCTGATTTTTAAACTTTTAAATGATGCCGGCATCATAATTTTTTTCAATTTTTGACTAAAAATTTTTTCCCGAATTTTGTAAAGTGGTGTACATCGATGGAAAGGTCTTTTTATTGTCATTTTATAATTGAAAACCGCAACCATTTACGAGGCTTGGTTGCGGAGAAATCGGGTTTCGAAAGAAATCTGATTTTTAAACTTTTAAATGATGCCGGCATCATAATTTTTTTCAATTTTTGACTAAAAATTTTTTTCTCGAATTTTGTAAAGTGGTGTACATCGATGGAAAGGTCTTTTTATTGTCATTTTATAATTGAAAACCGCAACCATTTACGAGGCTTGGTTGCGGAGAAATCAGGTTTCGAAAGAAATCTGATTTTTAAACTTTTAAATGATGCCGGCATCATAATTTTTTTCAATTTTTTACTAAAATTTTTTGTCTCGAATTTTGTAAAGTGGTGTACATCGATGGAAAGGGGTTTTTATTGTCATTTTATAATTGAAAACCGCAACCATTTACGGGGCTTGGTTGCGGAGAAATCGGGTTTCGAAAGAAATCTGATTTTTAAACTTTTAAATGATGCCCGGCATCATAATTTTTTTCAATTTTTTACTAAAAATTTTTTCTCGAATTTTGTAAAGTGGTGTACATCGATGGAAAGGTCTTTTTATTGTCATTTTATAATTGAAAACCGCAACCATTTACGAGGCTTGGTTGCGGAGAAATCGGGTTTCGAAAGAAATCATAATTTTTTTCAATTTTTTACTAAAATTTTTTGTCTCGAATTTTGTAAAGTGGTGTACATCGATGGAAAGGTCTTTTTATTGTCATTTTATAGTTGAAAACCGCAACCATTTACGAGGCTTGGTTGCGGAGAAATCGGGTTTCGAAAGAAATCTGATTTTTAAACTTTTAAATGATGCCGGCATCATAATTTTTTTCAATTTTGTACTAAAATTTTTTGTCTCGAATTTTGTAAAGTGGTGTACATCGATGGAAAGGTCTTTTTATTGTCATTTTATAATTGAAAACCGCAACCATTTACGAGGCTTGGTTGCGGAGAAATCGGGTTTCAAAAGAAATCTGATTTTTAAACTTTTAAATGATGGCGGCATCATAATTTTTTTCAATTTTTGACTAAAAATTTTTTTCTCGAATTTTGTAAAGTGGTGTACATCGATGGAAAGGTCTTTTTATTGTCATTTTATAATTGAAAACCGCAACCATTTACGAGGCTTGGTTGCGGAGAAATCGGGTTTCGAAAGAAATCTGATTTTTAAACTTTTAAATGATGCCCGGCATCATAATTTTTTTCAACTTTTGACTAAAAATTTTTTCTCGAATTTTGTAAAGTGGTGTACATCGATGGAAAGGTCTTTTTATTGTCATTTTATAATTGAAAACCGCAACCATTTACGAGGCTTGGTTGCGGAGAAATCGGGTTTCGAAAGAAATCTGATTTTTAAACTTTTAAATGATGCAGGCATCATAATTTTTTTCAATTTTGTACTAAAATTTTTTGTCTCGAATTTTGTAAAGTGGTGTACATCGATGGAAAGGTCTTTTTATTGTCATTTTATAATTGAAAACCGCAACCATTTACGAGGCTTGGTTGCGGAGAAATCAGGTTTCGAAAGAAATCTGATTTTTAAACTTTTAAATGATCATCATAATTTTTTTCAATTTTTGACTAAAAATTTTTTTCTCGAATTTTGTAAAGTGGTGTTCATCGATGGAAAGGTCTTTTTATTGTCATTTTATAATTGAAAACCGCAACCATTTACGAGGCTTGGTTGCGGAGAAATCGGGTTTCGAAAGAAATCTGATTTTTAAACTTTTAAATGATGCCGGCATCATAATTTTTTTCAATTTTTGACTAAAAATTTTTTCTCGAATTTTGTAAAGTGGTGTACGTCGATGGAAAGGTCGTTTTATTGCAATTTTATAATTGAAAACCGCAACCAGTTACGAGGCTTGGTTGCGGAGAAATCGGGTTTCGAAAGAAATCTGATTTTTAAACTTTTAAATGATGCAGGCATCATAATTTTTTTCAATTTTTGACTAAAAATTTTTTCTCGAATTTTGTAAAGTGGTGTACGTCGATGGAAAGGTCTTTTTATTGCCATTTTATAATTGAAAACCGCAACCATTTACGAGGCTTGGTTGCGGAGAAATCGGGTTTCGAAAGAAATCTGATTTTTAAAATTTTAAATGATGCCGGCATCATAATTTTTTTCAATTTTTGACTAAAAATTTTTTTCTCGAATTTTGTAAAGTGGTGTACATCGATGGAAAGGTCTTTTTATTGTCATTTTATAATTGAAAACCGCAACCATTTAAAGTTTTAATATTTGCAAAACTATTTTTATCTTATAAAAGAAATAATAGGTTGTATTATGCGAGTAGGTACATTTATTTATTACAAACTGTAAGTTCCATCCATACATGTGTGCTGAAAAATTGTAAAAAAATATGTAATTAAACATAAATAGATTAAACAACCTCTGAAGTTGTTTTGACATCAATGCGATGTACATCATCCGATTTCTTATGGAAATCTCAGTTTATGAGAAAAAAAATTGAAAATCGTTGTAGCGGTTTTTTATATATATTATTTATTATTGCGGATTTAAAAAATTAATTAAAAAAAAATATCATCTACCCATTTTCAAAATATGGAATTTTCAAAAAATAATTTAAAATTTTTTTTTTAAATTCAATTATTTATTTTTTTGAATATTTTGGTATGGAATATTATTATAACTTTTTTAAAGCTTTTGTGCAAAAAAATTCATTAAAATCAGTTCAACTGATAATCGAGATAGTCGAAAATCAAAAAACTGGTTCTATGAGAGATACCATTTTTAAACGATAAATAATTTTTATCTAATAATATGGTAGATCGTACAGATATTAGTTCACACAAAAATTTTTTATCAAAATCGTAGGAGGCGTTTTTGAGAAAAATGAGATTTTCAAAACCGGTTTTTAAACATTTGTAAGGGAGGTACCGTTATTTTTGGTTATAAGAATAATTTTCATTTAGAATCTGAATTTGAAACTTTTTTTAAAAATCCAAAAAACAAATCTTTTGAAAATTTTGGTATTCAAAACTTTTAAAAAACTTTCAAACTCTCTCCATAAAAAAATTGATCAATATCAGTTGAACTGTTTTTGAGAAAATCGAAAATCAAAAAAATAGTTCTATGGGAGGAACTATTTTTAACCATTTTTCGGATTTTTTTTTTTAATGGTTGCCTTTTTGTAAAAAAAACTACTGTATTTTTTTTTAAGTTGTGGGCACGTTTTTGAGAAAAATAAGATTTTCATTTTTTGCTAAAATAAATTTGTACGGCAGGTACCGTTATTTTTGATCTTTAAGAAAAATTTAAAAAAACGGGTGGGGGTAGTGCCCAAAAAACGCTAGGTACAAACTTTGAAGAAAATCGACCTACCCGTTTATACTACAGCCGAAAAGACAGACAGACAGACGGACAGAATTGCGTGACCCACTTTTTTCGACTTCGCTATCATCATAATGTCAAATTCGATCAAAATCCCGAGTTTGATTTTTTTTTTACGAATCCATTACTTGCCATATAGTACCTATATATCGCAAGTAAAAATCGGTAATAGTTTTGTTTATGTTCACTTTTATCGAAACTATAGCCTTATTCTCTATATTTTATATGAAATAACCTTCTATCGTTTAGTTAACCAAACAATAAGTTTCTATGATTTTGTTGCGTTTTCCGTTACTGAATAATTATTTTTCTGATGGTGCAAAATGAAAGAAGGAGTCACAAGGTTCCAACAAGAAAAATATGAACAGTGTTCTTGAATATTAAACTTAAAATTATAAAAAAGGTTTTTGAACCTTTTCACCACCTGACAAAAAAATGTTCCACATACGCCACCGCACTCTATCCAGTAAGCTTCACAAAATCTTTATAATAGATGCCATTTTTGGGGGAAGACTTAAAGTTTGGCCGGTGGCCTATAATATTTTATATTAAGCAGTTTCTGAGCTAGTCCTAAATTTATTTTTTAGGTTTGACATACAGATTATAGTCAAACCTGAGTGAAACCTTAATTTACCAATTGTTTAAAGATTAAAAATACTTTTCTATTTCTATTTGATTTAAATTAGCACAATCTTAGTTCTCTTTCGAAAATACATTATTGCATGGTAAGTTTTAAATTTGCCTACCTTTATCAATTTAATAAAACTAACACCAAGGCTATCAATATCAACTTCAAAGACTATCTTTAAACTCATTGAAATTGATTTCGCAAAAACTCTTGAGAAAACCCTGTGTCTGTATATATGTAGGTATGTACGTTTACTTTTGTCAATAATCCTTTTCATTGCGAAGCACTGCAATTACCAGGATTATTTGATTACAGTGCTAATTACACTCAACCCTCTGGGAAAACGCGCTATAATCCTCTCGCCGCCATCCATAGCGTCGCGACGCTTCTTCGTCCCTATATATATGTATATTCAACCTCATCGTACACCATTGGTATATCTTCATCACACTGCTCAAAACGTTACTGAAAGACTTTGGCTTTTGTATCTGCTAGATAAGAAAAATTTGCGCCTGGAATTTATAGCTTTTCCTTATCCATGTTGAATAGTTAATGTTTCTTAAGTTTTTTATTATATCCTGATGCCGTGAGGATTATCATTTGAAACGGTGTTCGTTCTTATGTTGTGTGTGTATACTGTGTATGGTATGAATGAGCTTTTTGATGATAAGCAAAGTCAAAAGATAGGCTCTTCTGCTGAATATTATCCTTTTTCTTTAAAAGATGATACTTACCGTATTTTCGTTTTTCTTACTTTTTATATGAAGTAGTGACAAAAAAAAATTGAAGAAGAAATTCCCTTTGGTGTTGCAGAAATTTAGAAGAGACCCTTTTCGATATGGTCGCTGTGGAAATATCAAAAAGTTTTAAAGTATCTTATATAGCAATGATATACAAAAAATAGAAACCACCTTTCGTAATATTCCATGATGATGATGGTGGTGGTAACTTAAATTGTGCGCTCACAGCGGCATCTCTTGATGGTAAAGAAACTTTTATTTAGAGGCAACCAAGGTATTATAGTCGTTGATGTAATTATTTTTCGAAAATTATCATCCAAACTTTTTCTTTACTCACTCCTATAGATAGTCATCGTTTTATATAAACCAAGAGAAGGGCCGAAATTATTATGTAAATAAGTTTCAAGGTAACAGACTTTTCTCTACACAGTTGTTTCATATCAAAGCAATGGTAAAGTTACTTTATTACGAAGAATACGTAGGACTTATGAACCTACTCCTTCAATCATGCTACATAAAGATGTATATATAGCTTTGTGTGATGCGAGGACAGTTTTAGATGGATGTTTTTAAATTATGCTTACTTTTTGAAAAAGTATTATTATGGTTGGACAAGTGCACTTTGCTTAGATTAAAAAAAAACCTTTTTTAGGATTTTATAATTTTAAAATTAAATAATAACCTTAAAACAAAAAGTGAATGACCGCTACTTTTCATATTATTTGTTTTAGACTTTGCCTAAAACTTACATAATTCACGATTTGTCAACAATTTTTGACAAATCCTGTTCCATGCTTCACAAATTGTGTTGTTTTGGGCAGCAGAGGGCGTTCACGAAAAAAAATAAAACGTTTTGCCTATCTGACAATTTCTGCCCAAGAAATTTCTTTGAGCAAATATATCGGAAGAAATGTTGACATATTTTTTCCCTAGAAATTTCATTGCGTTATGTTAAAAAATGTCAGTTTTAATTCAAATAACAAAACTCAAATAAAGCTGTTGACAGTTAAGAGTTGCTCAGGTGTTAATGTTATTTTTAGTTCAGTTTCTGTAGATACGCAATTTTTATTATTTTTTCGGTCTACATACATACATACATATGTATGTATAAATTCAAACATAAAATTTTCATAACATTTTACTTCAAAATCATTTCTGAAGAAGATAACGGGTGATTTTTTAAGAGGTTTAGAACTTTTTTTTTTAAAAAAACACAAAAAATTCGAAAAAATGAATGAAATATTTATTTGAATCGATAGTTTGAACCTTGCAATTTAATGTTTAAAGATAATTTCATGCAAATGTTGACCGCGGCTGCGTCTCAGGTAGCCCATCCGCTGAGTCTAATTTTGGCATACTCTTTCACACATATCGGCCGGTATCTCACGAATGAATGCATGGATGTTGGCTTCCAGTGCGTCAATCGAAGCGGGCTTGTCCCTATAGACATTAGCCTTGACATACCCCCACAAAAAATAGTCTAATGTTGTCAAATCGCACGATCTAGGCGGCCAATTGACCGGCCCGAAACGTGAAATTAACTGTTCACCAAACTCGCCTCGCAATTACGCCATTGTTTCGCGTGCTGTGTGGCATGTGGCATGTGGCACCGTCTTGTTGAAACCACATATCATGCAAGTCAAGAACTTCCATTTCGGGCAAAAAAACGTTTGTTATCATCGCTCGGTAGCGTTCACCATTGACAGTAACGCTGCGATTCGCATCATCTTTGAAGAAATATGGCCCAATAATGCCGCCGGCCCATAAACCGCACCAAACAGTGGCTTTTTCGGGATGCATTGGTAGCTGTTGCAATGCTTCTGGCTGATCTTCACTCCAAATGCGGCAATTGTGCTTATTTACGTACCCATTCAACCAAAAATGAGCCTCATCGCTGAACACAATTTTTCGATAAAAAAGCGGATCCTCGGCCAGCTTTCCAAGAGCCCATTCACCAAAAATTCGGCGTTGTGGTAGGTCGGCTGGCTTTAGTTCTTGCACCAGCTGTATCTTAAAAGGCTTTACGCCCAAATCCTTCCGCAAAATTTTCCACGTAGTGCTGTAACAAAGGCCTAACTGCTGGGAACGGCGCCGAATCGACATTTCGCGGTCTTCTGTCACACTAGCTGATACGGCCGCAATATTTTCTTCACTACGCACAGTAGGTAAACGTGTTGGTGGTTTAATGTCCAACAAAGTAAATTTGGTGCGAAATTTGGTCACAATCTTCCGAATAGACTGCTCAGAAGGTCGAGAATGCCGACCATAAAATGGAAGCAGCGCGCGATGAACATTTCGAACCGAGCACGAATTTTGATAGTAAAATTCAATAATTTGCAAGCGTTGTTCATTTGTAAGACGATCCATGGTTAAATTGCAAACCAAACTGAAGCTGTTTGACAGTGACACAAGGTACTAAACACACGTCAGCTGTCAAAACCAGTGTTGCCAAAACCAAACCAGCTAAAAAATCACCCGTTACTGTATTTACATTGTATTGCTTTTTAAAACCAAAATAAATACAATTTTTATAATTTAAATTAAAGAAAATTGTATTTTTATTATAATAAAGTTTATGCGTGTCAACATTTGTTTGCTTTGGTTACGATTTTTTTTTAATTTCGCTAAGTGATTTATCATAGACTAATGGCAGCTCTGGTCGACTTAAATTTTTGACTTTTTAAAAAAGAGGCAAAATGCAACCATTGTAAACTTTTTCTTTCTGAGAGAATTTTATCCGTACACCAGATTGAATGCCAATTTCTGCTCAAAAAAAAATATGGAACAAATTCATTACCGCATCTATAGCAGCTGAACTTTTTGCAAGCCTTGTTTTAAGGTGAGTCTTTCTATGATGAAACAACAAAATTAACTCAACAGAATTCATCTGACAGCTGTTTTGTTTTGGCGCAAAATTTTTAACATTTAAAACTTACTCTTAGTCATTTAAACATTCGAAATCGACTCTAGATGTGAGTTTTAGAATGAGAGTCGACTTTTTGATAAATTTCAACGATTTTTACTGTACTTTAACGCTCAAGAACTCGTCTAGCTTTAAAAGCAGTAAAATGCTTCTTTATCTTTTTAAAAGTAAGTATAGGTAAAGGTACCTTTATCAATTTGACGTTTGTTATTTCATAACAAAAAAATAAAGAAAAATGTTTTGTGAACTGAATTCAAGAATATGAATGAAATTAAACAAATTTGAAAGAACTTGCAGTATAGATATAGATAAGAATTTTATGCGACACATTTTGCATATTGTAAATTTTTTTTATTAATTTCGCATGTGATTTTTTTTTTTTGTAAATGTGAAGGGGCATGTAATTTGGGAATCGGGAGTGTAATTTTTTCTTTTCGGCTAGTTCGCTTCTGACTGCTGCAACTTTCCAAATAACGTTGCACCAACTTTTTATACCTTAAATGAGGATTGTTTAAAATTTGGGGCCTTTGTTTTTCAAAAAAGTGTTGCCAATTTATTCGAACTTTAGTAAAAAAAACAACACCTTTTATTGATCAACCTTCTTAATGAGAATATTGTGAATATGATGCACAAAACACAATTTAGTGTAAGCCTATTCAGTATTCATGGTGTATTGACAAAATAAAGATTTTTTATGACATCTATACCTACTTTGAATTTCATTCAATACAGTCCACAAAAACAAACATATTAATTCTCATATTATTTATGTTTTTCTTCTTCTTATTCGATTTACAAAATATACTGAACATAAATCATTTAACTTCAATTGTCAAACTTAGGGGCCCAGTTATAGTTTTCATTGAAAACGATTATTTAAAATTTTAATTGTTAATTTTGAGATGTTTAAAATGTAAAATCAGTGTTTAATATTATGCCAAAATGAAGGTCATGCTTCCATTACTATTATTAGCCAAACAAATTTTCATTTTGGTCCAAGATTCTACATTAAATAACTTTTACTATGTATTTCAATGATTGAATTATCTTACCATTGATTATTTAAATCTTAAAAGTTGTTGTATGTGAAAAGTGAAACCGAAATGAAAATTTATTTTGGATATAATAATAATAATTGAGTCATCAATTTTTAATTGGCATCAACATAAATCGATGATTTTCCTGTTTAAGTACCTCAAAACTTAAATTTCAAATTTCCAATGATGGATTTCCATGAAAGCTTTATAACTGGCACCTTGCTGTCACATAGAAATAATAGGCGTGTTTTTGATGTGTAAACATCTATACTGGCGGTAGGGTGAAAAGAAAACGTAACGTAACGTTGTAATCGTGATCGTGGTCGTGATCGTGATTCTGAGCTTTACGAAAATTGAGTGCGTTCAACAATATGTGCGTTCAGTAACTAAACGTTGAGTATTGAAATCGAAAGGTCGAGTTCAGTTCGGGTTGAAATTTGGTTGGCTGCTTAGAGGATATATTAAGCCCCTATTACATGATGATTCTTTGCGTCTGACTCTATTCAAACATAATGAAAGCGAAAGAGAAAAAAGATAAGATGGCAGACCAGTTGCCTTGTGAGTCGTGGGCCAAGTTTTACGAGACTCTTTTTAACGCTTCTTTAGCATTAGGCTACGCGCAAACCAACGCGATGGCGGTGGCGATCACGATAAAAATGTGGATGCCTCATATAAAAATCAAAGCACACTTCAATCGTGTAGATGTGTGCCTTTCCTTTGATTTATGTGTATAGCATCCACAATTTTATCGTGATCGCCACCGCTTTCGCGTTTGTTTGCAGCTACCTTTATCCGTATTTTGTATTCTTTGCATTACTTTTTTTCAATTACATGACTGTTTTGAGACCAGCGGCCTATTTCACAGAACATACATCACATACATTGTATGAATGTATGTACCTTAAAGTAGACACCAAAGATGGCTCAGTGTAAATTTTGAATTTTTTGAAAAACTTTGCGTCAACTTAGAAAACCCATAATTTAAAAAAAAAATTAAAATTTACGCCCACTCATCTCGTAGTCGTGATTCTTATCTTGTAGCCGTGGTCGTGATTTTGATTCTGAGCCAGAGATTAGTCTGCTATTACACGATGCATCTAGACGCATGCGACTTTTCGAACTACGTAAGTGCAAAAGAGAAAAAAAAATCGAAAAGATGGTACGGAAAAAAAGTGACCGATGTCGCGTGAGTAAAATTTTCGGTGCAACTATTTGACGTTTCTCTTTTCTCTTGTCCGTTTTTTACTATTCTGCTTCATATGGTTTTGTTGTTTAAAGAGTAAATTTCGATGCAACGCACTGTTTTTGATAGCCTTATAGGCTTTCCAGAAGTGAGAATTCATCTTTAAAAACAACATATAAAAAAAATTATTGCTTTTCTTGACTGATATTCATTTAAAGGCACACAAACCTTTCTTTCTTCCATAAATCTAATTATGAAAACAAAAATAAAAACAGAAAAAGTTTTTTTATTGCTTGAGCACAGCCCAACACGAAAATGAAAAATAAAGAGAACTGTCAAATTAGATTCCTGACTTTGGTTTCAACGTGTAATAGCGCTTGAAACAGCGGACGAAATAACAAAGAAGAATTCGAAGAAGGCGCATGCAACTAGATTCATCGTTTAATAGCAGACTTATGAATTATCCATAATCTCTGTTCTGAGCTTCACGAAAATGAAGTGCGTTCAACGCTATGTACGCTCAGTAACTAAACGCTGAGTGTTTATATACGAAATCAAAAAGTCGAGTTCAGTTTGGGTTGAAATGTGGTTAGTTGCTTAGACCATATAGTACATGGACTGCGCTTTCATTTTCCATGCATCATTACCGATTTTCAAATTTGCTTATGAAAAGTTAAGATCTATATAAAAGTACCAAAAAAAAAATGTTTGCTATCATCCACACCCTAAATTTGATGTAGGCTCTCGGTCTATGAGGCATTCGGACGAATGTTGATGTTTACACATCTTAACCGTGAGTCCCGGCACTCACACTTTTTTTTTTGCAAGGCTGGGGGAATTGGCGGAAAAAACGATTCGGGGCTAAATAATTTATATGTTAATTACAACAACAACTAATCCCCAACGGGCTTAACTAAACCCATATAATTTTCGGGACTTAACTTAAGCGCACAGGAAAACTGTGTTCCCGGCATGAATAACATACTTGTTATCGACAGTTTGCATGAAAACTCCATGTTTCTATTATGGCGTCGCTAATCCCCGTTGTCGTTTTTTTTCAACCAATTACCCCCGGGATTGCAAAAAAATAACCTAATGTTGTTATTAAAAAAAACCGACCTCTGTAAAAAATGTTCACATTATAGTTTTGAATTTAGATAGAGAACAATATAGAATTAAGCTGTAGCTTTTAAAGAACTGAAATTTTAATATTCGGTTATCTCTGAAATATGCACTTATGGTGTTTTTATTCAACGGCCGATGGCATGTTTGTTGCTCGTACCAAGTATTCAAGACACTGCATCTTCCGACATAACGTCTTTGAAATAGTTTCTGCACAAATGCACGATCTTAAAACAAAATGAAGCACATTTATTTTAACAAATAAAACTTTAGATTATATTCAGGTTGTTTGTTTTCCTTTAATTCTATAGTTCTCAGTTCCATGGAAAAATAAAATTTTAAATATTAATAACGGATTCGTATTGAATTTTAACGTATTTATTTTTCATTTCATGCGAGGTGAGTAGGTATACTACTAGATTTTAAAATGAATGTGAATTTTAGTACCGGAGCTCTGAAGTTATTTTGGAATCATTGGCGCAAATTTTTAGACGTTTAGTTATACATTGTTAAAGCAATTTAAGTATGTTGCTAGTTGAAAACCGCGGATTTAAAAAAAA
Source organism: Epistrophe grossulariae (assembly GCA_929447395.1). Lineage (NCBI taxonomy): Eukaryota > Metazoa > Arthropoda > Insecta > Diptera > Syrphidae > Epistrophe > Epistrophe grossulariae. Next base: position 105,049,472 of record OV839568.1, read on the forward strand.
ATTAAAAAAAAATATCATCGAACTATTATTACACCTAATTTTTGGTTTAATACTAACACCAAATATCACTTTGATAGATTTAAATGTGAGATAGATATATTTTGCTTACTTTGTTGCATGAACTGTCATTAGTTTTTGGCTTTTTCAGCTGAATAAAATTGGCCTAGTATTATAATAGTTAAAATAATTAAAATAAAAAACATTTTAGTGAACTTTAAAGTTATAGAAAATTGTTAAATGGTATCATGCTTATAATACCTAAAAATCAGGCTGTTAAAAATTTTGCGCTTTTCATATTATTGAACTCAGAAGAAATTCAACACCCTGAATTCTGTTTACATTTTTATATTTTTTTTTTTTAGTATTTTCTACAAATACTATACCTACCGAGAGAAATATTAGATTTGTGATAAGTCTATAAATCTAGAGCAATACATTTATTTCTGCCTTACTAATAATTTATAAGACCCTAGGTCTTACTGGCATATATATGTTTGTGTTGTTGTTTACCTACTATACAGTACAAAAAAAAATTAATATGAATATGTATAGTATACCTAGAACTAAGATTTTCTGATTATAATTCTACAAACTAAACATATTACTCATGATTTCTAAACGCGTCACTTTGACACTATAGCTGTTATATGAATATCAAGCATCTATACCTATTTATGCTAATAATTATTTGCGTAATGCAAGCCAGAGGTTTGTATATCGGTTGATTTATAGACTTCAGAGGTCATAGATGCACTTCGTGTAAGATAATTCAGGTGCGAATCTAGGATTGTCATGTTGGGAATTCAATGAACCTGTTTTCAGGGGATTATATCTGTATTTCCTTATTTTTATTTCAAGGTAAAAAAAAAATAATTTTCTTTGCAAAAATTACAGAATATTTTATTTTCTCATAATTATGTTTCATATTTTGAATTTTGTTCACATTTTCTTGTTTATTTTATGATCAAAAGATTTTTGGGCGACATGTATGTAGGTACCTACATATTCAATGTTTAGTCACATTATATTTTTGAACCACAAGAGCAAGCAATCCATTCCTGCATTTTGATTTATTATACTTTAGGTGCTCTTTTAGTTTTTTTGTCCCGATTCCCGAAGCTGAGATACATCTCGTAAATAGGCTATAATGAACCATAATACTTAAATCTAAATTCTGTAAAAACTCCTCAAGAACTATAAATTGAAGAAATCATAAGTTCAAGCATTTTTAAACTCTTGTCACCAAATCAAAAGCTCAAAACAAAATAGAAATGCACTTATAGTGACTGAATGACGATGGACGTTGTATGTATGTAGAATGTGACTAAAATTTTAATTCCTATTATAAACAATAAAATTTCAAACAAACTTTCCTGTAAATTTTTGTTTCAAAATTATTATATAAAGAACATTAAATTTATTTATACGAGTATAAGTTAAGCATATTTTCAAAATAAATATATACCTACTCTTTTTATTTCTATAAATTTTTACTTTTTAATATTGTCTTCTTTTATATAGTTTTTTATATGTATACTTATAATTTAATAAACAAAAACTTCAACAAATGCTATGGCTGTTTTTTTTTTTTTTGATTTAATAATTCCAAAGAATTTCTTCATATTTTTTTTTATTTTATTTTTGATCTGAGAATTTGAAAAACGTGTACGAGTAGGTATAGTTACATAAGTAGTAAGAAACTTGCTTGAGTCTTTATAGATCCGCGCCTGGTTTAAGTGAATTACCATTGACTATATAAGAACCACACCCAACTATAAAATTTGCTAATTAAATCACGTTATAAATCGCGTAATAATATGTAGAATGTCTGATATGTTGATTTCCGATGAAGTTGAACCAAGAAATTTTTGCTACTTCTCATGTTCAAACTTTTTTATTCTTATATATAGACACTTATACCTATACAGTATAGAGTGCGCGGTTAAAGAAATATGGCTTATACCTTTCCTTATTCTTTGGAGAGGTATATTAGTCTTAAAATTTATGAGAACAATATGATAGTAAAAAATTGTAAATCAAACTGCATAAATATTCGATTTTATTGTGAATGATAACGCATATTTTCATGTTATGAAAAGTCAATTAAAATCTTAATTTTATAACCTGTCAAATTAAATGCTTATGAAATATGGTACAGCGGAGGACAGGTGTATTGAAAAAAAAATAAAGTTGTTAAAATTAAAATTATATAAAAAGAGTATATAGAAAACCACATTGAATTTTCTCATTTAACGTTTTGTTTTATATTTTTAATCATTTATTTTAAATAATGTTATTAGGTTTCAACAAATTTCGCGAAATTAATGTGTCTTTGTTAGTGAATCCGCAAACTGTCTGGGAAACCTTGGTGACCAATTTGACTGCCCTTTTTATCACACTTCACAAATCAAAGGTATAATATATTGCGCAGGTTGTCAAAGTTGAAAGTGTCAAAAAAATAAAAATGGCTGTTCGACAGGAACAGGAACTCAGAAGGTATTATTAGAAACAACAACAAAACATTGAAATAACACAAGTAAAGGGACAATGGATCCACGGTTATTATATAACCTTTGATATGTGTACTTTGCCTTTCTACAGTTGACTTGTGACATGGGAAACTTGTCAACAAATGTGATTTTTTATTGTCGTTTAGGCTAACAATATCCCAATTTGAATGGACGGTCAACTTTAAATTATTACATTTACTTAGGAAAAATGTTTTAGAAGAGGCAAATGGAAAAATTAAAAAAAATTAATTTACGAGAAATTAAATTTCCCCGATATTGAAGGTGAAAAAGTTATAACTAAGAACGTTAAACACAAAAGCTATAAGGAAGAGTTTTATAGCAATAATACAACCTCAAATTTGTGCATAGATTTAAAAGCTGTATAATACTGAACAAAAATTAAAAAAAAAACAGCAAAATCAAGAAATCCTAACTTTTTATTCTGCGTTAAAAATAGTTTTAAGACCATACGCAACGGGGGGTATAATTTTTTATATTTAAAAATTTATGAAAATCACTCTGGTCTCGGTATCCAAGACTACCAGCAGAAAGAAAACCTAAAAAGTTTGTTGCTCCAAAAACCATCTGTCGGCATCGGATCATTGGATATAAAAAATGATCTAGCTATAGAAAGACCGAGCTATAGAAAGATACTAAAAGTCAACATGAATTTTGACTTTGAAAAAAGGGTATTAAATAAAACTGTGCCTATAGCCACCCGAAAAACATTGATAGAAAAGTTTGCTTTTGTAGCCAGGATAACCTTTTAACAGCGGCCTATTTCACGGAACATATACATTGTATGAATATGTATGTACCTTAAAGTAGTCGCCAAATTTGGCTCATTGTAAATTTTGAATTTTTAGAAAAACTGTATGAGTCAACTGAGAAAAAGCATAATTTTAAAAAAATTTAAATTTACGCCCACTCAAAAGGGGCCTATTTTAAGTCACATACATTTCTGTGATGTATGTTCTGTGAAATAGGCCCCAGGTTATTTTTAAAACTATGATTTCAATTTTTATTTTTTTTTAAATTAAAGCAAATAGATTTTTAGTTATTTTTAAGTATCTTTAATTATTGAAATAAAATTATTATTAAACAAAAATACTACTTAATAATGCAAAATTATGAAAAAAAAAAATAATTTCCAAATTTTTCATTTTTTTCAAAATTTTTAGTTTGAAAATTAAATTTTTTAAATAGTATTCACTTGAATAAATTTATTTAAAAATAGAATTTAGGAATGAATTTCGGACTTTTAAAACGATATAACATGTCACTGTAAGTGTTGCCGTTGTTTTAATTTTGTTTTCTATATTTGCAGTTTTTCTTTTAAGAAAATTCCAAGATGGCTGCTTAAACTCCATTACGAGTTTCCTGAAACCCATATGCTCCTAATAATCCCCTCTAACGAATTGATGAAAGAAAAATGAACAAGAAAATTTTTCCCAGGTCAAATATTTATTCCTACTGGGCTAATATACTAATTTCAAAGGCAAAAATCAAGAAAACGTTTATTGTAATAAACATTACAAAAGCAAACTTTTAAATGAATTTTGATATTATTTATTCATTTTGGTACATAGTGAATATAAAAAATCGGAAAGTGGAATTTAGGACAAGAATTTGTTTTTCTTTTGTTGAGTAATCAATTCATCGTTCGTCTTAGAATTATTGAATTTTCGAAAATATATTGACAAATCTGTTTAAAGATCAAAATAAATTGATTTTTATCGAATAATAATAGACAATTTACCATAGATGAGTCTGCCACGCAGCAATAAATTAACTTTTTTTTTTACAGGAAGTGTAATTTCTGGCCCCTAAATTTTTTTTAAAAATCTCCCTAAAGATATCATATTTTTTAAGCTTTAAAATTTGTAAATCACTTGTTAAAAGTCTTTTGTGAAATTGGACCCAAGCCATTTAGGGTATAAAGTTGCTTAACTTTAATAACATAGATTTTTTGTTTATGTTTTCCAATTCTTTTTTAAGAGTCGGAAAAAAGAAACAGTTAACTTTTTTTATTCAGCTTCAATTTGATATTTTTTTTGTCCTTCATGCCTCAAGATTTTGTTTACCTATGTATATGATATCACTTTAAATGAAAAAAGTGTATGAATGTATTTTGCTTTGAAAATTTTCAGAAAAAATTGTTTACTTTTCATTTCAATTTTACAACAATTATACAAAACTGTGAAAAAAGTCGACAGTATTTGTTATTTTTGTTTATAGACACAACACAATTTAAATTGGTATATAAAACTTGAATCATTCGGTTCGCGAAATCGGTTCGATAAAGATCAGTTTGAAAATTGCAAAAAAGTAATACTCTTTTCCCATTTGTAATTGTTAAAGTGACATTTGGAGGAATTATGGTACTAAAATTCCAGTCCTATACCAATAAAACTCACACAGGAATGCTTGAGTTGAGAGTTGTAAGTCACTATAGGCTCTGATTCTATACACGAGTTGTCGCCTCATAATAAATATGCTCTAACATCGTACTTAATAGTTTAAAATTTTGTCCCATTATTTTTAATTTTAAATCAAGAATATATGAAATTAAAATTAATAACTAGTATTGCTGGAAAGACGTATCAAGTCTAAATAACACTTTACATTGAACTTATTATATCGTTCATTTGTGTATCTAGAGAATTTATTTATTTTGTTGGTATTTACCTATGTACCTTCATCCTACATTCAAAAAGCAAACCATGTAAGATATTTTTTTTGTAATTCGAATTCATCAAATAATCGTTTTTCCTCGTTTGTGTTATAGTGACAGCTGGCAATTTACACGTCATCGTGTCGCCGTCGTCGGTTGTCGTTATTCAATGTTCATAATGGGGAGCAACTCACCTGTAAAATGGGGAACAATAGAAAAACGGACACAGTGGCCATTTGTTCTCAGTGCGAATTTCAATGTTTCGTATGTGTCTGGCTAACACAATGTATAAAACACTTCTATATATGTATATACATATAACAACCATCAGAATCTTGATTGGGCTATTGAACATACAAAAATGGGGGACAATTGCGGTGATTCCTTTTTTTAACAAATTCGTCCAACCAAATTAATTCATATATACGTACCTATAGTTAGTCTTGTCAACCATGACTGTGACTTATTGTATCTGTGCTTGTGGTAAAATGTGAAGGTTTTAGAAGTTTTATATGTAAGTATAGGAAAAATGTAATTTGAAATAGATAGTTGCACGCGTGGATATGTGCATATATTATCTTCTTGTATAGATTCAAATTAAATTTTGTGTATCGACGCGACGGTTAAAGTGCAGAACCTCGTAAGTCGTTTTTACATAATTTTTTAAAACCAAAAAAAAAAAACGCTGCCAAATTTTGTATGGCGATCTGTGGTAAGAGGTTTTGAATTCTGTCTTTTTCTGTAAAATATTCAGAACAACATAGGTACGCTGAAATTGTCAAAAGGTGGCTCTGATTCTGTTGATATTTTTTGGAATCATTCGACTTACGAGTAGTTACGCGAGGTCTTACACTTTAACCGTCGGGATTTAAATATAGGGTTTTATTAATTCCCCCATTAATTCTTTTATTATTACATGATTCTTAGAATTTATTCGTTTCTTATTGTATTATGAAATTCAAGACTTTGGTATTAATTTTTTCTTTTTACGAACAGAAAAATAGCTGAAAGCGTGAATAACTTTAAAAACTGTTTACATTCATGATTCAAAATAGCTTTTAACGGCCTTTAAGTCCTACAAAAATTGGCGTTTCGTCCAGGCGATCTTACTTGGACTCATCAATTGACTAGTGAGGGCCTTTGTCAATACGCAATTTTTGCTAAGTGCAGTTCATCTTACATTCATATTTTGATAAACAGGCCCTCCGGTTACGCTGGGTGGCGCGAATCCAAAATCATACAATTTTCCATATCATCCAATTTGGTTATTCTCGATCGGTAGCAGTCTCCGTTGATGGTGATGACAATGTCAAAGTCAGGAAAATTAAAAAAGGATAAACCAATATGGCAGCCATGAACTGTCGCTTTGTTAATTTGTGTGTGTTTTGTGGAAGAATTCTGAATATTAAAATTGAATAATCGTTTCTTTCGAGACAAGCTACACCGCCAAGGCTCTCAGTATTGATATATAATTTTAAAAATTCGATCTCGTCGAATGATGGAGAACTATTCTCATCTCATGGTCAATTTTACGTAATGAGTGACTCACTCTTAACTCAATTTAAAAAAAATCTTTTTTAAGCTTCAAGAAATCTGAGATCATAATATGGAAGAAATCAACAATACAGCTGCGGCGTTTCGAAAAATCTTGAATATCTATATTATTAAGTTCTTCCGAGATCATATTATTCTTCTCCCTTTAAAATGTTCAACCCTAAAGTGGGTCACGAATACTTGCATTATTTTATCTCCCTTAATCCCCGTCTTATAAACCCAACCACAAAAAAAAATGTCAGTTGAAATCTAAACGAAACACATTATAATTATTATCCTGTCATAAAATGTCCTCTTGAAATGTCCTCTTTTGCAAATTTAATCCACTTCTAAATATTTACAAGAGCTATATAATATACCAAAAGCAAGCACTCCATATATTTCAGTCAGTCATGATGATGATGCGATGATAATACTGCTGTTGCTGCTTCTGTCCTGGCTCGTATCATCACCTCAAGAGGATATACCATGCTATGAACCACAATAACATCAAGGGTGGTGTTGGAGATGTCATTATTCTTTGTTTCAACTTTTTTATATCTATATATATGTAGAGGTACCTACCTAACATCAACTCTTACCAAAACCACTAGAAAAGTAAAACAAAAAATGCAATAAAAACAAAACAGTTTATATAACCGTATTGTTGCTTGATTAAATTTTTTCATCATCGTCCTCATCCTCATCATCATTTCAGGGCATTTCGCCTGATCCTGCCTCTCCCACGATATATAGGTATACGAAGGCGGCGGCGACGGGCGGCTTTGTCATCGCATTCAAAAAAAAAGAAGGACTTCATAGAAAGACGCCATCCTTTGGGTACACACAATATACACCCTAAACACATACATTTAGTTTAATATGTGGAGAATTTATGTAAATTAATGTTTGTTTAAGAATTTTTTTTTGCAAAAGTCCCTGTTACAACACAGGAGCTTTTATTTTTTTGCAATTTTTTTTTCTTCTCTTCGAAATGACTTTCCACAGTTTATATACCATCACTATCTCGAATCCACCCATATCCGAGGTTAAAAACAATGAAACACTTTGGGTAGATCGGGGGAGTAAATCATCTGAAGAAAGTGACGTTACAAGTTCATATTGGTCCAACCAAACAGAAACACCGCCACCGCCAACGAGACGTACATATAGAAGACGTGGCGCAATAATGTAGGCAGTGTCCTGTGGGTGGTACTGGATGTGGTATAAGAAAAAAAATCAACATCATCCTTAAGCTGGATCTGCAAAATCGGTAGCTTCATACACTTCAGGGTTTAAAACAAAGGAAATGAAGAAAAAAATATATATAGATATCAACCTCTCTGCAGGTTTTTTTCATCATGTTCATCCTTTTGATAAACATCGTTCAGATGTTTGCGTGTGTTTATAACCATTTTGGCAACAGTAATAATATCCCTAAATAAATATAATGTTACGTCCCGCATTCAATTGCGAAAATATTGCTAATGTATGCAAATTAAATGTATCTACTTCTATGTAGGTACATATAATATATCTCGTCGACGATGAAGACCTCAGACGTCGTCGTCGTTGTAGTACAGTATACTAGAACGCTTAGTCACATTGTTGCGTTCTAAAGAATGATAATGCGTTCCAAAAACACTTCCGATGACGACTTAGTTATATAGGTAAACATCTAAGACAGGACACTATTGTCGATAATTTAATGCATTTTCGTTTCTTATAGTTGAATATAGTTTCAATGGAATAAAGTCGAGTATTGTAGTTGTGTAAAATCTGAACTCAAATTCTTTTGAAAATTCAAATTGAATATAAAAATACGGACAAGCATTATATTTCTCGGTTGACGAAAGGCATTGCTTTCCATCTCCGATGCAATAATTATTGTTCTCCGGGACATAGAATGAATTTTGATAATTCTTTTGAAATTAAAGGTAAAAAAAATTATTGGTTAAGATTCGAAAATTTGAAGATCGTTTATACAATTAGCTTAACTACATAAAATAATTATACATATGTACAGTTTTGTACATTTGTACATATATACATTTCATTTAACTTCACACATCACTGAGTATAGATTTGTAATACTTTTAACTAACTGTATTGGTTTTTGAAACCGAACAAACTAACCCAGAAGTAGTTTAATAAAATTAAGTGTACACTTTAACCAAATCAGTGTGTAGAATTTAGATTCGAATAATTTGTTTTTGATCGAGGAATGGTGTACTTATATTCATACTACTACAAATTGTTACATTTGCAACATACATAGTACCTAAATCTAAAGAAATACTTAAAATTTCAATAAAAAACATTTCAACTCAAATTTTAAATTTCAAAGCAGCTGACAGCTGACGGATCATTCGACGTAAACTGGGTTTTCCTTATAGGTAAATTCAGATTTCAGTAAAAAAATTGATTTTTTTCTTCGCGAATGGAACACAATTCAAATTGATTTTTTTTTGCCACTTTATTGGTGTACTTTCTTGTCTGTGAAACTAGTGTGGCATAGCTGTCAAATTTTCATTCAAACTTGTTGTCTTTTTTAAGTGTATGCAGTAAAATTCATATTAAACTGCTTCCATTTTTAAATAGGATTTTATTTATTTAAGCAATTTCAGCAAATTTTTCGCAAAACGAATAAATTTCAAATCAAAAACCACATTTGTCGAGCTGACAGCTCAAATTTGTATTGGTGTTAGTAAAATGAGGGGTAAATCTGCCGAAAAATTTAGATTTGCAAATTTGATTTAAAATCAAAAATAAATCAATTTATTTTGCCCAATGAAATTGTGTTTTTGAAAGATCCAAATCAAAAATAAATTGATTTATTTTGAAATTCGAAATTTCTATACTTTTTTGGAATTTTTTTTCTTCAAGACGCATTTTATTTTTATTATTTTTTCGTCGTTAGGTCTTTTCGTCCAAAACCATCCAAATATAAAATGTTATAGCGCCCAAAACAACTTTATTAACATTTTGTTGTTGTATAATATTACAGAGGGATTGGGGCGTTATGACATTTTCTTTAGGTAGGTATTATGCACTTCCAATTTAAAATCAGCGTCTGGTCAAATTGCCCAAAGTAATAACGCCCAAATAATAAAAATATCGTAGCGCTCAAAATTGTATATACATATATATGCGCCCAAAAACATTTTCAAAATTTGCCACAAAACCCAAAATATAAAAACCCAATTTTGAAATTTATTAAAGCCCAAATTATTAATTTTCATATCGCCCAAAAGATGTCAAGTGTTTCAACTTTTGCATTATGACAAAATGTTTCTTTATTTTGTATACTACGAAGCGACGTTTTGAGTTTTAAATTATATCGCCCAAAACTCATACATCAAAAGTAAAAAATGTTACATCGCCCAAAAACTCCCAACACCAAGAAAGCGTCACAAAATATGTCAAATCGACCATAAAATTTTATGAATAAAGAAAATAATAATACTAAAAGAAATCTTCAACTTAAATGAAAAATTCTAATTTATTGGAAAATTACCAAAAAAATTTGTTTTGTACCTACATATATTATATTTTCTGTGCAACGTGCGGCGCGGAACCGCGTTTTCACCCCGTCCGCCAAAGGGCGAGAAAAACGCGGTTCCGCCAACGGCACACTGGCCTTTAAGACATTTTTTTTGTTTTTTTGACAAATTTTTTTTCTAATTTATTGGACTTTATGACCTTTTTTGAGCTTTGTATTTGTATTTATTAATATAATAGCGTGATCTTAAGATTAACATCTTGTTTATAATTAAGCTTAAAATTGGACTTATACAGATGTACCTATTCAACTTATGAGATTTTTCAATTTGGGCTTTAACCTATTTTTCAATTGTTAAAATAATCATAGAAACTAATAGGTAGGTATACATACAAATAAACAAACACACCCATGAATAACGCGGAATTTGGGAAACACACCGAAGCAACCATACACCAGCATATTAGCTCATACCAAATTTTGGTCAAGTTCTGCATTCCACTTATTGTGAATTAACATATGAGGAACTGTGAATTTTGGTATATTCCACAATTCTTTCGAAATGCCAAATATTGTGAATTTAAATTCCTAAAACGAAAATTGATGTTCTTCATTTCCGTATTCAATCCACTTTGTTCCAAATTAAAAATGGATGCCTCTTCCATTTTGACAGTTCGAAGAACGAACGATTCTAGAACATAGAATTTCTTTTCAGGTGAAAATCTAAAAATCGATTTCACTTCTAGTTGGTTCGAAATGCAATACATGGACGTTAGGGAACAAAATAGCGTATTGTTTCCGACAGTTTATGCTTTTGTATAGCGTGGGCTGCAGCTAAATACCTGTTTTTATTCTGAAAGTATGACATAAACTTTTGAATTGTAAATCATATTATTGCTAAAAATTTATTTGGTTTGATAGATTTCTATTTGAGCTGACATTCACAGAATTATGGAAAACATAATTTTTAAATAAAGATTTATGAGTTTATGAAATTCTGTATACAGAATTTAATATTTTCTAAATTTTTTAATATAGAACTTTATTAACCGAATTTTGACACATAAACGCAGGTACAGGATTATGAACCCAGTTCCTCAAAGTTCATGTATATTTCTTAATTATTTTTTTCTTTTGTAAAAGATATCCATATTTTATAGTTCCTGTGTTTTAAATCGGAATGGAATAATCCTTTGAAACATGTTCGTGCGACAAAGTAATGCATTAGAACAAAATCCTAAGGTGCAACAAGTCCGACATTTTATATACCTAGTAATAAATTCCAACTGGGCATATTCCATCACGGAACCTGTGGTAAACATTTTATAGCATGGCCTTAAAGAAAAAGTCCAAACTCGACTGTGACATCATCACACCGAAGAACGTTTTGAAATTTATTTCGTAAAATTGAATGCTTTATATCGTTGGCCTTTAGGATGTCGTGTGTTATTGCCGTTTTCTTCGAATTTCTTCTATATATACTTTGTGTCCAAATGGACGATCCGCGTTTGACATGAGCAGAGCAAAGTACCTTTATATTCCATATAATATATCTATACCAGTATAGGTACCTATCATATGAAAACCCATTAAAAGGACGACTTTGAGCTGCTCAAACTATGGCTACCTTTTATACAAAGAGTGTTTATGTTCAAACGGAAAGTAAAACGTTTGAAGGAAACCGCATTAACAGAGAGAATGTCCTTTTCAGTCATTATGAACCCAATGCCGAATGTCATCCATCTATTCACCATTCATTCATCCTCGTTGTCGGTCGGCCCAAAACCGAACGGAAGAGTTAGGGTCTACAAACATTATCCTGAGGTCACTGTATTTGAAATGAGCCAACGTCAACGACAATAAGCTCCAACTCCCAACTCTGAAAGTAGGTATAATACCTAAATGGAATTGAATGTGGATTCTAAGTCCGTTTCTAACTTAACTGTGTCGCTTTTTGGATTCAAAGAATATTCTGTTGTATAGGTATACCTAACATATATTTCCTTTTGGCGTAATAAAAGGATGAGGGAGTGTGGGCTTTTTGGTTTTGAAATCAGTTGAGATATATGACCGTGGGTTTCTTTTTTATTGCCTTTTCAATGCGAAAAAAATATATAGCTATATAAAAACGAAAGGAAAGAATGTGGGAAGCCTTCATTTACCCCGATGGCAATAAGATAGATGTTGTTTTTGGACAATTTTTTTATATGTATACATAAATATAAGTGCTATACCACAAAAGTTAAGAAAGTGGAAACATTTTTTTATGAGAGAGGGGGAGGTTCTTGAGTTCTCATGTTTGGGAATCCAAAAGGATTATGAACTCGGTTGGAGATCTTTTGAGGATATTTTTTTTTGTTTATTTAGAGATAAAAAGAAATAATTCATACTAAAACAGTTAGAGGATTATATTATGTGGACATGGAACATTTACAGATCAGAAGTGGCGAAGTATATACATAGCTAGAAGAAATGTTATTTAAAACTCCAAGCTGTGCATCAAGTTTTTATATCCATTAAGCCATAATTTAATGGTGCTCAAAGCAATAATATTGCAAAAAACTTTTCATAAAATCACCTAGTATCAAGGTAGAATATACAAACATAGATAAATCACATTTTTTATGATAATGCCTACGACTGTACATATGTATGTCAATTTTGTACTGAAATTTACTGGCAATATCGGTGACTTCTGCAGAAAATAATGTGGAATTGATTTTTCAATGTCAAATTATTTAACATCTCTTTTATATTTCGTTATTTATCCACAAAAATGCAAACGCCAACTATAGCCTGAAATGATATTTAGAAAGATCCGTCAAGATGGCACGACCACAAATGAAATGAAACAAATCTAATGATGCACAGATAAAAGTCTAATAAGGAACTAAATTATAGAACTGCAATATCAGTTCAAGCGCTCTACGATTCCACCTTTAAATCGAAATCGATAATTACATTCAATTTCAGACTTTTAGATTAGAACTTTTTTAAAGAAACTTATCAGCTGTTATACTACAATGTGGTGCACCGTGCAAAAGTCATCACCATATCGGTAAAAGCTATATTTTTCTTGCAAATGGCGGCAAATGTCAATTCTATTTTGATATTTATGAAGTGAACAAATACACGTCAAACAAGACATGAATCACTTTACTCCTAAAGGACTATTCACATGAAAGCGAACAAATACCGACAAATAAATGGGATTTAAAACGAATAATAATCCTATAAATTCTTTACAAAAACTAGACAAAATGGTTAAAAACTTATTTAAATTATTGTTAAGATACTAAAAATAAATTGATCGTCACGACTTGCAATCTGATTATTACGAACTGTCAAACTCTATTCGCGTTCCACCAAACTGCAACGAATTAATTGTTTGCGCACGAATAACCTCAAAATCATTATTTAATTTGTTTACTTGGGCATTCGCGACGAATAAAAAAAATGCTATGTGAACGAAATGTCAAAATGGACAAATGTTCGTTCGGACGTACGTCGGTTTCTTAGAAAATTACCACAAGTTCCACAAGGTTCAACAAGGTTCCGCAATGTCCATCTTGATGGACCATATATTGCAGCTCTTTTGAGATATAAGTAGGTATGTATATATATTTGTCTTTAAAATTCAAAAAAATTTCAACTTTTTTTATTTTAAATCTACTTTATTAATATTTCTCTATAGAACACATCTTCTATATAGTATCAAATCCTAAAAGCTTAGGTCATAGGAACTTTATGCCATTGAGATAAGTATACCTACTTTTGGATTTGTTGCTTCCAACCAAGAAGCAATGAAACAAAATGTAATCCCAGCCCTCCGGCGCACTGTGGCAAAAAAATATTTATTTTTAAGAAAATTGCTGGGCAGGGTATTTCTAAATCTTAGACTGAAATAAGATTTTCTTTTAAAATGGAATTAACAGAGAAACGAATCAAAGAAAAACTTTAAAAACAGTTAAAATTTTACGAATTTTTTAAAAAATAAGCCTATGGCTATTTAATTGTTCACAGGGTGTTCCAAAATAATTTGTTTTACAACAGTAGACGCATAAAACTATCGGATCAATTTTTGATGTTTTTAGCAAGTATTTAAACAGTGTTTTTTCTATTTTGAGGCTTATCGACATATCTTATAAACTGTTTAAGTGACCAATTTTATGTGAGACAGTGTAGGAAAAAAGCAAACGGACCAAAATTTTAATAAATAACTTTTTTTAAATTTTTTTTTTATAAAATAAAATATAGAATACCTACATAAAATGTCTTTTTTTAAATAATTTTAGTTTTTAATTTTCAGTTAAAAAAATCATTGGCATCATCATCATTTTCAACATTTGATAGACTTACTATAGTTCTGGACAATAACGTTTTTTTCAGTTCTTTTTAAAATGTCACGTAGCTTAAAGATGAAATAAGTGGATTCGATAATAGGTGTGTTTTATTAATTGCTGCATAGCCAGCGCAGCACAAGTCTGAATAAAACGATTACTCACTCTATACGTTCATTTCAATAATCCAAAGTTATATCGCCAGCACAGCCATCTTTTTTTTTTTACTGACTTCTTTTTCCCCAGCAATCAAATTGTTTTTGTTTGCCAAGGGAAATTTCGCTGCGCTGGCTATGCAGCAATGAATAAAACACACCTAATATGGCATGCATATTATATAAGTAAATCTTCATTTTGACGTTGCCGTTTAATCTTGTAGATAATTTGGTTACAAGTTGTAAGTTTATTTTTTTAACAAGTGCCATTTAAATTAAAAGGGGCGTGGAAGTGGGTAGATATTTTTACGACCAAGATAACAACAAAAAGGATTTTAATTGAAATAGGGAGAACATTTCACGTTCTCAGCTCTTTTGAGAAAGGAAATAACTCAAACATTCACCGAGAACTGCCTTATTTTTAAAAAAATTACATTTTCTCAAAACGTTGATAAAAGTCGCAGCTGCAATTTTGGATATGGTTTTACAAATAATCAGGTTAAAATATACTAGTAATTTTTCAGAGGGATGTAGCGAGACTTTTTTTAAATCTATTCAAACCCCAAAAAAAAGTTTTTTTTTGTTTTATAGGTATATTAAAAGTATTAAACATAATAAAACAACCACGTGGCAGAAAAAGTAAGATTTTCATTGAATATATACATACCATAATTGCAATAAAGGAAATAAATAAATTCGTTTTTAAGAGAATTTTTTTTTTAATACAAATTCTATATACTACTGAAAGCCAAGATAGAAGACTTAGCACTATTTTATTTGGGCTTGTTGAATTATTGATTCAAAATAGCTTTTAACGGCCTTTAGTCCTACAGAAATTGGCCGGGACGAAAAGCTAATTTTTATAGGACTAAAGGCCGTTAAAAGTTATTTTATGCCAAGTGGTATAATGACTTCATGTCCTATTATAAATCCACTATATATTATTTAATTTATTGAAGACACTCAAATCCTGGTAATAAAATTAATCTATATTTTGCATTATTTTTTATAAACAAAATTATGCCAACACTCATGTAGAAGATAACTGAATCATAAAATGCAGACTTAATAGATATATTAAGTATCAAACCCTCAAACTTCAGCTTGTAAACTTCACATCAAAATATCACCCCTTGCACATGTAATTATACAAAATTAAAAATACAAAATATTAATCCCATTGACCGAAGAAACAATAAATTGATAAGCATAACTACTAAATTCAATGGTTCCAAGTTCCCTACATTACTTCCATAAGTATATAGGTAGTCTCACATTTCCACTTTAATTTGTATCTTTAAATCAACGGGATCCAATCCAGGTGTACATTTTTTTTTTTTTTTTTCAACCATTCGGATATACGGAAACGCATTTACAGCAAATTACACAAAATAATAATAATACCTACAACAACAAAAAAAAAACTTAAAAAGACAAGAACAAAAAAATTGGAATTAAAATTCCAGAGGTTCCCACAGTTTGTCGTTAATATGGGGCTAACTGACCGCTGCTGCTAGCTGCTACTACAACTGCGCCGAGACGCTCTTAATCATAACCTCTCCAGGTACTGGGTTAATGAATGCTAAATAAATTCAAATTATATGTATCGCAGGAGACGATCTACCTTTCGAGTTCGAGTACCGTACCCAATGCAGTCCAAGTCCGTATGATATATACATTGGCGGTATAGACGACTATCGCGCATCGGCGAACTATTCGCGGCTTGCGGGTAAGAGAAGGTATTGGTCGGTCGGCGGCGCGGCGGTAGCACTTCTATTGGGGAACGACGAGAAGTCACAGTGGATAATGGAAAGCGAAAAGAAAAACGAATTTATTATTGTGGCTGTTTCCGTTTTCCGTTGTCTTTGTTACATATATACCTATAGTTATAAAGAGTTTGCTCCTTGAACTTGGGATTGGGGTGCCAAACAACAATCAACATTATACCTAAAAAAAGGGGTTCTTTTACTCAGTTTTCTACCATTGACCTATGTGGTGACCTTGTCCGCGTATATTATAATGAATTCGTTGACAATTTACGTTCAAAATTCCAATGACTTTCGATCAAATATATACATAGGTTTAAAAGGTTTTATTTTATTGTCTTCCGGGGATGAAGAATGTTTACATTTTTCAATTTAATCGGTTTGAGTTAAGGCAATGTCAATAGAATAAGGATTTGTTTATTGACAGCGCGATGTGATTGGGGATTTTCTGTTTTGTTTTTGGTTTTTGATTTGCTATATTAGACCTTTGGCTTTAATTAGGTATTTTTGTTGAGGATAGGATATAATATTTAGATGGGATCCATTGATTTAGAATTACTTGAAACACGAAATGTATTGGTATAAAGATTGCTATAATATACGTGTCGATACTCGAACTTTAAAATAAAGGACGCGACTGCGACGGCTAGAAAAATAACAATTTATAACAGTTAAGCGTCTTTGAAGTAGGTTTACATTAACACACATTTTCTAAAAAATAACGTGCCATTTTCGTGCCATATGACAAAAAAAACTCGAACACTTACCTATAGGTAGGTATCTATTAAAAATTAATTAAAAATATAATTCAATTTTGTGGAGAAATAAAACAACAATTTAGAAGAAATAATTTGCTCTATTCGTGTATAGTTAAAAAATTAGAGTTTCTGACAGTTTTTTCTAATTTTTTTTTTTTTTCAAAATTCGCTTTATATGAAGTACAAAATGGAAATAAGAAAAACGTGCCATATTTATTTGTTCGTGCCCACCATGCCACGATACAATTTTAGAGTAAAAAAAGTACGATCGTGCCACTTTGGCAACGCTGGGTGGTATACCTTAGTAAACAAAACTGTTATAAACTGACATTTCTTTAGTCTTTTCCTTAAAATAAAAGAAAGCGACTTAAAACATGCCCATTTATAACAGTTGTGATTATATATAAATTATATGGACTATTTAGTTCTCCGACGACGCGACGCCAGTGCAGCGCCGGTGACTCTATACATCGAACAAACTGAATTTTTCTAGACGCGCGAAGCCTAAATGTTTTATATTTCATACTTTCAACCGCGAGAAACTGTTATAAGTGTTATAAATTGGTATGTCTCTGCGTAGTCTGTAGTCTCATCCTTAAAATAAATATTGTTCCCTTTATTTTCATTTAAATTGCATTTTTGAGGAATGTTTATCAAAAAAATCCGGGGGAAAAATAAAACTTATAGATTCTATATAGTTGCATTATTTCATATTTTCTGACCAATTTTAGTTTATTTTTACGTTTTAGTTAAAGTAGCCCGTGCGCAGCGTTGCCGGAAATAGTTTTTTGTTAGTGCCATCGCCGCCAGCAAATAGTGCCATTTTAAGCCACTGCGTGCCACCAACAGAAATTAATAAAATTTCAGTCTATTTCAAAAAAATTATTAATTGCGCTTCATTATAAATAACTTTATATTAGGTATTTTATTTTCTACGCACCCAATGCGACTTCCGCTGCATTTTTTTTTTATTGTTTTTGCAGTTTTATTGACAAATCTTTAGAAAATTATATTCTTCTAAATACATTTTAAAGCACAAACTCAACTTTTTAATGAAAACCAAATCAGGAATGACTAATTTCACAAACAAAAATAATTAATACTACGTTTTCATTGCGGCAAATGAGGTAATTTCGTTGAAAATTTCCAAATTCGATTGCAAACTATCTCATTTCCCATATAAATACACATTTTGAAAGGGGGTAATGTCAACCAAATTTGTACGAAATTAGGTTGCAAATTACGTAAAAACTTTGTGAACTCACCCAAGTTGAATGCACCCATAGTGGAAACGCATTGGAAACCATTTAAAATGTCAAAATTCGATGTATAGAGAACAGAAACAGAAAGAGAACACAACAAAAGAAGCTATAAACTGCTCAGTCAAATACAAAATGAAATTGTCTGTCAAACGAAATTAGCAAATTTGCAATAAAAACACGATTAGTAGTGTGCGTACGTTAAATGCTTTTTAAACGTTCTAAGAATTAGTTTTTTGTTTGTCAAATATTTTATTTTACTATACCAAAATGAAAGTGCCATATGATATCTTTTAGTGCCACAGTGCCATTTAAATAAAAAAGTGCCAAAAGTGCACGATCGTGCCACATCGGCAACGCTGCCCGTGCGTAATGGTAAGTTTGTTGGACTATTACTCCGAAGGTCTTGGGTTCGATTCACAACCTTACAAAAAAAAAGAAATGTTTTTTACCTCTTCCGAGGATTTTACAAATCCTCCAAGAGTATCTCTTGTCAAGATGGTAACATTGATAATTTATCAGTGCAATTTGTTCGATCAAAACGTGTAGAAAGCTGATTTTTGGTAATTTACTGCCCCTTATCTGTTTGGTTACTGGCTATAGAGAATTGCACTTGCACTTGCAGCAACAAATATTCAGAATTTCAACATTTTCAGCAATATTTATAAGATTAGTTAGATAGTGTCTTAATATAGTTCGAAATATTGTAGAAAACTGATTTTTGGTAATTTACTGCCCTTTAGGTATATGTATACATATTTTTCTTAAATAAAATGTCACATTAGTCAAAGTTTAGACAATTCAACATTTACAAAAATGGCTGTACAAATATGGTTCATCTTCGGATCAAGATTTTAAACCACCGATTTCAAAGGATTAACTGAGGTTTTACCAAGGTTCAAGTACCTATTATTAATACTTTTTAAGCTTGAATCGTAGTTGAACCACAATTCAAACCGCGAAATCAGTGGGTAAAAATGTTGATCCGAATTAAAAAACTGTAATATAAAATATTTTTTTAAAGAATATCATTCTATGTTTTTTTCGAATTACATTAAGATTTATTAAAAACAATTAAAGGAACCGTGTTGGTATCAAAATAATTTAAAAAAAGAAACCTATACACGCAAAAAATAATTATTAGCCAAGAGTGTCAAGGGTACACTGTTAATTCTATCGATTAAAATAAATTGTTTGAAATAAAAACCCGAAAAGGTTTTATTAATGGAGAAACTTGGTATTGATTCGCATTTTTAAATATCGTTTATGTTAAACTTCAATCAAATAATTATATTTAGTTAATTTCACATCATCTCTGCAATGAGTAGATTGGTTACTATATGAGCGATTAAATATGTTTCATTAATTAACTTAATGGTTATTGAAACCGAACATCCTAACCCAGGAATATAGTTTAATAAGATTAAGTAGGTATGCTTTATACGAATCAGTGTGTACTGTGTAGTTTTATAAATGATTTTGTTTAATTCTTTAACATATTGAGTTTGCAGGTAGTATGGTAACAATGCTTTTTATTTAACTTAACCGAGTTTTACGTTGTTTTTAACCGATCATTTTTCAGCGTGATTTGATTTTATATTTTTCTTTAATTATTTAGGGCCAGTTTCACAGTGAAGTAAGTGTCACTTAAGTGCCAAATATGGAAAACTAATTCCCAATTTCACAGTGTAAACTTATCGGAATAAGTGACACTTAAGTCTCCCATGCTGGCCACTTAAGTTCCGCTTATTTAGGTAGTAAAACTGCGGCTAAAGTGCCAAAATGGGAAAATTAAGTGTCACTTATTTTGTTAAGTGCGCACTGTGAAACTGGCCCTTATTAATTTAAATATTTTCATGTAGGAATAAAATCTTAAAAATTGAACTACAAGAGCAAATACGTGCGGGCCAAGCTTGGATTTTATTTAAAAATACTTTCAAAGAATTACAAAGAACTACAAAGTTTTTGCTTTGTCTACCTTCTATATAATTTCCAATAAATTATGTTTCAGTTAGATAATTTTGAAAGCTACCCTATATAAAATTTACCTCTAAATACCATCATGTCTTTAAAATCCCATAATTCAAAAGAGATTACTTACTTCAATTTACATCTCTTAAAATATACTTAGACATAGCAATTTTTCATATCTAATTTTCCTTTCAAACTTGTTACAATGCAAATACCATTATTTTGCTACCCAAATAAACCGCATATATTATTGAAATACCTATATATAGCTAGATAATGAAGATGTCTCGCGTCCATAAGTTTATTCCATTCTTATAGCCTGGTTAAAACCATCACAGTAGTAGTGCCAAGTCGAACGCTGTACTAATTTAAAGCAAAGCTCTCACGGCGAAAATTAATCACAGAACAACAAACAATTGGATGCCATATCCACACCTTACCATCATCATTGCGCTATAGAGTGTTCAGTGTTGTCTTAAAGCAAATATAGCTTCAACTACCAACCATATAATAATAAATTGAGAAGTCTATGCGCGTACGCCTTTCAGTCGTATAGCAATCGTTCCTATTTGCTTCAGAAATTCCATTGCATCTATACGTAGGTATAGTATAGATCAGCAGACATAAGAGCTTCAGCACGCAGCAGTAAGTAACCACCTTCGGACATGTCTGCCTATCCGGGAGCGCATGTGCAGGAACCACGTGAAGAACAGGCTAAAAGTCTATAAACCCCCCTCCAAAACCCCTTCCCCTAATATGCTTATAGGTTAAACAATGGAGACAACCTAAGCAGGCCAGCAATTTCAAAAGACAAAACAACAAAACAAAAAACAAAAAAAAAACAAAATACACAAAAACTCAAATGAAAACAAATAAAAATCGCGCATGAGAAACATGAAGACATTTCGACGATTGACTGTTGTTTTGGACGGACAGGTCTACAGTACTCACTGCAGTATATTGGGATGGTATCGTATAGATTGAGCCTCATTAGGAATTCTGTACTGGCCAAACGTAGAATAGGCGATTTACGAGTTTCAAAAGATGTCACACAGAAAAGACACAAAAGTATCAAAAGTATCTATGTATCTTTTGGTTATTCTGGCTGATAGAGTTTCCCATATTCCCATTCCCTCCAAATGACAAATCAAAGCCTCACTTATATGCTTTAAAAAATG
Organism: Epistrophe grossulariae; assembly: GCA_929447395.1. Classification (NCBI taxonomy): domain Eukaryota; kingdom Metazoa; phylum Arthropoda; class Insecta; order Diptera; family Syrphidae; genus Epistrophe; species Epistrophe grossulariae. The sequence continues at coordinate 105,071,118 of OV839568.1, forward strand.
GGTTCTTTTTTTTTCTTCATGCGTCCATCGTCGCGTTGCGTTGTTGTATAGATTTTATGTATTTTTTTTTTGTTTTTTTGTTTTTGGAACTAAACTTGTCGCGCAATGTAGCTCACATGGTTACAGATACACCTGCGCGTGATGTGACACCAGTTTTGAATGTATCTCAGGAATTCGAATCTATACCTACATACCTATACAAGTTTTCTAGATACGTCGCATCGTTTATCTATTGATGGCACTTTAAACTGTTCATTTATGGGACTTTTAGAGCTTTGTGCTATTTTTTTTTTTTTTTTTTTGTATCTTACTCAAACGACATATTTTTTGAGATTGAATAGCGAGATATCTATACTATACTATATTTGTGTTGTTTTTGGATACCGTTGGTTATAGATTGTTTTGATTTGGTGCGAGGTTTCACTTTAACAAAATGATGGTTTGGTTATTTTTGTGAGGTTAGTGCACAGTAACTGGATGGAATGAAAGAACCTTAATTTGTTCCCACATAAAAATAAGTAAAGATTATGAGCTACCTGACGTGAATATCAAGAATTAGCTGTTATCTTAAAATATCTTATCTATTGTTGAAAATTTGAGGTGAACTAGAAAAATTTGTGTATCATCAGGGAGCTACTTTTAGGGGATTAGTATTAAAAGTTCTTGTTTTTTTAATTTTATTTTTATTTTTTATTTATTTTAAATAAAATAAATAGTTTGGGTTGGTCAAAATTCAAATTTTTGACATAGTTAACTTAATGTTTGACCACTATGTCTTTATAGCAATCAAAAGTTCGGCTGTATGTTTAACGCATTAATTTTGTTGATAAATTTAAACAACATATATAATTTGACATGATCGAGTTCATTATCACATTTCTTTGCAACTCCATACTCACCATGACTTGAATTTGATGAAACACTTACTGTGTGAAAACTAATAACTAATAACATGTTTTAAAATTTTGGATTTTAACGACTGAAAGATCGTCATATTTTTTTCCCGTTTTGTGAACCGATAATACCAGATTATTAGTTTTTAAATCCAACAGAGGATTTAACAACAACAAAAAAAACTGTACTTTTAAACACTAAAGCACTATAGTTCAATGAAAATGAAGTTTCAATTTTTTTCATCACGTTTTCCGCGTAGGTATAATTCATAATTTTCCGCGTAGGTATAATTTTATATTTTGATAAATAAATAATCTCCTCGGCGTTTTAAGTTATCAAAAGTTATCATAGCTATAATAGTTTGTTTACCAGAACGCTAAACTCTCATATAAAATCACATTCAAAAGGTTTAGGTACTCTCCCTCAAAACTCTCATGGCTGTTTTACAATGCCGCGTTGGGGCGTCGCGTTAACAGATTTTTCTGTCAGCGCAAAAGTTCAGATATAGGAAATTCTGTTTGGTGTTTACAATGGCGCGTTGTGCATAAACTGCACAATTTGACAACCATTAGCAAGTACACAAACCAACGTAACGTGAGGAATCTCAACGCAAAAGTTGAAAAAATTCAACTTTCGCGAGCGTTTTGACATTTCCATTTACAGTTATCATGTAGTCTCCTGTGAATTTTGCGTTAAAAAAAATTTGGATTTGGTTTCTCGAGGTAAGAAAATAGTTTGTTCTACAAATTTATAAAATTACCTTCAAATTATAAAAAAAGACAAACAAACGCAATAATTCAAAGGATTGTGGAGACATCCTTGTTATTTTGAAAAAATGTTCGGGGTCTTTTTCTTTCATTTGATCAAAATTTAAGGCAAAGAATCCCTCTTTATCCCTTCTGAGATTCAGCTCGCGAACGCACCAACGCCATCTTGGTGTTTCGGTTTCCTCTTCAACTCCTTCACACGCTGAAACAGCAGCGAACGCCACTTTGCTAACTAATTCTATTGTCGAAAAAAGATTATCGTTCATTTTAAATTCAAAAAACCATTTAACAAAATATTTAAATTAATTTGCAGAATGACACTTCAATTGGTTTTAACCAGCTGATTCTCGCAGAATCACCTGTCACCTCGACGCGTCCGTAAAGCTTGTGAAACGTAACGTACGCATCGCGAACGCGAATGCGTCATTGGAAATCAGCCATCAATTAGTTTAAATCCAATTTTTGCTAAGATTATAAATCGTAACTACACTACTATTCTTGTCTCGTGGTAGATCTCAGTATTCAAGGAATTAAGGATGCTGACCAAACCGTGTAACTCCAACATTAAATTCATCTCTGGCGGATATCTGTATAGGTATTCAAAGAAGTGGACCAGTGATGCCAGATGCGTGGGATTTATCCCTTTTTGAAGGAATTTCACGTTTAAAATAAGCTAAAAGGGATTTTTCACACCTCATAGTATAAAAATAAGGGATTTTACGTTATGCATAAATTTTTTCCTAAATTGTTCATTTTATTAAAAAAAATTTTTTTCGAACAATGAACAAAGACCCTATTTAGATTGTGACTTTTCACTACCCCATGACGATGGTGAGATCGATGAAGGGAACAGAGCTCCTCACCCACAAAATCATCGCCATGGCGTAGTGAAAAGACACAATCCTTATTCTGTCGTACAGGGTCAAATATAACATTATCATGTCGAGAAAAAAACTCATTCTAAATATCTGGATGCGTTCATTTACATTTTGGCGTAAATTTATATGGTGAATCTATACGTGGAAATATCAAATTTTAACCTCGGATAAAATGTATTCGAAATTTTAATCCATTTTACTCGACCGACGCTGCTGATGCGAAACGTAAAATCCCATACACAAATTACATAACTAAATTATAAACGAAAACTATGCTTTTCGATATAGTAAATGTCATTTGAGTTTCGTTGAGTTTGTTTTTTTTTTTTCGTTTAATTTCTGTGTTTTTATTTTTGTCTTTTTTGGTCGCAAATGGTTAAACTCGTGCATTCAATGTAAATTTTCAAAATTTATATTTTTTACCAACGCGGAATGCATGTTTGTTTCTAAACTTTACTGCGTAATCAAAATGTATGGGATTATATTTTTCCTAATAAAATACAAAATACGAAACTGAATTTCAATGAAATATAATTTATTTATTGAGTAGTGGGTAAAATGTGGGCTATTTTTAACAAAGGCGTGGGAAAAAGGGAATTTTCGGGCATCACTATGGGAAAACCTGATCCCAAAGTCTGGCGTCACTGGAGGACACTGAGGGAATTTCTTAAATAAAATTAAAAAAAAATCTGCTCCGCGATATATTTTTAATGTCTTTTCTGTGAGTTTAGAGGTTTTCTTATGAGGCCGGTAATAGCAGGACTTAAGTAGAAAGTCTTAAATGTTTATAAAAAATCATAACTTCACAGCATTACGTTTTTTTAACTGATTTTTGTTCATAAACAAAATTTATTTCACGTCATATCGTCATTGTATTAACTTAATTATTTTCACATGTTTAAACTGTTTCTTAAGTTAAAGTCCATTAGATTTCTAAATACTAAACATTAATTTATGTAATTTATTTTTGCTAGAAACACTTTACTTTTATTACGTTGCGTTATTAAAAGTCTTTTACTTATATATACCTATATCAATATTTAAAAAATAAAAAATATCTGTACTGTACATGTATTGTATTTCCAAAAGCAAAAAATCTTTTACTGCCCAAGAAAAATATATCATAATATTAAAGCTTTAAATAAGTTTCTTTCACAAAATAATTGACTTCTTTGCTAAGCCCACTTCTGATTCCATGTGAAGCCGCCGCATCCACTCACTTCATCAAAGTGCTTTCATTTTTTTCTTCCTTTTTGAATTGAATAATATTAAGAGAAACCGGAACTCATGAGTTACGAACTTCCATATTTTTATCTTCTATTTTTTTTGTTGTCCTTCAGGCCTTGACCGCACTTCTTTAACAGCCATCCATTTGACCATTTCTTGTGGCAAACAAAAACCCAAAAATATATATTTCAATGGTTATTATTGCTTTATCGATAAAAAATAAAATTGAGCAACTGACTATGAAAATAAAAAAAAAAAAAAATTATGTAGGTATGTATATAAAGAATGAAACAAATAAAATGGAAATTCACAGTCAGTGGTCATTGAGTGTGTATAGAAAGGATCCATATAGCTAGCTGTTGTTGTTTCTTTTTTTTTTTAGTTTCATTATGGTGCGGTTGTTGATGGGATGGTGATATAGATGATTTTCATTTTGTGGAAAGCAATGTGCCAACATCAACATCCATCCATTCACTATATCCATCCTGATGGTCAGCACCGCACCACCAAATTAAGTTAGGGTTTGCCATTATATTGACGACCGACTGACGATGATAATATTACCTATATTGCGTGAAGGGAAGAAATAGATAAAATCCACCTCATACGCAACACACAACTTATATAATATACTAAGTATAAATGGTACCATCCTCACACTACTCCTGATGTCGAAGTTGTCTCGGGCATGGGGATCGGGGTTTTTTCCTCATGCATAATTCAATAAAATTCAGAATGATTATTCTTTATGGGGCTGTTTATTTATCTTCACCGTTATTTTTCTTTTGGCTGCCTCCACATCACTTGATGCTGGCGGTCCATGGGTCCTGCCTGAGTCCTGATGCTTCTGTACTGATGATGGTTCTCTTTTCCTTTAAGATGTTTGATTTTTATATGTAGGTATCTGCTCTCCTTGGCATCGTCATATATAATATCAAGTTCATTTATATAACTGTATTTTGTGGTCAAATTATCATCTTTGTTTGTTTTACTTTCCAATATTTCACTGGGGGTTTGTTGTCTCCGAAGTGGTAGGGTGGGGGAGGGTGCATAACAAAAAAAAAAACTTTCAACCATATTTATTTTTATTTTTATCCCAACAGCGAGGAACTGTTTAATTTTGAAGAAGGAACAGAAGAACAAAAATCTGGAAAAATAAACAATTCCTTGACTAAAAGCCGCTCGTTGATTGCATGGCATGTTGGTTGTATGGTTGGTTGGTTGGTTGGTTAGCTTGCTGGACGGACTTCCGTTTGTGTTGGAATTTTTTTCTTGCCACTATGCTAATTACCGCCTGAATTTGTCCGGACACCCATAAATCTGAGCAGCAGAGGTTTGTTCTTGTGGTGAAAAAAAAACACACTATACCTATAACAGAACCTTCACTAAAAACTTAAATGTCCTTTTTTTCGTGGCCGCGCTGTGCCAAGGATTTTCTTTTTTTTTCATTTTCATTGTTCCGCGAGTGAAATGTTATGCTCAACCTGTCGAGAAAACAAAGGATTGCTACTACAACACATCATGACGTATAGATGCATTTTTCCCGGTTTGAAAAGAATTGTTTTATTTTTGTCTTTTTTATACCTGAAACAGTAAAATAATTCTTTCGGATTTTTTTCTTTTTAATTCGTTTCTATTCAAAATAGGACATTTTGTTAAAAAAAAAATAATAATGTTCTTGACTTGATTTGATGGTTTAGTGTCGTTTTCTGTCAGAGTTATATATTCAAGGCACAATCACGTTATGACATAATGTAAAAAAAAAATAGGATTTCTTTTAAAAGGCTGCATCATGAACTACGGTAGGTAATAATAATTTCGGCAAACTAATAATTTAGACACATGAACCAACTAATAACACTTTAATCACGAAATAATATATTTAGCAATACAGCTTGAAAATGCTGAAACAACACTTCAAAACATCGCATAAAATTAAATATGCTTTTTTACAGCAATATTTGTTAAGAAATTTCAGGTATTTTACTGAAAAGCACCCTTCAACAAGTATTTAATACAAAATCGGTATTTATATAATCATTTGTTCATATTTAAGCAACGTTGAAGAAAGACATACTTAACATCAATGCTATACCACCCATAGCTTTCAAAGTTTGGTTAGGCTGTGTCCGAATTGATTTAAAATGTTGGTTAAATTTTGACACTAGCGTGGTGAATAAAATGGGTTAAAAATTACCCAAACCAGAGCATGTTAAAATTTGACACTTATAGTGGTTAAATTTTGACGTTTCTCAAGAAAGAGAGAAAATTGAATTTGAAATTATTTTTAAAAGTGCTACAATGAACAATGGAAATAATCGATGTTATGAATTTTGAATTTTTATGTGCATGTACACAAACCTTGCGTAGTCGTTGCTGTTTTATTGCAGTCCTCGTTATAATACGCTCATATTTTAAAAAACATAAAAGAATTAATATAAAATACTCCCTTCAATTGTTATTTATCTTGGAAAATTAATGCCAATTGGTTGTTTTGTTTTATTTAATTTTTTTTGTTTAGTTTGTTGACAGCTGTGAACTAGTGTTCGCAGACTGCATAATCAAGCAATATACAATACGATTTTTTCCGTAATGTTTGGGGATATAATCGATGCAAAACCTTTAAAAGTAAATCAAATTAAGAAATTTGTACTTTATTCGCGTCGAATTTCTTTAATCTTGCGGGAATTTTAACTAAAAATCCCATTTAACCCATCCTATTTTAATACAGTTCGGACAGCAAAAATAAAAAAATTATCCCATTTTAACCAAACGTCAAAATTTAACCAGTGGTAGAAAATTTTAACGCAATTCGGACACGGCCTTAAACTCAATTTAAAATGTATTTTTGCATTTGAGGATTATTTTCAGACAAAATGACAGGCAATTGCTTATAAGCTTGGTACATATTAGGTGCGTTCAGAAAAATGAGATCCCAAAGAATTTGCTCCGTCAAAAAGATAGCAAACGAATTTTAAATTTTGTTTCCTGAGTACTTTGACAGCAAAGTTGAGAAATCCTGTTCATGTTACTGAGATTGTTCATGTTACTGAGATTTGCTGCATAGATCTCCGATTTTATTTTCCTGCAGAATATGCCTATTACTGTATATCACATTTTAATAATTTGATGCGATTCAATTTGATATGCTATAGTAAACTTGGTTCGCTGTCAAACCAAAAAAAGTATTTCCATATCGCTATCGCAAAAAATGTTTACAACGAACGCACTTGTGATTTTTATTCACGAGATTTCTATAATCGCAAACAAGAATAAAAATAATGTTAAATAAGAATGCATGCATTTTCTACAAATAAATGCAACATTTAAAAATGTATTTGTTGACGATTTGTTTGTTGAATAATAAAGCTCGAATTCACTTGCAATTTCAATCGGGATGACTAGGTATTCAGTTGCAAAAAAATAGAAGATAATATAACTTTTATTTAAATTTGATCTATTTAATTTTTTGACCAAAAAATGCTCAAAAAAAGAAATGTGTTATTGTTTTAATCGCTGCGATTTTTTCAGACGTATAACATGTATGTATTCATTTTTGAACTTTGAAACCATACGTCCCATTTCATAGGACAAAATTTAAAGCGATTTAAAAAGATATGCATTTGTTTATTTCTTGTTGCTACGGCGATTTTGTAATCGTCAAAATTTAAGTTCCAACTGCAGTGTGTACAAACGTATAATTGCATTTAATTAATTTTAATTTGCGTCGTATCACCATAAAAAATTTAATAAATTTTAGTTTCGATTTCTTGGTATCAAGTCATTCATTTTAAATTATATTTACATTAAAACTCATGTGTTACATTCTATTCCTACTATATTTTTTGTTGTTGTTAATATTTGGGACCATAATATTCATAGCGGAAAAACTATGTTTTTTTTTCTTCCAGTACAAAAATGGTTGGATTTTTTTTTCGAATTCGGTGGTATGTTTAAAACCTCATCTAGGGTCACTGCATACAAACTGTCGATAGCAAGATGTACTTTAGTTCACGTCGCATAGTTTTTGTCCGCGTTTAAGTCAAGCGACGAAAATTCTGTGCGCTTAGCTTACCCCGAAGGAGTTAAGTTATTTTTATATTTAAAATGTTTCAGGGTTGCCGGTAACCAAGTTTCCTATTGGTTGGCAGTACCTAAAGCACATATTGTGACTCGGAAACAACTCAAGTAATTTCAATAAAAATTTTAGAGTTTGTTTTTATATGAACGAGAAAAATATTTAGAAATAATTTTAAGTAAAATCAGCCCAGCCCACAGCACTAATGATTTTGATGAAATTTTAAGTTTGAACAAAAAAAAGGAGACTGCTTTAGTAAAATCCACTTTTCTAATTTTTATGCAAATAAATCAAAAACAATTAATGGTGCCTCATGCTTGCATTGACATTATTTTCATTTGAATAAAATAGACGCTGCAAGGCGTCGCTTACATTTCGTTATTACATTATGTTTTAATAGTTCCATTTTCAAGACTGTGGTCTTACATAAAGTGAAGGTAAAATGTCTTGAAAAGTTTTACAAGTTAAGTCAGCGAAGACACTGGAAAATTGGCTAGATTATAAAACTTGAGTTTTAATATGGTCAGATCTTCAAGTTTAAGATATTCAAATTAAGCTTATGTATGAAGCTTTCCTGAAAATTTCACGTAAAGAATTTTTACAAGTTCAATATGAAGACGGAATATCGAGTAAGATTGTTTCTTTTTTACTATGCAGCTTATGTTTAGTCTTTCGAAAGACTTTAGAGCACAAATGGGATTTAATCGTCAGTGAAAATGTATCTGTAGCACGTTGCTGCTTATCTTATATTTAAAAATGATATTTAAAAGTTTGAACATTTGCGAATACTTGGTTTAATTTTAGAATTGATGATATAGTTTTTCTATCTTAATCATGGTATTCAGAAATATTGCCATGGTAATGGTGTGGTAGAAATTCTCGTTGTGAACTGTTTTCAGTTTGGTTCTGATACGTAAAATAAAAAAAACTAATGTATTACACATAGCTCTAAGTTAAATTTGGTTCATGCGACTGTGTATAACAATATTGTCACAAGTTATTCTTGATTTATTCGAATCGAAGTCCCGCCGAATATCTATTAGCAATCCTAATTGCGCATTCAAATAACTCCATTATAAATCTCTGACAGCACAATCACTCATTCATTACAAAAAAAAATAGTGTTCGAAATATAAATCATCGATAAGAGCGCTCTTCCAATTGAAAACTGTCCGTTCAGCCGCCGCCGCACCGCATGCGGGAGTTATTCGAATACGTAATGTCGACTAAATGCTCATGACGCATCATGACAAACAACAGTGCAACCAAACTAAACAGCAACTGCAGTTACAGTAAAAAAAAAAAAAAAAACTATCATCGCGATGTGATCTGTCATGATCTAACAACAAACAGCGCACCATATTTCCATAGCAGCACTACCAATTAATTATGAATCAAAAGCAAGTAATTACATGATAAGTACGCGATACTTTCAATCCGCATTCAGCATCAGACATTTCGCATATGCCGCTCACTGGGTGTATGGGTAGAGGTATAGGTACAACAGCTGGAGGCGGAAATCATCTAGCGAACTGCCCCTTGAACATGCAGACGCAACTTTACAGTCTATACACCGATCATGCAGTTAAAATATTAATCGATTGGCAATAGATTCGAGATTCGACGCATAGATGTACCAAGACCCAGTGAGTGAGTGAGCCTATATTTACCGGCCGGCCGGCCGGCGCTAAGGCCATATAGCTTCGGACTTTTGTTTGCGACAGTCAATTGCTGCGAGTTGGAATTAATTTCTTCGGAATCATATACTTGGTTGGCCATGTTGGTCGTCTCGTCTCTTCTCATCCGATCCAATCCGGCGATGTCTTCGGGAAATGTCATTAAAGTCCTTTTTAAGAATCACGTTATATATGATGTCAGACCGCATTTTTGTACAACCTGTGAGCATTCTTGTTAAACGAATAGGCCACCAGATTCCGCAATTTCGATTCTGTGCAGCTACTCCGGTGGCGTTTCATATGTGCATCCTCTCTCTCTCGACAATGATGATGATGATGATGAGCCTGATTAACGTTCGATTCACACAATCCGTATCATTGTGCACTGTTGGAACACTATACCTAACAAGATACACACACGGAATTAGCATTTGTTCGGAGCGATCACAATCTGAGCATACTAATTGGTTCTCTCAGGCTGTGGACAGCCATAGCGGACGGGACGGGACGGGATTTGTCATTCATTCATCGGATCGCTGGATCGCATCATCATCATCATCATCATGGTGGTTGGATCGTATTCGGCTGTTGTCATTGGGGAAGATGCACAGAAACAAGGTATCATTACACGAGTTGTGCGCCTATACTTCAGGTGATTCTTGTATTGATTCGGTTTAATTGTGTTCCATCATCGTCCATGGTGGGTGCGTTGAAAGGAAGGGGGGAATCAACAACAAGATGCTTCCCTATATCTATAGATACTCCTGTAGAACATATTAATGGGGATATACCAACGTTGTTCTGCGTATATGTTTGCTTTATGTCATTAGTGGACAGCAGCATTGTTGTCATTGTGAACATAGATGCGATGATGCGAATTGTCTCAAACGAGGTTTTCTCTTTTCTTATAACTGAACTGGCTCTTCCTAAGACATATGGCATCGCTGATCTTGAAGATCGGCTGCGGCAAAGCTATTTTTATTGCATTAATGTGTGAGAAATGGCTGATAAAAGTAAGCGATATGGGAACTTTATTATTTCTATCATTAGAGGGTGTCTTCTTCTTTATCTATATCTGGTTGGTTAAAATATGTATGGAAGATGTCTTTTTTTTTTACTCTGCTATTTTCCTATGTTCAATATGTTAGTTAGCTAATTAAAAGTTTGATAATGTTCAAAGAGAACAGAATGCACTCCTTAATAGAAGAAAAGGGAATCAGATATTTCTAACAAGTTTGTAGAAAAACTTCTATGATTGCGAAAAAGTTTTGTTTTTTTTTTGTTAAACTATATTTAAGTGGTTTTATAGTGATCCAATTATGTGCTCTGCTAATCGTTAAGTTTTGTGCGATATCTGAAGTTAACAAAGCTGTGTTAATTATACCCGATTATAATATGCACTGTCCAGATATGGAAATTGTTTAAATATAGGACTCGGACGAAGTAAGCTTTGAAAACTACAGAAACATTAGAAGGAGACACCAATTTCTTGGATCTTCGAGGGAAGGAGGTACTTTACTTCGCAAAAACTGAGGAACGTATTCATGTAAAATATGTTTTGTCACACGAGCTTTAAAAGACGAAGCTTAATTCTGTTGAACTGTGTTTAAGAGTTGACACCGTTAAGTTTAGTTGGTGAACTTGTACTGATTCACTGTAATCTTCAACCAAAAATATTCAAGACAATTAATAAATCCGCTGGGAGTCATAGACTTTTCATTTTAATTCAATAAAATTGCCTTCCAAAATCCATAGTACTAGGTACGGCCTGGTTAATGTGGGATATTTCATACCGATTATATGAGTTAAGCTAAACTCATACTGGAGCTGCGAGCAGAGCGGCGATGCGAGAGGTGAGTAGAGCGTTAAAAAAAAACACATGCTTTCTTATGAGAACTGATACCTCGTTGCTAGAGGCCTCAGTATGAGAGCTCGCATAAGAACACATTTGTTTGTTTTCGTCGCTCTGCTCACTTCTCGCATCGCCGCTCTGCTCGTAGCTCCAGTATGAGCAGTATGAGCCTTAGTTGAAGTCGATTTTGATTTTTGCCCACCGCTGCCTAAATTGGGATCTTCCTCTGCTTCGTTGTTTTGTTATTCATCAAGAGTATAGCTTAGATGTTTTAAACGAATGTTTTAATGATAAGGGTAACACTGTCAATGCGAGGAAATGCCACGCAACTCCGATTTGGCGACATTTGTTGTGATAACTTAGGAAATATTTTAATACACCGTTTAAACAGCAAATACGACAGCTTATTAAAATGAGCTCGAGGCGGAATTGTATCCGATTAGCCGCACACAATACAGAAAATAAAATGAAGAAATGAAAACTAAAATTAAAAAAAACGTTTTTTTGTCATTCTTGTCAAAAAAACTCAATGAGCTACAAAGTAAATCAAACGTTCGAGGTTTATCGGTGGGTTATCTAATATCTATACTCTACACGTTATAAGTTTATCTATTTGTCTTAAATACAAAACGGAACTTTTCAGCTTAAAATTCAAACTTCAAAGTGAAACTGACAGATCACTTAACATTTGGCATCAGCGTTGCCGCCTAAAAAAAATACCGTGCCACATTTTTTATAAAAAACCGTGCCATTTGTTTGTATCTTTGTATAAAAAACGCAAATTTCTATATTAAAAAAAAACACAACATCAAATTGGAAGAAATATTTCCAATTCGTGTGTTGTCAAAAACTAAGAGTTTCTGTCAGTTTTAACTCAATTTGGACCAATTTACTATAATTTCTTCAAAAATCGCTTTATTTGAAGTCAAAATACAAATATAAGAGGAGCGTGCCCCATTGTTTTTTTACTTGCCACCTTGTCACGATTAAATTTTCGTGTCAAAAAAGAACGATTATTCCACTTCGGCAACGTTGTTTGGCATACATACATCTGCTACAATTTGTTTTATTTCACGATTTACTGCAAATTTTCTGGAAAGTAACCAAAGGAATTCATGCTCTTTTTTAGTAATTTTTGGAAAATTTCGAAGTAGGTAACGTATGCATTTATAATGTATATGTAGGTTTGATAATTAATTTTTGAGATACTTACCTATAAAAGTAAAAATAAATACATAATCATAATCGAAAATAATTTTATTGTTTTTCAAAATATTCTCCAATACACTTTTGCGTGTGAACCAATTTTATAGAAGCACTTTTTCCTCTCTGATTGAGATAGCTATACCTCCAAGACATGCATTAGGTATGACTTGACATTTTATGCATAGATCCATGATTTGTTGCCTGTCACGAATTTATAGACGACATTTAAAGCAAGGCAATTAAATGTTTTCAACATTTAATTGCACAAATCGAAAACTCGTCTTGTAGTGAAGTGCAACCACGATTGAATTCGGCAAATCAGCGAAACACTGCACTGTGGGACGAAATGGATAGGTACTTCATTACCAAAAGTCGAAGCGAGTTGATCAGCACACTGTTGTTGGCTTAATCCACGACTCAATTCCATTTTTTGACAAAGATGATTGTTTCAAATAACTATACTTGTAAACAACACAAATAAAACTCAAATATATCACAAAACGTACCATTAAAAATTTTGACATTTCATATCATTTTCTAAACTTCGCAAAAAATTCATTATTTTCGCACAGAAATTATATCATGAACGTTGAGCTTAACTTAAAAAATTACCCAAATTATTATTAATTCTAAACGGAAAACACTTCAATTTCCAAATTCTGTGAATTTCAAAAATGAAGAATCTTTACTGATGTAGATACATTTCTTGAGCTTTTTGCTCAATTTTTTGAATCTGTTTATTCTGACTGACAGAGAAACCTTGTCATCCCGCCTGGAAACGCGCCTAAAGTGGATATAGGATCAATACTTTTAGATTTCCATGAAGTTTTAGAAGGATTAAAAGGTCTAAAACCAAATGCAAAGCTTGGTGTTGATGGTATTACTGATCTAGTCTTACGAAAATGCTCAAATCTATCAAATCTATCTTTGCCAACCGGAACATTTTTGGACGAATGCGGAAATCTTCTTTTTTGATTCCTATTTTCAAATCGGGCTCGAAGAACCACGTTGAAAATTATAGGGGAATATGTACATAAGTTATCAGCAATTTCTATAAGCTTTTTGGAAATTAAGAAAAAAATAAGCTCGATTTTCTTGTGAAAGAACATGTAAGTGATGCCCACCATTGGTTTATTTTGATCAACTATTAACAATTAAGCATTTTTTTCTTCTTTTATAATTTATTTTTATTTATTTATTTATTTAGTCAATCAAGTGATAATACTTTATAGAGACATTAGAATAAATTAAAAATAAATTACTTAATTTATATATTTTATACATTACAATATTTACAATAATTTCAATATATCTTTCTTGATATCAACTCTACTTTTATTAAAATCAATGACACGTTCCAATTCATTAAAAGCAATACACGAATCAGTAATTGGATTATGTTTTGCATAACTTCTACTATGAATAGGAACATATAAAAAATTTCCATCTCTCGGTCGCAAGCTACGAGAAGGTGCATAAATATTGTGCATCGATAGTAACACCGGACATTTAATATTAAAATTGATGACATCAAAAGCAAAAAGTGCAGAATATAATTTTCTTCTCACCACCAAAGGTTTTAAGTCAATTAAAGCAAATCTGCTCTCATAAGACGGAAAATTTGAATTTCTAAATGTCTTTCGCAAGGAAAATTTTGTGAACCTCCTCTGAATTTTTTCAATCCGAAAGATACTTGATTGAGTATAGGGATTCCATATATCGCAACAATACTCTAGTAATGGCCTAACAATGGATAAATAAAGGGTTTTAAGGGTATAAGGATCTTCAAAAGACTTTGAATTCCTAATAATGAAACCTAAAATCGAATTTGCTCTGGAAATGACATGGTCGATTTGAAGTGAAAAACTCATTTTAGAGTCAAAACTAACTCCAAGGTCTTTTTGACTTAATCTTTGTAAACAATGATTGTTAATATTGTAATCATAACATATAGGATTAAGTATTTTCGAAAAAGTTACAACACTGAATTTATTACTGTTGAAATGCAGTCCATTTAGATTACACCACTTAACTACATTATTAAGATCATCCTGAATTTTGCATGCATCCAACGGAGATGTTATATTACTAAAAATCTTTAAATCATCGGCATATAATAGACAGTTTGAATGTGAAATATAATTTGGTAGATCGTTTATAAAAAGTATAAAAAGGAGCGGTCCGAGATGACTGCCCTGGGGTACCCCGGAAAAATTTTCAATTTTATTTGACAGTACATTACCGATTTTGACATATTGATTTCTTCCAACTAGATAACTATTAATCCATTTAAGAAGTGCAGAGTGAAAACCTTACACGGGTTTGAGCAAGACTTTTGATTCAGTATGCAACAACATAGGTATTATTGACCAGTTAACTTCAAGTTTGGTACAGCAGGTATACAAAAAGTGAAAATTGAAGAAAATACACCAAGAACAATTAAATGTGTATACCCCAGGTGTTCCTCAAGGCAGTCTACTTTGTCCTCTCCTTTTTATTATATTTATTGTTGATATTGTTAACTATATTCATTTCAGTCAGTTATTGAGTTTTGTGAAATTCAATTCTGGAGGAATATTATACCTACCCATCACGATTAACCAGGAAAAAATGATCAAATGATCTTCAAAGATCTCTATCTATTTGAATATGTATAGGTCTAATTGCAAATCTATATTATAGACAAATCAAAAATATGTATACCTTAATGTACCAATTTACCTACAAAAATTACAAATTTTAATTTTAAAAATCCAATCTATGCTAAAATAAGAATAAAAATCTATTGCATGTATAACTTCGTCTTATCTGAACTTACCTTACCCTCATTCAAATTAGTTGCAATTTATTTAAAATAAAACCCATAATTGCACTTTTTTGCTGCTACTGATGCCACCTTTTCCATAGGATATAGGTATAGCAATCCAACGAATTCAAAAAGTAATAATTCTAAGTGCACGAAATTCTATGAATATGAAAATGTACCTTTTGTACCTCTATCTAAAGTAAAATTAAAATTAAATCCTTAAATATTAAAAAAAAAAAAACTAACATAACGTATGCATATGACATAATGTCACAAAAATAAAAATAAAACAAAAACCCAAAGTAACATGAGAGAGATGAGAGTAAATAAAAATAACATGAAAAAGGATGCTATATATATTCCTGCGAAAAAAGGACTTTATGTACCTTCAAATATATACCAAGCTATATGTATAATGTTTTACATTTTCCTTTTTGTATATTGTTTTTATTTGTTGAAATGAAATATCATTCCCCACACCGAAGAAGAACCTGATCCCGATACATATAAGTTATTTACCTACATATATAATAATATGTATAATGTATATACCTACGAGAGATGCTAAAAACAAAGTTCCTATTCATCAGCAATAAAGGAGCTTTGACTCCGCCCTATTCACATTAAAAAAACGCCTTATTTCTCTGAAAAAAAAAATACATAAAAAAAGGACCCAAAAGAAGTGTATAGACAATACTTATACTGAGATGGAAGGAATACCTACAACTATGAAATTTCGATTTTAATCGAAATAGGGGTGAAAATAGGATGCTCGATGGCAAAAGCCAATCGAAAAAAGCTCTTTTGTGTGGGAAAAAATCCAATCGACCCGTTTTGGTACCGATATAGCGAAGGAGTGGTGAAAAATAAAGCATATCCTTGTTGTGATGACAAAAAAAAAATAACTAATATAACGGAAAACAACAACAGCATCACAAAATCATAACCTAAAACAAAAAAAATGACAAACGTGCTCCAGCACAGTCAGATGGAAAATGTGAAAGCTTCCTTTGCTTCAAATCATTTTACACAGAACGAGGGTGGAAGGACATTTAACAGAAAAACAAAACAAAAAAAAGGACTCCAAGTAAAGTACCCAGTAGCTATAAATGGGGCGTTGATTTGCTGGCACCATCAAACGTGTGCGGATGATGCAAACAAACAGCGCTATGTATGGAGCCTATAGTACATACATATATAGGATGCTGCTGGAGCCATGGCGTAGGTGGATAAGGATATCCTTCCCTTGTCCTTGTCCTCGTCCTACATATATAGCCGTATATAGTTATGAGATATGCGCACATGAAATTCAGTCTCGAGAAAACAACCAACCGATAGCTTCCGATTGTTCCTTCGACTAACTTTCGGCCTTGATGTTTATGCGCGCCATACGAGCAACATTAAGGACATCATGGGGAGGGGCCGCCACCGCCGCGCCGAGCTCCCATCGTTCTTTGCCACTATGTATAGAAATAGTAGTGGAAACTTTTTTTGATTGGAAATCGTCAGTTAGGGAAATAAAAGAATAAAACCGTTATAGGCGGTATCTTAGGTTTTCTTTTTTCCTTTTGGTATCTAGGATAGGGCAGCTTTCCAGCACTGATCCTGCATCACGTCATCTTTTTTTGTTCAGAGTGCTGCGCTGTAGGGACTTTTGGGATGGCATATTGCAGACGAATGCTTTATTGCGCTCCTCCTATTTTCTGCATCTATATGTTCTCTACTTAAGAAATGGTTTAAAGGATCCTTGTGAGGTGGATTTTTCGTATGTTCGGTCTATGGCGGCAGGTGCAAAATGCACTTAACCCTTAAAAAATAAGGTAGTGATTCTGAAATGTTGTTCTTGTGTCTTCATGTATTCTGCATAGATAACTACATATAAATCCAGGACACCTTCTACGACCGTTCTCTTTATTTAAGATGCAGGGATATAGGTGTAGGTAGGTTTAGGTAGTTAGAGATAGATAGATATAAGAAAAAAAGGAAGATTTTAATTTTTCATCCCAAGGATGCAGATTTTCCCCTCACTTTGGGTGTTTTTTTTTTTTTACTTTTTTGCTAATGGAATTGAAAGTTTTTTTTTGTGTGATGAAGAAGAGAAGGAAAGAGTCTTATTTTATTTTTAATTCTTTGTCCCCTTTTGAAGAAGATTGGAAAATCCATTTCATGACAATTTGGTCTTATTTTTTTTTTTTTTTTTTTACTTAGTTTTTTTTATATTTTTATTTTTACACCTTTTTGAATATAAATTGGATTTTATGTTCCACGCATTAGGTTTTGGTACACTTTCAAGCGGTTGCATGATGGAACATCAGAGCATGTTTTTTTTTTTTTTCATATAAGTGCGGTGACGACAGTATAGTGCGACTTGTAGGTACCTACTTGGGATAATATTTGAGGAAGTAGAGATAGTGGTTAAAGGAAATGCTATAGGTATAGGTACGCTGTGGCCTGTGTTATACCTATGAGCCTTTGATATGATATTTATATGGAAATAGTCGAGATAAATATTTGTAGCGACACATAGGATATACCTAAAGTTAAAAACGGCTAATGCAGTTTCTTTTAATTAATTATGAGATTGGTTGGTCGACTTTATTCAGCATTAAAGATTATATTATATATCTATACGTACTTACATACACCTATACTTTCACTTTTGAGTGTTTCTAGCTTAAGCGAAGAAAGACTGATAAAATAATTATTTTTTTGTCATTCTATAGATGTTAATAAACCTCATGTGTTTTTATTAAAAAATGTTAAAACTAATGAAGTTGTCAGTTTTTTTGTAAGAGTATTCACCAGATTGAAATATTAAGATCACAACAAAAGAAAAACATCACGAGATGGAAATTGATATATATTTTTGAAATTTTTTCCAAGTTATTCAAAATTGGTAGATATTGAATAATATTTTAAAATGTGATTTAAAAAACCAACAATTTTTGAACTGGCTTTCTTAAATTTGAAAGTAGTTCAAGTTGTTTTTTCCCAAACAATATATTCAAAATTTTTGGAGCTTTACTTTAAAAATATCAAAAAGTTATGGGCAAAATTCAAAAAAATTGGGCCTCTTTTTTCGAAATTTCCATATGTTCAATTTTTGTCAGAAAGTGTCCCTACAATTGTCCCGAAAAAAAAACAAAGTTGTCAAAATGTGTCGTTAAGAAAATTATGGCTTTCGAAACTCTTTTTCAAACTTCCTAATAATGTCTCCTCAATATTCTTGTTTAGAATATTTGATGATAATCACTGAGTTTCCTCAATAAACATCATTTTCCTTGAAACGAACCTAAAAATATCTTCAAATTGAAGTTTGAAAAAAAATCAAAAATATAAAGATTATTTTTTTAAGTTCGTTTAAAGGAAAGTGCTATTTATAACGGGTGATTTTTTAGCTGGTTTGGTTTTGGCAACACTGGTTTTGACAGCTGACGTGTGTTTAGTACCTTGTGTCACTGTCAAACAGCTTCAGTTTGGTTTGCAATTTAACCATGGATCATCTTACAAATGAACAGCGCTTGCAAATTATTGAATTTTACTATCAAAATTCGTGCGCGCTGCTTCCATTTTATGGTCGGCATTCTCGACCTTCTGAGCAGTCTATTCGGAAGATTGTGACCAAATTTCGCACCAAATTTACTTTGTTGGACATTAAACCACCAACACGTTTACGTACTGTGCGTAGTGAAGAAAATATTGCGGCCGTATCAGCTAGTGTGACAGAAGACCGCGAAATGTCGATTCGGCGCCGTTCCCAGCAGTTAGGCCTTTGGTACAGCACTACGTGGAAAATTTTGCGGAAGGATTTGGGCGTAAAGCCTTTTAAGATACAGCTGGTGCAAGAACTAAAGCCAGCCGACCTACCACAACGCCGAATTTTTGGTGAATGGGCTCTTGGAAAGCTGGCCGAGGATCCGCTTTTTTATCGAAAAATTGTGTTCAGCGATGAGGCTCATTTTTGGTTGAATGGGTAGGTAAATAAGCACAACTGCCGCATTTGGAGTGAAGATCAGCCAGAAGCATTGCAACAGCTACCAATGCATCCCGAAAAAGCCACTGTTTGGTGCGGTTTATGGGCCGGCGGCATTATTGGGCCATATTTCTTCAAAGATGATGCGAATCGCAGCGTTACTGTCAATGGTGAACGCTACCGAGCGATGATAACAAACTTTTTTTTGCCCGAAATGGAAGTTCTTGACTTGCATGATATGTGGTTTCAACAAGACGGTGCCACATGCCACACAGCACGCGAAACAATGGCGCAATTGCGAGGCGAGTTTGGTGAACAGTTAATTTCACGTTTCGGGCCGGTCAATTGGCCGCCTAGATCGTGCGATTTGACACCATTAGACTATTTTTTGTGGGGGTATGTCAAGGCTAATGTCTATAGGGACAAGCCCGCTTCGATTGACGCACTGGAAGCCAACATCCATGCATTCATTCGTGAGATACCGGCCGATATGTGTGAAAGAGTATATGCCAAAATTGGACTCAGCGGATGGGCTACCTGAGACGCAGCCGCGGTCAACATTTGCCTGAAATTATCTTTAAACATTAAATTGCAAGGTTCAAACTATCGATTCAAATAAATATTTCATTCATTTTTTCGAATTTTTTGTGTTTTTTTTTTTTAAATTTCTAAACCTCTTAAAAAATCACCCGTTATAAGGAAATTCAGTACTTATCATCAAACATTGTAAAAAAAAATATTGAGGAGACATTTTTGAGATGTTTGAAAAAGAGTTTCGAAAGCCATAATCTTTTTAACGACACATTTCATAGCTTACATTTTTTGGAACAATGGTCACTTTTTGAATCACGGCAAAAATAGATCAAGTATAGACATTTTTTGAAAAAAGCACCAACATTTTTTAACGATTTTTGGAAAACAATATACATACATACTTCAACTGCTTTCAAAATTAAGAAACCTGCATTCGGTCGAATAACTAAATTATGCATAGGTAGGTACTATAATTTTCATCCAAACAATATTGAAAAAGGATCACTCTCATCCCCTTTTCTAAAAGTAAACGATCTCTTAATAGAGATCTTAACAAATCTGTAGGTTTCATTAGAATTTCATTTATTATAAATAAAATTTTTGAAAAGTTTCTAATCTGGCTATACATCTTTTGAAAAAATAAGTGTGCCTTCTATTAAATGAAAAATTCTTATTCAATTCGAAATTCAATAACAGAAAAATGTATCCATTTTCTCTAGGTATACCTTCCATCAAAGATAAAATATTTGACAAAATTTAAAGGCTTTTAAAGGCCGTTAAAAGCTATTTTGAATCAATAATTCTACAAAGTCCATTAAAATAGTGCTAAGTCTTCTACTTGGCTGATGTATTTCAGTAGAATAGTATATAGAATTTGTATTATTAAAAAAAACCTCTTATAAAAATTATTTTTGTTAAGCCAAATTAAATATTGATTTTTTTTTGACAGCACCATCTTCAGGAGGCGCTAACAAACATTAAAAAAAATTGTAATTTCAAGAATTTTATACCTACTTTGGCCCAATAATTTCCGTTGGTTAAAAAGAACCGAAGTATTTACAATTCTTAACTTAATTGTTGGCCAAGAAGCAAGAACTTTTATACTTGAATTTAATATAAAAAAGGCAAAACTTCAAGGATGTAAACTGTTGCTTCAAGAACGAGTTGTTAAAAAACCTTAACAATTCAAATCTCGAAATAGTATAAACATTTCAAGAGCAAAAATTGTTGCCACAACATTGCGTTGTTAATAAAAATCAAACACTTATTTGTTGTCTCAAGAAAAAAGAATCCCAAATTTTATAGTTTTAAAAAAAGGTTTTTTGTTTTTTTGTATCAGAAATGATTTCGAACACATATTCTTGAAGGAAAATCAACATACATGGGTATTTTTTTCTTTTCTGAGTATAATCTTAGTTAAAAACAAAACAAGATTTAATAATAAAGTCAACAAAATGGAGAATTGTCAAAACCTTGTAGCAGATTCCCTCCACATGCACATAAAACTCGGCGCTATCAAAAAAGATGATAATGGATGTTTTTCTTTCTTCATTCGAAACAGTTCATTCCGACAAAAACTTTATATTTCCAACCAACAATTCACGGATTATATTACTTATCACTTTTTTTTTATCTAAAATACCTACATACATACTTTCTATTTTCTTCACTTAAATAACTTGCATTTTTGATCGTAATGCAGATAAAGGATCGCGATTCTCAAAACCGTGATGATTTATCTACTTTTTGCGCTAAGGGACAGTTAGTTTTCTTAACTTAAAGAATACATTTTTGTGCCGACAACTATAGTTTTTGTGCCAAAAACTAGTTATTGTCAACGTAACATTTTTTATTTGAAGCTCAAGTTTAAATTTTTAAAAGAACAGTTGAATTGTTAAATAAATAATGTTTCAAGTATTTAATAGTTGCGCCAACAAATTTTATTTTTATGAATGGCTATATTTTACTTCCTTACATTTAGTTATTCAGACAAAAGTCATTATTAATGACTCGATAGTTATTAGTTACTCATGATTTGATTGAAATCAAGGGGGTCATTCCGCAATTTTCTAAACGATAATCGTCAAAACGATAATCGTCGACGAGATCGTCCATGATTTGCTTCACGTAACTCGTCACTATCGTCTCGTCTATCGTTCGTAATTCCAGAGCTTTATATGTATCTCAGAAACCCTCAAACTATAGTTGAAAAATCAAATTGGCTGTCATAATTGTCAATAAAATAAATTTTTAGTGTTTTTTTTTTTGTTTTTGGTGCCGATTGAAATTAAACGGAAATCATTTTAAAATGTAAGTTGTATTTTCGTTATATTTTTACAAATTAATAAAATTTCAAATATGTATACTTAATAGGGCAGTCACGCAATCTCAAATTGCTATTTTAACTTGCATTATGGAAGTGTGTGGAACTCTAGAATTCACAACAAAACTGATAGCAATTACTTAAAATTCACAGATTGGATCTGTCAAGCAAATAAAATTTAAGACAAGCTATGACTTTGCCGCTAAACCCCAACTTACTCACTTTTTGAAGTTTGTTAAATGCTTGAAAATCTGTCAGAACAGAATCCGTTTATTTTTATTTTTAAAATAATTAATTTAAAACTCCACTGATTCCGTTAGGAAAGTGACAGTCGAACAACCTTAAGAAAGCCAATGTTTGTTCAATAAACGATTTTGTGTAAAAACTTAATGTATTGCAAAGAATTCGAAGAGTTTCGAAATAGCGATTATTATCAATTTTATCCTTCCTTCCTTTTTTATGTAAGGATTGTTATCATGCGAGAGCAAAATAACACAAAGACAGTGAACAGTTGGTTATTTTTCAACTTCTTCTTGGACTACAGTACCTAAAAACTTCAAAATTAATTCAAGACGATACCAATTTAGCTATCGTCCAAACGCTATCGTTTAGATGATAGCGTTTCGACGATTATCGACTTACGTGAAGCCAATAAAGATATCACAATCGCTCAAACGATATCGTCTGACGATAATCGAGTTACGGAATGACCCCCAGCTATTTTCAAGTATACCTATTACCTACCTATAGTAATGTTGCTCTAAAGAAATAACATTATTTTTCTTGACCCATAACAACAAATTCTTAAAATTTGATTATCAAAAAAATAATTCACATTTTTCATTGTTCTGTCAACTATTTTTATTCCTGACAATCATTGTTATCTCAAGAATGAATTGTTGGATCAACAATTTGATTTTTGAAAGGATATACTTTTCCGTTTTTCAAAATAATTATAAGAATGTTAATATTGTTATTCCAAGCAATTATAAGAATTTTATTCTTGCAAAATCAAAACTTAGTTGTTGCTGCAAGAACTTTTTGTTGAGCAAACAATTTTTACCCACAATTCTTGGGACAACGTTTTTTTTATGTGTATGTATGTACGGCGCAAAGTGGCCCATTTATGCAATCGTGGCTATAAGCATTATAAATAAATAAATATACAAAATGACGTTTGGTGCAATTTTTTGACTTTATATTGAGCTACAAAAAAAACTTTGCAAATTCACGCCTTTTTATAAAACTGTCCCTTCTCCCTGAACAGGAAGAAGTAGACCCCTAGACCCATACGATTTTTTTTCTTGTCTCTACTCAACCTACATACATTCTTTAGCCTTTTTCGCATCTCATGCAAAACACCCTGTATATATGTTTGGTTTGTTTAAATTTTATTTCACTATATTTGACTAGTAATCTATCACTTTGATTTTTTTTTCCAGGATTTTGACTTTTAATCTATCAACAAAATATTTTGAATGCACTCTTTTATGTCAAAAAAACCAAATAGGTATACACTTTTTTAACAGAAGAAAAAATTGTTTCAAAAATGATTTATTTTCTTTTCCCACCCCCCACTGTTTACATCAAATTTGTTTATTTTTTTCAACTCTCAGCTGTTGCTCTAAATTTGAAGTTTGAACCTTTTAAAGTGAAATACAAATTTTGAATGTCTATAATCGCCTTTAACAAAAATTCTTTTTAAAACAGAAACACCCATTATAGTACAGTGTGTGTGTTTTGCATGCCACCAAATTATTATCTTTGATCAAATACATACAGTATTTATTTCTGCTGCTGTGGTCTGTTGTTTCTTGTATTACTACATATTTTCTTAACTTTGTTTTTAATTTTTTCCCTTGGGCGGGCAACTCCATAGACGGACAAAGGTGTTGCGGCCGTGTGTTGGCCGTGTCGCTGCCCGCGAAAGGGAGGTTTCACTGTATTTAAAACCGCTAAGGAAAATCTTATTTTTCTCGAAAACGACTCTTATGGTTTTGATTGATTTTCTATGAGCTAATATTAGTACGATCTATCAGTTAACAGAATCAAATTTAAGATTAAACCATTTTTGTGAGTACCTCTCAATCTCATAGAACCGTTATTTTTGTTTTCGACTATCTCATTCTGGTTAAGCAATTTAAGTTAATTTTTTATACATGATTTCATTATTTCGAATAATATTTCAGAAAAAACATGTTTTGAATATTTTAAAAATTTCGAAATAATTTTTTGAAAATTCGATACCCATGTACTTACATCTATAATATACTTCAAAAATGGGTAGATGATTTTTTTGAAATGGCATAAACCTACCAATTTTTTTTTAAAACAACTTCAAAGCTTTTAAAATTTGTGTATCATAAATTAAGATTTTTAAAAGAAATAATGGTGTACAACATCTTGTGGCTTGGAGCGAATTAATCATAATACTAATTTTTGAATTTCTCAATATGTGTAAAGAAAATAGCCTAGTTCCTTTACTTTGAAACTCTGTGCATTTCTGTGAATTTCTACACCAAAGTCTGTCAAAGTTCATATAAAAAAAATAAAATGACGTAGAAATTCACACAAATGCACAGAGTTTTTATAAGTAAAGGAACACACCTAATATTTATTTTTGTTCAATCAATCAAATTATTTCCTGAGATTAATATTTTTTAAATTAGCAGGTACTTTAGTCTTTGGCAAATTTTTGTAAATATGTACATATTTACAAAAATTTGCCAAAGACTAAAGTCATGCGATAAAAATCCTGGTGTGGAATCGTGTATATAAGGTGATTTACGATAAGTGAGAGTCACAATCAACCAATTCAGTCTGTGTAATTTGATAGCAAATTTGACGTAACTTTTGTTTACTATATTCATATAGTAGATACATACAAAGAAAAATGAACATTCTTGTGATCAAAAAAGTTTAGGTACTACGTTCCGGAAGATGAAGAAAAATAAGAATTATGTCGCAAATTCATTCGTTCTATATTTTCGATAGCTCACTAAAAACATTTAAAAACATTCACTACGGCAACCATGTTTTTGACAAATGCCATTGGAACGTATTCAATTGAATCACCTTACACAGACGGAAAATTAAATGACAATCACATGTGACTATGGTTGATGTGAAAATCAAAAAAATCAAACCTACTTTTTTTATTTTATTTTTTTTTTTTTTCATTAAACAAACTGTTGAAAGTTGCTATATATATGTATGTAGTACCTAGGTTCATATAGCCTAAGAGCTTCGTTGTATAGCCTGTAGGTATATTCGGCATTCAGTATTCTTATAAAAACAGCTTAAAGTCAAGTTCTAAAACACTGGGTATAGATTTGTTTCTTAAAACAAAATTTAAGTGAATGAAAATATGTTTTCAAATAAAAGAAAAAAGTTTTTACAAGACCTGAGAGTTACACAGGTAGGTAAGGTAGGTATATATAGGTATACTATAAAAGAGGGTTTTCGGATGCGGTTCTTTTAGGAGGTGCACATCACTCTCCCAGCAGCTTTGAACGACAATCGCGCCCGTATAGTTAGGATCAACGCAATCATCTTTGCAAGACTCGTTGTGGTGGATTTTTCTTCATTTTTTCTTATGTTCTTTGGATGATTTTTATTTATTTATTTTTTTTTATTTTTTTTTTTAAGTTGCTATCATGGTCCTCGTCGCGTCCTCGTCATAGCAGAATCGTCGTTTTTGATTGACAGCAAAGTCATAAATAATTCATGTCATTAAATCATGTTACAAAAGTTTTTTTTTTTTTTTCCTTCTTCTTATTTTTTTTTTTTATTTTTTTGTATTATGCCGTCCTCGACGTTTTCGTTGTGTCGCATTTTGTGGCCGTCCATCGTCGTCATCATCATCGCATACCTATAGTTGTTGTTTTGTGAAGTTGTCGTCAACGGCTCTGGCCACGGGATTATTTTTGCTCCGATTCTCCAAAAACAACACAAAATTCAAGCAGTTATAAGAAACAAAAAAAAACACTTTCTTATTGTTGTTAAAATACACAGTTTTATTTTTGTATATAACCAACTTTTTACCAAAGAGTACATATATACACATATATCTATAAATGTATATGTAATTTGTTTGAGCCCACTTCCCTCCATGCTCCAGCCATATCCACAACCCTCCCCATCCATATAGTTAGCCACTCATAAAAGTGGACACAAAACCTCTTTTTGATAAAGCTGACGTAAAACCATCCCTATGTGACTTTGGCAACACATCAAGCCTATATCTATGTATATATGAAGAAAGACAGCAGAAACTACAAATAAAATACAAAAAACAAAATACAAAAAGAAAACATTTTGTTTTCATGTTTCGTCATTGAGAAAATTCTTGTTAAGACATGGCCCGGGAGGGCGGGGGCTTTGAAAAAAATACAGATAATTCCCATTGAAAATCACGGATTGATGTCGCAATCGCACGACAAGCAAGGCTCTCCGCTCCGGTATACCCGGTCCGGTGTGTCCATGGACATAGTCATTTGTGTCGCGTTGCAATGTTAAGTTAAGTCATTTCGCGTATAAGAAAAAATTGATTTGCCATCACTAACATTCTTAGGCGATCACACAATGCTGTAGTTCTCATTCAACACAGAATTACAGAGGTGCGTGACATTAATTGAATGACATTTGGATTATGAAGGTATGAAGTTGCAGTTGAAGATTGAAGTTGAAGTCTTTCCATCATCATATCGAGTTGATGGGAAAATTTATGTTTTTTTCGTTGTTTTATTCTTTTTTTTCCTATAATTATTTTTGTCATTCAAATTGTTTTCATATCTTGCTTGTTTGAAAAGTTGTCAAAATACTACCCTATAACGAACATGTCTATAACGGCGGCTGCGACAGGGGCGTGCAGAGTGGCTATGAGTTGATTTTTATCCTCCATCATATACAAGCTAACTCGACAGCAATTATTTTGGCACACACAATGGGAATCTTCTCACGCTCGAATAAACAAATACAATCCTTTTGTCAACACGAAGCTGAACAGATTTTCCGCGAAGCTTAGCTAGAATAATCCTATATTTAATTGGATTCTGACATACTCGTGTGTGTGACTGATTGTGAGTGCTGTGTGGAACGAAATTCATGCAACTTCGATAAAAAAAAGTCAAGCTTTCAAATCGAGAAAATTGACTTTCGTTTACTTTAGGTACAAGTAAAAGAGTTTAAGTTTTTTTTTCATATTTAAAAATTATTAAATGCTATGTTCATATATCTGTGATATTTTAAAACATTGAAGCAGCCAATTTTCTTCGCCGTATTATACAAATATGAATACGGGCTGAAAGGGTTTTGTTACAGCAGAAAAAGAGTTTTAAAATTAGCGTACAATTTTGAAAAAAAAAAAACAAGTTTTAATTGATTTTTCAAAAACTCTAAAGATTTGTATTGTAATTGGTGCCGTTTTTATTATTTTTGTCAGTTTTTTTTAGATAACCGCAGCTCCAGCTGAAACGGAGGACACAGACCACCTCACATAAATTTTATTTTCTTTTCTCAACCCAACCACCCACAGTATTCATTATACAGGGTGATTTGCATAAGATGCGACAAAAAGGGCTTGTAGGTTGGGTCAAGACAAAAAAATAGGTGGGTATATTCCCCCGCCCCCATATAGGTGGGAGGGCCAATTTTCAAAAAAATTAACTTTCAATTTTCTCTAAAACTAGAAGAACTAGAATTTTAGCATCTGTTTTTTAGTGTAAGATTAAAAACTGATGAAAACATTGAAAATGAAAATCAGAAATATGTACTACATACCTACTTAATAACTTAAAATTTTGAAAAAAAATTTTTAAAATTTTTTTTCCAAATGTTGAGTAGGAAGTACTTTGAAGATTAATTTAATTTTAATTTTTAGTTTTTAATTTGAGCAAATTTCTGTAAAAATAAAAAATAAAAATTAATAAAACATACTACATATATTATTTAAAAAATTATTTATTTGTATTTATTTTAGAACCTTGTTTGATGGAATTCAAATTGTTACAACTTATGATTAAAGACTAGTAGAAGTAGGTGGTAAGTTTTATACCTTTTAAGAAACTTAAATTACATGGCAAAATTTTAAAACTAAAACCCAGTAATGAGTCATACGATTTTTTTTTTTGCAGGATGTTTTTTTTAAAATTGATGTAAAAATAAAGGTTTGATCAAAATGTCATATTATCTATTAATTTTGATAAAAATGGTGGAGGATATCCAAATATTTTAATGCTGTAAATTGGTCTTACTATCATGCAATATTTAAGTGAAAAAATTAGGAAAAACAAAAATCAATTATGGACAGGGTGGTCAAACACCTTGTTCAAAGTAGGGGTTTTTCGAAATTAAAAAAAAACTGCCGTTATTCGAAAACCGTTATGATGCGGTATGGACAAGTTACGTTGAGTGGTCATGACTTGACCTATCCCAGTTTCAGTTTGGAGCATTGATTATGGGACATCCTGTATATGGATTATTACACTATACGAACCCCGAAAAAAAGGATTCACAAAATCCGAATGGAATCGAAAAAAGCAATACCTCATTAAAAGAATTAATTCTGAATCTATACAAAAGTTTTACCTTTTGCCTTCGACATGAAAACTTTCACAAAAAAAAATCCCATAATCCCACTATTACAGCTGTCAAATGATTGAGATCGTGAAAAACTGCGTTGTTGAAATTTGTTAAAAGGACTTTAGTATTTTAAATAACTTAAGTCACCTTTTGTTTGTTTGTTTATTTGTTATTGCTATGTTTTTTAATATATAACGTTGGTTACTATATTGTTACTATTTTCAAACAAAATATTTTTACTTTCGGTCTGAAAATTATTTTGTTCATTTAATGTAAGATTGTATATCGTAAAGGACGCACAAAAGCGTAAGTTTGATTATTTCTTTAATTTGAAAATTTTTAATATTATGTATTTTTATTTAGGAAATAAAACACATACTACCTTTGTATATATAACATTGAATATATGCATTATTGTTTTATTTAAAAATATACGAATCTTACAAAATTTGTTTATTTATTCCATTTTTTAGCATTTTTTCCCAAGAAAATAGATTTAACATAACAATAAATTAAAGTTTAAAAAATAAAGTGGTTTCAAATGTACTGAGGTGAGGAACTAATTTTAGTTCGGCTTGTTTTAAAAGTGATGTGTTTTTTTTTTAATTTTGTACAGGCATAGCATTAAATTATTTTAAGAGTTTAAGAATTTTTTGCAAAATAAAATTTGATGAATTTGTTAAAAATTACTTTTTTTATAGAAATACAATCGTTTTCCACTTGGCTATACGAAAAGAATCAGTTGTCTTAGAATGTGACGTCATATTTCCGTTTCATTCGGAATAAGTGACAGAAAATTCCCCACATTTTGAAATTCTTGGTATATTTTTCACTATATGAATGGACTCTGCAATACATTTTTCGCGATTCGTATCACATTTTCTATTACGGTGGAATTTGCGATAGGGCTGATTATTCTTGATCCATTCGGTTTTTAGATTCATATGAAAAAGTTTAGTTTGTTTAAGTTAGAAGGAATATTAGCCTACTTTGAGAATCTCACCAAAGTGAGATTATCTTGAAGTTTTAACCTCTATATACTTACCTACCAAGAAAAAAAGCAAATCAATTAAAGTCAGTTTATAAATTTACCTGTATTTTTTAAAAATTTAAAGCGACCTGTTTAAAAAAGGAAAAACTAGGTATACTTACCTACCTTGAGAACTGTAATACACAATCGAATTTACATTACTTTAGTGCTTATATCATTTCACACCGCATTATAAACTTAACCTCTATAACCTACACTGAATAACCATCACTCCCTCTGAATCACTCCATTCCAAAATAAAGTGCACTTTTGGGATTGACATATCATTTCACGGGCTGTCGCCTTTCAATAAAAATATTTCACTATACAAAATCTCCATATCGTACCTATACTATAAAGACTACACGACAATACGACACAACGACGACGCACGATAATGACATTGTTGGTGAAGGTTGATGCTGATGTTGTGATGATAGAGTGATGACAAAATCAGTATAAGGACGAAAAAATAAAATGTAAAATGCCTTCGAAGAGTGTTTTCGTTTAGGTATACCCATCACCAACAAAACATATATAATAACCCTCTCCCACTTCACCATCATCTAATCCTCACCACCTAAACAAATCTGCATATAAAACTCACTGATCCTTTTTTGATCCCTGTGACCTCGGTGGTGCTTCTTATAGTTAACAAAATGACAATCGCACCACTCCACACCACCACCGCACCGGTTCATCGCTTAGCCCTGTATTCACAAAATATACCGCAAAATTATCATCGCATCGTTTATCACAGCTCTTTTGCAAGATTCCAGTCAGATACAGAGTTATAGAGCGAGGACATCGAAGGGTTTTATAAGGTAGGTATGCTACTCGAACAATGAACATCTTCTATACAACCATTGAAACCCTTTTTCGAAAACGCACCCCCAGTTAGTGAAAAAATATAGGAAAAAACAGTAGGCGAACCGAACCGAACCGAGCCGAGCCGTACCTGCGGCACTCTAAATCCGTTCCGGTTCGGAAACTTTTATAAAAATGGGGTTTTGTATATAAGTCAGCAGCCAGCAGAGCTTCCGAAGGGTTGGCTCTTTTAATTAAATCTTTTTTCAAATCCGTTGTCTCTTCATTGGCAGCATATTAGCACCGGAAAAGATGGTGTGAGCGATGATAAGGATATTCGCTTTGATTTGTCAATCAAAATTTGTCACATATACAAAGGTAACAGACCGCTGTTGATGGTTATCTCTAAAGATTGGGTCTCTGCATGGATGATGATGGACTGGGCATGGGGATGGGGACTATGGCCCTTGTATTTAAAAACTTGAATTCAGAACTTTTTTCGATTTCATTCAGTTTTTGGAAAATACTTTTCAAAATTTCCATACCATTTGCATAATCTCAGAAACGTAATTTTTAGTTCATTTATAAAAGAGGAGAGGGTCGCTCTTCCACTTGCCCGAGTTAACGTCTCAGAAATGGTCCTTCGTCGTCGTCGTTATTATTATTTTTATTTGTTAGGGGACATTTTCCGGGTGATATTTGAAATATGCAAAACGCACCGAGCAACACAGACGTCCACCATCAGCAGAGATGATGACGACAAGTTTTATTCTTTTTTTTGTTTCTAAATTTTTTGGGGACAAAACAATACCTCGAGCATATTGCTTCTTGTTGACGTTTGGAATCTCATCGTTGGACATGGACCGTTTTTTCGGTCTCACGGTCGCACAAGAAAAGAAAAAGTCTAAAACAAATAAAACAAATATTATTTTTTAAGAGGATTGTCTAAATGAGTTTCTTTTCCCATTCTCTTTTCTCTCTTTGCGTTTGTGTATATATGTACTTGTTCTTTGTGATTTCTTTTGATTTTAATGAAATTTATTTGTGGAGGTATTCACTCATTCGCCCCGCATTGGGCGCCAGTCTCATCTTTGGACGCGAAAGGATTTTTCCTTTTTTTTTTTCTCCGAAAATTTGCATAATTTTTCTCGTTGTCGTCCTCTTTGAATTACACTTACATTCTTTTAAGAAGGACTACTGTATGTGTATAATATATGTAGGTGTGAGTTGGTGTGCGTGTAATTAACGCCCCGACAAAAAGTTTTTATTTCTTATTATGTTGTCGTTGTGATTTTAAGGGCGGGATTTCTTTTGATTTTTAATTTAGGAACCTTGTGTTGATTATTATTTTGTATTTGAGTTTTCCTTTTCCTTCCCTTTTTTAGAGAGGCAGGTATCTTCTTTTTTTTAATATTAAAGCAATATAATGAAACTATACCCATAGCTTAAAGGATCCCAGGGCAAGTTTTTCGCTTTATATAGGAACAAAACTTTCGATATCAATTAAAAACTTCATAAGTTGCAAATATATATACATAACAGCTCATTATACTGAGCGAGAAGAAATAATGACCCTTGTGGGTTTTTGTTCGAAATTGGGAAAATTTAATTAAAGTGATTATTTTTCACTCTAACGAACGAACGAACGAAGAAGTGGTGTTCGTTTTTGCAAAGCGTTTGATCCCCAGCTTCAATGATGGTGAACAACTATGGACTATGGTTATGATAATGGGACTTCGTTTAGTTCGTTTGTATAGGTATACGAAATGAAGAGAACTCTCCTCCTTCATTTGTGTTCATTATAAAAAGATGAAGTTTTCTTTCTTCGAACATCATAAGAGAGGGTGAGTGATGGAAATAAAAAAGAAAAAACTTATTCCTTTGATCAAAGGAAAGATTCTATATCTTCTATATTTTACGTGAGTGTAGGTATGAAGGTGTGCATGATAATGCTGATAACTACCTAGGTATAGATAGATAAGAAGGATTCAAAATTTTATATCGAATAGCACACAGGTGGAGTTAAATATAACACGACCGACGAGGACGACGACAACGACGCTTCCTTGCCAAGTTGCTTTTATAATTGGTTATTTAAAAGAACTTATTATACTTTTTCCAAGCAAGTTTTTTGAGCTGTTGATACGGCCTTTGTAGTTTTGTCAAAGGTATGTTAAAAACTACATTTTCATATGTTTAACTTTTTTTCGCCCATTTTGAAAAAGAGATTTGTTGAGTTGTTTTTTTTTCGCCCCCGTTGTTCAGATTTTGGGTACGCTCTTGACTCTCAAAGTAATATTAGGCCTCTTGAATACGTACCACTAAGTAAATACCAGCAAAATTAGTGGATATCTCACACACAAGTTGTTTTATTTTCATATGTACATACATACATTTAAAAATTGAGCATCCTTATTGAAATACCTTTTATTTTTAACACAGAAACGTATGATTGTACTTTTTTGACAGCCCCCACCACCCCATAATTACCAAACCAAAATTAGTTACAATTTTCGCTCATTCTTTTCAACTTAACCTATAAGATCCGACTCAAGTTATATGTTTAGCCGACGATATGGCGAATTATCTCCTGACGCTTTGGCAATGAAAAATGGCAATATTGCTTGGCAAATAAAATTCAATTATTTAGTCCGTTCAGGTTTCTGAGATCTCTCTGAGCAAACTTCTGTCAGCTTCAATGAGTAGAAAGAGAAACGTGAACAAGAATTCTCTGTTATATAAGTCAAAAGCACTCTCCGTTTCTTTTTTTAAATTGATCAACTGCGAAAAAAAAAAATTGAGCAAACGTATCCAAAAAATATCATTCTCAGCTTTTTGACAGTGTTCGTATTTTCTTTACTGACATTTGACAACTTAAATTACCTGACAATGGAGGGCCTACCCATATGCAATTAATTGTCATTGCCATATTGAAATTGTCATTTCCTCAAATATTGCCAATTGAACCTCAGGGTCAACGATTTTTAAGCATGTAGGTACTTGGCTTTTATCACATATTTGAACCTTGAACCATTTTAACCTTTATCACGGATCAGATATTTAAACCAAGTTTGTACAACTGGCCCTTAGTGGTTTTTCTGGAACTCGCTATAGATTTGTCAAGTTTTTCAAAAATAAATTTAAAAATTTAGCAACGAACTTTGGAATTTCCAGGCAAGTAAAAGTTAACGAAAATATTAAGTGATCTAAGGTACTGATCTCTTATTAGTTATTAGCTACTTTTCTAACAGATATGCGGTTAGACCGTTAGGGGTTAATTAATGCAAAATAAAAGCCTATATCGATTTGGTCAATACTTTCTGAACTTGTTTCCATAAAATTATGAAATATAGCTAATGCTTGAAATCCTGTTTTGAGCCGTTCAAATTGGACCTGTTCAGTTCGAAATGTTAATTTAAGCAGATATAGTAAAATTCTTGTACTTATTACTATTTCTGACACTTAGATGTCTATTAAATTGCATACCAGTTAACTTTTCTTTAAAATTGGAAACCACATCTTCATACCTTTTTTTCTGTATCCCTCTTCTTGATTACACCCTCAATGAGGTAAGACCTTTCTTAAGAAATAAAGATTGTATGTATATACTATATACCAACCGGCGAAAAAAAAACTTTTTTTCTTGACGAAATCATCGAGCACTAAGCAGGGATATCTCATATCCAAACTGGACCATCATCATCCAATTTTGTTTCACTTTAAATTTTCTTTATTATTGTTCAAAAAAATTAAGAAAAACTAAATTCAGGAGAACAAAATCATATAGCTTCACAAACTTGTTTATAATTAGATACCAATTTAATTGTGTAATTTAGACCATTATAATTCTGAATGCTTTATTGAATTGCCCGCAATCACCCATTCAAGCGTTCTGTAAATCTTTCTTCGAATAGTTAATTAAAAATAAAATTATCTATTACAAATCTATTATAATGAACATGCTGCTGTTATACACTCTATTGAGACATGTGCGCGCATGTACAACAAGACCAATATAAATTAAATCAGGATCATCTAAAACAAATTATTTCAAATGTCCCATAACATGTGTATCAATTAAAATTGTCCAATCCAATTCAATTAAATTGCCAATTTCAAATTGATTTCTTGTAAAATTTCAGAATAACAAGACAAGAGAGTTTTGCCATCCACACACACACACAATAAAATTGCCATTATATATCTAACTGACCACTTGTTTGGCTGACTTATGGGGTGTTTATCGATAACACGCATACCATCTAGACACGCAACTAATTGATTGGAACCGATGGACGATTACTCTTGCGAATAACCAAATCAATTATCAAAAACTTGAAAACAATGCACAAAGCGTATAAGGGGGAAAAGTTTGTAAAGGAAAATTCTAAAATAATATGTATGTCAGTGCAGTATAGATATACCTTTGTGTTTATAGCCTAAAACTACCCTTATGAAAATCAACTATACTGACAGACAGTCGTGGTCACTTGAATCACCTTTTTGTTTAAATGACTTTCGGCTAAATAGTCTGTCTGCTGCTACTCAACCCCAAAATGTATCGTTTCGGTTGAGGGTGTAAAATAATTTCATATGATGATGCGCCCTTGGTATTCGAACATGGTTGTCTAAATAGTTAGCTTGATTGTGGTGTTATATTAGAATCCACACTTGAAAGTTTTGTAGTAATCAAATAAATTGATTATGGGCAATAGTGTTAATGTGTCCCAGGAAATTGATGGAATCCGTTATAGGAACTACATATTTCTATATTTTGATTGGAAAATTTAGTTTTAAAATATAGCGTGCGTTAGGGTGTGTTGATTGAAGAATGTGTTTTGAGAATGTAAGCAACTGTGTTTATAATATGCTTTGAGATTTTAACTTAATTAAAGCAACCCTAAATTAGTGGGAAATTCATTAAAATGGAGGGTATTAATTTTCATATTAATTGAGTAAAAATATCACTGGTACTTAATCAATAAGGTATAGAGTTAAAGTGACGCCGGAACACATTTTTCTCGCTACGACTAAAAAAGTTGGAAATTTCCTTTATTGGTATACATTCAATCTTATGTGTTCTTTCTTGTCATAGAATAATCGTACGGCCGAAGGGCGTTCTTGGTTTAAGGCAAAATTTAAAATATTTCCATTATTTCACAAGGTCTTATTTCACGGACGTCATAGTAATACTTACAAAAAATTCTAATTATTTTATTAAAAAAGGTTCAACGAATGTCTTTAAATTGTTGTATAAGAATTAATTGACTGAAAAAATTGGATGTACCTACTTTTTTAGAGTAGAATGATAATGCATTCACATCCTTCCAAAAGCTTTGTATCTGCCGACATATCAAACAACAACAAAATATGTATTTTGACATTGAAAGTGTACATATATGATAATTCATAAGAATATCAATGGAAAGAATGTTTGAAATTAGTTGAAAGTACTAACAATAGTTTTTTTCTTAAATTTAGTTTTAATAATTTGTAAAATTTTTAAATGCATGTGTTATTCAACTACTTATGAGTGCTATAGATCATAAAATTGTACAAAACCAGACGAGTCATTAAAGAGATACAGTGCACTCTCTGCAAACAGACACCTCCCATAGCCATAACCGAATTTCAAAGAACAGAATTAAATTCATGATTTTTCATAGTAATATCTCTCCAATAAGCGGACTCTCTAATAACCGGACGCGGACACCAAATTTAATAACCGCAATTAGAGTTTGGCTCTCTCATAAGTGGATACAGTGCATGTGGAGTACTATTTTTAAATTTTTATAAGATCAATTTCGGTATTGTTGGACAGAAATTCATTCATAGGTGAAATTTTGTTGTATCTCACAGACTATATATTCTGTTTTTAAAGTACAATACAATTTTTACAATACGAGAACGCACTTGGATTAGAATAGGAAAATTCTAGATAATGAATATTATGCTTATGTCTTTTTTAAAAGGTTTTCAATTTAATTTTGTTTGTTTTCTCATAAGCGGACACCTCTAATAACCGGACAAATTTCTGGGTACCATCAGTGTCCGCGGCGGTTATGAAAGAGTTCACTGTAGGTATATACGCCAATAAACAAAAAATAATGAAATTTATTCAAAAAAAACTTTCTCCACTATTAATAAAAAATGCTTAATTATCTTTTAATAACATATGAACTAAAACGTTGATCAAAAATGAATTTACGAACTAATGAAATATCTATTAATAAATAATAAACTGCTATTTTGCATTAAGTAGCAAATCGTAACGAAAATCTACTACTTCAATAAGATCTCTGTTGTCGAACAAAAAAAAATCTAAAGTATTTTTTACTTAATTACTCGATAATCAACCTAATTTGGTGAATTAACTTTTTTTAATTTTGTTCTATTAATTATAAGATTAAAAGTAATTTATGTTTGATTTGAGTTTATTAATAGGAATGTTAAACTTTAATGCCGCTTTGTGTATTTTCCTTTTTTTTTGTAAAAACCTGAAACGTAGTATTATTCTAGCAACATATAGAAACAAGCCATTGGAATCTTACCGCTAAAATTTGGCTGATAGAATCTAAAATTTAGTTGCTTTTTTGTAGATATCTTACGGTACATATTGTTTTAGGTGGCAGTTACCAAATCATATGATTTTTTTTTATTCGAATATGCTTTAATTTACAATTGAGGACCTTGTCTAAAAGATGTGTAAACATCTATTCCGCGGCGGTCGGGTAAACTATAACCGTGAGCTTCACGTGTAATCGGCTAAGGTGATAGTTGAATGTCGCTTTTTTTATTGTCGTTTTTGATTATCAACTATTCGTTGCTCTGTGTAAATCGATCGCCAAAAATTGTTTGTTTTTTGGCATTACTTACAATTCTGTTAAGAATTAAACGTCATTTTTGCATTTTTGGTGCTAAGAAATGTTCTCAAGGATATCCATAAACTGATTCGTAGTTATAAAATGTTTTCTTTTTTTCTCAGATTTGTTCTGATCAGTCGGACCTTTTTATAATTATTTTCACTCCTTACTCTCCGTGCGGTTTAAAAAATGGCAAATGATGTAAACATTGCAATTGAACTAATTTGATATTTTTTATTCTTAAAACACACTTTTTACTTTAGATATTAATTATAATATTAAAAAAACCAACCAATTTTAAGCCGACCGCAACAAAATTTTTATGAAAATTACATAAATGTATGAAAACGACACCTAAAAATCTGTCATTTAATATCAGTACACAAAAACGATTGTCGATTTGACTTACATAGAGCAAAATTGTCGATTTTGATTATCAATTACTATCAACTATCGCGTTAGCCGATTTCACCTTAGATAGAAGAAGACCTGAGAAGACTTAGATCTTGGTATTTAATTTTTCTAGTTGAGTTATTGTTTTTATAGACTTTCAATAGAATCTTTAGTTGACAAAAGAGGCCTTGTCAATTTTATTTCTAGATTTATAACGATGTTGGAAATATTTCACTCATATATCGAGCTCAACGTAATTTTTCATTTGATATAGATACCTGACAATATTGTTTGTGTATGTCCTATTCCTAGAGGCCTTTACTCTATATAATAGAAAATTGGGTCACCACCTTTCTTCTTTAACAAATAATGATAATTTTCGATACAGCAGCAATAGATATGCCCTTTCGAGCATTTTATATCAATATGTACACAGTTTTGAGTGAGTAGGTACAATCAAACCACTTGAGAGTTTATTTGTTTGTCAGCAGAACTTATAGCGAAGGGTGACAAAACAATATTCACCGTTTATTAAACGATATTCTTCGATTAAATGTGTATACGGTGCGAACATTATAAACACTAAAGCTGGTATATATACAAAGGCAAACAAAGCATCGAAAAACACTTAAATCAAGAAGGAGCAGCAAATTGACAAAAAGAAAGAAGACTCGTATATAAACGAGGATTAAATAATGATGACGAAGCAACGAGAGCGTTGTTGTCGTCAAAAGGACACTTGACTTTTGTGTCAAGAGTCCATCGCACACCGTCAGTGATACCTAATTGCTTTTGAATAAAATTTAATACATACGTATATAAGTCCTACACCTACATAATAGGTATAGAATTTGAACGCACAAAACAAAGTTATGTATTTAAAATTGTTAATGAAAGGTGAGGGTGGTCGTTGAGCAATGAGTTTGGCGTTAAAATATGTTTGTATAATGTACATAAAGATAAGATTGGGGTTCTTTGATTTTTTTAATAAGAAGAAGAATAAAATAACTTGGCTTTTTGAATTTTTTTATTTTTTCCTGTCTTTCCAGATTGGACTATTTATCGGAAAAAAATAGCACTATGACAGCCCAATCATTATAATTGGGCTATAAATAGCCCAGATCTAATCTTGGACGATATTTTTTTTTGGTCAAATAAATCTTACAAATGAAACACTTTTCTCCCCCTAAACATACCCTTAACACATTCCACAATTTGGCACCACTTTTTGTTCACTGAATATTGGTTTTGACATTTTAAATCAACCGGAACAATAGGAATGTTTTTTTCCAAGCCCGAAGGAAATTGGTTGAAAGAAACGATTCGGGGCTAAATAATTTACATGTTAAATGCAACAACAACTTATCCCCAAAGGGCTTAGATAAACCCAGGTAATTTTCGGGGCTTAACTTAAGAACGGAGAAAAACTTTATTGCCAGCGGGAATTACATACTTGTTATCGATAGTTTGTATGGAAAATCAATTTTTTTTCTGTAATGGCGCCGCTAATCCCCGATATCGTTTTTTTTCTCAACCAATTCCCTCCGGGATTGGAAAAAAAACACCTAATCTACACTTTAATTTTATTCAGTTTCTCTTTGGTGCGTTCTTTTTCTGTAAAATGTTAACTATTGTTTCACTACTGTTAACTTTAGTCGTTCCTAAATGGAAAAGTGTAACACTGTGTAACATTACGACGTCATTAAATCGTTCCTAACTTCAGTGTTTGAGTGTCAGAGTGTTATACTTTTTAACAATTTTCAACTCACCTCCTATATATGAATCAAAGTGTTGATCTGTCAAAAGCATCTGAATTTGGATTGTGTTTATATCTTTTGTTAACTTTTCGTTCATTCGATTTGGAATTTTAATTTTTATATTTCTTTTCAAAATAATTTATTTTTTGGTGGATTTTGAGTTTTGCAAGTGTTTTCACTTATTTTCAAATGAATGTCTTTTTTATATACTAAGGGTCTGTTTCACAATGTCTGAGTAAGGGCCCAGTTATAGCTTTCATTGAAACTCATCATTGAAAATTTTAATTTTCAGTTTTGAGACACTTATAAAGCAAAATCAGTGATTAGTTTGATGTCAATATAAAGCTACAGACTTAATTATTATTTTTTGTCAAAAAAAATTTTCGTTAACACGAGAAATGAATTTCTTTATTTCAATGATTGAACTACCCGAGTAGCACAGACGGGTTTTAATTTGGTAGATATAACAACAGTAAAACAATCAAGTTGTTGTCCATTTATTTCAGAAACATTTTCTAGTACAATTGTGTAACCCAAATAGCCGCATTTCCCCTCTCATTTACAACAAACTTGTCGTAATTGGGTTTTATAGAAGTTAAATTTTGTCGTTTCTCAGTTTTCTAAAAGTTATTTGAACTAAGAAATGTTACATGTAACTTAATCTTACAATTGTGAAACTTTAATTGAGCTCGAAGATGAGCTTTACTAATATTGTAGAAATGTTCTATTACTATTACTTTAACCTTTTCTGTTCTATTATATGTTATAATATAATGATAAATAATGTTTCCGAAAACATTGTAAAAGTTTCTGAAAAGTTATTAATCAAATTCTTTTAATATGTATAATAACTTTGAGATGTTATAAAAAAGATAAACTTCAAAGTGTTGAAAAAAATGAAAACTTCTAATATTGTGATTTAAAATGCGATTTTTAGTTATTTATGAACGGAAAATCTAATACAAATGCCATTTTTATCATAAAGAATGATGTTTTACGTCCAGAAAATTCACGCGCCACCCAAAAAATTTAAATTGGCCGAAAATTTGAAAAATAGAAAAATATTCATGTTTGTATTTAGGCATTCAAGTTGCAAAAATATTTGTGATTTACATTGCGAAACGAATATTTCAGCGATTTCCATTGAAATTTGCTATGGAAATAGTGATACCAACTGGAAAAATTAGTTTAACAATTTCGCATTTAAGATCAAATTCTAATAAAAAAGCAATAAATTGTGAACAATATGGCGCTTGTCGCCAGAAATCTCAATAAAACATTGTCTTTTAAATTTAAAACTTACATGTTATTACACCAAAGATACAATGAAGTAGAAACTTAAGGCTATAAAATCCTTATTTTAACCAATTTACACTGTTTATACAACAGAGAAATATAGTTTTTTATCATATTTTCTAATCTTCGTTACTGAAACTAGAATTCTAATGTTAAAAAAACCATCTTTTTTTTCTGGCGGGAAAAAATTAAGCAAATTTGTCCGCCAGAGTTGCCGCAGTTCACTTTTTGTTTATTTTTTAAAACACAAATTTTAGTACAGAAATTACGTTAAATGTCAAAATAACAATTTTCTCTTTATTTGAAACCCCATTAAATGTCAAATTCTAGAAAATAAATTTGTTTTTGGGGGCTGTTTTTGTAAATGGCTACGATTAAAATGGATTAAAAACATAATTTCGTTTGCCTATTTCTTAATGCTTCATAAAATCACACGATTTCTAGGCAGCCGCCTCTTGAAATTTGGAACGAAATATTCATGAAACATAAAAATGTGTTCATATGACAAGACATATGCAATATAATTTTTTATTTTTATTTTCGTTGTGTTTATTATGGTCATCTTAAAATCTATGGATTGTTTAATCTGACTTGGCACAATTTTCAATCCAGCGGCAACTCTGCCATGTATAGTAACTCTTTTCATGTCCAAGCAATAATTTTTGTTTGTTTACTTTTCATGGTTGATTTAAATATAGTAAAAAAAAATATACTATTAACAGTTATAAAATATCATTATAATTTATTACAACTTTGATACCCAAAAGGTCAACGTAAAACGTATTTGCAACGTTATTAGTTCTAGATACTCAACTTCAACATCACTTGAATCTGAAGAAATGTTGAAGTTTTGTTTTAAATACAAACCAAATGTAATGTTTTTTTTATCAATTCTAGTAATTTGGTTACCTATTTGTTTTAATGTCCAAAATATAACACAGTCTCCACCCATAAAAATACAAGCAGTTATGTTTCAACTTAGTTTTAACGATGTTTATTTTAACAATTTGATTGTTGCATTCGTGTTATGCCAAATATAACAAAACGACAGCATAACAAAACACATTTAGAGTTTCATCTTTGTTTTGATGTCGTTAATAGTAACAAGATGTTTGAAATGTAATTAAAAAAAAACAATGGTGAAGATTTATGCAAACTTCATTGAAAAAAAAACCATTCAAGGAATGATGTATTTCATTATAATATACATAATTTTTTTCGTATTGTGAAAAGACAACACCGAATAACTTATTGTTATATATATATTGTAACTTTTTCATAGAAATTCTGTTAAAATAAACATTTTAAGAGTAAAAACTTTACAAAAATGTTTTTGTTATTTGTTTCCCCCTTCTTAATTGTAAGTTATATTAAAGATACCCAAATGTTTTTATAGATTGTCGCAAGAAAGTTATTTTAATATTTACGTTAGAAGATGACGAAACAGAAATTAAATAGATGTAATAATAACTTTTTATCAACTTTCAAATGTTTGACTTGCTTATAACCTTTTAATAACAACTTCAGTTTTTTGGAAACAATTCAAACCTTTGCGAAACCGATTTGTAGCATTTTAATTCACAAAGTTTCATCTGTTTTTCGATAAACAATTGAGAAACTGAGTTACAACAAATAATGTTGCAGATTACTTCAACAAAACACAAGTATAACTAATTCTTGTTATAAATCGAATTCTGTGCTACTCGGGTATCTTACCATTTATCATTGAAATCTTAGAATTAATTTTATGTGAGAGGTTGGGCCAAAATGAAATATTTTTTTTGACTAGAAATAATAATTGAGTTATCAGTTTTTTACTGGCATCAAAATATTAACTGATTTTGCTTTCAAAGTGTCTCAAAATGAGAAATTTAAATTTTCAATGAAAGCTATAACTGGCCCCTAAGTTCTGATTAGTTACTCGACACATTAAATATTGACACAGGGTTAACGACTTGAATTGGTTATAATATGATAAAGTAATTTTATTTAGTTTGTGGGCTTATGACCCTATTCCGATATTTATGTGTCAAGTAACTTATCAGAACTTTACTCAGACATTGTGAAACAAGCCCTTAATCTTTCAATTCGGTAGATTTTGTACAGACGAAATTATAAATGGAAAAAAATTCTATAACTACATTTCGTTAATGATTCGAGTTTGTACAAAAATGAAGTTAATGTTTCATTTCATTTCATTTCATTTATTTCAAAAAATTATAAATAACAATGACACACAAGATTTAAATCTTTTTTAGTATCTAATGTCTTAAATTACTTAGTATAATCTTTAACTAAAAATGAATTATTTAATTTATTTAAATAAAAAAAAAAAAATAGCATCGTAAATTCAGTTCAATACAACAATACAATAATTAATAAGATACAACTAATATAATAATTAATATTGAGTAGCAAGTTTAAAAGTTTAAAAATGTGAATTAAAATTAGTGATATACATTTATAAGTGATCATAATACTACATATTTTTTCTAATAAAATTTGATGCAATTAAAACATTTCTACTT
Source organism: Epistrophe grossulariae (assembly GCA_929447395.1). Taxonomy (NCBI): domain Eukaryota; kingdom Metazoa; phylum Arthropoda; class Insecta; order Diptera; family Syrphidae; genus Epistrophe; species Epistrophe grossulariae. The sequence continues at coordinate 105,114,588 of OV839568.1, forward strand.
GTAAATGTGTTTTAATTTTGTTTCATACCCTTTCAATTGACAGATCAACAATATTTTTAACATTTTCCTAAATGAAATGTTACACAGTGTAACACTTTCAACAAAGACATTTTAACATTTTTTTGACACAAAAACAATAGCTAACATTTCATAGAAAAAAAACGCACCACTGTTGTTCCCAGAATTTCCATTTTTATAAGAAAAACATAATATATAACTGTAAAAAGCAGCAAGCAAACAAAGGTTGAAAAATATCAATATTGTGCCAAATTTGACAAATTGTGATTGAAGTTATGAGAAAATTTATTGCTATTTGGCTACTTTTTCGGTTCCGATTTTAAAATTGAGCTATCGAACTAGTTTAAGACCAATTTCCGATTTCGTTTTAAGGATTAATACCTACAATCTATGTGCTTATTTTGGATGACAACATAACATATCTCTATATAACATTTTGACACAAAATAAATGCCTATTAGGATGAAAATTATTTTTTTAGCTCAAATGAAATTAGTTTTATTCAATAATGCGAACAAGTTTGTGAGGTTTCCTAAAAGCTCAGCTCTCGCAGATCTCGCAGAGACAATAAATTTAATTTTGAATTTTTTCAGATAAAACTAAACTCAGTTGAGTTGTCAATTATCATTTGTAATATAGGCCATAAATCTCATCCTAGGCTGCGCCGATCCTATCTCGGATGCTTTGAAGACCTAGATGGAACCGAAACGTTTCTGATCTCTAATTCGTGGTAATAATTTGTCATTTTATCATCAGTTCCTGACATATCGATTTCTTATAAATAAACTATTTTCTTGATAAACACATAACTGCTTGAATTCCACGCTCAATAAATAATATGAATCAAAATCTCTTGATTTTTGTTTTTTAATAGAACCAAAAGAAGCTAAAAATGTCAAAACATATAAAAAAAACCATCAAACTCAACGAAAAAAAATGAACCTAAACATATTACAATGAAGACGAAAAAGAGAGTAAATGAATTCGTCCTTTTCAACTGGTGGCAGATTTTTATCAATTTTCCGACAATTTGCGGTTGAATTGGCTGCTCCCTTAAGTCACTAACATATTTCCGTTTTACATGGCGAATCCCTCGGCAAAAAGGATATGTCAATATATATCTATATGAGCCTAAACGAAGTGCTGTGCATGTCGTTTTTTTTTATTTTTTATTTTAATTTTGGAATGTTTCATGCTCATGTTCGGTATTATGTAAGTAACATTCCAATTCAAGACACACACAGACACACATCCTTCTCATATTCAAAAAGTTTTGAAAACGAAAGGGTGATTTTACAATACATGACGAATAATTTGAATATGTCCCCCAAAAATCTGTGAACATATACGCTTCGAGCAAAACGCCATCACCACTGCCGCCGCCGCCACCGTTAAACAGGCTTTTTGTCTGTTTTCTATAAAACAGGACCTAATATTTTTGCAAAATTTAGGTTTGACAGAATGTGCTGCTTGTTGAGTTGAGTCCTTTTATATTGAAAGTTGTTCATCCATATGGCTTGGTCAGGATTTGTGCAGGAGAATGAGAAAACAACAAGCTAAGGATAAATATTTAGATATATGTACCTACCTATCTACCGCGTAGTGGTTAATTTATTTTTTTTTTGCAACAGGTGTTGAAATTTCGTTGTACTTAATTTACTTCTACCAAAAGGACATCGCCATATTTCACCGCGTGGAGAAGCCTTCACAATAAATCACACTTTTCTTGGCGACATTATGTCATTATAGTAGTAGAGCTGCCGGAATTTTATAAGACAACGATGTTGCCATGTCATTTGCCACACAATTTTGAAGATAAAACTAAATGACAAAATATATTAAATCACTTGACTGCCTTCAGTGTGACAGCGATAAATTCTGAAAAAAGAGCCCAGCCCAGCCACATCAGGACGTTCTGGCAGAAGATCTAATGGAAGGATGTCTATACACTTCTAAACTATATACAGTAGCACCATTCCAGTTCATTGATTTCTTTTGTAACAGTTGTTTTTGACATTTTTACATTGCGGCGTGTTAAAAAAAAAGAAATCACCACCACAATGTATAACGATAAATTGACAAGCATGTCCTTTCTTATATAGTTAAAGAGATAAACAGTGAACAGTAGTTTACTTTCAATTAAAAAAAGGGAAATCCTAGTTGGACATTTTTTAAGGACACATGAAATCAGAAGACTCTCTCCTAGAGCATATTATAAGCCGCATATAGGCTAAGTAAATATTTGCACTAGCAAAGCCGCAGCGAGTTTGGGGTGTGCGTAGTGTTTTTCAAATGCGGTTGGAAAAGGGACTCCTTTTTTATTTCCATTTTGCTATGCATGAACACACAAGAATTCTGCGGTGTGGATTTATGGCAGAACAATAATATTCTATAGAAACCGCAAAGTCAGAAGATGGCCACACCCTCACCCTATAGCCACCCTCGCCATCGTCCTGTTTGGTATATTGTGATGATCCTCTGACAAGGGTTCGAATACGAATCATTTATTCGCTGAATTTGATCTATGGATGGATAGGAATTGAAATTGAAATTGTCTGCTGTCTGTTTGCTGCCGCGTATAAATGCCCGGTCAACCGCACTAACTGCCGATGTCAGTTAATTATGTAATTGAATCAATTGCGGCTGAATGACTTGCCGCAACTGATTTGTATTTATTTTTATTGCGATTCAGAGAATCGTTGTTTCATTTCATTTCATTTCACTAATTATAAAAAGTATAATACATATAACATTTTGGATGAAATATTATAAACGAAATAAGTGATGTGATGGAGGCTTTTAAGATTTCATGTTAAATGTTGTGGCTTTATTGATACAAAATATTAACAAAATAATATTTATAAAGTAAAACAGAAATTTAATATAGTCAATAGTCATCACCAGGTTGTTATTTTTAACACCTTTGATCATGTTAAAAATTTAATAATGATACCTACAAGATTTTAATCTCATGTTTAAGTGAAACCAAGTTACTTAAACATCTGCATTTAAGCTTTTACACTATTTTAAATAAAATTAAAATCTGCAGAATCTACCCAATTGACAAAAAAAACTAAAAGTCAGAATATCTTCCTTTATTTAATAGTTCGCTGGCTGACCCGCCCCGATTTAATTTTAGCACTATAGTAGAATAATCTTAGTTTCGTATAAAATTAATAAAAGAAAATACCTATAAACAATAACTTAAAAGTCAAAATTTTATTTTATTGGATTTAATTGAAGGACAAACATTTAAACAAACATAATTTCAAGTAGAATTAGTATATACATAGGATAAGTATTTATTTTCACAGCAATTTAAAATTAAAAATGAAAGAAACTTCTTTTTCGCCAGCAATCAAATTGTTTTTGTTTGCCAAGGGAAATTTTGCTGCGCTGGCTATGCAGCAATGAATAAAACACACCTATTATTAGTTGTGGATTGTTATTCTAGTTTACTTTAGCCAGTTTTAAAATTGAATGCAATGCTTTGTTCGCCCCATTTTACCCTATGAATAGTTAAACTTTGAGCAAGCGGTTGAAAATTGTTTTCCTCAGTATTTTGACACTAAAACTGTTGCGTGCTGAGATTGCTGAGATCTAAGCAGTGGCGGATCCACGGGGGGTTTTCGGGTCCGGACCCCCCCATGAGCATTGAAACCTTATATTTTTATATTAATTTATTTATTTATTATAAATATTTATTTCTCTTCGACCTAAATTTGACCTCTAGTTTCACAACTTAATTACAGAAAGCCCATCTTTTTATAAAATTTCGACTAAAACTTTCTTCAAGTGTAATAAATAGGTACATATACCTAAAAACTTTAAATGCATCTTAGTGAAAAAAGGAGTTTATCTACCTACTTACATTAGATTGCGTAACAGTTTTATGATGGAAACTTATAGTTCAAGGGCTTAAGGTACATTAAATTTTGATGACTTAGGCAATTAATCATACATACCTCTCTGCAAAGCAACATAATATTAAAATACTATTCAATATATTATTCGATTTAAAAAAAAAAACTGCGCTGCATTGTGCTCAACTTGTGCGATGTGCCGTACATATTTTGAAAATTTCGCAAATTTGCAAATTTTGAGGATGAATTTTTTTTCCAAAATTAGGTTTTTCTTAAAACTTAAAGCTTTGCAGTTTTTTGCTCAAAAAAAGATTCAACTGAAGAGATAAGAAAAATCGCATATTTGCAATTTTTTGGGAACGAACTTCGCGTTAAATTAGAACCATCATTTTCGATTTAAAAAAAAAAGTTATGCATGTGTTATATAAGCTCAGTTTGTGCTTATTTTTTTTTTTTTGAAAATCGAAAATGGCGGTAATAACTTCACGCATGTAGCACAAAGCCCACGCAAGTTTTATTTTCTAATCTTCACGATACCAAACGAGTAGGTCGATTTTCTTCAAAAATGGTACCTGCGTTTTTTTAGCATTCATTTTTTTCATTTTTTTTAAGACCAAAAATAACGGTTCCTGCCGTACAAATTTTTTTTTGCAAAAAAATAAAAATATTATTTTCACAAAAACGTGCCCACAACTAATAATAATTTTTTACAAAAAGACAACCATTTTATAAAAAAAAAAATTTCCGAAAAGTGGTAGGTACCTCCCATAGAAACATTTCCTTGATTTTCGATTTTCTTAAAAACAGTTCAACTGATATTGATCAAATTTTGTATGGAGAATGTCTGAAAAAGAGAATGTTTGAAAAAGTTTTAAAAGTTTTGTATACCAAAATTTTCAAAACAATTTTTTTTTGGATTTTTTAAAAAAGTTTAAAATTTTTTTTTTTGAGAACTTAATAATTCGAAAAAGACTCGGTCAATTTTTATTAAACTTGGCACCCAGCAATTTTTTTACAATATCTAGCAGTTTAAATGAAAATTATTCTTATATAATCAATAATAACGATACCTCCCATGGCCATACAAATGTTTAAAAAGTGATATTGAAATTCTCATCTTTCTCATAAACAGCTCCTACGATTTTGATAAAAAATTTTGTGTGAACCAATATCAATACGATCTACCATATTATTGGAAAAAAAAAAATATTTATCGTTTAAAAATGGTATCTCTCATAGAACCATTTTTTTATTTTCGACTATCTTTATCAGGTGAACTGATATTAATGAATTTTTTTGGACAAAAGCTTCAAATAAGTTCTAATAATATTGCATACCAAAATTTTCAAAAGAATAAAATTTTCAAAATGTATTTTTTGAAAATTCCATATTTCGAAAATGGGTAGATGATATTTTTTTAATAAATTTTTTTAACTCCAAATTAATAAAAGCTTAAAAATTGCCTACCATTTTTTTTTTAATTTTTTTCAAAATTTAATATGTAGGTACCTACATGTATATACAAAACTATTTTTTTTTTTAAACGATTTTCAATTTTTTGTTTTCATCAATTGAGATTTCCTTAAGAAATCGGATGATTTACATCGCATTTATGTTTAATAACATTTTTTTTTTGGCACGAGTACGATAACTATGGCGCCAAAATTTGATAACGGTTTTTTGTAGAAGGGTCAAAAACAAGCATTTTTTACTATAGGAGGGGGGGGGTCTACCCCGCCCCGTTTAGGAGGTAGGGGCAATTTTAGAAAAAAATGACTTAAAATGAAAAAAAAATTATTAAAAAACAACGGCAACACTTAATATAAAGTACTATACCGTTTTTGAAAGCCAAAAGTCTGTTCTATAGTCCTAAATTTAATTTAAATTATTTTTGTCAATAGTTTTTGAAAAATTCGCATGAAAACTCAAAATTTTGATAAAAAAATATGAAAAAAAAAGTTTAGACCAATTTTTTTCAGAATTGTGAAATGAAGTGCTAAATTGATTTATTTTGGTCAATGCTACTATTAATTTTGAATCGAAAACAAAAAACCAAATGGTTTTATGTCTTCTAGTTTTTGAGAAAATTGAAAATTACTAAAACTACTTTTTATGAGATTTTTTTGTTTTGCTTGCTTACATAAATACATCAGTTCTAGCACCCAGCATTAAGGCGTATAAACAGTGAAATATGTATGGGGGGGCATGCTGCCCCCCTGCAACCCCCCTGCTTGGGCACACTATAGGATTTGGGGTAGGTGCGAGGTTGGGTGTATGCAAAGTTTTTTTTTGCATTTACAGAATCTGGATTTAAAGAAACTTTGAATTTACCCTTTATATAATCAACTAAATAAATGTACATACGTAGCCCAAAGTTGCACATTTAAAATTTTCAGACATGAAAATGTAATGCGTTATGAAAAATTCACATTACCTAGGTGCTACTGTACGAATGCAGCAAATTTATATAATTTTTTAATTAATATGTACCTAGTATGTTTACTGTTTGTGTCTAACATACCTATATAATGCAACTGTAATGTGCAAAGTATACCTACTTAGATCACAAAAAAAAAAACAAACATTCGATTTTGTACCGTTGTTTTTTTTTCATGCAAATGTGGTGCAAGTTATTGTGTACCAAGGTCATTCGTTATTCAACTTTATTGTAAGAATGAAGTATTTTTTCTGTGAATAAAGAATGGCGACTAAGCATCCACTACTTCATCCTAAATTAAATAATTTTTCAATATTTTGTTCGTTCGGGGATTTGGTGTCGACCAACGAAAAAAGCATCGCGTTTTTAGAAGAAATTGGTCTAATTCCAACTAAAACGTCAACTCCACCACAGTGTTGCAACTTACCGATGAAGGTAGAAAAATGTAAAAATTTTAAGTTCGGTTGGATATGGCGGTGCTCCGAAAAAAGCTCTAAGAAAAAAGGTGACAAAAATTGTAGGAATACAATCAACCCATCCAATGACAACTTTGGGCTACGTATGTACATTTATTTAGTTGATTATATAAAGGGTAAATTCAAAGTTTCTTTAAATCCAGATTCTGTAAATGCAAAAAAAAGTTTGCATACACCCAACCTCGCACCTACCCCAAATCCTATAGTGTGCCCAAGCAGGGGGGTTGCAGGGGGGCAGCATGCCCCCCATACATATTTCACTGTTTATACGCCTTAATGCTGGGTGCTAGCACTGATGTATTTATGTAAGCAAGCAAAACAAAAAAATCTCATAAAAAGTAGTTTTAGTAATTTTCAATTTTCTCAAAAACTAGAAGACATAAAACCATTTGGTTTTTTGTTTTCGATTCAAAATTAATAGTAGCATTGACCAAAATAAATCAATTTAGCACTTCATTTCACAATTCTGAAAAAAATTGGTCTAAACTTTTTTTTTCATATTTTTTTATCAAAATTTTGAGTTTGCATGCGAATTTTTCAAAAACTATTGACATAAATAATTTGATTTAAATTTAGGACTATAGAACAGACTTTTGGCTTTCAAAAACGGTATAGTACTTTATTTTAAGTGTTGCCGTTGTTTTTTAATAATTTTTTTTTCATTTTAAGTCATTTTTTTCTAAAATTGCCCCTACCTCCTAAACGGGGCGGGGTAGACCCCCCCCTCCCATAGTAAAAAATGCTTGTTTTTGACCCTTCTACAAAAAACCGTTATCAATTCTTGGCGCCATAGTTATCGTACTCTCCCCTTTTTTTTGAATATAAGTTCCGTGCATATTTGCAACACGGTGCTATATTGTTCATAAATAAATGTACCCAGGGCCGGACAAACCATATGTGCAAGATGTGCAAATGCACAGAGCCCAAAATTCTGAGGGCGCATTACCAGGAGCAAGAAAATGTAATCGGCATTAGGCAATAACGGCCAAATCAATTTGGAAATATCGCCCAAAAAAATTCTGAACAATTGTTGTTGTTTTTTTTTTTAAGGGAAAGAACGCCCAAAATAAAAATTTTAAAAGTCAAATGGGAAATAACGCCCAGAATTGGAAATATCGCCCAAAAAAAATACAGAAAAACCTCACTGTTTATGCGCCGCGATTTTTTGAAGGTTATCTTATCATTGAAATTTTTCTTTGGAAATATCGCCCAAAATTTAGGAAAGAACGTCCAAATTAAAAAAGAAGTTTGGAAATATCGCCCAAAATTGAAGAAATAACGCCCAAATTTAACAATAACAATTTACGTTGAAAATATTTGGGCGATATTTCCAACTTAAGATTTGGAAAAATATAAATTTGGGTGATATCCATTTTTTTTGAGCGATAAAAAAAATGTAATCTGATCTGAAAAGTGGCGCTTTTTACAAATCTTGCACAGGGCGCAAGTTTGGCTGAGGCCGGCCCTGAATGTACCTATACTCACATAATACTACCTTATACTTAACATACGTTTCAAGGAGGTGATATACAATATAGGCTCCAAAAACTAATTTATTTCTTTTATAAGAATAAAATATAGTTTCTGAAGTATTAAAACTTTAAAAACAAAGTGTCATCGCACATAAGAGCAAGTTCGTGCAACCCAGTCATGTACCAATTTTTTAATTATCCGTTCCTTTTCAGAGTCATCCTCTATACAAAATTGTCTTTCAAATAAATACAAAAAAAAATACTGACATGTTATTTTTTTTACCTCCATCCTCTAAATAACATTTTAAAATTTCTAACTCGGTTGCTATATCAGTAATTGTTTTACCCTATTTTACCCTATAAATCGCTAAATTTTGAAAATATTAAGCCATAAAATCATCCCATAGATACAACTTTTCAAACAAATAAAGAATTTTGAAACTCGAATGATACTTTTTGTTTTTTACCCCATAATCTTAGGTACCCTTAAAATAGTTAAATATAAACATTAATTTTTGCACAGAAATAAGCATTTAAAAAGCTAAAAGTTAAAAAAAAAAATGCTTTTTGTCGAGAACTTATACCTATTTGCAGATATACAAATATGCGAGCTACAAAATCAAGGTTTGTGCGACAAATCCATAATTGGAGGAAGCTTCAAATTCTGGAAAAATAATTAATTTATTATTAACTTCCCATTATGCGGAAGTTATTTTAATTGGTTCGAATCGAAATTTTTGACATATATCAACGTATCGAGGTCCCAAGAATCCAAATCCATCGTTTTTAGAGAGATGTCTGTATGTGTGTGTTCGTGATATTGACTTCAAATAAATTTTATTTTACAGATAATAACGTCATGACGTGTAAGGAGTTTCAAAAAAATTCAACTACCCGTTTTCTTACTAAAGCAATTTTAAAAAGATCTTGAATTGTGAATTTTCTTATTGCAAAATAATTTCTAAGGGCACTAATGGGAAGTTACCAGTGTGGGTCGCACCCAGACTCTTTTTTTTAACTTCTGGCAGCTTACTTTAAAGTTAACTCATAGAAAGGAGTTTATTTTATAAACGGAAACTTGAATATCGGAATAACCTTTTCGTATTCGTTTGAAATTTTTCACACATTTTCTTTATCCAATCATTATAGGAGGAAGCAGAAACTATATATATGTACGTGCGATCCAGTTGTCTATTTCATTTTCAATAATAACATTTTTTTAATATGGAATTACTCATTTGTAAGCATGGTTGTGTATTATTGTATGCAATACTTTATAATTATGAGGATTTCTTGAATTTGAGTATCTTCTTATATATGATACTTTTTCTAAAAGGTTTTTAAATATTAAATTCAGCTTATGTATATAGGCCCGTGGGTAAATCACCGTCTGGATTGGTCTCCTCCTCTTCCACATCATTAATCCCTGAAACAAGCCTTAAAAACATGTTTTCTGCCTTTATATTCGTCTTTCATATGAAAGACGAATGATTCTTAAGCATAAGATTGAATGTATTATACCAGCTATACCTATATAAAAGAACCAAAGTCGGGGAGAAATCGAAAGAAAAACTTTGTTTCTACCTTGAAAAAATGATTTAAGATTGTCTATACGAGTATATATATGCAGAAATAGAAGAGTATACTTTCTTTTTTTATATTTTTTTTTTCTTTTAAGGAAAATCTCCTTAAAAGCCGTCAAGGAGTATGCAAATTCTTTTTTTCCCAATCTGTTTTCTTCCCTCTTAAGGCGATAGAGAAAGCACTTTTATTCGTTGTCGATGGCCTCTGCTGATGCTTTCGTTGTCTTTTATTCTTATACTCGTACAGCATTAGGTACCTTTCGGCACAAACATTGTTTCCATTGAATTTTTATTTATTTTCTATAGCCAAAGACTAGCAGGCATTACCTTTGTATGTATAATTCAAGGATGAAAAATCCCCATAACATTAACTCACATTAGTAGGATAAGGAATAACAAAAAAAAACGTCCAATCCACCAATATGACTCTACGACGAGAACGACCCAAACCTGAAAAACAATGCCCGCATCCCTTGTTTTAGAAACTTGTCTTTCTTGACTGGTTTGGTTGGTTAGTTGGCTGTAGATTGTAGAATCGCTGCCCTCATTCTACAAATTCGTTGTGTAAGAAGATTTATTTGGAAAATTGCGTTTGCGACTTTTTAACGCTCTTATAGTCTCTGAAGGACTTAACTGGGACAAAATAAATAATTTCTTACTTCTATTTCGATGGGTGCGGGAGTCATGTTTTTTTTTTGTTCATGTCAGCAGTTCAGTTTTTTTTTTGTTTCTAAGTTGTAAGTTTAAAATGATTTGCATTGAAAGAGAGTTTGGTTTAGTTGGAATAAAATTGTTCGTATATTTATTGTATTTATATTTGAAGGACATAAAGATATTGGCGCAAAATTTTAAACAACCTATTGTTAAGGGCTTAGCATATTACTAGTTAGCAATTTGCTAAAACATTTAGTAATTTACTAGCTGTTCCAAAATTGTAATCCTTTTTTTCGCTTTACTAACTAGTAAAATACTAATTCACTTTTATTAAAAACGGTGCAGCTGAACACGTCCAAACAATGACAGTTCGGAAAGAAAAACAAAGCAAACAAACCTAAACCTAGGGAACGGACCTAATAATTTGCAATGTCAGAAGTTAAAGTGACAACCTACAATTTATTTTGTTATTTTTTTTGTTTTTATTTGTGACAACAATACAACTAGTTTGTTATTTTATTGTAAAAGAAAAGTTTCAATAAAGTGTTGTTGCTGTTCCTTATTAAAGGTTGCAATGAAGAAAACACAGTACGAGCAGAGGAAGTCAGGGCTTTAGCAGTTTATGTGCTTTTCCCATCCTTACGTGAAAATTGAGTTTTTGTTGCAGATTCAATTGTACAACTTATTAAAGATTAGAATCTATACCTGGAGTAAAATTCTCCATCGTCCAGCTCTTCAAAGGGATTTGCTCGGGACTTAAGACATCGCACTTTTCTGCACAAAGCTGAGTCTTCGAACATATCGAAATCTTCATCTTCCGAAAACATTTTTTTTTTATTTACTTTGAAAATAATTAGCACACGAAAAAAAAATACAATTTAAATCTTTCAAATAAAATTGCCAAGAAATTATTTTCGAGGACAATGACAGATTTCATATGGATTTAGCAAATTACTAAAACTTAAAGTAGCCATTTTCTGATTTTAACTTTAGTAAAATGTTAAGAGTTAGTAAATTGCTAAAATCGTTTAAAATTTCCAAAATCTTCTTTTTAACTTAGTAAATTACTAAAATGGCTTTAACATTTTACTAAATCGTTTAAAATTTTGCGCCATTGTTAATCAATGAAATTTGGCTTAAGAATAATAAAATTTCTATAAATATCATCGCGTGAGATTTATTTAAGTATACTTTTGAGAAATATTTCAGTCTGTGATTTTGTTTTCAATAGTCAAAAATGGAGATTTTGGGCCAATCCGAAACATTTCTTGCTATATAAAGCCTTATTTTTACCAAAATTGAAATTTAAAGGATACAAATTATAACAAATTTTTATATATCTTTATAAGTTCGTAAAAAAATTTTGTTTTCTTACCAATGTTAAAAATAATTTACCTCAGTATTTTATTTTTGTTTTCTTTTTTTAATTCAAATCCCATTTTTTTTTTTCTAATTTTACTTTGTTAATAAGTCAATCCCTACAATATATCGCATCATGAGCTTTAAAAGTCAAAAACAATTTTTGTTTTTATTTAAAACTGAAAAAAGCAATAATTCACAAATACATATACATAGGTTGGCTGAAAATTTAGGAGGTCTTCAACTTGAATTCTATACGAGAAAGGTTTTTGAGTTGAATATCAAATCGATTCTTGGCATTATAAGTTTAAAAGTCGAAGAAAAATTTCAGAGTTTTGAAAAAAAATGCTATGTATTAAGTTTATCAACAGTGATGTATTAGAGTTAATTTTAAATTAGATTTCAAGAAATAATCCTAAAATTAGAAAAAATGCTTTGCAGATCTTCATTTTTCAGTACTAAATACAATTCTGACATTTAGGCATAAGATTTATAAAACAAAACTATTCACAACTTTAACTAAACAGCGTATACCTACTAACATACCGAGCTATTTTTTTTTTGCAAATTAACTAATTTAATTGATCGTACCAAACGAACGAACAATTTTCTCCTTTAAATAATATGTTTAAACTATTTAATTTTTACAATAATAAACATAACAATAATAATTAATTCATGTACATTTTAACCAACATTTTTCCTTGCAATTAATTAAAATCTTAATAGGTATAAATTTTTGTAAGAATTTATTTTTGTGTAAACTAGCAATTTAGTTATGTTAAATAAATAAATTGATTTATTAATGAAAATTGAAAAGTGTGTTTACAATTTAAAAATCTTGTATCTATTAACAGATTAGTCGTAAATAAATACATAGGTATATATTTTTAAATAGATATATGTATTACAAAAATCACTCAGCTGCAGGTCAAAAGGATAATTGAAATTTTATACTCTTTGAAAAAAAATTGTGGGATAAAAGTGAGAAATCGGTTTTATTTAAATGCAAAATGCTTTACAGAAAAACATAAGAAGCTTGACTTCTAGCGTGAATCCATTTGCTGGCACTAATTTTCAATATTTCATTGAGTGTAAGATTTTTTTTGATCCATTAGAGTGCTTTCCACAATCAAATTAAACAGGATTCGTTTTTCACGAACCATCTTGATAAGAAAACTTCTACAAAACTGAAAAAAAAATTTGAGTAGATATTTAAAAAGAAATTACTCATCAAAATGTATATCAAAAATAACTCGAAAAAAGGATATATACAAAAATTACAGAAAAATGGATAAAATATTTCTCTATTCTTTTTCCAACAATATAGAACTCACTACTTTCCTATTTTGTATATACTTTAAAAAATGTATGTTCTGAGGATTTTCCATCTGTCTGGCTGTCTGTCCTTTCGGCTGCAGCCTTAACGGGTGGGTCAGTTTTCTTTCATGTTTTTAGGACAAAAATAACGGTACCTGCCGTACAAATTTGTTTTACCAAAAAATGAAAATATTTTTTTTTTTTCAAAAACGTGCCCACAATGTTTTTTTTAAATTCTGTAATTTTTTGCAAAAAGGCTAACATTTTATAAAAAAAATTCCGAAAAATGGTTAAAAATTGTACCTTACCATACTTTTGATTTTCATTTTTCTCAAAAACGGTTCAACCGATTTCGATAAATTTCGATCAACAACAAGCATTTTTTTCCTTTTTAAAAAAGTTTCAATTTGATAATTCTAAAACAACTTTATACCTACCTCCCATACAAGTGTTTAAAAACCGGTAACGAAAATCTCATTTTTCTCAAAAACGACTGCTACGATTTTGATTAAAATTTCTATGTTAGCTAATATTTATTAGTACGATCTACCATATTATTGGAAAAAAAATTTGTATCTACCGTTTAGTAACGGTGTCTCCTGTAAGACCATTTTTTTGGTTTTAAATGTATTTTTAGGTAAAAAAATGTTAAGTATTTTTAAGAACACATATGTACATATATTAGGCATTCATAATAAAAAAATACTTAATGACGTGTTTTTGTCATATCGAGTCAAAAAACAACCTATAAAAATGCTTAAAAAATGTGCCTGATAATAAATTGCGGGAAAACCGTTATCCACACAAAAAAAAGTTGTATATTGTATATGGTAGAATTTGTAACTCTTCTTTTTTAAAATAAAAAAAATTCAAAAATTGGTTATAGTTTGGCAAAGTTAGAGCCAGTCAAAGGAAAAAAGAATAAAAATCATAAAAACCGTTAAAAGCTGAAAACGAAGCGAAAACGAGAAAAAGTTTTTCGACTTGAAATGACCTCAGGAAGTCATGGTCGTATATAAAATATTCTATATACCACACAAAATTTTAACTAAAATTATTATAACAAAATGCAATCGATGAGTCTCGATTCTCTCACTCTCTCTCTTTTGTTCCTCCTTCTACAAAACAAGTGATTTAAATTAATACTAATTTACCCAGACGTCAATGAAAACTATTGACATCATTTCGAACACGCGTTCACAACAATTAGAACACTGCAAACTCACTCCTTTTATACCAAATGAAATTCATCGTGATATGTTGACATCCTTGTGCATTCAATTGTAAACAATCTTCATGTTTATACAGGAAATCAAAAGTTGAATAACCAACCAACGCACCGCTCAATTCAATACAACAACAGTAAACCTTTGACAAAACGACCAAATTTATCCTTCAGCACCTTCATCATCAAACAAGAGTTCGTTCTGGTTCTCGATATATATATTGATGGTGAAATGTGTACATGTCCATAGGACTGTAATTGCAATCTGATTATTCCGCGCGTGTGATTTTATTGTGTTTGTTCAATATTTTTGGGTGTCGCTTGTCGGACCAGCTATTAATCCGACATTTTCCCGCCCGTCTATATATGAAAGTAATATCATCATCTCTATAAATAGGAAGGAGTGAGCTTGGAGTTCACGTGCCGACTCCATGTCTTAGATATACAGATATACACGCCTACTGCCAAATGAGGTCCTTTCATCATTTCGATGACATTTTAGCATTTTAATTTGCTTTGGAGCCTGAATAAGATGAGATGATTTGATGGGCTTCAAGGATAAACATATATAAGACGCACATTACGCAAATGGTTCTATCATATTGGGATCAATTTATTTTCAGGATCCAGATGAAACGAGTTACATTAGTTTGCAATGCACCAGATGAATTATAAAGTTCTTTTCGTAGCTATACGGCGGCAAAAATACAAATCCCTTTTGCATTGCCATTCAGAAGTCGACATCAATCATAATCGATCAACAAAATTCACACGAGCTATACCTATACTCCTTCGGTGTCCTCCTGATGACATACGTATCATATACATATCATCGAATTTTAGGATGGGCTCTGTGAGCGATTCTCTAGCATAACAATGAGAACCATGGTGATATGTGTCCTTGCACGCGAGGAATAATTTTATTCGAATCACATAGATTTCCGAATTATTTTTTTCCAATTTTTATTCAACTGTGCTGATGTGGCTTCTGTGCGGTAGGACACAATATGATTATACCCAAAATATGGGGTGTGAATGAGAGGTTGTATTTGACGGATGACATTTTAAATGTTTTTTAATGGGAACACAATTTTCGATGGCAAATCTTTCGAAAATGAGATATCGGTTTCTTTTGATTGATGCAACACTCTATTATACCGACCGACGACAATAATAGTAAAACGACATAATAGGAATAATTTCGTCCTTATTATGTGGTTTTATATTTATTTATTTTTTTATTTTATTTGTGTTCACCCCGGGGAGGGGTGAGAATCTCATTATAATGGCATTCATCCTTTTTAGACCTTTCTTATTCCATCAACAAAAAAAAACCGAAAGGATATTTAAAATAAAATTCGTGTTACATCGCACATCCAACACATGATGATGATTATGTGTTGGAAAAGTTTCATCAGGTAGACACATATTATCAAGGATATAATATGCATACATGAAAATTTATTAAAATCTACATTTTGAAATACATAATTTCCTTATTTATACGATTATATTAACTGTCAGACATTTAAGGTACTTTTAGTAAAAATCTTCTGACATCGGGTGTGGTTTTATGTACGATTCTATTTTTTGTTTTTAATAAAAACTTGCTTATTCCTGGAATCTGATATATGAGGAACAAGACATTAATTTGTTTTGAATGTTTATTTTATATGAAAGAGGTTTTGTATCCTTAATTAACGAAAAAAGGTATGTTTTTATTTAATTTTTTTTTAATATGTTTTTTTTAGAATATTCTCTAATTAATATTCCATTAAAAAGTTAATTCAGACATTTCTTTGAATGCAAGGTAAAGTATCTACATATATACCTACTTTCGGTCAAAGTGTAAGTGTCAAGCATGGTTAGCAATATTTACAATCAAATAGGACTTTCAGGTAAGACGAACGCAATAATTAAAACTTTGTATAAGTACTAACGTATTTCAGTAATATAGTATGAAATCTTTAATAAAAACAATTTCGTATGTTCAAAATCTAAAATGTCCGAAATTCTTTACCGATTGCTTTGAAATTTTGACAAAACGTTGCAATTTCATATATTATACCCAACACACTCATGATCGAGCTAATACTGTACCGTTATTATTATATAAAGAGAAAGTTTTATGGCACGTAAATGAGAAGAGGTATTGTTGTGTTTGATAGTAAATAAAACTCAGTTTGTACAATACAATAATTATACTTAATTTATTCGTTTAATTATGACTGGTCTTGATGGCGCGGTGGTTGACTTCAGAAGGAGGAGTGAAAAAAATGTGTTCTAACCAAGAAATTGCATATGAATTATCGATAAAATAGGATAATTTCAGATCGATAAGTAGTCTATTACAGGAGTTGCCAGTTTAATATTAATAATTTACATTAATTATTTAACAGGTATAAATGTGCCGATTTTGCAGAAATGTAAATTGTAAAGGGTTTAATTTTAATCATAACGGCGTCCACAGGTCAAATTTTAATATTTTTGAGTTGTGCCATTTATTACAGGCAGTGAGATAAATGTAGTTCAGCAAACAATGTCAGCTGCTGGACGTTAAAACACAATCTGAGATCTCAGCAATCTCAGGACAAGAAACTTTTCTTGTCAAATATGCTCAAAATTTAATTCCATATTTATAAAGTAAAATGGGGAAAAACGAAAAATTGCATTCGATTTTAAAAATTAGTTTTGTTTTTGAAAGATTTAATTTAAAGGGGCGTTATTACTTACTTACAATATCAACATTCAAAATTTATAGGGTGAAATGGGGTAAAACAAAAAGAATATAGTGAGTTTTTAAACACTATTTTCGTATTTGAAAAGTTAGGTATGTTCGAGAGGTTAGACTTCGAGGATATTTTAAAAATTTTGTTTTTCGTAGGGTGAAATAGGGCAAAAACAAAAAATAGCATAGATTTTTATTTCTCAGCAACCTCATTTACAGAATTCCTCAACTAACTAAATTTTTTAGTTCTGTTGCCAAAATTCTGAAGAGAAAAATTAATTTTAAAATGGTATATGGTGAAATGGGGTAAAATAAGTAATAAACTTTCTTGTGTTTTCAAAGGTAATTATTTGAAAATGTACTTTAGTGATTAATTTAGCGCTTGATATTTTTTTAATTTGTTCCTACATATTATGTATATATAGGAGAAGGGTGTATTAGGGTAAAAAAAAGGTTTCCGACTTTAAAAAAAAAATTTCCCTATTAAAAGATTATTAATTTAGGATGTATTTTAGGGATCATTTTAGCGCTAGATATTTTTTTAAATATAGGAGCAGGGTGAATTGAGGTAAACACAAACAAATGGTATAGGCATCCGATTTTAAAAAATCTTTTTGTTTTTTTAAGTTAATATATTTAGAGGATGGACTTCAAGAATCATTTAGTGGTCAGATTTATTTTTTAATTTAGCTATTTGAATTGGTGAACTGAGGTGAAAACTTAAACTTTAAATTGTTAATTTTAAAGATTTGCTGATTGGCTAAATATTTTTGAAATTTCTTTACTTTGAGAAAGGCTTCATAGGGTTTAATATTTCTCAAAAGTTAGGTTTACCTATACATCCTGTTTATTCATAATTAAAAAAATAACAAAATACTTGTAATTGTCAAAAAATAAATTGGTACGTTCGTTGAAATTGAAATAAAATGTCGATATTTTCTGGTTTATAAGTTATTTTTTGTGATTTTTAAGTTTCTGAAAACATAATATTTTAATGACGAAATTTACTCCGGGTATTGAATCCAGCGGAGGCGGTGCGGTAAGATTTACTTTTTTTGTAATATAAGAAGAAGAGAAACAAAAATAGTAAAGAAATTATTATTTTTTTTTTGTTTTAGTGGACTGTATTACATGAAATTCAAAATAAAGTTTTTTGTGACCTGCGTTTCGCCCAGGCACGACAGTTGGGCTCATCAGTTAGATGCTGTCATACCTTTCTACGACGCAATTTTTTTGGTCGACATGAATTTATTCAAATTCCCCTAGAAATATATAATTTGCAGAGTTTGTTTCTTGTAATATTCACCACTATCGAATCTATGAATCTATCAGCCCATCCGTGATTCATACAAATATTTTGCGTGTATAGGTAGGTACATATTACAAAGTCTATAATTGAGAAAAAAGAAAATTTGTACCGATTTTCACATGCTGTGGCTTCATTTTATTCCAGGAGTTCTTTTCACACACCAATCTAAAATCGAGAGTTTTCTTTACCCTCGAAAGCAAAAGTGAACGAAAACTGGACGAAAGTTTAATTATAATAAAAAATGCAACCGCATTTTGTTTCAAAAACCTATTTTTATTATAAAACCAAGTAAGTAAGGTGCGCGGAGTAAATCTATATCCGCATTCTACACCCATTATTGCCAACAGTGTTCTAAATAATTTTTAAAAGAATTAATTTATCCTTTACCATAAATGCTGGGAACTTTTACTATTTTTGTAGATGTTTTGTTACTCTACAAAAAAAATCTCCCCTTCAAACGAATATCCAAGAGCCAGGGTTATATGTATATATCTTAAGGGCTGAAAACAGTGTGAAGCCAAGCATTCAGATTTGAAAAATAAATAAATAATCTTTATGGAGCCTGATGTGTGAAAAAACATTAAAATAGTACCTACTAGTTCACCTATATAGGCAGCTTTATTATTATAATATAGAATGTTCAGTATAGATTTTGCGAAAATATATAAAGGAATCTGCTTCCCGAAGCAGACAACACTTATTTTCATTCGCATTATAATCAATTCAGCTGTGGCTTTGATGAGATGAGATATATAGATATCCGCCTGGCACAGAGCAAACAGGCTCTGTGTTAAAAACGTTTGTGGGTTTGTATATATATTTCTTATTTTATTTATTTTTTTTGTTGTTTTGCAAATATACTCTATTCAAGGCGGAGTAAATCAAATTCGATGGAATAGAAAAATGCCAGAGGTGGCGTTCTGCCATTGTTGTTTCATGTGCACCCACAAGAACAAAATTGTTTTCTTAAGTGTTATACAATACTATACCTACGTAGATGAAAATTTGGAAGCTGCCAGGGAGATACAAAAAGGAGCTTCTTATATACAATTGGGGTTGCGTAATCTACCCCTCTGATGAGTGATGTGAAACCACTTGTTGTCGGCTTAATTCTATTCGTTCATTGTAATTTTTACTCGTCAGAATTTTTTTTTGTTGTTTCATTATTTGCACTTGTTTTTGTGAGATGTGGGTTTTCTTTAGTGTAAACAAGAATTTTTTTTGTTGTTGTTGTTTTGCAGAAAATGGCTGGAAGGCTGTGCTAAGTCAAGCGATTTATTCACGTTAAGTGAGGCGTTGTTAATAAGTTCCCGCTGGCTACAATAAATTCAAAAAGAAACTCTAACATATGTCAAAACATTTAGATTTGATAATTTTGAAATGAAAATGAAAAAGAACAAAAATAACAATCTATCGAAACACTTGATTGTTTTTATTTAAATTAATTTTTATAAGTATGTCTACCAATATATAACTTCACTCTGAAAAAAAATAGTTCTTTTTGTAACTAGCTTTTGAAAAAAGTTGATAATTTTACATGAAATTTGTAAAACGACTATTATTTATCAAAAATAATTTTGGGAAAAATTCATTTATTTCAGATTTCAAAATAACTTCTATACTCTATCTGCTTCAACTAGCTCTAAGAAAAATGTAAAAAATTGTAGGTAATATTGAAGTGATGAATGCAAGGAGATGTTTTAATTTTATTTTTTTTCTCGGCCCTAATAAGTCTTTCATTAGGACATAAAAATTAAATGCTTAGGTAAGGTTAAGTGCTTTCCGTTTGAAATCTAATGAAATTTTTGAGTAAAGTAAAAAGTAAAGTAAATGAGTACTCTGAAAATGACTTGTAAGTACATAGTTGTTTGATAGAAACAAACAACAAAAACATGACTAATCTTTATGATTTAATTCTACCAGCCCTATAAAAGTTTGCGTCAAAGTTTGTATTCTGTTAGCTATTCGCCAGAGGAAAACGATTGTTCGAAATTTAGTATTTCGATAAAAAATAAAATTTTAACAATTAGATTTTCTTGAAAATTTTGGAAATTGTTGAAGCGGATTTAAAAAAAAATAATTTTTTGTATATTAAATTTTGTAAACATTTTTAAGAAAAAAAAATAAATTCCAATTTTTAAGCATTTATTAATGAGAGTTAAATATAAATTTTGAAAAAAATCATCCATCCATTATTGAAATATCGAATTTTCAAGAAAATATAATTTTGTTCTTGAAAATTTTGATATACCTAAAATATTATTCAAACTTAATAGAAGGCCTTGTGTAAAAAAAAATCATTAAAATCGGTCCAACAAATAATGAGATAGCCGAAAACCAACAAAATTGGTTCTATATGAGAGATACCATTTTCAATTGATATAGATAGATCATCCTGAAATTAGGTCAGATAAAAAATTTAATCAAAATCGTAGTAACCGTTTTTTGAGAAAAATGATATTTTCCTTATCGGTTTTTAAACACTTGTAGGTATGTTTGTTTAAAATCAACTAGATAATGTTTAAAAAACTTCCGAGTGCCAAGTTTAATAAAAATCTCCCAAGTCGTTTTCGAATTATTAAGTTCTCAAAAAAAAAAATTGAAACTTTTTTTAAAACTCCAACACATTTTTTCAAAATTTTCGTATATAGGTACCTATACTTTAATTCTTTAAAGACTTTTGAAACATTTTTAATAAAACAAAAAAACTGATCAAAATCCGTTGCACCAATTTTTGAGAAAATCGAAAATAAAAAAAATAGTTCTATGGGAGATACCATTTACCTATACATATTACCATTTTTTACTTACTTATCTTACTTACTTAGGTCCTCTGACCTATTACGTCCGTGGGGTTCGCCTTGCGGGGCATAGGGCCTCCTCTAGTCCTACCATTACCATTTATCGGAAATTTTTTTTTTATAAAAATGGTAGCTTTCGGTAATTTTTTTGTAAGCTGTCAGCACGTTGCAAGACAAAACTGTACGGGAGGTACCATTATTTTTGAAAAAAAAAACGTATCGAAGGAATGCCCAAAAACCGCTATGTACCTATACCAACAAGTTTAAAGAAAACGGACCCACCCGTTTAGGCTGCAGCCGAAAGGACAGATTGCGAATTGCGAGACCCACTTTTTTTGACCCTGCTGTCATTGTATATAAAATCTATAGTACTATCATGAACACAAATTTTTTATTCGAACATGTGTCTTGTACGCGTCGCTGAGATCGCCACAAATTAGACAATTGAGACTTAGCTAAATGTAGGGAATAAGTAAATAGAGCGAGAAGAATCTATTATTTACATAATAAGATTCCTTAAAAGGGTCAAGTAAACGTGCATGAAAATATTTTGTTTAGTTAAATTTGTGTTTCAATTAAATTTTAAATTAATTACATTTTTTTACACATACTTTTATGTTCCTCCGCAATGATTTCGTAAAAAAATGTAACCCGACATTCTACCTAAATTTTAAGGCCTCAACCTTAACGATCCGATTATTAGAACAAAAATTATCAGCCCACCAAACCAACTACGAGGGGACCTTTACAATTATTATGAATAAAAAAACCTACTACAAACGTGCATACCTACATATACCAAATTTTTTTTTCCGATTATTGCGTTTTTTCCCTTCCTCGCACTCTCATAAAATTAGCATACAGCGTTCCCGTTCTTATTTTATTATTACGTTTCTTGTTTTGTGAATATTCGGGATTCCAACCATCACTTCACAAAGAAGTCGAACATATGTCCTTAAGATGTCGCTACCTTCACTCCTCTTCATGATATTACTATAGATTTTATATACAATGCTGCTGTCACCGTAATGTCAAGTTTGATCAAAATCTCGAGTTCATTTTTTTTTTAACGAATCCATAACTTGCCATATAGCACATCATGTACATATATCGAAAGTAAAAAATGTTTCGGGCAAGTTCCCAAAAAACGCTAAATAGGTACCAAGTTTGAAGAAAATCGACCCATGCATTATGATATAGCAAACAGAAGGACTGACCGATTGCGAGACCCACACATTTTTCATCTTCGAAAAAACTAAATTTTTGTGGAAAGACTTAATTCTTATGTGTTAAACATTTTTGGGGCAAAACAATAAAAATTAAACAACGACCTTTATAAGGACCACCCTAATTTACCTAACCTATATACACGTATTCGGAAATTTCATGAATAAAAGGCAGAAAAAGTTGATCTGGGTGTATTTCTAAAACAAGAAAAACTCTCAAAATAAATTTAAAAAATATAATTAATTGTCATTTCAGTTTGCTCCGAAAATAGACCAGAAAATAAATTTTAAGGTTGCTCGAGAATGTTTCTCCTTTTTCTGCATTACCTGACGGAATTTTTTTGTATATTGGGTGAAATGCCGTTCTTATTTTTTTCTGTCATGTATCCTTAAACAGAAAATTTATATTTTGTACGGTGAAATTTTTTGTAAATTAAGCCGGAGATCCCTTTATGCCGAAATTTCCATTTCATTTTCTGGCGTTTCTTCTATGTATTTCTTCCAAATATATTTCCGGTGTTCGTGTTTTTGCCAAAGTATATAGGAAATTTAATTTTTAAATTTAATTTCATCCAAATTAGAATCGATCTCGATATGTAACGAAAACCCATCGACAATCGTTTCATATTTTTTTTTATTTCTAAAATAGCTTCTACTAAGCATTTTACTTTTAGATGCCTCCTTTCCAAACTTAATATACCAACTTATTTTCAATTCCTAAGAAAGGATTGCCCATCAATTTAACACCAATGGAGAGAAAAAATAATAGAATTCCTTGATGAAAGGTCCCCTTTAAAAGTCCTATACAAAGAATATTTACACATATCCAAGACAATTTTAACGTCTTTCGAAAATAAATTGACCAAAGATAATATCAACGAATGGACTATTCTATTTGATGTTTATCCTTTCGCCCATTTTAAGTTGGAAAATGAAGAAAAATATATATATATTTTCTTCTTGTTATTGTTGCTGAAAAAAAAAATTCTCATCCACCCTTGCTATATTATAGATAGTATAGATATCTAGAGAAAAACGTTGAATTAAATTCTATTAGCAATTCGATTGGTCAACAAAAACTCTTAAAATGACCACACATTCCATATATCTGCTCACAATGGACAAATAAACTTTAAGTATCCAATCCACCGAATAGAAGATGAAAAACACAAAAAAATGAATTCTACCCTGGGCAACATATATATGTATTTATAAGAAAATACAGGCGCTACATTTGTGAACATCCTTATGGCAAAAGATATCATTACAAGGATCAAAGTTCCCACTGTGCCGCACCAGATAGAAACTATACAGAAAGCAAACGGAAAATAGGGTGTTTTTAGTGAAAACCCCAAAACAATAACCTATCTTAACCACTCCCACCATCTAAAAAACCTTTTATTGCACAGCCATACAAGATTCGGGGAGACGCGGGGCCTGACGACGACCGACGACGGTGAACGATGCTCTCTGCTTCTTATGTTGTTGATGTCTAAAACTTGAATTCACGCTGCAATTCGTGGATGACAAATCTCAAGACGAAACCATGAAAGGATATGAAAGTGTATATAATATATATTCTTCTTCCATTTCGCCAGCTATCTATTTCTAATGTCGACAACAGACTTTAGTATGTATGCGGGAGATGGCAAAAAATAGTATAAGAATCTGTCGCTGGTCCACCCACTAGAAAAGAGGACGATGTGGAAGGGGGTAAACTATGAGTGTAACAACTGCGACAAGCACCCTGAGTGTGGCTTTGATAGCGTTGCGAATTCCTTTGCAAAGCGATCCTGCATAATCACACAACCTATATTGTAACATATTAATGCCGTTGGCGGAATTTTGCCAGCTTCGTACCTTATTGCCAAAACAATAAGTAAATGTTTATTTGGATTCACAGAATTTTGCTCCACGCCCCAGGATGCGTTTATAGGGCTGGTTAATAAAGTTTTATTCCACTATATAAAGATTTTACGTCTTCGTGCGTCGGAGGCATTAACAACTAAAATTTCCAAGACATGTACAAATTGATAAATTTGCGATTTGTTGAGAGCAAAGGCTTGGATTTGCATACAATTTGCAGCTTTTTGTACTCTTTGCAAATTTTAAGGATGAAATTTTTCTAAAAACTTAAAGTTGTGCTAGCTATTTTTTGCTCATAAAATGAAACTAAAAACCGAAGAGATAAAAAAAAATCCGCATTTTTACAGCTTTTACGACCGTACGTAATTGTTGCGAAACGCCTAAGGATGAAGTTGGCACCGCCATTTTTTGTTTTCAAAATAAAAAGTTGTGCTGTATTTTGCTCAATTTGTGCCGTAAATATTTTTTTTTAATTCGCAAATTTGCAAATTTTTTGAAAAATTTCGATTTTCGGAAACACCAAAATTTTTCTGTATTGTGTTCAAAAAAATGACACAGAGAACCGAAGAGATAGAAATAAATTCGTGTATTAGCAGATTTTAGAACCAAAAATATATTTTGCGAAGTGTTAAATTAAAACCACTATTTTCGATTTTCAAAAAAAAAAAAGAAAAGTTGTGGCAGCACAAGTTGGTCACATCGCAGCACAACCGTTTTCTTACAAAAATCAAAAATGACCGGTGCTAACTTACTCGCACATTTAAAAATCTCAAGATGAAAGTTCATCTTTAGGATATTCCTCTTTTTTTTCCTGGACAAATTCACCTTGTTTGGATTCTCCTAGGGATAACCAAGATAGCGATGGACTAGTGTATTATGTGTTCACTGCCAAACTCATCCTTTTGATGTTTTCTATTATTTTTTTTTGTCGGATCAGTCTCCCCGTTGGGGGGTTGATGATACTCTTGCGTTGAAAATTTCTATAGTTCTATATGCTGTTTGTCTTAGAGAGCTGGGTGTTTATACTGTTCTCGACATAGAGAATGCGAGCCACTCTCTGAAATGGGAAAATTTATTATGTTTTTACGCTTGGTTTGTTTTAGCTTACCACTTCGACTATATATACGAGTAGGTATAGAGTTCCGAGATGGCCGCCTGAAATAAAAATATAGTCTCAAAGGAAGAAGGCAGCTCATAATATACAACAACAACAACGAAAAAGGACCACTATGAGCATAATCAAATATACACTTTGAGCCCCCCTGCCGGTATATAGGATGTGTCACACATATGTGTCTTGTTGTGAGGCTTCTTCTTTATTCTTATATAGTTTCCTTTTTTTTTTTGCAAACCCCATTCCTCTTAAGTGGCAATATCGTTAAAAGCACTCTCCCAAAAGAAACGACGACTATACAAAAGGATGCGAACAAAAGGACTTCGGTCTTCCTCTTCGAGGTAATAAAAATGGCGACTGTTTAGCTAAACACTTTTATTGGTAGAAGAAAAAAAATAATATACACTCTCGCTATGGAGTTCGAGTGTGTATATATTTATTAAACTAGTTACGGCTATAAATTGCATAGATTTGCTATACTTGATAACAGAGTATACTTAGCTCAGAAAGAAAAGAAATTAAAATAAATATCATTCTTAAGCTAAAAGTGGCATCAAACCAAAAAAGGAAAAAGATATAGCGCTTCTTATCGGAACATCACACAGTGGGTGGCACTTTTAAAAAGAAAATATAACATCTAAATGAGAGCAATAAAACGTTTTTTTTTTTTTCGTCAAATAAACGTTAATTTCTCTCAATTAGTTACAGAGATACAGACAGACGCATAGATATAAATAAAGGGATTACAAAATAATAATATTAGTGATGCAGTAAGTTAATGCGTAGGAATAGAGGTAGACATGACATCAAAATTTAAGAATTTTAAGCAAGAGCATTTTGGAATTTTTATCAAAAAATAATGGCGCAAAAACTTTAGACGATTAACTACGATATTGCAGGATTTTTAGTTTGATGCTAGGTTAAAAACAGAATTTTTAACCGAAAAATCGTCTTTTTAACAATTTATTAAAATTTAAATCACCAAAAGCTTATTTTATCATATAAAAACCATACTAACTCCAAATGTCACTTTGATGATTACAAATGTAAAAATGGTATGTTTGTTTACTTTTTTTTAATTAACTGTCACTGTTTTAGGCGTGTTCAGCGCTGAAGTTCATTAATAAAATAGATTTGGTACGATACTTCTTAAGAAAATTTAAAATTAAGAACATTTTAGTTAAGAGTTTTAAAGACAAATTTTGTTAAGTTGTATAATGCTAACACTTATATAATAATGTTTTTGTTTATCTAAAAGTTGTGGGAACTTCAAGTAAAAATTTAGTCAAACCTAAAAACGAGCTTATGGTATTGATACCTATTAACAAAAGTTTTAGTTTTTGTTTAAGAAAGTAGTAAGCTTACCAAATTTTCAAATTATTGTTAAGTATAAAAATTATAATTTAAGTAAGGGTTAATGTAAGCAAAAATTAAAAAAAAAATAATAAAAAAGGGCAATTTATACTTCAGAATCTTGACTAATTTTACTCCGTCAAAAATTGACCCAGTTGAATCCAATTTTTTTCCTTAACATTTGACAACAAAACTGTGAAATTTAGCTGAGGAATCCAGTTTGTATTAATTGTGAGATTGCTGAGATCTTCGAGATCTCAGAAATATAAAATGGCCAATCGATTTAATTCTGACTATAGCTCGAAATTCTTTTTTTTCAAGATGTTTCAAGGTGTTGGCAACAAAAAAATAAAGTATAAAATATTTTATTTCTTGAAGAAGTCTTATTTCAACTCATATGAAAAGAATAAACTATGAAAGCAAAAAGTATTTTATAAAGTCTTTTATATGATGTAGCAAAATTAACACCCCTATTACGATTGTCAATTATCAATACGATATTTGATGTTTATCAACAAAATTAATGAATGGTATCGTTGTCAAAAATCAAAATTTTTGATGAAGTGAACACTTTTTGATCAATTGTGAATTTGAATCAGTTGACAATCTTCGTATTATCGTTGTCAAAATTATTGTTTTTTATCAAATTTTAAGTCAATTACAAATAAGACGTTGATAAATTATTTTGCGGGGATCGTGTAAGCTCAAAATTGAATAATTATTCATCTTTAATGTAATCAATCGAACCTTTTTGCTGTTGAATATGATATTGAAGAAGAAGATACTAGTGTAAGTTAAATTGGACATTTTTGATTTTTTTTTTTTTCAGACTAAAATATGTATGATTATTTTTGTATTTTATATTTTTTTCTTATTTTTTTAATCATTTAGCATTTTTATTTCCGTATAAAGGAAATAAATTGCTGCAGAATAAAATGTCTGTTTTTTTCTTAATTGAGTGGCTATACGTATTATATGAGAGTATTTTTGTATTTTTTTGTTTTGTTTCGATGTCAAATAGTGTTAAAAATAAAATAAAATTGTAATTTTTTGTTTTTACCCAATTGTATGGTATTTAAACAAACAGTTAAATTTATACCGAAATCGTTGGAGCCGTTGACGAGAATAATTAATTTTTCCTCTACAATTTTTTGTTATAAAAAAAACCAAAGATTTCGTTATTCAAAATATTGATTTGTGAGATATCGTTATAGCGTTCCCCCAAAAAATAACCATTGAATGTGCCACAAAAAAACTTTTCAAAAATCACAGAACGCATAAGATATTCTAACACGAATAAAAGTCAAATGTCCACGCTCTCGTATTAATCGCCTAGAACTATAAAGTTATCTACTTATGTAAACATTTTCAGATAGATTTGAGTTGTTGTTGCATCAGCTTTTTTTTAAACAAGGGTATAACTTTGGATAGGTAAGGTACCTGAGCGCGGTCAATCAATAGTGCGCTGTTTGAGAATGGGAAAAGAGAAAACCGAATCATTTTGTTGGAATTTCTTGTTCATAAATTTTTACCCAGAAAAGAGATTATCTAACAAAATTATAATCGATTTTTTTAAGAAAAACGACGAAATAAGTTGAACGAAATATAATTTTTTTTTTTTTTTTGAAAAATTTTATAAGACCTGTCAAACTACACAAAGAATTTACGAAGTTGAATATATTTAGTATCAACGACTGCATTATTGTTAAAGATATATATTTATATTTTAAGGCAATATTCAAAAATTATTTGAAAACATAATTTAATTATTGTAAATGAGACGAAAATTTACCTATACCAAATAACTGAAACTGTTTTCAACGAAAAGAAAAAATATAAATTTCCTTTCAAAAATCCCTCAACTGAAAAAATAAATAACAACAAAAACTAAATCTTGGAAAAATTTCTAATATAGAGAAACTTTTTAAAGTTTTTTTTTGTAAGATGGCGACCACTTCCTTCTTTTTTAATGATACCTCAAATGCAAACGATTTTTTCAATAATATATCGAAGACATCTCTATCAAAATTAAATCATATTTATTTTGTTTGCAAGGAATTTAATTTATTTAAAAAAAAAAAACTCCAACTTGTGTCGTATTATGTACTAATTTTCCTTTTTTTCTGTGGGAAATAAAAAGGGGAAACATTTAGGGACAAGAAGGGAATTTTTCGACTAACTGAAAGGATTTCTCTTTAAAATGCTCACCAGCATTGCCCTGGCCAATTAATTCTGAGCAAAAAGACAGCGGAGACTTCTTCTGCAAATAACCTGATACCTATGTGTTACCGCAGCCAAAAAAAAGAGTCGTTTTGAAAATAAATCCTTTTAAAAATAATTGCAAAATTTTTGAAAATGTCAAATTTTAAGAATTACCAAAGCTTTTTTAATTTATAAAACAAAAATTTAATACATAAACAAATATTGCAATAGAATGCAAAGTTTTGCTTTTCATAAAAAAAACTTAACATTCTTTGAGTTAAAATTATTGTGAAAAATGTGTTCTTTAAAAAAAATCTCCGATCTAATCATCATCATGTGGTTACTCTGCCTGCTACCTACAACAAGCTATTAATTTCGCTTGTCGAACAGTGTACTGCATGATCTAAATTTTTGGTTCATGATTTCGCTCTGTCATTTTTGTATGGGATTTTTCGTTTCGCATCAGCAGCGTTTATTTTTGTTTCTGAGAAAAAACAGATGAATCTTTCGGAATAAACAAATCAACAAAACTTATAGGAACGCTGTTTAAGCCTGTGTATATATTGATAGACCCTTGTTTGAAATTTCAAAATAGTTCAATTTCAAAGGAAGTAGGTATATGTATTTATTGGTTTGAATGTTTAAAAATTTACTTTAACTTACTCAATTTTTGTATCCTTCTTGTATATGATTTAAAACATGCCGTGAAACTCTTTAATGTTTCAATTTTTATTTTTAAATTTAATATCCAAAAGTGTTATCTATAGGTACAATTCGTTTGCAAATTAAAAAAAAATATTTCAAAGAGGGTAATTTGTTCGATATCCCATACCACTCCACATGACCGCTCAAGCCATTTTACTAAAGAAAGCAATAAAAGTATAATAACTTCACAAATTTGAACCCTTTCACCCTAACACATATATTTAAAGGAAAAGAACGACCATATCAAATGCCCATGGTTAAACTGAATATATTGTGCTTTCAAATTGAATTTGTTGGTCCAAATAAATGGTTATATTTATTTTTTGTGTCGGTTTTCAATTTCTCTCCTGGGCATTTGTTAATATTGTCCATCATCATGGTGGTAAAAAGTAAACATACATATAAAGTTATGTTACATTCGTCCTGTGAATTTAAAAATGTGCCCTAAAAGACCTATGCTTCATTAATTCTAGGAAAATATCTTCATTCCTGCTATGGGGCACATACATACATATATATACAAAATGATGGTGTGAGAATAATTCCACTTCGTCTTTCAAAACACAAAGCTTGAAAAATGATGCTTCAAAAATATACGAGTACGACAAGGTGCATTAAGTCAAACACTATCCCAGGAACTGTGTAAAGTTGTTATGGTTTCGTTGGTCTTTGAATTTATTTATTTCTTTTTTTTTTTTTTTTTTGATTATTATATAGAAAAGGATTGTCACCTGATTGTCAACCATTGTGTACTTGGTTTGAAGCTTTCAGTTGAAAACACCATTGGTATATATACGAGTAGGTACGCACAACAAACAAGAGCAAGTAGATTCCACTTTAGACAGACGGGGCTTTGTTATAGGTAAAGGATTCATACAAATGAACTCTGAAATGTATGTAAATTGATGCAGATCTCTCTGTCATCATCGAAGCTAAAAAGGGGGCGATGAAGGAGTTGTTTTGCGTCTTCATCGTCGGTCGGTCGTCCTAGATTGTCATAATATACCTACAGAACAGCGAATAGAATCAGGATTTAGCATCAATAGCAATTGAAGCAGATTTAGTATAGTAAAGCGAGAGATCGTTTTTCGAATAATTAACAAAGTGAAATAGGAAATAGCTTTCAATTTATTAGATTTTTTAAGCACCCGTTAACTCTTTTGCAGTGATGACAAATGTATTTTTTTGTCAAGAAAAATAAAGTGATTTTGAGTACCTTATAGATTAAACGCATTTATATACATCCTCTTCATTCAAATACACGTTTATATCGCACGTACAAGCTATTATACCCCACTATTACGGTTGGCGAATCGAACGTTCGAAGTGAGATGTTTGCATTAGCGAACTAACGAATGACGTTCAAATCAATGACATTTGGATAACCACAGTCCACAATAGAGTGAGATCAAACTTTAAATTTTTTTTGACATTTAAGGCGAATCAAAGGTTCTCAATTCGGCAATTTTAATACTGATTTCTTACACTCAGTTTATTCGTTCGACTCGCCAGCGGTAATAGGGGGTATAATTATTCAAGTCAAAGTGGCTTATCATTGAAGATGTCGACTCCTTGGGTAGATATATTAGTTTATTAATATAATTACATATATTATAGTATAAGCTGCTAATTTGAAACAAAAAGCCCAACAAATTGACACCTATATAATAGGCGACATTAAAACCGGCGGAAGAATTTCTACGGAATTATCCGTTTTTTAGTCTTGCAGGTTAATTCAAAGACCAACAGAAAATTAGCGAAACAATTACTATTGGTGGTCGATTAAAATTTATTTTCAGAATTGTAGGGTTATTTTCGAAACGGCCGGCACCCATTTCTTACTTTTTTTTACTTGATATATACATATATTTATATATTAGGGCAAGTATTGGTTTAGTGTACAAAAAACAACGAATCACAACCTCGTTTTTTTACATGATAGAAATAATTTTGACAAAGCTAAACGGGTGGACCGATTTTCTTCAAATTTGGTAGGTACAGAGAATTTGTATGTGATTCCTTAGAAAGGAAATTCGAGTTTTTGTTAAAGCTCATATCTGAACGGTCTATGCAATTAGGTACCTGCAACGATTTAATTTTTTTATAACATTTTCTAACTATTTTAGACAATGGCTATATAGCTGGATTAGATTTCCTTAGAATACTCTTGGCACCTGTCCACATAGCCACTTTCTAAATATTTGGACATCTCCTTTGGTCTGTTTGGAAACGTGAAATTTCTTGCGAGTTTGCACAAATTTTCGAAAAAATTTCACAATTTTCTAACAAAACCCATAGAAAAAAACTATGATTTTTGGAAATTTGTTGAAAAAAGGTTACCATACAGGCATTTTATTAAATAAGCGCATTCCAATCTTAGAATATATGTGTATAGAATAAAAAAGCAAATTGGTTGAAAATAAAAATATACTTCAATCACTTGAATTATAAGCTGAACCCCGCATATCTGTCAAAATTTTAATTATCGTCCAGGTCGAATTAGTTTTCGTTGGTGATGGCAAAGCACTCAAATCCATTGGACGTCCGTACCGTAGTTACCAGCAATTTTACTTACTTTATGTGAGATATGAGACACAGCTTACTTCATAACTGTGAAATGAAAAAAAATTACACATTGCATTGTTATAGGTGTTTTTACAGCATTTAAAATAGAAACGCATGTAGTTTTATATTTTTTTTTGTTCAATGAATTATTGCATATTATGTATTCACTTTATTTACTTTTATTTTTGCTTTTTTATTTAATTTACTAAGCTTTTTTACCATTTTAACGATTTAAAATCTCAAAACACATTCCTCAAAAAAACTGTTTAAATTTTTGTAGGCCCTTTTTAGCTGTCCAACTGCACGGCTTCCCTGTGTGAATGCATTTGTGATTGTTTAAATCAAACTACATATTTAGAAAAAAGTCTCACTTTTTCCTGGATATGCCCGTTCCCCTATTCCTTCTTCTAAGACTGATATAAGCCGCGTTTTATTATCTACGGATCTAGATCGGGATCATCTTTTAAAACGTAATACAACAACAAATTTGGATCTTGCTCTGTATCTGGATCTATTTTAAAGATCCGAAAATAAGTTTTAACTCTGGCGAGCAGACGGCTCTTTAGTCGGTAGGGAGTACAAACTGTAGTGTAAAGAAAGAAGACAGTATCTGCATGAAAAATAAACAAACATAAGAAAAAAAGAGATGAGCATACAACACTGTTGTCATTATGGATCCGTATCGTTTTATTTTCATGGGATGATCCTGATCCAGATCCGTAGATAATAAAACACGGCTATAAGCTGTGTTTTATTATCACGGCTATAAGCTGTGTTTTATTATCTGCGGGTCTGGGTCGGGGTTATCTTTTAACACGTAATACAAAAACAAATTTGGATCTAGGTTTCTATCGGGGTTTGCTTTATGGAACCAGAATTAAGTTCTTACTCTGGCGGGTAGACGGCTCCTCAGTCGGTAGAGAGTACAAACTGCAGTGCGAGGAAAAAAGACATTATCTAAATGTAAAATAAACAAACATAAGACAAAAAGAGATGAGCATACAACAGTGTTTTCATTAGAAACCGTATCGTTTTATTATATCGGGGTGAACCATATGGGTTAAGGCTTAACTACATAAGCCAAAAAGTACTGAAGTACAAAAGTAAAAATATTTTTTTTACCGCCAGCGCCGTTGTTTTGTGAAAAAGAATACACAAATTTGTTTTTAAACCAAAATTTAAGCTTTCTGCATCATTTTTATAAGTTTTATAGTCAGAAAAACTGTCACAAAATCAATTTAAAAATTTTCACTTTTGCACTTTTTCACTTTTTTGGCTTATGTAGTTGAGGCTTTATTGGCGATAATAAAACGCGGCTATTATAGTCTTGGAAGCAGTTCGGTTTGAAGTAAGTGAAACAGGGATGTTTAATCCGGACCATGGATTGAATGACCCTTTATGTCGACAATTACCATATGAATGAAAGAATACAAGATTACGCCATTTCATTTTTTGTCTTCTTTTGCTGACGTCATATGAGAAGAATAAATTTGACAGCCGAGTATCTCTCGTGCGCTAATAATAATAATTTGTTAAAAAAAATTTACATTTTACGTTTTTCAAAAAATACTGTGCCTTGTAATAGCCGTTCTTCAGCAGTTCTTTGAATTTTCACTGAATTTTGCATGGTTTTCCGTCTAAATGGGTTCTTGTAGGTGAGTGCATAAGTATAATTTTCACATAAGAAAAAAGCTATCTTGAATGTCAATGTCATTGGGCTGGACAGGAATAAATACCTATATCAAGAGTATAGATTTAATTTTTGTAAACTACTAACAGCACCCAGCCGTGACCGATTACTTCCTCTCTTCATTTTATTCTTTCAGTATTTTCTGCTGGTCTTATTTTTCCTTTATAGATATACTTATAAGTAAAAAAAAACTCAATATACAATAATTATTTATCTAAAAATAATTAAAGTTTCACAAAATCGTTAAGAATCGTTTTGAATTAGTAAATTTGTATAACACTACCTTGAATCAATTAATACAATTTTTATGTTTTATTTTAGGTCTTAAAAACATTACTCTTTTAACTACCTTGAATAAAATTATTGTTACCCGTTTTATATTAATTGCTCCAATTCAATCATCATTTATGTAAATCCTCAAAACGATCACGAAATTAAATATTTCAAAAAGGCGACGTTTAGGTATGTTAATACAAACTTCTTTTTTTTATATTTATGTTATACGAATGTGGGTCAACTAACCGTTCATAATTCAGATATTCTGGACGACGATGGCTATGCCGACGATTGCACACAAAATTATCACAAAAAACTCGGGGTAGGAAAAATGATAAGTATTTTTTTTGTACAGCCAAGGACTTTTATGAGGACATTATTTTTGGAGCTTTGCATGTTAAGAACTAGCTATGCCGTTTGTGAGCAATTAGTTTTGATTCAGATTTTAGATTAACAATAACACGATTTTTAATAATGTTTTTCCTGATTACGTGAAAATTAAATAAAATTCTATAAAGTGTTAGTGTTAAACGAAATTATTATTATGATAATTAGCATTTTCTTTTCTTAAGGACTTTTTTTTATATTCACTTAATATAAGAATTCTATCATTACTGTAAATGCTTTTTAATTTCAGAATTAATAAAAAAATATATTTTCAAATAATTAAACTATAATATCTTACGAAACCCTCAAAAAGTAGCTAGGTACTCTTCTTTAATAGATTCTAAATTGACTATATTATTTTTGTAATTATATATGCGGTCACCCAATGTGCCCTTTTCAGAACCCAATGAAAACCCCATTGTCTATAATGGTTTTAATATTATATATGTAGCTCTTCTATAAGTTCTATATAGTTAGCTCTTGTGTATAAAAAGAAAATTCAAAGTAGATATTTGCTGGATGTGACGAACATTAACAGCCCATATCGCTCAGCAGTTTCCCATTAGCACACATAGAAAACAAGGATAATTACCACACGGTTAGGGAATTGGATAAATCTGCAAATAATTATACAGGACGAGGTTATGTTAATTGGGAGCTCATCCGCCTGGTGCTTTAACCCCATTTCAAGCAAACATCAGTATAGTCGTCACCGAGTCCTTTCAATTTAAATTTACTCATCGTATATAGAATTGTTTAAGCGCCGGGATTTCATTTTGCTCCTTCAGTTTAACACTTAAGTGTTTATGTTTGTGTTTGTGTGTGTGTGTGTATGGTGGATCATATTTTTCTGGGTATGTGTATAGCTGTAGAACATTAATGTGTCTTTAAGCATTTAAAATGGTTTTGTTAACAATTATTCCTGATGTCGTTATGCTTGGGATCAACTTTGTTCTTTGTTTGCATTTGCACAAGGATGAATATATATATGTACATATATACATAATATATTCTAGTCCCTTTTAGCTTTATGCGAGACATCGTTCTGTCGTTCTGTTAAAACCGCGACAATGACAGAACGGAACCAAAGAATTTGCATATCTTACCTAACAACAAACGTAGCTGTATTTCAAAGTTTCTATATACCTACATATTATGTAGGTATTTATGTAGGTAGTAGATACCTAAATATATTTTTATTGAAAAGACAACAACAAAAAAATGTTCCCGGCGAATAATTTCCAGGTACGAAAATTGTTTAATTTTTTAATAAAATAATTACATGAACTTGGTTTTTTTGCCCAAAAAAAAAAAACATGAGATATCAATAATTTATATTTTACGCTTCGGGAGCTCGGGACCCACACTGACCAACACATAAAAAAAAGGAAATCTTGTGCTGCCCAAAATACAAGGTCAATTTGTCTGTTTGGTAACTTGAAACGTTGTATGACGTCGTAGGACGTTGCACAATTTACTGACAAAGCCTATAAAAAATTTTGACAACTATGTCTAATTCCTTTCAACAAAAGAATCGAATTTGTTTCTAATATAGAATCGTTTTTTTTTCTGAAAAATTCGAATTTTTTCTGTCAAAACAAATCTTGCTATAATTTTGCAAGATTCAAAAAAGATTTTACACCGATTTGCACACACACGCAAGATTTAACATT
Organism: Epistrophe grossulariae; assembly: GCA_929447395.1. Taxonomy (NCBI): domain Eukaryota; kingdom Metazoa; phylum Arthropoda; class Insecta; order Diptera; family Syrphidae; genus Epistrophe; species Epistrophe grossulariae. The sequence goes on from OV839568.1 coordinate 105,150,890, forward strand.
TCTAAAAATGGCAAAATTCGATTCTTTTGTTGAAAGGTATTCGACATTAGTAAACTGTAGCTGGGAATTTCTACTTATTGCAGTAGATTTTTTTAAAGGATTTTCAATAAACGTCAGTTTGCTATTCCACGAATGTTTTGTTTTTATATTAATAGGAAATTTTAACTCACGACTGGATTAGTTTAGCTAAGTGTTTTTTTTTATTAATAGGGCTGTAAGTGTTTTAAGTATAAGTTATTCCAAACAGACAGTCAAGAATAATAACCATGTTTTTGAGAATATTCGCTTACATAATTCTAAATGACGTGTCCTTAAAATGGTGCACTCCTGATTCTATACACTGCCGAAGCGTTTTTTCGTTTTCGTGTATAGGTTAGGTACCTACCTACCTATACTCTTTCGAGCACTTGGGTCACCAAAAAAATAGCACTGCGTCAAAACACAATTTTCATACATATAGTGTACCTATGTGTCAGCTGAAGAAATTAACTCACGGCAAGCATATGTTTTCACTGACGAGTTGTATGGCTTTGTATAATCATGAGGCAGCAGTTCTTGAACTTCTGACGCCATTTTGTAGGGTGCATCTGAAGATATTCTCACGAGCGCGGCGTCTCGAAATTCCAAGAACACTTGGTTCTTTCGTAACAGAGAGCCTGAGAAATTGTTAATTGATGAATGACAGCACTTCCTCTATGTTTTCTGGACTTGTGGCCGTCCTATACACATTATGCCATAGAAATAACTCAACTTCAGTCAGGAAATCGAACGCGGCGCGTTGTCGAATTTCGAACCGTAATCGGGAGGCATGATATGCGTATGTAGGTTTCGAAGCTGTGTTAACTTGGCCCCAAAAAGTTTCCAATTTGTTTGATTTTTTTTGTAAAAGATGACCACCTTTTGACTCTTTTTGACCACCCACAGTTATCGAATAAATCGATTTTGTAAAATGGGGGGACCAAGTTTTATAACTTCTATAGATAATTACATACATGTTGAATAGGATTTCTGAATAATATGAAATAAATGCATTACAACAAAAAAATATTTAATATTTCTTTCATAAAAAGCAGCACAATCGGAGGAAAACGACAAAAAAAATCTTATTTTAAAGATGGTGATAGCCCCACAAAACCCGAATTTCCCGCAAACTCAGATTTACTGTCTGAACACAATGCGATGGAGCCGCAGTCGGAGTCGGAGCTGGAACATCTGTCAAAATATTAAATACACACAAAATCAATACTACGAGCAGAATGGAACGCAACTGCAGACGGAGCTGCAGTCGGAGCCGCAAAGGTTCGCCAACTTTTAACTTTTCACGTACAGCATTTTTGACGTTTCAATTTATATGAAGAAAAAAGAAGCCGGAAAAAATATATTGAAGTTTTTAGTGCTTATTTGTGTCGCGAAATAAATTATTAATTAAAAGAAAACTATTGGAAATAATAAACTCGTGGCTGTTTTTTTTTCTTTGAAATATACAAAAAGCTGTACAGTTCATTTGTGGTCAGACAAAAAAAACGACGTACGACATTTTTTGAAAGCAGTTGCAGATCCGGCTCCGATTCCAGTTGCAGCAGGGCATTGTGTTCAGCCAGTTATACTCAAAATTTAACCCCCTACAATTAAAACTTAGGTAGACCACTTCAAAATAATTCTCAGAAGACTCCATATTTCCTGCTAAGAAATTCAGATATGAGTGACTTTGAGGTTGACATAATGTATATACAATCTCCCAAGCCATTCTCGGAATTATTGTTTAAATGTCTGAATATCGCAATATTGGAGAGAAAAATTAAGCCGATGAAGGCATTCCACATTCTTGTAGTGCGGTAAAAGGAGAAAACTCTGTACCTACTTAACAGTTTCGTTATAATATTAAATAATATGAAATGCAACTGATGGCTGTTTTACTGGAATATTGCTTATACAAATATCAATAAAACATCGAGAGACATGAAACGCTTCGACGGTATTCGAGAGACACAAATGCGTTTGTTATCAACGAATCACCATATAAACCTCGAAGCGATACGAGGATATGATTTGTATAATTAAACAAAAGTAGTTATACTTTGTACTTTTGTTTTTGAAGCATTTTTACATAATGTTATATCTAATAACAATGAGATAGATTATAAAGTTCTTCAATAATTTAACTGACCTGACTTTGTTGATACTCCTACAAAACTCTATTTTCTTTGAACTCTAAAATTTTCTTGGATCCATCCTAATATTATGAACTACTGAAATCGGTATAGGAATACATACCTATCTATCCAATTTGATTTATGGTCTTCAATATTTTGCTAAGTCATATAGAAGAACTGAGAATTCTTTGTGATAATTTCCGTTTTGCTCTTTTTATGCTGCAAATGACATAAATATAAGCATCCTTAAGTATTTCCATTACAAAAAAGAGGGCTTTTCTATTGCTTGATGACTTACTGTCTTTTATACGTTCAACCCATGCATAAGTATATAAAGTAGCATCACCCGCGATATGTCATCCCAGGCGTGTGCATACGTTCGATGCAATAAAATATGACACATTTCTGGACTTTTTATACAGTGTTGTGGCGCTGATACTCATGGGAAGTCTCATTAATTTATGGACCTTAAAAAAAGACCCTTCAAAAAAACATCGTTATATAGTGTATATATAGAAATAGATACATTTAGGCTCTAATATACACACAACCCGCAATAACAAACACTATATTTTGATTCGAAACGTTTCTCACTTCATTATATTTCTGAGAAATGAGTTCAACCCCCTTTATATCATCCCAACAGAACCGGATTTAGGGATACGATGACATTTCGAAACAAGGATATTGTAGTAACTAGTTCAAAGATGAGCACATCAAGATTTATATGCGTGCTTATTCCGAACTCAAAAAAAAAAAAATAGAATTGATGATATAGCATGACTTTTGCTTTATTTGGAAGTTATTATTTTATCATATCCTGTGCACGGTCAAGGATATCTATATAACGAAGGATATGCAGCAAGTAGGATATTTGAAAAATATATGAAAGAATAAGAACTCGCGTGGCGCATTGTTATCACAGTAAATGGCTGGGGGTTATGCTCTCGTTCTCGTTATGAATCATTTAGCTTTGAGATATGGTCCAGTAGACATTTAAGCAAACATTAACGCGCACATAAAAAAGTTTCACAAACAATATTTTTTTAAAGTATCTGTATACACACAGTCCACAGACATACTTTATTCTTTTGGGGAGATGGTTATGCTCTGATTTTGCCCTTAAACTGTTGAATCTCTGTACATTAGGATAAAAATATAATTCAACCAAGATTACAACGTTTTTAAAACAATTTCTCTCAGGGATGAGATTTGAATTTAATTTTTATTCTGTTCGCTACTTTACTCAACCGCTGTGCTGAGTGCGCGCCTTTGATCCGTTTTTAATTTAAATTTTATCCTCGGAAGAAGCAACAAAAAAAAAAAGAGATTAAAAGTAAATTGGAGCAACGAAAAATGAAGAAAGGCAAAAAAAAAAACTGATGGAAATTGGCTACAGTAAATATGCCGATTCAAATTTATTCATTTCCGATCACGACGCTTATTGGAAATGTGTGGTTTATAGCTATATCTAGATATATATGTATCCTATCTTTTTTATCTATTTCATCAAAAAAAAAAAATGGAGAGGGTGGTTCCAAATTTTAGATATAAAGACTTAAGGTTATAAGAGTGAGGTTAATGCATAGAAATTGAAATTATATCTAATATATTGAACATTATTTCGTAGCTGTTATTGGAACAAGGTTCAGCCAGAAGACATGCTTTAATTTCGGTCTATAACAACTGTTTGCACGTTCTTAAAAAATATCTATACCTACCTTCAATATCATATACATATATGTACATGTACATATCCATTGAGTTTAGTTAGGTAGAAATAAAAAAAAGTCTTCTTGAGGTGATATACATAGCTTTGAATGTGGCGAATATTTTTGTATTGTTTTTTTTTTGATAAATTATATATTTTTAAATAATTATTTTAATTTAATTTAATTCCCAAAAAGTAGAAGAGAGATATTTTAAAAAAAACGGCAACACTTAGGTAGGTAGGTACATATATATTTTTAAATTTTAATTTAAATCGGCTTAGTTGATAATAAGAAAGACGAAAATGGTTATTTGTGGGAGGGGAGTGAGGAGGTATAATATATCTAAGTAACGACTTGTGATAAAATTAATGGCTATTATAGAAGGTATGGGGTACTAATTTCCAGAACACAGACAAATTTTTGTGGAACTGTAGGAGCTGTATAATTAAGAGAAATATGATTTTTGTTGTTTTTTTTTAACAGGAAAAACAGAAGAAGGGTAGCTGTAGGTCCCATTCTTTACAAGATCGATTTTTTTTTAAATCTTCTATGATTTCTTTAAGAAACCGCTACTCTACTAAGTTAGTTATACAAAATATGCACGACTGGATCGCATGAACTTGTCCTTGTGGTAAATAATTATAATTAAGCCTATTTTTAACAAAAAGTCAAAAGGATTTATAGGTACTCAAAAATGGAGTTTTTATTTGATTTTTTGTTTGTTTTTAATACAATATTTTTTAAACTAAACAGAAGACTACTTGGGCCCATTTTTTAGAATGAAATTGTGCCCTATTGAAAAATAAGGCCTCAACGTAATAAAAAGAAATCTCCAAAAATAAATGAAATAATAATAATAAAATAAATTAAATTTTTTTTTGACAATATGTAGATGGGTAATATATTTTTTTCAAAAATGAAATAATAGATACCTACCTCATTTTGTTTTTTGTATCATATTAAAGTTTCTTTTCGAAATTACTTGCATTAGGTATCTAGCTTGTAGAATTTATCTACAGCAAGGACACTTCTAGTTTTCCTGTCGTTTAGCAATCCATTCAGCACAATTTTTTTTTGAAAAAATCACATAATTTTAGTCAGCTATTCTCTGAGCTGAATGCAAAATGAAAATTCAATCGGTGCTGAAGGGTAGGAGAGCTGCAAGGTGTCCTTGCACGAATTTTAATTTTGCATTCAAGCTGAAAAAAATTGGTTGGTTTTTTAGCTCTTTGCATCATGAAAAAAATTATGCTGGGATTTACACGACTGCCATCATTTCTTAAAATAAAAATAACATAATCCCATAATCATAAACAAGAACACCCGTTTCAGTTTCATATACAAATCCAAATTCACTTCATTGAAATCCCGTTTGGTGTCGTTTTTTTTTTGTTTTTAATTTTTATCTCATACCTCAACCTTATCCAATCTAATAACCATACTCCATATTTCACATAATACTCGATAGAGCAGTTAGAATCGCTTAAAAGAATTTTAAAGTCAGCTGCCAATTTTGACATTTTGCACAAACAAGTCAAGAAAAAAATTGTCCCTTGCAGCAACTCAAAATATTGCGCGTTTTGTATTTTTTATGGATTTACTTTTATAAAAAAAATGTCATCAACGAGTACAAATACATCGTTGGCCTGGAAAAAACCAGATGAAGTAAGAAACCATCACTTGAAACTAAAATCATTTTAAATCTTCCTTCCCCCTACAGCTCATTCGCCTGCACAGGTTGCAGCAGAAGAAAAAGCAACTAACCGCGAGACTGAACAATAATGCGAACAAAATAGAAATTACAGCAAATGACAAAGAAAAGCTGCTAGAAGCTGTCATTGCACAGAAACGAAAGAATCCATTTGCCAAGTAAGGTAATTTGTAGCTCCATAATTCACAGCTAATTGATATAACTATTTCAGATCTTCAGAAACATCTAAAAAACTTAAAGCAAGTGGCCCAGACCTAATCGAAGATGATTCCGTCCTTTCACTCATCACAACTCCACCGATGACCAAAGAGACTGTGGTGAAAGAAACCCCACAGCGCTCTCCACCAGCCAAATTAACCCTAAAGCCTTTCGACCCGAAGACCTTTTCCGAGCTCTTCAGCCAAGAAGCCCAAGAAGATGACTCCGAAGTACTGGAGCAGCAAAAATTTACGAAAAACTTGCCCGTCGACTGGAGCTTGAAAACTCGAGCGCGATTCTTCTGTGAGACTGACATGCCAGCCACTAAACTTAAGACCAGTCAAGAAGCCAGTGGACTAACAGGCTTCGTGAGGTGTATGGACACAAGAAACTCCTCCGGTGGGCTGGATATATCACCAGCAGCAAGACTGAATCAAGCCACCTACTACTGGCAACATCCACATCTGCCATGGTTGACTCTGTTCCCCAGGAGCTCCAAGGACAACAATGGAATTCTCATTAGCGAACGTGAACGCAAAGCTCTCGCCATAGATTGGAGTGACAGCTTCCGCGGACTCTTTCAGTTACTACGAGCCCGACAGTGTCCGTATTTCTATCTCTGTGCGAATTCATTCACAATACTCTTCCGAGCAGCTGGAATTGGTGGTCGAGTAGAAATTCACGCCCTCATGACCCCAACTTCGAAGGGCATCCGATCCTCTCTACGACAGGAGGGCATCGAGTTTACTCTGCCCCTCAAGAAAGAATCTGGTCTCAATAAGTCTGCCGATGGGAGTTTCAACGACGGAAAAGGAGACACATCTGTCGATGGAGCCGAAACCAATGCCGCCGATGATGCCGTTGAAGACGAAGACGAGGAATGGTTCGAGAGCCTGGGAATGGACGAAAAGGAAATCCAGAAAATAAACAACGCCCACGCCAGGCAGCAGCAGTGCAAGGAGATGGCTGACGATTTCAGCGATATCTCCCTGGCGCTAATCGAAGGCATAGAATGTCAAGCGTTCTTCAATTTTCTGCTAAATGCCAAGAGCACAATCACCAGCGTAGGTCGTCTAGCTGGAGTTCCACCAACTCTGCTGGCTCCCGTTGCATTCCCCAAGGCGACCATCCAGAATCTCAGCTCCCGATCCAACAAAGTTAGAATGGACGGGGTTGACTACTTCAGCGTGGAGTTGAAAGGAATCGTTTTGCCAACAGTCCTGCCATATGCCTGCTCCTTGCTTTGCGAGTCGAAGGAAACCTTCAGTGCCACCATGGCGAGCAACATCTCTACTTTGGCATTTAGCAAAGCCTCCGCCAAACTAACGGAATCCGTCAAGGTGGAAGATGAGGCATCAGGAGAGCAGGTATTCGGCAAGGAAAATCTCTCCGACTGCGGTCTTCAAACCGAGCTGCTGGATTCGCTTTGCCGAACTGGGGAGAACTCCGTCGGCCTGATCGAAAGAGTTTGCTACAAAAAGGGTTTCGGGTACGCATGGAGTTGATTATGTTAAATGTTTGTTTATTTATTAAAACTTATTATGTACTAATCTACACTATATACTTTATACTCTTTCTAATGATCAACGATAATCAGTTCATCAATGCTCCAATCCTCATACGAGTGATCTGGCAGATACCTCCTTATGATGATAGGGATTTTCTTTTGCTTTAATTCCTTCATAGCGATTTGTAAGGGATCGGTTTCACCATCCAGTTCAACCATAATGGGAGCACACATGGCTATTTGCAGAGCTCGAGTTCCAAGGACTCGTGCACGTTCGTACTTTGTCATGTATTTGGTCGTTATTCGTTTGGATTTGGGTACTCCGCCGCCGCCTTGTCCTTGAGCGATGATTTCGATATTATCAACTTCTTCGTCTTGATTAATGTCGTCGATGTTATCGTCCTCGTCGACATCATCAAAATCCTCACCGCCAACACTGAAATGTTTGTTGTTTTGAGGTTAGTTTTAGAAATAACTCGAATATTGTCAACTTACTCGTCGTTTTCGAAATCTCCTTCATCCATGGTTTATTTTATATAACTTTTCGTTATAGGAAGGATATAAACTAATATTTTTCTCGAAAGTAAATTAATTTCAGAAAAGAACTAGAACTTTTTGTTTTGCGTGCTTCCAATCCACGAAATTATGAATCAGGATGAAAACTGAAAACAAGAAACAACACGTTGACGTTTGACAGTTCAGTTTAACTTTGGCATCTCATTCAAGGGTACGTTCGTACTTTTGCGTGACCCTGTTTAAGCCTAGTACGCTGCTGATGCGAAACGAAAATTTCCTGTGATCTCCAAACATACAACGAAACGCTTGCGAAAACACAACGAAAAATATCCGTGGAGAGTTTCACTAGTTCCAAAAACAAAATCAAACATAAACACAAAAAATCAAAGAAACCCATGATGTAAGAAAATGATAAACAAAAACAAACACAAATAAAACTCAAATGTCATTTTTTCGCACACAATAAATAGTCTGTATAATTAATTCAGTGCGAAAAAGGAGCGGAGACTTCTCCAAATAATCTGCTACAATTATAAATTTCACTCTTCGAACAGCGTACTGCAAAACGAAAAGCTGAACGAAATTTTCCGTTTACGATTTCGTTGTGTCATTTTTGTATGGGATTTTTCGTTTCGCATCAGCAGCGTACTAGGCTTTAGATAGTGATTTTTCACTACTAAAGCCTAGTACGCTGCTGATGCGAAACGAAAATTTCCTGTGATCTCCAAACAGACAACGAAACCCTTGCGAAAACACAACGGAAAATATCCTTGGAGAGATTCACTTATTCCTAAAACAAAATCAAACACAAACGCAAAAAATCAGAGAAACTCATGATGTAAGAAAACGATAAACAAAAAAAAAAAACACAAAAAAACTCAAATGTCATTTTTCCGCACACAATAAATGGTCTGTATAATTAATTCAGTGCGAAAAAGGAGCGGAGACTTCTCCAAATAATCTGCTACAATTATAAATTCCGCTCTTCGAACAGCGTACTGCAAAACGAAAAGCAGAACGAAATTTTCCGTTTTTGATTTCGTTGTGTCATTTTTGTATGGGATTTTTCTTTTCGCATCAGCAGCGTACTAGGCTTAATGTCGAATTCCTTTCAACAAAAGAATCGACTTTTTTTCTAAAAAGAATCGATTTTTTTCTGTCGTTGAAAGGAATACGAAAAGACGAAAAGAACCGATTTTTTTGTGATTGTGTGTGTGGCACTTGACAGCAGCAAATTTTGAAGTAAAATGTCCAGAAAATATTCAATTTGGAAAATATTGGGGGTATTCCCGATCCGATGCAACTGGTATTGTATAAATGCAAAAGTAGGCGTGTTTTGTTGACTTTCTAATGTGAACATTAAGCTAGGACCGCACTCGGCGGAACTGCACTTCAGCGGAACTGAACTTCACGACTTATTTGTAGGAAATTGTATGAGCTATATCGCACTAAGCGACAACTGCACTTCACGGCGCGACACTATGCGACAAAGTTAGTAATCTGACCAAATGTGTCGCGACGTGAAGTTTCGTTCAGTTTCGTGCGAAAGTGTGCACGGTGTCGCTGAAGTGCAGTTCCACCTAGTGCGGTTCTACCTTTAAGGGCCAGTTGTACAATAGTGGTTCAGCCTCGGTTCAAGATTTTAATTCACCGATTTCGGCGGATTAACTAAGGTTCAACGCTGGTTCAAGTATGTAATTGGTTATTATCACACACTTGAACAGTAAACCACTGTTGAAACTCAATTAATCTCCCGGAATCGATGGATACAAATTGCTGAACCACGGTTTAAATATTTGTACAACTGGCCCTAAGAAATTTTTCACATTAATCCAACTTTTAACATGCAAATGCAAAAACAACAAGTTAAAAGCACTTTCAAACTTCAGTAACTCTAATGTGAACATTAACTTTCCAATGAATTTGCTTGTTATGTTGGTATCTTTGCATGTTTTTCAGGAAAATATGTTCAGTGAGTATGGTAGTTTTTAAAATATTTTAAAAAAATAACTTTTGTATGAAGATTTAAAATTATACGGCGAATTATTTTATTAAAAAATAACGAAATACATTTTCGATGATGCAAATAAAATTATTTTAATAAAAATTATCATCCACAATTGTTAAATCATATATGGCAGTTAGAGATAAATGCTGGGGCGCATAAGGACATTTTTAGCTGGATTTTTGAGGAATGTGATTTGAGATTTTAAATCATTAAAATATTAAAAATATTAGATATAGTAAGAAGTTTACAATTTTTTCATTTCAAGCCTAGTACGCAGTTCGGGAAAAATTTTATTTCTCATACAAATTTTTTCCCAGGACAAATTTTGTCTCGGACTTTTCTTAAGCAGTAAAAACATCACTTCACATTACTTTATGTAGAATATGAGACACAATAAGCTCTCAAAATAAAAAAAAAAATTGTTAACTCCTTATTATATGTATGTATGTAGCACCCCATATTAATATTTTTCAAAATAAAGTATTACAAGTAGGTATTCACTATTTTTACTATTATTTCAGTTTTTTATTTAGTTTAATAAGTTTTGTTCACTATTTTATCTTTTTAAAATCTCGAAACAAAATTTTATACCGCGGCAAATGACAGCTATGACCCGAGCAAATAGTGCCAACATTCCGATGCAAAATGTCTTAATAAAACTGGAGTGGAAAGCTAAAGAGTTTCGTTGAGCATTTCCTAATGTGAACATTAGGGCCAGTTGTACAATAGTGGTTCAGCCTCGGTTCAAGATTTTAATTCACCGATTTCGGCGGATTACTAAGGTTCAACGCTGGTTCAAGTATGTAATCGGTTATTATCACACATTTGAACAGTAACCCACTGTTGAAACTCGAATAATCCGCCGAAATCGGTGGATAAAAATTGCTGAACCACGGTTTAAATATTTGTACAACTGGCCCTAAGGGACAGTTGTACAATAGTGGTTCAGCCTCGGTTCAAGATTTTAACTCACCGATTTCGGCGGATTAACTAAATTGACAAAAAAATTCTCCTCAAATTGTTGACCGGGGAGATTTCGTTTTCCCCTCTTACTTCTTGTCTTCTTACCCTAAAAATAAGAAGATAAGGAAGAGACGTGTATCTCACATATACAGTGTATTTGAGTGAAGCACCAAATTAAAAAAAAATATATTCCCGATCTGTCATTTTGCCGAGCTATAGGAAAGTGTATTTAGATTTTAAAACCTTAAAATAGTAAAAATACTAAATATAAAAGTGAAATAAAAGTTAACACAGTGATTACTTGCCTTGAGGCTTTAAGCCTCAACTACATAAGCCAAAAAAGTGAAAAAGTGCAAAAGTGAAAATTTTTAAATTGATTTTGTGATAGTTTTTCTGACTAGAAAACTTATAAAAATGATGCAGAAAGCTTAAATTTTGGTTTAAAAACAAATTTGTGTATTCTTTTTCACAAAACAACGGCGCTAGCGGTAAAAAAAATATTTTTACTTTTGTACTTCAGTACTTTTTGGCTTATGTAGTTAAGCCTTAAATGTTCACATTAGGAAATGCTCAAAAAAACTCTTAAGCTTTCCAATTTCATTAAGACATTTCGCCTCGGAAGTCTGTTGGCACTATTTACTCGGGCCATCTGTCATTTGCCGAGGTATAAAATAGTGTTTCGAGATTTTAAAAAGATAAAATAAATGAATCAGCCCGTAAAATGAAAAATTGTAAACTCATTATATAGACGACGTGTTTACAAGATTTAACATAGCACATAGCATAGTAATTTTATATTTAAATAAATTATTGCGTGTATTCACTATATTTATTTCACTTTTGTATTTAGTTTAATAAGTTTTTTTTCAATATTTTAATGATTTAAAATCTTAAAACGCATCCCTAAAAAAAACAGCTAAATATTTCTTGGGCACTATTTACTTTTATATCACTTGTTTCTTTAATTTACTAAGATTTTTTACCATTTTAACGATTTAAAAACTCAAAACACATTCCTCAAAAAAACTGATAAAAATTACTTTAGGCGCCCCCGCATTTAACTGTCTAACTGTACGCCTTCCCCTGTGTGGATGCATTTGTGTTTGTGTAAGACCCTGTTTAGATTGTGACATGCTTGCACTACGTAGTGAATAGTCATGTCGTGTCTACACTAGAAATTTTTCAGTCATGTTTATCGCTGAATTCTGATGGAATATCTGTGAATTGGGACATTTGATTCGGTGCGCTACAATAAGTAGTTGAAAAATATGGTAGAAATTGCAATTTTAGTAATTAAATCTACTTCAGCATCTTTGCTGTTATCAATCCACCAATTCAATATGCATTTTTTGCGCCTACCCCTGATCAATTATACATTTCATATTTTTGTTCTCATCTACCTCACTCTTTATCGAACTACAAAAAAATGAAAAAATGGTATTAAATGGAACATTTCGGATATGAAACATGACTGCTCACTACAATCTTTTTGTTTTATTCCTGTCTGTCGCCTTCCTTTCCAACTCACCGATTTCAGCTACAAACTGCCGTCACTACGTAGTGGGCAGTCACAATTTAAACAGGGTATAACTCACACTATTTTGAAAAATGTTTCACTTTTTCCTCGATATGCCCGTTCCTCTATTTCTTCTTTTAAGTTCTCGCCTATAAACTGAAAGTTGTTGGAAACTCAGTTTCATCGTGTGAAAGGGGATTATGTAACCAAAAATTGCTCTCGTCTAAAAGCAGCCATGGCGTTCAGTGCTTTTCAATTTAGTCTAAACATTTGAAACAAACAAACCTTATCGAAGAAACGTCAAAACCTCAAAACAAAAAATTTTAATTTTACCCACGTGTGGATAGAATAAAAGTTTTTATTTTAAATTTTTCATTTCAAGTTTAAAATTCCACACAAAATAAATTCACTCTAAAATGAAAGAAGATGATGGAGGTATTGATAAGAAAAAGTCTCATCGTGCCCGACAATCTGGAGTCAAAGCCGAGAAAAAGAAGTTGAAGAAACAACCAAAAGAGAAAGAAGAAAACCTAACAGCTCGCCAGAGGAATCCCAAGGCGTTCGCAATCAATTCTGCCATAAGAGCTGAGCGAAATTTCCGTCGTAAAGAAGATCTTACTGCAAAGAAACAACACATCCCGTTGGTAGATCAGACTCCAGAAGAGCCACCGCCAGTTCTAATCGCCGTTGTTGGGCCTCCAAAAGTGGGTAAGTCAACTCTGATCAATAATTTGATTAAGAATTTTACGCGAACAAATGTTACGGATATCAATGGACCGATTACAATTGTGACATCCAAGAAACGACGAATCACACTGATAGAATGCAATAACGACATAAATTCGATGATTGACATCGCAAAGTGTGCCGATCTAGTATTGTTGCTCTGCGACGCAAGTTATGGATTTGAAATGGAAATATTTGAGTTCCTTAATATCTGCCAGGTGCATGGAATGCCCAAGATCATGGGAGTACTCACGCACTTAGACATGATAAATAATCCAAAGCAATTGAGGAAACGAAAGAAGGAACTAAAACATCGTTTCTGGACGGAAGTCTATGACGGAGCTAAGTTGTTCTATCTTTCGGGGTTGATCCATGGAGAATATCTGCGCAATGAAATCAAGAATCTGGGCAGATTCATTTCGGTGATGAAGTTCCGTCCCCTGTCATGGCGCGGAGCTCATAGTTATCTCCTCGTCGATCGGGTCGAGGACATCACAAACACAGAACTCATTCGGCAGAACACTAAGTGCGACAGAGATGTTATACTATATGGATATGTAAGAGGCGTCCCAATGAAACAGGAGTTCATGGTGCATATTGCGGGACTCGGAGATGCCCGGCTGAATGAGCTAAGTAGCATTGCTGATCCTTGTCCGTTGCCAGGGACAGAGAAGAAGAGAAGTCTCCTCGAAAAAGAGCGATTGCTCTACGCTCCAATGTCTGGTGTTGGTGGCATTGTCTATGACAAAGATGCTGTGTATATTGAGTTGCAAGGATCGCATAGCCATCATAAGGAAAGAGGTCCAGACGCCGCAGAACACGAAGACTTGGTTGGCAAACTTGTAGAGAAAAAACAAACCATGGATTACCAGATAGAAGAGCAGGAATTCCGATTGTTCTCTGATGGTAGTGCTATCAAGTCAAAGGATTTCAAGGAAGACTTAGTCGAGGATATGAATGAAAGTGATAATGAGGATGTTGATGAAAGTGGAGATTCAGGTATGGAAGATGAGAATGATTCGAATGGTGATAGTGATGATCAAGGAGATCTGGGGTGGAAAGCCGAAAGTGACGACGAGCAAGAGAATAATGAAGGAGACTCTTCGGATGAAGAGTATCAGAATGTTGAAGATGAGTCGGATGAAGAAAACGCTGATAGTGACGATGACGATGAAGAGGGGGATGAGGAAGACGAAGTTATTGCCAGTAGCATGAGCTGGAAAAATAATTTGACCCAAAAAGCAAGAGAAGCATATTTGGAACGACAATCTGAAGGAAAAAGTCTTATGAAACTGGTCTACGGAATATACAATAGTTTGGTAAGTTATATTATTCGAATTTAATTTTATGTGTAAATTTGATTGCGCCTTGCTGTATAAAGCGTTTTAAAGATTTTGACTTGAAAATCTGTATATCTAAAAATATTTGTAACCAGCAGACCAGTCTGTCTGCTGCAAATCTGGTTAAAAATATTTTCTAACTTTTTTATCGTCCCCTATCTCACGAACTGACGTAAGTGTTTTTAACATTTTACAAAAACTCTTTTTAAAGGTGTTGGATCTTGTTAAAACGATTTTATTCTTATTGTTTTGCAAACTGAAGGATTTCTATTTTTGAATTTATTGAAATATACATTTTTCTAAGATGTTAAAAAGCAGTTGCGTCAGTTTTTGAAATGAGGGACGATATAAGGTGCCTTATCCTATTTAAACGTTGTATATTTTTGTTCTCCACAGGAAAAAAAGAAGCAGTCTCAAAATGAAAATGAAGGTGGAACTGAAGATGAATCTGATGATGATGAAATTGGTGGGCTTTTTAAAGTTGCAGCAAAGAAACAATCAAATCTTCAAAGAGAAAAGGACATCATGAATCAAGATGAATCCTGCTTCTTTGAGCAATATTCCGGTATATTTAATCTTTGAAACAAACCTGAATGAATTTTTTGATTATTTAATTTCTTTTCGTAGGTAAAACACTCAACTGGATTGAAGAATCTAATAAAGAGCTTATCAAGAACTGTTTTGTAACTGGTCAATGGAAGGCGTCAGAAGATGCTGAAAATTTGCTTAGGCTCGATGATATGAGTGATGATGGTGAATTGTATGGTGACTATGAAGATTTAGAGACCGGGAAGAAGCATTCGGGTAAAAAAGATGAGTCTTCTGAAGCAGCTGAAGAAGGCAAAGAATCTGAAAGCTCTAGAAAACGCCAAATGACTCGTGTGGAAGAAGAAAATTTAACCAAAACCGAACTTATGGCAAAAAAGATGAAACTAAAAGCTAAGTTCGATTCTGAGTATGATAACAAAGGTGAGGAAGAAACTCGCATAACCGGCGATCATTCCTACTATGAGGAGCTAAAGACAAAAGCCCAACAACAATCCGAATTGAATAAGAGTGAGTTTGCAAGTCTGGATTCAGATTTAAGGGTTCAAATTGAAGGTTTCCGTCCGGGAATGTATGTTCGTTTGGGTTTCAAAAATATTCCAGCTGAGTTCATTGAGAATTTCGATCCAAAATATCCCGTTTTAGTAGGTGGTCTCAATATGGCTGAGGAGAATATTGGATTTGTAAATTGTAAGGTCAAAAAACACAGATGGTACAAGAAGATTCTCAAAACTGGAGATCCTCTTATTCTCTCGATGGGATGGCGAAGGTTTCAGACTGTTCCTATCTACGCAAAGGTCGAGGATAACTTCAGACATCGGTATTTAAAATACACACCCAATCATGTCACATGCGGAATGACCTTCTGGGGCCCAATCACTCCTCAAAATACTGGATTCTTAGCCCTGCAAAGTGTCAGCCACGATCAGGAAGAAATAAAGAGAATAGGCTTTAGAATAGCTGCCACTGGTTGCGTCACAGAACTAGATAAATCTGCACAAATTATGAAGAAGCTTAAACTAGTTGGACATCCATTTAAAATCTATAAGAAGACGGCTTACGTTAAGGGAATGTTCAACTCCACTTTGGAAGTGGCAAAGTTCGAAGGAGCCAAGATTAAGACTGTGTCTGGTATTCGAGGTCAAATTAAGAAGTCCCATCACTCACCGGAGGGATCTTTCCGTGCAACATTTGAAGACAGAATACTCCTCAGTGATATTGTGTTTTGTCGAACTTGGTTCCGTGTGGACGTTCCCAGATTTTATGCTCCAGTCACGTCTCTCCTTCTATCGCTGGAAAAGAAATTACATTGGAAGGGAATGAAGACACTGGGACAACTTAAGCGAGAGAACAATATCAAAAACGAAGCAACCGTAGACAGTCTCTATACGGAAATCAAACGGACACCGAAGGTATTCAAACCCCTGACCATTCCCAAAGCTCTCCAGCGTGCACTTCCATACAAGGATAAACCAAAACGTCGTCCAATCGATCCCAAGAATTCAGTGGAAAAAGATCGTGTGGCTGTGGTTCTGTCTCCACATGAACAAAAGGTTGCCAAGATGATGAAAATGATTGAAACCAATTATATTGAAAAGAAGAAACGCGACAAGCGAGAAACCAAGCAAAGGGTGCAGAATTTTAAAATTCAAAAGAAGGCAGATGAAGCGAAAAAACTAAAACGACAAAAGGAATTGCGTAAGAAGGTTTCTCGTGCTCTTAGTAAAATGAAGGGAAAATCAAAGGATTAGAGGGATTTAGGTTAAGTTGTTGCGAAGTTTTTTGTTTGCAAAAAATTAAAGTCGTAATAAATTTTTTTGGAGTTACATATTTTATTGTATTTGTATTTGTAAAATCATTTTATATTTATTTTTTTTTTTTGTAAGGCAAAATATGAAGGTAGTCAAAAATATACTAGTATGTATGTATGTGTGCATAAAGCTGTCCTAGTCCTGTGAGGAACTTCCATCGATGGCCTTAAGAGCGGCTAGCAATTTAGTTTTTCGACTCACATTTATCTTGGCTGTATCGGCAGTAGTTTGTCGACAAAAAGTATTAAGGAAGGACTCGCGTTGTTTGAAGTCTTCGTTGATTTCCTTTCGAATGGAAATCATATCTTCGGTTTTCGGTGTTTTTTCTAAGGCTGGTGGTTTTGAGATTGTCTAAATTAGAAAAACAATCGAGTAATTATTTATAAATCCAATGATACATTTTAAATGAAGGTTTTCTCTAATTTTCTTACCTCAAGCATATTTTCAATTCCAACTTCTTCGTCGTTATCTCCGTTTTCCTCATAATCATCATCATAGAAATTATTATCTTCTGATTTGGAATCCAGTGTTTCCAGATCAGTATGCGACTCACGGTTACTTTCTATTTCAACAGATTTCATAAAATGATGTTGATCTTCCTCTGGCGGCCCGTCGCCATTGCCACGATGAGTTGATGTCCTTATCTTATTACCTGACAACTTACGACTTGTTCTTCCAGAATTAGTGAATATATCGGACCTATCTGTCCCTAAGGATCTGTTACTCTGGTCACCGCATTGTTCAATAAATTTTGTATCCAATGGTGTCAGAACTGTTTGGGATTTATTATTTTTCTCTTCATGTCCATGAATTCCATTGGTAATGTTGCTTAACGAACCAATTGACAACTTGGATAGTTTTTCATTTAACTGCAATACGAAACCTGAGATTATTTTTTTTTATATTACTATTTCTACTCACATTTAGTTCATCAATCTTGACATAACCCGAAAGTTCCAGTTTAGCTTTCTCCAACTGTATCAGAGCTTCTTTTCGCTTCTTTTGTTCTGAAAGCAATTCCTTCTTAGAGTTCTTGGTTTCAAGTTGAAGGCGTCGAGCCAGAAGCTTCATGTCGGTTTCCTTTTCTTGTAAACGAGTTTCCAGCTGTTGGACTTTCTCCGTCAATCGCTGTCGATCCTCTAGATTTCTGCAAAGAGATCAGATATAGAATAATAACCATTCGTAGGCTTCCCCAGAAGACTTCCTTACTTATCCTTATTTAGTTGTGTAAGATACTTGTTCTGATCACCCAACGAAAGAATCAGACTTTCCTTTTGCTTAAGTTTGTAAAGAAGTTCCTTGTTTTGAGACTGCAAATTTCGATATTTCATTTGCCAAACCCGAATTTCTTCGGCATGTGAATGAAGAAGCTGTGGCAGCTCAGCGTTAGTACTTTCATACTTAGACAAAGCCAAATCCTGTCGTTTGTGTAATGTCCTAAGCATTCTATTTTCGTGAGCTAGTTCCTATAAAAAACAAAAAAATAAATAAAGTGAGTTTGGAAAACTACTACGAACTGTCAAAAATAACTAACTGAAATATGTTGCTGTGCATCGGCCAGTTGGTTTTGAAAAGTTTTCATCCTTAATCGTCTGGCCGATAAGACACGTTGACGTACTTCTGTTGTGGCCGGTATGAAGGCTGAATGGCGTCCAATAGCAGCATTTCTCCGATAAAGAATCGTTGCGGAACCCTTTGAACTAGAGGTGTTAGAGTATAAGCTTTCTGTGCTTTTTGATGAAGATCTAGAAAGACATATTGGTCATTTCTATTTTAAACACCAAATGAAAACACCATTAATCATTACGGCATATTTCTAGAATTTTCTTCCGGAATCAATGACAATCCTGAACCTGTCCTGCTAGGTGCCACCATTAGCGAAAAAGACTAATAAAATAACCGAAGGGCTTGTTAAGCTTCGCAATAAAATAAAATATTTTTTATTTTTGTTTGTTTTCAATTTTCTACAAGGACTTCCCTTTTTTTACAAATAATTTTCAATGACAAAGGTAGAAACTATGAACTAGAGTTAGGTTTATGTATCCTCATCCTTATGTTAATTATTGTAGCCGTGGCAACTGATGCGTTTGGGGTTTTAATGAATTGTTTGTTCTATTGTGGACTGGCGCATTGGTGACATTTGAATGCATTTCCAGTGGTGAATCTGGTGAATATATCAATTTGTTGTTTAATCAATGCAACCTGTGTATAAAATTGTGAATACAGCGAATTTCATGTAAAATATATTGACAGCCGAAAATTCGTCATTCCGAATATGTATTTTGCTTTGGTTTGGGAGATCCTTTATTCCTGTTTAAAAATGACAAAAGAAACGATTCCCAAAAATACTATTTTTTCTCTCCAATACCCCTTTTAATCTCGGAGAAATACGGTTATTTTTAAATGGGTTTTAACAGAAAATTGTGAAATTTAGTGCAAATTCGCCAAAAAATTTACGTTACCCAACAGACCTTATAATATGCTATGCAAAAATTCATAGTCCTACCGTTAAATAATAACAATCAAAATCTAACGATAAATTTCGTATTCTTCTTTCGGTTATATATTCGTAAACAACTTGATTTTTCTCTTGACGTTTTATCTTCTCTTCTTAATCGCATCATCAACAAACAAAACAAAATCCCACTCAAATGTTTCTCCCACTTCCATCGCATAAAAAGCTCTTAATAAAAGCTTTTAAAGTTAAAAAATTCAACTTCCACTCGAAATGAGAGATTTTTCTCTAGCTGTCACTGTCATTTTACGCGTGTATCTCGTTTATGGTAGACGTCACCACTTCGGGAGAAAAAATAAATTCGAGTAAATTTTTCCAAATCGACAAAAAAATATATTCGTAGTATTTTTCTTCAGCTAAAGTTAAATACAAATTAACAACTAATTGAAATAAACAACTCTGAAGTGTACAATTGCATGTAAATCAAGTTACTTAATCAAAGATATGTCGTGTGGCCCTCAAACGCAGGAAAAAATCGATTTGCAAAAAAAAGTGTCTGCTGCATTCAAAGTGTACTACCTTCTTTTCGCTACATACTAGAATAGAGGAGCACACCCAGCCTCATCGCCACAATAACGCATTAGTTAAATACGTTCCCAAGATCCCCAAGAATCGTGAAACAAAACGAAACAATTAGTCACACGTATCTGTTTTGCTCTGGAAACAAAAATTACAATACGCGTCTTTCTACTTTTTGTTTTATTGTTTCCTCCTATTTGAACTAACTTTTTTCCCAGTCTGCTCTGAATAACGAAAACTCGAACAAGAACCTGAATCTCTCCTGAGTCAAGTCACCATGACTCGGTTAACAGAAGAAATGGTTATAGCCAGATCCAAACAATCTGACCTGAGCTCCATAAAGAAGCTGAATTGCTGGTAAGTTGCAAGATGCAAGGAACGTATGTTTACCTTATTTTATTAGTTTTAATAACAACTGGCATAGACACCATGCTTCATGGTTCTTTGTTTGTCTGGGGAATTATTTTTGTTGTTGCATTGGTTTGTAGTGGGAGCCACCCAACTCCGGTCCCCCAGGTTTAGATGAATTATTTACGCTCTACCGGTCTATGGACTATACTGTGAGTATGAATGAATGAAAGTGCCCTGATTGTGTTGGTTAAAGTGGTTCAGCAATCTATGAAGTCGATGTGTCTCTGCTACTGCTGCTGCTGTTAGGTACCCAACAAAACCAGTTTGGTATGTTTTTTGTTCTTTTTATAATTATGGCTGTCAGTTCTTAGTGGGTCTATAAAATTGAAAAAATGAGGTGAAAACTCCCACTTAAATAAATAACATACCTACGTATAACGCGTTGATTCAATGCCGCATTTACCGAAAAACAAAAAGCTGTTCAGGCGTTGAATAAAGGAGATGGGTCAAAAACCAAAAAACCAAATGCACTTTTAGTTTAATGATTTGACCTGCATTTAAAAAACCTGAAGTTAACTAAATAAGATCTCCTTTTTAAAATGTATCTTTATTTCATTTTTGAAAAATATAGGAAAAATACCTACCCACTTGAATATTAAAGTGATAGTTGTAATTGTAACAAGTCACTTTCAAACTGTAAACAGAATTACGTTTGTAAGTTCTCTGTTTTTGTTAAGTAAACAAAACCATTGTTGTTGTATAGACAGCAAGTTCAAAACTCAACATTCCACATTGTTTTGAAGGAAACAAACGATCAATGAGTTAGTTCTCTGAATAAAAGCTTATTGCATCAAAACAATAGAAGTCCAACACTAAATCAAAGTCTCCTAACAGGTTTCTTCGGAATGCGGTGGTGATTCAAAAGTATTTGTCACTGACAGCAAAATTTGTATCGTAATGTGGTGTCGTCAGTGAAGAATTTTTGACTTATCTGAGTCAGATGAAGATAGCTAGCTAATCAATACTTAAAACAAAAATCATTGTATTGGTAAACAATAACTTTATTGCATTGAGAATGATAAGACCGTAAAAAGTAAATAATAATTATTAAGTGAGCAGATAAGTTTTATTACTTAGTAGGTAATTATCTATCAATTGAATTAAGAGCTTAAAATTACGACCTGTAATGAAAAAAATGAATGCACATGAGCAATGAACATGATAGCATAATAATTAGATGATTAGCTAAGAAAAGTGTATCGCGCTTCGAACTGCGCACATATTATTTTTCAAAAATGCTCAACAATATTATTCTTAATTTATGTGCATTTCAAATAGGTTTTGAGACGACTTTGAATTTGAATTAGACTGGTTACGATGTGGTTGGTAGGAAAAAGAGAATGGTTGTCCGAAATCTGGTAACCATGGGCTCTAATGCAAACAAAACATAATATAGTAAATTTACGTTATCAGATAGGAATATGTATGTATATAACTAAAACAAATTGTCAATTTAAATTCAAATACCGAAATCTAAGGAAATTTTATAGGGAAGCTTCAGTAAGTTCATTAATTGCGTGTTAGACCTATTTAACGGCACAGTATAAATATCGCATGTGATATACTTTATTAATTATTAAGTGTACGCGCCACGTAGTTAATGCCATTCGTTTGATAATTTCCTAGAAATCACCAGTAACATGTTTATTACACCTAATTAACTTCCTTTTAAATTATGAACAAACAAAAAAATTAGTATATCACTTGTTGCATTGAAGCTTCGTTTGCTGAAGTACCTAATTTTCAATGATAATTGAATACCTATCTGGAATTAAAATTATATTTAAAAGGTAGAGAGTATTTTAAAGTGGCAAGCAACTCAGTATTCATCATTTTTTCTGTCTTCTATTAATTGCTTTTATTTTTTTTTTAGTTAATTCGTCTGCGAACACATATATGTTATGACGCTTAAATATATCGGTCGAAGTGAGTCCAATCTGAAAAGAAAACCCTTATAAGTAGACTCAATTTACCAAATTATAGTAGATAAATTGTAAATTTCTAAACTTTATAAAATGCTTTTTGATTTTAAATTGTGTTTCACACACTGTGCTCATTTTTGACTTGACGGGTTTACTAATAAGCGTTATTTAGTTTTAAGAAGTGAACAAATTTCATACTTATAGCATTATAACATCATGAAGAGATCTTGTTCTTCAAGAAAACAAGAAAAGTTCACTTTGTCAGTGAAGATCGTTGATGATTTTTCATTTGAAGATGATGTTGTTTTCCTAATTATAACCACAACCATAACCTTGAGATCAAGATTTTAAGAAAAGATGAGTTCAGACCGGTCATCTGAATTATCAATCAAATACCTTTCAAAAGACACTTAGGTTTTTTTTTCAAATTAAACAATTTTGATACATACATTTATTCAGTTTAAGATTTTAAGCGTTTATAATGTTTGGTTGATAAGCTTTATGAAGAATGTATAATTTTATTATTTTTAATAATATTTATATATTTCATATGAAAAAAGTAATGACAAATAAGCAGTCACTGCTGATAACTTTTTGATTCCTTTTATCTACAAAAATATAACTTTGACATTTTTATAAAATAAATATTGCCTTTAATGGATATATTGAAGATTTTTTGGTAGCGTATCTCTAAGGATTTTCACAATTACATGCATAAAGTACTTATCAAGCATTACTTATATTTTAGATTTAAATAATTTGCGGTGAAATCTTGATAATAAAGAATAGGGTATAGTAACTTCATGAGTGTTTACAAACAAAAATTATTGGTGCTAATGGTGGGAATGGATGAGACCTATAATTTTCTACCGATTCCGAACGGCCAATTTTGAATAATATAATCTATGAAGTGCATTATCCATTTCATAAATTTTAGTGCTCAACGTCAAAATTAATATGAAAATTAAGATTTAAGGCTCTCCCAAACCAACGCGAAACGATAGATTTTTGTTGTTGTTTAGCGTTGTGTATTTGTCATATTTTGTGTTATTGTGAATGATTCGCTACGATTTCGCGTTGATTTGGGAGAGCCTTTAAGCACTTATTCTGCTGAAATTAAATGTCAGAGATCGTAAGATCGTGTGATAAAATGCATTCAAAGTTAATTGTTGAATTTGAATTTTTCCTTGATTGTCTACTTTTATGGCCATTGTTGTGATAAGTACATAGCTATAATTTATTTTAAATGAAGAGCTCTATGTATTAACATTTATGATTTAATTTTTTGTGAAATTTTCTTAATCTCAAATAATTTTATTTTAGTATATTATGTTAGGTAACAAAAATGTTCTTAAAATCAAAACAAAAAGAATAACCTTTTTTTGATCTGCTAACTGAATTTTTAAGGCTGTAAAGTTTTTCATCTTCGTGTGAAAAAAACACTCATACGCCATACATCATTTTTTATATTGGAGTGAATTTGTTTGCTCGATTTCCCCCTGTTGCCATATACATACATATGTAGGTACATATTTGTTCTAGATAGAGGGGGATATGACTGAGAATAAAAACAAATATTTTGGAGCTTCCTGCGAAAAAAAACTTTTAAAAATATGCCAAATCTACCAACCGTGATTTTTTAAATCAAAATTTTGCTAAAATTAATACTCATTCAAATTTATTTTTTTTTTTATTTTGTTTATCTTAACATAGATATGGTATTAAATCTGTAAGACCATTTTACTACAACTTTTAAGGAAAAATAATATAGTGATAAGTACTAAATCTCACAGACACGGTACTGACAATGTTTTTTTTATTTTTGAATTTTAAAACGTTCTCATTCTTTTTGAATGTGATCTTCTGAATCGCTCTTTTGTGTTTTTAGGTTTTAAACTTTGAATTACGTTAATAAAAAAATTAAATTTTTTTCAAAATTAAATAAATAGGTAGTGTCTCTTTAAGGGGGTTTACATGGACCAGCATGCTCGACAACATGGCTCCAAGGAATCGAAAATGAGAATAACATTTTTATTCAATGATTTATTTTAACTGAAAATAATAGATTTAGTTGGAACAATAAGGAACGGACATGTTGATTATACTTTCTCAAGAGGAAAGTGTAAGTATCAAATTGTTAAACAATCTCTAATGTTGTTCAAAGATACTGTATTATAAAGATATGAATCTTTCGTACGTTTCACCCTCCTATCTTTGATGTTGTTATCCAAACTTATTTCAAAAATTCAAAGCAGAAAATCATGAGGAAATTTTACATTATGTTAAAAATAAATCACTGGACACAAAGAATTACAGTTGGCAGAGAATCATCGCGAGATCTAAAAAATACAACTATCGGTGTTTCAAGCTTGTTCGCTTTCGTGATTTCGAAGATGGTTGGGTCTGCTTAGGTTAAGTTAAAAGGGGTGGTTATAAGGTAGGCCGTGTCATTTCACTCGGATCTCGGTGGATCCGGGATATACATAGGTATGTGTGAAATTCGGGTGTTAACACCAACTCCGCATGGCAATAAGAACTGTACGGTTTATTGTTTTTTTTTGCTCCTATTGGACACCAAAATTCAAATTCCAAAATCCAAACTAATTAGAAACTATGTTCAGATTTAGTGCCGAATCTCCCCTAAAAAAAAAATGATAAATTATATATCTTGAGAGTTGAGGTTTATAATATTAGTCAGAAGAATAGCTGGTTTATTGTTAGAACTTTTGCCAATTTGATTCCAATTGTTTTGTTTTTTTTTTCTCACATAACTAGTTCTTAGTTAATTCTTCTATTTTTTTTCAATTTCTAGTCTCTCCAATACAAACATACATATATAATGTATTTATCACGGGCGTTGAATTAAAATGTATTCATATTATACATATTAGTTTTTATTTATTTTGCTTTGAATTTGCATTTCGCTACCTAGCACAAGAAATTCGAAATAAATTAGACAAACAAATAATAACTCATGGATCACTGTCATGCTTTGTGCCTTTACCGGCTATTTTAAAAGCACATAACGGAATTTCTCAGTCAATTTAATAGATTTCCATTGTATTTTTATATATCTGTATATGTAGGCTTCTCGAAGCTCAAAGCCTAATAAGTCATAACTAATTTAATTTATTTAAATTTGTTTTCTTTTTTTTTTCTCTGCACAGGGGAAGTGAACTCAGCGATGTCTCCATAATAAAACGTATGCGTGGTGTGGAAGTTTTGGCGTTAAGGTAAGTAGTGTCATTGAAATTTGTTTTAATAAATATTATTTAGCAAAGCCGGAACGTATTAAAATATATATATATTATTATTAAATGAAATTAAATTAACTATAACCTTAAGGCGCGAGAACAAAAACTATGATATCACCATCAAACAATAATTATAATGATTATTTTGCATTAGTCATTACACATCTTGTCGTGGGAGATTCTGACCAAAAATGGACAGATTCGAGGAATTTACATAACAAACCCACTTTAATTCTCAAGAAGGAGAATAAAATCTAATTGAACGCCATTAAGCTGCTCTGGCAGCTTACTTCAATTAAAATTGCTAACGCGTACTTAGTATGTGATAAGTTGATTGAATAAATTGCACTCTCAGTTTTGTTTTACGCTTTAAAACTTATTATTACAATAATAAAAAAAAAAAAAACACATTTGTGTTTGCCTGACCGGTCGACCCGAGCCCGCAGTTATATAGAGGGTATACTCAACGTTGTACCTATAACATGGAGTGCTGGCGATGCTCGAAACAAGTGGGTAGTCCAATAATCTTATATTTTTATTACAATAAGGAATACGATATGGTTGTACTGTATACACATTTGAGCACGAAATTATATTAGGTATATACGAGAAAGATGTTTCTTTTTTGGTGGATGTCCAAGTATGAAAAGCCAGCCAAGGTTAACTGGCGACTTTACTTGAAAACTGTATGTAGGTTGAAGTTGTTTGTCTCTCTATGTGCCGTTTAACTTCTTTTCTGGTATTAAACAAAAAGTTTTGGTTGTCATTATTTTGAACTAACAGAACTGGTAAGACATTAAACTTTTGCTATCAGATATTTTTCGGTTCTTGTTATGGGAATACTTTTATGTTATATACTTTCATAGAGGTCAAGAATTTTGATGCATGTATCTAGATGTTAAAAGAAGGTTGTAACAGGAAAAAAATATCAACATTTTTCATTCGTAAAGCAAAAAGTTTAACATAAAAGTTCCTTAAAAACTGTTTGCAATAATTATAGCCCAACAAAAATATAATGTGTGTATATGTACATAAGTAGTCCAAGTATATGTTAGTTTTTATGCCACACATACCATTGACTGTCACTTAAACATTAAAATCCATCTATCTTTCAACGAAGATAATTAAGTTTTTTTGAGAAACTGAAAACTCTTAAATATTTAACATTTTGATATATTAGCCGTATTTTTTTAAGAAGCTCAACAAATTTTTATACGAAAACAATAACAAAGAAAGATCTTCTCTGGCATAGTTAGTAGTATTCTAATTTTCTTAAACTTCATTATTATTCTCTGGCATGGAGTAAAATAGCATTTTCGAAAATAATATTGGTCAACACAATTTTTGGGCAGTTAAAACCAGTGCATGTCTCAAGTCTTGTCCTTAAAAAAAAAAAAAATCTTCAACGCTGTTTATCAGCTCAGGATTGTGTAATTTCGTGTGTTTCAAGGAGCTATTGCCCAAAACTATTTGTTTTTGATGAATTTTTTAAGAAACAATGAACATTGTAATAATAAAATGTCAAAAGCTAACTTTTTGTCAAGCCCACTATTTAGGGTTGTTTTAGACTCCTATTTCTGCCATAAATTTCGAAATTGAAAAGTTATAACGAAATATCACTTACATAAGTAATTAATGGGGAGCTAAACGCCTGCGTAGACCTGCATATCAAACAACAATCTCTTCAAGCCAGCTCGGCCTAGAGTTTGTCTCCAGTTTTCAGCCAACTTGGTTAAAGTCCCCTACTATACGAACAAAAAATTAATGTATACAGTAAACTATCTCATAACCGGACACTGATGGTACCCAGAAGTTTGTCCGGTTATCAGAAAACAAAAAAAAAAAACTCTATTGCGGTTATTTATAAATTTGTTTTCCGCGTCCGGTTATTAGAGAGTCCGCTTATGGGAAAGTTATTTTATGAAAAATCATGAATTTAATTCTGTTCTTTGAAATTTGTCCGGTTATGAGAATTAGTGTCTGCTTATGGGAGATGTCCGCTTATGGGAGGTGTCCGTTTGCAGAGAGTATACTGTGTATCTGCAAATAGTTTTTACCACGTTCTTAAAAAAACTTCAAAAATTCAATTTAAATACAACTTTTCGTAGTTTTTGCTTCATAAATTCTTGAATACTATTGTTGCTTTGAAAAATTATGATAAATTAAAGAAATCTACAAAAAATCCCCTGTGGATCCGACAGTGCCAAACAAAAACCTTTTATAGTGATTAAATGAACATTAGCATCGATTTTTTTTAACACTAAAGTTATCCGAGTTATCTACACATTATATCCAAGTAACATGAAAATAAAACACATTCATTCATCTAAGTCCATTTAATAACACGGAAGGCGTGTGATAATAAAGCTAAAAGACCACTGACGCTTCTATAGTAAGTGTCAACTTGAACAATGGAACCAGGTCATTTGCTTCAAGATAAGAAGACAACAGAAAAAAAAAAAAAAAAAAAACAAAACAAAACAATAATAGACTTCCACATGAAAAGGTACGAACGTAATATAAAAATGAAATTTGATAAAACAAACAAATTCATAGAGCGTATTATCTATTATTATTATGTATATAAATTAGCTTGGCTGAAACTTCTTTCTTTCTTGTTGACTTAAATTATGTATCTTCCAAGTAATATATGTAATTAAAATAATACTCGCGTCTTTTTCATAAACTCATACATAATATGTACGTGGGTATCACATTTCAATCAATGGAAGTTCATTTTCCATAAAGAATGGATGGTCATACGATATTTGTTTAAAGTTTATTATGTATATAATGCATAGTGCCGCCACATCCGTCAACAAGCTAATAAAAAAAGATTTTATTAAACCCTCATTAAGTTCAGCTATGTACGTTGAACTACACCTGAGCTATTTTACGGTTCGTTGAAAGGTGTTTTTTTTTTAGTTATGACCTAGCCTCGCACTTGAAAAAATGACGTGTGATTCATAAATAATAATAACACACAAAATAACCAAGCGCTTTTTCCGAAATTCTGTAATAGGTCAAGGTCTCCCCACTTCTGAATCTGAACATGGATTAGTCATAATTATTATTTGTGTTTGTTTGTTTGCATTCGAAAGTGGCGTGGAGTGAAGTTGGAATATGTAATAATGCAGTCTTTCGGAGTAAAACTTGCGCTATTCATTCTTAACATCCATCAGATTAAATTGGAATTCAGCAGAATATGAAGAGATGTATGTATATTCAACTCTATATACGTATATATTTCTATCATATACATTCCTATTCGTCCAAATGCGTGTACGTGTATACATTTTTTTATAATTTATTGAAATAGCAAAACCAAAGAGAATGCTTAGAGGATTGCACTTCAAAATTTCTTTCATTGGCACAATCGATTGTGTCAACAGATTTTAAAAATAGTTTGTGATTGCTTCAATTGATTTCGTTTAAATTAAGTGAGATTAGTACGATGGCACACCACATAGGCCTGTTGGCTCTGGAATTTATTCGTTAAGAAATAAAATAGTCTTTAATCGTTTTGTTCTATTTTTAAATTACATATAAACGAAACTATTTCACACCATGTGGTAAACATTGATGATTTGTTTTATTTTATATCTTTTATTGCATTGCAAATGATTTTCTCTGTCACAGAAGAGAATCATTTTAAATTAAATGTGAATTTATTCTCAAAATTAAACGACTCCACCTTTGCATTTAGGAAACAAATTTATTATTGTCAAATGAGAAATTGAAATTATCCAAATGAAGGAGATTATGTCATGACTTGACATTGGTTTCATGATATACATGTCACATACACACCTTGATTTTTGTCTGTTAAAAATATACTTGGCAAAAAAAAGTGTTGATAATACATTTTATCTATGTAGTGTGTATTTATGTATGCAGAAGACTTTATAAGAAGAATATACATACCTACGTCACCTTGCAAAAATTTATTGCAATGGATTAGAAGTTTTTTTTTTTTTTTTTTGAATAATGTGCTGATTGAACAGAATTGTTTAAGGCTACAACCAAGTTAGAAGCCCGAACGAAGGCTTTGTTTGACATTTAATTATACTGACGAGGAAATTGTAAGTCTCTTATACTTTATTTGGTTTGTTAAGGTTAAAAAGGTGACAAATGCTGTTATTATAATTACGTTTTCCAAAATAACATGAAATAAATAAAAAAAAAAATGTCTCGGTAATCCGAAGCAAATTATATGCAAGAGTTAATTCGGATTGTGGATACAATTTTGAATAATAAATAATATTTATTTATTTCATATACTTATGCAAATGCTTTCAAAACAAGTTAAAACAGAAAATTGTTGTATTTTTACGAGATTGACAGTTCTTAAAACTTGAATTTCGATTAAACATGCCAATTAACTTGTAGTTATATATATAATATCTCGTGGTGTAATGCGGTTAGTGTGTATGACTATACGAAACAAAACTGTTTCTTTTCACTGGTACTGCCTTTTTCGAAGAATTGACAAATCCTCCAAGTTAAGGTAGAGCGCGGTTGTATGGAAAAACATAAAGTT
The DNA here is from genome assembly GCA_929447395.1 of Epistrophe grossulariae. Taxonomy (NCBI): domain Eukaryota; kingdom Metazoa; phylum Arthropoda; class Insecta; order Diptera; family Syrphidae; genus Epistrophe; species Epistrophe grossulariae. The sequence goes on from OV839568.1 coordinate 105,180,758, forward strand.
GTTAAAATTAAAAAAATACATAGGACAATTGAATTGAATTTTCTCATTTAACGTATTTTTCAATAATTTTTTTTTAAATTATCTTTTTCTTCAACATTTGGTTTTTTAGTGTCGTTTTGGCTGGTAATATCCAAATTTGAATTTATGGACAACTTAAAATTATTGTATTTGCTTAGGAAAATGTTTTAGATGTTTTAGACTGAATATAGACAAATTCAAAAAAAAATTAAATACGAGAAATTAAATTTCTCCGCATATTGACGGTGACAAGTTAATAAATAACTTTAAATACAAAAGTCGTAAGGAAGTGTTTTGTTCCAAAAATGCTTCCATTAATTTATGCATAGATTTAAAAGCTGGACACTGAAAAAAAATTTTAAAACAGCAAAATCGAGAAATAGTTAGTTTTTATTCTGCGTTGCGTGACCCCTAGCGGATTTTTTAAAAATCTTAAAATGAGTTTTAAGACCATATATGCAACTTTTTGGGGGGAGGGGGGGTATAATTTTGGTTTTCCAAAATTTTGGAAATCGCTCCGAAATAGGTTTTGTTCAGATTCAAATTATTATGTCAAGTACTGAAGGTTGTAAGCACTATCCCAACTTACTTCGGTAGACTACGATAGATTCTATCGTGATTGGTCTTCTCGTACATTGGACCTTGCAAATAACGAAGTAACCTGTAGAAGATCCATTGAAAGTCTCTGACAATTTAGCGACCGTTTTAACTTGCATGGCCTTTTTAAAACTTTAAACAGAAATTGTAGATTATAATAAAAATTCCTGTGTTTGAATTTCCGCATTTTTTTTTAAATAAAAAAATTAATCAAAAATTTAATTTTGTTTTTATTTTACAGTGTCAATAAAATAAATAGTTTGCAACATTTTGAAGACTGTCGAAACCTTCAGGAACTATATTTACGTAAAAACAATATTCAGGATATTAGTGAAATAGTCTATCTGCAAAATCTTCCAAGACTTAAATATTTATGGCTCGAAGAAAATCCCTGCTGTGACAGTGTTGGTCCAAGGTAAAATTATTTACATTTTTATTTTTGTTTGTTTTCTTAATTAAAAATATAAAATAAAATTATTCGTTATTTTTCTAGTTATCGAGCAGTAGTTCTTCGAGCGTTACCAAATCTTAAGAAATTGGACAATGTTGAAGTCACTCCTGAAGAAGTAGAAGAAGCTTTAAATGGAGCTCCTGCTCAGGTGGAAGAAGAAGAAGATGATTCTTATGAAGCACCTCCACAACCTTCAAGTCATCAGCAGCAACAGCAACAAAAAATGCACCACCAACAACAACAGCAGCAATCACAACAGCAACACTACCAACAACAACAACAGCAATCTCAACAACAACAATACTCACATCAGCAACAGCAGCAACAACAACAACAGTATGCATCACAACAAAGAAGGAGTTCAAGTCCAATAAAAGAGGTAAAAAATACTAAAAGGGTTAACTTTGGTATATGATATGTGTTTAAATAAAACTGTATTTGTTATTGTCTTAAGGTGCTAGGATTATTATGTAGTGCATATTTTAATTAATTAGTTAGAACTAACGCTAACATTTCTATTAAAAATATTAACATTATGTGAATTATTTTTATCTTTGACTAAACCAATCAAAAAAAAAAACCATCAACGACTAACAGAACTCACAACATATTAGCCCTGATAATACTGAAGAAAGTCTAAGTGAAACAAATAACCAAGGGTCTGTCCCATCATCTCCACTTCAGGTATAATTTACTTATTGTTTTCCCAATGTAATATCTTCTCATTTCTACTCATGCATTTTCCTAAGTTTAAGTATAAAAAGTAGTAGCCTTCATCTTGATCATAAAATGCCTTGAATACCTCTGCCTTTAATTTTTTTTAGAAATTCTGCTCAATATGGACCAAGAGCTTATTGTTATTTTTTGAGTGTGAAAGGTTACCAAGAAAATATTAATTTTGATCGATAGGTTTTGCTTGGGTGAACACAAATTTGTAAGTCTTGTTGTGACGGGGAGAGATATTTGGCTTTCCGTATACAAAAATGTGAAGGTCCCATAGATTACAATAAGACAAAGGCTTATACAAAGTATTCGGTTAATAAAATGCCTGTATATCTGCAAAACAAATTTAAAAGTGTCATGAAATGTTTTTGTCTCATTGCAAACTACCGGACCCCTTTATTTTTATAAACAGGGAGACTCAACCTTTAAAAAAATTGATTGACCAAATCAAAAGTTCAATAAATGGAAAAAATGTTCTTATAACATTTATTGACAGCAAAATAATGTTTAGCGAAGCAAGACTTATCGATCCTCTTTGTAATATTTGTTCGATTACCTTCAACACTTAAAACAAAACTATGGGGTCTTACAGTAATATTCGATAGTATTGTTAACCAAATGTAATGAATATCTCAAACACACAAAATATCAAACCAATCAATAAATTTTTAGCGTTCACCAACAAATCATCAGGATTATTCACCACCGGAACAAGCTCATCCGCCATCTCCAAAGTACAATCAGTCTAGAGAAAATCGTCTATCTTACACGCAATATGATGTAAGAAATAAAAGAAAATTTATTGCTTTTTTATATTTTTAAAAATTATTGCAATTGTGCTTTGTTGTAGTTGTTTGAGTAATAATGTAGATTTTTATTGTTAATTGTTGTATCATTAAACAAAAAAAAAAACATTCTTTGCATGGTGGAGCAATTTTTGTTTGTTTTTAAATTGTACTTCATTTTACACGAATACGAGCACATAAAAGCCGCACAAAGCCTATATCCGTAGTAGGAAATTAATGTGTTGAGCAAACATTGAAAACAAAGTAAAGTAAAAAACTTTTGTTGATTTAATGAATAATACTGTTAGAAGGAATAGTTAACAAAGTAAAATAAACCAATGGGTCACAACTTATTACGTTGTTAGTTTTTAATGCACGCGCTTCAAAGTTATTTAAAATTGTAATTTTCAGTACATACACTTTTTTTCAAAACATTCTTAAGAGCTTATTTTGACAAAAAACGTTTTAGAAATTGCTGTTTCAAAACTGTTATTCGGCTGAGTTACAGTCTTTTGGGTCATTGTCCTCAGGACTTATTGTAACTTACAAAAACATTTTCTATTTATATCTTAGAAATCTTGCAACAAAATGGTCGCAAGAAAGTTACCAATGAACTCCCACCAATAAGGATAACGTTTGATCACAACAATTTTTTGCTTGATTTTTATTTAAGTGGTGCAGGTATGCTCTTTTAGTTTTCGCTTTAAATTGCTGTTGACTTGCGAAATATGTGGCTTGTATTAACCCAGAATTGGATTCGTAGAAAGTTAATATTTTAATGGAATATATTAACCTTGTACGTTTACTTCCCAAACCTACCCATTTCTACCATTTTTAGCCCAAAAAAATAAAACTGGCAGTTTCGGTCAAGTTAGCGAACAGACCTATTATTATTGTCATGGCACAGGGAAAATTAAAATAGTTAATTCCGAAATTATGTGTGTGGTGTCGGTCTATTTAAATATCTGTCCTCCTATTAGATTTAACCTTAAAATCTGCGTTATGTTTTAATTAACCAACAGCAAGACCATTAAATGGTTAAAATCTTAAAGTTGTTGACCTAAAAATATATAAAGAGCTTCAATACAACTTATAAATAGTATGAGACAAAAAACAATACTCTTCTTTTTTTTTCTTGTATGCAAATACATACTTTTCTTTTATATTCAATTCTTCGTAGAAATAAATATTCTGAGCAAAACAAAATTACCGATAAAATTATTTATTTTTTTTTTATACGTAGTTTAGTTTCTTTGCACGCAAAAATGTTTATATAGTTTTATAAAAAAATTCTTTCATAACCAAAAAGCTTTCTGAATCGAAGTACTAAAAATATACATTTTTCATATCGTAATAATATGATAAACCATACCCAATAATAATATTAATAATAACCAATATGCACGCAAATGGGGTTGGGCTTTTAATAATAATATTCCTAACCAAAACAAATTATTTGATGGTTATTTTCATTCTATGTATCACTGCTTTGTTTCTCTTAACTAATTATGCTAAAATTTACAACCATCATCATCATCTGGCTTGGTTTATTGCAAACGAAAAACAAAAAAACAAAAATAGCAAAGGTCACCTGGTTCTGACCAAGATAGTCCATTGGGAGGATATCGAGAAAGAGGCCCAATTCCGCCCAGCATATCAACCCATTCCATGAAGGTGAAGATAAATTGCTTTCACATTTTAATAAAAACACTTAAATAGCGTGATATTAATCTCAAAGTGTGTGCGGTTAGAAACGATTGTTCATATATATTTTTTTTTATTTTCATTCTTAATAGGAATACTATCAGTCAGATCGCCCATCCTATCCTGCTCACTATCGACACAGTCAGACAGATTTGACAGAATGGGAAGAACATCAGCAACACAATAATCAATATACTAACGGTGTAGTGCCCAGGAGCCATCCAATGGAAAGGCGAAGTGCAGGTGCTGCTGATAGAGAAATCTCAGAAAGATATAATTATAGAAATGGAAATGTGCGAGAGAATGGAGACTGGGAAGATCGAGAGGAGCGACCGCGAACAGCGAGGTGAGTGATATGATTTAATTAAAAAAAAAATTGAATAATTGATTGATTGTTTTTCATTTTGTAGTAGACGACCGGAGGGAAGGTTTAATGACTCTGCAAGTGTAGTATCTACAGCAGTTCTCAATCACTATTCGTATCACAGACGTCCAATCAATAGGGTAAGTTGGTATTGTCATAAAAATTATACTTTTAGAAAATGCAATCTTTTTCTGGTACTCAGTAGTAAAAAACTAATATTTCTTGAATTACGATAAAAATCATTGAGCTAACTATGAAATTCGATGCGTGACGCATTTGGTAGAGCATTTGGTTTTTTTTTTAATACTGGAAATATTCACTTCCAATTTGATAAATGACAATTAGTGAACATAATGTACGCGAGTCGAATATAAGATATCGAATTCAAAATAATTCGATTCGATTTTCATAATCAGTAGGTACACAGATGTGTGTTAAAAATGCAAAAAAAAAAAAAAAAACATACAAATTTAGTTAAAGAGAAGCATATTTTCGTTAATCCTTAGATTGACCGGTAAAACCAAGAATTAAAACCATTAGATTAGGGCATGGTACATTTTGAAAATCAATTTTATTCCATATTCCATTCGGGACTTTTTCTTTTTTTTTCATTCAAAGTAGAGCTTTGTACAAAGCAAGAGCATACTCTGAACGTTTATGATTCGAGTTTGTTCTGACCCCCTCATTTATTTATAACACACACTTGAATATCAACATCCGCCATTTCAATTTAGTTTTGGAATTTCAAATTTGTTGGAATTATCTCGATGTTTGTCTGTTTTAGTCTAATTTTCCTAAAGCCCGTATGATACTACATTTTTTTCTTATTTTTAATTCATTAAAAGTGAAACTAAAGCAGTACGAAGAATTCTTTACTGAAAATTCCCATATGAGTGAGTGTGTACACATCAAACCCTAAAAATGTGAAAATGGGTGCGTTCAATCGATTACGTTTTACATCTGAATTTTCAGATTTCTGAATTTTTGGAGCTTCTGATTGGCCAGCTGTCATAAAAAGTTAGATGACTTTTAGTTACGTTTAGTTACGTTTCATCTGAATTTTCAGACAAGAAATTCTCATCTGAAAATTCAGATGAAAGTTGTTTGTGGTGGGAGAAGTGCCAAAAGCACACATAAAAGCTGAACTTTATAATTTTCGTCTTGTGGGTGGTTGATTTTTTTAGTTTTCGTCATGAAAATCCAATACTAATTTAAATGAACGAACTTTTTGTTTATTGTTTACTGAATTTCAACAATTTTTTATATTGATATTTAGAAAGTTTTTCTAGAAATTTGTAGGGTATACATATCAATAAAAAAAACTTTTAATGAAAATAATAAAACCTATTGCTGAATTAGTTGCATATAATTTCACCTCACAAGTACTCACGGTCAATGTTTAATATACGAATATAATTAAAGTTCTATTTTATTTCGCTTAAATGTAAATCCTATAGGTAAATGCCGGAATTTGACACAATGACTTTCAACTGAAATTTCAGATTTTTTTTGCGTTCAACGACATAAATTCAGAAATCTGAAAATTCAGTTTTTTAGCTATTTTTATTGAACCCACCCAATGTCACAAAAAAATGTCAGAAAAAATGAGAAAATGTCAGCAAAATGTATTAAAAATATGATTTGATTTTTTCAGCTTCTAACAGCTTTTTTTGACATGTCAGAACTAAAAATTAAAATATATTTCAAAAAGCATTAAAAAATAATTTTCAAAAAAAATTTCGGATTAAATGGAATCGGATATTAAGTGTGTTCCTTTACTTTGAAACTCTGTGCATTTGTGTGAATTTCTACGTCATTTTATTTTTTTATATGAACTTTGACAGACTTTGGTGTAGAAATTCGCAGTTTTGTACAGAAAATCACAGAGTTTCAAAGTAAAGGAACTAGGCTATTATTTTGTGTTAATATAAATTTATCAAATATTGCAGCATTAGAAGAGATAACAACAAAAGGATTTTTAAATAGTGTTGACAATTCATATTATTTTTTTTTGCCAGATAAGTGGTTTTCCATTTTTAAAAACAACATCTCTTGGCTAACACTTTTTAGTATGATTTAATGAGCTAAAAATGAAGTTATTTTCCAATATGTACTTGAATTTTGAAACAAATTGTTCGAAATCATGTAATCTGTAAGTATTATACCACTGACAATATTTTAAAATTCGATTCAAATGACACACTCTACCTGAACAAATTAAAACAAATTGTTAATAACTCTCAACCCAAAGCTGACCCTAATACCAAATCAGTTCCATTTATTAAACACATCAATATTCTGTTGGCTGTCATTTGCTACAGAACGAGACAAAGCAATTAATACAACTGAGATTTAGTAAATATATTTCATCAACTTGTGATATTTATACTAATTTTTTATTTCAGAGTTCTAATTTACTATCTGCAACACTCTGCCTTGTTAAGGAACTCGACTATTCCAGTTTAGAAGTTGTAGAACATGCAGTGCGCTGTCGAATCGACGAATTGTCGGCTGAATGATGAATAAGGCGTCTGCCTTCACGCTAACAATCCTCAAATAACATAAACATTGTTTTAAAAATTTTCATTTAAATACTTTAGTTACCTTAATCCTGCCAATAAACACAAGATATTAATGTAATGTAATATTATATCAATATGTAACCGTTTAGGTTAAAACTATGTATTAGTAATCACAAAATATCATCCCTAACTTATAAAAAATGAATTAAGCCAGAATTAAATTGTATTATGTATAACTCGCTATCATCAATTATCTTGTGAAGCTCGAAAAAATAAAGAGATTATTTTAAGACTATGCGCATGTAACTAAAATTTGCGTTAAAAAAAATATGAATAATCTTATTCCTTGCCAATTTTTATACATTTTTTTTTTGTATAGGTACATAATATACATATAAATATTTATATTTCTAAAGGAATTTAAAAAATTACCTTTGTGCAATTAATTTTGTTTTTTAAACAGGGTATTCATTTAAAAATAAATTTTATTAAATGTTGACATTGTTGAATACAAATTATTATTGGTTAAAGATAAAGACATCACTTTTTTGATTTAGTTAACATAAGCAAAAATATTATATTATTTAGTTAATGTAGCTTGTACTTATTTTAACAAATTAAATTTGTTGCAAAATTTTGTTAATGAAATAAAAAAAAATAAATAGTTAAATGTTAATTTTTCCTTGCTGCCGCACAAAGCAAATAAAACTAAGAATGCATTGTTATGACTTTATAAGTGTTTCAGAGTTTGTAATTATTTAACAATATAACAACGTCCATTAAGTTTCTAAACCTACTCATTTTTACAAAGAAAAAAAAAAGAAAAACAAATAATTAAAAAAGACAATTATATTAGATGAATAATTATTATACATACATAATATGTATGTTGTCGATTCAATCGACAAACTAACTGTAACTAGTTCTAATGAACTTTAAATGAAGTAATTTCCTCAAAACAAAACTATAACTACAAGCTAATTATTTATTTTTAAGAAATAAGCAGCAATAAATTTTAAATTAAATAATTTTTAACTACATCAAATTTTTTGTTTTATATTTGTTTCTTAATGAAAAATTAAAATACAACTGCAATTTAGTGTAGCTGGACAATGAAACTTATGCCGTTTTGAAATCCAATCCAATATAGCTGCTACTTTTCCATTCAGAATATTTCTTAAATGGATCAAATTTGAAATCGAGAACGGAGTTGAAAGGAAAATATTTTATTCTAATGCTCAGTTGCGCGGAATATATAGGAAGTTTTAATGTGCGTACCATTAATTTAAAATTGGCTCAATGAAAAAAAATAAACTTATAAGTTTGTTTTCAACGGTAATTAATTTTTTGAAAGTACATTGTGAACAAGTAGATAAGTCTATGGTTTGTGCCTTAGAAAAGCTTAATATAGGAGAAGCTTTATTTATTTTAATTATTTATTTGTGAGAAATGTAGATGTCACCATTTGTTTCTGATTTTTGTTTAAATCTAAATCGGTAAATTATTTATTTTGACGCCAAAATAACGTTTATGACTTGAATTATATTTTTCCATCCAAATAATTACTGATTTTACTTCCTTGGCAGTAAAAACTGTATTCAATGATTTCGATTATATTTCTAATTTTTCCAAATATTAATTCTTAATTAAATTGGAAAGGAATTATTTCCAATTATTCAATAAATCAAAAGTATAGGTCAGACAATTTTTTTTTAATTCAAAAAAAAAAAAATTTTTTTTTGATTTCTGAAAAACATGCAAAAACGACTTACGGGATTCTGCACTTTTACCGTCGATATTTATTTTGCTTTAGTTCATCTAAATTGATAACAAATTGTAGAAGTTTTTTTTATTATAATAAACAGGCCTCGATCTGTTTCAAAAATATTGTTTTTAAAAGGGTTATACAATATACATATCTTAAAATCAGGAAACCATATTTCCAAGGGAATTTCGAAATCAAATAAAAAAAAAACAATATGAATGAACCACCTTAAACCTTACATTAACTTAACGTTAGCTCATTGGTTAACGAGTTAGCTGGTTTAATTATGAGCATTGTAGAGTATGTATGAAATCCTGGTTTGGTTAAAAACTATATCACATAGTAAAAACACATGTCAAAAATGTGGGAATAAATTATAATATGTATATGTTTATGTAATACAGCCCTATACTGCTATCCGATCGAATTTTTCGATTCTAGAGAATTATTCATTTAATTTGTCACAAATTATTCTTTAAACTCTTCAATCTTTTGAGTTCAAATCTCTACCAATAATTATTTTTGAAGTTATTTTTGAGAATCTAATTGTTAAAATTTAAATTTTTTCGCAATTTACATATATGCTTTTTGAAATATTCGTTTTTCTCCGAGACGGGTAGAATACGAAAATTCACCCGAACGTTTAGCAGAATAGAGCTGAATGTGTGGAAACGAAATTTAAAATTTCTTCCCATAGGAATTTATAGTATTTATTAATACATATGTACATAAATGTATTTGAAAATTGAAAGAATAGGTTTTAAAAACCATCACACATTTTATACCATTAGGTTTGAGAATTGATGTTATGGTGAAACTAAATTGTTTGGATTCCAGTGCCGAAACAAAATATAAAAATCACAAATCGACATAAATAATATGTAATTCTGTCGCACCTTTCTTTTTTAAATTTGTTAATACCCTTTGAGATAGTGTGGAGGTATTTTAAATGAATTCATTAATTAAGATGTAAAAATACTAATAGTTATGAATATCACATTTCTACATGTGTACAGAATTCTACATAGTAAGATTGTACATGCATTACAAATACAACATCGCCAGTAGTATTACGATCGATAAAAAGCTAATGTAGAATCCTATAATTGAATTGTATCTCGATAAATATGTGAATAAATGGGGGTATTGGCCCCACCAAAATTAAAATTCATAGAGTAGGTACTTATAATTGTTTAATAGTACTAAATGTGAATAAAAAAAAACCAGGCTACTGCCGATGTGTTTTTTTTGGAAATTTCTTACTGTACTATGTATAGATTCCCAAAAAAACACGCGTATATTGTTTTTGTTTTACCGTCTTCAGAATGAAAAATACAAAAATGAGTATAATAATAGAAAAGGTACAAAATTAATTTATTCTTTGAATTTCTCGAAAAATCAATAATTTTTGGAAGAAATTACACTTTCTGAGAAAAATGTAGGTACACAACCACTCAACTAGTACATTACACCAGTGATGACGGATAAAAAGTACATTAAAACAAACAACTGATTTTATAATATTTTCTCACTTCTTTCTCAAAATTTTTTTGCTCACATTTCGACTTTTCAACTATGTCCCTATCACCCAAAAAATTTAAAAGAAGTCGTTCAAACTTAGGGTGCTTTTTATAGGATATTCTTAATACGCCAAAACAAAGCTCTCCATCAAAATTCAACTATGTTGAAATTTTGTTCGTAGTTTGGCTTTATTGTTTAATTTTCTTGAGCTAGTAATGTTAATCTGTTTTTTTTATTTTCACAAAATCTACAAATGTGAACCACCCTAACATAAATAAAGTGAGCAGTCAATTTGGACCGACTACTATTCGAAACAATATAATATGTATAGGTTCATGGATATAATCTTTATTTGCAGAATTAATTGTTCAGATTGCTTCTGACCAATGTTTACCTACTTTTTGTCAGCGACTGTACAAACAATATTGTAAGAGGTACCTAAATATTTCATGGGTTAAAAAAATCACAAAAATTTAGATTTTTAAAGAAAAAAAGAACACTTTTTTACATTAAAATTATTTTAATCAATATTTTTACATATTTATAATCATATAAGTATAATATAACCAACACATACATAACATTAATTGCAGCATTTAATTTATTGTAAGTATTTGATTATATTCTAATGCTCGAAACACCTATCCCATGGTTCAAAACAAATTAGAAAATCATTGAAAAGTTGTAAGACATCAATTATTTTCTATACACGCTGTATACAATAAAAAAAGCCTTTACAGCTTAAATAAAAGAAAATTAAAATTAAGTTTATATTTATTGTTTTAATATAATTTTTTTCGTGGCATTTTTATGAAGCTCACAATATTCGTCGTTTATAGCTTACCAAGTCTACTCTCATTGCTTTATATGGCATTTTAATTTTTTGTTTTAATAATAATTATAATTGATACATAAGCATCCTGCATTTAGGAGCGCATTGTTTGTTTTTTTTTTTTATTTTAATTTTATTTTTAATTGACCCTAGGTAATACATTTCTTATAATATATATGCATTTATATTTGGAGCATATATACATAAAATATGGTGAATGTTTAAACTGAAAAGATTGTACTAAATCAGACATTTACAAGAGTATAATAGTTGTATAACTTGTGTAGAGTATGTGTTCTACAAAAACAATAAATCATAAACCCAATTTTTTTTTGTTATATATTCTAAATTCAGCTATTAAGCAGGTATTATAGGGTTAAAGGTACTTTAAACTTATTTTGGCGTTCAGCTTTGTCTTAAAAGTTCATTTTAAACTATAATAGATATTTTACAGAACACTTTATTTAATAAAAGCATTGTGTATTATTTAAATTAGGTAATTGCACGTTTCCCGACTAAAATATGAAATTTAAAGATTTAATTTCACAGTTTAAAATATAGACAGATTATTAATTTAATAGCACAACATAAGCTAAATTATATACTTTCATTTTATTCAACATTTCCAGCGATATGTTACGATGTAGATTTTTGCTTGATTTTAAGTTTAAATTTAGTTTTAGTGTTTTTTTTTACATAATTATAATCATAATAAATAACACTAATAACGATAGATTTTGATACATTTCAAAACCCTTTCTATCTTTCCTTCTTCAAATATTGTCAACAGTCACAAGTAGTTGATATTTTCAAATATACAACAAATTCAAAATACATTTACATTAATTATAATAATAGTTTATAGATAAATATGATTTATATAATTAATTAATATGTATGAGTAAATAAATGCAATTTTCATTTATACTTTTATTTTTTCTTTAATTATTTTCTTCCAACATGTATTTATATATATATTTTTCTGTGTATTTTTTATATTAATTATATAGTTAACAACTTAACAAAAACATAAACATAAATTTATCATTTTAATGAATAAGCAACAATAGGTATGGTTGGATTATTATGATATGCCTTTACCTTAAAGATACTCCTTGGTTGGTTTTGAATTTCGATAATTATTGTAATAATAATATTTTTTTGTTTTAATATTAATTTTCTATTTTTTTTAAACATTTAAATATTATAACAGTTTTTTAAGTTCTTAATATTTTTGTTGGTTTTACTATATAATTTACACTAAAAATACTCAATGCTATATTTTTGTTTTGTCTGATGATCTAAAATTTAATTTACAAGTCATCGCCAAGACGATGAATTTCATCTAACATGAAATCAACATCTTGTTCGGTAACAGCTGATGATGATATAATTGACCTGAAGAAATTTGGTCGACGATCGTCTGGTTGATAACCAACCATAAGACTGCCTTTTTGCATCATTCGTCCTTTGATAATTGGGCAAATCTGGAAAAAGAAATCAGCATTAATTCAATTTGTATGTGTTTGAAGATATAACTAAGTTTCTAGGATTGATTATGATTTTATTATTCAGTATTTCGCGTAAGTATTCTCTGTGTACACAAAAATTATTATTATACCTACACATCAAAATTTGCTATTTCACAAGAATGAAGTGGACACATTTTTGACAGATAACGTGTAGGGTAAGCTGGTCAACAGTGTAGATGTCACATTTTTTTATATCAGACATTGATTTTTTTCACAGCTTTTTCAATTTTATTCTTTAATGTTGTCACAAAATTTTAAAGCTTTATTAACAGGCGTTTTTCTTTTTTAGCCCCGAGCGTGGCACTGAGCTGTCAAAAAGAAAACTATGTTACTTTTTAACTCGGAGCGCTCCGAGCTCTCAACTTGCATTTCTTTTTTAGCTCAGAGCTCGACCGGGGCTCGCTCGATGAGCTCGGAAAAAATGACCGATCGAGCACAAAGCTGAGCGCGGCTAACTTCATACAATTTTCATGTAATTTGACAGATATGAGAGTTTAGTGCTCAATTGAGTTTCTTAAATAGATCGGCGTGCTCAGGTCACGCTCTGTTCGGAGTGAGCTCTATTCGCTCAGAGCCCGCTCTGTGCCCCGCTCGGGGCTAAAAAAGAAAAACGCCTACTGCTCCAATGAAAAATATGATGAATATTCAACGAAGAAATCATAAAACAAAAGTAACTTGCTTAATTATCAGATCATTAATTTTTGATGAAAAATATGATGAAAACTCTTTTATGAAAAAACTTAATAATTTGGACATTAACTCAATATTTGCCGATGAAAAATATGATGAATATTCAACAAAGAAATCACTAAATGAGTGTTACTTGGTCATATGATCAGCTTAATATTTTCGATGAAAATTATGATGTAGTAAAATCACTAGGGAATTGGGGGCTGCTTAATCACTACCTCTTTCATTTATTAATTAGAAAAATACTTCTGCTTAGTTGGAGCGACTGAATATAATTCAATTAAATCAATCCAAAATGCGTCTTTAAGACGCAAACTATTGCCAAAGTTAACCGACTCTTATAAAATACATACTGTGACTTTTATTTTTCTAAGGGAATGTGTTGAAATTCAGAAACTTTTAATGCTCAGCTGAATGTATGATAAAAATCGTTAACCATGATGAAAGGATACACTATTTTTCTTCACAGAAATTCTCATATCTATTGTGTCAGATGAAGAAAAGGGCAGTTTTTATCTCTTCTTTTGCTCAGGGTAATGTGGAAAAGTCTTATGCATGTGTATTGCAGTATATGTATGTATGTATGTGCGAATATAAATCTTGCAGAGGGCGCAAGTTTGGCTGAGGCCGGCCCTGTTTAGACCTCAAATAAGTACAAAAAAGAGTTGATTGTAAAATAAACTATGTGTGAGGCTATCCAAATGCTACGGACTGTATTTGGTTTCAAAATCTCGAAACATTGTAAATAGAAAAAAATTATTGAAAATCTTACCTTTGCAAGCTCCTGTTCCTTTTTGCTGTCATGTGGAATGCCTCTCAATCGTTTTGGAACATACCAAAACGAAACATTAACACACTCTGGCTCCATTATCAAATGGAAGCGATCTGATTGCTCTCGGATGCGTTTCACTTGATATTTTGTCAAATCCATAAGACGATCTTGTTGTCTTTCGAAACCTTCGGTACCCTTTGAACGCCATTGGAGCCACAGTTTGAAGATGTCATTATGACGCCCACACTGTATCACTTTGTCACCTGTGTCATAGCTGATGTCATACTGTTTGTCAGTCATGAACAAATACTCAGCAGACATTTGATTGCAACTGATTAAAAGGCCCTGTGGGGATGAAAATATGTAAAAAAACAAAATAATGAAATAAGGGTGTTGAAATTTATAAATTTACTTTAAAACATTTTAAAATACAGAATTTGTTTCCTATATAATATTCTGTTCTAGCTTCAGGGATAATCCCCTTGTAACACTTGATTGGAGTTGTATGGCACTGGCAGTTGGCAACATTCTTGCCAGCATCGTCATTTTCAACTTCTGTGTAATTTCTCATGACCTTTTAAACATTGTTTCGTACTTACGGCAAAGTAAAACTTTGGCAATACAATTTTATCACCATTGCGCTCCAACGGAAGAACAATCCAAATTCGATATTTTTAAAGTTTAAGGCAAAGTAATTCTGTTTAAGATTTTTGTTTCCTCGTATTTTTTTTTTTTTTTTTTGGTGAATAAGATTGATAGGTTTCAGATGGTTAGCAGTTTTAGTTTTTTTTTTTTACAATGTTAATTCATTCTTTAACACATTCATCTCTCTCCGCAGCATCTGAGCAAAAGACTTTACTCTACTATATATGTACATAACACTAATTTCCCTACGTTTTGTGGGCTTTGGTATTTTCTATAGGAAATCCACCCTTACAGTAAAAAAAAAAAAAAAAAACAACAAACAACGTTTCGCCGCCCTTCATTTTAAGAGGAGCTTCACACACCAAACCGAACTGAACCGCACCATCAACTTCATACTCTTGGAAGCAATAACTCAGGGGAATTTTAATTAAAAATTCCTTGAATAACATTCTCTCTTTTCAAAGGAAGGCAAAAATGTCGAACACAACTGTGGCCAATGGTAACATATTGCAAATATGTTGTCATGGAACTCAAGCTAAAGCTGAAGCGGCAAGAAAACTGCTGAGAAATGCTTTTTGGTCGGCCATTATAAAGCCCCCTTGGCATAGTATAGGTATAGCTTGTACAGCGAAGTCAGTCATCTATTGCTTTGTCTCTGCCCCGAGATGGGCAGAGATTGGCATTTTCAAAAAGGATATTTTGAATGCCAAGAAGAACGCTTGCTAGGCTGTGTAACTCTTTCTCATTTTTTAACCCAACCAAAGGGGGTTACGATACGAAGCATATTCTTTTTTTATAGACATACAAGAAATAATAAGTTTTGTTTATTTTTTTCTTCTATATTACTTACATCTTCCTTGAAGTGGATAGTTGAACACTGGAGAAGGGCACCCATCAGCTTGTGTGGATTCCATGTGACCGAATCGGCTCTAAAAATAGAAAAAAAAAAAAAAAAAAAAAATATGCATATCAGTAAAATGTTTGCCTTAAAGCACCCGCAGGTGCTAATTGATTAAATAAAACCAGATGAGGGCTAAATAATTGATTTCTAAATATCTAAAGGGTGACTCTGTATATATGTATTTATATCAATGGTGCAAAACCACCCACCAAAACTCTCCATCTACCTTTATAAATCAGAGGAAGAATTATATGTGATGTAGAAGAGGGTTTAAAATTGAAGAGGACGCCGGTGAAGATAAACATCCCTCTGGGAGCTATTTATGGTTTAGTGATTGTTTGCTGAAAATCATGAACAGAAAATAAATAGAAGGAGGGTGGTTGTCTTCTATATTCCACCCTCAAATTGTGCGTTATCTATGTTTGCTCAGCGAGTGCCACTGTTTTTTTTTTTTTTTTTTTTTTTTTTTCTAACTTGTTTTCAAGGCAAGCCTGTTTCGAAACTTACTATACGATTCCAAATGACAAACGAGACAGACGGTCGCTGGTGTAGATGTCAATGACAGTTTAGATCGCATAACTAAATGAAATAAAAATATGTTTTGTCGCTTTGACAAGGCAGAAGAGAACGGTATAGTTTAGATGTCTATTTATGTTCTTAATGAAATCTTAATTTCTTGTTTTGTAAGATAAGATGTATTATCACAGAGAAGCCAGGTGATGGTGATATGGGAGTGAATTATTTGGAGGTTGAACATTTGGGCTTTTAATGAGTTTAAGTAGCTTAAGAATAAAAAAAAAACAATGAACTCAATCCGATGTCAAACTGTCAAAAGATAATTTTCCAAATTAATTAAAAAAAATTGTTTTTCTTCAAAATTGATAAAACCCAGAACCTACGATAGTGATACATATGTATATGGATGTATGTATGTATGTTAAGAAATTGGTATATAATCCTTCAAATGGGAATCCCTGTAGGGCCTCTTTGACATATGTAAATATGGTTTAGGCAAGCAACCCTCGAGCGGACAGGGGGTTTAAAGTTTGATGCAACCCATCAGATGAAAAAAAAAAAAAAAATATTTCAAAAACCGTTGAAGCGATTCGTTGCGACCCACACTGGTAATTTCCCATTGGTGCCCTTGAAAACAGGAAACCCGATATTATTTTGTTAAACGAAAATTCCTAATTCAAAATCTTCGAAGACCTTATCAATAATTTAAAATGAGATCAAGTGATAAACAAAGTCGGTCCGTATTATATTTTTCAACTATTTTTAGTAGTGTTTTTTGAAGACTTTTGCTTTTAAAAAATGTATCAATTGAATTTTGTTTAGCCCTTTTAATTCTTATTTACAACATCGTGTATAGAATAAAATTATCCCGGATTCGATAGCGTTATTTGTTTTTGAGATATTCGAGCCGAAAAACATTTTCGAACAATTTTTAGTAGTTTTATTTTGCAATTTTGTTGCTTTAAAGAATTGTCAATTGAATGTTTCTACAAACTTGGTCAGATATTGACTACATCATTTTTTGTAGAATAAAATTAGTTCGGTTTCGAAATCAGTGTTTATTTTCCAGAAAAACGTTTTCAACAATTTTTAGTATTTTCTTTTGCTTAAAAAAAAACCAGCAATTGAATTTTTTTCTAACTATTTCAGTATTCAAATATGATATCATTTTTTTTTTTTTCAATTTTTTGGATTCGGATGTTGAACAATTATTTCCAACGGGAAGTTAAAAATGTGTACCTACATAATACATTTTCTTTTAAATACTTACAAACAAAATTAAAAAAAAAATCATCAATCCCTTTTTAAAATATCGAATTTTCAAAAAATAATGAATTTTTATTTCGATTTGCGATATTTTATAAAAAAAAACTTATTAAAAACGAGTGCGATAACACAAAGTCGAAAATAAAAACAAACGGTTCTATATGGGATAAATTAGGCGTGTTTTTTTGCAAGCCCGGAAGGAATTGGTTAAAAAAAAACTACAAGGAGCTTTTTATACGAACTATCGATAACAAGTGTGTAATTCACGCCGGTTATACTGTTTTTCTGTGCGCTTAAGTTAAGCCCCGAGAATTCTCCGTGATATGCTATAAGGCCGCAGGGGATAAGTTGTTGGTGCATTTAACATTGTTTAGCACCGCGATGACGTTTTTTTCATCCAATTCCCCTTGGGTTTGCAAAAAAATACGCCTACTGTTGATTACATATTTTTTACTTGACGATAGAACGTAGCTTCAAATTTTAGTTAACAGAAAAATTTGTATATCAGAATTCTTTAGCGCCTTTTTGATTTAAACAATATTAGGTACCTACACTAAATGGTTTTTAAACAGTTGTATCGTATAGGTACCTTTATTTTTGGTTCTAAGAACAGTATTTTTTTTAATAGTCTTCGTAGTTTTCGAAATATTGAGTTTAAAAAAAAATAATTGTTCTTAAAAAGTTTTTTCGTATAAGTATACAATTTGTGCTTTATAAAAGATTCTGTTAAAAAAAATATGATCAAAGTCAGTTCGATTTAGAAATTAGAAAATAAAAAAATGGTTTAATGGGAGGTACCATTATTATATAATTTTCGTGAATTTTTGTTTCACTGGTAGCTTGTACCAATAAAAATTAACAAATTTTTTAGTAAAATTCGAAAGAACAATTTTTGAAAAAAGGAAGGTTTTTCTTTATAGCTGAAAAATTTTGAATAGCACTATAACGCTATTTTTAGGCGTACAAATAAAAATCTCGAGAAGCTATCGGGGCTTTTTTTACTATGAAGTTAATAATTTTTCTATTATGCGACTAAGAAGTAGATTTATTCATATAGTAATAATGAAATTATTTGTAAGTATAAAAATGAATCAAATTTAATATGTAGTATTTATGGCATTTTATTTACGCAAAATTGTGAAACTCAGTCTTTTTACAAAAATTTTGAATAGCTACTATTTAACAAATTCCGTTTTTAATAAAATTTAAAATTAAACCAAACCTTACATGAGAACTCAGTTTAATTTTACTTAAGTATGTTTAATTCCTACTTAGCTCCTATTTATTCACCTCCAATATACTATGTATTTATTTAAATTCGTGATTATAAAATTTCAAAGAAAATTTTGAAATTTCTCAATTTAACAGTGACTTTATATTTAAAGAGACTGATAAATTGGGGGTAAAAGTAATTTTTTTGGCCAAGTTTTCAGTACCTACTGAGTTAAGAATTATTTTTTTAGTTTTTCTAGCATTATTAATATGTGTATTCAATTTAGATTTCAACTCCAAGTATGTATATATATCATAATTCATAAACAAAGAAGAACAAAAAAATAGTCTCAAACTTGTATTAATTATTTTTATTTTATATTTTAAGTTATTTATTCTGCCTTGATAAAGATGTTGGCTTTTATTGTTTTTTCCTTTTTTACTTTAAACTATTTAATTTATTTTGTTTAAATTTAAATTTATTCAGAATGGTCACCCCTTCCATTATTAACTTTTGTAAATTTAAATTATATGTAATAGACATTTAACAGACATTTATAAAAGTACATAATTTCATGCTTTTTTTATTTTCTCATTTGTATCTATTACATTTAAGTGATAAATTGAAAAATTAATTTAATTGTATTATGCGAAATAAATAAATAATCTAATCTAAACTAAAAAAAACCTAAAAATATTTGTAAACAAATATCTCTTAAGTTTCACTCACTCTGGCCTAGGTGTAAATTTAAACCCGTATTAATTAGTGAGTGAATAATATAAAATATAAAACGTATTGAACTTTTCAAATAAATACTTTCAAAAAATTCTAAAATGTGTAATGTGTTAAACGAAATAAATTTGATATTAAAATGTAGTGCAAATACTTTTAAGTTGCAGTATAGGTACCTTACTCTTATTCTAAAGGCTTAATCAGTCTAAAAAATAGTCTGGTTCTAAAATTTTGTACCAAAATAAGATTATGGCAGACAAAATTAAATTAGGGTATAGAAGTGTCCATTTTTTATCATCTTTTTTATGCATTTTTATTATGTTCTTTATGTGTGTTGTGTTCATTTTTATCCTGACAGGACACCACAAAAACTCATAATGTACATATTTGGGTGATGTTAGCCTTGAGGGATGTTTTTTTTTTTTTTTTGATATGTACATATATATGAAGCTCCACCAGTCATAAACAAATATTTTCATAAATCATTTTTTTATCTTTTTCAGTTATTTTTTTTTAGATTTAGTTAAACCATAAATCAAGGATGTGTTTTCCAACACAATTAAAAAGAAAAAAATATTATAGCAGTATAAAAAAAGTTAGTTTTGATTATAATGGTGGGATTTAAAGCAGTTTGTAAACCATCAATTTTATTCTTATCAAAACCATATCATGATTTGACATTTCGAGCCAAATTGAACTCGAGATATTGGATCAAATATGATATTATGATGAAGAAAGTAATTATGTCTGGAGACTAATTATATCTAATGCTCGTGAGTGAAATATGTGAGCATTT
Source organism: Epistrophe grossulariae (assembly GCA_929447395.1). Lineage (NCBI taxonomy): Eukaryota > Metazoa > Arthropoda > Insecta > Diptera > Syrphidae > Epistrophe > Epistrophe grossulariae. Next base: position 105,201,103 of record OV839568.1, read on the forward strand.
CTTTATTCTACTTTTGCTCACAAATCACAATCATGCTTATGAGTTTTTGAAACTGCTCACTCTTGTGATCAATATATGAGCTGAGGGCTGTTTAATGAGCGCTCATGAGCGAGCATTTCCATAATCTTAAGAAATTAATGATAAATATATGAACAGCTAAAATGAATATAAGACAATTTCAACAAAAACGAAAAAAACCCTATTTTCATTATGTTTAAGATTTCCGTTTAAGATTAAGTTTACAATAAAATAAAAATTTCTCTTAATTTTTGAAAATGTAATTTTTAAAATAATTGATAATAAATGCATACATAAGTAATATTAAATCACTCCAAAAAAAAAAATGCTACCTGACAATTTTTCACACACTCAGGTGTTTAGAATACACAATCGAATTAATAAGTCAATATTATTTAATGCACAACACAAAAAATAAGAAAAGGAACGCAAGTATTTATAACGCTCAAATAAACGACTGAAATAAGTGGGTAATTTATTTCATTACAAATTCCTTAATCCTTATTGCAAACACACATATATAGAGTGAATGAAATAATGCCTCTTATGGGTACATGCATAAGGGTGCAAAATTAAAAGCATCAGCCTTTGGCATCAATATCACTTGTATAAGGGTTGGTTGGTTTCTGACTGAGCTCAAACAAAGGGGTGGTGTGGGAATTCCGGGGAGTCAAAATGAAAATACAATTAGCGGTGAAGCAATGCGTGTACACCACTTTCGACCCTCATTTGTAAGTTTTTCAGTTTAAAACTGCACTTTAATTTAATTTATGTTTAACCTTCATCTTCATGTCTTTTCTAAAAAGAAACAAAAAAAAAAAGTGCTACAGAAATCCTTTAATGGAATTGCTTTGCGGCCACAGGAGTGTAGGCCCAAGCCCAATACTTACTTAAGAGGGAGATTTCTAAACGCATTAAGTAAATCCCACTTAGTGAAGATGTATTGGCATATTGTGGTAAACGCACTTTAAGGCATCAGTAAAACCTTTTTTTTTTTGATTTAAGAAAGCTCAGCATCATCGCGCCCTGTACCACATCCATAGATTAGCATATCCATCAATTTAACAAAAGGGCGTCGGCCATTGCCGCCTTCTAATGCATCTAAACCACTAATCTGAATTTCACTATTTTACAGAAGGGCATATATGTATGTACATATTCCATCTCGTCGGCATTGTTTCAAAATCGATTTTGAAAATCATTAGTCCCGCAAGGATGCACATTTCAAGTTCGAATAATAATAAAAGCATAGAATATATAGTCCTGCGTTGAATGGGTGAACAAAAGTTTGAGTTATATGAACAACAATGCAACTATAAACGAAATAGTATATGACAAATCATCATTCATCCGTCAAAAACAGCGACACCATGAATGCCGTTTATTGTATATTTTTGGTAAAATATATTTTACAGCAACCCTCCTATTCTACACACAGACATATATACTCGTATAAGGAGTCAAATGCTAGCCTAGTTGTTGGATACACTGTTTTTGATTAGATGGCAATTACTTGCAGACTTTGCTGTGATTTATGAGAACACTCATTCTTGTGGACAGACACATTGTTCAGAGCTGCAAAACCAACCTCAATTTGGCTTCGGGCTATTGACCATCTGTGGTCGCAATTTTCAAAGATCTTTTTTTTATTATTCATTTATTTTTCGCAAACAAATGGTTGCCCTTGATGTTGTATTTTTTTATTTTTTATATATCCCGTTGTAAGGACTAAAGGAAATGGTATGGTTTTTAGCTTTGTTTTTTATCAATCACTTACCTTTCAACTCCTGACAATCTTGGGTGACGATATTTGCGTGACAAAAGTAATCCACCACCCCAAGCAGCCTGGTTTAGATGAAGAAAAAAAATCGAAAAAGTTGTATAATGTAAAATAGTTAAAAATAAAATATTATTCTTCTTAGTGCTGAATTGACTTGTTAGTTGTATTTAAAATAATCTACACGCAGAAAAATGATCGGTTAAAAACAACGTAAAACACGGTTAAGTTAAATAACAAACATTGTTAATAAACAACCTGAAAATTAACCTGGTTAAATTATTATTACTACATATATATTTATATTATAACTTTTGTCAACTCGATTAAACAAAATTGTTCAAATCTACACACTGATTCGCTTAAAGTTTACTAATTTTTATTAAACTACTTCGGGGTTAGCTTGTTCAGTTTCAACAACCAACTAAGTTAGCTAATGTAACACATTAAATCGCTTTTAGTAACCAATCTACTCAGAGATGTGTAAAATTAACTTAATATAATTATTTGATTTAAGCAAGCTACTCGTTTAATATAAACGATCTTCAAAATTGCGAATTCTAACCAAGTATTTCCATTAGGTGTGTTCCTTTACTTTAAAATTCTGTGCATTTGTGAATTTCTATTGACAGACTTTGGTGTAGAATTTACAGAAATGCACAGAGTTTCAAAGTAAAGGAACTAGGATAATCTAACTTTTATTTCAAACAATTTATGTTAATCGAGTCGACTACATTAGAATTAACATAGTGAACTACTTATGTGATTTTAACCCTTGACTACGAAATATTTAACACATTAGTAGTTATTAATTATTTTTCTGCGTGATGAAGTCCGATTACATATAGTGTCAAGTCTTATACTTGGTTGATAAAATTTGTGTCACGTTAAGTATACTTATAAAATTTGTATCTTAATACTTACATCAACATGCATCCAGCAATTGTGACGTTGGCATATATCTGCTACTTCATTAAGAGGATCAAAAGCTCCCAATACTGTTGTTCCCGCTGTGGCATTAACAAAAAATGGAACATGTCCCTTTTGTTTTCGTTCAACAATAAGCCGCTCAAGCTCTTTGGTAATCATACGTCCATTCTCATCTGATGGTACCATAACGCAGTTATCTGTACCAAGACCGCATACTGAAGAACACGATTTAATGGAATAATGACATTGGTCCGAAGTGAACATAACAAGTTGTCCAGGTAAAGCACTAGCTCCACGCTCTTTGTATCCTGGGAACATCTTGTGTCGGGCAGCCAAGAAAGCATACAAATTGGAAATTGATCCTCCGGGAGCCAAAATCGAATCACCACCAGTCCAACCGATGATCTCTCGCATCTTAGTCAAGACGACATTCTCCATCAAAATGAACACTGGAGCAATTTCATAAGTAAACATGTTGGTATTAGCTGTCGCAGTTAACCATTCTCCGGCCATTGAAACCAAATCCAATCCGCACGACAGTTGATTGAAGAAATGTGGATGTCCTGTCAAAGACAACATATACAAGAAAGACAAAAAAAAAAAAATTAACAATGAAAAGGAAACAATTTCTCGCCATATTAGCTACGATGTCGATGGAATGAAAATATATCATTATATATAGAACAAAAATCAGGGAGGGTTGGCAAAAGGATCAAAAAGCATCACACAATTCACATTCAGTTTTGTAGCAAATGTCCCGGAATAATCCTTCGAAATTTCGTTCATCATTTGTTCGTTCAGAAAAAAAAAACGAACTAATCTCGAATTGAAGGATATCCTAAATCGTATCTCTTTCTTTCTCTATATTATTACGACGAGTATATACATATACAACACATTATCCCATGGAAGGGGGATAATTATTGTAGCAAAAGACAAGAGATTGGCAGTAATCCTTGGCGTTGGATAAAACTAAGCTTGACAGACGGGTCCTCTGTTAGAAATTATTTTTAATGGAGCTATGTGGTGTAATTTAATAGTTTGGCTCTTAAGCTCTTCAATAGATAGATGGGATTATGTGTTACGCGAAAGTTCTCAACTATATAGTTTTTATCTCTGAAAATGCACTCTTTTCTATCTATCTTTATATACCTATAACTTGTGATTTATTCTGGAAATGAGTTTCTATAAATGTTAACCATAAAGTTTTCAATTTATGCGAATGTTAAACCTCTCAAATATTTTTAAGAGAGTTTTAGGATTTTAAATCTGCGAAACGTTTTAAAATTCATTACAAATTCCTTAAGACGACTGTGGTGAAATTTAAAATATAATGATATAGTGATTTCTGCAACATTTGTTTTTAAACAAATGTTGCAGAAATCACGAAGAAAATTAATTATTTAAAATACCACAAGATGGCAATAAGTATAAGCTGCTGTCAAAGATTTAGAAGAAAACGCTTAAGTGTATTATGAAACGCAGTTTTATTAAAAATGCCTTCGAACATAACAGTTGTTAAGTTTTAACGAAATTGTTTAAGTCGTTTTAGAAAAAAATTTAACTAATTTTTTGTAAGCAATCTGTTTGGTAACGTGCAATTTCTTGAGAATTCGCACGGTAAATAAAACTCACTTATTGAAAAAAAAAGTTTCCAAATAGGCAGCTACCAGTTTTGATAATTTAAACAAATAATTCAAATTTCCTGTTATTATTATGGCAATACCAGTTATTGCTTAGGAAACCTGAAACAATTTGTAGCAAATCTATTCTCCAGTTTGGGATTTAGCACGAACACAGCTCGGATCAGCAGATTGTCAAACAAACGGCGGACAGCATAAGTAAAACCATTTGCTCGGACTTCTTATCGAAAAGATATTTTCTATTTGATACTGAACTTTTCAAGTTTGAATACCTAGGCTTGGTTTTTGGTTCTTAGTGAAACTGAAAATTGGACTTTGAGTATGGTCTTCAGGGCTCCAAATTTGTTAAAAGAATATTACTGATTTTATGGACTTCGGACCAGTTCGGATCGTCATAAAGGCATGGCAGAATTTTTTTATGCGATCTTGTCTTGGCTCCTCAATAAGGATTTCAGATTAAGATTTTCTAACAGGAGTGATTGGAAAAAAGACATCTTAACGAGAGACTTCGGCACAACTTTAAAGGGTTTTTTTAATGGGGACGCTCGAAATGTTTTAGATTAAAGCTACCAAGTTGTTGAAGAAATATTTGTCAAATTTATTGTGAATTTGCTTGGAAGCGTATGGCACTTCAATATGCAGGTTAAAAAGTCGTTAAACAAGTTCAATAAATTTCATTTTCAAAAACAGTGCTACGTGATTTTTATATTGTTGTTGTAAATTTTCGGACTAATCCACATACGATACACCAGCACTTAATGTATCCCTCCCGATAAAGTCACTGTTTGGTGTTGATTTTGGTTTGCAGGTCTTCCGAAACAAAACTGGTATTGCCATAACCGTGAGGACGTCAATGGCGAGATGCTACATATCGATGATTTAATCAATTTTTGGACATATGAAGTAAAATATATGAATAGTTAGAGTAAACCATTTTTTTTTAAACTTCTATGGGTTGAAATGCACTTCATGTTGAGGTTTTTGAACTTGGTATTTCTTAAGAAACATCTTTAAATAGATCATGAAAAATATAATATTTTTAATTTTTTTTTCATAAACATTTCAACTGGTTCACTGTGTACCAGGGATGGAAATAGTGAATCAGCAGATGTCACACGGTAACTGCATGAACACAACGCAGACGGAGCTGTAGCTGGAAAAGCTGTGAAAATAGTGAATATATCTACACACAAATTCAATGTTACGAACACAACGCAACACAGCTGCAACCAACTTTTAACTTTTCACGTACAGCACTTTTGAAGTTTCAATTTTAATGAAGGAAAAAAGAAACAAATATTAAAGTTTCTAGCTTTCTTCTAAAATATTAACTGAATCTAGGTTTCTATCGCGGTTTCCTTTATGGATCCAGAAATTAGTTTTTACTCTGGCGGTAGATGGCGTTTCAGTTTTGCAAATTGTAAGGTAGTGAACATTGTAGTGTAAAAAAAAGTCAATTGGTCTTATTTATAAAAGTTGTCTAACTTTGGACAACTGTCCAACTTTGGAAAATGTGTTTAAAAATCTTGTTTATTGTTGTTTTATAGCTGCCTAACTAAGACACAAGAGTAGATTATCCTAACCGTGAATAATATGATATTTATTTTTATTAAATAAAGCATATTTGGACCAATTTGAAAATAGTTAGACAGTTTCTAAGTAGACAAAAGTTTTATAAATACGACTGAATATCTATAACATGAAAAATAAACAAACATAACGAAAAAGACACTAGTTTTAATTAGGATCCGTATCGTTTTATTTTATCGGGCTGAACCATATAAGGGTTATTGGTGATAATAGTTGACGCAACTAATATTTAAAATCAGAATCAAGAAATACCAAACATTTCATTTTTAAATTTTACAAATGAACAAAATACCAAATCACAGATTTTCTGTGCACCAGCAGTTACATACATATCACATATATCTACATATTATGTACAATGAAATCATCTTTAAAAATCTTATCCGTTTAGCGGAAAAAATTGATCAAAAACAAGCGACTAAAACAAAAGACACATCACATACAATAGAAACAAAAAAATACAATAGCTTCTCGCATGGATGGAAATTAGAATTTAAGAACCCCTTTTTTAGAACGCATTCCTGCGTAAATCAAGAGGTTATTGGTACCCATATGTTCCATCCGGGACAACTCTGTCAATCTGTCATCACTCCCTGTTCTACGGCCATCATTCTCAAAAACTTCATTTTTTTTATTGATCAGTAGTCAAATTTTTAATAATAATACACAACAGCAGCAACAACTAAAAAGGTAACAGATAATCAAATGCTCATTTATTGAAGCTAATAGGAAAGAAAAACAACCCCCACCCTATATACCTATATATTTTCTGGATATAAATGGACAAACAAATAAAAGATTTGCCCTCCCAAAACATACGGCATAGCAATGTCAATTCGCATTTTGGGTGCCATAAGTCGTGTGATTAAAATCCCATTGAAGAGGAAAATCTCCCTTCTAGTGCTTGCTCACTGCTTTGGCAGGTGCTGGGGTGGGGTTATTCTATACCTACTACATATACTCGTCGTATACTATACGTATAACACAATGCACACTTCCGAATCCTTTTTGATGGAAGGCATTTGGGGTCTATGCTGTGCTTATATGCCTGTGTGTTTCTTTTCCCAGACAGCTAGGCTAACGCAGCATCATCCGTTGAGAAACATTTTGCCAAATTGAAATGTTGCCACAGATGGAGAATGTCGAGTCGACCAACCTTCTCTTCAGCGTTATCCTACACATCTTTTTATTTTATGCTAAGTTCTTCTCTCATGTTGAAGGGGATCAGTGCAGCGAGTCAGAAAATAACAACGGATTTTGATTAAAGCTCCCTTTATAGAGTTCTTCCCAAAAGCAGGAGATGAGGAATGAAAAGAAAAAAAATTAGAAATAGAAACGAGCGAGGGTTCGAAGCCAAAGCATAGCTTGTACAATTCTATGTGTGTGGGATTGAATTTTATGAGAGATTATGGATCATAAATGGTTTCATTCTTTTAGATATACTACAAGGATTTTTGTTTTCCGGCCCCCTATAATATTCAAAGACATTTCATTGAAATTCTGCGATTGTGAAAGAATGTTTTGATTTTCACAAAAGTGTTTTTGTTTTTTGTTGTATTTATTTTGTTTTAAGCTTAAAACACTTCTTAGGTATATGTGGCTGTTTGTTAGAAGGCTTTCAGAAATTAGTCAAGTGTGAATTAAAAGAAGATAAAAAAAAGTCAAACATTTAAAAAAAACATCCGCTTAAAAAGGCCAACAATTAGAATGAAATATCTTATTAAACAAAAACTTGCTTGAAATGTTGAATATAAGTATGACTTTTCGGTACCTTTGTAAAAATTGAATCTTTGAGGACATTACGCTGCTTTTGAAAATCGAAAAACAGTGGGCTATCTCGTTAATTTGAACATGTACGATAACTTGAACATTTCAATAACTTGCACAGATAATTTTTAATCTAAAGTACCGTTCACTACGTTTTTCACATCATGTCTATTTTTTATTTTGCAAGTGACTAAACAAATTTTTTACCAGCTTTTTTTCTAAGGGTTCTGCTTACTCAACCCCGCAGGCTTGAAGCTCTCCACCAATTGGCACTCTGATTTTAATATAAACATACTTTTAATGGCGATAAACAAGTCTTTTAGATAGTCTCAAGTTTGATATTTATTTAACAAAAATGCTGAGGTTCTTCAGGGTTTCGTTTTGTCTCCGATTCTCTTTCTCAATTTCATCAATGCTCTCTTGTCTGATTCCTTTAATGAATTAATTTGATTTTTTAGCGACAATACCGTCACACTGAAAATAAAATTCTTCGTTATTTTATGAAATTCCTTTCATTAATCGATTTTTCATTCACTCAACGAAAAATTCGTTATCCCAATGAAAAATTTAATTTGAAAAAATTCGTTGTTTGGTAAACGCTTAATTGTCTCAATGAAAATGCATTCGTAAGATTTTTCCTTTTACTCTGAAGTGACTAAATTATTTAAAAACAATTTATCGTGGAACTATATAACGAAATTTGTTCGTTCAGAGAATTAATTTCTTTCATAGATTTAACTAAAAACAATAATTGACGAACAATTTATTCGTTGACATAGTGAATTTCTTTCATTGACTTCAAATTTATTTATGCATTCGTTTAGTCTATGAATATGTTTGTTGTTACTGTTTAATATTTTATTAAGGATGTAAAAAAGTTTCTTGCTGGTTTCCACGAAACAATTGTGTTGGTTTTGTTTTTTCTATGTCTAGCCCAGTCGCTATAAGTATACAAAAAACGACCTGACTGGGAAAAATTAAACTGTATACTTTGTTAAAGGGGGTTATTAGGAGAATTTGTGTCGTTTTTCGAGAAAATCAAGCTGAAGCTTAAGGCGCCATCTTGAATTTTCTAACAAAAAGACTTAAAATAGAAAAACAAATATTTAAAAATAACCGCAACACTTACAATGTCATATTGTATCTGTTTTTTTTTTTTCTGTTTCTAAATCTGTTCTGTTTTTAAATCCAATTATTTAAGTGAATATACTTTTTGAAAACTTAATTTTCAAACTCAGTATTTTGAAGAAATAAAATGAAACAAAATAAAATTTAGGGTTTGTTTCACAAAGTCTGATCAAAGTTCCAATTAAGCTACATGGAACTTATTCAACAATTAAGAACCCCATTTACGTTTCGCAATGTCTGAATGCGACTAATTGACATTTAAAGTTCCAAGTATTTTACTGGCCAGATGAAGTGCCGATTAGCAAATTAAACTGCCAATTAAAACATTCAAATCTGTCACTGATCACACACTTCGATTCAAAACACTTCGCTTCAACGCACTTATTTGTTATTATCCAGAGCTCTTGTACGTACAATAAGACGACCGACACTGCAAAATTAACTTTTTGATTTAATAAATAATTTTTCTTTAATATTTGACATCAGTCGAATTTAATTTGTCTAGAAAACTGGAATAACGAAGGAATAGCTAATTGATCATTGTGAAACGCAAAGTTTTTTAATAGGAGGATTTCATTTTAGGATAAACTAAATGTCGGATAACTAATTAGAACTTTACTCAGACATTGTGAAACAAACCCTTAATCTAATTTTTTTCAAAACTTTACATTATTAAGTATCTATCAATTTTAAGTAAAATGCTAAAAACCAGATTCTAAAATGTCGTCTATAAATGTTATTTAATTTAATTTAAAAACAGAATTGAAGAATGAATTACTGGCTTTAAAAATAATATAACATGACATTGTAAATGTTGGCGCTGTTTTTAAATATTTTTTTTTATTTTAATCATAATTTTTTTTTTTTTTGAAAATTCCAAGATAGTGTCTAAAGATCCAGCCCGATTTTCCCGAAAAACTACACATATGCTTCTAATAACGCGCTCTAACGAACAGTGAAAGAAAATTGTACAATTGAATTTTTTTTCTCGGTGTTTATTCCGACTGGGCTAATCAGGAATCAAGTATTTCTTGTCAAAGAACAAATTAAAAATAAAAATATCTTGTTGCCAAATCATGAATTCGCTTGTAAGGCACCATGATGCAAATAATTTCATTTTCCTTCCGTTTGTTTATAAATTCTTTGAATGAACTTAAACCAACAACATTAAAATAATTTGTTTTCATTTAGATTTCTCCATTGGTTTAATTATTTTACATTAGAAAACGAAGAATTTTTCGTTGTGTCAACTTAAAGTTCATAAAATTATGAACGATTCCATTACATTATGTAATTTTTATGGGTGCCTTCTTGGAGTTTTGTTTTGAAAATCCACAATCGCAAATGTGAACTTGATTGATTATTAATTGTTCAAATTATCAGGGTACTGTATACTATTTTTTCCTTAAGGAGCTTAAAATCGGTGGTTAAACAATTTTTTTAATTGATTATAACTAAATAAATATATAACTTTTATAAAAGTAACACTTTACACTAAACGAATAAAAATATCAATATGGAATTATCGATGTGAATATAGAATTGGTAGTAAGGCACTCATGAAATATATATAATAATTAGTTATGCACCGTCATGCCACATTTCCTATCACCTTGTTACCGGTTGTGTTTTGAGCAAACAAATACAAATTTGCATGCCGCGTGGCTTTAAACTATAGGAACATAAAAATCTCTTTTCAAACTAATATTTATGTATGTATATAGTATTTTCATTATAAAGGATTTTTATCACAATCACCATGTTTATTCAGCTATATCCTGCCTGTTAACTACTTCATAGACAATACCAAATACTATTATATTCCCAAACGTCTACCCATCGAATATATCTGCATCATAAAAAAGAATATCCTCAAAACACGACGTACGGATAAGGAAGTGTCCTTAAAACATGCTTATCTTCTCTTTTGAGGCCGAAGAATTAGGGTTAGGATTAAATTGAAAATCCTAACAAAATGTGCATCGAAGAAGATAACGACATTAACAACACCATTTTATGGCCCATTGAATACTGAATAACAATCACTGATCCTTTTCACCTTTCATTTGCAGAGACGGTAATCCTATCGGTCGACATACAACACCGCGCCGTTGTTATCCTTTGATTTTAAAAATCACAAGGGATCCATGGTCATGTGATATTATTATGCCAAAAAAGGGTGAATACAAAAAAAAAGACAACCACCAAGAGTCTTTACTTACTCTATACTTATACACGAAATTGAAAAGTCAAGCCATCAATCAAAACGTGCTGCGTATGTTTCACCACAATCTTCCCGGCCAAGTTTTTTAAGAGATTCTCTATTCAATAATAACAAAAATAATCAGAAAAAAAAACACAACTCGAACATATTGTCAAAGTTTCCCGTGCCAAAGCAAACTTTTGAATTATGGTTTCGCCTCGAAAATTAAGGACCACTTCTCTTACTTTTAATCTAATAGCGCACGTGACCACAATACTGTTATCAACACTGCTTCCTCGGGGAGCGTTCTTATTCTTCTGCATCAAAAATCCCCTTTTTATGATGGAACGGATGTTACTACCAGTGTCACCACCCAGGATATATACGTTGACGTTATCGCTCGAAAATAAGGATATATGCTGCTATGTGGCAACATCAAGAGTGGTGCGGCGGAAATTAAGCTCACAAAAGGAGTGAGAATGAGTTTCAATTGATTATTTCAATAAACATCGTTTGTGGTGAAGCACATTTTGATTGATTGATTAGATTAAGTTGTTCCATAGAGGAAGTATATATGTATAGAGAGAGAGTGTGAGTTTCAACAAAAGCGTGTGGCTGTTGTTGTTGTTGTTAACATCATCGTCGTCAGAATTAGAATGGATGCTAATCAAGGAATAATTAGTTTTGGATGTTTACACATAAGTTTGAGAATACATAATTTAACTCAATAAACTGAGAAAGGGGCGATACATGAATCTTAAAATAGAAATCAACTTGATATAATATTAAGTAATTCATTTAAACTTACCAGTCTTGACTTGATACTTCAATGTGGTAGCACAATCTTCGATGAGTTGTTGAAGTGTAACTGCACGATCGGGAATTTCCAAATCTAGAAGACGTTTCATGTCTTCGGGATGATGGAAATCAAGAACTTTCTCATTTCGATCGTTGGTGCTCTTCACGAAATCAAGAAGAACATCGATGACCTTGAGAAGGAACTCTCGGGTCTCTGAACCAGCAGTGACTGTTGTAGGCAGCAGGTCTAAAATGAAAAAAAAAAAGAATTGTATATGCAAAATTATTAACTATTAAAAGTTTAATGAATTTTAAGATGTTTGAACATTATATTTTGCCTATTTCTATGATTTTTTGTTATTTTTCGGAAGCAGTAATAGCATAAAGGTCTTAGGCCCAATTGTCTTTCCATTTACATGAATAAATAGCACTTAAGCCTTCCATATTAGCCACTTAAGTGACACTTACTCAAAATTTAACACTGAGATTAAAGTGCTATAACTGAATCTTAAGTGTCACTTATTTTGGTAAGTATGGACTGTGAAAATGACGTCATAGTTTTTCAATTTTGAAATTTCCCTTTCCTTTATATTCCATTCTAAAATGTTCCTTACAAAATTTTAAAATTCACTGAAATCCATATTTTTATATTTTTAGAAAGATTGTTGATATTTAAATTGTACCTACAGAAGTATAGAACAGAATTTTAGGAGCAGATTATTGTGCAATTTTAGAATTATACATAAATTAAAAAAAAACAAATGAATAAATTAAAAAAATAAAATATACGAAACTTTTATGTTTTTTCAATTATTTGAGCAGGTTTATACTATAGGTACGTATCTTAAAAATTTTAAACTTTTTAAAATGCGAAACGAAATTTTTCTGCGGTCTCCAAAAAGACATCGAAATGGTTGCGAAAACACAGCGGAAAATATCCACAGGTAGTTTAACCGCAATTGTTAAAAAAATAAATACATAAATGCAAACAAATAACACATAATGGAGGAATAATGAAAAAAACAACAATGACACAGCCAATAAAACTCAAATGTCATTCACACAATAAATGGCCCGAGGAATTAATTCATTGGGGAATAAAAGTGGAGGCTTCTTCAAATAATCAGCTACAATTTTTATTTTGCTCACTGAACAGCCTACGTAAGCCTAGTTTTCTGTGGTCTCGAAATCAGAAGCGAAAACGTAAGTGAAACGACTACGGAAAAACATAATGTCACTCACTAATTGCAAAAAAAAATAAAACTCGAATGTCTTTTTTCCGCACATAATTAATGGTTTGTGCAAATAATTCAGTGCCTAAAAGATTGAAGACCAGCGTTGCCGAAGTGACACGTGCTTTTTCGACACGAAAAGTTCATCGGTGCACGGTGGCACGTTCTTCTTATTTCCATTTTTTATTTCAAATAAAGAGAATTTTGAAAAAAAAATAAGAAAGTTTATCCGAATGGAGTAAAAACTGACAGAAACTTTTAAAATACACGAATACACCAAATTATTTCTTCTAATTTTGCGGTTTAATTCAATTATATTTTTTTGTTTAATATAAGAATTTATGTTTTTTTTTCACGAAAGATGGCACGATTATTTAGAAAATGTGAAACGAATTTTTTTTTTCGTTTACGATTTCATTGTCTCAATTTTTGTATGGAAATTTTAGTTTCACTAGGCTTGAAAATTAAAAAGCTGATCGAAATTTTTCGATTATGATTTTATTGTGTGTTTTTATATGAGATTTTTGTTTCGCAGAAGTTCTTATACCTTTAATAAAGTTTTTTCAAAAGGAATTCACACAATGTAGGTGTAGTGGTTGGAGGAATTCCAGTTTTTGTTAAAAACGACTATTACCTACGATTTCAATTAAACTTCATACACATTATTTCTAAAGCAATTATAATAATACTGTATTTGGGGTTTTTACTAAAAAAATTGCATAACAGAAATATTAGTCCGGGAGGTGACCGTCGGATTACCTATCTCATCGGGATTACATAAAATTATAAGTAGGTACTTAGCACTTTTTATATAAAGTTCAAAAATAGTTTTTTTTTTAAATCCATTTTTAAGTGCAAAAAAATCATAAAATGTCAAAAAAATAGTTTTAAAAAACTTTTCTTGACTGAAGTTACATATTTCTATATTATAAAGAGCGAAATTTTGACCGACCACTGGATTTATGAAGAGGGCATTCTTACCTTTCGTTTGATACCCATATTACCCATAATCCCGATGAGTTAGGTTCTCATCAAAAAAACGGTTTTTTGAAATGGTCGGGCAAGCATTTATTCCCTGATTTTTTTCGCCCGACCAATACTTTTAGAATCTGCGTGCAAAACTCTTCCTATTGACAATAACTGTTTTCAAAATCCCTTTGAGATAGGTACTCGTCAAAAATCGGTACCGGAAGTGACCCTGTCCCACCAAAACTTCCCTGCAAAAGTTTGCACGACCAGTGGTTTCGAGAATGTTATTAAAAGTACTATCGATTGGTACTCATCATTTTCGCAATCCCGATGAGATAGGTAATCCGACGGTCGCCTTACTATATGGTTTTGACCTTTTTTTGAAAAAAATGTCGTTACTCCAAAGAATTGGAATGATTTGAAGGATGTTAGGATCAAATTTGTCCATGAAAAAATTACACGTTAATAGTCACAATTATTCCCTGACATAAAAGTTTGAATAATTGTTTTGAATAACGCAGATTAGTAGGTTTTTCCTTGCGATAAATAGGTATTTTTATAGTCCAAAGCCATAGCTTCGCCGAGTCTAATCATCTTCGTAGTCGGTCGCTATTAGAAATTAAGCCATCGGAAACCAACTTGTCCTTTTTATTATCCGCGCAAATTTTCCACCATTAAGCAATTATTATTAAACAAAAACTAAAACCTTTTACATTGGAAATTATCAGTTTTAAAACTTTTTTTTTTAAATGCGGCTAAACTGATTTTGATTAAACTTTGGGTGTTTTAGTTTTAAATATCAATGACAATGAAATTCTTCAGGTTTTTGGCTTAAATTCTTATAATGGAAATAGATTGTGAACTTTTTAGCAAAAATTGTTCTATTTAACTCCAATTTTCTAAGTTACTACTTTTCTAACTTCTAAAATCTTACAAATAATCAAAAAATAAAAAAAAAATCATTCTCTTCTTAACTTTTTCATTGTAAGGACCTGAATCATAGTAGTGCCAAATTTATTTATTTAAAATTATGCTTTTGAATCTAAAATATATCTTCAAAAAGGTATTTATTTACCTTTAATAATTTTATGAAAAGTACTTAAAAAAAAAAAAGAATTTGTTTTGTTTTTTTAGATCTCCTGTTTATAATGTGCTTGAAAACCGTTCCTTTGGCTAACATCAGAATTTTATACCGCTTATCACCTCCGAAAACTGCCCTAAGTTTAAAGTCAAAGCTAAAGTCTGGCAAACTAGGAATATTGGGCAAGATTTTCTTAAGGACCAGTCAAAAAGTATTTACGTCCTCTATAAAGATCTCAAAGCAAAGAATTTCGGATTAAATCAATATGATTCTTCTTATTAAAGTCCTTTGATATTTTTTAAAAATACATATGCATAGGCATGCGAGTGAAAAAGCGGTGTAAACCCTATTTTCAAAATTCGCGTATAATGTCTCTTATTTTTTCGTTTAAATAACATAAATGATTTTAAACACCGATTTAGATTCAAAAGTTTATTTGTATGTGCTTGAGTCTTTGGCAAAAAAAATACTTCTTATCAATTAAATCTAGTGCTAAATTACAAAAAACTTTAGTCATTAAAATGTCTTCATTTCCACAACAATATCTCAAAACAAACGCTAAAACTATTTAAGTTCACGTCTTGACTTCATTAGCTCTGTAGTTATTGAAATCATAAAATTCCTTTTTCTTTTCTTATTTACTCATTTATACTACGTATATTTTAGACATATATAATTCTATATCAAGGCACCAAATTTTCCCAACAAAAGACGATAAAATCTTAACTTTTTGCCGATTGTAAAAGGATATTTTGTATACTTTATAGGATTTTAAGAATTTTTAGTTTTAATTTACAAAACTTTTCTCAATTAACGGCTATAATTAAAACTACCCTGATGTTGTCATCAGCGTCGTCGTCGTCATGCTGAACTGCTTATGAAATAACAATTAACCAAGAAATCTTATATTCTTGATCCTGAAATTCTGCTGACGATTAAGTTTAACACTTGTTTCGTATATTATGCGACTTTCCAAACAATCCAAATTCTCAGTTTCTTTTTTTTGTTGTATCTAGATAACTTTTCCACCCCATAAACAACAACGGCAATGCTTTAACCAAATGTACTCTTTTTAAATTTCTATACACAACCCGACCAACCCCCCTTTTCCTTTGCAAACATGTATGCGATCAGATCCTGCGTCGAGGATTACTTTATGTAGCTTTTCGTTACAAGCCGGTGTGTGGTGCTTTGCGCTGCCATCAGGCAAAATGGAGTAGGCTATATACATAAGTACCGCATTTATTTCACTTTACTCTGCGCCACTTTTGTGTACACCCCATCTCACCTAACAACACCCTCAGCGCTGCTCAATGCTCATGTAAAGCATGGATGGATGAATGGTAGTAGTGGTGGCGGTAGTAGGAAGTATAAATGTAGGTACGCCACTGGAGCTACTTGAATAATTGCTAATTGAGGATTTGGATTGCCCGCAGTGGGATTAAATTGTCGTAGTTAATGGCTCAGAAAGAGCAACTATTCCAGGCTGTGTCCTATGGCTGCGGGTATATTGTTGTTGTATATAGAGAGGATGCAAATAACTGAAGTAATTCAAATTTATAGCCTGCTGCAGGATTACGCTTTGGTTTATTGAATTGAATCAGTGTTTAAGTGCGGAATATTGGATCATCCAAAAACGAGGCTTTTCTGATGTGGATGATGATGTTGATACTTATGTGAACCTGGATATACCTATACCATCAAAAACTCCAGCACGTTTTTGAACAATTTTGTATTCTCGTCAACATATGCGCCATTTCGTTGGAGGCAATTGAAACCGGAAACTGCAATTATTGTGTTTCATTTAATTTAACCAGTTCTGCTATTAATTGCACAGAAAAGCGTGAAAATCATTCAAATAATTACCGGAAATTTAAAATTTAATTAAAAAACACAAAAAAAAAATAAAATACAAATAACAACAACAACAACTGGCAGAACAGAGCAGAGCACAATCGACAATCATGGAAAAATTGTAGGCATATAAAAATAGCTGCCGTTTCCGAACGATTCGTTGGTAATTAAATTCAACCGGCCGTGAAGTATATCAAATTGATTGTATATGCGAATGTAATAGCAAACGCGATGTATATGATGCGAGAAAATCGTATAAGCAAATTAATAAAAAACACATTTGTTTAATAAATGTTTTTATTGCACTGCAATTTTTTTTATTTTAAGGGCTAATGGAATTTTCAAGAGTTTTCAAAATTACTTCAATAAATCAGCGGCACATTTTCAATTTCGAAAAAAAATACCCATCTAGCGAATTCCAGTTTACTAAAACGTATTTAATATGATCCCGAGTTGACACACGATAGAGTGCAGTCATTCGCCATATGAAAAACCACCCCTTTATTTTATTTTGTGGCCAGGCTGAGCTCACTTGAAACATCGGTACTGAGGGACGAAGAGGAACAAAAACACCCTTCAACAAAAATTCCAGGACAAATATAAAATTCCAACCGACATGTAATCGAATGTAATATCCTGTGACTAAACGGTTTATATTTGTACCATTCGCTGGGTTCGGCCCGGCCCGGCTACCGTGTGCCATGCCAGCACACGTTAAAGACTTCTCAAGCTCTCTCAGGCCGAGGGTTAGGTATGTATACATTTTTATAATCTTCAATATGACGTGGGGTGACTTTAGTACCTTATGACTGAGAATTATATTTGTACAGCATCAGCAGCGACAGGGGTTGTATAGTGTATAGAGTGCAGTGGTATATAGTGCTGAATCTGATGCTGAAATCTGTTCCATCATATGGTCGACTTAAGACAATTTATCACAGACAGAAGTAAATGTGTTGGACATACGAAATGTTTGTCTTTTTATTTGTTTTGTACTTAAACACTGTAAGGACTTGGGTTGACGCTTGCTTTTATTTTGTTTAGTAAGTGCAAAAAGTGTCCTTACAAAATGGAACATACATATACTCGCACTCGTATTTGCTATTTCTGCTTTTTCTCTAATAGATATAGGTACCTAAACCTCCTCTTGAAAGTGACATTTGGACTTTTGCCAGAATAATGGATTGATCTGGCAAAGAGAACTTGAGTTTCGAATTAAAAAAAGTTATATATATATTTTTTGATGTTATAGTTTGGGGATCAATATTTTAGAAACATATTTTTTTTTTTTGCTACACTCGATAGCCATTAACTGCGAATTGAAGAAAAAATGTGAAATGAACAAGAAAATTGGTGTTTACAAGTAAAACCAGATTAATGGTTTGTAAATGCTGCCAAAGTGATTTATCAATGAAATGAAAGAATTGAGGACATATCAAGATGTATAATGTAACGAGATTCTTGCAATTTTTCAATAATTTCTGTGAAATAGCGTCAATATCAAGACTCAAGTAAAACTAAGAATATTTTTTTCTGATAGTTTGTAGTTTCTCATCGTGCGTCGAAAGAAAAATCAAATACCTTGGAGAGATTATTGGCAGGAGAGAAATTGACATGTAGGTTATGTGTAAGAATAATTGTTATTGTTAATGCAATGCAACTTTCTGCACTGAAGTAGACTTTATCAAAATCGTATAAACCAAAAGACAATGACGCATAATTTTAAACAACCTGGTGTTAAGGTATTAGCATGATACTACAAACTTAACAAAACAATTAACTTTGAAGATATTTACTAAAATGTGGTTAATTTTAAAAATTTGTTAACCTATTTTCTTAATAAACTTCAGCTGAACACGCTTGAACAAGTGACAGTTGGAAATATATAAGCAAACGTACCATTTTCACTTTTTTAACTGTCAAAGTGACATTTGGAGTAAGAATGACACTAAAAAGTAAAAACAGACATTTGGTGATTTTAAATTTAATATAATGTTAAAAAGATAGCACGATGCTAATTCGTTTAAAATTTAAAAAATCGTGTTTTTAACCTAGCATCATACTAAAAATGCTTTAAAATCGTACTTAATCGTTTTAAATTTTGCGCCAATCATAATAAGAATAACTTTTAACGAATTAACAAACCGGCCAAAACATTGATTTTATAATAAATTAGAAATTGGTATAGTTTAAATGATGATGTCGCTTTGGGAACCCAACTAATTTACACATAGATATGTACATTAATGTGGGTACCCCACACTAACGAAATGCACATAATATGCTTCATTGCTATAAACAAATATTTTTTTCATATTAAGCCTTGATTCACAACGTTTTTTTTGTTTCTTTTGTTTGAATGCAGTGGAGTCTTCCGCCTCCATCGTTGTCGTTCGACGGAACAGTTTTCTATATAGTTTGTTGTTGTTGTTGTTGTTGTTGTTTTCAATTAAAATGCTCTGCAAAGTTATAATAATTGTTTGTTACTTTAGGCAAAACATTATATTGCAATCCAAATAGCAATCACTATTACTAGCAGGGAAAGAGGCCCCCCAGTAACAGTGATATCAATTTATATTCTTTTGTATAAATGTGTGTAGTGCTTATTGTTATGTTTGTTTTTTTTTTTAATAAAAAAAAAATAACTGAAAGAAATTGTATACATATGTTATGGCATAATATCCAATATATCCTTTTTTTATTCACACTTCATAATATGTTAGCACATTTATGCAAGATGTTATCCAACAATTGAAGGATTAAAACAAAAAACAAAATGCAAATTTTATTTTGTAGGACATTTTTTTTTCATTTGTACTTTTTGTATTGTATACGTACAGTATAGATGGTTTCAAATGTATTTTTAATGACAAAATTGAAATTCAATACTTTTAACCACAAAAAATTTTCAATTTCAGGAATGGTTTTATCTTGCCCTGACAGCATTTTGAAAGACGTTGTAGGAATATTATTGTATTTGAGAAAAAAGACAGATTTTTTAGAGGGAATAACCTGAATAAATATGATAAGCACAAAATGTTTTATACATTTCAAACGCAAATCTGCATACATGTGTTAACGAAATATTTTTGCAAAGTTTTTTCTCAAATAACTTTGCTGCAAGTTTTATATTAAAAAAAAAAAACTCACAAAATTCGATTACTTAAAACTATTATATTTAGTTTATCATCAAGCCTGGTGACATAAACGATGTCTGAATTACTATAAGCAATGCAATGGATGGAAAATGTACTTTGCTTCTTTGACCTGAAAAATCCATCGCACCTACTATTTTTTAGCTGGAAGTTTTTTCTTCAAAAAACATTTTTCTATTATTAGGCGTGTTTTTTTTTACAAACACGAGGGGAATTAGATAAAAAAAAAACCATTCAATTGTTAATAATTAACATGTTAATTGCAACAACAATTAGTAATGCCTAACGGGCATAGTTGAACCGAATGATTTTTCGGGGCTTAAGTAAGGTATGGAGAAAAACTGTTTTACCGACGGGTCGGTCGGTGCGGCCTTTGTATGGAAACTCAATTTTTTTTCTGTGATGGTGTTGCTAATCTTCGATGTCCTTTTTTTCAACCAATTCTCTGCAAGATTTGAAAAAAAACACCTATTATTACGAAATTCAAAAAAAAAATTACAAAAGACACTTTTTTTTAAATACTATGATCAAGGAATTTTCTGTAACTGAAAAGAAGTTGTCGAAAAGTTAGACGTGAAAGCTGGAAATTCCCGCAGTAATATGCAGTATAGCAAATAGTTTAAATGTCAAGCACCAACACTATGGGTGTCCCTTATTATTCAATTTTTTTTTCTTACGCATATACGGCATATTTTGTTTCTTATTGCTTAAAACAGTTGAATTAGGGTCATTTGAACTTCATTTACAAGACCCGACTTTCAATCAAAGTATGCCCTGCAATTTGTGTATAGGAAAATGTCCCAAATATTTGTTAGTATATTGTCATTTTTAGCATAGATATCAGAAGTTCTAAATCTATTTTTCTAGTACCAAGTAACTTCTTCAAAACGACAAGTTTTAACAGTTTTATTTTATTATATTCTTAAAGCTCGAAAAAACAAGGAACTGCTAAGTTAGTATCGGCTCTAGTTAGATGTTAGTTAAGCATTTGAGATTCTTTTTATATTCTTCAAGTTGCAGTATAAGCCTCTCGGACACTTTGACGATTTTCCATAATCCTCAATTCAACGTGTTCGTATGCAGATGGAAAAAAAGGGCTGTATCTTTAAAAACAGATTTTCAAAATGATGTTCCTGAAGTCGTGATTGTTCACTGCAATGGAAAATTAAAACTGGGCTTACCGTAAGAAGTTCCAATGAAGATCGACTACCTATCGTTTTAACGTTTGGTAGTAAGAAACAACACTTTTCTCTGTGACTAAGCGGAAAAGAACAATCTGCAGCTGATTTTCGAGCATAAAGTGACTGGAAACTTGAAAGTAAAGTACATATAATGTGCTGTGACACAACAGTATCTAATACCGGATTTGTCATTTGCAAGTACAGCCTTAAATAAATGTTGCCAGCATTTATACTATTTTACCGAAAAAGAAGTTATTCCCCTTTTCGATGATATTGTTGACGTCAAAACGAAAACATGGATGATAACGAAAGAATGTAGTTGTTTAAATAGCTCCAAACGATTCAAAGGATGAAATTCGATTTTCTTTATACGGTTACTTTTTTTTTTAAACTTCTGCATTTATTATTTATTTTAAACAAAATTTTCTTTTCCATTTATCTACTTCTGACGATTAAATGAAAAGAATCTGATTCCACCTACTTTAGAAAACTTAATTTTAACAAAAACTTTTCTATTAGATATAATATAATTTTGTGCCTTTTGTTTTTATAGTAATAGTTTTAAAGACACCGAGTTCTCTGAAGTTTTTTTCATAAAACGAAATGCGTCGGACTTATTTTAATCAAAATAAAATGAAATAAAATAATAATAAAAATTAATAAAAATAAAAATAAAATAAAATAATTACATTACATAACATGTAAAAATATCTTCAAACTACATAATGTAAAATTTTACTTTAACAAAATTCACAAGATTAAGTTTCATATTTAACGAAGAAACAAAAAGAACAAGTTTGAAACTTTTCTTACTGAATGATTTGCTGAAACAGATTTGTTTGGTGATTTAGCTAAATGTCAGTAAGCAGACATTTGTTTTCGTTAAATTTTAATTTAAAGTTTAAAGTTTACAATTATTTTAAAGCAAAGTGAAGAATAAAAAATTGTAATGATAATATTTTATTAAAAACTTTGTACGAAGGTAGAAATAAAAAATGAATATAATATAAAAAGATTCCATTAAGAAAATTAGAAGCAATTTTGAAGAAAATAGAATTCCAAAAAGAAATATAGCGTCGATTAAATGTACAAAGTTTTCTTATAGTCAATTTATAGTAAAAATAAACTGCTGGAAGTAATAATCCCAATAACAAAACATTTAAGAATGAATAATACAATGGTCGATTTCTGGGGTAAACCGTAATTAAAAGATTTGGAGAACTCAACTCATCTCAACTCTACTAGGAACAACTAGTGCTAGAAATTTGGTAATGCTAGTTTACTTTAGCTATTGGCGATTCAGTATGCAATCACTTGATTTAATTGAATCAAATGTTGTCATAGAAACATTAAATGCCTACGGAACGGACGTTATTTTTTTATTTGCATAAATAAAATCAATCAACGTTCAAGTTACTATAAAATTCAAAAACCAATTTAAAAACTCAAAGTTTTACTTCAAAAAAACGAAGCAATATAATTTTTAAGAAATTATGGGCAACATTCGGGCATACTAAACTTTTCGAAAGAGAAACAAGGTTCAATTTCGAATTGCAGTATAATTTCTTCATGGTTATTATTTCAGTTAATTTGATTAATTTTGCAAATGATTTTTGTATAATAAATGTTTACGCTTTGGAACGGCATTATTCAAAGCACTTTCAATAAGAACGTTGTATAATTAATACAGTTGAAATCTTATAACGAAAATTTCCCAAATACCAAATTGTTAATTTAAAACTTACAAGGGCTTATTATTAAATTTTTTCGTAACTTATAATTTGGTCTTATTTAAGGATTATGCTAAAGAAACAGTTCCAAAAATTTATAAACAAAAATCTCTACTGTGCATTACATATTTTTTTATAGAAATTCAAAGGCATTTAGGCAAATATAAAAATCATGTTGCGTAATTCACTTAAATTTGCATATTCTGTGTTGTTGTATCTGGATTTGCATGTGTTTTACTTTGCAAACCTTGCGCTTATAGGAATTTTGGCCTTTCATGTAATTAGAAAAAAAAATACCTATTATTTATGTATAATCAATGACACAAAAATTTAAAACAACCCAATCTTAAAGCATACAAAATATAGCTACCGTTCAAAAGTTTTCTAATTATTAGGCAGTGATGTACCTTGATAACTTTTCAATAACACCTTTTAACTAGTATCGTGCTTAACTGTTTAATAAACTAATTTTTGTTGATAAAGTGCACTGGAACACGTATGTGTTTAAACAGCGACAGTCCATGCAAAAATAATAAGCAGTCACACATTTTTATCATAAACAAATGTCAAAATGTTATTTGACTTAAAAGATAAAATTTAGTCGAATGGTATTAATAAAATTTTAAAAAACATTATGATGTTTGGTTCGATTAAAATTTGCAAAATCATCTTTTTAACTTAGTATCCACGTTAAAAAATTTTACCATCATACTTAATCGATAAATTTTCCTGAAAAGATTTTGATATTCTGTTTCTATTGCCTGGGCAAACTTATAAGACTAAATTACTGTCTAAACAATATATTCATGTCCTTATTGATTTCGTAATCCGTTACAGTGAAATGTCTATTTTATTAAACTTATGAAGCCATTAAATGATAACACATGACAAAATTTAATTTTTCATTTTCTGTCTGTTCGATATAATGTAGTGTAGGTATACCATGTAATTAAGTAGAAAATCCTTATAAGCTTTCACTAAATAAAAAAAAAGTTTTAATTACAGCTCTGTCACTTTCATTTAAAATCGATGACATTATGTACCCTACTCAAAGTTAATCCTCTAGTAACTCAAATAAGATGTAACTAAACAGCATATTTATCAAGGCACATAAGCCAAGTGGTGATGGGGATACCCCTTAAAAGTAGGAGAATATTTTACATATTATTTTTTTTTCATATAAAACACTTACATAAAACGTATTCTATGTATTTCAGCAAAAAATACATTTACCAGTTGTACCTACATAATATGTGTATGTATTTGTGTTGTATTTCTCCTCTTTCGATAGGTTCTATATCAAACATGTGGAGAAAGTTAATAAAAATGGCGCCCAACGGATGTTGCTTACGTCATTAAATCAACACTCAAAGAAATATATTATGTATAAATATATCTTCTTTCATAAACAACCATTTTATCGTATTCGTTTTGTTTTCTTTCTTTTTACGAATGAAATACAAATCAATAAAAAAAAATCATTGCAAACTTCTCATTTTTCATTCAAAGATATTTCTCTTAACTTAGGGACGATGCCCCTACTATGAAGGTTGACGCCATCTTTGTATCAGATCGTGCGCAGAGTATGTAAAAGAATTTTAATGCAATCTCTTTAGCAACGGTCGATATTTTTCTTATACAAACAAAAAAAAATAAAGAGAGAATATAAATTGAATTTCGAAATGAACTTTGAACTTTTCCATGGACATTGTTGCCAGAGTCAGCCATATTTAAAAGAAAAAAAAAAAAAACAAACAACCCAAAACAGGTCAGCCATTTTGATATAGTTTGTAAATATAAGTATTAAATATTCTAAACTCTTCAGGAGTTATGACTTTTGTTGTAGATATAATATTTTTAAATAACTCACCGTAAGCTGTAAGCCTCCCAGTTCTGTCAGACAGTTTATAGTTATTAGGATTAATCGACATTTTCTCCTCTGAAATTGCAAATGAAATAAAGGAAAAATAGTGAAAATTTGAATGGAATGGAATGTTCAATACAAATAAAACAGGGATGTTATAAAGAAAGAAAAAATAAATCAATGAATGACAAACTATAATAAATTGTTATTAACTTTACTAAATAGAAAACTATAATCTGTAGGAAAATGTCCGTCACTCTAAGAGTTTCACCCAGAATTAGTAAAAATATATCGATAAAAAAGGCTTGCAAGAATGTATGTATGTATTAAAAATTTTGATAAGCAGGGATGTTATTTACTCAAAATGAAAAAAAAAAATAAGAAAGAAAATAAGTAAAGCTATTCGTACTTAAATAATAATTTTTAAATAACCAACGATATTACAGAGAAATTTGTGAATGGTATTTTAGAACTTTAAAATTCAAAAAGAGATTACAAAAAATAAAAGTTTTGTGAAATGTTAAAAATATTTTTTTATAAAAGAACAAAAATATATCTATTCAAAAATTAACTTTTCTGAAAACTAATATTATGTATTTAAACGCACAGTTAATTAATGTTACCAGGGATGTTATGCACAAATAAATATAAAAATATTTGTTGTTTAAAATTTTAAAATCGTGTTATAAGAAGGAGAGATTTTCTTTAATGTGCCACAAGGAACGTACAACTGAATCGATATAGTTTTTCTTTTCTTTGAGAGAGTTGGTATATGGCTTGAAATGTATACTTATGTATATAAAATTGTGTTTATATATTACATGCAATCACTGTAGGTAAATTTGGATAGGTATACCATCATGACCTACTTTCTTGCGCAAGGAAACCTGAAGGTTATGATCATGTCCTTTTGTGAGAAAACTGAATTATGTTCATTTCGAAAATTTTGTTTTAGTGCGCAATCGCATACTATTTCTTTCTTCTACATTGTAGATAGGTAGGCAAAAAAAAGGAAATACCCAATTTATTTACGTAACACGTACAAAATGGCGTCATCTGATTTCCTTTTAAAAAGACAAACGTTGATAATATATTCAAAGAAAAAAAAAATTAATTGAATTAAAATTGAAAAATTATAGTTTTAAAAATAAAAAATCTTACCAATAATCTTTCGGAGATCGTCGATGTATTGCTTTAAGAAAATCAGTTTGACTGATTATGTGGGCAAGTTTAAAAATTCAAAATGTCTACCCTTCTTCTTAGAGGGTGATGATGGTGCGATAAATTATTTAACAGAAATTAAAATCAATATAAGCTTTCACACTCAAAATTATAAAATAGCGATTTTAAAGTTTGAAGTTTTATAATATACTATACAACTAAGCACACAATCAAAATGGCGAATGACGGTAAATTGAAAAAGGCAACAACTATATAAAGATTTTTTTTATATATATATATATATATGTATTTCTCTGATGGAATGCGTGACCTTAATGTGAAGGAAGAATACAAAAGGAAAATGTATGTATCGATAGTTTTTTTTTTCTCTAGCGATTTTGTATTTGATTCTTTTGTTTTAAATCTCACTTTTGTTTTTCAATTAACAGCTCCAATCAAGCTTTGTTTCTGTAAAAATGTAGCACACTTTTTTGTTCTTTTTTTTTGTTGTTTTAATTTGAAGTAAAATTTAAAAACACAACTTTAACACTGTCTGAATATTATGATGGTTACTTTAAAAAGGTATAAGCTTAACAACTTTTCTGTATCTCTAGGACGGACAGAACAGAAGCAGCTTCACTGTCTGACGACCTGCGGAGCTATGCAGGAGTAGATATGCTGGAATGCTAGTCCAAGCATTTTTGGTGGAGGTTATATTCACTGATGTTGGGGGCGGATGACACCCTCGTAAAAGTGTCCTTAAATCAATGTACATACACATATACACACATAAAAGAGCGAAAAATGCAAAGAGGGTGATATAATATTTGATTTTTTTTTGTTTTTTTTTTATGTATTTTGTTTTTGGGGATGAATGACGTCATGGATGACATTTAAGTATAGTCAGCCATGTTCGCCGAAAAGGATCCCCTTGAGAAAAAGGCGGAGCTTATAATTGGATTTTGTTATGTCGTTGTTCCTATATATATGGACGAGAAAAAGCACGCAACGAAAGCAAGGACTTTCCAACAATAAAGGTTAATGCAATCATAGTTATGCTTAGACAAAATGAAGTTAGTGTGAAGGGTATAGTATGGCATCAGTAGCCCCCATTTTACGGTAGGTATAGTAAAGTGCATGTACGTTGTATATACATGTGTACAATTATACATACCTACTATACCTAATAATGCATTTCTTTTGCTTAAGACTTGTGTTTACATGGCAAAAAAACACGACTTAATAAACATTTTTAAATAAACCACAATCTCAAATCTAGGGAACGAAAGAAAGGGTATATACAACAAAAAAAAAGATGAAAAACAAGCAGGAAAAACTCAAAATAAAAGAGTTGAAAATGCCAAAAAGAATTTACGTTGGAAAGTATTCCAAGAATGTCGTATAAGGGTATGGAATGTGTTCTTTTAGTCAGCAGAAAAGTCTATGAATAGGATAGTATCATAGAAGGTAGATATTAGGATACCTAATAATGTAAGTAGGTTTTTTTTTCTATAGAAAGGTATGACAGGGTAATGGATAATCAAAGCTGAAAAGATTAAAAAAAAATGCCTTATCAGTTTTATATCTTGACATGTTTCTTGAAATACATACATATAAACGACTGACATGACAAGTTGACTCTTTTTGGCATATGTTTTTCGCACTCTATGTGTTAAATTTGACAGCTGCTGGTTAAAGGATAAAATTGATAAAATAAATGCATGTCATCGTTTTTGCACATACACACAATAAATTGCTTCGACTAACGAAGAAGTAGCTACATACATATATGTATATTGCCTGCCTGTGCTGTGCATGTATAGTGTATATCCTTGCTTTCATTCATGAGGGAATAAAAGAATAAACTTGATGTACATTTTTGATGTTCGTAATAATGTCCGACATATCCCCATGGTAAAAAAATTTCCATCACATGGTTTTATTATTAGAGAAGACAAAATTTTTCACATCAGATGTGATAACTGTATATATTGTAAATTTTAAATAGTTCATTTTATTAAATTTTATGATTATTAAGTTTAATGTAAATATATACATTTTTATAAAGACAGAGGTTATGTAGAGAAAAGATTTTGATTCATAAAAAAAAACAGGAAGAAAAATAGTTCGACCTGAAAATCATTCAGATCTTTTCTTTTCTTAGAAAAACCAATATCTTACAATCTTGTTACACATGAAGACTTTATTTGTAGTCTTCAAATAAAAGCATTTCAATCTTTTGTTTACAATAAAGAGACACGGTAGATACCTGCTTTTTCTTCGTTGTTATTTTTTTTTTCTCAAAGAAATTCATTCTTTTTATTTATTTAAATTTTTTTTTTAAATTAATAGTGAACAAATTATTTTTAATACACAAGAACAAATGATTCATAGAAATTAAAAAAAAAATCCTAATTATATAAAAATTATATAATTGGGAACTTTGATTTTTTTTACTTAATAAGAATTATATAATTAATGTATACATAATTATTATGTAATGTACTTACATAACTTATTTAAATATATCTTTTTTCTATTTTCATAAATAAATTGAAGCACTGTCCGCTCTTACGCAGAGAAATATACAATACCGCAGTTCTGAGTTTTTTTTTTTTTAATACTTTAGTTTTTCATTTTTTTAATTGAAATTAAATTATTCTAATGTTTGTTTATAGTCAATGTTATTTGTGAGGCTGCATGGTGTGTAAAGCCTAGTACGCAGATCGCGCTAAATTTTAGCTCCTACATTTCTCTCCAAACATCAGCGTAAATCTCTTATTTTTGACATAAGAGGGTTGTGGAGAATATGTCATAGAAAACAACTGTTCTCAATGAGAAACAAAAATTTGATTTTTTTTGCTGGAGCTGCTTACCGCTAAAATTTAGCACGATATGCGTACTAGGCTTTACACACCATGCAGCCTTACAAATAACATTGACTATAACAAACATTAGGCTTAAGCGAATAAATCTTTTGGTTTGCCAACCCCATGCCACATACAGCTGTCCTAATTTAAGATTCTTGTATTTAGCGCCATCTATCGGAAATATATTTGGAAACTTTCATTTACTTACATGCACTTCTCACTTCATAAAATTTAGATTGTGCAAGTTTCAGCTGGATCGGATGGTTGTTTTTTTAGTTTTCAGATTATTTTGATATTTTGCCGTTCAGCGCCATCTATCAGAAAATAACCAAAATTTGATTTTTCTCTAAGAAATATATTTTTTTCAAGCTCAATCGAGCAATCAAGCTCAATTTCGGGAATCTATCGGAAATCTTGAAAATTTAATTTATGTGCATTTTTCACTTTAAATTGAAAATATTGTGCTCAATTGAAGTTTTTCAATAATATATTTTCAAGATCTTATTAATAATTTAATAAAACAAATTGTAATTTAATTCTGGTGAATTCAATTATGCTTATAATTTAAAATATTTTAGAAAATGTTCTTAAGTTTTCTATTATACGAATTTAAGATATTTTTACTTTATAAATTAAGGAATTTATTCTCAAAAACATAAAATAAAAATGTAGATTCCAAGAGAATTTTGAGTTTAATTGCTTATTATTATTATTATTATTATTTCTATTCAAAATGCCTCTTCAACATTAAAATAATGAAGCATAGGTAATTTCAAGAAAACATTCCTAGAAATCCATTGTATATATTCGGTTAAAATAAACATATGTTGAGGACGAGAAGGAATGTTTGTTGAGAACCTATTTTATTAAGTATGTATATTCAAAACCAATAAAACTTATTTGCCAAAATGTATACTTGAATTGTTGTTGTAGAAGTTTACTAAATTAAATAAACATAATTTATCATTCTCAAGGACCTTTTAACACATATATATAATTTAATTTCACCACGAACCTCAACCTTTAAATTTCTCAAAAAATAAAAGCTCAATTATATTGTCTGTCAGTTCATCTTGATAAATATTTTAAGGGTTAGCAGTAAAAAAAAAAAGAATTCAAGACATCATACTTTATTAGAGGAATTTTGTGGGGCAAAACTTGAACATATACGTTAATGAAGTGAAAATATAAAACCTCGAATTTTAAAGAAAAATTCTGTTTATAAAGGATTTTTGAAAATAAAAGCCAAATTAATTATTAGTTATAGGTATTATTTTTTTTTACATACAAATCCGAAAAATAAAAAATTATAAATTTTTTTAATTAAAAAAATAATTATTGAAAATTTCTTTTATATAACAACACTTCATCTTTCATGTAGAAAATTTCAATAAAATCGGAAAAATCGTCAGCACGAAAGTCAGAAATAAAAATACAGGCGCAAAAACTAATACGATGTTAAGGCATTTTTATCATACTAAAAGTACTCAACGAAACTTCGTAAATATTTATAAAATGGATTAGTTTTAATCAACAAAAATTTCACAGATCAATAAGCCCAATTAACATATACTTATATGATTAATAATTTATAAATAACGAACAAATATTTATTATTTCTCCAGAAAAATTTCATATTATAGGCAACAGCCTCTAATTTTTTAATTTTAGTAATTCTTAAACTTGAAATAGGTTATCAGCATTTTAGTAAAAATTAAAAATCTATGTTTTTTTCGATTTTTGTAGGTTGGTTTCTGTTGGCTTTATGTGCTTAAATTTTTTTTATAAAAATTTTTGAACTATCCAAATTGATAGAAAATTAAATTTCTTAATTAAAGTCTCTAAAGTTACAAGTTATATACATTCTCAAATTCCCCATTTCGAGCAAAAAATAATAAAAGGTAACCAGTGTGACCATTCTCCATTTTGTGTGTGCATTCTTAAGTTTTAAAGAAACATATTAAAACATAAAAAACCTTAAACGCAATTATTCCTACATAAAAAGGTATATGCACTTGTTTGTACCTATGTTGAAACTGTAATAATATTATCCTACGAAAAATACAAAAATTGTGAAAAATTATTTTATTTTATTTTTATATCTTTAGAAATATTCTTGATTTTCTGTAACCCTTTAGTCGCTGTTAGTGGTTAATTTAATGGATGAGACTGAAGTAATGGAAATTTATAACAGTTATGACGGTTTATCGCCATTAAAAGTGGGTGGTAATAACGCAAGAACTAAAAAAAACTATAGGTGCCTGAAGTATACTCACAGCTGCTCTCATATAAACAGTATACTTCTGCTTAGATTAAATTACTTGATATAATGCCATTTTACATTGTATAACAGAGTGATTCGCATAATATTCGAAAAAATGCTATGACTTGTAACTTGAAATCGTTTTTAAATTTAATATTTTGAAGAAAATAAGAACAATTACAAAAATATGTTACTTAATTAACGATTTACATATTTTGTTCTTTGCATTTAATGTTCTTATCAATTTTTTATCGAATGCATAAAATTAAATGGATTCATCTATAAATATTTATTTAATTCCGCCTACATGTGGTGTAATAGACCCACTTTTATTGATTTTTTTTCTTGTCGCATCTTATGCAAATTAAAAATTGCATTTTAAATTAAATGAGTCGATATGAGGATGACAATAAAAATATGGAAAAAATTAAAGAATTATTATAAAAATTACATATTATAATGACCACCCTAATGTAGCCATAAAATGGTTAAGTAATTTAAAGGTAGGTACTTTTTTTCAAAATAAAAATAAAATTCATACAAAATTTAATTTATCATGTAATCTTCATTCAAAATAACTCATTCTTTACATTTTTAAAGATTATTTCTTTGTTGACGTTAACTGCGGTTAACATGGTTCATTCTGAACTTCCAATCAGATAAGTACTACAAGATCGATTAAGCTGGGGGTGCTTTTTTGTAAAAGAATGTGTGCTATTGCAGTTCTTTTTTTGTTTCATGTTAATAACAGCTTACCATTAATAAAAATAATAATGAATAACTGGCTCCTGTTATCTTATAAATTTATCGATTTATTGGACGTAAAAATCCTTATCATTTGGAACTGATTTTCTGACAGGTGGTCGACTGTGCTTCGGATAAAACTTTATTTAACTTGATATATCGTTTATTTATCTTCAACATATTGTTATCCGTTAACATTATAATTGAAGCTCATTTGTGACATACGTTCATTGAAATTTTAATTTTAACAAATAAAAACGTATTTTAATAAAGAATATGGCTCCCCACCATCACCATATTACAAAATAAGAAGGCGTAGTGAAAATGACTTATATAAACTGAGAAATGGTAATATTTTGGTTTAGTTTAAGCGAATCAAACAAGAGAATAAAAGTGAAAGTACTGAAAAGATTTATTATACAAGAAAAACAAGACTGGAAAATTAAGAAATTGGTGTAAATGTTAAAACTATTAACATTAAATAAAAAAATTAATTGAGTTGAAAAAATAAAGAACTAAGGTACAGCCTTTGTGAGTGAATAAACTGAATTAATTTCTTTTCAACGTTATGCCTTGAACAAAAATATCTAAAAAGGATGTACATGTCATCAATATATTAGAGTCTTAATAAATTCAAGTGTCAAAACGTCAAACTTACTTAAAAGTCCTTGTTATCAATTTAAATCCACAAATAGAAGCATTACAAATACCTAGCTTTTCAATCTAAAATATTGTGTAATTTGGTTTAATAATAAATTTCTAAGGCTTTGAAATTGACCTAGTAAATAAAATAAATCATCAATCATTAGTGTGATAGATTAACGGAAAGTCTGAAAAAAAAATACTGCACGTTATTTATTATTTTATAGTTTTTGTTGGTAGTTGTATTGCAAGTTGAGCTTATTTATTTCATTTAATTTGAATTTATAATTCGACTCATAGTTATTGACTTTATTAGTGCTTCAAAAAATTACCGAAAATAAATTCAAGGGAATCCATTATTCATGTGAACGGAGTCAATGCAAAAATTTACTATTTTTAATTTTTTGTTCCAGTTAAGTTTTGGATATCGTAAAAATAATTCTGATTCAATTTTTCAAAAGTTCTTAGCTTTCATTATAAAAGATGAACTTGTTTCTCTCGAAAACAGCTTCAATGATTTTGATGAACATTTCTCTAAAATTATTGGAGACATAGTGTATCTTTTAGTAAAAAATAAATTCCCTAGACACCCTTGTTAGAAGTACTTTTCATTGAACCATATTCTCTTTGTTTTATTCTTTTAAATTTTTAACTTTCTCGCTGACTGACGGCTCAACCGATTTCCATTCATTTTGTATTCGGTTAATAATTAAATTTTTTGTTATATGAAAAATAGCTCACATACGCCACAGTGAACCTATATAATGAAAAGCTACTCTTAATTAACATTTTGTCTTACAGCACGACTCCCAGGAGGAGATTCAAATTCAAGCATAGGTAGTTTGTAAACATCTATTATTGACAGTTGCCATTTTGTCAATCAATAATTGCACAAGCGTGTAGTCTAAGAGAACAGGGCAAAGCTGAGACAAGATGTGTGAACTTCAAGGAGGTTTTGACGTCCAAGGTTATTGCGGTATAGCTTTTCTTTATTTCTCTATTTCCTAATATCTCAATGTCTTCCTTTCCTAACTTTGTATTAAGTCATGAGTAAAAGTATTTTAAGAAGAATATTTAACGTGAACATGAAAAGTAAAAATTGGTTAAAAATTAAATAAACTTTTTCCCTTTCTTTGTAATACATAAAGGATTTTTTATCGGAATAATTCGTTTGGGGAGTTATTTAGGATATGAGGAATTTTTTTAAAAATTGTATTTTTTCGAGGGAATTTATTTTTTATCAGTTTAAAAGGTGACAAAGAAATTTCAAGTTTAAGAGGTGATGAGGATTATGGATTCTGATTTTTTTTTTTTATTTATAAATCACCATTGGGCGAAGATAACAACAATCTATGAGTTTCAATGCTTATCAGTTTATTACTCATCAACGCATGCATGGCTTAATTTTTACCGCTTGTCAATAAAACAATGATTATTTTTATATGTCATTTGTTCTTGTACTTGCTATATACAAACGCCACAATTTTAATTTTAAATTAATCAAGAAATTTTCTAACTTGGTTCATTGTCAAACATTCCACATCGTACTTTAATATGTCCATTTTCGAAAAATATGCTTCCATTAAAGAAATGCCTATTTCTGTGACTCTAATGGTCACATCTTCTAAGTTCTTAAAATAAATAAATAGATTGTCAAACTATATTTGTATATATAAAAGTTCATCATTTGTATGTATATATTCATTATTTCTCAACTATGGGTCTAAATTGGTCTTATAATCAACTATAGATTATTAATAATTGGCTGAAGTGTCTACGGTTTTGTATATTAATATGTCACAAATTACCTGTAGCAAATTTTATTTTCATATTCCTTTTATTTCCAGCTGATTAGATGGGTAATTATTATTAATTAAAATGCTATTCCTTATACAATCGTTTCATATTACTTTGCAAAGAAACTTTATGTATAATATAAACTGTCTAATAAATCAATTAAAAAGTAATGGCAAACCTGTGAATTTATTGGATGTCCCCAAACAAATTAAATGGTTCAGTATAATTTTGTTCTTGCTGTTGAATAAAACTTTTGATGATTCTCCAAAAATATAATTTTAGGCTTCTTTATCATAAACACATTAACCTAAAAATTTCTTAGCGAAAAAGTATGTGAAATAACATTGGTTTTATTTGCATATAAAAGTAAGTGACCAAAAAAGCCCTTTTTTACATGAAAATAAAAAAAAAATACTAATTTCTTATTCCATAAAAATTTTTTTTGTGTCAAAATCATGGTTCCGACTTGTTGGTATATTTTTTAAAGTATATAATTAACTTATATAAAAAATCGACTTACCAAATTTTCATCGTATTCAAGATTGCGTTTTCTTTTTATAGGTACCTAATTTAAAAAAATTTAAAATACCTAAGATGTTCCTCACGAAGATAGTATTTGGTAGCGTGTTTTTAATCAAATATTTTGGTAAACGCATTTCTAAGCTTTTTAGACCGTAAATCATAAAATTATTTTTAAACTGTTGCTACAAGCTGAATTTAAGTTTAAAGGAATTTTCAGGTATTAATAAATTTTAATGTGTAATTTTTGGTAATTTTTCTATATTAAAATGTAAAAAAAAAATTATAGTAGCATAAACAAGCAAGTTTGTATTAAGTTTGTTAGAGGTATTTTTGTAAGATAAGATAAGATTATCTTAACGGTTGTATGGCAGGTACATTTATATTTTTAATTAAAAAATCAATTTCTTCTCTAGGGAAATATATTATATTCTCGATTTTTTTTTACAGATTTTGGTTTTTTTAGCTTCTGTATATACAATACCTCTGTACATTTTGTACATGTACATAATTTGTAGTTTTTATATGTACAAATAATTTTCATTATAAAATGAATAGAAGCATTGTTCAAAGCAAATATTCAAAGAGTCTAAATACGAAATATGAATTATCAATATCACATTAAATTTGTTAAAAGTGGAACTAGGATAGAGAATGTAAGATGGGTCAGGACAAGAAAAAAATCGTGTAGGAGGGGGTGTATTTTCACCTGTTTAGGAAGGATAGAAAATTTTCTAAAAAATTGACTTGAAATAGAAAAGAATGTGAATTTTTTTCTTAGCTTAACGTTATTAATTAGTTTTTTTAATTTAAATATTTTATACTCTTATACCATTTTTAATGGAATACTTAAAACCAGATGCTTCAATGTCTTCTAGTTTTTGAGAAAATTGAAAATAGCAAAAATAAGTTTCCCTTAATTTAAATTCAATTTGTTGCTTAAGTTGCTTTAAAAATCCTATTTCACTTAAAAACATATAGTAAATAGTTACTCTCAATTTTTTAAAAAACTGGAAGACATGTAAGCCTCTGATTTTTAGTTAACTTCACTCTCTGCTTGATCATTAGAATAAAATTCCAATACTTTTATTAAAAATTCTTTATTAAATTATTAGCGTTAAGTTAAAAATTTACTAATCTAAACAAAGTCTCTGGATGTAGTAACTTAGATTTGAATCAATAAATAAATAAATACAAAATTTCTATAAAAAATAGACAAGTTTATAATTTTTTTGTATATATTTATTTATTTTTTTAGCTCAACGAATTTCAAATACATGATTTGAGGAAGCTAATCAACAATACACTTACTCGAGTTTACTTGTCCGAATGTTCTTTAAAATACTTATAGAATTTTTGAGACAAAGCAATCTAAAAGTGCATTTGAGGTTTTTTTTATTTAGCATTGTCGATACTGCAAAAAATAAACTTGTTTTGTCATTTTAAAGTTTAACTTTTATTCTCAAAATTCATGCACTTTAAGACGTTCTATGCAAGAGATTTTCAAGAAAAAATTTAAAGATTTTATCTTAAATAAGTTTCATTCGTCTAAAGATGTGTTGAAAATTTATACGAACCTTTCAACCTTCCTAACCACCGTATAAATGACTTCTTTTATGTCATCAATTATTCAATTTTTCTATTTGTGATTAATAGTAAAAGTCACAAATTTTAAGTTTAAAAAAAAGAATCTTTATTTTTTTTTAATAAAAAAGACAATACAAGTAGGTACATTCCAGTCATGCATTTAATATTCTTTTATTAATAGGCTGTAAATAATAGAAGCAAATTGTGGATTGGTAAACTAATCGAAATGAAGTTTCCAATCATGCATGAGATTAATTTGAAAGAAATATCTGGGTGTCGCTTGTAAGAAAATATTTGTTTTTCAATTATAATTTATAGGTATAGTAAGACAATAATAAAGTATGTAGGTAGTGAATATATATTAGTATCCTGAGATACGCTTAAACAAATTTTGTTTTATTTTTTTTCTTTCGCTCCTTTAACCAAATAAAATTAAAATAAATATGTCCAAAAACAAACGAAAATAAAATTAAATATTTAAATCACCGCCAATTCAACATGAATCCTTTTTTTGTTTGTGTCACGAATTATTCAGTTTTTTTATTTGTAATATTAATCACAACACGCTCGACTGTTATCTGTTTACATTTTGCATTCAAATCCACTTATCTAATATTTTATTTCACCCGCATATCCTGTGTAATCCTGTGCCACCTATCATGGCAAGCTAAATGATCACTTCTATCGAGAACTCGACACACGCGTTATCCGTTTCCACCAAAATCACCTATACACCCGCCCGCCATCACCATCACCATCGCCACGCCAGCTATCCAGGTCTGCAAGTATAGGTACATTATACGAGTAGGTACTCCATTTGTTTGAAAACATTGCTGCTGTGTTAATATTTAAATAAAAGCTAGTTTCGCAATTTCTGGTTAACAGTGATTAATTGAAAATTATAAATTACACATTTTCCAATGCAATACCCACTTCGATGTACACAATATCCTTTGTTATATCAATTTTGCAGCAGGTTCTTTGTGGGTGGACGAAGGATGAATGTATACTCATCCTCTTATACGAGTATGTAGGAAAGTATGATGGTAGGAGAGTTGTAGCCGGAATCGGAATTGAGAATCAGCACCATCGTCCTTCATTCGTTATCCTCTTTCGTTTAACATTAATTGGGACTGCTGCTCTATAATGTACGCAATTTGGAGGGAAAAATAAAATCATTGATCAACATGAAAATAATGAACTGATACTGTTGTTGATGTTTTTGAGGGCGATACTAAAATTTTGTTTTCAGTTCGAAGCACATTGTTGTGCATGTTGTCAAGAGTTATTTAACCAGAAGGGATTTAATCGGATTATGACGCATTTGAGATTATTGTTTGGTCTTTAAGCCTTGTACGATTTATTTTGCTTTACCTCTCTATACCTACCTATATACCCACCTACACTATAAACATGCTGTATCTATCTGTATACACAGTGGCGTCGGCGTTGGTATTGATTTCGGTTAGAGCACCTACCTCTTCCCCTATAATCCTAACACCATAATGGGGTGTCCTTGCCTCACACCACAAAAAGAAAATTCACAAATTTCCTCAACATCGCACGCCCTTTGTATCAAAGGCCATTTTATACATGCCACTTATACATTTCCATGTATACCACCCACTATTTATTTACAGGACTTGGCATGAAAGTGGTGGTAAGAATATTGCTATTGGTTGGTTTTGCATTGAATTGCGCAAAAGCTGCCCCAGGACATCAGCGGAATGTGACGTCATTGTTGGATAATTTTACCACAGATGCGCAGCCGAAGGATTTGCAAGGAACGGCCGGAATCAGAGTAGCTCGAGATTTTCCTTCTTTAGCTGTTGAACGTGGTCCACACAGCGTAGTTCAGGATTGGAGTTTGGTGTGTGTACAGCTCTGCGGGTGAGTTGTTTTAATTTAAAAAAATGGAAAATCTTATCTAAGTGATTTCCTGATGTGGAATTAAAAAAAAGAAATTAAATAAATAAATAATAATAAATAATATTAATTCGAATTTTTTGTGGAAATTCTTAAATGCAAATTATTTTCTGATGTGCTTTTGGAAAATATTGTTTGGTCTTTTTGAAAAAAAAAAATTAAGAAAAAGTGCATTCAATTTATTTTTCGTGCTAAACTTTGTGAAAGTGTTTATAAAGAGAACAACTAAACAAAAATATATAAAATATAAATTGCGCCAAGTAATGTCCTTTTATTGTCATTTTATTTTGTTTTGTTTTAATGACACGTGAAAACTTTAGGACTATATCGATAGATCTTCTTCTGTTTGTGTCCTTTTTCCTTTCACCGCCACCGGTTTACCTTGAATCATGTTATTGTCTTCTGCTTGGGTTTTACAAAAAAAAATCGGGAATAATCTGCAACGCCTCCATGAGAAATATCTTTAGAATTGGCATTACTAGGTATGAATACAGATATATTACACACAGACTGGAGTAAAAAGTAAAATGGGTTTCTGGGTATACTTGGGAGTAAGTTAATTTTAGTTTTTTTTTTTTTAATTCCGTAATAACCTTGAAACTTTTTTTTTACTATCATAATGTTCTTAGTTGAAAATTTACAATTTCAAAGTTTTTTTAATTATATTTTCTTTTTTTTAATTTAAGAATATTTTTTTTTGTAAAAATATAATAAATCTAAACAATAAATCTAAAGCATTTTTGTTTGTTATGAAAACAATATCCAAGTCTAATGAAAATATCATTCAAAAGATTATTATTTTATGAAGTCATCAAATAAAAATATCTTGATTTCAACATTAACAATGTTGCAGTAACATAATTCTTAGATTCATGTTGCTGACATTTACTTCCACAGATGATGAAGTAAACAAGAATTCTAAATTTATTCATACGTGAAATTATACTGATTTCAACTATCTATGTATTTACATATAGAGGCAACAGTTGAATATTTTAAGGAACTCTAAGATTTTAACTTCAGGAAGATTTTTGTTTATGAAAAAGGATTCTTAACAAAAAAAATATTTAAACTTAAAATTAAAAATTTTTGTGAGCTTAATGAAATATAATACATAAGTATTTTCGTTTATTCTTTAAAAAAAATTAAATTTGTAGTTTGATTTACTGATTTTAAATTAAAATAGATTATTTTTCCATTGTGGATAAAATTATATTTTAATAAGGCAACTAAAATTGAGAAATGTATTAATATTTTATGATTATAGTTTTAATATTATAAATATGATTTAATTTTTTTTATAAAGATAAATTGAGTTTAAACTCAAACGCTACTTCGATAATCACATAAATGTACGTTTCTTGTAATTTTGTCTATTTTTGTTATTCCTAAAAAAATTAAATTAACTGCAAAAACTGTCATATTTGTGTCCTCAAATTTTGAAATTTATGGCCAAACTGATTTTGCTAAAATTTAATAAATAGATTTAGAGATAATTTCTAAAAATTTCAGTTTTCCTAAAAAATAAATTAGAATTAATTTTAAAACACTTTGGACTTGTTTTCATATTTCCATATTTACATATTTTTATTTATTTTTATTACTATTTTGATATTGAAAAGGTGATGAAAAAGAAATGCATAATTAAAAAGTTTAAGTCATAAAAGAAGAGTTTCGTATATTATTTTCAATTTTTCTGAAGGTATTCTTTATTTTTTTTTTTATTTATATGCTTCAATTTGAACTTTTTTTAGGGATCGCGTCGTTATTCTGTATTACAAAATTCTGTATGACCAAAATTCCGTAAATGGATTGAAAATTCTGTATGAACATAATTCTGTATTTCATTATTCTGTAAATCTACTATTCTGTATTCCAAAATTTAAATCCAGAAATTCATTAAATACAAAATTTTGGAAAATTTTAAATACTGTATAGTTAAAAATGTTTGCTTTCAATTAATCTTAGATTTAAAATATAAAACCGCCTAAGTGAAACTTTTTCCTCGTTTTTGTTATATCAAAAAATATTGCAATACATTAAAATTTGTTTTGGTTCTCAACAAATCCATTGTTTTAAAGTCGAACTAAAAATATGCAATAATCATTCCTACATTGTAACTGTTAACTGAATTGTAATTTAACTGAAAATCCAGAAGAAAAATAAGAGAAAATACAGGCAAAAGAATTACAAACTTAAGATGCAAACACTTTTTCTGAAAATATTTAAATCAATTTATTTGGACTCTGAAAGCTTAGTAGGTATAAACAATTTTTTGTATTCTGAAATCCAAAATGCTGAATTTCAAAATTTTGTAAATTAAAACAAATAAATTGTAATGTTAGTGAAAAAAAGTACGCACTTTTTTTTATTATAGAAACAATTTTTCTTTTATAATTTACAGAATTTTGAAATACAGAATTATGATTTTACAGAATTTTGAAAAACAGAAGTTTAGATTTTCAGAATTTTGGAATACAGAATTTTGGCACTTACAGAATAATGAACCCAACCCATTTTTTGATTTTATTTTAATTTTAATGGCATAACACTAAGGTTATAAGAAGTTTTTTTGTTTCCTGTAATTTTTTCATATTACGGAATTAAAATTAAATTACTCTTCTTCCAGGCATAAATAATATAAAATGCAATTAATTATGTCTAAAATATAAAAAAATCAGGAGATTTATTTTTTTGTAATCCTCTAGACAACAGATTTATTGAAGTTGATGTATAAATTGGTTTAATTAATTTCGTTTAGGTTGTAATCCTTAATTTTAAATATTCGTTAAATTTTTTATTCATCAGGTTTTATCAATTATTTTGCAAATTTATCGTTAGATTTTGTTAAAAATTATTTTGAATAATTTCGCAAAATTCATTGGCAAAATGCTGTATGTTTTTTTAATTTTTTGTTAGTGGTTTTGTCGCGAAATGATTATTTACTACCCGTGTCAATGGTAGTATGATATTATAATATATATTTTAGTTTCTTAGTTATTTTGTCCACAATCGCTGTACTGGGTT
Organism: Epistrophe grossulariae; assembly: GCA_929447395.1. NCBI lineage: Eukaryota > Metazoa > Arthropoda > Insecta > Diptera > Syrphidae > Epistrophe > Epistrophe grossulariae. The sequence continues at coordinate 105,242,559 of OV839568.1, forward strand.
TTTATTGGTTTGGTGAGTTTTAGTTATTTTATATTTTTAAATTACGTTTTTGAAAGCATTTAAATTTAAGATCAATTTAGTTTTAACTAACTAATTTTTGCAAAAACTTTAAGCATTTGTTGCAAGACAAAAGTAAAAAAGTAAATAAAACAAAAAAAAAAAACAAAATGAAAATTGCGATATGCAAAATTATATTTGTCCTTTCATTTTGATATGAAAACACAATTCACTGTCAAACGCAGAATGCGTTACAAGGATGTATTTAATCAAAAAAAAATCTGAGAAACTGAAAAAAAAACTTCAATTTTCCAAACAGTTCTGGCAAAACATACCATGATCAGCTATAATCTTGTATTAACTAAAAAATTCATTCAATCCTTAAAAAAATGGAATATTAATAAATTTAATTTTAATCAAATTTATTTCTATGACCTGCGGATTTCGAGATGTTACGATGCATTAACACAAATTAAATTTTATGTAAATATATAAACTTTCATAGAAATTAGTGAACTTATCAGTTTTTTGAACTATAAACATATACCGCCTTATAATTCACTCGATTAATCCGGTTAAAAACTTAAATCCGGATGTATTTATGTACATTGAATTTATAATTATTTTAATCGGATTTATGTGGTAAACTGGATTAATCGGTGAATCCTTAGGTTTTTAAAAGGAATAGAAATAATTTTGTTTCTCAAAAAATAGAAAAATAGAAAATAGCAATAGATTTCGAGAAATACCCTGAGTTCGTAAAAGTATATACATGCTGAATAACTCCCAAAAACCATTGCAAAAATAAAGGTATTAGTTATGTAAATTTTGGGAAAAATTTGATTTTATTGCTAAGAGCAAACATCAATTTTTCTAAAACAGTAAAGAAAATTTCAAAAGGTCATTATTTACTTGCAGAAATGGGACTTGAACGTGCCACAAAATCATAGTGTTTCAGATTTAGTCTAGTTCTTAAAGATGTGCTTATGACGCCGAAACAAAGTTCTCTGCACCAAAATTCATCTTTTTCGGAATTTTTTGAAATCAAATTAAGTTAGATCCAGAAAATGATTTGGAGTATCTGAATGGTTATTAAATGTGGATTAGACCCAATGTGGGAAGTAGAAAAAATTTTTTTTCAAAAATTCCAACCAAGGGGTGTGTTGAAAATTTGTCCTACATTAAAACAACAACAATATTTTTCTCAAATTATTCCTATGAAATAAATTGTTTCAATATTTTGTATGCATGGTATACTTATGTATATCTTCATAAGCTAGAATTTATGTCTTCATATTTTTCGTTTTGAAAAAAATCTTATTGTTTTCGAGAAATAAAAACTTAATATTACCCCCTTCTGACCGCCCTAAAAACTCGTAAACATTTAGGATATATTATGAATTAGGGTTGTCCTTGTTAAGTTTATTGTTTGTTTTTGATTGATGTATCCCCTTAATTTCTTTCAAATGAATACAAACAAAAATTCCTGCTATTTTTTATCTCTTAATATTAATGTTAATCCAACCCCCGAGACAAGGGAAGTCTTTTAAACAATTTATAAAGAAAACCAAGAATTCCTATAGAAACAATTTTCAAATTTATTTTTGAGCATTATCAAAAATGAGAAGATTCTATGTCAAATGAAGGCTTTTTTCCGTAGTTTTCCTTCAATTGTTTTTCATTATCTATATTAAAATTACCACACCAAATTTTTTTTTTAATTTTTCAGTTGTAAGATAAAAAATTCAATATCATATCTCTGTACAAGCTGTGTGTATTCATTAAATCAAGTTAGTTGTACAAAAATAAATATAGATAGATATATCTAATCATGTTTTCAATAGCATTTCTCGGACGTTTCAGCAGGAAAACTTTATTCGTTAATTTAAGTTGGTATTCGTATATAATTTCTTCAAATTTTCTATATTTTGGAAAATTCTTTCAAAAAACCTTTAAAATCTCAATTAAAATTATACAAAAATACGTATATCACCAAAGTTCAAACTATTTTTGTTTCTTACTAAAATAAAAATTTCAAAGATTAAAAATCAATGTTTCATATTAACCGTCCGTCGCGGTCAGTTTGTTTGTACGTCCGTTCATCTCATGATTCTATAGCTGTTCATCAAGATAAAGATATAAAGATTGCATGCACAAAAGACTGCATTTTTGTACAAGCCTGATATTCACTAAATCTTTTTGTAATAGTCCGAAATCCGTTGCTTTAAACAATACTGCAATTCAAAATTTTACAAATATTTTTCTAATATACTCAATAGAGTGATTGTTAGCCGCGTTTCGTCTTCTTAGCAGTGCCCTGAAGATGTCCTAAGAAGACAAAACACATCGGCCTATCAGATAAATGAAGTTTTTATATATTTATTTGTGGAATTAACAAGTGTTTTTAATTTATTTTATTCTTTTAAATTGTTCAGAAATCTTTTTCTACAAACAAAAGGGAGTGAATTTTTTTTTGGTACTTTTGACATTTTTAACATTTTCTCTTTAATGACGATATTGAACCATTAACATACATTTTCAATGTGTAGCTAAACCGTAAACACATTATTGTTTTAAACCATATAAGCAAGTTTGTGTGTTCCAGTCTTGTATTTTTTTTTAAACTTGTTTATATGAAATTTATATTTATTTGGTACCTAAATTAGTTGAAAATTTTTATTTGAGCTCCAAACTATTTTATATTTTTTTAAAGCAATTTTAAAAAAGGAATTTAATACGGTTTTAATATTTGTATGCATTTATCCTTTGAAAATGGTAAGCCACTTTCAAAAACTCATTTTAAGTGGAAATCAAATTCCAAAGATATTTTATCAAAAAAATAATATAAAATTTAGTAAGAGAAGCACCTGCAATCCAAACATTATCTTTGTCATTTCAAAATAATGTTCATTTCGTTTGACATTAAAAATCCATTTAATATTTAAATGCGACACCAGTCTATGTGTAGTATAAGGTGCATAATGTATGAGTTATATTCTTCTTCCTGCCACATGAGTTGCCCAGAATCTCCTCTATATATTAAGTATTACTATATACAAAGATAACTTTGTATATACATACATATTAAAAAAATACGAACACTATTGTGTGCTGACTTAATTTTTTTTTTGCACGCAATTTTCAATAAATCAATGATTGTAGAAGACATAAGAATCTAAAAAAAAAAACCTCAGAACCGTTTTTCTGGCTTCTTTTAGAATTTTTTCTTTGGTCCTTTATAAGTGTGTTGTTACAGCATGCACTTTTCTAGGTTCCATACAAACCCTCTAGAGAAAGGAAGATTGGCATAAATATATATGTTATGGCATTAAATGAACTTTTTATATATTTCCGTTACATACATACATTACTTCGAGTTTTTGCAGTCATGTATCTTTTTTTCATTTTTTTCTATCTCCGTTGCTTACTGAATCTGACTTCCTGGGTATATTTTTGTCAATTTATGAGGTCAGCTTGTTAAATGCTTTATTTTTTACGATGAAATTAATAAAGGCGTTACTTACAGCAAATATTTACGATTGGATTTTTCTCTGATGCACTTTCGATTAAACGAAATATTTTTGTTTTCATTACATTAAGTTAAAACAAATTTGATATGTATTCATATTTGGTTATAAATTTAAAGTAATCATTAATTTGAATCTGCAGTAAATTATGATGAAACTAGGACGAAAAACTCAAAATTTATTGAAATCTATAGCACTTGAAAAATGAATTAAATAAAAAAAAAAAAAAAGAAAAGAATTTAAAGCATTTAACATTTGTACGTTAAAATTAATTTTTTTACTATAATTAAAATCGTATAAACAAAAAAGTCTTATAAAAAAATAACAAAACTTTTAAATAAATTAAATTATAAAAATTATTAAAACATACTTAATAAATATATTCGTTTTATTATAGAGCTTCATTGGGGGGTGGACCATGTGCCCCTTATTGTACATCTGTAACGGTTCCAGTCAGTGTTCAAAAATCGAACGCAGAAATTCTTCTCAGTCCCAATAAAGATTTAATATGTGAAGACCTTTGCGCATTGAAACTGGGTATGAACAAAAAAATGTATTTATTTCTATCAATTTCAGTTTAGATATTATAAATAATTTTATTAGATATAATTGTCTTAAAATTTATTATAAAAAAATTGTATAAGTATTTACGTTTTTATGTACTTGTGAAATTAACAAGTGTTTTAAAAGTATTCCCCTTTTACTAGAAAATATAAGCTGATCTAATTGTCCTATTTTTGTTACCGGAAGCTTCGGAATCGCTGAAAAGGTTTCACCAAAACAAAAGCAAGGGGTAGAATTGGCTAAGGTGATAAGTGATTGTCACATCAAACACAGTCACATGTGATTGTTTTTGAGTTTTCCGTCTGGGTATAAGGAGATTCAACTCAATTCAATACAATTGAATACCTTCCAATGATATTTGTCAAAAACATGCAGTTGCCATAGTGAATGCTTCAAATGTTTGTAATGAGCTTTCGAAAATATAGAATAAAAATGAAGTCTTTAAGATATAATTCTTATATTTTCTTCTTCTAGAATGTAGTAAACTTTTTTGTTTTCAAGAATGTTTATTTTTGTTTGTATAAATGGTTTAAAAAAAAGAACTCAAAAAAAGTTTTAAAATTTTTGTAGGCAGTTACAACAAATTTGTTGGAAAAATGACAGTCACATTTTCGCAGTGATAGCTCTTTTGCTATCAAATGTGACCTATTACACAGACTGAAATGATTGATAGTGACTCTCACTAATCGAAAATCACTTTACACGATTCCACCCAAGGTTTATAAGCAATAATGGCAGTCATGTTCGCAAAATCCATACTTCAGAGAAGGTGCTGTCTAAAGGCTGTGCATATATGCCATACTCCATTGCGCCAGTGCTGTCAAATTGTTTCTGGAATAATTTTTCAAAAATTTTGCGAAGCGAATTGCAAAATGGTTGTTTAACGTTTATTGATATACTAGTACGTCCAGCCCCCGAAACTCGAGTGCTAATAACATTATCGTCTAATTGAAAAACAACTTCTAGAAAATATATTGTAATTCACATGAAATTCTAGAAAACTTTATTTTTCGATGCATACGATTTTTGAATGTGGATACTCCAACATTAAGTAAAAAATCGCAAGAATAATTCCATCGTTTAAAAGCAGTCTTGAGCGTGGAGAAAAACTGAGCTAGTTATTTTATATGAGCTACTTATTATTATTTCCTGCAGCACTGAACGCTGCCGGGCAGGGTTTAGCCGATCCCAGAACCACTGGTCCCAAGACCATCCCGGAAGTAGTCATAAAGACCAATTAAATTTATATCGAAGATAAAACTCGTCGAATACATTGATTCGTGTATTTAATATATCTATTCGTTAAGATGGTTAGTGAATTGGAGCAAGGAATATAAATAAAAAGTTATTGTTCCACGCCTCAGCTTTAACATCCCTCACACTACATCTACAAATTGAAAGCATTCTTCCTTTTTTGCTCACATTTTATTTCAATTTAAAAACCACTCCCAATGAGCGAGAGACACAATAGATTGCAGAATATTTCCATGCAAAACCAATATACCTACAACTATACATCATTTATGCTTCCTCGCATTAAATCGACCAATGGCCGAAAATCCAACACAACAGATAAAAATCCTCAGAAATAAAATTCTTCCCACAAAAATCCCTCACTCGAATTCACTAACCATCTTAACGAATATATTAAATGCACGAACCATTGCATTTAATGAAAATATAATAAGTGTTGTGAACAAATACTCGGTCTCGCTTTGGCTCTTGCTATGGTTCTCGCTCTCCTCGCACTTATAATGCAAATTTACTTTATTGTTTTTTAGTCTTTATGGTAAAATTATTTAATAAATTTTTGCTTTGTGCACTTCTGTGCAAAAAAACCTTTCCATCGATATATAATTTATATACTTTCGGCTTTTGTAGACCGCGTAAATGGTACCCCAAAATTCGTGTTTGTCGTTTTATTATATTGATGATGATGATGATGATGATAACGTTTTTATGAGACACATATTAAAATATTTATTTTTGAATCAAAAAAACGGTACCTGCCTAGGAAAAAACTTATTTTACTCAAAAAGGGTTTTACAGATTTTTATAAAATAAAGAATGAAGTAGGTACTATTAAATTTTAAAGCCCCCTATTGCACGTGTACACTTATAACTGTATTACACGTGACACGAATAACCGTATTACACGTTTAATTAAATTATTCTTGTATGAACACTTGTATTTATATTTAATTAAATTATTCTTGTATGAACACTTTTATTTATATTTAAATGTGTATTTACTGTTACCTAGGTGTATTTAGGCAATACACGTTTAATTATATGCTTCTTAATCGTACGTATGATGTTTTATGGTTTAAAAGACGTTGAAAATAGAAATAATACCGTTACTTATTTTTTTGGAAATTTGTTTTTCTTGCTGTGACATAATATAAAGTACCTCAAAACCGATTTATGCTGTAAAGATTTCTTAAAGTCGCTTCACCTCCGTCAGTTACAAAAAAATGCGCTTTTATAATTACACGTTTGTTTTATTTACTGTATTTATTATTTATTATTTATTGTATTTAGAACCTATACGCCATACAGTGAACACGTGTGGGTTTACTACACGTGAACACTATACATGTGACACGAAAACGCTGAGAGTTAGCATCTAGCAGTTTTTTTTACAATGTCTAGAAGACTTAAAAATTCTAAGCTGCCATACAACTGAACCAAAAAATTGGTAAAGAATTTCATTATTTTAATGGAAAACAATTTTTAAGGAACAGAAGCAATCACAGAAACTTTTATCTTCATATTATTCACTCGATGAATCCAGATTGAAACTTAAATCCAGATGTATTTACATTGAATTTATATTAATTTACATCTGGATTAAAGTTTTAAACTGGATAAATCGATTAAAAAATATGGCGTTGGTCTCGAGAAATAAAAGATACATGGTTTTAAATGTGAATGAACACGCATATGCGACTTAACAATCTATTAAAAAATTAAACATGTTCTATTTTTTTAGCGTATTTTTAGTCACAAAATAAAATATTTATTTGAAATGATTTTGTTTTAATTTATTTTTATCCATTTAGAAAGCTTTAAATATTTTCTTAATTAATTAATTTTATTTTTCAATTTTAAGGTGGAAATGTCTGCAAATGTTCGGCTGCTGCATCATCTCGCTCCATACAAGACCGCAACCAAGTTTGTCAAACATTCTGCATTAATAACTCAGAAACCCTGGCCGGTTGTAGTCTCTGTAATAATGTTCAAACGCTAAGAGAATGGACTACGGAAGACATGATGCCCGACAAATCTGCACCAGTACACCCTTCAAAGAACACTGACTTTTCCGTTTCGTCACACTCCATCAAACCTGCTGCCTCTGCTTCCGGAGCAACAACACCGGATTGGGATGCACTTTGTGTATCCCTTTGTAAAACAAATGATGGTGGGTCATTGTGCAATTGTGATTTGTCACCTTTTATTTAAAAAGCTTATATATTATATTTATAAATTGTGAATGATATCCTTTGATGTAAAGTAAAAGAATGAGAGCTCAGTTATAATATTTTTTTTTGTTTTTGGGATAGATAACAATTTTCACAAAGCCCTTTATTTATAAAATTTTCTATAGCTTGTTTAAAGTTTTGGAATTGTTTTTTTTTTTTTGTTCAATTGTACATTTGTGACAAATCACGTTAAATTTGTTTGTTTTGTGTTTTTAATTTTTTTTTATAAATATAATTGTTAAAAAAAATCCCTATGAGAATCAATTAATTTATATAATTAGTTTTTTTTGAAAAAAAAGATGTTACATCAGAAAAAAGCATATATAAATGTATAAACAAATATTGTAACAAAATATTATTATAGTTTGGAAGTAGTTTATATCAATTTGATTTATGAGATTCTATAAAAAAAAATCATAAAACAACAAAACACAAAAGGGCTTCCATGTGCTAAGCCGCTGGCTTAGCACAAACCTTAAATATAATTATTAAAAAAAAGTGAACAGAAATTATTTAAATTTTATAACGTTTTAAATATCTACTTATTAAAACGTTGACTGTCACGACTTTCTTTGGCTGGCTGACACAAGGTGTCGCTTGAGTTGAAAATTCTGCTGAACAACCGCAGTATATATTGTAACTTCAATTGGTTTCTCTCTGCATAATTCAAACCTTGGATTTTTGTTTTAAACTCATTCCGATATCAAAGGCTTCGGGAAGATTATTTCTTCACAGAAGTCAATCTTATCGCAATAAATTTAATGCAATAAATTTTTGAAAAAAAAATCAAACATCTTCTTATAAAAATTTTGAGAGTGCGGTTGTTTTTTCTTGCAAAATTAACTTTCTTAAGCAAAACAAACAAAAAATTAACCCCAATTGGATTTACAAATATATATGTACCCAAATCTACTGTCCATTGATATTACACATTCCCAGCTCGAGAATACCGCGTGCCTGACATCCAAAGCACAAAACTGTGACCGTCAACCATTTTAATAAATAAAATACAAATGAATGGAATTAAGGTATTGTTTTTAATTGATAAGATCAGCATATCAATTTTAAAAACAATATATGTTCAGACAGAAAAAAAAACAAAATATTTTTATCTTTATTATATAAAACATTATTATTAAAAAAAGGCAATGAAATCTTACCAAATTTTGAATGTCTATAAAAAACTTATATATAAATAAAAATAAATTGAAAACATAAAATATTTATACATACATTTATAGTTAAAAAAATAATAATCAAATCATAATGTTTATATGTTAAGATCTTATATACTGTTGGAAGACATTAGTTAAAAATAATAATAATTCAAACAAAAACATTGGTTTTTTTGGAAGACATTATTATAACAATTAAGTAAATTTAAGATAATGCTACCGAAACGGTAATAGTAAAACACAATTCAGAGATTATCCATGAACTAGATCTGAAATCTTCGCTGTGACTGACAATAATTAAAATAAATGTCACAATAAAACAAAAAAATAAAGATTAAAAAACAAAAAAAAAAAGTATTTTTAAGTAACAATTTGGTGTTTAAAACATAGTAATAATAATAATAATTAATAGTCATCTGTGTAAGTGATTTGATTTAAAAATCATTTTGCCTTCTTAAGAGAACATCCCTTATAGTATACAAAACAGACTCAACACACAAATTGTTACTGCATCTTATGTCAATATTTAATCCTTAAATTTTTTGTGACGCGTATATATATATTTATCATATCATATAAAAATAAATAAATTATAAACTTCTTATTATGATTATTAATAATACTTAAATGTTATTTGATTACATACAAAAAGAATTCTTGAACGAAAACATTGAAATAACTGTGGCAATATTGTGCGGAAAAACAAATAGTATCTCAAGTTATTTGCTTTTAATTATTCTTGAAAAAAAGCAAACTAAGTATATAAAAAAACAAAACGTAAAAATATATATAATATGTGTGTGTATTAAAATGTTTAAATGTTATTACTTAGCCCCCTGAACAAATGTGTGTTTTATTTTATTTGCAATTGAATTGTTTTTAAAAGAAGGAATCAGAAGGAATAATCTTGCCCTTTAAATTTTTTGAATCTTTCCATTCCCTTTTTTTTTCTTCGAAAAATCGTTACTTATTATTTAACCTTCGCCTGACCCGTAGTACTTTTTGAAAACCAATCTATTATTAATAAAATGCAGGACTTGGGAAAATTTTTAAACCTTTATTACTGCGGAGTTAAAAAATTAATTTGGAAAAAACAATCTATCCATTTTCGAAATGGATTGAATTCAAAATTTACTTTTTTGAAAATTTTGATGTGCAGTATTATCCAAACTTATTAGAAGCTCTAGTGGAAAACAATTTCATTAAAATCGGTTCAACAGATAATGAGATAGTCGAAAACCAAAAAATGGTTCTATGAGAGGTACCTTTTTTAATCGATAGATACATTATGGTATCGATAGAATAATAGGTATAGTAGACCGGACTGATATAAGTTCACATAAAAATTTAAAGCAAAATCGTAGGAGCCGTTTTTTCAAGCACTTGTATGGTATGTACCGTTACTTTTGGTTTTAAGAATAATTGTCATTTAAAATCTGCTACATAATTTTAAAAAAACTGCTGGGTGCAGGTTTTTTAAATCAAAAAAAAATTTTTTTAATTTTGGTATACAGTTTTTTTACAATATTCTTCTTTTTGAAACATTCTTCATAAAAAATTATCGGAAATAGTTGAACCGGAAAAATCGAAAATAATAAAAAATGGTTCTATGAGAGGTACAATTTATAACCATTTTTCAGATTTTTTTTATAAAGTGGTAGCTTTTTAGAAAAAAAACGATTTTTTTTTCAAGTTTTTGGCACGATTTGAGAAAATATGAGTTCCAATTGTACCGCTAGTACCGTTATTTTCAGTCCAAAAAAATTTTCAAAACAACGCAAAGTTTGAAGAAAATTGACCCACCTATTTGGGCTTCATCCGCGAATGCCAGTCGTTAATTTTTTCCGTCAAAACAGCAATTGCAAGATATTTTTAAGCACAAACTGCTAAAGTCAACTGTTCGAAAACGCAAAAAGAAATTTTTATGCAGAAGAACTATTTTCGATATCACAGTTTACTAAAGTTATACATCGCACCTGACCTTAAAAACTTTTTAAGGTCAGTTTATTGCAAAATCAGAAGTTAGGGAAATTTTGAGTAAGGTCACTTTCATTCTAAGGGACAATTTGGCGCATACCAACGCCTTCGATTACATGAAATCAAAAATAGGACGGTTTTAAATCTAGATACAAAACATTTCAGACTCTTACCAATATTGCTAAAAAGTTTAGCTTCACCGGTATACTATATATAGAATGAGGACAATTCGGGGTTTTACAGTGACAGATTGATTAATTCATAAAAAACAGAAAATTTTATAGTTTCATCATATATGCTTTTATTAATTCTGCATTTAAATTTAAAATGGAATAGCTGGTAGTACCTTTCCCTTACATTCGCCAAAACCAATTCTTAAACCATTCTTTTGACAATGTCCACGTATCACAATCTCATCACCATCTTGAATGAATTTCCTTGTACTTCCACCATTTAAATTAATTGTCTTTGTTCCTTTCCAACTCAGTTCCAACATTGATCCATATGATTCTTCATTCTCTCCACTTATTGTTCCTGATGCCATTAGATCTCCTGGACGAATATTACACCCGGTTACAGAGTGATGTGTTATTTGTTGCAATGGTGTCCAGTAGAGGTATTTGGTGTTTGAACGTACAATTGTAGTTTCTGTTTCATTTTCAGCTAAAATCAGATATAAATTAATATAATAGGTAATTAATCAAATGCAATACAAAATTTATAATATGATAAAACTTACGTTTAATGGCGACTTCAAGATTAATATCGAAATTAAATTTTTGCTGTTGTCGCAAATATGGGAGAACTTCTACATCTTGTGGGTAATTATCAACTAAAAATGGTTCAAGAGCTGCCACTGGAATCACCCATGGTGATATAGTTGTACCTAGATTCTTCGCTGTAAATGGTCCAAGTGGAATATATTCCCACTTCTGAATATCCCTAGCACTCCAATCATTCATCAAAGTGAATCCGAAAACATGCTTCCAAGCATCTTCAATGGGAATGCGATCGCCCAATTTATTTTCTGGTCCTCCAATAAAGAATGCCATTTCCAATTCAAAATCCAACAGACGACATGGTCCAAAGACAGGTGGTTGTCCTTCAACTGGTAATGTCTGACCTAAAGGACGACGAATTGGTGTACCCGATACAACAACGGAACTTGCTCGGCCATGGTATCCAACTGGCAGATACTTCCAGTTAGGCATTAAAGCATTGTCCTTGTCTCTGAACATTATACCAACATTTGTTGCATGATGAATGGAAGAGTAAAAATCGGTATAGTCACCTATTTGAGCAGGTAAGTGCATTTCTATTTCCGATTGAGGTATTATAGCACTGAAAATAATTAAATTTCATAAAATTCTTAAATTTTGATTTTTGTAGGTTTATGAGTAACTAACGCAGCTTGAAGATCTTGATTCTCATGCAAACGAGAGTTTTTCAAAAGCAATTCTCGAGTTGTACTTCTAACCAAAGTCCAAGCTTCATGACCAAGTCCCATGAGCAGATTTAACGAATCTGATTTAAGAGCAGTCTAAAAGGATAAGATAAGATTTTAGACTATGTTGATGCACAGCTTTTTGTTAGAAGTATTTGTTATATACTTGAACTCCTGGTGGATATAAACTGGATACTTCATGGAGATCAAGAACAGAGTCTCCAATAGCAACGCCAATTCTCTTCTGAGGCTGTAGAAAGAAGAAAAAATAAAGAATAATTAATACATAAATCTATAGTCCGTTTATATGAAAACAATTATCCTCATACATGTACATACATCATATTTAATTGGGAACTATTGGCACCGATTTTGATTAATAAATGAGCTCAGGAAAATGTACAGAAAAATGGTCAATCTGCGGAAAAAATCCAATTGAAGATTTTCAAACGTAATTATCTTTTTTTGGGGGGGAAGAAATACTGACTTGAAAGTTCATTGCCAAAATATCGGTTATTTACTTATAATTTTTAAACGAAAAAAAGAAGGCAATTCATTCAAAGCTTTTAGATCATGCGGTTTTCTATTAAATACTTAGATTTAAAAAAAACTGAAAACGATGAAAATTTTGATTTTTTAGGTAAATCTTCTAAATGAGAAGAGTTATCAAAAACATGTTAATTCAAAGTTTGTACAATATGTTATCATCTACAAAAAAACATTTAAATTTCTTTCACAAAATCGATCATTTAAAAGATATAATTTTAATAAAATTGTCATATGTATAAAATATTCAAAAAATGATTTCGACTCATTTTATAGATTATAATATTTTCTACAAAAAATTATATGACACTTTTTTTCGCACAAAGGATCAGTTACAAGACTTTGCCACTAATAAAGGTTTTTCCATACTCTAAAGGGGTAATTTTATCGATTTTTTATAGCATCAAGAAGTGTTTTAGATTATTTAAATTTTTTAGGACTTCATAATTTTAAAAACTTGGTCAAAATCAAAATTTTTTTCAGCAGGTTGTCCTTGTTGTTGTACATTTTTCTTGTGCTAATTTTCCAAATTAGACAATTTTTTGAAGTAGCAATATCTTATTACTGATATCTCGTATGCAAGAAAGTGGTATAATATTCCTTGTAGTAAATAATGTAATTATCTATAAAGTAAGCATAAATTAGTTTTTCGAAAAACCTCCGAAACTTTTTGTATGACAGTCAAATTTGGCAATTTTCAATATTCCTTATGTCAAAATAAATATATTGGAGCTAAACTTTAAACAGCCTGATGTAAGCATGATAGTATTTAACAATTTAAAGCTTTTTACTAAAATGTTCTTAGTTTTTTACATTTTTTAACTAGTATCATATTAAAAATATTTTCTTAATAAACTTCGGCTGAACACGCCTAAGAAAATGACAGTTCGTGAAAAGACATAACATTATCACATTTTTAATTGTCAAAGTGACATTCAGGCATTTAACTTTGATAAAATGTTAATAATATAGCATGTTGCTAACTCGTTTAAAATTTGGAAAATCCTGTTTTCAACCTAGCATTATACCAAAAAATGTTCATTGTAATCGTCTTAAATTTGTCGCCATTGCAATCAAAAATATTCACTTGGATTTTTTCCGCATTAAAAGTGCATTTTTCCTGGGCTATCAGTAACTGAGGATGTCTGCAACGATCACTTAAAATTTGGGAGAATATTTTCGTTGGAAATAAATACAGTATTAGCCTAAATAACACTTAATATATTTTATTTATGTTGCCTGTTTTATGAACGTGACATACATATATTAGATTTGGATAATCTGCAATAATGACACACAAATTTTGTTTAATATTTTGCGTAAAATTATAAAAACGTAGGTATGCTTTACTCACAAATTGAACGATTGAATATAGAAATTATGAAAATCAATAAACCAATAATTGGCTTGGGATACCTCCTATTATATTAGTTAATATTCTTTCTTAAATATATTAAATCTTCTTCAGTCTGATACTGTACCTATTTATTTCCAACGATAGTAAAATATGCTCCCAGTGATCGTTGTAGAGATATGTTAATATATTTGAAAAAAAAAAATCCACACAAAAATAATTTCCAAGTGGTAAACAGTGACCCCTAGTATTATAATAATATACACGCCAATGCTATCGAAATATTTTAAAATAATTAAGAGAAATAATAAAGTAATCAAATCCAGTTTCCAGTAGGTATAAGGTGCTCTCTTAGCGGGGGTTCACATTCAACGAGGCCACAGTGGCCCGTTTGTGCAAAATTAGTGGCAATAATCGTTTTTCGGGTAGGCCTATATGTATAATGTTTGGATGAATATTTTTACTTGTAGAGCCAGTCAAAGTAGCAAATTTTATATGGTTGCAATAAAAATATTTTTTGTAATTGTTTTTTTTTTAGTTTTTAGTTTTGAGTGCAAAAATTGGGGGTAGAACGTGAAAAAACGTATGTTTTTTTTGTTTTGCTTGATACTTCTGTTTATTATTAAAATAAAAAATGATTTTTAAAATTTTCTTTTTTTAATTTTAAAACTTTTTAATTCAATGTTTCTTGAAACACCACTGTGGGCACACTTTTTCAACCTTAAATTGAGTAACAAAAAATATCCGCCTTTAACTTAACGAAAAAAATCCTTATATATTTTTTCACATAATCCCAAAAATTCATTAATTTGAAAAAGTCAGTCAATTTTTTTTTATTTTATTTTATTTTTTTCAAAAATATCCACAAAAACAAATTAATAAAAAATAGAATTAATGGATAGATGACTTTAAAAAAGGTATACCAAACATGGTATATTGTAAAAGTTGCCTTTTATTTTTAATATTTTTTGTTTCTAATTCAAGTCAGTTTTTTATAAAATTACTTCTCCCGTCTAAACGATGGGAAAAAGACCCCCCTCCCATACGATTTTTTTTCTTGTCTCAACCCAACTTACACACTCTAGCTATTTCTCTTGCATCTTATGCAAAACAACTTGTATATTTTTGGTTCGTTTAATTTGTTTCGACTATTTGACTTGTTATAACTTTTTATTTTTTTTTCTCTATATTTGACTTGTAATATATCAAATCAATAAAATATTTTTTTAATGCAATCTTGTAGGTATGTCAAACAAATTAAAATATAGATACACTTAGATATTAAAGAAAAAAAGTAATATTGAAAAATGGTTTACTTTCTTTCCTCCCAATTTTTTTACTCGTATTGGTTTATTTTCTTTTTCCCACACTGTTTCACTCTATTTCACTTTGTTATTACTCGAAAACAGAACATTTGACTTTTTAAAAGTGAAATATGTACATTAGGGTGGAGCGTCAAATTTTCTTTTCGATTTCGCTATTCGAATAACACTAAAAAGTTGCGTAACTACGCAAGCTACCCGTAAAAAATAATAAAAAAAAATAAAAATTTTGTTAGCCCTCTACCACAGGTCAAAGTTTTGCAAAATTGACAAAAAAGTCGTAAATTTGTTTGCTTTGCTCTGTATTTCCGAAAGTATAAATCCTACAAAATAATATTTGTAATAAAAAAGAAAGATAATTGAATTTCCTATAAAAAATTTATACAACTTATATTGTATGATTAGCCGTTCTCGAGATATATGTTAAAAGGCGCTACTTAAATTCAATTTTTTCATATATTTGCGCTATGGAAATCTTTTTTATCTGGAGCGAGTCACAAGTCACATCACCCCCTTTGTTGGATAGAACTAGGGATCAGAATTCGGAAGAATTTCTAAAAAAAAATCTCTTATTGGCATGTCATTTTCGGGCTTCCCTTGTCACACTCAATCTGTTAAGCACTGTGTGAAGATGGTTACTGAAGCTTCAATATCAGTATCTGGTGAAAAGGCCAGAGACGGGCTAATAAGATCAAAGATATATTCTCGAAATATATTGCCATTTTTCCACACAAAAAAAAAATTACAACTTGAAAAATAAAAAAGTTTAATTGGGTTAGTTTCTGAATGGCGTATTATGAATTTTCAAGTTTTTATTTTCAAGTTTATGTTTATTTATTTGTCTAAATAAAGTTAATATATTATAATTTTTGTTTTCTTTTTTCATGAATGTGAAATAATTTTAACGTTTCCGAAAAAAATTTTTTTTTTCCCAAAAGTCAAAGCTTTGAGCTAAGGTAGAGGGCTAAGGACTTAATCCAAACCCTTTTATTTTAATGTCAAATTATTTTACTAATTGAAACGCAAAAAATGGAGGTATTCGAAATTTATACAACAACTTTTATTTTTCTCCATACATCGACGCTCCACCCTAATGTACATACATATTATATCTATCACCTTTAGTAAAATCTCGTTTTTGAACAGAAAATTCTGAAACACCCTGTACAACAATTTTTTTAAACTCACCAGTTTGATAGCCTTTTGAATCCCTTTTAAGATATAAAAATTTTTACGATACCTATAGGTATTTTTATTCGTTAAAGAGTTATGATTTTAGCAATCAAAATATTCGAAACGGGGCGAAAATGTGCGTCGTGTCGCCCGACCCGAGTCGTTTAGCGTTCACATTCAACGATCCAGATTTCATATGAAAATAAATCTTCAAAGAGCGAAAATGGCTCGTTTCAATTTCATATTCTCGCTATTGTTTTATTTCGATTTCAACGTATTCTCCAATATTCTTTAATCTTGTGAAAAAAATTGAAATACGATGTAAAATTGAAATTTTCGGTTCGCATTTACTACAACGGTCGTTCGAGAGAACAAATTATTAAACAAAAATTGAACTACAGAGCTAGTCGATCGTACGATCGTTCGACTGGTTTTCACATTACAAAATTCTAAAGACACGACACATGTTACAGAACATGTCGTTGAATGTAAACGCCACTATTGTATCAATTCCAATAACTTTAAAGTAGATCATAGTCATCCGTTCAAATCTTGTAAAAGCGGTAAAACTAGATTTTATAATTTGAATATAATATAACCTATAATATTATAGGTACCTACTGTGGAATCTTATAGAATTAACATATAAGAAAAACAAAATTCTAGATTTTAACACATCTATATATACAAGGCAGAATGACAGGGCAATATAATTAGAGTTTTTATTATTGTATACGTACATTTTTGACAGTTGAAAAAACACCATAAGGTAAATTTTCAATTGGGAAATCACTTCCCTCAGGAACCACAACAAATGAACTCATTTTATTAAATTTATTATTGAAAGTATATTTTTCATTAATTAGAGATACCGCGCAAAGAAAACACGCTATGAACGATGACACACTGATCGCACAAACAGTTGGTCGAGAACTAATATCAAACATTACGCTGAGACCTGAGTTGGTCGGGTTGCTCTTAATAAAAAGAGTAGAAATTTTTTGGATTTCTTGAAATTGGAATTGGAGAACTTGTTTTATCAGTAAAAAAGCAAATAAAAAAAAAATAAATAAGCAAATGAAATGTTGCCAGTCTCAGCAATACCATTATCGCATACCGGCTATTTCAGAGGCTCTCAACAGGGTAACCTCTGAAATTTTTTAAATAAAAAAATAAATAGAATAAAATAAAATAAAATAAAATAACGTTGAATAAAATAAAATAAAATAAAATAAAAATAAATTTAATATTGCATTTAAAAATTGTACAAATAATTTGCCTATTAACAAAATGTTTATAAACAAAATGTTCATATTAAAATCGTTTCCGTTTAAAATAATATTTTTCTTAACGATTTTTTAATAACATTGGTAGCTTTTTATTTGCAATACATACAAAGTACTACACATATGTTTATGGTAAGTTATGACTTCGTAAAAAAAATCTAGTAAAAAAATTGATCTCGAGATTTTGATTTAACTTGATATTACGATAATAGATGTAAGGAAAAAAGTGGATCTCAAAATTCTATCCGTCTATCTGACTGTCCGTTCGGCTGCAGTCTAAACGGACGGGCCGATTTTCTTAAAACTTGGTACATTTCGTTTTTGGGGCATTTAACTAACACGTTTTTATTTAATTTTTTAGGACCAAAAATAATGGTAATTAAATAAAGTCTTATTTTTCTGAAAACTTGCCCACACATTCATTAGAAAAAATTCAATAATTTTAAATCAAGTTATCTCATTTAAAAAAAAAAAAAAAAAAAAATGTATGTTATTGGCACCTCCTATAGAACATCTTATTTTATTTTATTTAAAATTTTCTAGAAAACTAATTCTGGTCAATTATTTAATGGAGAATGATTTACAATGATTTAATTGTATTGTGTAGCAAAATTTTCAGCAAAAAGTTAATTTTTTTTTAAACTTATTGTTTATTTCGAATTAAACCTGGCAAGCTGTTTTTTTTTAGCAATATCTTACTGATTTGAGACAAAAAATGTTATAATCAAAAATAACGGTTCCTACACTATAAATGTTTAGAACCGTTTAGGAAAATCTTATTTTTCTCGAAAACAATTTCTACTATTTTGATTCAATTTTTTTTCTGAGATATCATGTCGATTATGGAATCCGAAATACTAGATCCGCAGTGGTGCTCAGTACAGTGTTCTCTTTTCTTTTCACGACAAATGGGTAGAGAAAAAAGAGTGTACTGCTCTGCGAATCACTGCGGATGCAGTATCGCGGATTCCATAATCGAAATGAATATCAGGACGGTCTACCGTACCACTAGCACAAATTTTAAATTTAGCCAATAACCATACCTATCATAGACATTTTTTTTGTTGAATTTTTGACTATCTCATTTTTTGTTTAACCCATTTTAATTACACCTTTTAATGCAAAAGCTTCTAATAAGTTAAAAAAATTCTGCATATCAAAATTTAAAAAAAATAAGTTCTTTAATATTTTAAATATTGTCAAAAACCGTGATATAGATATTATATAGATATATTGTCAACTTTCAGAAAAATCGATCAGGTATTTTTCGAATTATATGTTGACTGTTGTTGAAAAAATTTTAATTTCTAATTTTTTTCATCTTCGTTATTATAAAATTAAATTTTGTCAAACAATATTTTTTTTGGAAATTTTGCTATAGGTACCTATAGGTATTATTTATACTTTCAAGTCAAAAATTTTATGGTATTTACTAATGCTGACAATTTTTTTTATCAAAACATGACCGAATTTTGTACGGTATGTATAGGACATTCTTTTAACTGTTAATTTTTTTTGTAATTATGGGATTGCATTCGACTGAAATTTAAAATCTTAAGGAAAGACGCTAGTCCGGTTCAACCTATAACGTTAAAAAGGCATTGTTTCTAAAAAAAAAATATTATATATGTAATTTAAAATGATAGTCACAAATCGATTTTTTGATTTAATTTTTAAATCATAAGTTATTGCCATGCGATGCTTTATTTTTTGAGAAAATTATATTTAAACTCAAATCTTTGGAAATAAAATTTAACGTAATTAATAATAGTTTTGCTTTTGGTATTGGAAAGCTTAAAACTATAATAGAAGAGTAACCCAAACATTTAGATGATTCTCGAGAGTACCTAATCTGTAATGTGTCTTCATATTTTTGTTTTTATAAAAAGTATCTTTCTTACTTTCTCCAGTTAAATTTAGTAACTTCTATTCCTACCATACAAAACCATATTCATTTAAAGGATGAAATTCCACAATGGTTTTCTGCCGAAATTTATACTATTTTTTGAATGGCTTATGAACGTGTGTCAAAAAGTATGTTAAACAAGTTCTTAAAGTCTCTACAACTTCTACAGCAAGAAGAGTCTAATGTTAACAACTCTGTTATTTCCACAGATTTCTATTTGGCATCATCTAAAATCTCGATTTTTTTATTATGGCAAAAAATAACCCCCAACAAAATCCACACCAATGGTGCTTTGTTGCTATAAATCCAAGTTGTTATTGATTTGCCTCTACTATATCCGCTGGAACAGAAAAGAACGACCATATAGGACTCCAGCAAAGTGGCGTCACAATGACAGATGCGCAGAAGCTATTTATATTTAATCGGGCACTTGTTTCAAAACATACACCTTCCAGCTGAATCTTCAATTTATAAGTAAATTTTCGATTAAATCTTTATAAAATTGTATTTCCGCAAAAGTATTTAAGGTATTTAAAAAGAGTTTTATATTTAAGTGAACTTCTTAGGTGTTTAAATATGAATAAACTTATGTGAAGTGGCTACGAATATCTTGAAGTATCAACTTTCATCTTAGTACGACTGTAAGGTATCTGCTAAAATGTGTCTTACTCATAATAGAACATTAAAGGGGAAAACGTCGGACGAAAACGACGACGACTACAACAACGACGTTAAATCACTACCGGACTATCTGGCTCTGGCAGTTGAATATACATCGTTGTTCGCCTTCGCACAAAATAATGTTAGCGCCGCCGGGTTAATAAATAATTTATTTATTTTTGTTATTTGTGTTACCTTCTTACTACTATAAATATATATTCAACATTCCGCATAAACGCTTTTTTGGAGAATCAATTTAAAAGATACATTTCGTGAATTGTAGGAAGTTTTCATTCCAAGATAAAAACAAAAACTAAAGAAAATCAATTTTTCGCTGTAGAGAAAAATAATATAAAATCGGTGCGTACCATAATATTACTACTCATATACTGGAAAAATCAATTTTCAAGTTTGTGTATCTTACGGATGCAAAAAAATAAAAAAATGAAGGAACCATATATTGCTATGTGTGTTGTGTTGTGGTTGCAATTTCGAAGAAGAGATTTTTTCCTCTTCGTGCTTAATTAAAAATATTTAATGAAAAACAAAATTGTTTAGTATGCACTTTTGAAGATAAGAAGTCTAGTTTTATGGCTCCACCGACCTATATATCGCTTAAGACTTGTGTATTGTTTTTTTTTTTGTGCTGAGCGATCTGTAGAATATGACACATACCTACATACCCCTAACGTTTCGGTATTAGAATTATATTTCTGTCAAGTATTGTTTGCATTATCAAAATGCTAATTTGATATTTTTTAACTGGGGTTTGAGGTAGGTAAACCTGGAGGCAGTTTAAGCCAAACGGAGAGGAGGGAAGATATATTTTATCGACTGGAGCCGGGCGAATAGTCAATTAGTTGATTGTAATGTTCTTATCTGTATGGAATATTAAGTGTTACATAAAAAAAAAATCATATATATAAATAATGTGCGCACATTGTGCAGTCAACTCTTAGCAAATAAATAATAAAAACAAAAAAAAAACACAACAAGACGAATGCCAGAATGGGACTTTTGTATACACCCTAATCGGTGTGTGTGTGTTGGTCGTTCGTTGGTTGAACTTTTGAGTGGAAAAGACTGTTTAGTTAGACTTTGGTGCAGAACTGGCAAACGTTCATTTTAAATTAAAATTCAGCCTGGTGCTGTTTTTATTATGTTGAAGTGTTTTTGCACTATTATATGTCTGCATTTTTCTATGATTGTTGTTTTTTTTCTGTGGTATCTTTGTACGCATACACGATTATCTTTAGGTATAAGAAGAGTTATATAGCCACCACAATTTTGAAAGAATAATTGGTCTAGTGTGGTGTTTGTGGATGACTTTTAGCATTTAAGCTCCTTATCTACTTTAGGTATAGAAAAAACACTCTCAAGAAAACCTTGACATAACTTGGCAGAATGACTGTGTATAGCTTCTTCACCTGTTTTTTTTTCATATAAATTGTCTGAGTGGATGCATTTTTGATTTGGAAAAATCTTTTGTTATAAGAAGTGTGATAAGTGCTGCTAGTTCTGTTCTGTGAATGTTTTGGATTGATATATGTACATATATACAAGTTTAAGGGTTAATGCATTTTGGAAATATAAATTTCTGATGGAAGGCAGAACAAAGAAATTAAGAATTCGAGTAGGAATATAAAATATTAAGGAGGACATAGGGCATTCCTTGTTTGTGAAGGGTTTAGCTTCTTTACCAGTTATTTCTTTAGTGAAAACACTTTTCTAACACTACTTAGTGCTTTTAGAATGTTATACCTACCAACATTTAGTTATGATTTTGTATGAAAACTTTCAATCAAACAGATTTTTTGATATGACACATACACGGCCTATAAACAAGTTAAGACAAGTTCAGACTAAGGGCCAATTTATTCATATTAGTTTAAAAAAAAAAACGACAACGGGGATAAGCGATCGATAACAAGTATGTAATTTACGCCAGTAATACAGTTTTTCTGCGAGCTGAAAAAGCCCCGAGAATTCTCTGGGATTAGCTAAGTCCGCAGGGGATTAGTTGTTATTGCATTTAATATGTAAATATTTTAGACGTCGCGACGCGTCGTTTTTTTCATCAAATTCCCCCCCAGGCTCTCAAAAAAACACGCCTTTTATAAATTTAATAAAATCACATTTAAACTAATGGTGTCATTAAGTAAACTCCATTAACTTTAATTTTAGAGTCTAAATAGTTTAGATCTATTCATCGTTGTTTTTTTCATCAAATTTCCCCCCAGTCATGCAAAAAAACACGCCTTTTGTAAATTTAATTAAACCCACATTTAAACAAATGTTTTGTTTATGCAATAAAATAAAAACTTATTAGAAGCGTAAAAAAATTTAATTGAAATCGATTCAACAGATAACGAGATAGTTGAAAACCATAAAAATGGTTCTATGAGAGACACAATTTTTAAAAGAAATTTTCTTCCAAAAATATGGTAGATCGTACTTATATTAGATTACATAAAAATTTTAATCAAAACCGTAGGAGTCGTTTTTGAAAAAAAAATGGGATTTTCCTTACCGGTTAAAAGCAGTTTTTTAAGATTATCAAGTAGATTTAAAATGAATATTAGGTATTCTTTTGACCAAAAATAACAGTAGGTACCTCCTATATACAAGTGTTTACAAACCGGTAAGGAAAATCCCATTTTTCTTAAAAACTAAGCTAAGTTCTCAAAAAAAAAAAAAAAAATTACTTACAGTTACAGTTCTCCAAAAACGAAAATTTTGGTATAAAAAACTTTTAAAAAAATTGACCAAAATCGATTGAACTGTTTTTGATAAAATCGAAAATAAAAACAATTATTGTAACCATTTTTCGGTATTTTTTTTTTTTAAATGTTAGCATTAAAGAAAAACCAACCGAATTTTTTTTTTTTATTTGGTGGGCATCATTTTGAGAAAAATAAGATTTTAATTTTTTGCTATAAAAATTGGTACCACAGGTACCGTTATTTTTGTTCCTAAAAAATGAAAAAAAAATTGTCGGGGAATGCCCAAAAAACGTAATTTCAAGTTTGATCCAAATCTCGAGTTAAATTTTTTATCACAATTCTCTTTTAAAAGTAGTTTTTTGTAGTTTTAGCTCAAACCAGATTTGATTTAAATAAACAGTTAATTAATGGAGGAAACGTCATTTTAAATTGCAAAATGTGTTTGAATAAATTAATTTTTTTTAATTGATAAATTTCGCATCTTTAATGGCTAATTTAAAAGTTAATAAATTGTGGTTAAAACTTATTATACCTTTAATTTTAAAGTCTAGCCGCGCATTGGTAAATTAAGTCCAAATTTGTAATGT
This sequence comes from Epistrophe grossulariae, assembly GCA_929447395.1. Classification (NCBI taxonomy): domain Eukaryota; kingdom Metazoa; phylum Arthropoda; class Insecta; order Diptera; family Syrphidae; genus Epistrophe; species Epistrophe grossulariae. The sequence continues at coordinate 105,266,282 of OV839568.1, forward strand.
ATAAGATATTTACAATTTTGAATTTTTTTACAATTCATAAAGCAATGGCAAAAGCTGTCAGCCTGTTATTTTAATGTAATTCATATTAAAAGTAAGTTAAGGTAAGGTAATTAAATTATTGATACTTGAAATATATTTAAAATTGTTAAATTGATTATGATTGATTGATCAAAACTTTTAATTAAGGGCTTTTTTTTGTCATTTTTTTTTCCATGCAAATTTAAACAATTTCATATTTAATCCCTATGTTTCGTTGAAAATTCGCAACTTCTTTAATTCGCATAGGAAACAAATTATCGAAAAAGCCTATTAACAAAACATTATTACAATTGTAGGATTTGATCAAAAAACATATAAAAGATCAAATCTTTTATCAATATATCGATTAACAATATTTACCAACTTTCAATTGATAACTGACTATCACAATAGGAGTGTAAATTTATTAAAATATTGAACAATTCAGTGATAATTTATCAATTTTTTTGTAATTCACAACATTCCATGATCAATGATGAAAATTTTTTTTTATTGGATTGTTTAACAGTGATTTTCAATATTTATCAATTGATAACTGAAAATTCTAATACTGGTGAGACTCCTCCATGATCGATGATATTTTGTGGATCGTAATCGCCACTTCACCAAATTTTAGTAGAGAAATATTTGAACCTAATTTTTGTATGTATTATAAAATGGTTTTTGCTTACATCTATAATTTCAGACATCATGCCGACTAAAAATATTACCAAAATAATGTTGAAGGTGTATAAGCAGTGAAGAATTTCTTTGTGTGATTTATTAATACAACTTAAATAAATAAATAAATAAAATTTAAAATTAACCTGATCAAAATTTAACCAAACATGGCGCCTAATTATTTAATGTGGTTTACGGTCATAACTCTTATAGCTTATACCTCAGCTGGTAAGCTTGACATTTTGTTGTACTTATTCTATTTGAAAATTCTCAATATTTGTGTATGATATAGTTCCAAAGTCGAGGATATGCGCACAATTCCCAGAGGATGACTCTTCACAAGACGAAGATTATTCTGAATACGTATCTAGTTCATCGCCTGAAGCATTATCTTCAACTAGTTTAACTAAACCCATTGGATCCAACAGTGGCTCATCAGGAAGTAATGTTGTAGAATGCTCTAAGGACTATGATTTTTGCTTTGGTCTATGGTTTCTCGATACAAATGGAACTAAAATTGCTAAACAAGGTGAGCTCACATTTTGAATTTATTTATTTTTTATATGAACGCAAATATTGAACAACAGCCCTAGTACCAGCTGCTTTAGCATGACTTTGCAAATTACCAGTTAATAAAAGTGAACAAGCAGAAGCCATGTCATGATGAGTTAAGGTATTACGTTTAACAGCTCTTTGTAAGTGAATTGCTTGATTAGCTAATCGATCGAAAATATCATTAACCAGAGAATTTAGAATGCATTTTGCGTTATGCGTTAAACCCAAGTCATTATATCTTCCACGAAGGACACGTATGAACTTATTTCTGAATTGAAGACGGGAAGTTTTTGGCTTGTTCTTTTTTGTTTTCTTAATTTTGTGCTCCTGAAGTCGACCTGGATTCGTTTTGATCTCTGCTTTTCTAGAACAAAAAAAAAAAATTATGAACTGCAGGGGTTTTCAAGTTTCGAAAAAATCATTTATACCTTGTTTCAGAAACCTTATCCATTTTAAAATAGAATTATGAAAAAGGATTTAAAATTGCAAACAAAGTTTTTGAGAAACGTTCCTTTCAGTTCTCAATTCAAAATTTGAATAAAAAATATTGTGATGTTTTTAATAAAATTGAAAAAAAAAATTAACAGGTTGCTGGAAAGAAAGTGGTGATAGGAGTGTAACATGTCTACAAAAAGAATGCCTCAGCATTGGCCATAAACGCACAAATGGAGCCGTGAACTTATACTACTGTTGCTGTTCTGGAGATATGTGCAATCAAAATATGACTGTTAGTTACCCATTGGAGGTAAGTCCGGTTCAATTTTTTAAAGTTTTTCTGAGAAATACACAAGAAAGCATGTATTTTTAATTTAATTTCAGCTTTCACAACCAATTTACTCCACCGAAGAAGAATTAACAACAGGAAAAGAACTTGATAGTGCTCAAAGTGCTTCCTTATTGAATCCAATTTTTCTGATAGGGTTTTGTATTGCCATAGGATTTCTAATGGTAGGATTTTTATTTGTCCAATGTCGAAAACCGAACAATATTTCTGGACCCGAAGAAGCACCACTTGCTCCATCAGGACCAGGATACAGCTCAAATTTGCATAATGTTGATAATTTAAAAGTGTGTTCAATGATTGGTCAAGGAAAGTATGGAACAGTTTGGAAAGGAATGATTAACGAAAATGCTGTTGCAGTCAAAATATTTCCCGCCCAACATAAGCAATGTTTCATCAATGAAAAGAATATCTATTCACTACCTTTAATGGATTCACCATCTCTTTTGTCATACATTGGTAAATTTAGTTTAATATTTAGATTTTCAATCTTTTCTAAAACAAAATGCTTCTTCCCCAGGTTGTGATGAACGGCGAAACATGGAAGATCAAATAGAATATTTTTTAGTTCTATCACTTGCCCCATTGGGTTGTCTGCAAGATTGGCTGATAGCCAACACAATGACATTTAGTGAATTTTGCAAAATGGCAAAAGGTATCACACGAGGACTGTCACATCTTCACACCGAACTGCAAAGGGGAGATGATCTTAAGCCATGCATAGCCCATCGAGATCTAAATACGCGGAATATTCTTGTCAATGCAGATCTTTCCTGTTCGATTGCAGATTTTGGGTTTGCTTTAAAAGTTTTCGGATCAAAATACGAATATCGTGGAGAAATTGCTTTGGCAGAGACAAAGAGTATCAATGAGGTGGGAACTTTGCGTTATATGGCCCCTGAGATACTTGAAGGAGCAGTCAATTTACGAGACTGTGAGTCAGCATTAAAACAAACTGATGTTTATTCATTGGGGTTGTGTCTGTGGGAACTTTGTACCAGGTGCAGTGACTTTTACGCCTACGGCCAGGCGGTACCAGCTTATAAATCACCTTATGAATCAGAAGTGGGAAAACACCCAACTTTTGAGCAAATGCAAGTTCTTGTAGCACGACACAAAGCTCGACCATTATTTCCACCTTGTTGGGGTGCTGCTGCAGCTGGAAAATTAATTAAAGATACTTGCGAAGATTGCTGGGATCATGATGCTGAAGCTCGTCTAACTTCGCTCTGTGCCGAAGAACGAATGCACGAGTTGAGCAATTTAAGACCACACTCTCATATTAGTCTAGGCGGACATGGACCCAGTCCACCTTTGAGTGCAAATAATTTTGTTGGGCAATCACCGACAAGACGTCTTCGCAGCTTATCATCGAACTCATGTAATCTGGAGTCTGAACAAACTACTGTTACACCACCAAATCAAATCATTCCGAGAGTTCGAAGTTGTGGTAATGAAACAACAACCACAATATCTAACCTGCAAACAAGCTCAGGTACAGAAAAAAATCATCTCATCTATTCACAACAAATTCAGCCATATCAAGGTCGAAACCCCTGTCAGGAACGAAATCTTGCTCCGGTAACATTAAAAACAATACCAATTTTAGTTGAGAAAAGCAAGAAACACAGCTTCCAAGATAAGTCCCAAGACAATAGCTTTTCCTGCTTAGAAGATGATGTATCAGTTGAAGACCTTATTTCATCGAATTCCAAGAAACTCACCCCAGATACTGTTCATATGGGACAAGGTTTTCCCAAACAGAATAACACAGATAAAAAGTTACGTGGTTGGCATGGAGTTCGAGCATTAATACAGAAAAAACTCTTCCGCAAAGACTTCTATCAGACTTTCGATGAAAAGTCAAATCTAGTCGATAATCGTAGTATTATCAAGTCTCCCTTAGATCAGTTAACCTCACCCACCAAGAATACCACAGTCAATCTGATCGAAACTAAACATCACAACTGTCAGAATAGTATCCTCACAACAGTCGATTCATCGAGCACAAGACGACCAAACAATTTGGATCTTGTTCCCATAACAGTTCGCGTCAATGGACTTTCGCCAGAAAATAAATCCAATTTAATAAAAAGTATTTCCGAAGAGTGTCACAATTCGAGTGTTTATTCTCCTGAAATACCAATTATTCAAAGTGATGTTGTTGATTCTGGTGGGACACGAATGGTATTGTCTCGGTCAGCAAATGCAGTGAAAAATATTCCCAAGGCCTCAACACCTCTAACCCTATCGGAGGAAAAACAAATAGTTCGTCAGCGGAGTTTGGAGATATTTAGGGAAGTCTTTAATGCTAGGGGGAACTCTTCAACAGCTGACAAACGTTTGCGTAATCCAAGTCAGCGTGTTAAAACCCCTGGAGATGTTCCACCATCTGTACGAAAAGTCCGTGCTTCGAAAACTTTAAGCTTATACGATGATCGAATGATGGATTCCTCGACATTGAATATTCTTTAGCATGAGGAGGTCCTGCTGCTGGAATTGTAGGCAGGACGTGATACAAATTATTTTCTAACAGCATTTTAGTTTAAGATTTTGTACATAAATATAATGTGTAGGCCTACATATGAAACATTTATTTGTAATGTAATGTAATTATATAATATGTATAATTGTTTTAGTACAGTGCGTAATTGGTAGATTTGTACTATGATTAAGTCTCAGTAGCATAAGGGTTTCTTTCATTTTTTGTTATGTTTTTTTTTTTAATATAAACACATTCATAGAGCCTAAATTTAGAAAAAATAACTTTTTCTATAGAAATAATTTGTAGAAAGTAGTTAACTTGCCTTATAGAAAAAAATACACAAAAATACAAAATAGGAAGTTTCCATGAGTATACCAGACAATTGTAAAACTTTTTTTTTATATAAACAAAAATAATTGGACCAAGTGTTGCCATATTAGAAATTGAAAATCACAGGGTGTTTTGTGCGATATTTAATTAATAATTTTCCTTGAAATTAGTGAATTTTTGAAAAGTGATGTAGAAATTTTGGAGGTACCTACAAATAGTTGTTAACAAATTAATAGAAAGAGTCAACATTATAAACTTCATATATTTTTTTTTGTGCAGCTTTGCATACTTTTTGTTTGTTAGTTCTTCTTTTAATTTCTTTATCTTTCCAAATTTTAATCCTGTTTAAGTCTTATTTAAATGATGAGCAATGGTTTTTAAAAAATTGAAAAAATAATTAAAAGCAAACTGTTTTTGGAATAAGAATCTTGTAATTATGTAAGCCGAACTTATTTTCAACTTTTATAAAATTCCCGATTTAGAGACTTGTTTATTCTGCATGTCAGTCTTAAAACTTTTAGGCTTCATATTTACTTTGTTGCATTTAACAAAAATTATTCTCTACTTACAAGCTAATCTCAGTTATAACTTCTATTTATTTATAGTACCTATTCAAGTTTTAGTTTTTTCTCCTTTGACAAAGGGTTTGAATGATTCATGACTTTTCCTTTGTTTTCCCCATATTTCTCTTCCAGGTAATCAGCACTTTTTTTAAAGTAGGTATACAAAATGATATTGATATTTGTTTTTTGTAAGAAAATATGTAATAATCCATCCTTTTGTAGTCAATATAAAATTCTACTTATAAAATATACGAGTAACTAAGAACATTTTATTTGATGACAGATTATATGGAAGCAGTTATAACATTGTAACGTTGTTAGATGTATTTTTAACTGTATTTAAAAAAAAAAGTCAGAATGTTTTTGTAATGAATGTATAATGCAAGTTAGAATTATAAGCTCCCATTAACACTCACACACAATTACACCATTCCAGACATAATACATATATATATGAATCAATGATATAAGCTGAAACCAAGAACTTATGATCTACTATTTCAACAAGAAAACAAACAATTTAAAAAATACAAAACTGTTATACTGTATAATTCTTCGTTTAAGACCCAATAAATGTATGCCTTGTAAATAGTTTAGTGAAACGAAGTAAATAAGTAACGAATTTCTAGTTGTAAATTTTTAAATGGCTTTAATTTTCTTCTTTTTTTTTCTTCTAAATTTAATACTCAAATTACTTTATGGTATGTAACCTACTATTTATTTATTTTTTTTTTAATAATATTTCACCACTTTAAACTTTATTCTTAATATTATATTCAAAACTTTCATATATATTTTTTAGAATCAGAAATTATTTATTAACATTTGGTATAATGTTTATTTCATCGTCATCAAAATTTTCTTTAGATACTTATAAAAAAAAATAAAGACAAATAAAATTTACATAGAAAACCGCAAAATACCTAACCTTTTTATTGAAAGATTTCCTGAAGTTACCTTCCCATATACAGAATATATTTTTCAGATACTATTTACTTATTCGGTTGAAATTTCCAATTTTCGGCTATGTATTATTTTTACCTGCCTCAATGCACAAATGCAGCAGTCATTTTTAGATTTCAACACCAGCCACCCCTGAAAGTATGCCATTTCACTATGTTTTCATGATTTTTCGATAGAAATGTTTTAATTTTCGGCTACCAGCTTTTAGACCTCAAGGCTGATGACTTAAATTGAAAAAAATCGACAATTTCCAAATAAAAATGGAAATTTGATTTTTATGAGAAGAATTTTGTGACAAAACTTGTTGAACAAACGCAGCTTTTTCATAAATTTTCAATAAAATACATCTATCTTTTAGTTTAACGAGAAATAGGCGATTTGAGGAAATGTTAAGATTTTTGTATAACATTTGTGTATGAAAATCAAATAAATTAGAGAAATAAAAACCAATAGGTATTTGTTGTATCTACATATATACATACATATGTATATAAATGCAAAAAAAGTGATACGGAGTGAGGAAAAACAATCAATCAATCAATTCACTCAATCAATCAATTTTTGAACTTGTTGATACACCACCTATAAATGAATAAAATTAATTCCTGTCACATCCACTGCAGAAAGAAAGGCGTTCAATTAGCATTTTGTGATATCTTCAAGATCAGTTTGTTGAAATTTGAAGATTCTGATGATTTCATAAAGCCTTATAGGTTGTTTTGAATAAGTCAAATTCGGAATGTCAAATCGTAAGATTCCAGTTATAGCTTTCATTGAGATTCATCATTGAAAATTTTAATTTAAAGTTTTGGGGCCTTTGAATCTGTGATTATTTTGATGCTAAATAAAGCAGATGACTTCATTATTTTTATTGGCAAATGAAACATTTCATTTTGGCCCAACCATTCACATAAAATGATTCCTAAGATTTCAATGATCAATGTTAAGAAAGTCAACTCATAGAAATAAAGAAATTTTGTTTGGCAAGAATTATGAATTTGAGTCATAAGCTTTATATTGGCATCAAAATTATCACTTGATTTTGCTTTTTCTCAAAATTAACAATTAAAATTTTCAATGATCGTTTTAAATGAAAGCTATATAATTATATAACTGTCACCTATAACAATTGATTATAAGAAATATAAAAATTAATTTTACGTTTTATTAAGTTTTGTTTACGTTTGAGAATTTCCAAAGATTAGGTAAACACTTAGAGAAGATTAACTCCATATATAAAAGTTAAGGAAAAGGTAGCTTTTTTTAATTTTCTATACGCCCGCATTATAATTAGTAAAATAGTCGCTAAATTGCGTTAACTCCTTTCTTAAATACAAAATAAAATCTAGATGACGTTTATTAACAGTGAGAAAGCTAACTTAACCAGGAAGATGGTCGTGGTAGGCTTAGCGATAGCGAATGATTAAGTAATTTCTAAAACATATTTATAATCAGTAAGGCCATCTGTTGGTTTCATAATTTTTCTTTAATTATATTCTTTTTGAAACTCGCAGCTTTTACGAGCTCAAAAAATTGACAGAAACTCAATATTATATTTATGTGGTACTATAGATCGAATTACGCTTGAACAACGCACGTTGGAAAAATTGAAATAAAAAATGCATATTATTATATATGATGCCGAACCTGCCTTAAGGCAAAACAGGCAGTTGCCTGGGGCGCCACTCAGCTAGGGCGGCAAAATTGGTGGGGTAGGTAGGTAAACGTATATACAAATTTAAATTTGTCCTTAAACGTCCTTTCAAAAATGATTCAGTCAAAATCAAAGGACTTTTTAACATGCTCAGAACATTTAGATAAACTGCGGCAGTACTTTCAGGCAAACCGTTCTGAGGAATCTTTATTTGAAGCATTATATACAAGAACGCTATAGATATTGCTACAAACATGAATATGCATGTAGATTTCATTGTGTTCGATTCGATGAGCTTACGTAGTCGCCGTTATCAGTCTGAACAATCTCAATCAATTGATCCAAAATTTAAATTTAAAGTTGATTTCTTCTACCACTAAATCGATCTGACGTTATCTTCTCTCGACGAGCGTTTTGGACAGTATCAATATCTTAACGAAAACTTCGGTTTTCTCTGCGATATTTCAAAGAATGTGGACTTTAAGGATTGCGAGAAACTTGAAGCAATTTTAACAGCAAGAATTGACGAAGAAGTTCAAAAGGATGTAATAGGTAATAGCTCTCTTGAGTGAAATTAATATATTCAATCAAACGTCAAATCTTACTGATCTCAAACCGCTATCAATTTTAAATTATTTAGCTTCAAACAATTTGCTTGAATTGTATCCAAATTTAACAACTGCGTTAAAAATGCTCTTAACGTTTCCTGTAAGTGTTGCTACAGGGGAAGCTAGTTTTCAAAACTTAAAATAATAAAATCATATTTACGCTCAATTATGACTGAAGAGCGATTAACAGCCTTGGCAACAATTTCCTTTGAAAAAGACATGCTGAATTGCATTGAAGAAGAAGAAATCGCTACAAGATTTGCAAAAGTGAAATCGCGAAAAGCAGCATTTTAATGTCAATATTTTGTAAAATTATTTTATAGAAAATCCTTAAAATGTATTAAATAAAACTTTTAAATATTAATTTGTACGATTTTCGTTTTTTTTAAAGTTTGGAGCGCCAAAATTGAATTTGCCTGGGGCGGCAAAAGTCCCAGGTTCGGCACCGATTATATATATTTGCAATGTGCAAATGTGTTCCTGAAACAGTCCCAATTTTGAATAGATATTTCGGTCGAAATAGCTAATGTATACTAACTGAAACACTAGGCATGTTCGGAAAATGAGATCTAGGACATCACAGCAATGACAGTTACATGGATTTCTCAACAAAAATTCTCAGCTTTGCTGTCAAAATTCTGAGGAAAAAATTTTTGGATTCGCTTGCTCAGTATTTGAGTGAGAAACATCTCTGAGATCTCATTTATCTGAACGCGCTAACTGATTTAATGATTGATATTGACAATCGTATATATTTCCGTGTTCATCATGTACTTTGAAGAGTGCAGCAATTGCAGAGTGTAGGTATACGCCTAGGCCCAAGCCGACGCACGCAAGATGGAAGAAACGTTTCAGTCAATAGAGAGCGCTATACCGAGACATGATAAATGATTTATTTAATTTATAACCCAGCGCCAAATTATTTTGTCAAACTTAAGTTAGGCATTGTGCTAGAATATAAAACCTTAGTAAACGAAAAAATTCCATTTTATTTCCCACTTATTTTATTCTTATTGATGCTTAGTTTAATCTTTTCTGAGATTCATTTTATAGTAACTTTAAAACATTTTAAATTATAAAAAAATTATTCTAACTTCTTTCTTCAAGGACAACATTCACAGGATCCTGAGGTTTATTAATAAGTAAAGTTCTTACATCCAAATCATCAACACCTTTCCACTCAATTTTGTATCGCCGAACGAGCTATAAAATAAATTGCAGAAATAAACTTTTAAAAAAATCAAATGACATAAATGAGAAAAATTTATACCTTTAATAAGAAAACAAGAATACTCTGTTCTGCCATTCGTCTAGCTATGCAAGATCTCATTCCATGACCAAATGGAAGAACAACATAAGGATTAATATTGGTCTTCCTTTGCAACCATCTTTGCGGATCGAATTCATTTGGCCGTTCGAAATGTTTTTCCAATCGCGATGCAACCATATTTTGAGTGACAGCTATGGTCTTCAAAAAAAAAAATACAAAATTTAATTGACTCAGCAAAATATATGATAAACAATTTGAAACCTACCCCAACAGGAACATGATATCCACTTAATACAATATCTTTTTTCAAAACTCTTCCAAATCCAACTGAGACAGGATTAAGTCGAAAAGATTCCTTCATCACAGCTCTAGTGTATGTGACACCAGTATTCAAATTCTCACCAGTAAGTGAATCACTTACATTTGGCATAATAGACTTAGCTTCCTCATAAAGTCTCTCTTGAATTTCTGGATTTCTTGCTATGTGATAAACGGCAAATGATGATGAATATGAAGTTGTATCTACTCCAGCCAATAAAAGATCCGAAGCCATTCCGACAACATCAGATAAATCTAAATTTGGATTTTTCAAATATTCTTCAATGAGTGAGCTTCTTGTTAGATTTCCCCCCGATGATTGTTGATTATTTTCCTCCTTGAAATAGGCAAGTTTTTGAGCAACTAAATCAACAGCTACACTCTCCATGTAGTTTTGGGCTTTTCTTAGTTTTTTATATGTTGGAGTTTCAAAATAACGCCATAGCTGAAGACCCTGATCTGTTGGTAAAATACAGCTGTTTGTTGTTTCAGCAGATTTTATTAGCTTCGAGGTTCTTGAATTGGGATGGTGTTCTTCTGATGAAAACGAATTTAACCGCTCATCAAATGTTAGAAGGCAAGTTACTAAAAGAAATTGTTTTTTTAACATTAACTGATAACATATGATGTTTAAAGTAAATTTTAATAGCAAGAAATAAGAGAAAATATGTATATACAACGAAGAAGGGAAAAGCTAGGAAGTAGATACAAAAATGCTTAATCTTTCGAAATTTAAATTTTGTTTGATACCTTCCTTTTTGAGTCTACTTTCCCCAGTCTTCCCTACTAGGGATTTTAAGAGAGTAATTATACAACCAAAGTTGCTTCTTTTATTCACAAAACCAAAAAAGGCCACAAAAACGATGAGGCAGAAATTTTATTGTTATAGTTTATTTGATAAACTTTCATAGTTATTTACTTGATATTGATACTTACACTCCAAATTTAATCTTGACAACTCTGGCAAAAGATTGAATTCGCTTTGTAATGGCAGCACATCTAAAAACTCATGGGTTATCTTATCTACATCCATTAAAAAACTTCGAACATTTTTGGGAGCACTAAGTTCCTTTTGCAATTCAGATCTCAATCGCCACCATTCCGGACCATTTCTACAAATTTAAAACAAGAATGTTGAACAAAATCAAATAATATATTGCAACTAAACACACGTTGGTACCAATCCAGCTGATCGATAAACATGTGGTCGATCAATTCGATATTTTTCTAGTGCCAAATGACTTCGTCTATGTGGATAGTCCTTATCGTTGAGCAGTACTGCAATATCATTAGGATCATATATCCAAACGATATTCACTCCCGGTGCCATTGTCTCACGCACTAACGATCCATAGGTTTCGTATTTATGAAATCCTGATTTATGTAACTTCAACCATGAGTATTTTCCAATCACAGGTAGGTAGTTGTATAAATTGCCTAAACCTAAAGGACCTCTCGGTCCTGGTATATCATCAAAAGATTTAATTTTCTTAGACTCTACTGCTTGGGTGCATAAATAATATACATCCCTTCTCAGAGTATTTCTGTACGATTTGAATAGATTCAACATTTTTATTTTTTTTTTCGTACGAAAGTTAAATTATGTTGAACAATAAATTTAGCAAATTGATCAGTTTCTGATCAAATATTTATAAAGTGAATAAAATACAAAATGTTATTTCTTAAAATTGTTATCTTTTCATTTTGCATCAATTATAATAACACTCTGCCAGCAGCACCCACACACTCACTTAACACGGTCAAAATTTAAACTACTTTCTTGTTTTATCTTTTGGATTATCGAAGGGTACACAGGATAGAAAAAAAAATATACTTCGCATTAAACGATCTTCTTCATCATTTGATGGAATTGAAAGAGAACGGGAAAGGTTACTATTTGCATTTTAAGAGAATAGGCACAATATTATACCTTCATCATTTTACCGATGTTACTCTATCAGATCTTAAAGTGTTGACCTTTTTTTGAACAAACAACCTGAAGATTAAAATGCCGGTTGTTTGTGTATTAATTTGATTGTTTCGTTACAATAATTATTGCTGGCTAAAAAGAGACAGAGAGTTTATGTTTTATAAGAAGAACAAAGTGAGTGAGTAGTTGAAATGGTATTGGTATAGCATTCATTGACTTGTAAATAAGATTGAGATTAAGATTTATGGAGAAAGCTAGTGTAGCCACTTTTGTTTTTCAAAAAGTATTGGTGTATCGTCAATCAATCATGTTTCTAAAGTACCAGTATATATTGTGTTGACGATCGTGTTTCGGTTTATTTTTGAATTTTTGTTTTGTGACTGTGTTTTCGCAAGCATTTCTAGCTTTCTTTTTATCTTGTTGGAGATCACAGACAAATTTCGTTTCATATCAGCAGCGTACTAGACATTTCATTAATCCCACCAGAGTCAATATTATAATAAGGATTACCAAAGTTGTACCGTTTATCCACTTAAAAACTTTTACGTAATTTGGATATTAAAATGGGTTTTTGTTCGTAGCTTTCCCTTGAAGTATTAATATCAATTTAATTATACAACTTATTGTCATTATGTTACTTTCAATTATAGTTGAAAAGGAAAATATTTATCCTAAATCTCTAATTACTTGTAACTACCAAATGTAAAAAGAAACTCTGTTATTGCTACTTAATAAATAAATAAATAATAAATGGATATTAAAATACCTAAATTTATCTGTAAATTTGAATCAGTCCAAAACAAATATTTTAAAAAGATATCCAAATTTTTCTATACAAAAATCTGATTTTCACAAGTAGTAAAATCTAAAAGTACGCCAAGTTACTATAATTTATAAAGCTTTAATATCTATTATTTATATTGAAACAACTGCAAATTATATGAGAGAAGTTAATTATTTACAGTCGACTCTCCCTAAGTCGTACTCTCTCTAAGTCGAATTTTTCTCTAACTCGAACTTTTTCGTCATATTTTATCATTCCCTTCAATTTTCCATACAAAAACCATTCTCTAAGTCGAACTCCCTCTAAGTCGAACTCTCTCTAACTCGAACACATTTCCTCGATATTTGGTATCTTTTTTCACCCCTTAAGTCGAATTTTGTTTAGAACAAAACAAAATAAAAAAACATTAAACCTTCGGAATTCGTATTTGGGTATATTAATAACTACGAACCATCAAAACCTTAATACATATGTATGTATATATGTGTAGCATCGCGTGTACCATCATCGTCAGCTTTTCGCGTTTCTTCCTATTCATTACCCTGGTACCTATATAAAAAGATACAGTTTTTAAAAGTTACAACGCAAAAACAAAAAAAGGATTTTTATCCTTTTCTTTGTGTTGTTGGTTGCTTTATATACATATATTAACCTTTATTTATTAAATAAACCTTTTAAAATAAAAAAATGTTTCTCTCTATAACTCGAATTTTTCCAAAACTCTCTCTAACTCGAACAAATCTTGGTATCCCGTGAAAATTCGACTTAGGGAGAGTCGACTGTAATTACAAAAACAAAAACAAAAAAAATATAGAACCATTTTGATTTTAGTTTTTGGCTTTTTTGCGGAACCGAACAAATATTTTTTTCATTATTAAAATTTTGCAAACATTTTTAAAATTGATTTTTATATTGAAAGTTGAAATTTCGGAAGTAATTATTTTGTATAGGTTCTTTGTTTCAAGATAGAACCGAAGATTTTAATTAGATTTTTTGCCATTGTACCCAATCTCTACTTTTTGGTCACTTGAGAAATTCCAAGATCACTGATGCACAGTGTTATTATCTTATACCTATATTATTTCTATAGTCTAGACTTACTTTCCGACTCTCATACTACACCGATCTTGATAAATGAGGTGTCAAACGAAGCGAAATTACCTTCTGATTTGAGGAATTATAATTTTATTTTAAAAATATTTTTGTTCAAAAACTGCATTTTATTGCTTTCGTACATCTTTTATTTTTATGTAATTGCGAGAAATCTAGCACGGGTAGGCTTATTTATTATTATTTATTTATTTAGCCAACCATAAGCGCAAAAAAGGTATTTAAATGTTTTTGAGATCTAAAAAAAGTCACTGAATTCAAATAGAAATTCCTTTCAACTCCTTCAACAAGTTTTAAAACCTTCTAGATTCTACGAATATCAATTTATTAAAAATTAAATCGGTTTTTTTTTCAACTAACGCGTGGTTTTCACCGAAAGGCGACAATATTATTTAAATAATTACCTCTATTACCGAATTCGTAGGCGGAAATCGGACTCATTAGTCTCTTATTCATGGTCAACGAATTTTTTCTTCCGCTGAACATCCGCGTTGTATGAAAGTTCTTTCCTATATCATATCATATTTGCACCAAAACTGTTGTGGATCGAAAACATTCATCGTTTCGCTAAGAGTAAAATATTGCAGATTCAATAATCATCATGAATATCCCTTAATAGTTAATCCAGGGTTAACTCATCAAATTTGGTGGGACAAGGAGTTAACTCGATTGAAATTTACTGAAAAAATCCGAAACTCCGAAAAATTGGTTATAAGTAGAAATCAATAAGTAATTAATTTTGTGTTTTTCTTTTTCAAAAAGTGGCAGCCTTTTTAAATGCAGAGAACATTTTTTGATAATATATTGATATAGTTCAAGAGAACTAATTGAAAAAGTATTGCTAAAGAGAAAAACAAATAGGTACCTGAGTTTCCTTAGAAGTAGAAGCTTAAAGTTTAATTTATTTAGCAGTGTAATCAAAACGATTATTTGTATTCCAGTCACACTCAGCGAGATTAAAACATTTTTTATCAATAGTGCAATGATTTCTAAACAATGTTAAATTTACTGATAGAATTTCAAGGTTGTCGAAAAAAAAAATACATCGCTCCAATATAATATCGTATTCCTTTTCTCCAGAAAGAATAATATAAAATGTTAATAACGCCTTAATGAATTGGAATACATTATATTTATGTAGGTATGTATAGAACGTAGGTATAGGTACATATATCTTTAAACCTAGAAAATGGTATTTATTTTGATTCAAGGCCTTGTTATTTATTTTAACGTGAAATATCTAAGAGATACAATATATAATAATAGATATGTACATATTTAAGAATTTAAATAGCTTCTCTATTATATGTATCACATGATGCATAAGTGCGAGTTGAGTATTGGTTGCAAATTATAATACTAAGTTCAATTAAGAATTTTACAAAAAATGTTACTTTAAAGATCTGTTTCACGTTTCACAATATCTAAGTAAAATTCTGATTAGTTACACGATACATAAATATTTTTTTTTTTCAAAAATGAGGGTAATCAGGTTGTTACGGTCAACGATATTCATTATAGAGCGATGATTAATGACAATTTTAATTAATTAATTCATTCAAACCTTCAATATTAATATGATGGTGCGAAAGCTTGGCAGCCTAACTGCAAGTGTGTTATCACACAAAAACCCCTTATACAAATTTGAATTAATTCTTGACCCGTGTCAAATCTTTCATACAATCTCCCTCCTTATATGTTCAACGAATTGTTGACTTATAAATCGAGTACGGAGAAAAAGAAAGAAACCGAATGTACAACAACAACTTGTGTGTAGCTAGTAAAAATGCTGGTTTCAAATGCAATTGTCAAAACAAGAAAACTTAACATTGGACCGACTTGATCAAGTGACCTCGGTGGCGCAATGCGTATGCATATGGCTCGGAGGGAGCTTGGTCCGAGTTCGAGTCCTACCTGGGCATAGAAAGTTTTTTCAATTAAAATTGAACAAAGACCAAGCACCACTTAAAGGAGTCTGATGATCGGCGTGGCAGTCGTGAAATAGCTATAACTCCAGCCTATAAAAACTTGGTGGTGGCTCACTCAAGTGTTGTTGTTCATTCAAACCTTCAATATTAATATGATGGTGCGAAAGCTTGGCAGCCTAACTGCAAGTGTGTTATCACACAAAAACCCCTTATACAAATTTGAATTAATTCTTGACCCGTGTCAAATCTTTCATACAATCTCCCTCCTTATATGTTCAACGAATTGTTGACTTATAAATCGAGTACGGAGAAAAAGAAAGAAACCGAATGTACAACAACAACTTGTGTGTAGCTAGTAAAAATGCTGGTTTCAAATGCAATTGTCAAAACAAGAAAACTTAACATTGGACCGACTTGATCAAGTGACCTCGGTGGCGCAATGCGTATGCATATGGCTCGGAGGGAGCTTGGTCCGAGTTCGAGTCCTACCTGGGCATAGAAAGTTTTTTCAATTAAAATTGAACAAAGACCAAGCACCACTTAAAGGAGTCTGATGATCGGCGTGGCAGTCGTGAAATAGCTATAACTCCAGCCTATAAAAACTTGGTGGTGGCTCACTCAAGTGTTGTTGTTCATTCAAACCTTCATGATTAATGACTTTTCGTTTTCCTATAGAATGGCATAAATGTGGAAGAGATGTGATGCAGAATTAGATATAGAAATCGAAACAATAAAATGTTTGAAGGTAACAATCAATGAACGCATAAAAGACCTAAAAATTAGCCTCCAAGATTTTGTGATTTGATTACTCCTAATTATTTTCTCTTGGGTGTAGTATACATAAAGTCACTAGTCTACACTGGCCCATCAACAATAATCGAATCATTGGAAGCCAATTTTTTTCGTGTTTTTGAGGATATTACGGTTACAAATGCTTGAAAAAGTGGTCGAAAACTTTGTCTCTTGCATGGCATTCATCAGATCCAACCGCCGGCCGTTGTGGGAATATGCTCGAAGTTGTGTTTTTAAAACTGTTTGCATAATGTATTCTCTCGATTGTACACAAATAAATGGCTATTCAATGAAATTTCTATTTTGTTAAAATTTAATGGAATACAAAAAGAAACACGCTGTATAATTGACTGCACTCAGAGAAAATAAGAATCTAATAGGGAGTATAAGATAGCAGTGGCGTAGATAGTGTAGGGGGGGGGGGGGAATGACTAAGTATTGAATTCCATACATTTTTTTATAAAGTTTTTTTTATTTTTTGTGACAAAAACAAGTACACAAATTATTATTATACTAGATAAGTATATACAAAATCTCGCAAAAATTATAGAAGACAATCGATTTTTTTCAATAATTCATCTTTGACTTCGTGATGAATTGTCTGAGCAGCAGGCTTGATTCTTATTCGTTGGGCATTCTGGATTGGAGGATTCCGGTGGCTTCTTCCAGATTACCAAACGAAAACACTTTATTAATAATAATTTTATCAGCTTCTTTGTCAATTTAAAATAAAGGATTTCTTAAAAGAACCCAAAATCTCTCTTAAATATTTTCATAACTAGTAAATCTCTCTCCAAGATCCATGATATAAGAGTCCAGAAATGAAATGAACACCATCACAAAAAATGTATCTTCTGAAAGATTTTCTGTTTACCAACTACATATATTCTTTTCGTTCTTTATATCAACAGTTTCACCTATTTTTTTGAAGGTTTATAAGCACCTGAAATTTGGGTCAAATCCTTTTTCATCGCTTAAATCTTTGGCGATATCCATAGCTTGTGGCAAATCAAAATTATTGAAAGGCAACGATAGTTGAAAACCAACCAGTCCAAAGCGTTTTTAAAATTTTTGACATTTCTTTCCGAGGTTCCCATTTCATCCAGAGTTTCGTAAACAAATGGGAGTAATTCATAAAAATCTTCAATAGCATACTATCTTCTTTGACACCTATCACGTCAAATTCAGTTTCTTTAAAGTTTTTAGTTCTTGGAGTTTGATCAGATTCTTTGATATTGTATTCCAGAATCGATTTTTTTTAGTAAATGATTTAAGGGATGCATTTTTGGTTAATCGGTTTTGGTTTTATCTTTTCTCTTCCTTGAAAAAACCCGAACAACGTCAAAGAACCAAATTTAGATCAGAAATTCCATCGTTGAAATTTTCATATTTGTAAGTCGAAGGTCAACATAGTTGATGTACTCTGTGTAACGAGTTAACATACCTACATATCTAATTATAATTTCGACAAACTAAATTAAAAAACTGACTTCTTTTTTTATCGACACTGATCGATATTTTAAAAATCAAGATATTTACAACTGATATTTTGATCAGATCATGGTTCAGGGAATGATGTTGATAAAATCTCTTGACTTAATATTTCTTCCTTAAATCTGATAGTTATCGAGCAAATTACAAAAATGATATTTGCTCCCTACAGGATCATAAACATTGGTTCAAATTGACTTCAAAACAAAGGTCTAAAACCAAAATTAAATTTTGTGGGAATTTTTGTAGCCAAAGTCTAATTTTAGTAACATATACAAAATAAACAAGTTCGTTTTTATTCGACAGCTTCTCAATTACAAGCCGCGTATAAAAGACCTAATGTCACAATAATATGACACCCAAACTCAAGACTAATTAGCAAAAATACAATAAAATGAATTAAAATTTGTCTTCTTTATATTTAAGCCTATGTTAAGTGACCTCAATCAAATGACGAAACTATTTATATCTCCTTTTTTGCGTTTCAATAACAGAGTTCAGAAAATTTCGATGGGTTTTTACTCTTAGTTTTGGAAAATATGTACAAACTTACACTTAGGTAGAAATATTTCTTAAGAACAAAAATCCAACAGGTTATTACATCAAATTGTCAAACAAGTGACTCTCAGTGTATATAATTACATAGTACAAAAGTCGAATTTCCAGATACAGTTGGCCTTGAATTAGGTATAGCTATACGAAAGTAGGTTTTTACCAAATAATATAGGGTGATCCAAAAAAAAAAGTTTTTTTATTTTGTGATTGGTTCATCGCAACCCATAATATTATTACTTCTATCAAAGTAGTACAAAGTGTCAGCTTTCTCGGTCTTTAATTAAGCACTTCCCATCTTTAAATTCAAATAAAACAAAGTGTTTGTGAGATATCATAGAATTTGTTTAATTGTTTGAAATATAACATCGTTCAAATATCCGCGGCGTCCAATATTCCATGACTCTGACGCATAAATCAGGCTGACATTTGACGGACGGCGTGGGTTATGTTGGCTTTGAGTGCCGCAGTGATTTGTGGCTTATTTGCATAGATCTGCGACTTCAGAAAACCCTCACACGAAAAAGTCTAAAGGGGTGGTCGGTTCACAATTCACATCACCTCCGCGTGAGATGACCGTGCCCTCGACGATGCGACCGTAAACGTGTCGTTGGACGCTATATCCGTCCATGGTGATTTGATAAAACAGATTGAATAAATGACAGCCAATTTGACAGGTGTAGTTTCAACAATATGGCCGCTATCAACTTTCAAATTTCGGAAGTCCCTATATTGGAAGACCCTGTAATGTAAATTCGATTATATCATAACAGGTTTTACTTTTCCTAAGTTTGGCTAGGAAAGTTGGTTAGGGAGAGGTTCTTCATTTAAAAATAATATTTTTACGTTTAATATTTGACGTTTAAAGAGCAGCTGATTCAATTACACAGCATTTTTTACCCAAATGAATTAAAAGAGTGTTCATGCAAATTTTTTTTGTGTAGGTAAACATAATTTTTCAAAATTTGTTAACTTACGACGTTGCATGAATACCCTATAGAATATAAATTTTTAAATTACTTTCGACTCGATGATCACCGATTTCTTGTTAAGTTACCGTTTAAAATTCAACACAACGTGTAATTTTTTTTGTTTTATTTTCCATCTTTTCATGGACCACCCTAACTATTAATACATATTATCAAAGCATGTCATACAGTGCAAATTGCAATTAAAATCAAATGAGTATTATCTCTAACCGAGAAGCGATAAGATACCTCCTATTCACATTCATTCTTTTTTTAAAATTTCATTGTTAGTAATTTATTGTTTATAGCTAAACGTAACGGGAGAAGAGTGCTTTCAAAATGATGGTACTAGTATTTTGTATATTAATTTCTTTCATCCACAATGGTAACTCGGCTAATATTTTAGGATTAATGGGTTGTACCTCGCACAGTCATCACATATGGTAAGATCTGAAAAGACATAACATTTTTCTACTTTGTTTTTTGTTTCTTTTTTTCTTTATTTTTTTATAAGGAATGAAGTGATTGTAAATGCACTTGCTGAAAGAGGACACACTCTTACTATCGCATCGGTAGATGAAAATAATTCACCACATCCTAATGTAACGTATATTCATCTGGAAGAAGCTTATAATACATTAGCCGATTACTATAAAGATTCAGATGCAAATTTTGATACCTATGGACCTTTTGCCAATTTGAGATTGTTGTTAAGTTTTAAAATGCTCGAATGCAAGGGAATTTTTCAATCAATGGGTTTTCACGAAGTTTCAAATCTTGATCAAAAATTTGATTTAATTTTGTTTGATATATCAGCTGGGCCTTGTACGTATAGGCTGATTCAAAAATATCCAGGAATTCCTGCAGTTGGTGTGAGTGCATTCAAAATGGATCCGTATATTCTAGAAATTGTCGGTGGACATAGTTTTCCGGGTTACGTTTCATATTTTTTAGATCATCAAGATGTGCCGATGAACTTATGGAATCGAATTACTAATTCGGCAACTTATGCATTTGCATATTTGTAAGGATATATTTAATTATGAAAATAAATGTTTTAATTCACGTATATTATGTAGTTATAGAAAATACATAACCGAAGCAGCTGTTGAACATTTGGCAAGTCAATATGTTCCTGGTTCAAAGCCAACTTTGAATAGTCTCTTCAAGAGAGTGAAAATAGCTCTTATAAATACACATCCAGCAATCGACAATGCTCAATCGCTGCCACCAAATATTATCGAAGTTGGAGGTCTTCACATCAAAGAACCACAAAAACTACCAGAAGATATCAATACATTCATAGAATCTTCCATTAAGGGCGCAATTCTTATATCACTCGGTTCAAATACGTTGGTGGAAACTATCGGTCAGAAACGTATAGAAGCTTTTTTATATGTCATAAAAAGTTTACCTCAGTACAACTTTTTGTGGAAAATCGAAAAAGAAGATATTTTAAAAGAAATTCCAAAGAATTTATTGATCCGCAAGTGGCTGCCTCAAAATGATATTTTATGTAAGCTTGTTTTTGGAAGTTCTTCTAAAACAACTGATAATTCTGTGAATGTTTGATTTTTGCAGCTAATCCAAAAGTGCATGCCTTTTTCACACATGCTGGTAGCTTGAGTATGCAAGAAGCTACTTGGCATGGTGTTCCTGTGATTACAATGCCTTTGTTTCTTGATCAATTTAGTGTAATTTCAAATTTATTTGCTATAGTTTATTGTTTTTAAAAGGTTTTAATCTTTTTTTTTTAATTTTGCAGAATTCTCATAATGCCCAACACAAGGGAGGTGGATATGAAGTGAACTTTGAAAATCTCAACAAGGAAAACCTTATGCAAGCTTTTTCAAAAGTTCTCATTCATAAAAGTTATAAAAATCGTATGCAGAATTTGCAAAAGAAATTCCGAGACCGTCAGAACAGACCTTTGGATACAGCACTATGGTGGATTGAGTATATTATAAGAGATCCAAATGCAGAACATTTAAGTCCATCTTCTAGGGATATTTCATTTTTTGTAGCTAATTCGTTTGATATTATTTTAATTATTTGTATAGTTTTTGTTATTTTTTCTTGGATTTTATTAAATAGTTTCAAGGCATTGTTTTTTAAATCAAAGAAAAAAGATCTCAGTGTTAGGGGTAAAGACTTGGCTAAAAAAAAATTAAAAAAGTTAAACTAGTTTAAATTTAACCTAGGAGTTGTATTATTTGTTTTGTTACTCTTATTATAACTCAATAAAATTAGTCGTATATGATATTTTTATTTTCATAATTAAACAATTTTAAAAAGCCTGATTTATGATATAAAATTTCAGATTTATTCCTCTTCTCGGAAAGATTCCTTTTTTAATGTAAAAAATATAAAAATGACAAAAAAAGGAAGGCTATAGGTTTTTGGAAACATTAAACAGAACAAAAGGCAAAAACAAAATTACTTACCTATAGAAAAAAAATCATAGTTATTACAAAAATAAATTTTTATCCGTATATATATGCAAATTGCAAATTGCATATATGTATATATTATGAATTCTTTAAGTTTTAAATTTTATCTTTCTATAAAATTGTGTTTAAAATTTTAAGAATAACTTAGAATTAGAATAATTTTAGTATTGTACCTTTACCTTGTTAAAAACTATTTTAAAAATGTTATCCAAATTTTCTTACACAATTAAGTAAGGGTCTGATTGATAAGGCAGAATATTTTAAAAAAGATTTATGTGCATAATGAAATGAAATCTTTCGACCACGGACGGAGGCAATTGGTTGAAAAAAACGACAACGGGGATTAGCGACGCCATCACTGAAAAAAACATGAAGTTTTCATACAAACTATCGATAACATGTATGTAATTCATGCCGGAAACATAGTTTTTCTGTGCGCGTTAAGCCCCAAAAATTCTCTAGGACTAGCTAAGCCCGCAGGGGATTAGTTGTCGTTGCATTTTACATGTAATTTTTTTAGCACCGACGCGACGTCGCGTCGTCGGCTTGCAAAAAACACGCCTATCATAATCATAAATGTAAAAAAATTAGTAAGGTAATTTAGTTATTAAACATAGTCAAACTGATATCTTTATGAATGAAGAAGATATATTTATTAAATAAAAAAATAATTAAAACGACACAAAACAGAAAAGAAAATTTTATTTACTGTGGTGTTACAAAATCATTTTGAATTGTTGCTAAGTAAACAGATTGTCAGATTAATTATTGCCATTTTTATTTTTTTTTCATGTTGGTAATAATTATTTATTTATTGAATTAAAATATATACTATTGGTTCTTAATTCTATTTTAAATAATATAGCAATTCAGGAAAATTGCTTACGCTTAAAAAACAATCAAAGACTAAAGAAAAAGAAAAAAGACTAGAAAAAGCTAAGACTGGGGTTTAAATTATCTTAATAATAATAAAAACCCTCAGTTCAGTTTAGCAAACGACAATGCACGAGTGGGTCGCACGAACTGGCTCTTATATGTGCCACCACACTGTTGTTTTTAAGTCTATATAATTTGTATCTATTACTCTGATTTTAAAAGAAATAAATTAGATGTAGGAACTTATATTTTATAACACTTGCAAAAACGTAGTTAAGTTAAAAGTAGTATTAATTAAGGATTAATTAAACAGGATAGACTGGTTTGGTTTTGTTAATAAATCTGTAGTTTGAAAATTTTTAATTGGGTCTTCAAGATTAAGATCTTTAAATACTGCCATTTAGACAGGCATAGAGTTTTTAGAAAACAAATTATCCACAACTACGTGACAAACAACTTTGAAAAAGAACCATTGATTAATATTTTTTTCCCCAATTGCTATTTTTATTTTAAAATTTATTAATAAAAAACGAGTTTGTATGTAGTAAAAAACCTTTCTTTATCTTCGAAATTGAGGTATAAAATTAAACATAATCAAAAAAATATATTTCTATAAATAGAAATGAATTCAAATTCACTAATTACATAGATTAGATAACATCTTATCATCGACATCATTGGAGACTACTCCTACACTCGCTTGCTTTTTTACTTGCTCTATAGGGCAAGTATTGGTTTCTTGTTTTAATCAAAATTGCCACTACAAAAAATGGTGTTCCGTTGTTGGTATTGCGTTGGAGAAAATTGCCTTCATTCACGTATATCTTTTTAATGACAAGTTCGTGCGATGCTCTCGTGTATATTGTTTTTTAATTATTTAATTAATTTATGTATATTTTTTTATTTGTATGTATATGTTATTAATTAACTTGGAGATAACCACCACAGTTCTATCTTATCTCATAATTCTTTTTTCCAATCTTGTTTTTAGAGATAATGTATATAATTTTAGATGGGTAAATTGATATTATGATTCCTAGGTATAGCTAAAATTAGTATTCACTTATAACCTAAACAGTCAACAATGAAAAATTTTGTTAAATTTTTTGTGTTTTTTACTATATTTTACTATGCAAAAACAGCAAATATATTGGGTTTATTTGGATGTACATCTCGCAGTCATCACTTATGGTTGGAACTATAAAATTGGTATTTTTCTTTTGTTTTTCATCAATTGGATGAAAAACCTTCTTTTTTTTTCAGGAATGAAGTTATAGTAAATGGGCTTGCCGAACGTGGGCATAACTTAACTATAGTATCTGTTGATGAGAACAAATCACCAAGATCTAATGTCACTTATATTCATTTGGAAAAGGCATTTGATTTTATTTATCAAGAAATCATCGCTAATTTAAATGACAACCAAACTTTATCCAAACAAGGAGCCTTGGAAAATGTCCTTTTTCTATATCAATT
The DNA here is from genome assembly GCA_929447395.1 of Epistrophe grossulariae. NCBI lineage: Eukaryota > Metazoa > Arthropoda > Insecta > Diptera > Syrphidae > Epistrophe > Epistrophe grossulariae. The sequence continues at coordinate 105,290,865 of OV839568.1, forward strand.
GAAAATGATTTCATGCAGAGGAATTTTTGAATCAAACGGCCTTCAAGATGTTTTGAATTTAAATGAAAAATTTGATTTAATTTTGTATGACACTGAAACCGGACCTTGCATGTTGAGGTTAATGGAAAGATTCCCATCAGATGTTCCTGTTGTTGGAGTGACAGCATTCAAAATGGATCCAAGAGTTGTTGAGATGTTAGGTGGCCATAGTTATCCAGGTTATATTTCACATATATTAAAGAAACACGAAATGCCAATGAACCTTTGGAAAAAATTAGAAAATGCACGAACTTATGTCTTTGCTTATCTGTAAGTTAAATTTTGTGTTTTATCATTTTGGTAATATTTTTAATGTTTGTGTAAATTTTTTATTTACCTAGTTATAGAAAGTTTGTGAGTGATAGGTATATTGATGCGATGTCAAGGGAATACATTCCTGGACCTAAAGCAAATCTGGTTAGTCTATATGAGCGTATTAGAATCACTTTGGTGAATACGCATCCCTCAATGGACTACGCTCAATCATTACCGCCAAATATTGTAGAAGTTGGAGGACTTCACATCAAAAAACCAAAATTACTTCCTAATGATATAAAAATCTTCCTAGATTCTTCTAAGAAGGGAGCAGCACTCATTTCACTAGGTTCAAATATCAAAGCAGAATTATTGGGTAGACAAAGGATAGGAGCTTTAATAAATGTTATCAAAAGGTTTCCAGAGTACAATTTTTTATGGAAAGTTGAGGATAAACGTATTTTAAAGGAAATCCCAAAGAATCTGTTTATACAAAAATGGCTGCCACAAAATGACATTTTGGGTAAGAAATTTTTTTGACAAAAAAGAAGAAAAACAATAATCTTTTACAGCTCATCCAAAAATTAAATTATTTTTCACACATGCTGGAGGTTTGAGCATGCAAGAAGCTGCTTTTCATGGAAAACCTGTAGTATCAATGCCTTTCATAGTCGATCAGATAAATGTACGTATACTTAAAATTTATTTAAGGCTGGTCGTTTTAATCCTTAAAGTTGTGGGCAGCTTTATAGCTATGCTTCCATGAGACTCTTGGTTAATCGAAACCGGGAGCACCAAAAAGATCCACCTGGACGCGGGTGCCTGAAATATGAGATTAATAAAAATGCACTTAGTATTTGTTTTTTTTTCTTTTTTTTTAGAACGCGTATTTAGCTGAACAAAATGGTTATGGACTAGTAGTTTCATTCGATGATCTCAGTGAAGATAAAGTTCATTCAGCATTCTCAGAAATTTTCAACAACTCCAGTTATACAACGAATATGCTTGAATTGCAAAATAAATTCATAGATCGACAAACCAAACCACTTGATACAGCTCTTTGGTGGATTGAATACTTTCTAAGAAATCCAAGAGCAGATCATTTGAGTCCTTATTCAAGAAACATGACATATTTTTCAGCGAACTCTCTAGATATTGTATTAATTTGTTATTGTTTAATTAGTTTCATCTTATTCGTGAGCATTTTAATTTTATGGAAAATTATTCAAACAGTTTTAAATAGGTTTAAAAGCAAATCAGAAAATAAACGTTCGAGTGCGATTAAATTAAAGAAAAAATAAGATTGTATTATATCTGTAGATTTTTTGTGCTTTTAGATAAATTCAGAAATAATTAACCATATAGAAAGTAAAAATTTTGGAAATTTTACATTAAAATTAAACAAGAACTTGCTTTGTAGTTAACAACTGTTATGTAAAACTAAATATTTAAGACGCATATATAATATGTAGATAATAATATCTCTAAGGAAAAAATGTTTAACGAAAAAATAGTTAAAAGTAATAAAAAAATTAATTTTTTCTTTTATTTTTGTTTGTTTTAAAAATTATTTTCAAAAAGTATTTAAATGCAATATTGTTTAAAATATTCAGAAGGACCTGAGTGCAAAATTTTAACTAAATCGGTCGAATCATTAACAAACTATACTTGAATCACTCAAAAACAAGGTAATTTTCTCAAAAGCCTATTTTCGTAATGCGAATTTTTTGGTAAAAACCTAAAATTCAATTTTCTTATAAAAATTTTGAAAACTATAGATACGAATTTTTATCATCAATGTAGTTTTCTAGAAAATTGAAAAAAAAACATAAATCGGTGTATGAAAGCTAACACCGAGAAAAAGTCACTTTAAAACTCCGGAACCCTTTTCTTTTTAATTTTTAATAATTCATTCAAAATTTTATTTATTTTTATTTTAATAATACACTTTTAAATTAAAACTTAACATGTATGTAAATAAACAATTTAAATTTTTTTAACTTCAACGCGAATCACTTTGAATTAAAAAGTGAAATCGTCTAAATTGAAAGTTTCTCAATTTTAAGCTGCAAAGAAAAGTTTAACTTTTAAATTCAAAATAAACACTTAAAATTGAATTACTCACGCTTTAAAAAAAAAAATAAAAAGTGTCTGTATTGTGGCTTAATTCGAAAACGACATTTTTAAAAGCCATTTGAAAGCATTAAATATAAAATTTTAAGTGTTTTTAAAGGAAACGCGTTTTAAATTACTAACTTCAAAATTAAAAATAATAAACTTTTAAGATCCACTCGAAAACGTTTATGTATAAAATCCAAAGTTTATTTAAAGCTAATATTTTCAAATTTCTAATTTGACATTTCACAAAAATTTGCTGAAACACATACTTATTTTTCATCTCAGCTGAAAGGCAAAATTTAACTTAATATCTAAAAAAAATTAGCGTTTTGCGCCGCCAATCTCACTTCAATTTATCATTTGATTAGCATGAGGGCCTTGTCAATAAGCAATTTTTGTTAAGTTCAGTTCATCTTACATAGATTTCATGAACTACATCTATAGTATGAACTATTTCCAATAAGATTAGAATTCCTAATCATAAAAGCTGGAAGTTTTTCAAAATTTTTCTCCTCTAAATCAAAACGTTCACGTTCAAATCACGGCTATAATTTTTCATTTCAAAGTTTTTGTATGAAAAGACATTTAAATTGATACTAAACTCAATAATAATTAGAAGAAAACACTTTAAAACTGACTCAATTTAATGGCTTTTATATTTGAATGCATGCTTTTAAATTAAATTTAATATTTTTTTTTATTATATTATTTAAATATTTTCATATTATATTCGAAATTTTTGTATTTAAATACATAATAAAAGCAATTGCTCTTGATTTCAAAGCTAATCGTTTTAGAACACTTCCTTTTAATTTTGGTATTTTGAAAGATTTGCACAATTTAAATTTAAAAATTTGAACTATTGATTTTAAAGTTTACATTTTCCCTCAGGGCCAGTTGTACATATATTTAAACCGTGGTTCAGCATTTTTTATCCATCGATTCCGGCGGATTAATTGAGTTTTAACAGTGGTTTACTGTTCAAGTGTGTGATAATAACCAATTACATACTTGAACCGGCGTTGAACCTTAGTTAATCCGCCGAAATCGGTGAGTTAAAATCTTGAACCGAGGCTGAACCACTATTGTACAACTGGCCCTCAGTGATGCAGTTTTAAATGAGATGATACAAAAATTCAAATTCCACCTCTGGGGAATCACTGAAAATTGCTCTGTAGGTATTAAATTTAAAGTAAATGGGCTTACTCGTTAAGGCTCTAGCACAAAATAAAAATTATGGACGCACAAACACACAAACGCACAGACTGAACGACCGCAACGCGACGCGACGGTATGACGAAACCTTGCTTTTTTTTACGAAACCCTTATCTTGCTTTTTTTTTACGAAACCCTTTAGAGGAAATAAAAAAATTGTATTTTTAAATTTATCTTTTGAATATAAATTTTAAATTCGATTTTTTTTTTGTCACAAAAATCAACAAAAAAAATTCTCCAAATTCTTATTTTCGACTTCAAATGCAGAATCGATGTATAACATGTTCCGTGAGAGCCTAAAAATACCCACAATTGGAGAGCTATGGTACTTTTTTAGACTCTTCTTACAATGTTCCGATATTCAAATTGACCAAAAACCAGTCAACTGCAACGTTTGCATAGGGTGAGAACAGATATGTCAGTCAATTTAAATATTAAGTCTTTATGGAAAAATTGAGTAAAAATAAAAATAAAAACTCCAAAAAACTGTGTTTCGTTTTAATGTTTTATTTACATTCTAAATGGAACTTTATTTAATATCATAATTTGACTTCTTCGCAACGGATGTCCATTAAACTGGTCAACTCCGCCAATGGACGTCTATTAGCGAAGAAATTACAAAATTCCTATAAGGGTCATAATAGTTTTTGTTTCTTAAATTTTTTCGGTTTAGTACAGTTTTTTTAAGTAAATTTTAGTATGTGATTATTATATATTTTTTTTTCTTGTATCGATTTTTCTTAAATAACATTTGCATGACTTAACAACTATTGATCTGTTAATATGGCAAGATTAATATCAATTAATAGTGTAAGTGCTAAAAAATAATGCTATCTATTTCTAAAAAAAAAAAAACAAAAAAAAAATTATGTCATTTTTTTGCATTTTAAATAATTCGGCCGTTATATACTTTCGTTTATTTTTTTTCTATCAGCCGATAATCGTGAACTTAAACTAACAAAAAAATTGAAAATAAGTTAGAATAGCTTAAAAATAAAAATATATTTTCGTTTTATATAATTAACACAGACATTGTTAGGCGAAGGTTTATAATTTTTGTGTTTTTTTTTGTTTGTTTAATGAAGCTGAGCCCTTAAAATTAAAATAATATCAACAGTTCATAAGTTATTTTTTTTTTGTTTCTCTGATCCACATAATTGGCTTGGCAGGATGCTTAAAGAATGCCGCCATCTTTGGCTTCAGTCCATTCAATGAATCAATAAATAGTGAAATAAATGTAGACGTATATATAGATTAATTATATTATAGATAAGGTTAAATTTTAAATTACAGCGGTCGTGGGTCGTAAGGTGTGGCCTGGAAGCCCACATAACGATTATTTTTTCGGTGAACGAACCCATTTTCGGGTGAAGCATTGTAATAGATGACGCGTCTTATTCCGAAGGGGTCAATGTAGCCAAAACTTCCCGCACGTTTTTGCGGAGCTACTTGCTCTTCTTCGTGATACTGTTGAGGTAGGTAGTATCTGAAGCCATTTTTGGTGACGGAAACTCCATCATACTGAGAGTACTGATCATCATAACCACTGCCAAGGTTATTATTATAAACCGGTGGTTGGATCCTTGTGCCATAGGCTGGCCTCCTTCGTTTTGTTGGGGGCAGCAAATCTCCATAAGGTGTTGAGTAATCTGTGGATGGTCTCTCTGTGGTTGATGACGAAGAGTATGAGTTAAAACCATATGGATCGTCATAGTCATTCGATGATACTGGAGCTTGTGAGCTGCTTGATGGTTCTTCAGTAGGAGATTGCGTTGTAGGAGATGGTGAAAATGGTCTAGGACTTGAGTAGGAGTACCCAGATGGATAGTTTTCCGTCGATGAGTGTGAGTATTCTATTGCTTCGTTGTCCAATTTGGGAGAGTTTGTTGAAGATGCTACCACTATTGGTCTGATTCTGCGACTGTTTTGATATGGTGGCAGGAAAGTATCAGAAGGAAGTGGAACCCTCTCGGTACTACTACTTCCCAAGAGGTAGTATGTTTCAGGTACAATATTACTCTCGACAGGTTGAGAATTTGGTCGGATAAACACTTCTGGTTGTGGATAGTGATCATATCCTAAATATGGAGATGGAGGTATAAGGGCAGCTTCAGAAGGAGATAGATAGCCCTGAGTAGGAGGAGCTGGGGTTGTTGTTGTCGTTGTCGTTGTTGATGTCGTTGAAGTTGTTGTTGGATACACATAAGCAGGTTTTGGTGTCGTTCGGGGTGTTGAAGCAAAATGATTAGAACCATAATTAAGCCCGGGATCAACCAGAATTCCAGATTGTGCAGGAACTCCCTTAACTGATCGAATAGCATCCTATATATGAGAGACAATTGTTTTTATTTTAATTTACAAAAATGTATTTACTATATTAACAATAAATGTACCTCAATCGGACGCCCTTGTCCAACATAAATTGTCTTAGATTTAAGTATTCGGTAGCCTTTACTATCTGCAATGTAGTCTTTCTGACGAAGATAACCAGCAGCATCGATCCAAGCATCAGTTCCTTTAAAAAAAAGACAAATAATGTTGTTAGAATTAAATGAATTAAAGAAAGAAAATAAACAATTATCGGTCGTATTTTTAAATGTTTTTTAACTTTAAACAGCCGTCAAAGTTACACATAAACATATTTATTTGATGTTTGAGAGCTATCAAACTTAGACAACGGACTCGGTTGTCTAAATCTTGACTAATGTAACATTTTATTTAATCAAATAAACATATTTCCAACTATTTTTAACTATCTATAGACTAGACACTGACTATAATTAATAAAAAATCTAATAAATACGCCTTTATTTGTATAACTAACCTATGACTGTTCCATCTTGAAGTCTTTTCTCTTTTCGATATTGCCCATTATCGGTTTGAAACCGAAAATATCTTTCTGGTCCTTCATCTGTTTGTATGTGATATTGTCCGGTGCCGGGTGTGCCCCATGATGCATCACAAATTGTTATACTGCACACCTGAAATGAAAAAAAAAATAATTATTCATTATCCATTATTTTCTTCTTTTTTTTTTAATTTAATTAAATTTTTTTTTCAAAACCTCCCAATTTGTTGAAGTTAGGCCCAATTTTTCAGTACAAGATCATCCCATGTTTCAGAGTTAAACCCGAATTCACTCCTTAAAATGTATTTCAGTCAATTTAGATCCCAAGCTAACTCGAATTTTGGGAATTAACTCTGGATTAACTGAATACATATATCTGCCAGATTTTTGAAAAACATTATTAAAATAGAGTAGAAATTGACTCTTTCCATACTGCTGCATAGTAACGCCCTATCTGCTTCGATAGTGTAAGCGCATTTCCAAAATTTCTCAAATTTGCTCTCGATAGATTTTCGAAAGTTGGAAGTTAAGTTGAGTAAAGTGAGAAATGGGTGAAAATCAGGTTTTTTCTAAATATCTCGAAAACAATCGGTTTTTTAGAGAAATCTCAAAAGAAAAATAATAAAAACGAGTGCAAAAGTATACGTTGTGTACTTAAATGTACTTTTTCCACGCATTACCGTACTGCAACTTGTGCACGTTTTTCTCAACATAAGTTGCTCTAATTAAAAAAAGTGTTATAATATTTTGTATTTAGAATTTTAATGGAAACAATTGTAGTCATTACATTTCTTACAGAAAGCAAATAGTTTTTAGGCAATTTATCAAAAGGCTTGTACTTTTACTCACTTTGCAGAATTTTCAATATATCGTAGTATGCTTAAATGTTTAATGATATATATATACGATATATCGATATATGATCTTTAAAGTACAAACAATATAACATAAAATTCATAAACTTAACATTCAGCCATATTCTGCTATCCGATCCGATCGAATTTGTCAAAAATTAATCTTTAAACGCTTTATTCTATAGTTGAAAGCTCTATCAATAATTATATTTGAAGTTCTTGAGAGAATCTAATTGTTAAAATTTTATTTGTAGCAAATGCTTTTAGGAACATTCATTTTCGTCCGACGGATAGCTGATTTATAACTTTTCTATTTCTGTATTTTTTTTTTAATTCAAATTATTTTAAATCACTTAATCATTAATGTAAAATGGCCACATTGCGCTTATCATTGAACATCACTATGTCATGTCATTATTCTTGTAATTTTTTCCCGTGCGAATGTAAATTAAGTTAAAACAAAACATGAAAGTAAAAACAATTGACCCATGTGCTTGTGGAATTTTTTTATTTTTTGTATATACAAGTCGAAATTCTCACGATATTGTTTATACACAAATGTGATGCTGGTTATTTGCAAACTATTTATACATTTGCATATAGTTAACTCAGGGTTCATTAATTTGTTTAATTCACTTTCATTTTTGTTTATTCAATTACGTTTTGATGAATAAGACTTCTATATTAGATACCTTTACATATAGCTCTGCTCGGTAACTACCATCGCGAATTTATTTGGAGGTTAAGTTAAGCTTTGACTTGAAACAATGCTCTCATTTGTTCATGCATTTTTCCAAGTAAAGCCACAATTCCCATGTTTGTTTTTATGAAATTGTGTTAGTAACTTGGTTTTATGCAAAACTACATGCATAAATATATATGTGAAAATGTGCAATGCATCCCCATCAAAATCATAAATTTTAAATTAATTCTTTGAAAAAAGTTTCAAAGCTTGAGTAAGCTTAGCAAAGGGAATTTTCAAGACATGTGTAAACGCAGATAAAAAAAAAACATGTTATAAATAACTAACCTACCCATGCGAGAATTCTCGCAATTACATACAAATAAAAGACGCACGAAAACAAACAAATGCAGTTTTTGAACAAATTATTAACATTTTTACAATAAAAATTAAAAAATTCGTTAAATCAGCAGGTAATTTCGCTTCGTTTGACACCTAATTTGTCAACATCGGTGTAGTATGAGAGTCAGAAAGTGAGTCTAGACTATAGGAATGATATATATTTATATATAATAATATATTTTCTTTGTAAATTAACAATAAAAATGGTTTAACTATAGCTTTTTGCATAATTTTAAAATATTGGTAATTGAATTTCCATCTTTAATGTGTAATTATTCTTTTTATTCTTTATTCTAATATACCTACCATTAAAAATAAGAAACATGCCTCATGTTACCAAACTTGACCTTCAGCTTTGCCGAAGAATATTTCTGATTAATGAAAATAAAACAAACAACATTTTTATTGCAATTTATTACAAATTGGTAGTTCTAAAGATCAAAACAGTCAGATATTGTTCATAAATTACAATAGGTCCATAAATAAATTATTGACATCTTCTTGTATAAGATTTTGTAATATATGACAACAAAACAACCTAAGAAGAACTTGAATATTAGATGTACATCCTCCTGACCATAGATGGAATATAAGCCATTATTATAAGTATGGGTTAAAGCTTAGAATGGAATTTATATAATTTTTCATTATACATTTTAAATTTGTTTTCAATCTTAATGAATGAAAAGCACTCACAATCAATGACGAAACAGAAATTGATTTCCATAAATGAACAATCAAAATTGTTTTGAGTCAGAACGTGATTGGTATAGTCTATAAATATTAATTATATACTATATATTTACTCCACGCTACCGTGTAGGTCGTGCTTCCTATCGGTGAGAGTGTAATAAAAAATATTGTTACATACGATGTGATCAGTTTAAATTTAAACTAATGAAGGTGAGTCAAAAATTATACCCTGAAACAATAAGAGCAGAAAATATTTTATTATATAGCCAATTACAAAAAAAATCACGTTTTTTTAAGAATAATGTATGACGCAAGCTTTCGATTTAGTTTTAAGATGAATAATGTTTGTTTTTGTTTTCTTAGAAGTACATATAGGTATTGTTTATTTTTTTTACAAAATTTTTAATTGTCATTTATTTTTAGTAAAATTTTATTTATTTTTAACAAAACATAGTCCATACCTTATTTATGATAATGTTATATCTATACCTGATTTTAATAAATGCTTATAAACTAATATACTATGGCAAGTATCTATTATTAGCCATGAGGCTTGAACGATTTTGTAAAAAATATATCGACATACATTTAAAAACAATTAGTACTTTTGCATGTCAAAATATTTCAAAATAAATCATAAAGGAATTACCTATGCTTACTTATTAGATTTGTCAATATTATATAAAAAAAAACCATACCTAATATAACCATACCTACCCTTTGCAACTTTATAGCCTTAAACTATAAGATCCTGTGATCAACTCGTGCATTTTATACCTGTTATAAAACTCAAAAGAACAAGTTTTAAATAAAATACTTCAACTGTCGTGACTGCAGGTCAAGGTGAAAACCGATGAAATTGGGGTATCAACTTTTTCATTTAGTATAGAAATCCTGTTAAGCCAGATCAATTACTTTAGTGCCTCAATACGATAAAATATTCTTACATAATAAGATAAAATGAGAGTATCTAGAATCGATATTGTGAAATTATACGCATTTTTTCTTGAGAGAGAATATTCAATCGTATCGAGATGGAAAATGGTATACACACTATGAGGTATAGTAGTATGAAGAGGGGCAATGTCCATAGTGTCACTCTTTCAATTTTGTTAATCAAGATTTAACTCACCAAATTTGATAAATTTACTTCGGATCTTAATTGACTGACAAACTATTTTTCAGGAATTAGATCGGGTTCAACTCTGAAGCCGAAAAAGTAGGCCCTAAATTTACGTATTTAAAAATTTTATATTTTCAAACGTTTCAAACTCCATACTTAAAGAAGAGCTACAAAATGGAACTGAATTGAATTGAAAAAGTTTTCCTTCATAAAATGTTCGTTTTTGTTGATTCTGCATGTATTTACATAAGTTGCCCAATAAAAGCATGTTATCATTGAATAATTGCATTATAATTATTTAATGATGTGTTCTTATTGCTTCTATGACACTACATTCGTAATAAGTCTGAAACATAATGAATAATGCAGATATTAAGACATTTCTCATTTTTAAAATAAAATGTTGTATTGTATTATTTTTGTTTTTATAATTTTTTTTTTTTATTTTTTGAATTAATAATTTTTCAATTTTCGTGATGAATTCAATAAGAATAACTATCAAAGTTTTTTTTTTTTAATTAGAGTGATGAAGACGAAAATTCTCTTTTAGTCGAAGTTATAGTAATTCGAATTGTATATGAAAGCGTGATCTTAAATTCAATAAAATATGAATCACTCAATCGATTTTTTTTAAGTATGACAAAAAATGACATAAGACATATCAGAATAGATGTATACGCTCACAGAGTCGCTTTATTTGTTAAAAGAAATATATAATACCCAAAATTTATGAACATTTTGTAATGCATTCTTAGAATTTTTTTAGATTATATGTCACAATTCACAGACCTATATAGTTTCAAACAGTTTCAGACCGCCATATTAAGTCATTTTTGGTCCGAAGTTGTTCCACAAGTTAAAAAATTGTGCTATTTCTTGGAAGAAAGCGCTCATGAGAGAGATGAATAATTCGCTTCTTAACAGTTTAAGGGTCGATATCGATTAAATACAAATGTTCTAATGAGAAGCGACCCATAGGCAACGCATGCGCTGGTCGCAACGCAAAAGTAGCTGACCTTTTAACTTTTCTCTCCGGAAGTTCCATTGAAATCAGTTTTCAATAAAAGACTTCTTCCATGACTGCAATGCACTGGGTATTCTATTGTGCTCTGAGCGCAAAGGCACTCTTTGAATTTTTATAAAAAAACAAAATAAATAGGTAGTAAGCCTTTAGTGATTTGAAGTTTATCTTTTACGAAAATTTAATTTTATAAATTCGTGCGCATTTAAGGCTAAACTCATACTGGAGCTGCGAGCAGAGCGGAGATGCGACAAGTGAGCAGAGCGACGAAAACAAACAAATGTGTTCTTATGCGAGCTCTCATACTGAGGCCTCTAGCAACGAGGTATCAGTTCTCATAAGAAAGCATGTGTTTGTTTTTAACGCTCTACTCACCTCTCGCAGCTCCAGTATGAGTTTAGCCTAAGATGTCAAAACAGCGCAACGGATTCATTGGGTCACCACTATCCGTTTCATCCGTCAATGTCAACGGATCCGTTTGTTGGCTATTTCATGGAACAAGTTGACTTCTATCAAATACTTAACAGAACTTAGCAGTTGAATTCAAATTTAAATGGCGACCAAGGGTTGCCCAGGTATTCTTTTATTTGTATTTTAGTTTTGATAGGTAACCATAATTTTTATTATTTTATTTATCTTTTAAGAAGAAAATTCAGAATTGAAAATTGAGTATTTTTTATATAAAGCAGTTTTTTTTGAAGAAAAACACGATTAAGCTTTATAATTTAATGCATAATTAAAATTTATTTGTTTTATATTAATAAAGTTGATATAAGCTGGTACGTTTATTCGCTGTTAACATTTTATTTTCTTGTGTTATGATTCTTGAAAATTTTCAGTAAGATTTATCACTGATCTACGGCAACTGTATATATAGTTGAATACATTTTTTGACGTTTGAAAAGTGGTGAAAATCAGTGCGAAAACATTTTCCGAAATTTTATGTATCACTTTTCGTTCTCTTTGAGAGCATTTCATCTCTATTTCTCAAATTTGACATCATTATTTGTCAAAGATTTGGTGCGAGAGATGTTGGAAACAGAGATATTATTATATTTCAAAATATTTAATAAATACTTATAATTTGAAAGTTTTTTTCAAATCGTTAAATCTTCCATCTGGCAATGCTATACCCTTTTTAAAAAATTAAAATATAATTCGTTGCCGTATTTCAATCAATTCAATTGTAGTTAGGTAAATTAATGTTTCCCCTGAAGATTTTAATTAAAAAGCATATTATTAAAACAAGATCTGAAAAGGCTTTCAGCTTACTTAGCCTGTAATTATATGTGTTAACAATAAATCTAAAACAATTGCCACATTAAGGACCCGATCATAAATTAATTATTGTATCATTGAAAGTAAAATCAACAACTTAATAAATATCTTTTAGTGCTGAATAATCTCCCACGGGAAGTTAGTCAGCAGAATAAAAAAAATCTCCAAGATACCCTATCGAAAATGCTCGTAAAAAAAGTGATTTAATTTAATTGTCATCGAGAGTGATCTTATTGCGATCGGTATTTCGCTCATTCGTTATTCATTGCGCAAACAAACTTGTTTCTTTTTTTTTACTTGTCCACTTTATATGTAGGTATATGTACATACATTGCAATTTATTTTTTTGAAATTTGGATTACTAAATAACTTTCAGCACGCAGGTTAGTTCTTATTTTTATTATCTGTGTAGGTATACCCATTCAAATAATTGAGAGCTAAATCGAGGTCATTTTTGAATGGATTCGTTTTTTTTTTAAATTTGTTTTTTCGTTTAATTGACTATGGCGGTGCTAATGATAATTTCAATTTGTAATTGAAAAATCATGATCATTACGTAATATGTATATTTCAGCAGCACAGCAAAATACAAATTGCAAACAAAATGTCAATATGCTTTTGAAACGTCAACTTGATGTACTAACTGACATGAAACATCGAAACACAAACTAAATGCGCTTGAGTTTTATAATCCGATTTCATTCTTCTTGAACCTTATATATTCTGTATCACAACAAAAATGTGTATGCTTCGTTAACTGACAATGTCAATCGTTAACACAATATGACATTGACAACATCTATACGGTAGAAAATAAAACTCCGAAGAGACGCGCACATGTGACGCGCCATTCTAGATCTTCCAATGCGGACAGACCCTTTTGACAAGAGAGTGTACCTTGAAAAACGTCAACTTCTGCTTATACACTGCGAGATATGCAAATGTCAATGAATTATAGGTATACCGTCTTGAACTAAACGCCGCCGTCGCGGTCGCCGCCTAATTAGGAGACGACCATCATAGGAAGGAATTTGAAAACAATCATTGCATAGAGTGAATTTATATGGTCCCTGAAGGTCGTCTCTCCGTATATGTCTTCTGCAAACGATACGTTTCCGGTACGCAGAGCCAATTATCATCTTTGGCACCCGCACAATGTCATTTACTGGGATTTAATATTCACCATCTATTGTCAACTACTGCGGCACATCACTATCATTGACACATCCCAGACATTAAAAGGGGGTATTTTTAAATCTAACGAGTAATTATGCCTCGCCTTAGAATAAATGAGGCATTCACTAGAATGAATTGAATGACCGCGTCATGCATATTGAAAAAGAAATAACAAACAAATAAAACTTCAATGCCTGACGTTTATAAATGATTAATTTTGTCCGTTTATATACGATGAGCGCCTTGATCATATTTTTTGTAACTTCCATTCCATGTTGCCATATACATATAATAATATAATACGCACTTGAGTAATTTGAATTGATCAAAACAATGAACCAAGTGCGTGACCAAAGTGCTGCTATTATAGCAAGCGAAAATCGAAAGTGCGCTGAAATATTTCGACGGAAAGTAAAAACGCGTTTTCGCGCAATTCGTTACTTAATAACTAGACGCCTAATTAGCAATATATGTACTCTTATGAATTATTAAAACAAAAAAACGCAATATTTTCAATTAATTTATAAATTACAAGAAATGCGTTGTGAATTGGATTTACTGCGGCTGCGGTGATTTTTCATTCGAATTGAAAGGACCGTTCATATAGCAGCGGCTATTGCCCTTATTTTGCTGTGTGCTGATTTCAATCTGGTCTTACCTTAATCGTTTCGTTGCTGCGTTATGCGCACATCAGGAGAAGCAGCAAAACTTTCACTCTTTCAACGCTAACACTCTTGTGCAATTGCTATAGTGCTACTGACAGCAGCAGCAACACATAAAGCGTGGCCGACAATCTGAAACTGGTCGGAGGTTGTGGGGTGTTATGATTTTGATCGCAAAAGATCTCCGGATGTTTTCATTTTCATTTAAAGCCAAGTCAAGTATCTGGTCGTTAATAATAAATAATAAATTTTTACTTGCAAACCCGTCCTTTTGTATGAATGAAGTTGAAGTATAGTATCTGAAGTGCTTGACTCTCTGACGTGTTCATTGTTTTTTTTTTTTTTTTTTGCTTATGTCTTCCTTGGTCATAGTGGATAAGACAAGCACCAGACAGCAGGAAAAATAAACGTTAAAATCCATCTTTCGGTTAATGGAAGGCAATGAGCTTATAGTTTTGCACTCATGTTGACTGCAAAATTTATGTGGCATTCCGAATTAGTTCACAAATGTTTTGAAGAAATTTATGTGTGGGAAAAAGTTGTTTTTTTTTTCGGTAGAGTGAGGGATTAAATGTTCAATAGACAATGAGAAACTTGTGGGCTATTGCGAATTAATTGATGCAGTTTAAGATTGTTTTCCTTTTATTTTAATTTGTTTTCCAGGAATGAATTATAACAAGGTTACAATAGTATAACAATGCCGGAATCGGAATCAACGCTGAATAAATTGGAATTTATAAAATATTGTTACGTATAGTTATCTGGAATTAGAGTGGCTCGAATAAGTACCCAAATTTTGTTTTTTTTAAAGTCACTATATCCTGCAGAAAAATGCGAAGGGTATGAATTCGCACTTTTATAGTGATTTTTAACATTTTTAAATTAGCCTCTTTAACAAAAGAACAGTAAGAGTGATGTGGGGGCAAGAATTTGTAAACAGGAGATATTAATCAATTTAAACCATTCTTTTTCTCATTCATTAGTTTTGTTCAGTGAGGAAAAATTTAGAACAGAACAGCACAGCATAGATAGATGAAAAACGTTAGAACAAATAGCTACCTTATAGGTCTCAGTAAAATAACAGCAAACATTTTTCCGAATATGTATATTTGTTTCAAATTCACTAATACACGCATCTTAAAAATAAAATTACTTCATTTTAATAGAATTAGAATTGATTAAAATGCACTTTTGAAAGAGTTAGGCCGAGATTCATAAAAAAATCCATCAAAAAACAAACTATTTTCATTGAAAAAAACACAACAGCTGATTTTGATAGTTTTTACAAACTTGTTGTAACCTGTTCTACCTCAAAAACAAGTGCAAACAATCCTATTGTAAAGTGTTTCAAACTGTTCCAAATAGACTCCTTGAACATACCTATTTTCGGATTAAGTAAGAGATGAGTTGACTAGAACTATTACATTTTAATGTTTTCAACTCAATTAAGATTCAAAAATTATTGCAAAAGTATGAATTTTTCCCATTTTCTGTAAAATTTAGAGGACGTGCTTGATCGGAAGATTTGAACCAATGTTATTTCATTTTTCCTGGTATTATTTTCGACTTAAAAAAACTAAATTTAGGTTTTTTGACCAACCCTAACCTCCATAAACATGCCGCCTCTTCAATATGCAAGCTAATTGATTTATATCTATTGTTACACTTTACTTTGTAAATGATGTAAGGTTCTCGTTTCGTATGTGCATAGAAATTGATTTATATGACATTTTTGGTACTTAGTCCTGCAGCTATATATTCACTGCTTGAATTAATATCAGTAATAATTTTATTCTAAAAAATTCTAAATATCAAAATATTACCTACAGTCAAACAATCACAAAATGTTTTTGTTTTTGATGTACCAACACACAAATCCATACTAAAGCTGTGATTGTACTAGATCATAATGAAAAAGTATCTAAAAACTTTTAGCAACAATACTTTCTTAAATGGTAGAATAATGTACATAAGTAATTTTTAAAATGTAATTTTTAAAAAGTTTAGTGTGAAAATTTCAGTTAAATTTGCCAATTATCATACATTTGTATTCATGAACTGATTTGTGGACGTTTATTTAATAAAAACACAATTTAATATAATATATTATATAACGGGTGATTTTTTAAGAGGTTTAGAACTTTTTTTTTTAAAAAAACACAAAAAATTCGAAAAAATGAATGAAATATTTATTTGAATCGATAGTTTGAACCTTGCAATTTAATGTTTAAAGATAATTTCATGCAAATGTTGACCGCGGCTGCGTCTCAGGTAGCCCATCCGCTGAGTCCAATTTTGGCATACTCTTTCACACATATCGGCCGGTATCTCACGAATGAATGCATGGATGTTGGCTTCCAGTGCGTCAATCGAAGCGGGCTTGTCCCTATAGACATTAGCCTTGACATACCCCCACAAAAAATAGTCTAATGGTGTCAAATCGCACGATCTAGGCGGCCAATTGACCGGCCCGAAACGTGAAATTAACTGTTCACCAAACTCGCCTCGCAATTGCGCCATTGTTTCGCGTGCTGTGTGGCATGTGGCACCGTCTTGTTGAAACCACATATCATGCAAGTCAAGAACTTCCATTTCGGGCAAAAAAAAGTTTGTTATCATCGCTCGGTAGCGTTCACCATTGACAGTAACGCTGCGATTCGCATCATCTTTGAAGAAATATGGCCCAACAATGCCGCCGGTCCATAAACCGCACCAAACAGTGGCTTTTTCGGGATGCATTGGTAGCTGTTGCAATGCTTCTGGCTGATCTTCACTCCAAATGCGGCAATTGTGCTTATTTACGTACCCATTCAACCAAAAATGAGCCTCATCGCTGAACACAATTTTTCGATAAAAAAGCATTTCGAACCGAGCACGAATTTTGATAGTAAAATTCAATAATTTGCAAGCGTTGTTCATTTGTAAGACGATCCATGGTTAAATTGCAAACCAAACTGAAGCTGTTTGACAGTGACACAAGGTACTAAACACACGTCAGCTGTCAAAACCAGTGTTGCCAAAACCAAACCAGCTAAAAAATCACCCTTTATAATATACTTTTTATTAATCGCACCAACTTTTCGTTCGCCAACGGCTATGTCATTTTAAAAAGTGAGACTCTTACTTCTTTTATTTTTCGTCTCGACCCTTCCCAGACTTAGGGTGACACCACATGCAATTTAAGGTGTTTACACAATAAATACTTATATTTGAGTTAACAAGCATTTAATTCTATTCATAACTACTTTACTAATATGAAAGATAAGTCGGAAAAGTAATAGTCAAACAAGGGTTGTTTAGTAATCATAATTTTTATTTTGTCATTTTGACCTAAATGTTCAACTGTTTTGTATTGCTTGTGTATTTGAAAATTCAAACTAATAACTTATAGTTTTTAAAGCTAATGATTAATATTCGCCCACCAAATCTAGACTAAATGTGGTCAAACAAATGCATGAAGCAGTATCATGTATGAACCCGATGCTTTTTCTCAAAGGTTGTAAAAAAGCGAGTTTTAATACGTAAATCATATAAAAAACAGAGACCCAGTAGTGAACCTTGAGGAACACTAGTATTAATGTTTAAACATTTAACAAAATGATAATAGTTACCTAGTTGATTCTCATTATTTTGAAGCATTGCAAAGTAATATAGACACAAATCGTATCACCGCCACCGATATTAGTCAAATCTCGATCACTAAAACATTAAACCAATGCACATTGCACACAAGTAAAAAATTTGCTTCCTCTGCCAATGTACTCTTTAAAAAATAATGAAATCCGGTTTCAGCACACCTTTTTACTCCATATTTGTAGACAAAAAAAAACAGTTAATTAGACCATTTCAACCAGAGTCTATAATATAACATATAGATAGTATTCAGCTTCTTTATTTGGAAGCTTGTTTGGTCATTTGTCATTGCCAGCTTGTAAATAAAATTATGTAAGGCGATCCGCCATATGATTCTGTACAGTTATTGTGAAATTTATTTAACTGACTGAAACAAGAAAAACATATATGGTGAATAAAAAAAGACTTTTCTAAAATATTTAGTTTTGGCTAAAAAAGAGACATGACAGCCTTGAAAGACTTTTGCGGAAAATAATTAAAAACCAAAACTATTGAGATGTGTGAATGTCTTCAATATTTTTGTTGGTCCTCTATATTTATTGAATGCATGTTAACCTTAAAACAATTTTAATTTCTTTCAGACGCAAAATACGTACAAAAGTTAGGATTGTGTGATATTATGGGTATATAACTGAAAACCGATGATATTTATTTAACTGCCGATAGTGAATGCCCAATCTCAATAAAATGACAATAATATGGCTGAATATTTTATTATTCTTTTAAAAATAAGCGGGCGTGATCGGTCAGTGATGTATCTAATTCTTGACTGTTTTCAGATATGTACATATTTTGAAATCAAAAATTTTCTAATAAATCAATTCATTCGTGTAAAAAAAAATAAACACATGACTGTTATCAAATAAACTTCTTAGAAATGAGTAAATGGGAAGAGAAAATAATATTCATTTTGAATTTATTGTTTTTCAAGAGTTATGCTTTTCAGCTGTTTCGAAATCAGAATTAATCCTGTTTTGCGGTTTTACCCCAGACGATGTAGTTCCACAGTGTGTAACAAACACTTAAAAATAATGAACAAAACAGGCTAAAGGCCACTTTACATGATATGATAAGTCATATGCTTTGTCAAATTTTATGTCAAAAAAATCATATCAAAGCGTCTGAACGCATTCATTGAAATCATATGACTTGCCAAACAGAAAGTCATATGACTTTTTTAAAATTAGAACCGTGCCTATTTTCATTTGACAAATCAAATAAAAATGACGGAGCAAAGAAAACAAAAATCAAACCTTAACTCATTCATTGCAAGCCCTGCGTGATCTGCGCCAGCGTTTCTCTTTAAGAGCCATTTCCTGCTCCAAAGGGATCTTCTCCTCATCGTCCTTATTTTTCTCTTTTTAATTATATGTGCTAAAACAATTGAAATCACGAAAATTGCAGTTATTTTCTTTGAATTCATGATTCTTCCTTGTTTTGAATTTTGAAGTGAGTCTATCTGACAATTAAATCAAAGCAAAAGTAAAATATCTAATCATAACATGTAAACATGAAAAAAATGCAAGTGCTATGATTTTACCTGAAATGACAGGTCATATGAGAAATTAGACAGAAAATGAATTGACAGGTCATACGACTTATCATATCATGTAAAGTGGCCTTAAGCAGATAAACAAAATAATAAGGTGGATTACTGAATTATTGCTTCGAAGAAATTCAGACAAATAATTTTTTGTTGTCATGTTTTAAGATTGTTGTTAAGAAAAACATCTTTAAGCTGTACTAACCTCTTGAACTGAATTATACAGAATATATTGAATTTTATTATTATATGTACATATGAATATAAAACATGGTGAATACAAAAATAATAAACAATATAAGAATTATTCCAGAGCGTTGATACCGGAATTGAATTTGCCAAATGAAAACAAAAAGTATTTGTATGATGCCAGTTATAAAGCTATCATTGAAATTTTAATTCAAATTTTAAAAATAAAATCTCTTCTAGAGGAATGCATATCAATTTACTCTTGAGCCTTTGATTTCGGAAGTACTGTCAAGAACAAAGATTCTTTCTCTAGTCGTACTACACAAATGTGAAATGTTCTACCTATAGCTCCATTTTTCCCTCTCATTTTGATATTGAAAAATTTTAAACAAAATATGCTAAATCCTTCTTTATTTTCCTAACGCACTCAAATCTCACTGTTTTCTATCATATTAAGAGTAGTCAAACCCCATGTAACGTGTGACATGCCACGTGCAACATGGCATTCGCAACATTCGTAATTCAACAACCCACACTAATATCATGCCAACATGACGTGAAATCAGTATTTTTAATTTTATTGGCTGCAACTGGAATCGGAGCCGCAGCTCCAACTGCTTTCAAAAAATGTCGGACTCATTTTTTTATCTGCCCACAATGAGCAAGCTGTACAGCTTTTTGTATATTAAAAAAAAGAAAAAAAAAAACAGCCACAAGTTCATTATTCACTTTTTTTATTTCCAATATTTTTATTTTTTATTAATTTTTTTCGTGACACAAATAAGCACTAAAAGCTTCAATATTTTTTTCCGACTCTTCTTTTCTTTTTTTCATATGAATTGAAACGTCAAAAGTGTTGTACGTGAAAAGTTAAAAGTTCGCGAACCAGTTGCGTTCGCCATTCTGTTCTTAGCATTGATTTTTAGTGTATTTAATATTTTGATAGATGTTCCGACTGCGGCTTCGACGCATTGTGTTTGTCCTAAAATGTACGGATGATTTGAATTTGCCTCTATTTGTGTAGTTAAGTTTTGGCACCCTTGAAAAAATAAAACAATTTGACAGCTGACAGTTAAAATGGAGCACTAGAGAACAACGTGTTTTCTTTGTTGAACACATATTTCAGAATTAATGAAAGTTTCAAATGTCAATATGGAAACACTTTCTGAGTGTTATGGTGAAAGTCCAGGAAAATCAAAATTTTGGAACTGTAGCCACCAAACTTTCATTATTTTTGAAAATTATTCAACAATGAAAACACGTTGTTCTCTCCTTTAATGCTGCATTTTTAATAACCCTAAACTGTCAGTTGTCAAATTACACAAATGGCGGAAAATTCAAATATTAGGCGTGTTTTTTTGCAAGCCCGGGGGGAATTGGTTGAAAAAAACGACAGCGGGGATTAGCGACGCCATGACAGTAAAAAACATAGAGTTTTCATACAATCTATCGATAACATGTATGCAATTCATGCCGGTAACACAGTTTTTCTGTGCGCTTAAGTTGAGCCCCGAGAATTCTCCAGGATTAGTTGTTGTTGTATTTAACATGTTAATTGTTTAGCACCGACGTCGTTTTTTTCATCCAATTCCCCCCGGGCTTGCAAAAAAACACGGCTATTGTGAATATTTCGGGACACCCTTTCGTAAATTAAACGAAATTTCGCAAATTCAAATCTCGCCATTACAAAGTTCCGATTTTCATAATCTCGAAATTACAAAATTTTGCTTTTCGCAATCTCGAAATAATAAAAATCCGTAAACTAAAATCTTGCATTTGAAAAAAAAAGAAAATTACCTACTTACATATGTCAAATAGGTTTACAAGATGTAATTGAACTCCAATAATTTTTGGACTTTATTGCATTTTAAGAGTTAGCCCCTAATTTTATTTTTGCAAGATTTCTGTTGAAACTTTCGATGGTTTTGGGTGCAAAATTTTCATGCGACATTTTTTAGTCCGAAATTTTAAAACTGCGAGATTATGAAAATCGGAACTTTGTAATTGCGAGATTTATAGTTTTCCTATATTAAAACAAAAATGCGAGATTTCATTTTCGAATTTTTGTTTGCGAGATATCGTATATAGCGCTTCCATAAATATATTCAATGAGAAAAACAAACTTTTATTGTCTATCTATTAAAACAAGTAAAAAATGTCTGGATAATTTACAACTCTTTATTTCGCACTATAAATAAATTATTAAATTAAAATATTGTTTTAATATGACAAATTATTTGTCAGTAGGTATAAGAAAACAAACCTAACAATAAAAGTATATGATCATTCAATTTTATTGATGAAAAGTAAACATTATCAACTGGTTGTATCTGTTGTATATCTAATATTGATTGAATATTTCATTCAACATCATAAAAGGCATAACTGATTTGCATAAATGTAGGCGGACAAGCACTAGCTAACCACCATAGTATTATTATTGGCTTAAAGTCAAACTAAAACCTATTATAATGTGGTTATTCCATTGATGGTAGCTGGTTGTTGTGCTTTTGTAAATGGAATGATTGAATGTTTGTCTGTCCTGTCCATTTAAAAAAAAAAAAGAAAAAAAAAATATTAGCTAGATTTAATGCAATCAAGGTCAAGGGTCCACAAGTAACCATTGTATACCTACAATAATTGTGGGGTCCGCACTATAAATTGGTAATTTTTTTTGCTGCATTCAATGAAAGTATAGCTACAGGAATTATTCATTTAATCATTATTTTCAAAGTGAACTCAAAAAAATTGTCTTCAATTTCGCAAATTGTTTTATTTCAATTTAAAAGTCGTTAAAGATTTGGCGAAAATTATTTCTCGTGCCTCATTGAGTTAGTAATTTGGATTTGTTTTGTTTGCTTATGGCTATGAATATAGAATTTCTTTGGAATATAAATATAAAAGCTGCGGGCTGTGGTTTTGTTTTTTAAACAAAACTCTTTATTGATACATATTCCTGAGAAATTTTATATTTTTTATGAATATTGTATTAGTCGACATACCACAAAATTACTAAAAAAAAAACCACATTGTATTAAGTATACCTCAGTGTGTTGCATAATACAACAAGTCTCCGAATTGGTCGAATTACTTGATCGCCAGAGCATAATATTATTTTAAAAGACACCTACATGCAGCACATTTTACCTACATGTATATTATACGCATCGAATACCTACCTACCACACCGCAGAGACAAGTTTTTCTTAATTTTATTTTATTTTATAGACATCAAAAGGCTTCGAGATAAACAGGCCTCCCACCTGCACAGCACAGGGCACTCTTTGATTTCAGTAGTTGTTGGCGATCGAACGATATTACGAATTTTTTTTGTGTGGAAAACCAAAAACCAAACCGAGCTTGCAATCTGAATCTGTTGCTTGTGATGATCTAATAGTTTACATACGATATATCTGTATATATGAATATATGCATTGTCAACGTCGTCGGTCGCGTCAGTGCAACACAATTTTATGTATTTCTATACTAATTAACTAACTACATCACAATATAGTGATACTTACCGCAGGTTTGATTATTATAATTGAACGTGTTTGTTGAAAATGTGTATATAGTGATGAGGTGTACCACAGGTATTATCTGAATCATATACCTATTTATAAGTCATATAACACCCATTATAGATATATCATTTTGGTATCATTACAAAAATTTACTTGAAGGAAGTGTTTTCGTTTATGTAAACATTCTTCGATATGGATATTTGCCTCTCTTTTTTTGTTCGTAGGTACTTAAAGCTCTAAATTGCTTGTGCTTATTAATTATATTAAAAGGTGAAAAGGAACAATCAAAATATATATTTAAAAAAAACCCATTTAGCTTGAGCTGGCTATGAGCATGACTTAAAAGCACCACTTGCAATTAAGCTTGTTAGTTTCGGATTTTTTTTGTTAAGTTATTTTTTGGGTTGTACCTACTTTTTTCATTTCTTTTTCTAAAGCATTTTTTAGCCCAAAAATGATGCAAAATATTTTGTATTGTTTAACAATTTTTCCTACATTTTTTTTTTTGTATTAAAAATACTATACAATATCATATAACAGGATTACAGCACATGCATTACATCATTATCCTTGCTCAGGGACCATGCTAATCTTCTCTGTATCGTTCCAATTTTAATATACATACGTTCTGCCGAGGCAATAATGACACGCATTACATCCAAAAATAACACAAAGATCATGGACCCAATGTACCTAGGTTTAAATGACATGAGAGAAGGCAACTCGTAATCTTTATTTTCCTCTTAAAAAGTATATTTATTTTTAGACGTATTCTGCATTATTATATAGGCATAACTCGTCTTTTCAATTTCATCCCTGGTTAACACTTTAATCGATTATATCTACCTCGAATAACCATCATTATAAACTACACGCATAACCCATTTGCCATTACCCATAATAGTGCATGCTTATTTGACTTCTAATAGATATGGGTTTAATAATATAGAATTTGCTGAATCGAGAATATTCTATAGGTTCCAAGTTCAACAGATGCTATACACGACTTTGAAATAAGTGTTGTAACTTTTATAGGAAGATGAGTTCATTGATCCATCTTTTCATTGTAACAAAGTTATTATAGACGAAGTTATGAGTTATGACTTTAAAAAAATTAGGCTCAAAATAATATATACCTAGAGGAAAAAAATGGCAAAATAATTATTTCTACAATGGGAGTCAATTAAAAACAGTTACAAGTTCAAAAATTGAACTTGATACCTGTCCTATATTCAGGGTTTTATTAACTTTCTCATCGGAAAAGAACTTTTTTCTTCCAGATGAACATAAATTAAAATATCCACGACTGGATCACATGGAGTGTTGGTCTTGTGGTTAACTAACTTAATGGTGCTACAATTTAAATTTTTTACAAAAAATATTACAAAAGTCAAAAACACTAAAAAATTTTTGTTTTTTGTTAAATATTTTTTTTTTTTTAAATTAATTTTTTTTTTTCTAAATTATTGAATAGAATATTATTTTATCCATTAAGAAGCACCATATTGCAAAATTGTGATGAATAAATTAAAATCCTATTTCCATAATGCGAATTTAACGACAAAAACTTGAAAGGTAGTTTTCTCACAATTACTTAGGTCATTAAAGGTACAAAGCTTAATAAAAATCGTTTGAACTGTTCTTTGAGAAAAATTAAAAAAAAAACCGAAATCGTTATAAAGATATCTGTTTCTGTTTTAGGCGAGCTAAAACAAAAATTTAAATTTCTCTAAAAGGGAAAATGATTTGTACTAAATTTGAATCAAATATAATAGGTTCTAGCTCAAATTACAGTGGAAGCACAACCTCGAATTTATTTTTTATTTTTTACGTGAAATCAATATAGCCCAGTGGGAATAAACATTTGACCTGGAGAAAATTTATTTATATCACTTTTTTGTCACAATTCCTTAGAGGGGATTATTAGGAGCCGAAATCTTGGAATTTTCAAAAAAAATTCCTAAAATAGAAAAAAAAAAAATATGTATTTAAAAACAACAGCAATACTTACAATGCCATGTTATATTTGTTTTAAAGCCAGGATTTTTTCTAATTCAATCTTTAAATCAAGGTGGCGGAAACCCTTTGGCGCTGAATCAGTGTATTTATTTAATCTAATGCAATCAAAACCACCAAAGTTTGCTGGAGGTTCTAAAGAAAAAGGGTGTTTTTTTACACCAATTCTTAGATATATACCTACTAATTCAAAGTGGAAATTGTTCTTTTACGCTGAGCTAATAGCCTATAGAGTAATCTACCCTCAGAATTGTGAAAGAATAGTAAAGTAACTCGAAAACATTTTAAACTGCTCAAATTGATTATTTTTATTTATAATATTAAAATATTCCCTTCTATTGATAAACGGAAGTCAATAGGGGGGTTCACATTCAACGCCGCCCGTGTCGTCCGACCCGAGTCGTTTTGCTAGCATTCTCATTTAACGACTTCCGTACCGACATCATTTGAAAATAATTTTTCAAAGAGCAAACATGGCGAGAATTTTATTATTCGCACCAAAACTAGCGCATTAATTTTATTTGTTTCTACTTTTGTTTTATTATTTTACTTTCATTTCAATCTATTCTCTTTTTATCTTACGAACAAAATAGAAATAAGATATAAAATTAAATTTTCGGTCGTCCGACTGGAGTTCACATTTACTACACCGGTCGTTCGACAGGGAAAATTATCAAAAAATTTGAACTACAGAGCTTGCTTGATCGACAGTCGATCGACTGGTGTTCACATTACAAAAATCTAACGACACGACACATGTTGATGAACATGTCGTTGAATGTGAACGCCCCTAATCATAAATTATCTTTAATCAGGGGAATATGTTCAAAATCAAAAAAAAACAAAATTGAAGATGTTTATTATCGAGTAAGTAAGATACAAATATTGGATGTGCTAAAAAAAGAGATAAACGAAAAACAAACGATAGTGACACACATATTATTTACAAGTGTGTTTGCGAAAGTTCACATTTTGTGAAAAAGTGTAAGCGCAGAATAATTAACAGTCTTTGGTAACAAAAAAAATTCTGATTTACTGTATTTGATTTTTGTAAAGATTTGGTTACTATATAAGTGAATTATGTATATAGCTGTTTATTAATAATAAATTTTAATTCGTGAATTAAATTTTTGTGAAGGTTCAAGTAAATTTCTGAATCAAAATGTTAAGAAATTGTTAATCTTAATGCACTTAGTCCTCAGTAGGTAAAAATATTATATACTTCAAACGAAAACAATGAGTTTTTTTTTATTGTAGAGATTAAAAATGTAAAATGTAGATGAACACAATCTTCTGAAAAGACTTTGAAATCCTAAAATAAATTAAACAACTCAAAGGTCTATTATAGTCAAAAGAGTGACCTTCTGTTTTTAAGGAGAAACGTGTAAACACAAAAAAGACTTTGAAATTCTTCTAAGGTCTTAAAATTAATTTGCATTTAAATAAAACGACTGCTTTAGAGTAATTTGAATGAATGAATTCTGGATGGCTTCGAATATACAATATGTTAAATTTTATAACAAAAAAAAGACATGAATCAGTCAAGAGACTTTAAAACAAGTCAAATCTAAACAAAGCAATATATAAAACTGCAATAAATAAATTGGAATAGAAGAAAGTTAAAGTCGACAGTCTTTTGACGTCGAATATTTTTTAAGGTTAACTGAGACGAATTTGACAATTCAATCGATGTAACAAAAACTTACCACCACCCATTGTGGTTTTACAGGAATCAGTTAAATCCTTTTCAATCTGAACTTCAGCCTCTGTTAGTGGTCCATGTCCCATGGTCCATTTAAATTACAAAAATTTTAGACGATTAAAATAAAGAATTTTTAGAATGATGTGTTAAAAACAGGATTTTGTAAATTTTAAATGAATTGGTATCGTCCTATCTTTTTAACATTTTATAAAAGTTAAAATTTTAATTTAATTTTTAAGTATCATATACTAACTCCAAATGTCACTTTTACAATTAAAAATGTGAAAACGGTATGTTCGCTTATTTATTTGGACGAACTGTCACTTTTGTAGGCGTGTTCATGAATGAAGTTTATTGAGAAAATAGGTTAAGTATGATACTAGTTAAAAAATGTTTAAAACTAAGAACATTTTAGTAAAAAGCTGAAAACTATTTAAAATTTTGCGCCTTTGTCTCTTAGAAATGATCAAAAGATCACTGCTTAATATAGTGTCAAAATAATGACGACTATGTATAAACACAAACCTCGTAGAAGATCTTATCAAGCTTTTTTATAAGAGCTACATCATGTATTCCAATGTTTTACAACAAATTAATGCCCTCATATGTAACACAAATGTTACTCATGTCTGCAGTTGACCTTGTCTATAGGGAACGAAAATGAGTTACGAACGATGATGATGTGTCAAACCAACGGTGGATAGGTATATGTATACCTGTTAGTATTAGTTATATTATTGTCTTAATTAATATACCCACATTGCATTGCGATATTTATGTATATGGTATTTTATTTTCATTTAAATTAGTCAACTTACAATAGAATATAGAGATGACAGCTTTTTGTTAATTTATTTGTATTAGCATTAAGTAATATATCAACGAAAATTGCGAGAAAATACACAAGACACGCTAACCTAATTCTCCTGCGGTATTTTTTGTTGTTTTTTTTAAGATTAAATTGGAGTTTAAGACGCCACTGTCGTCGCCGTCGTCATCTCATTTGAATTTATAATAAGCAAAACAACAGGTGACAGTACTGATCCAAAGAGGATTCTTTTGTTTTCATCCATGATGTACCTGGAGGCTATATAAATTCTTTGCGAAATATGATTCATATAAAAATAATTTTATATGAATTATAATGAAATTTGAATAAAATTATTTATAAAACTAATTATATATTCGTATATTCGTAACTAAGAACTCTAATTAGAACGAACTATTTATTTGGATGGCCTTGATCGGATTTTAAGCTAAGCCGTGACACGGAAGTTGTCCTAGATTTTTATAATTCAAATTCGAAAAGAAATTTTCGTATGAAAATACATATATGATTAATTAAGATACAACTCCCACTTTTTTTAAAGTTTTATTATGAAAGTCTCGTTGCTTGTTCTGCTAGCAAGAACATTGTGATTTTGCTATAATAGATCTTTCAATCTTTGTAAGTAGCTTTGACTTTGTTGAAATTAAAATAATGAGATTTATATGGTTCTGTAGGTGTTCAGCACGGGCCTCTGATCCTTCCCACATTCTACATAGATTAGATATGAATGAAGATTGACATTCTATTACCGACAACTATGGTGGTTATTTGAGTAGAGAAATCTTATACAATTTATCAAGGTTATAATATAGAAACAAGCAGCTTCTAAGATTCATATGTATGTACGTATGTGTATTTGTCATGAACGTGGGGGGTTAAGACAACTAGCAATTACTTGGCAACAATTATTATTGATGATGTCAAAAAGTTATTTAATGTTAGTGTAAAATTTGTCGGTTGTTATTTTAGTTGTTGTTGTTGTTGTTGTTGTTGGTGCGTGGATGATTATTGTAAGAATAAGATGTTTTGATTTTTTTATAAATTATTATAATGCATGTGATTATTTCCAGTAGGTTTGAATTTAAATATTTCTTTCAATTAGCTCTTGCTTGCTTTGCTCATGCCAAATTTGATATTAATAGTTATTCATAACAATATGTAAAATATTTTAATGTGTTAATGGTAGATCATGAAAATTAATTTATTTTGATTAGTTTATAATGAGTATCGAATGTAATGGAAGGTTATTTTTTATGGCAATTTATTTTTTTTTTAAACAGTTGCTATAAGGTTTTATTTTAATAGTAATGTCATTTTTTCTTAAACAAAAAAAAACATACTTTATTTATAGATAAATCTGTGGATAAAAACGAATTGGTTTTTTGTTCGTACGTGAAAAACCCAACTGAAATTCATCCGATTTGTTTGAGATTTTTTTTTGATGGATTCGACCGGAAAAGTGGTATAATCGTGAAAACCCGAAATTGCATAATTTCAGGGGTGGAGTATGCAATTTAGATTTCTACCCGTGGAAAGCTGTGTTAGGACAGCTTGTTTTACTTTAAAAATTTAATTAAGTAATAAAATAATATTAATACTTATTACTATCAGCACTTTGACAGCAAAGCTGTGAAATTTTGCTAAGGAATCCTGTTCATGTAACTGAGATTGCTGAGATCTTCGAGATCTCATTTTCCCGTTTCTCTTTGCATGGTATCTTTTGAAAATTTCAGAAACTTGAACGAAAATTAAAACAATTTTAAGTCCAGCTGGTAGTAATGGTAGCTAAAGCTCAAAAATGTATTAGGATTGTAATTTATTTACTTGTTAATAAAGATATAAATAGATAAATAAAATAAAACAATTTTAATCTCCATAACGATCGTGATTTAGCCTATATAGTCGAAAATTAAAAAAGATTTCAGAAAAAAATGAATTTTTTTGTTTACGCCATTTTCACAAAGTTAAAAAATTTTCACAGTGCATTTTCTGGATTTTGTATAAGCAATTTTTGTATATAAGGACAAAAATTAGTTAAATATTTGTTTAAAATATATGTACCTACATATTTATTTTGCTATTAATTTAAAAAGTCAAATTTACCAAAAAAATGTTTCATTCTTTGATTTTTGTTTATTAAAAAAAAACCTTATTTTAAAATCTTTAAATATAATTTTATTTTTTAGAAAAACCTATTATTTTACGAAATTGTAACAAAATCAATGAAACCACCAACGAGATATGCCCAAGGGCAATAGCCCAAAAATAATTAAGGAAATTTTCTTAAAAAAATGTTTTTTTTTTTTTTCAATTGTACTGCAAACACTCTAAATAATATAGGTATGGGTATGAAATTCAATCAAAATCATTGCAACTGTTTCAAGAAAATTGTAAAAAAAAAAAATCTTGTATGTTAGCATTGTTGAAATTTTACTGTCCAATAAGTTAATTTGTCCTTCTTGTCGTTCCATTTTAACATTGTCATACGCTTTTTTTGACAAGGTTTAC
The DNA here is from genome assembly GCA_929447395.1 of Epistrophe grossulariae. Lineage (NCBI taxonomy): Eukaryota > Metazoa > Arthropoda > Insecta > Diptera > Syrphidae > Epistrophe > Epistrophe grossulariae. The sequence goes on from OV839568.1 coordinate 105,321,175, forward strand.
ATGATGGACGTTGTTAAATTTACAGTTTGTCATGTTAATTCAACCTGGTTCGAGTGTAATCACAATAAGGCTACTAGATTAGTTACATATAGAGTAATGTAGATTTTATATACATAAGGAAATGATTGTAGTATAACAGTCAATCTATAGTTAATTTATTTAGGTTGTCACGTTATTTTAACGGAATATTATGATAAAAAAGGAAAATAAAAATGTGTAAATTTTTTTAATTTTAAACCGGATAACTTACTAATGAAAAGTCAATTTTAAAAGCTGTCCAGTAGATTTTTAAGTTAATTATGTAAATTTAACACGAAGGCTTGTTTAAATTTGTATCTTGTTCAATATTAAACATAATTTATTTAACCGTGAAAAAACAACCTGATAACTAGTTGTAGTCTGTTTAATGTAATATGACCTTTTTTAACTATCAAACTGCGCAGATAGCACGCTTGAACAATATGATTAACTGAGAACAGTTCCACCGTAACTTTAACGCATTTTCAAATATTTTTTGTTGAAAAATATTTTTAAACTTTTATTTAAAAAAATATAAACTTTTTTTCCAAAACTTTCTGAAAACACAATTTGGTACAGTAACTAGGTAGACCTATAAACCTTTTATAAAACATTTAAACAAAATTTTAATTTTCCTTTTATAAAATATCAAATTTGGAACATTTTTTCGTTAAATTGGAACAAATCTATCGAAAACTTTTTCTAACGAACAACTCATAAATAATGTTTTGTGTTGAAAGTGTTAAGCTTAATTATAACGATAATTATTTATTTATTTATTAAAACTGTCCTTATTTTTTAAATGCGCCCCTGAAGATGCTGAGAAAATCCGGCGAAACGAAAAAACAGCCCGAAAAAAAAACATTTTTCAAATAAAAAAAAATAAATTTAATGTTTTAAACTTGTTTTTGATAAATATGTATTTAACTTAAAAAAATACATTTCAGACTCCATCCTTCGAATACCTTAACTTATGCGCGTAGACCTTACCCTTGGGTTAGTATGTAATCAAAGTTTAATAGATCTTAAAATAAAAAAAAAAAAAAAAAACTACAAAACTAAAAAAAAACCCAGCTTAGTCGTCAGTCAGTCAGTCCCAGGCAAAAGAGTATGGTGATTTGGGACATGAATTATTTTTTTTTTATCTAAACCTTGAATTTGATTAATATTCCAAAACCAAATGTGGTTCTTAATTGATCCAAAGCTAAGTATACATATAAAAATAATAAAATTACAAAAAACTGTTTAAGATAAAAACTAATCATGTATGTAAAATCCAAAATCTTACGTAACTGCATCGTTGGGAATTATTCTGAACGAATTTTCTAAAACTCAACCTTTCAAAATCTCCCCAAATTTAGAACAAAAAAAAAACTATGAGATTATAACTTCGGTGAGTCTTTATAGGTAATTCTTATGTCTTAACATTCTAACCAGAAATTAGTTTTCAAATTCAAAAAGTATACATTTATACATACAATGTCTTCCTCATTGCAACTTAAATTCCACTAAAGTTGATTGATCCTCAATTTAAAAATACCCACAACCCTGCCCTCAAATAAATGAATCATTTTATTTCTAATATACTCTACCTAACTTAAACAACTTCTTCTTTTTTTTATTGTTTCCACTCAATTGAAATGCAAATTAAAATCACCAACAACAACAATTAAAAGAGAAATAACACGGACATTAATACTAAAGATACTCCTCAAACAAGACATGCCAATAAAAAAAAAAATATTTGCAGCGTGCCCGCGTGCAGCGCACTATAGCCACTCTTCCATATATGCACCACCAAACAAATTTTCAAGTACTATATCTTACCCATAACAAAAATGCAATCCAAATAGTGCGCCTCATTTCCGCGATGTTATTTTTCTTGTCTTTCCTTTTTCTTTTCTTTTCTTTTTTTTTTTCTTTTTGTTTTGTTTTGTTTATTGTAAATTCAAATGTATTCCGATTGAATTCCAAAATAGAAAAAAAAATCAAAACCAATAGTTTTTTTTATACGATCAACAAGTACGATGATAAAAAATTCGTTCTCATTGCATCAACGCGATCACATCAAAATACCGAATCATTCATAAAAATATCTTCACAAATTAAACTTGCACTATACTCGCAGAAAACATAAAAAATTCTGTGTATGTAGTACGATTTCCCCAAACACGCACGCTCACTTTAGGAAAATCACTTATTCCCCGTTTTTTTTTTATTTACTTTTTTTTTGTTGATTCAATTATTCGGGGAAACTCGCAAAAAGCGTTACAAAAATAAATCACCCAACAACTAAGCACCCAAAGAATGCGAGCACATACATAGATAGATACGGAAAATTATTTTCAAAAAAAATAAACCGAAAAAGTAAACTCAAAATAAAACCAAAAAATATACAAAAAAAAAAAAAACTTTCGTTCGAAATACAACAGTGCCTCAAGACTGGCAATAATGCCGATTATACCAAACGACCGACGGACGGTTTCCGATCGGAATACAAAATGAAGCACGGATTTTCCTTCGACTCGAAACTATATCAAACAAACTATGCGCACACACCAGGTATGACTGACTCTCGTGCTGGATAGCGTAGCGATGACTCCTCGAAACACATACAGTATACGAACGGACGGGCCTGATGGCAATGGCAATGTAATTGCAGAAATAGTCACGTCTAACTTCGAAGCTGGCTAAATCGCCACTAAATCCCGGGTAAACTCAAGCACAACGTGAAAAGAGTTACACGAACAACCAATTCCGATTCGTCGTCATCATGGTTTTGGTTGTTTGTGTCGTTGTCGATTGAACCACAAAATGCGAACTTCTACCTACTATACGAATATATACTTAGGTTTTGGTTGCTGACTTGCTGCCTTTCTGCCGAAGTCGATTCAATTCGATTCGATCCGCGCCGCGCCGCGATGCAAAAGCTGAACGAAGCGTCAAAATGTGGTGGATGCCTTGCCTCTCTCGATATAGCTGGCCTATAGATCTATACCTTATAAGCATAGGTACTTAGATACACTCCATTCCATGCAAGTTACTGGATGCTATGCGATTCGATTCGATCGGGCGGGCACGAGTGTGCAATTTTCGCCTCCACCTTTGATTTTGCGGCTCGTTTTCCCACCTGAACTGAATTGAAAATGAAAATCGACAAGGAAAAGCGTTGGAGCTTCAAGACGCCAGCTGGCAGCGGCTGCGACGCACGGTGTAAGAGTGGAGGTGGAGGTTGAAAATACCTAAACCATAAGCTCCCAACCGGTAACTACTGACGAAAAGCAAATTGATAGCAATCCAAAGCCAAACGCATATAGGACATTTCATTTTGTTGCCAATTTTTCGTTGGTTGGTGGCGCATCGACTGAAGCGGCAAAAGAGGATTTCCATAGCCATCGTCGTCGTCGTCACCGCTTGGTTGACTTCAGATTAGATTTAGATACATCACACAACCTTGGAAATGAAAACTTGTGAAAATTATTCGCCCTCTATCACGATGCGGCCCAGAGATTCATTTCGCACAACGAAGAGATCTATCTACCTGATGATGTGTTTGTTATTTGGTGGATACAAAGGTGGGTGGGTGGTGGACTGGCATGGTGTTGGCACAACCCATGTTTTTTTAGTGTGATTCGTAATTAACTCACGCAATTTAGATAGATTTGCAGGTGGAGATACATTTTAAGCATCGGTGATGGTGGTTCAAGTGCGAATTGCAGATTGATTGATTGTTGTTGTATTATTTGTTGTATACCATTTGTATCTTGTAAATCTTATGTGTCTTTTAGTAAAACAACAAAAACAAAAAAGAGAAGCTTCTTCATGTGTGTGGAATTGCTTTTTATCGTTGTTTTCTTTTTGTTTAATTGATTGCACGTAATTAACGTTTTAGACAAATTACTAGGCGGTATTAATGATGGCCTTTTGGTTTTTTTTTTTTGTTTTATGTGTACAGTGTCATTATGAGTGCTTGTATATATTAAACGTTAAAAAGAAGTTTAAATTGAAATTAATTATTTTAAGGAAAAATTTTTTTTGTTCATACTCGTATATAGTATAAGAGAGATCAAGGAGTAAGGTTTGCATGAGGCTTAGAGGCAAAATTAAGCATAGAAATGGAGGTGGTAAGTTGGTATATAAGGAAAGAAGAAATAAAAAGTGTTTAACTATATCTTTTTAGATTGAGGTTAACAAACTTAGGAATTAGCTTGAAGGCACGTATTATAGATTAATAGCTTCTTAAAGCCTTAAGGTATCTTGAAAAAAAATCGATTTTAATTGAGAGCATTATTTTCACAGTAGGTGCTTATACCTCATGTTTTTGTTGGCATTTTCAAAGTTTGGCCTCAATAATCAATGGTCGGAGAAAATAAATTAAAACTCGATACCTACAAATTATAGAAAAAATCAATTAGGGAAGTCGAATTAGTCTTTAACACTTAGAATTTAATTGATATTTTCTAATATTTTTTTAAATCAAGAAATTATACTTTAGAGATTAAATATAGGTAGTCTAAGAATAAAAGATTTCTCGTATAAAAAGATGCGAATTGTGGCCTTAGTAATGGGGTCAGTAACTCAGTTGCAATCGTTGTTCAAAATTTGTCTAAGGTCCACTTTGTCCATACCCGAGTTTCAGCTATGAATTTGACTTTGTCAAGACTCATTTGATGCTGAGTTAACTCAAAGTTAGTTGAAGATACATTCTGAATATACATATGTCTATTCTGAAATATCAATTAATATTATTGGTCAACAAATCTTTATATTTATAAGAACAAAAATACATTTTGAATAATATTGTAGTTTGAAAGTGTGAATATTTTAAACCTGTTTACATGATTAAAAAAAAATGAAATAGCCATGGGTGCATTTATTTAATGCCTCCTACCAAAAATGGAGTTTAGTTGAAGGTAGTTATATTGTATGCTAGTAGACAAAAAAGAATATATAAAGCACCGTGTTGCATTAAACTTTCAAGTTAAACTGAAAAAGTATGAAAAATCAACATTATTAGAAATAAATTACCTAAACAGCTTCTAAAATTGTTTTCATATCAACGCAATGATTACAGAAAAAATGTGTGGACATGTTTTTGAGAAGAAATATATTTTCATTACCCAATTGTCAAAAATGTACGTCAAGTACCGTTATTTTTGGTCTTAAAAAAATGGAAAAAACGTGTCGGGGGAATGCCCAACAAACCCTAGATACCAAGTTTAAAGAAAATTGACTCACAGACGGACAGAATTGTGAGACCCAATTTTTTCGACTTCTTCAAGTTTGATCAAAATATCGAGTTCGATTTTCTTTTAATGCATAACTTGCCATATAAAAATTGGTACGTCATTTTTTGGTATTTATTAATGTGGATTTAAAAAAATTTATTTCCAAAAAATCATCCACCCATTTTTGAAATATTGAATTTTCAAAAAAAAAACTCTTCAATTTGCTAATAAATCCCAAATTTATTCCTATTTTTTTTTGAAAATTTTGAAATGCAATATTATCTGACTTATTAGAAGCACTTGTGTAAAAAAAATTAATTAAAATTGGTTTAAGACTACATGAGACAGTCGAAAAGCAAAAAAAATTCTATGAGAGCTATATCTGTTAATAATGGCCGGTAGTTCTGATTTTTTGTTGAGTTGTTTAGGATGTTGACCACATTAATAACACAAATTTTCGACAACGACCGCCGAATGCAATATTGTCCAAAATCCAAAAAAATCTTTTCATATCAGCAATATGTTCAGTTTTTTGTGTTAAAAAAAACAAATAAAACCTATAAATGCTAATGGTAAAATTATGTCCGTTTTTCAAAGCAGAACAAACATTAGAACATAAGCATTTATGTTGAACTAAGAGCCGTTTGCTAATATATAATTATTTTTTTGGATATTATAAAGTGTTGTATTTGGCGGTCGAGGTCATAAACTTGGGTTATTATTTAGACATCCAAGAAAGAAATTTGGGATTTAAAAAAAAAATTTAAAAAATTATATTTTTCTTTTTAATTCACGATTGTCGAGTTTATATCCAGACAACCAGTTTTATAGGAAACGGTTGGAAATTAATTTAGGATAACTTTCAAAGAAAATGTGCAATGGCTTTCTGATTATTTTTTAAGGGACTCAACAGAGCGTAGATGCGTAGAGGAGGTACACTGATTGAGATATATCTGAGTGAACATGGATTTCAGTACGGTGTAGCTCAAATTTAAAAATACCGAAACGTTTGTATTGAAGCTACCCTTCCTAGATGAGATAGCACAAACATTCCCATTTCTTCCCTCATCCTATTAATATTATATATGCGAAAGTTTTTTTGCCTGTCTGTGTGCTTGTTCCTCTTAATCGCTGAAAATACTGTATTGATAAAAATGAAAATTGGTAGATCCAGTGATTGGAAGTAGAAGACGGACATAGGTAAATTTTTTTTTTTGAAAATTAAGACAAAAATAAAAAAAAATTATAAAATGAGATTAAGTTTTTGTTTGTTCAAATAAATCTCTCAAAATAATAACTGATTGTAATGAAAATTGGTTGAGCTTGGGCATAAAAAATGACAATGGATATAAGCTTAAAGAAGACAGTATATTTGTCTTACTGTTTAGGACAGATTTGCTTCATTTTTGCTTAATACACTCGGGCGTATACGTACTATTTTCGTATTGTATATGAAATATATGGTGGAGCAGTATGCCATAGGTAATTGGAACTTGACCTATTGTTGTAATAGACAATGTTGTTTGATAACAAAAATTAGTTCAGTAGAGTGTATATCGGTTCCCTCCCTATAAGGCTCTTGCTCGATGTCATATTTTAAGGCAAGTTTTAGAGAAAAGTCTTTCGAAGAATTATTTGCATCATTGTACTTAGGAAAAAGCGATTCCATAGAGATGCTAAAACTGTGAAAAGTAAAAAGAATCTAAGTCAATAATAATTATTTTTTTGAAACCACTTTTTAAAAGTTAATCGTTTTCAACCACACTTTGATCAACTCTCAATTAACTCTGCATCCAACGTTTTTCTGGAGAAAAAAAAAATTATAAAAGGCTTGAAAACAGAAATGAAATTGTGTCACTGGGGCATTTTTTGAAAACGAAATCGAAATTTGCATAAAAAATAAGGAAATTGATTTATAATGGACTGATGTTTTAGTTCCCACCTTTTTTTTTTTTTGTTTTGTTTTGTTCTTCACAATAAATTCATTCGCCAAGAAACGTGACTACTGCACCGATCAATCCGCGCGATCAAAGTATATATATGTACACCTAGTGCGAGTACTGTGCTCCTCAAACAACACCATCATAATATACAATCAAGTATGTAAGGTGCGTTGATTGAATATCCAATACATCATTATCACTCGGCATTTTGTCATAGAGCAAAAGATACAAATCCAATGAATGCGTTTTATATATTGTTTTCCTTTATATCGAATTGGTATGTTTATATGACACCCGTGTATATTGCATTTAAAAGTTTTATTCTTCTCGCATCTCTTATTGCATTGTGCGCGCACCTAACAATGTTTTGTGATTGAATTTTTTTGTAATCGAATCTTGAGGTAAATCTCTATTTTATTGTCGCCACATAAAATCTGTTTCAAATTCCATAGCTCTTAGTTACATACATACATACAGATGTACAAACTTATGTAGATGTACTTACATACCTATCATCAAACAACAAGAATGATAAGACATATATTTTAAACTTCTTGTCTTTGATACTTCAACCTTGTGATTGATGGAACGGCCTGATATTTCTCAACTTGACGTGAACCAACAACTCGCAAGTCTATAAGAACGTTTTCTTAAACAAGAATTTCCCAACTTATCGTGATTCAATTTTTGCACAACCATCGTAGCTACCAGAGATACTCTATTTTATAGATTGAAAGATAGTTCAAGCAAAATTAGTTCATTTTCACAAGACTCTATATACTATACTCTGTAACTTATGTACAGTAGATGTATTGAGCTTTCAATATTTATGAATCAAAAATACGTGCGATCTTTTCACGCATTTATTTTTTTTATTTTACATGGATGTGTATACGTACCTATTTGAATTTGCAAAATTTAAAAATATATACAATTGATCATGAATTCTAAATAAAGCAATTACACAATTATTATAAATAACATACAAAACTTATTGTTACTATTAGTTGAAGTTCAGACAAACCCCTTACCCTTAGACATGAGACTGACCGCAGTGACCATGCCGCCTGATGTGTCATTATGTCGAGTCTACATTAAATTAAATTAACTACTATAACGTGGAAGTTACATCCGTAGAATTTTTAATGAAACGGAGTCAGACCGCGTGCAAATATTCTGGTAACGCACGTAACGTATTTCTACACATTATTTGAAGTTTGAAAATGAAATTGTTGTCGCGCTATATTATGGCTTTCCACATAGCAATTATTTATGAAAGTGATGACAACCCTTTAAAGGAATGTTTTTTTTTAATGTTTTATTGACTTGTTTTTTTTTTTATTAATCCAATAAATTGGGTATGGGTATCTATGAGATATAGATTTCTTATTGCATCGATTTGTTATGTAAAGTAAATTGAAACCCGTGTCCAATGATGAATAGTGATGGCGATGATGATGATGGAATCGATCTATTTGATTGATATGGTATAATCTTCCAAGTCGTTAGTAAAAAAAGGCCTTGATGGAAGAAATAGACCAAGCTCTTTTGGTTTGTTAACATATAAAAAGAGGTGTAAAATGGTCAAGGAGATTTGAGAATATGCGCATGGACCTACTTTATAAGACAAGACCTTGAAAGCTTTAATTTAAAATAGACCATCATCAGCCTATAATATACTGAATGCTTTCCTTCTTTTTTTTCAAAAACAAAAATATTGCAAAACAAGACTCATAAAGTAGAGAAAACCGCAAAATATTGTAATGCGTGGACTGGATATTATTTTTATAAAGAAGAAACCAACATAAAGTTAACCATGTTGGTTGAATCTAGACCGCTTTGCGCCGCGCTGCGCCGACCGCCACCGAATCGTTCTGTTGAGAGGTGTGCGCGTGGTCTACTGTGTTTTGTTGATGGATCACGTAGTATTACCTTAATAAATCAACAGGAATAATGAGCGCATTTGGTATCATGCGAACAGAAACTCATCTGCCGTTATAATTGTTAGGAGTTTCCTCTTTTGTTAGATTGTTGTTATAGATGGTTTGTAAGTTTCCATAGAGTCTTTGAGAAATTGATTATATCAAATACAGTGGACGTCCAATATAACGAATGCCCGATATAGCGAATTTGCGATATAACGAACGCTTTTGAAATTTACATTAACATCTCTAAATAACGAACGATGATAAAAATTTGCTATCCGATATAACGAACGCGTATATATATTGCCTTAAAATGATTTTTTTTCTTGCCATTGTGATCTGTGCATATATTTTTATGTCAACACATAAGTTTATTCTCGTACATATGTATGTGTGTGCGCCAAAGGTTCAAAACTGTAACAAGCTTTCTGTTTTTCGTTTAGTCTTCGCATCGCCTACTAAAACATTTTTGTTAGAATTCTTATTTTTTGGTTTGTCTATCGCTATGCAGTTTTGAATTTTATGTACGGTCTTACACACACATATTCAATGACACGACGGCAAGATAATGTTAGCAGTTAAATAGTGTTTTTGTTGTTTAAAGTCTCGTCTGGTTGAAACGCTCCGTAATAATTTTGTAGATTTAGTTTTGTGTACAAAATATTAAAATGAATACAAAATCTCAACGTACTCGGCTTTCATTAAAGGACAAAGTCAAAATTATTGATGAGTGCAACAAAGGCGTTTCACTTAAGGAAATTTCAATAAAATTCCGTGTGCCAAAATCAACAATATGTGGGATTAAGAAAAGTCGCACAAAAATCTTGAAGAACCTGAACTTGACACACAATGGCTCTCTACAACGTAAATCTATGCGAAAGGGAGAGTTTTCTAATATGGAAAATCGGCTGTACAAATGGTTTCTTAGACAAAGAGAGAAACACATTCCCATAAGTGGTGCTATACTAAAGGCTAAGGCTAGTGTTATTCATCAAAATCTATATGGTGAAGAGAGTGGTGGATTCTGTGCTAGTGATGGATGGCTCACAAAGTTTAAGAAACGTTTCGGTGTCCGGATTCTCAAAGAATGCGGAGAAAAACTTTCATCACGCGTTGATCTCGTTGAGCCTTTCAAAAAAGATCTACTCGATGTCATCAAACACAATGGACTCTCGATGGATATGATTTTTAATGCTGATGAGTCTGGGCTCTTTTGGAAGTTGTTGCCAGATTCTACTTATGTTCACGCTGGTGAAACTTCAGCACCAGGTCGAAAAACATCAAAAGAGCGTTTTACGTTTTTAGCTTGTGCAAACGCATCAGGATTGTTGAAGGTAAAGCCTTTGGTTGTTGGTAAGGCAAAAAAACCACGATCCTTCCTCAACAAAAGATTGCCCGTTGACTATGACTTTTCTAAGTCAGCTTGGATGACTGCAAGCATTTTTAAAAACTGGTTTGTGAACAACTTTGTACCACAGGTATGAATAATTTTTTTGCTAAAATTAAAAAAATTTAAAAAAAAATGTTGTAGGTGGAACGGTATCTCTCTGCTAATAACTTACCAAAAAAGGCTCTTTTGCTTCTGGATAACGCTCCAAGTCATCCACCGGCAGAAGAACTTATTCAAGAAACGGAAGATGGTCGAATTTGGGTAATGTTTATGCCACCCAATGTTACGCCGTTGATACAACCGATGGACCAGAACGCCATCCGGTTAACAAAGCTCCATTACCGCAATAGCTTACTGAGTGACATAATGCGTTCGAACTCTAGGGGCCCAGACATCACCACTGCTCTAAAGGAAATCAAACTCTTTGATGCCATTGTGCTTCTGGAACGAGCATGGAACAAACTTTCAAGTGAAATGCTTCATAAATGTTGGAGAAACATTTTAATTAATGATCCAGAAGATTTCGATGAGGAGGATGAAGTTCCACTCTCTTTTTTGGTGCAAGATGAAGAAGTGTTGACATTGCAAAATACTTTAAGGATGGTAAACTGCGTTTTCCCAGAGGTAAGTCACTTCGTTAAAACGCATCTGTTTCGGAAATGCATTTTTCTTTCTCTTCAGCGTCGTACTACCATCGCAGATATAGAAACTTGGAACAATATTGAAACTAATTTAGAAGAACAAGCTTACTGCAACACCGTTGAAGTCAGTTCTGAAAGTGAAGATGAGCAAGGTGATGGCAGCAATAATGTTGGAGATCCAATAAAACACGTTGACGCTGCCAGTTCTTTGTCGAATGTGTTACAATGGGGACAACAAGTTAATATTGATATGGCTGATATGTTCACTTTGAGGCGGCTTCAAGAAAAAGCTTTACAATTGAAATCTCAACTTGAAGTAAGACAAAGTCTAATAAGTGATTTCTTTTCTTCAAACTAATTTTCAAAATTTGTATACTATAATGGCAGGACCATTCAATTTATCATTATCAATAAAAACATATTAATAAATAAATTAATAAATCAACCACTTACTTAAATTTTTTTGAATGGAAAAGTCGATCGATATAACGAACGCTCTCGATATAGAGAATGACCTCGAACATTATATCATTCGTTATACTGGACGTCCACTGTAATGTTGAAAAAAAAGTGAAAAAGTTCAACTTCATGCGATGTGAAAAACTAATCATTTTGTAATATAATTTCATGTTTTGCATACAAATTACTGTTTTACTTTAAATTACTTAAATCTACACATAACTTATCTTGCCCTTTTTGAAGCCTTAACAAATGTCTTAAAGATAAGTTTTCGACTTAAGTAGAATAGAAAACTAGATACAGCAATTTTTCAGATTTAACTAAATAGCTTCATCTAATATTCCCGGAATAAGATACTTTACTGAATTATATATTCTGCAGCCCTGTTATTTCAAAAGTATTTTCTTTTGATGCATGCGGTTGTAGTTGGTAGTTTAATCGAAGAAGTTTGTTCCGGTTTCAAGAATTAAAATGACATTAGATGCTTTCGATTATTTCGAATATATTAATAAGGGAACAACTCTTGACAGTCGAATTCTAGGTAATGCAGTCTGATCAGTTCAGTTCACGAAGGGGCTAGAGAAATTTTGAACCACCGTGCCTAGTAAGCTCAAAGAATTATTAGAATTCAGAAACGCCAACATTTATCAGGAAATTTCTTGCTTTTGAACGTCTATTTCGCTTTTTGGGTCAGTTATAGTTTTACCCTAATGAGCACCTGACCCGTGAAGGGTATATTATTAAAACATACCTAGTAGCTTTCGATCTTCTGTGTTTCGAGAATGTTTCTAACAGTCATGTTGAAAATAGGTGTGTCTGGAATCCACGATAACTTCGTATTTTTAGTCATCCATGATGCCTTGTGGGATAGAATTCATCGACTACCTTGCCTTCAGAATTGTTATCCATAAGCGCAATGTAACTTTTTGGAATACAAACATTTCACCTCTATTAGCTCTCCTCTCTAAGAAAAAAAATATCTATCAAATAATTTTTCTTTCGAAAATTTATTGCATCTTTTAAGGAGAATATTGAAAAAGATCCAAATTTATCAATTCGATTTCGTTCACAACAGCTTGGTCTTTGTCCGTCCACTTTATGGAAAATTTAAGGCGTGTATACTGATTGAACATCTAACTCATTGGTCATCTATCTATCTATACTAAAAAAATGTCGAATGATATTCCTAGCAGTATGCAATACCTTGGTTCAACTTTTTCTGATCTTCCGACTACATATTTGCAATTTATTTGCTGATTATATTTTAAATCTAATAATACAATTTTTAATGGCGAGCTATCATTAAGAGATGAATTTGAATTGTTTTCTAACGATTTTAATGTTGAATCGGTTAGTTAAAGATAAAAATGTTTGAGGTCGAAGAAGGTCTGTTGAATTAGAATTGCGACAACAATCCTGGTCCTGATGAAATTCCTCTAATTTCACTGAAAAAAAAGTGCAGTTGCTCTCTCTGAGCCTCTATTTTACATTTTTAAAAGTTCTCTGGCGGGTGGTGAATTTCTTTCAGAGTGGAAAAAATCTTTTATAGCTCCAATCCACAAAAACGGTCTAATGTGGGAAAAATACCGCCTATTTGTAAACTTCCCTGTATACAAAAACTCTTCGAAAAAATTGTGTACGGTAAGTTGACTTTTTTACTTGAAGAACATATTTCTCGGTTTGTTGCAGGAAGATCTACAACGACCAATCTTTCAATTTTGTATATTACCAAATTGTACCAAATTGATATTTTTTACACACACAGTAGGTGACATCAGGTGTACCTCAAGGAAGCCATATTGGTCCACTTCTTTTTCTTTTATTTATCAATGCTATGCCAGATATCTTCTTAAATTATTTTTGACTTTTATTTGCAGGAGATTTAAAATGTACAAATGCATTAAATCAATGGATGAGTGTCTTCTTTTATAAGATGATCTTCATATCATCCGCCGGGGGTGGCCCCGGCACAGTGGAAGTAGTGCTTGACTGCTATCCTGGATGTGTGGGTTCGATCCCCAGTCTAGGCAGCATTCTTTTCTATATTCCCTCAACTGAACGCCACCCCTGGGTTTTAATGAGATAATCAAAACCTTATTTCTCAATCCACTGTGCCAACAAAAATCTATCCTATCCTTCTATTCCTTCTAACATTGCCTAATTTATAAGACCCTAGGTCTTACTGGCATATATATGTTTGTGTTGTTGTTTTAAACTAACGGAATCAGTTATTCTTGAATGTATCTGCATAAATGTCAATATTTTTCGTTTTTTCTCAACTTTTCACCAATTTTCTTCGAATTCAATATTGATAATTGTGTTCTTGAAAGAGTTTTGGAGAAAAAAGAGATGTCAGATGGATCCATGGATCCATGAGCTGTGACAACTGAGTCACCTTCTCAGGAATTAGGGGTAAAAGATAAGATATCGCCTTGAAGAACCAGCTCTCCACAAATTTTTATTATTTGATATGTTTTTTGGGAATACCTGAAGTTGCTAGTCTACGCTGACAAACCAACAACAATAGGCGCATTGAAAGTCAATATTATTCGTGTTCTTGGAAAAATACGCCCATGCTTGAAAAAGTGATTGAAAACACTGTGTTCCTTGGGTGACATTCATCTGATTGATCCATGGTGGGCATAAGGCACATACTCGAAGTTGTGTTTAAAAAACGTATTGTAGAATGTATTCTCTCGATTGAAAAATAAACGAGTGGCTATTGAATGAAACTTGTTTGTTCTAAATCAAAGTAAGTACTGGATTTAAAAAAAAAACACCCTGTACACGTATCTAATATTCTGCTACAATTTTAATAAACTACCAACGCTGCTGTTTCGTCTATTTATCTGATACTTGTTGATCTTCAATCGCGATATATTTATATTTTTTTTTTATCAAAAGCATCCCACTTACAAAAAATCACACCTATGTACATTATGTTCTAAGAATATTTAATCCTCGACCTCCGTATAGATCGAGAGTATTTCATACAGAAATATCTCATTCAACATTTGATCTAAAAAAAAAACAAAAACCAATTGTTTAACGATAGGCGACAGTACGCCGCCGCCGCCAATAATGCCTGTCACATACATTAACGCCTCTGATCAGTATCAGGCACCAGCAGTCAGTTCCTAACTAGTGCCCCGCCAACATGAAAAACCTATAATCTGCCAAGTCGCCAATTCTTTACTACCTTCTCGTATAGGTACATTACATACTACAAGTCCGTAACTATAATTATTATACTTTGAATTTCACTCTGGATTAAGATATATATACACTTCTCGAATATTGATGATAAATTCAGACTTTTGTTGACACGACCGCGACATCCGTCTTGAACTTTATCGGTTTCAGATGTTTTTTCGACGACGACAAAGTGATCTACGGTTGTATTACACTACTTATTCAGTGATTTTGTCATTAATTATTAAGGTAATTCATCACCAAAGTAGTGAGTTACCATAAACATTGTTAGCCCCAAAGTTCGATGATAGTCTATACGAAATTTCAGGGCCATTTATTGACAAACAAAAAACAAAGCGAAAACAAACTTATATGCGATTTGCGCACTTTGCTATGCAAGAAGTTCACTATAGCAGATGTCAACCCACGCCGTGGTCAATTATCCATTGGATAGGTATAGACTTGGCGATACCACGCAAGTGTGATTAATTTATTATTATTTTTATTGTAACACATCCGCCTTGGGTATATACCTACATAGGTATATAGAAATCATGAAACAATCGTGGGATATGAGCCTTATAGCCGAAAGGATCGTTTCTTTACTAAAATCTATGTATAGTAGGTATATTGTTTCAAACTATACAAGACAGCGGAAGCTTACAAATGGTCAATATTTTTCTAGACGCGTGCGCGCGCAAAACATCTACTTCTGGTTTGTGTGTACACGATGTATGTAGGTGTTATAGAATCTCACCAAATATGGTATTAGATTTTGTTTTTTTTTTCTTCTTTTTTAAGAACATGAATCTGCATTGAATTGTATTGCTGGCATAAAAGTAACTTAAGAAGGTAATGTTAGACTGCGCAAACATTTTTGTGGTCACCATCACTATCACCACCACCGAGCCGCGAGGCGACGCACCGCTCTGTCCGCCTATGCAACTTTAGGATTTTGTATCAATTTGTGGTTTTCCAAAGCAGTCATCTGGTGATTCCAGGGAATGGATATGCATACATGGTTATGTTTGGGATATTTGCGGCAAGTGTTTGCGAGGTATATGGGCATATTCTAAGCTGTCTCACACGTATAAAGATAGATTTTTTCATTTGTGAATATGTATATATAGGATAAAAGGAACAAGGTGGTCTATTTTGATAAAATAAAAATAAAGAGATGATAGTTATTTTTTTTTTTTTTCCTATTCATCGAAATTTGCATAATTGTGTTGTAAAAATGAAGAAAGATTTTCGTAGATTTTGGTAAGAATTTCTACTTGGTGCTGTTTTTTCTAAGAACCGTCAAGGTAAAAAATCAACGTATAAACAAAAAAAGCCAAATGAAAAAAGCCTATAAATATTTACTACTAACAAAAATTAGAAAATTATGTAGAATACTTAACAGCTCTATTCTGACAAACTTCATTGATATTTCGCAAGTCACAACAATTTCATAATTGATGAGGAAATATTGATTTTGTGAAGTTTTCGTATTCTGGTAGCACCGTCACAACTTGTGAGCCTCAGAAATTATGATCTCGTTTTGAGAAGCTCATACGCCGCACCGTTGCCCCATTAGAAATATTTGAGGAAATGTCCATTAGAAATATTTGAGGCAATGTCAATTTCAATGGCAATTTATTGCACATGGGTGGGCCTTCCATTGCAAAGTAATTTTATTTGTCGAATATCAGTATAGAAATTTCAGCCACTGACAAAATTTTTTTTGGCTTTTTGGACGCATTCATATAATAATTGCCTTTTTTTTAACTTTTGGTTTTGAAAAAGTAGAGCTCTTATCTACATTATCGACGAAATTGAACTGACAGCTGAGTGTAAATAGATGAAGGTATCAAAATAAACCGTATATTTACTTGCCAAACCTTCGTATGTTTCACCCTCCAGAACCAATATGTTTATATCGTTATTTTTGTAATTTTATTTTGCGTTCATGATTCATGCATGGCCACTGTTGCCATTTTAATTTCTAATACTCATATTTGACTGAATTTAATGGCTATGAACTGTAAATAAAATACAAAACGAGCCAACAGCTTTTTTGACTGCATTCAATTTCCACCTATAATTATTTAAAAAAGTTCTTTTTGAAATACAATTTACAATAACTTCAGTGTAAACTATTTTACTACAATCAACTGACATTTGACAGTTAAAAGCAGTCAAAGTGACAGACTGATGTTTCATATTCAATTTGGTTTTGAACTTTCTTTACATTCACTATTTTTGCAAAAAATTTTTTTTTTTTTTTTATTAATATTTCCTATTTTGATATTTTATAATTTTACTACATAGAGACATTTTTTCTTATGATTGGCTATTTTTGTAATGGATTAGAAAGAAACAAATCAAGTCAAGTTCACATTTGAATTGGAATTTGAAAATAAAAATATCAGCTTGTATGATAAGGTTTGGCATCTTTATATGGAGTAACTTTGATTGTGTGTGACAATAATTGCGCATTTAACATTTCGGAAGGTTTCTTTTCGTTCATTAGCTTACAACAACTTCCTACCACTAGTCTTAGTGTTTTAAAAAGTGAAATTACTCCCTCTTGCTGAACCATAGAATCTTACTTATTATATACTTAATTCTTGACAAGTGACAGTTTCTGTTATTATTTAGGGGTATCATAGATAATGTTTAGATTTGATAAACGAAATGCTTTAAATGGATTTTAAATAAACTGTGCGGCGGCGATATTGATAGAGGCGTGTTATTCTTCATAACAATAATTAGATTACAAATGAAGGAGGAACTTTCCATAAAATATTAAAGAAACTAATCAATACGCTATCGATTTTCTTGTGTGTTCACTATGGCGTATGTGGAACATAAATTTCTTTGAAATTTTAACTTATATTTCTGTCTCTTTGTATGAATTTTGTTGTCTTTTCCTTACAAATTAAGCAATCAATTTCAAACCAAAAATTTAAAATATAGCTAAGTGCTTTATGTTTTCCTGTCTTAAGCTCATTCAGAAGTTATTTGGTTTGAGCCTTTTCTACATACAAAAACTATAATTTTATAGAGCCTTGCCGCAAATTTCTATATTGTGTGGTTACTGAGAAAAGGACTGTCAGGTTAACTTTACAATGCTGTTGGCGATTTAATTTAATTTTTTTTAAAATAAAGCTTCATAATTTCAACCAGGTCTTTTCTTGAGCTCCAAAAACTCAAAAAATTGCAAGATCATAGTTTGCTCGGTTCCTATAAAATAGTACTGTCATACTACTTCAGATGACCACTTCAAAATTTTGGACAAAGCTTCTTCTGAACTGTAAACAAAATGCAAATTGCAAGCTTGCCCGGTTGGTGAAAAAACAGCATTTCAATGTGAAGTTAGCAGTACACTTTATTATACCCACTATTTGATGAACTGCAAAATGCGTAACAGAAATGCAAAACAAAATAATAAAAATTCATGTCGTAGTCGCAGCATTAGTTTAAGGGAAAATTGTTATTCTTACCTCACAGACTTTAAGGTATAAGCATTGATAAACCATCCATTTATAAACATTTTTGACAGAAATAAACAATTGGGAACCATCGCTAATTATAATGTAAACAAATCTATAAAAATCCACGCAATTTAAAACCTTTGCGAAAAATCAAAGATTTTAGACAAAAACAAACTTTCCATCATGTCAAAGTTTTCGAGGTCCCAATAAGGTATCTCCAAAAATCACCACTTACTGAAAAAGGAAATACTAGATCTCTCCCACATTGAATTAATAATGACTCAATGACTTCTTTGTCATTTTAGATTATTTAGAAATCGATACTTTAGGACTGACCTACCTTATCGTAAAATAGCACACAGTTCTCAATCTTTATAAATATATGAATGAATAATCTCTGATCTCATTGAGTATGGTAACTCCCCCACAGTTTAATAATTTGATTGTCTGAAAGGAGGTCATTGGCACTTTTTCGAGATGATTCCAAAAAATCATCAAGTATTATTAATTAGAAATTAGGAATTCACATCAATTTTAATTAAGGTAACTACAATTTGCAATATTCTTGCAAAATCTAGCTCATCGTAATTTAAATCTTTCCAAATCAATATAATTACAACTGTTCGTCTTTAGATGAGTTTGCAATTAAGAATTCTTTTGAAAAGATATATTTTTCTTTTTAAAATGATTCCTCACAATATTTTTCTATCTAAAGATCTATGCTAAAAACAAGTCAATGAACTATCACCTAAAAAAAAACAAAAAAAAAAAACAAACCACTACAAAAGTCCGTTTATTAAATGACCGGCTTTGACCAAATATAGAACTTAAGCATAATTTTTTATTCTTCAATCTTTACTAAAGATATAGATTTGCTTTTTATAGTATTGTTTTTTTTTTTTTTTTTGATAATAATTTAAGATTTGTTTGTTTCGAATAATTAGCAGAATATTTATGTTTCATTTTGACCTCCCATTACGAATTGAAAAACAAATAATTACGTAATGGCCAAAGATAAAATCTCTGATTATTGCTTCTTAAGTTTTGATGCTCCACTTGGAGGATTAATGATTTCGCTTATCTTTCTCCAAACTGTAAATAGTAGCTTAATAGTAATCCATGTAAATAGTACTAACAAAGTCCATAAGATTAAGAGAATATCTAAGGAATTAGCTTGAAAGATATTCAACTTCGATGCTGGTGATTCAAGATGGACAGGATTTGGATTACGTAGAAGATATTCTGTCCACCAAACTGCAGTATCTAAAGGCTGCATAGGTCTATCACGGAACTGAGATGAAATTTGTCTAACTTTGGCTCTGATTTGAGGGTTTTCCACAACATTTATGATGGCATTGCGTAGGTCATCGGTAGTCATGGTTCGAAAGTCAAGTTCTACTGCTATGCCTGATAGAATTGATCTTTGTATATTCTAAGCAAAAAATAAATGTTTATAAATCAATGTTAACAAACAATTTTTTTTTTTTTTTTTGTAAATAAAATAAATTTACTCTGTGTTGATCGAAGTACAATGGAACTCCAATCATAGGAACACCTCGCCAAATAGATTCGTGTGTGCTTAGAGCTCCACAGTGTGTAACAAAAGCCTTGATCTTCGGATGAGCTTGAAAGAAAAATTATTATTCTTTTTATTGTTTGCCAAATAGTAAGAAAATGAGTAAAACGACACTAAATGACTACATTTACATCGTTAGGAAAATTGAACTTGAAATCAAAAGTTTTTTCTAAGGTTAGAAGAAAAAGCTAATTATGGTTAAGTAAGGTTGGGTTACGTTTACGTGGAATCTACGAAACTTTCTTCTTACTCGTTGCACTACTCAGAGCTTCTTACGAAGCACGCGAGGCTGTTAACACCATGATTAACCAGATCACTATAGGATTATTTTAGTAGAATTCCTGGTTCTGGGTTTAATTGAGTTGAAATTAATTGCAGGATTTACTAATTTTGATTTAACTCAGAGTTAATTTAGGCACTTATAAACTAAACCTTAGTTTTAAATTTATTTGCTAAATTTAAGCACTCTAAAAACTAACACACAATTTTTAAATCTACGCTTAAATCTAAAAATAGATTGTTGCTTTCAATAGTAACAAACTTGACAACAAACTCAATGTCCTAACCTTATAACCACAAAGGACGA
The DNA here is from genome assembly GCA_929447395.1 of Epistrophe grossulariae. Lineage (NCBI taxonomy): Eukaryota > Metazoa > Arthropoda > Insecta > Diptera > Syrphidae > Epistrophe > Epistrophe grossulariae. The sequence goes on from OV839568.1 coordinate 105,341,612, forward strand.
TTAAATTTTATAGAATTTTTTTCAATTTAGTGAAAATTAAGCTAAAATCACTAGACAAGTGTCAGTTCCTATAAGATATAAGAAACGGAAAAAAAACAAACAACTCTCAATTACGCTTAATAAAACTTATTTCAAAGTAGCGAACAAAGAAGAAAGTTTTTTGTTTTGTAACGAAGAATCGCTCAACATGTTACTGGGGTGGAATCGGTTAAGGTGATAAGTCATTGTCACATCAATCATTGTCATTCAGTTTTGAGGTAAGGTGATTCAACTTAATTCAATTTAATACTTTTCAATGACATTTGTCAAAAACATGGTTGCCATAGTGAATTTTTCAAATATATGTAATGATTTATTGAAATTATAGAACGCGATATATCATCGTTTTCTGAACTTTAGTAACCTTTTTTTGGTCACAGTTTATTTTTGTTTGTATATAATGAATAGTTAAACAGAGAAAAAGTTGTACAATTTTTGTAGGCTAGTGGTAACTCTAGTCGTACTGCAGCAGAAAAGTCAAATTTGTTGGGAAATGACAATCCCACTTTTGCTGTGATAACGCTTTAGCTCTTGCTCAAATATGATTTCATCTTAAACAGACTAAATTGGTTGACTGTGACTGTTACTTATCGCAAATCACCTTACACGATTCCACCTCTGGATTATATATCATTTTTCATGTAAAGCTCCCCATCTCACTTCCTTACAGTACTTCTCTAACAGGTTAATTAGTAAATAATACTTGTCTGCTAGACCAGATATGACATAATACCAGCTGAACTGCAAATGAATTCAGATGTAACTTCTGAAGGTAATCCTTAATACATGCTTTGAACAATTCCACATTCTTCTATTGAAGGAACTGAAGTGACATACCTTTCCTTAATTAAGGAGTACATAATACTTTGGGAAAACAAAATTCGGTTCATTTATAAAAGAACATGAAATTTTGTTCTTGTGTACAACTTAATACGTTTGTTACCAGCTTAAGGTCGCAAACCAGCACCTTTGCTTCAAACCACAATTCTGCAGTTACATAATAATTCATCCTTAAATTTTTGAAGAAGTCTTTGTTAAAGTTTTACTTACCTAAAAGATCACTTTGTGGCAAAAATGGCCTGACAAAAATGTTACTTGGAAGTTTCTGTTTTAAATATTTTACATCAAATTTCCAAATGAAGTCATATTGTGGAAGCCCTTTCAAAGCATTAAATATAACTTCGAGCTGTTCCTCTTTGAAATCTGTACTTTTCATATTTGTTCCAAATGACACCAGCACAACACTCTTTCGACTTTGATTAAGAAAATTCTCAAAGTCTGGTGGTAATGGTTTAGAATCTACAACTTGCATACCTCCGATTTCGATAACACTTGGTGGCACAGGCTCGATATAAGTAATAATTGGATGTGAATTAACCATTGATAGTTTGGTGTGTTTTTCCAGTTCAGCTAATGTTGGCATATCTTTGGAAAAGAATGGTCTCATGATTGAATCGATTTTGGGAAAATATATTAACCGACGGTATCTGAGTAAAAATGGTGAAATTTTAAAAGAGCTTACAAAGTTTCACTTTATTATGAATAAAAGTATATACTCACGCTATGTCATAAATAAACAATATGGTATTCTCAAATCTTTGCAAAAAGTTCATTTCTCCAGTAAAATTTGTAGTTAGAAAAGGTACATAGGCTGGATAATTGTGGCTTGACATTCCGTCTATAGTATTCGGAGGATTTAGATAAGCACTCAATCCAATTAAGGGTGGATAATTAAATTTGTGAAGAAATCCCAAGAGCATCGGACCAAGAGTATAATCGTTGAAAATTAAATCAAACTTAAAACTGTCGGGATAGTTTAAAAGCTGTTGCATTCCTTTTGAACGAGATAGTCCAAGACAAGTTTTCCAACCAACATCATAAAACAACGAAATCGAACCGAATGGTGTTATGTCAATAAAGCTTGTAATGTCGAACTTGAATTCACTGTCATACATTGAATAGCCTTTTTCTAAATGAATATAATGCAGATTCGGAGGCAGTTTTTCATGAGGTTTTGGCATATCCACTGAAAGAACCGTCACATTATGACCGAGTTCAGCCAGTCTATGGAGAAGAACACTATTCCTAAAATTTGAATCGAAAAATTATCACATTTGGAAAATCGTTAATGCTGTAAAATTTACCAAATATGATGACTTGGAGATGGTACTCCCATTAGTCCTAAAATATTAGCAGAATTTGCAAAATTATTTCCTGCCAAAAGCAGAAATACCACAAGGAAATGTTGCATTTTTGAAAAACTTTTACTCTCTATATTAACTACTTTGAAAAAATGTATTTACACTTCAATATACAAGATCTTTATTCATAAGCTAACAAGGTAGAACTGAAAATTATTTATGTATCGCCCGACCGAGAAGCGTTACTGCATTTTGAAGATTTGCCTTAGGTAATTTTATTTGATTGACGAGATTGCATGTGCAGTTAATTTATTTATTTGAAAGCAATGAAATGCATTTAAAATAATAAACACTGAGTTAATATAAATAATGAGGAAATAAACATTGTGAAGTAATTATGGTATAAGTAGTAGAATGACGACACAACGAAAGAATGACATTTAAATTTTGTCTATGAAGGGATGGTCCTTATCTTCCTTATCTTTGAAAATATACTATAATTTAATAGTTTATAGATTTGTTTACATCAACTTTACACGTGGGTTTCTATCTTTATATTTATTGATTTAAAAAGATTTTAATTTGTAACTATTGCGGTGACTAAGCATTAAAAACTTCATCTAGTGAAGAACTGAAACTATCACTGTATATGTTAGTGTTAAAAAGTACAGTGGAACTAGATGGGTATCGGTTCTAGCCTGACTCTAGGAAGTATTGTTACCACTACATCCTTTGTTTTCACTTGAAGCCATGGTAGCATTACCATATTTCTGGATTATCCCGGACATGTACTATTTTTGGTCTATGCGGGAAAAGTCCGGGATAGTTTTCCTTAATTATCCAGGACTGTCCTCTATTTCACACCAAAAGTGCAAATGAATCAGTAATTGATAGAGGGAAATTGAAAAACAAACAGAAGTTTTGAGCTGTCAAACGTCAAAATAATATTTACGTCACTAAAAATGTCTCTTTTCAAAAACTAGAGATGAAGTAATTTTTCAGAAATCAGGCTTCGAACAATAAAAAAAAGAATGGAATCCACAATACTGGAGCCTCTTCACATAAAACGAAAACGATCGAACGATATCGTTTCGAAGATAGCTATCTTTATTTTTCTCTAAAGATATGATAGAGATAGCAATGGTCGAAACGTTATCGTTCGATCGATTTCGTTTTACGTGATGAGGTCTCTGGATCCTCAGTGATTCGCAGTGCAGTGCGCTTTTTCCTTTAACCCATTTGTTGTGAAAAGAAAAGAGAACACTGTACTAAGAATCACTGCGGATCCATTATTGCAGATTCCATAATCGACATGATTGTCTTTCAAATTTGTTCTTCAGCTTAAACACAATTTTTCCAGCTAAAGTAAGGCCAGAGACATTTTATTCTTTATGTTTAAGCTGTTAGTTTTTGGTCTCTGATTTTTCGTTGAAAGATCGGTTTCTATTTAAAAAGTTGTATTTTTTCTATGAACATCGATATTTATCTCAGAATTTAATGACCAGGGTAGCCCCTGGTTCTGTGAAAAAAATGAAATGATAAGTTTCTTATCACGAGATTTTTCATACGACTATTTCATTTTATTATTACATTTTGCCCAGAAAGCTGACTCTCAATGCGATTTTAAAATAATCAACTGATTTTGTGCTGAATGTGCGCTGAATGAAAAAAAAAATATAATTCGAAAGAAGTGTTTCGATTATTTACGCAAAGGATGGTAAACATTTAAAGATTATTTCAAGTTAACTTTATTCAAAAGAATGCAATTGTCTTTCTTTTTTTTTTAATTCACAAATAATCTTTAGGTACTTTGAGAAAATGGGTATCTTTATTCATTCATAGAATCTGCAACAACTCTGAAAGAATTGAGTACCTAAGTATTGAAGTATTAAATACAAAAACTTTATACCTTGAGATTACTGTGTGTGGAACATCATTTTTCGTAGGTTTTGTATTCATCTGCCAATGACAGAGACATTGCCTTCAATATGGAATCCAAAATGCAACAATTGACGTACAAATATTATCGACAAAAATTTAAAAACATTAACCTGTCAAAAGTAAATTTTGTTCATGTTGCTAGTATTTTTTTTTTACCTCTTAAATTATATCACCAGACTTTATCCTATGATACAATTTTGGCAGAAGTTTTCACGAACCAGAATCGCAAAATGAGATCTATCACTGAAAAATGAAAAGACTTTGTTCAGAAAAAAGAAGTAAAGTTTGTAAACATTGAACCAAAATGCTATAAGAACCAACCTTTTAGTGATTTAAAAAAAAAACATTTTTGTTTTTATACGTAGGTATGTATGTATGTAGGTACTAAATATTAGTTTGAAAAAGATCAAATTACTTTTTCTGTTTTTTGAAAATCGACTATTTTTGTTTTAAAGATTACGAAAAGTAGGTTTTCAATGATTGGTACTTCTTCTTTAAATTTAATGGCGCAAAATTTTAAACATTTTAACGCGGCTCTAAATCTACTTTAAAATGGGAGTCGGCTCTTAATAATAACTTTAGAATGAGAGGCGGCTCTTTGTAAATTTTAAACGACATAAAGTATACTTTAGCGTTAAAGAGGTCTTCTAACTTTAAAACCAGCAAAACGCTTCTCTATCTTTTTAAAGTATGCTTTATCTGTGGGAAATTATCACTTTGAGTGTGAGTTACACAAAAACAAATGCATCCACACAGGGAAGGCGTGCAGTTAGATAGCTAAATGCACCAAAAGGCATTTTGATCTGTTTTGTTTTAGGATTGTTTTGAAATTTTAAATCGTTAAAATAGTAAAAAAGCTTAGTAAATTAGAGAAACAAGTAATATAAAAGTAATTAAAGTGATTACATGCAATACAAAAATGTACAAAAATAGAAAACTACACGCGGTGCTGCGTTAAATACTAAACCTATATTTAAAAACACCTATAACAAGCAGTGTAATTTTTGTTCATTTCACAGGTAAGCTGTATCTCATATTCCACAAAAAGTAAGTAAAATTACTCTGCACTACGGGCGCTCAATGGATTTGAGCGCCTTGCCATCACCAACAAAAACTAATGCTACCCTGGACGAGAATTTCAATTTTCACAGATGGGGTTCAGCTAATTCCCGTGATTGAAGTGTATTTTTATTTTCAAATAATTTGCTTTTTTAAAGAAAAATGCTACGAAATATCAATTGAAAAGTGTTCTCAGATAATGTATTAGCCTAAAAAACATCACTTCACATTACTTTATGTGGAATATGAGACACAATCAGCCCGTGAGAAGAAAAATTTGAAAACTCCATATTATAGGTGTTTTTACACGATTTAACGCAGCACCTCATGTTGTTTTGTTTTTTTTTTATAAAATATTGCAATTATTCACTATGTTAACTTTTATTTCACTTTTTTATTTTGTATTTTCACTATTTTAACTCGAAATTTAAATCTCGAAACACTTTCCTATAGCTCGGCAAAATTACAGATTGGGTTCTTTTTGTTTTTTTTTTTAATTTTTCGTTCTGTTTGATTTATTCAGCTGTCAAAATTAGGCGTGTTTCACAAAAGTTTGCTGACGTTTTGTTAAACACGTTCTTTAGTTAGAAGAATTGTTTAAAGTGTTTAGAATTAAGAAAAATTTAAACAAGAATTTTTAAATAAAGGGCTATTTTAACTAGAGTCGGGTTTATTACTTAAACGAGAACTGTTTAAAATTTTGCGCCAATATATTTTCAAAATTCATGTAAATTTTAAAGTCGATTGGTCGAACCGTTTTCTTTTTTATAAAAAAAAAAATTAAGGATCATATTAATTGCTTTTTAAGGCTCAATTAATGTTTATTTTGTTCGTTATTTTTCTTACAACTTTAAATAATTACAAAATTGTGAATTTTGTATATACATATATAAAGCTATATATATACAAATATATTTCGCTGAGAAAATTCAGCGAAACGTCGGGAAAAAATGTATGTATTTGTTTTTAATTACATAATTCAATAATTTCACCCAAAAAGCTCGGCCTTTTTAAAAATGAATGTACAAAGAATTGGTCACAAATATAAACCTATAACTTTACTTTAAATAAAGTAAATATATTGGAAAAGAAACTATAAAATTCAAGAAAACTTTTAACAAAACCTCCAAAAAGGAATTATGAAAACAAAACAATTCGGAATTTTACCAATGTTATTGAAAAATTCAGAATTCTAAAATTTGAATCTATAACCGAATTTAGAAAAACAAAACTGTGCACGATTTTATTTCACAGTAAACAACTGCTCAATACAAAACATCTAACGATCATTTCTCCACAACTATGTACGAAAATGGCGAACGATATATTATGGCTTGATTTGGGCTATTAAATGTATGAAATATTGAAATATTGTGGACGACGAGAGAGAAACGGTAGACAACTGATTAGTTTTAAAGGTGGACAAAAACTAACTTTATTTTATTATAAAATGTTATATGCATGTTAAAGTACAATTCTTTTGTATATAATTTACAGTGTTGCATGTGCATGATCATACGATTTATTTAAATAGGTACATACTTAATAATATAGATGTAAATATAATTCTTAGAATATATAATTAATAGATTATATAATATTTTCAAATAATAAGGTAAAATTGATGATGTTTGTTTTTAAAGGATTTGTGAATACACAATTAAAGCCTACATTTAACTCTAGATGCTTGAACTATGCCCACCGGCGGCGGCGGCGTGATGCCCTAACCTCCTTACTGAAAATGAGTTTCAAAATGAATTCATTGAAACAACACAGAACACGTAAAGGCTAAATGGAAACACAAAAAATCGACTTAAATTTAAAAAAAAATCAATGGCAACACTTACAAAATCAAATTATAAAATTCTTCTTTTTAAAATAAATTGTTTGAGTGAATAGTTTTAGAAAAATTAAATTTCAAAGTCAAAATTTTGAAGAAAAAGAAACGAAGAAAAACTGGTTGGATTTCTTGCTTTAAAAAAAGGTTAAAGGTTGATTTTGAATACTTCTTTTATAATTCAAGTCGATTTTTTTGGGAAAGAGATCCCCCTCCCATACGATTTTTTTTTTCTAATCTCGACTCAACCTACAAGCCCAAGCCTTTGTTCGCATCTTATACATAACACTCTGAATAGAATCAATAAATTGATAAAATAAAAAGAAGAACATAATTTTGACATATAAAGATAAAAATCTACACAAACCATCAAAAATAATGAAATTGAACTGATAAGAAACTTTTGAATAAATTATGTAATACATAATATCTAAGCACATACATTTTATATACATCATTATATACATATGTATAGATACGTATACCGTAAGCATTACCGTAAGTTTTTGATTTTTTTTTTCATTTTCATATTTTTAGTAACCGAACCATCCGATGGAAAGTATATTTTCATCATCTCCCTTTCTTAATAAATTTAACTTTAGATTGATCAATAAAACCTCAATCAACAAGTTTCATTTAAAAATATGTTTTTATACATAAAATAATAATAATATTGAAAGTTCCATTGCCAAACAAATTACATGTACTTGTATACAAACAATATATTAAGTAGATTAGGTAATAGGTATACAAGTATATGACCAAGCATTCTGTACTCTCAGAGTAATGCAATTTAAATTGATTACAAGTAAGGAATAAAATACACGACTAGGTCGTACTTACTTGTTTGTTTGTGTTTTAATATACATTAAAATAAATAAATTGATATTGTGAAAGTTCGTTGAAAGCCATAGACCTTTACAGTAATTTAAAGCTCTTTGATCCAATCTTGGAGATTTATATCAATTAATATTACAATGAAAAATTTGAATGGTCAATAAAAATAATAAATAACTATTTTTGTAAAAACCGATGTACCCAATTGATCTCTTAACCAAAAATTTAAAAAATAATTTTCTAACTAAATACATACATACATATATAAACCACTAATCTTAGCTAGGTTTGATCATATTTTTTTATAAAACCAATGGTTGCCTTATAGAGCAAGTAAAAAATAAACTACACTGATAAAAGGGTATGAGTTCAAAATTAAAACCTTTAAATTAATATTTTTTAATATATTTTCTGGTAAAATACTTTTAAAAAAGGTAAGAGTTATCATATTAAAAACATTTAAGAACTAATGTACATTTTTTTTTATATTTTCTTTTTTTTTTATATTATCTTTGTGTCTGTATCATCCCATAGAACCGTTATTTTTACTATTTTGTTTACGACTTACTGATTGTCATCAAAATTTGTAAATTTGTATATTCCAAAAAACGGTTTAATGAATTTTTTTGAATTAGGTTTTAAGTTTTTTGTTATTAAATATGTACTTAAAAATGGGATAGCAAAAATATGTACTAAAAAATGGGATAGCAAATTTTTTCCTAAAAAAATGAAAATGAAAAAAGGAAATTTTGTATAAATTGATATCGCTCACTGCCTGCAATAATGGCACAACAAATTTTTTTTTTTCGAGATATAAACGATTTAAAATCATGTCTTTCACCAATTAAATTTCTGTTCTTATAAATTATGCAATTATGTGGGATTAAAAAGTATGCGGCGTCCGCCAAAACACTAACGATTAAGCAAACACTGATAGATGTAAAGTAAAAGCACAAAAGCTTCGTAAGTTAAATGGCACTATCTCCATCTCTCGTAATTGAGAAGAAGTATCAATGTGCCGATATTGCAGAAATATATAGGGTTTAATTTTTATCATAACTGCCTCCACAGTTCAAACTTGATTTTTTTTGAGTTGTGGCATTATTGCAGACAGTGAGCGATATGAATGTATGTACCTTAGCTATGTATATTTTATGTAAAGGGTGTTTTTTTTAGACGTGTGGTTTTCAAGAAGAAATAAAACGCATATAATTTAATGTTATGGCCAAGAATTTAGCTTTATTATAAAGATAAGGGTTTGCCATTATGTTTTAAAAATGATTTCGGGCAAGTGGCCGCCGCGGCTGGTAAAATCTCCCATAAAGTGAATGGGCACAGATCCAATTGTTGCGCGCGATGGCGGATGGACTCATTCGGGTCTTTTTCGATAATTTGCTCCACAGCAGCAATAGCGTCTTCGGTGCGCACTGTACGGCGTCTCTGAGGATGCGCATTATAATCCACTAGAGTATAAAAGTGGTGCGAAACCGATCCATGGTTGCTCGAATTACCGCCTCTGCTGGACGAATTACCGACTCTGCTGGGCGATTATGTCGACCGAATATTGGACGCAGCGGAACCGAACCATTATTTTGGTAATAAATTTGCACGATTTGCAAACGTTGTTCAGCAGTAAATCTATTCATTATATGAAATGGCAAACCAAACTGAGCATAAATTAAGTGACAGCTGTCAAAAAGACCAAATCCGAAAAAAGTATTGCCAGATTGAAAACCACACGTCTAAAAAAACACCCTGTATATAAAAAATCATTTTTTTAAGAGAACCGCTCCCACGATTTTTGAACTATAGGACCCGAAGACGAATATTAGTGTGGGCGAGACAGTAGACAAACATTTTATGTGATCATTTCTTATATTATCCTTTATCATGTTTGAAATCTTCATTAAAATCGATTAGGTGGCTCAGACTTTATCAAAATAATCTCCTAAAACAAAGATAAAAAGAAACTCCAAAAAATTGTGTTAGAATATACTCTATATTCGAATTTCTTAAAAAAAAATATTATCTATAAGGTTCATTTAGATTTGAATCCATTTTTAAAAAAAGTAGTAAATTTTTTTCTACAATTCAGCTAATTTTATAAAATTCTTTTATTTGATGAAACAAAATCTTAAAAAAATACCAGAGTTTTCACAAATATGTACTTGTAAACTACAAACAAAAATTAGTCTTGGTGAAACCAAAATAAAGATATTTTACCACAAATGTCCTTTTGTAAATTACAAATATACTTTTGTAATACAAACGTGTTGTGACACGGAATAAATCGATTTTTCAACTAATTTTGTCAAAATTTGCGTGTAAATACAAATTTTTATGTTGGTGAAATAGGCCCCTGATATTAAATTAAAAAAAATCTTTGCATTATTTTATTCAGTGTATACTACATATTCTGCAATAATAATAACAACGATCAAAATAATAATATATGACACTATGTGCAGATAGATTAAATTAAAAAAGTGTTTCACGCTAGATTTCAATTCTAACTTTGACTTTTAAATTAGTCTAGTGCCGGCCTTGTTTACGAATTGATCAAAAAACTCAATGTGTTTTCTATTTTAACTTTTTAAAATGTTTCGTTCATTTGTGGTTTTTATATTTTACATTTTGAACATTTATATTAAAAATGCAAGTGGAGCTAATATTTTAGCATTAATGATGGTTATATCTCCAAGTCATCACATCTGGTATGCTGGACAGAAAATATATTCATACATTTAATACCTAAATCAAATGTATCTTCCATATCACAGGAATAGCGCTCTTACGCACCGACTTGCTGAAATGGGTCACAATGTTACTGTTCTTTCTGTTGATCTACCTAAGCCAAGTGAAAAACTTCCTGCCACCCTACATTATATTCACTTAGAAGAAGGATACTCAATATACAATAGTGATATCAGATTCGATATTAAAGATTATTTTGGTATCAGTACGTTAAAATCTATTCCAATGTTCTACGATGCTTGTGAAGCTCTGCATCATTGTATTGTCCGATGCAAAGGTCTACAGACACTTCTTAATTATCCAGATGATTTTAAATTCGATTTGGTCTTGCATGATTATACTATGGGACCACTTTTACTTGGATTTATGCACAAATTCAAATATCCTCCATTGATTGGAATGAGTGCATTTCACAATCCACCCATAACAATCGATCAGATGTCACATCATTATTTTCCAGCCTATATTCCATATCATTCAACAGTGTATTCAACTGAAATGAATTTCTGGCAAAGACTTGAGAATACTTTACTATTCATCGGTGATACTGCGTAAGTTTTTTTTTTTTAAATTAACAAAATAGGCTGATTTTTGAAAATGACAATTAGGGGTTTTGAATTTTTGCAAAGAGTAGCTGTTTTCTAGTTTGGTGGATCTACAGAATTAAATATGTTTTATAAAGGTAGAAAAATGTGCATCTCATTCCTTATTTAGAGACATTACAAAAAATTTACAAAAATTATTTAGAAAATATAAAATCTAAATTAATTTTTGTAATTAGAGTTGAATTTGATTTGGCAGTTAATCACTTGTGTTTGTTGTTTTCTCATTCTGTTTCTGTCATTAATGTGTTTCTTTGGTAACTGCAACTTCTTGCTACAGTTTGCTACTTGTCGTTTTTGTTCTATAAGATTTGACAGCAAATTGTGCTACGTCGTACGACGTCTTACAACGTTTCCAGTTACCAAACAGTCAGAATAGGTACGTTTCTTTCCCAAAACTGCCTCTTTCTACCCATTTCGACCCAAAGTTCTGTCAAAGTGTATATTATACAGTAAAAATAAAATTGTACTAGAATTGTTAAAAATTGGCAGTTTTGGAAACAGACCTAATAGTTAATACATCAAATATTGACACTTTCAATGGATTTCACTTTGAATGAATTCCATTTGGGTGCGTTCGTAAGCTGTGTACCTAATTTATAATAGAATTTCAGAATTTGGTTGAAATTACTTACTTATTTTTTTTTATTTTTTTTTCATGAAAAAACACGTTGAAAATCTCCAATATCAAATCAATTTGAAATTACTTGATTTTGAAATATGATTTGCAATCAAATTTAGATCCATTTTCAACGATATTACCTCTTCAGCTCTAATTAAAACGTAATATTGAAGCTAAAGATTATAGTTAATTTTTTAAAAAGCACTGTGATAGAGTTATCTCATACTACATTTTAGTTTATTGCAGTATAATTGAATTGATTAGCTATAGACAAATGACATATTTACACAAAACTCTGTAATAAATTACATAGGTAAAAATCTAACGAACAAAGTAATTATTCAGAGGTAATTTCAACCAAATTTTCATAAAGTTGGGTATGAATTTATGTGCAAAGCTTTCGAACATACCCGAGTGAAATCCATTAAAATTGTCAAAATAAGATTGTAAAAAACAGAAAAGGAAAACAATCATGTCGATTGTGGAATCCGCAATACTGGATCCAGAGTGCAGTGCCCTCTTTTCTTTTTACCCATTTGTCGTGAAAAGAGAAGAAAAGAAAAGAAAAAAAAAGAAAAGAAAAGAAAAGAAAAGAAAAGAAAAGAAAAGAAAAGAAAAGAAAAGAAAAGAAAAGAAAAGAAAAGAAAAGAAAAGAAAAGAAAAGAAAAGAAAACACGGTACTGAGAATCACTGCGGACCCAGAATTGTGGATTCCATAAACGACATTAATAAAAACAAGTGATAAACGGAAATCAAATTCAAAATAAACTAAGCTGTCAAATATTTGCAAAATCGGTTTTGCAGGTTTCGAGATATTTGAGCTTGAAGCTAGCAATTAAAAGTTAAAGAAAACAACTTTTTTTTGTAAACAATAGCCCATATTTCCCAAAAATTTTTCATGCAGGAAAATAATATTGATATTAAATAAAAGATCACAAATATATTTAAAATTATAGCAAATTCATTTTTTAAGCTTAAAATATTTTGAAATATATCAAGTCAAAAACTCTTCAAAAATATTTCGTTACTTTTGAGATGAAAACAGTTTTTTTTTTGTCATTTGAGAAATTATTTCATTTCGGCCTCCCAACTATAACAATTTCGTATTTGATTTTTAAGATACCGCCGTTTAATATTTCTACCAAGAGCTGATGCCATGATACGTCCTTTCTTCTCCAAGGACATGCCATATTTAGGAGAGATTTCCAAACGAACTGCAATTTCATTGGTTAATTCGTATCCAGCTGTTAATTACGTCGAACCATTGCCACCTAATGTAATTGAAGTTGGTGGAATGCAAATACAAGATCCTAAGCCACTTCCAAAAGACTTGGATGAATTCATGAATAAATCAAAAAAAGGAACTGTTTTAATTTCCTTCGGAACTAATATTAAAAGTGAAGATTATTCTGAAGAACAAGTTCGTACAATTGTCAAGGCAATTAAATCTTTGCCAAATTACAATTTCTTATGGAAATTTGATGTTAAATATTTGAAGGAAAAATTGCCAGATAATGCTTTAGCGCGATTATTTTTCCCACAAAGAGATATTCTTGGTAAAATATGTAAATTTACAGTTTTTAATATTATGTACTAATAGATGTGTCGTATATTTTTGTTTTCTTTTTAAATCAGCTCATCCTAAAATGAAGGCATTTGTTACACATTGTGGAGGCCTGAGTTCACAAGAGTCGATATGGCGAGGAGTTCCAATGATCGGGGTTCCACTCGTTTTTGATCAGCATAGGGTAAACAATTTTTTTTTTTTTTTGAAAACATTACTTTATTTTTTTTTTTTCATACAGAATCTTCGTAATGCCATGACAGCTGGAGTTGCAGAAAAATTGGATTTCTTCACAATGACCTCAGAAAATTTAAGTAAAACAATCGAAAAAGTCATAGAAAATCCACAAATGCGGAAAAATATTAAAACAGTATCATCTCAATTTCGTGACACACCAATGCGACCATTAGAAACTTCAGTTTGGTGGGTGGAATATATGCTAAGAAATCCTACGCCATCTCATCTCAAATCACCTGCTGAGAAACTTAATATATTCCAAGCAAATTCCATTGATTGTTTGCTATTTATTTTAATTACTTCATTAACAATTATATATATAACAGTAAAATTATTATTATTTGTATTATTTAAATTAATAAGAACTTCGGAAAATGTAAAGCAGAAGAAAAATTAATTTATTTTAATAGGCATGTTCAGGCAAATGAGATCTCGCAGAACTCAGCAATCTCACTTACTTGAACAGGATTCCTCAGCAAAATTTCTCAGCTTTGCTGTCAAAACTCTGAGGAAAAAAAATCTTGGATTCGCTTGCTCACTTTTTGAGTGAGAAAAATCTCTGAAATCTCATTTTTCTGAACACGCCAAATATAAAAAATAAAAATACAATCATTTAAAATTGAATAAAACAATACACTTAAACTATATTTTACATATATAGTTTAACTGCTGGCTAATCTTTTTAGTCTTTTATGTTTGTTTAAATTTTTAAGTTATAAAGTCCAGATAAATTAAAATATCAGACAGTTTAATATTTATAATAGTTTTATTTAAAATAACAAAATAACAATATATGTTTATTGATGTTTTATTTGCTAATCAATATTTTTCAATAAATATCAAAATCATTATTTCAAAAGTTATTATGTTTTAAAATAATTTGTAACAGTATATTTTAAATAGAGTAAGTTAAGTTTACGTTAAGTTAAGTTATTACAGTTCGGCCATCCTGAATTTACAATCGACCTCGATTGTATATACAATAATTATACTAACTTAAGTGTTATTAATAGCATATTCTACTTTATTAAGTTTTTGTCGCCAGTCAGTCTGTTCAGGAGATTCTGCTAACTTTGCCAACATCGCCTTCATATCACGATTGACTCGTTCTACTTGGCCATTCGATTGTGGTGATGCTACAGCTACTTTAATATGCTCAATATTATATTTACTTATAAAACCACTAAATTCTTGAGAGGTAAAACTAGTACCTCGGTCACTTATTATCCTACGGGGACGGCTAAAGTAATCAAAATAGCGCTCAAGAGCATTAATTGCTTCTCTTGTTCCAGGTGCATTTTTGAGGCCGAAAGGCATATAAACATATTCATACTGCCCAAAGGGTGTAACAAAGGCTGTATACTTGATAGATTCTTCAGATATCTTAATATGATGAAATCCATCTTTTAAATCTAACGTTGTAAATATGTTCTTATTGGCAAAATATTCTAAACAATCTTCTATCAATGGCAAAGGGAAATTATCTCTTACTGTGTGTTTATTTAAACCACGATAGTCAACACACATTCGAATTTCCCCATTTTTCTTTCTCACTAATACAAGAGCTGACGCATAGGGTGAGTTACTTTCTCTTATAATACCCTTCTCCAAGAGTATGTCAACTTTTTTCTGAACTTCAATACGTTCAAAATAAGAAATCCGTCGAGGTCGACAGTACATTGGTACGTCTTTTGTTAAATTAATCTTCATACAATAATCTGTTACTTTTTTCTCTACCTCGAATTTCGAAAAGTGTTCGTCGAGAGCAATCCTAATAGCATTTGAATGAGCTGAATCCAAAAACTCATTTATATTTATTTCAAAATTTTGCACATAACAGCCCGTGACTGCACTTATCAATACATCTAAATCAACAAAGTCATTTACTTCTTTTTCAGCTTTTAGTTTAATCAAATCTAATTTCTTTGTATCAAAAATGAGTGGAACTTCTTCAGTCGGAACTTTACAATTTTCGATTTCAATCATATCATCTAAGTGGGGTTCACAACTACGTTCTACTTTGTTTGGATTTTTTAACAGATCAAAAGACATAAGTGCACTAAGTGTTTCTTTTGATAATTTTACTAATTTATTTTTTATTTCATATTCTTTTAATTTCATTAATAAACCAATATTATAAACTCTTTTTAAACGACATAAGTAAATGTTAAATTTATATAAGGCATCGCGTCCGATTAGCAAAGGTACAACAGATTCGTCATCTGGAAGAACAATAAATTCATGCGCTATTATCTTTCCTCGAAATGTAACTTTACAATTTATTGTGCCGTACATAGATAAATATTTATTACCCATCCCTCGGAATAAGGTTAGCTTCTTCCTTTCTAAGACGAATGGTACCAAGGACTTTCGTATGAAACTACGAGGACTACCAGTATCAAAAAGAGAAAGACAAGACTTTGTCTTAGTGCACTTATTTCGTTGATCAAAGAAGGCAACACTTACCAATTGGAACGCCTTCAACTTCTCTAATAGTGCTTCGCAATCAGTAACAATAACAAATGGTAAACGATCAAGAAAAGTATTAAAGCGTTCCAAAGCATAAACTACTGACAACGTTTCTAGCTCAAAACTTATTAATTGGGACTCTCCGTTGGTAGTCTTTTTGGAAAAGAAAGCGACTGGATGGAACTTATTATCATCTTGCTTTTGCATTAACACAGCACCAAATCCATGTGAACTTGCATCACAATGCAATTCTGTTTCTCGCTTAGGGTCATAAATGGCAAGTATTGGAGATGATATCAACATATTTTTCAATTGTTCAAAGGCTACAGTACACTCTTCTGTCCAAATGAATTTTACATCTTTTTTTAATAAGTTCGTTAACGGTCTAGCAATACATGAAAAACCAGGAACAAAACGGCGAAAATACGAAAAAAGACCGTTACATCTTTGGACTTCTTTAATATTTTGCGGCATCGGGTAGTTGTGAATGGCTTCTAAATGATTATTATTCGGGCGAATTCCATTTCTATTTATGCTATAACCAAGGTATTCAATCTCATTAAATGCAAATTTACATTTCTTCATATTTAATTCTAAACCAGCTTCTCTAAGTAATAGTAATACTTTGTTAAGAATCTCAATATGCATGTTCATGTTATCAGTTGCAATAGAAATATCGTCAAGATAAACAATAACTAAACCTTTATCAATTAATGGCTTTAACGTTAAATAAATATATCTTTGAAAAACAGCGGGTGCATTTTTGAGGCCGAAAGGCATATAAACATATTCATACTGCCCAAAGGGTGTAACAAAGGCTGTATACTTGATAGATTCTTCAGATATCTTAATATGATGAAATCCATCTTTTAAATCTAACGTTGTAAATATGTTCTTATTGGCAAAATATTCTAAACAATCTTCTATCAATGGCAAAGGGAAATTATCTCTTACTGTGTGTTTATTTAAACCACGATAGTCAACACACATTCGAATTTCCCCATTTTTAAATTAGATTTGATTAAACTAAAAGCTGAAAAAGAAGTAAATGACTTTGTTGATTTAGATGTATTGATAAGTGCAGTCACGGGCTGTTATGTGCAAAATTTTGAAATAAATATAAATGAGTTTTTGGATTCAGCTCATTCAAATGCTATTAGGATTGCTCTCGACGAACACTTTTCGAAATTCGAGGTAGAGAAAAAAGTAACAGATTATTGTATGAAGATTAATTTAACAAAAGACGTACCAATGTACTGTCGACCTCGACGGATTTCTTATTTTGAACGTATTGAAGTTCAGAAAAAAGTTGACATACTCTTGGAGAAGGGTATTATAAGAGAAAGTAACTCACCCTATGCGTCAGCTCTTGTATTAGTGAGAAAGAAAAATGGGGAAATTCGAATGTGTGTTGACTATCGTGGTTTAAATAAACACACAGTAAGAGATAATTTCCCTTTGCCATTGATAGAAGATTGTTTAGAATATTTTGCATGTGAGGCAATTTCTTGCATTTCTATTACATACCTTCTGACGGATTCGTTTGACTTCAGAGTACGTGATTTCAAATGTTGAAATACTTCGTTCATTGTATAAACTCGGCCAAATTCTTCTATTATGGCATTCTTCAGATCTTCATATGTATGAACAGCGGTTGTTCGTAAGAATAGCTTTGCTGTGCCACTGAGTATTCTTCGCACACTCACAAATTTGTCACGGTCATTACATCCAAACAGTCCGAAAGCTTCTTCGATGTCTTCAAACCACTTACGAACGTCGTATGTATCGTCACCGTTGAAAGGATGTACCATTGCTTCAAATGCCAAAAAATCAAATTGCTTTGAAGTAATCACACCCAACTGGTCTTTTAGCTCTTGTAACTCCTTTCGCTTACGCAGCAACTCTATTTCTTTATTGATACGGACTAAGTCTTCATCAAGCACTTCATCTTTAGGTCTTCTTTGCACATCTAGATTTTCTGAAAATGAGTTATTTTCATGGCCTCGGTTTTCTTGTGAACATAAGGAATTTTCCCTACGTCGATTATCATCTGGACATAGGGTATCATCAGGGCAGCGGTTTGCATCTTGACATAAGTTTTCTTCTGGATTTTGGTTCGAACATCGGGGATCAGCACTTAAGTTTATATTTGCTCCTCTTTCAATCAATAATTGATCATATATTGGCCTTAATTCAGCCACAGTTGCTGTTTTCTCAAACAGCACATTGGCTGCAGTCAAGGCCTCAATTAAAACTTGACGCTGAATATAAGCCATTTAAATTTTAATGTTTCTTCAAATCGGCTTTTTTTAATTCGTATCCCACTTCTGAGATTATAAAGTCCAGATAAATTAAAATATCAGACAGTTTAATATTTATAATAGTTTTATTTAAAATAACAAAATAACAATATATGTTTATTGATGTTTTATTTGCTAATCAATATTTTTCAATAAATATCAAAATCATTATTTCAAAAGTTATTATGTTTTAAAATAATTTGTAACAGTATATTTTAAATAGAGTAAGTTAAGTTTACGTTAAGTTAAGTTATTACAAAGTAAAAAATTTTTAAATTGACTTCATAAAATTTAACTGAAATATAAAACATTTAAATAGCTTTTAAATTAAAAGATTTCGAATAGTTTTTTATTTGACTTTTGAAAAAATATAAACTGCTCTGTGAGTTACATAAAGATAATTTAAATAAATGTTATTCTGAAAAACGGAAACTTATTTTTTTATGGATTTTATTTTGTAATAATACAAATTCTATATATAATATACATATATACTACTGAAATACATCAGCCAAAGTTCAGTGAAAAGTGAAATATTTTTTTTGTTCTCATTTTTGTACTTAGCGCGTTAGCAGGCGGTTCAATTTTGATATGTATATTTACATAAATGTCAAATACTGTCCACACACTAACAAAAAAACTATGCGAACACTTGAAGCTTTATAAGATCGCTTAGACTGATTTTTTTTTCGGTAAAATCTTATCACTTAAGCAACTACACAACCTCAACAAACTACAAATTCATCAATTTGGCAAAAAATGATTTTTGTTTGAATCTTATCTTCAAAATATAAAAGCATACATCGACTTTGTACTAGCCTAAGTTAGTGCGGTTAGTGGTGTTTAAAATATAAGTCGTGTTAGTCAAAAATTAAAAATTATATAACAAATTTTTTAAAGACATGAATTTTAAGTCAACTCTTTTTATATTCCTCTGGGCTTGGTGTGGTTCTTTTGTAGATGGAGCAAATATCTTAGCACTTATGCCAATTGTATCGCCGAGTCACTATCTTTGGTTAGTTTAATTCAAAAATAGATACATGGTTTAAAATTTTATTGAAATATTTTATTTGTTTTATTAGGAATAGTGTGCTATTACATAGACTTGGTGAACTAGGTCACAATGTTACAGTTTTATCGGTTGATATACCCAAAGCAAATGAGAAAATACCTCCAAACGTTCATTATATTCATTTAGAAAAAGGATACTCAATCTACAGCGAAGATAATGTTAAATTGGAAATAAATGAATTAATAAATGTTGGACCACTCCAGACGGTTCGGATGTTTAATGATGCGGTTATTATAATGGCTCAAGTTGTTTTCCAATCAAAAGGCTTTCAAACACTCCTCGATTATCCGGATGATTTTAAGTTTGATTTAGTTATACATGATTACACAATGGGACCATTTCTACTTGGATTTTTGCATAAGTTCAACTATCCACCAATGGTTGGTGTGAGTCCATTCCCTATGCCACCAACAACAGTAGATTTTATGTCCAATCATTATTTCCCCGCCTATGCACCATATTATTCAACGATGTTCAATTCAGAAATGAACTTTTGGGAACGATTTAAAAATACTCTTTTGTTTATTTATGACACTGGGTAAGTTTTAGTTCTGCAAACAATTTTACTTAAATTTTAATAACAACATCTTTTGTAAAAGTTATCGTCGTTTAGTTTTAACACCTAATCTTGACGCCATGGCACGAAACTATTTCCCCAAGAATGATATGCCATATTTAGGTGATCTCGAAAAACTCACAGCAGTTGTTCTAGTCAATTCACATTCCGCTTTTAACTCTATTGAGCCTCTTCCACCGAATGTCATTGAAGTTGGTGGATTGCAAATACGTGATCCCAAGCCATTGCCAAAGGATTTAGAAGAATTTATGAATAAATCTAATAATGGAGTTGTATTCTTTTCTTTTGGAACCAATATGAAGGGTCAAGATTTCAGCAGCGAACAAGTTCGTACAATTGTGAATGCAATGGCTGAACTGCCCCAGTATGATTTTATGTGGAAGTTCGATGTAAAATATTTAAAAGAAGAAATACCCAAAAATGTTCTTGTTAGATCATTCTATCCACAAAGTGATATTATTGGTAAGATTGCACTTATGCAATTTGGCGCTAGTTTTATTTAAATATGTAAATATTTTTAAATCATTTTTTTTTCAGCTCATCCCAAACTTAAGGCATTTGTTACTCATTGTGGTGGACTCAGTACACATGAAACAGTTTATTATGGAGTTCCCATGGTTGGTGTTCCACTTTTTGTTGATCAACAAAGGGTAAGTTTGTTTTTATTTTTTAATAAATTACTTTTTTAAATTTATTTTTTTCTTTGTTTTAAAGAACTTACAACAGTCTTTGCAAGCTGGAATTGCAGTGAAAATTGATTTTACTACCATGACAACCAAAGACTTAGTTCAAGGCATTAAAAAAGTAATAGAAGATCCAAAAATAAGAGCAAATTCCAAAGCAAAATCAAAACAATTTAGGGATAGACCTATGAAAGCTTTAGATACTGCTGTTTGGTGGGTTGAGTATTTGCTGCGTAATTCAAATTCAGATAATTTGAGATCACCTGCACTGAAACTAAATATATATCAAGCAAATTCCTTGGATTGCCTGTTTGTTTTGTTGTTGATTATAGTTGTGACACTCTATTTATTAATTAAATTGGTGATGATAGTTTGGAGAATATTCTATGTAACCAGTTCGAAAAAAATAAAGAACAATTGATTTTAATTCATTGTCAAAATTTTAAATTATTCAATAGCCATTATTTGATGAGATTATTTAGCCCGCATATCAGATTTATTTTGTTACAATATGTAAACAATAACAACAAAAAAAAGTGATTATAAATACTTTGTTATCGTTTGTTCAAAAAAACCTGATTTGTTATTGCTAATAAAACACTAAAGTTAAAAAAAAAAAGCAAACTTAAATATAAATACAAAAAATGGATTGGGCATACCCAATCTATATGGATAACTATATTTTCAAAATGGAAGGGAAAACTGGTCAAAAGTGAATCACTTTTTATTTCCTGCGCTGTGATGTAACATTTTTAATATAAGACATTGAATCTTTTTTCCGCAGCTTTTTCAATGTTTAGTCTTTATTGTTACCATACAATTTTAAAGCTTTATTAATGTTGAGATAAGGCGAAAAATTATATGAACTTAACCTTTTCATGTGATTCACTGTGTACCATGGGTAAACACAGTGAATAAGTGCATAGTAAACAATGAATCAAGGATTTAAAATCAGTTTATTGATTAAAAAACATTTGTACTATTAATCCATAGGTATACATACATATATTATTTTCCCCTTAAAGCCTAGTACGCTGCTGATGCGAAACGAACATTTCCTGTGATCTCCAAACAGACAACGAAACGCTTGCGAAAACACAACGGAAAATATCCTTGGAGAGTTTCACTTATTCCAAAAACAAAATCAAAAATAAACGCAAAAAATCAGAGAAACCCATGATGTAAGAAAATGACAAACAAAAAAAAACACAAATAAAACTCAAAAGTCATTTTTCCGCACACAATAAATAGTCTGTACAATAATTTCAGTGCGAAAAAGGAGCGGAGACTTATCCAAATAATCTGCTACAATTATAAATTCCGCTCTTCGAACAGCGTACTGTAAAACGAAAAGCAAAATGAAATTTTCCGTTTCTGATTTCGTTGTGTCATTTTTGTATGGGATTTTTCGTTTCGCATCAGCAGCGTACTAGGCTTAAGCTAAAAAACAATAACAAAAGCTCTTTTGGCATTAAAGAGCGTATTTGAAAAATTGACATTGAATGAAACATTTGTATTCTGGAGCCTCAATCAGTGGTTCACTGTGTACCACTTTTAATTGCCTTTTGCATTTTGTCATTTTGCATTGTCATAATTTATAAACTATTAAATGAAAAGAAACAAATCAAAAAAATTATAAATTTATAGGTACAAATATTTAACTAAAATGAAGATACACCATTACACTTTTTTAATAAAAACGAAAACAATATACAAAAAAAGAAATACGTACCGATGCACAAAAACACGAGAAGAACAGACTTCGGCTACGGGATCGCGCAGATCTATGGTTTGATGGAAGGCTCTGGAAAAATGTGTTCTTTTCTCTTTTTCAAATTCTTTTCAAAATAAAAAGAGACAGTGTGTGTGCAAGTTATTCACTGTTCACCTTGATCCATCTTTGACCAGTATCAAAATTTTGGGCAAACTTTCTCAAAGATAAAAGAAGTAAAAGAAAATGCACGTTTTGAGGGCAAATGTTTGCTATTCTGTGCCTACGTTCTGTAACTCTCGCATCAATAAAATCAGTCGACAAACGATGAAAATTGAAACAAATCATGTGAGTTTTGTTCCATTTTTCAACGTTTCTCGACCAATTTTATCGATAAAAATTAATTAAAATTCATACAAAAATGGACTAAAATTTGTAAAACTTATCAATTTAGGGAAGTATATAAACTTTTAAACCACATTTCATAGAAAATTTGATCCTAATCAGGTGAACTGTTTGTGGAAAAATCATTCTATGGGAAGTGCCATTAATAATTATAACCATTTTCATAATTTTTGTACCAGATAACGTACCTATTAAAATAAACTGATTTTTTTTTTTAAATATGTAGGCATATTTTTGAGGAAAATTGTTGCTAGTTGCTAAAAATAAAATGCACGACTGGGTCGTACAGGATCACACTGTAGTTTTAAAGTCAGAATAATTAAGATCTATTAGTCTGATTTTAAAAGAAATAAATAAGTAATGGGAGGCTATATTTTATGCCACCTGTTAAAAAATATGTTAGTATAAGGTATTATTATGTGAGAATACAAAAATTAACGCGGTGCACATAATGCATGGATGAAACTTACAGTTTAAACTGAAAAATTGGTAAAAAATTTAAAACACATATACCTAATTAGAAATAAACTAATTAAAAAAAATCTGAAATTGTTTTGACACCAACGCTATATAAGCCATCTGATTATACGTTAATTAATCTTAATTCATGAGAAAAAAATTAAAAATCGTTGGAGTGGTTTTCTAAAAAAATAATTTTTTATACATATGTAATTTATATATGATATATTTTTTTAAGAAAAAAATCGGTACCCTTTTTTTTACTATTTATTTATGCGGAGTCAAAAAAGAGATTTTGAAAAAAAATCATTTACACATTTTTGAATAATCGAATTTTCCAAAAATAATTTTGAAAATTTATTTTAAAATTCAAAATTATTATTATTTCTTTGAAAATTTTGGCATGCAATATTGTTCAAAGTTATTAGGAGCTCTTGAGTAAAAAATTTAATTAAAACCGGTTCAACAGGCTATGAGATATTCTGAAACATAAAAAAAATAATTCTATGAGAGATACATACCATTATTAAACGATATATTCAATTCTTTTTTCTAATATTAGCTCCCATATAAATTTTCATCAAAAACTGCTGGGCGCAGTTTCTGAATTATTAAGATCTGAAAAAAAAACAATTTGAAACTTTCTTTAAAAATCCAAAAAAACATTATCCACAAAAAAATTTATCAAAATCAGTTGTTAAAATCGAAAATAAAAAAAAATGGTTCTGTATGGAAGGTACCATTTACAACAATTTTTGGAAATTTTCTTTTTATACAATGGTAGCCGTTTTGTAAAAAATTACAAATTTTTTTTTTAAGTTTTAAGTTTAAGTTTTTAAGAAAAATAAGATTTTCTTTTTTTGCTAAATTATACGGCAAGTACCGTTATTTCTGGTACAAAAAAAAATTAAAAAAAAGTGGCGGGGGAGTACCCAAAAAACGCTATATAGCAAGTTTGAGGAAAATCGTCCCATCCGCTTAGGCTCAAGCCGAAAGGACAGGACAGGACAGACAGAATTTCGAGACCTAATACTTTGTTTTCATCGTAAATTCGATTTTCAACAAAAACTCGAATTTAATTTTTCTGCGAATCAATAACATGGCATTTAAAGTACCTCTCCCTACATTACATTTACATATCTAGGTAGAGGTATGTAGTATGTACATTCATAATATGTACGTATATATTGCAGGTAAAAACAATTTGTAAGTACCTAAACAAAATTTTATAAATTTGATTTGAATTTCAGGTTTTCATCCAATGTTTTCAAAATTTTCTATTTTATTTATTTAATTTATATTTAAAATATTTTCGTCTAATTTAAATTTTTCTTTGACCATTTTTGCGTGCACAAATTGTAATCATTGTATCCAAAGCTTACGACGCTTTAAGATTTTTATGTTCGAGATTTTTTTTCTAGATTTTTTCAACAAAATTTTTAAGGACTTTTATAGCAAGAGTACCTCTTCGCAAATTTTTTTTCGCACGTCAATGCATTGAAATAGTTTTGTTTTTTTATTTCATGAAATCTTATCTTTTTTATATATAAAGCCTTCTTTGAATGAACAAGTTTATAGTTAGTTCAGTTAGTGCGTTGGACTAAGTCGGTTAGTCGTATTCAGTTAAATAACAAAATTATATTATAATCATTCAGAAACATGAACGGTAGGTCTGTTCGTTTTATAATCCTATTGGCTGGGTGTGATCTCCTTGTACGAATAAATGGAGCAAATATTCTAGGATTAATGCCTGTTGTATCACCAAGTCACCATATTTGGTTAGTACAATTATTAAAAAAAAAAAAAAATACTACTAATAATTTTAATTTACTGTGATGCAATTTCTTATTTTTTTTTTTTTTTGGTTCTTAAATTAGGAATAGTGTTCTAATGCACAGACTTGGTGAATTAGGTCACAATGTAACAATTCTATCGGTCGATATACCCAAACCAAATGAGAAAATCCCACCAAACGTTCATTATATTCATTTAGAAAAAGGATACTCAATCTACAATGAAAGTGATGTGAAATTAGATATAAATGAATTCATAAATGTTGGACCATTCAAAGGGATTAGTTTGTTTAATTTTTTTGTCATTACCACGGCTCAAGTTATTTTCGATTCAAAAGGCTTTCAAACACTCCTCGATTACCCAGATGATTTTAAGTTTGATTTAGTTATACATGATTACACAATGGGACCATTTTTACTTGGATTTTCGCATAAATTCAACAATCCACCATCGGTTGGAATAAGTGCATTTCATAATCCACCAATAACTTTGGATTACATGTGCAATCATTTTTTCCCTGCTTACATACCTTTCCATTCAACAATGTTTAAAACTGAAATGGACTTCTGGGAACGACTTGAAAATACTCTTCTCAATATTTACGACACAGGGTAAGTTTCAAAATTTTACATTTTCAGCAAATAAGTATAAATAAATTAATATTCTTTTTCGTTAAAAAGATATCGTCGCTTAGTTATTACGCCTCAGCTTGACGCCATGGCACGAAAATATTTTTCCAAAAAGAACATGCCATATTTAGATGATCTCGCTCAACGCACTGCCATATCTCTAGTCAATTCCCATCCGGCTACCAATTATGTGGAACCTCTTCCTCCAAATGTCATCGAAGTCGGTGGATTGCAGATACTTGATCCCAAACCGCTCCCAAAGGATTTGGAAGAATTTATGAATAAATCAAATAATGGAGTTGTATTGTTTTCTTTTGGAACCAACATGAAGAGTCAAGATTTTGGCGATGAACGAGTCCGTACAATTGTAAATGCAATGGCTGAACTTTCTCAATATAATTTTATGTGGAAGTTCGATGTAAAATATTTAAAAGAGAAAATCCCTAAAAATGTTCTTGTTCGACCATTCTATCCACAAAGAGATGTTCTTGGTAAGACGACTTAAAATTTAGTTCTAATATACATACTATTCGAATATTTTTTTAAAATTATTTACAGCTCATCCCAAATTGAAGGCATTTGTTACTCACTGTGGTGGACTGAGTTCACATGAAGCAACATGGCGGGGAGTTCCAATGGTTGGTGTACCACTTTTTGTCGATCAACATAGGGTAAGTTTGTTTTTTTTTTTTAAATAAATTTGTTTTTAAATTTCTTATGCTTATATTTCCTTATTATTTTAAAGAACTTACAACAATCCATACAAGCTGGAATTGCAGTTAAACTTGATTTTAGGAAAATGACAACCAAAGACTTAGTTGAAGCAATTAAAAAAGTTATTCAAGATCCAAAAATGAGGATAAATGCCAAAGAAAAATCAAAACAATACAAAGATAGACCTATGAAACCTTTGGATACAGCAATTTGGTGGGTTGAGTACATCCTACGTAATCCAAATCCATATCATTTACGATCACCAGCACAGAAGCTTAATATATTCCAGGCAAATTCGTTGGATTGTTTGTTTGTTATTTTATTGGTTATCGTATTGGCATTATATATTTTAGTGAAATTGCTGATGTTTGCTTGGAGATTATTGAATTCAACAAATTCAAAAAAAATTAAGAAAATGAAGAAAAATTAATTTATATACATATTTAAATATCTAAGATAAAACTAATTGCCAAAAATATACAATATAAGTAAAGAGACAGATTAGAGAACTAAAACTTTAATCATAAAATAAATAATATTATATTTCTTATCAAATCCAAATTATCTTGTTCTTCATATTCTATTAAAGTGTCACTTTTAAAGAATGCGTAAAGGAGACTCTTGAATGAGATTTGAGGCGTCTTAATTCTTGAAAAAATTGATAGATTGTTTTTTGACAGTTCCTAATACATGTTTTCAGCTAAGATCTTCGCGTATAATTTATACTCTCAACAGGCCTATAACCTTATCTGATAAAATCATAGTTCTTTAAATTCAGAAGAGAAATAGTTTGATTACCACCGTACAATTGTATTTCTATTCAAATTTCAAAGTTTTTTAGTGGACACG
This sequence comes from Epistrophe grossulariae, assembly GCA_929447395.1. Lineage (NCBI taxonomy): Eukaryota > Metazoa > Arthropoda > Insecta > Diptera > Syrphidae > Epistrophe > Epistrophe grossulariae. The sequence continues at coordinate 105,368,907 of OV839568.1, forward strand.
TTTTTTTCGATTACGATTAATATACATCGGTTTATCAAATATTGTTTTGATAATAAATTAAGCAAATGCAAATCATAAAGTTTAATATCTCCAATAAAAATAATAATAATAAAAATCAATAAGTACACATTCTGGCGCAAACACTATAAATATATAAATTTTTCTGAATATGAAAACTTAATTTCAGTAGACAACTGACTCATTAAATTAAAGTAAATAACTAACTATTTTAATGAGTACGTTCCTAGCCGATCAGTTACCAAATGAATACAAACTGAAATTAGTTTCACGTGGTTTTCCCAAAATAACACGTAAAATTAAACAGAGCTTAATCAATTATTAGGTTGCTGGTTGTTATTTTTAAACACGGTTAATCATGTTAACGAATTCAACAAAATATACATGAATCAATACGAGTTATTTGTGATCACTTTTAAGCTTTACATTAACTTAAGTTATAAATTCTGTTAAATCAACATGCAAATCTAGATAAATTAACTTGGATCTGGTATTATACTGACAATACTTGCCTGTAAAATTAACATGACTCAATGTTTAATTGAACCAGAAGCTGTGTTAATTTCACCAGGGAAAAAATATGAACAACATCACTAGTCAAAGAGCACTGTTAAAACTTGTTGTAGTTTTAACAGTGCTCGTTGACTAGTGATGTTTTGCATGCAACACTTAGTTAAATCAACACGTTGCTTAAAGGAAAACTTAAAATTCAAAAAAACAATTTTTTTAAATTAACAAGATGATCTGCTTAAAAAATGTAAAATCAACAATATTGTCAGGTATTATGAAGTTTCATTTCATACACCAAATTTGCATGAATAATTAAATCAGCGAGATATGCATGTAGATATATTGAAAGTTACAAGAGATCATTTTAAAATAGGACAAATTTTATGGCATATACGGTCATATCAAAATATCCTTCAATATTTTTATTCACACAAATTTCATGTTGCAATAACATGGCATGTTCTTAAATCAACTACAATGCTATCGGAAGTGGTTACATTTTAATATAATATTAAATAAAATCTAATATTCAAGTTTCTGAGTCTTATAGAATTTTAAATGAGAAAGTGCACCTTATAAATATTGATTAAAATTACAGTCCTGCGGAGAGTTGACTTTTTGTTTTCGACATTTAAACTTTTCAATAGTCACGCGTGAGATATGTTTTGATTATTATCAGAGTTTTAACTCGCAGAATTTCAGCACAGTCCGCAGTAGCCTACCCATAAGCAGTAGGATTCTACTTCTGCTTTTATTGGCAGTAATTCTACTGTGGATGTTGTATTTGTAACTTGTTTAGAACCCTACTATACTGTGAATAGCTTTCCCAAAAAAAAACACGACCAATGTTACAAATATATTGAAAAATATATTTTTTTTTTAATTTTTAAAAGTGTCCATTTTTTTTATATTCAAAACTTCAAAAACAGGTTTGCGTTAAATATGGAGCCATTAATATTTTGTAAAAAACAACTGATCAATCAAAAACTCAACAACCAAAAAATGTAAAATTTTTGTGAACTAAAGGCCGTTAATAGCTATATTTTGAATCAATAGGTGTGTTCCTTTACTTTGAAACTTTGTACATTTGTGTGATTTTCTTTACATTTTTTGGATACGATTTTTGATAGACTGTTTTGTAGAAATTCACACAAATGCACAGAGTAAAGGAACTAAGCTAATAATTAAAGAAGGCCAATTAAATAGTGCTGTCTTCTACTTGGCCAATTTAAGTGTCATCTATAGTGCCAACAAAAATGTTATTACAACCTTTTTGCTTGCAAGAATGCAAGTGTCAATTTGACTTATTTCATTTGAAGAAATATATCAAATGGACACGGTTATATGAAAGTACTCACGGAAATCTCAAAAGAGTTGACCGTTATTAAAATCTCGAAAATATTAATCTCAAATGGGAAGCTATGCGGGAGTTACTCTTCAAAATCTATCAGCCAAAAGTACTTTAAATGGTTAAACAGGAAACTTATTTACATTTTTACCTGATGTTGTATTTCTCTCATTGTAAGATTTTAGAATTACTTATTTTAGAAGTTTATTTTGAGTTATTCAATTTTTATATCAATTTGTATCTAAATGCATATATCAGTGTTTTATTAATTTTTTTTTCTTAAGATTTCCGGCATTTCACAAAATTGAAACAGCACTTTCAATTGTAAAAGCAATTATTGTTGATGAAATTTTATAAATGCCCAAGGTAATTTGTCTAAACTTTTTCTAATCAGAGTGACAATGCAATTTTATTTTGCATTTCTTTAAGTATAGCTAGCTGCAGCTTGGTTTATTTACAATGCCTATATTCAGTAAGGAAGTTTAATTGATAAGATATATCAAGAGTACACTTCTGACGTTTATAAAATATAGTAAGAAGGGAAAACAAACGTTTCAATGATTTTTAATCAATCGGTTATATAGCAAACTATGTATACTTAAGGTCTAAAAATATATACTATACATATGTATATTAAGTTTTTTTTAAATGTTAATCAATTTGCTTTTTATCAGTTTTTATTGAATTTCAAAAACTGATAATAGGTAATAATGTGTTTGAAGAAGAATGAAATAATAATAAAAAAAATAAAATTATGTAAATCCTTAATGGCAGGTAGGTTGTAATATGAATGAAAGAATGAATAATATTGGGTATAAGTGCACTTCGATTTTTAGGTTCCCACCTCAAGATCTGGATGAGATAGATCATTCTACAGGTCATCATTCAATTTAGTTTCTTTCTATCTATTGACTTTTCTGATATTTGTGTCTTTGTCATATAAGTAACAACAGAAATGGTATTATATACCATACAAAAACTCTACAACTCTATTTTGAACTTAATATTTTTGATTCATTGACTTCAATTTTATTTGTATAATGGTAACTTATTGAAAGTATTAATGTTGATCTTTATTAATTAACGATCAATTAAAGCAGCACTAATTTAACCTACATGTATAATAATAATAAAATACACCAAATAATCATTTTATATAAAAAAGAAGACATTTGTGTTCCAGCAGTACAGTGACGAATTCATAGCATAGCACACGAAAATTTTCCACACACAATTTGTTCTGTGGAGACTTCTTTAAATAATCTGCTACAGTTATCAATTATCGATTATATCGAACAGCTTAATGCAGAACGAATTTTTATTCGTTTATGATTTTGTTGTGTCGTTTTTGTATTAGATTTTTCGTTTGGCATCAACATCAGGATACTACAGACTTTAAATAAAACATTAAATAAAATTAATGAGTTCTGATGTTTGCTCTATTTTTAATTTATCCTATGCCACTGTTTGCTTCATCTCCTCATTAATATAAAAAGTAACAGAGAACTATAACTGGGTCCATGTTCCTGATTTTATGGTTGATGATTTTGATGAATTGTAATTTGTAAAGAATAAACATATTACAAAAATATGAGATATAAGCATTACAATAACAACACAAGATTCAACTTTGTTTTGAATTTGAATGCATTTTTAACACACACCCTTAGTCTTCAAATGGCGTCAGTAGTGTAAAAAAAAGAAAACGGACAGATAAAAAAAACAAATGGAAAATAGAGATGGTTATATATGTATGTTGTCAATGTAGTCCATGAGTTTTTTTTTATTAACTTCCGATTGGAAGTTATTGTAATTGGTCCGATTTATCGAATAAAAAAATTTGCGATATCTCGACGTTTCGAAGTCCCAAGAATCCAAACCCATCGTTTTTAGAAAGATGTCTGTATGTGTTTGGGTACGTACGTTCGTGATACATTTTATCATTTACTGTATCTCTAGAACGAATAGAAATATTGACTTCAAATATATTTTATTTTACAGATAATAACATCATAAAGTGCAGAAAGGGGTTTCAAAAAATTCAATGAGCTGTTTTCTTGCTATAACAATTCTCGAATATCTCGAGAAAAAGAAATGCCAATGACTTTAACTTAATTTTATTCTACACGACGCACACTGGGACATCTTCATACAAACCAGTGCTCAAAATTCCATTTTTGATTTTTGAGAATGTCAATAAAGTAAAATCGCCAAATCAATATTAATAGTATAACACATGTCATACCTTAGAATTTTCGACTTTATTGAGCTATTGGCCAAGTTACGGTACTTTAAAGTTGACAATTTCAAATTATTTGTCCTTTCTTCTTTCCTTCTGACTTTGTGTTACATTTGTATTTTTGTAAAAGTTAAATTCGTTCGCTTAAAAAAATGTAAAATTTGTCGTTTGTTAATCAAGGTATGTAGATTACAAATAAATTTTTTATTTTTGTGTCCAGTGTTTTTTAGTATATACAAAATATAAACGCAAAAGGCTTTTACTCGCATAAAAATAAAATAATAAAATTTTTAAGACAGTTTTTTTTCGTTTGCGCAGAGTACTTTTAAATCTAAGTACGCAGTATGAAAGAACACCCTTCTGTCATTAAAAATCCGAAGACAGAAGTGAAAGCCGGGTGCGCGAATTTAAATTAACGCTGTTTGAATTCGTGACTGAGCAAACCCATAGTACAAGCGCTGACAGTAGATATTAGAAGTAGATGTATTTATACAATTTTATTTTATTTTAATTTTGCTCACATAAAAACAGCTTTTTCTTTCACAAGGCTTTTCCAAAATTTTTCGTTTTTATAGGACATACTTTGACATGTACTGATTCAACCTTGAAAAACATAGATTTTTCGACAGGTAGTCAATACTTACCCCTTAAAGTAAATAATAATTATTATTTATACACTGTGCATGAAATTAAAAAAATATTGTGCGGAGACACTGTAAACACTATAGTTTTGTTTTTAAAGTTTCTGCGTGGACAGAAAATAGCCAAAGCATTTTTGACTGAGTATATCTATCCAATATGGGATTTCTATGTATGGGCTATTTCTATATTTTTAGTTGTCCGTAGCGTTATGGTTATTGCGTATTGAACAGTCACGCCGAATTCTTGGGAACTACCTCTTGCGAGGAATTGAAAAATCCCCCAGTAGTATCTCTTGTCATGAAAAAGTGCATCTCACCTTAGCCGTTCGGAATCGGCAATAAACTGTAGGTCCCCTTCATTCCTGCAGACACGCACACAGGAATGGTTTTAAAGTTATAAAACACTAGGCTGTGGTTCTTCACGAGCTGTCACGCCACCAATTTTTTTTGAAGAAGTTTTTTCTTTTGTTTCAATTAAATTTAGTAAATTATTTTTATATTATTTTGCAATTTGTTTGACGCAAAAATTCTTTAAAATTTTATTCAACCAACCATTTCTAAGAAATTTTCATCGCCTCTTTAAAATAATTTAAATTCAAAAAGTACCTGCAGGAACCCTATACCTATACTGTAATCAAAGAATTAACCCAAACAAAAGTAATCTCCTGTTACTGTTGATGAGAAAACTGCGGCGAAAGAATATTCAAAATGTCGTTATTAACAAACAAAATTTCTTCATGGAAAGATGTATTGTATATTGTATAAATAATATACTGATAACAGATTTTACTTTGATGATGTAAAACGATGATTTGTTTATTTTGCTATTTTGATAAGCTGCTTACGAAAATACTGACATCTGTATGCTATATTAAGCTATTAGTCGGACCTTGATAGTGAAATTAAAAGCATGAAGGTGATACAAATAATCAGTACACACTCTGGAACAATATCAACAAGAATATGTATGTTTTTAATAGTGTGCATCTGATCATAAATCAATCACTTAGCCAGTATTAATTTACTTATGGAAAATAACGTTCAACTGGTTAACTTAAGAAATTTTAAATATACTATGTACAGAAATAATTCAGAGTGTGGTGTTTAACTATATTCAACAAATTATTTGTTGTTTACGATTTTCCAATGAAGTCAAATATTCATTACTCTACCTAAATTATTTTTTTAACAAACGATATTACGAATATGTAAGTCATGTTCATAACTAACAATGCACATGTAAGGTTGAAAAAGTTTAGAAAGCCGAATAAACGATACAACATAATTTTTCAGACTATAAGAAAAACTCAGTATTTCTAGGAGATGCATCCAATACCAATCCTGGTACCAGGAAACAATTATATTGAAACTTTACCCGGAAGACCTTCCAGTTAACTGCAAAATCATTTTATTGGCTGAAGTCTAACTCCTATATATCACACAATGGGGCATTTTCTTGGCAGCGCAGTTATCTCACAATCTTCCTGGTAAACAAGATGAATATACAAACATTATTCAAATTTTGTAAAACAGCTTTATAATATCTTAAAAAGTCGTGAATGGAATCTTTAATAGAAAAAGTAAATTATTTCTATTCAGTTTCAAATTCTAAATCTTATATTATCCTACTTTGTACTTTAAATGAGCAATAATAATAATTATGTAACGCGGTGGGGTATAAACATTAAAAATTAATGCAGCAACATAACGGCTTTAGTTAAAAGAAATAGAGTATCAATTTGATTTCAATCATCAGATTATTTAAAATAGTTAAATTATATTTCACAATAAGAAACGTACGTGAAGAACATACTAAGAAAACTTTCAAAAAGTACGTATACGTCACAGTTCACGTAGAAATTTGAAATATTTCTGACAAAAATATTTATCCTATGTGAAATGATGGTACACTGTGACGTATACGGACTTTTTTTTTAATTTCCTTAGTATGTTAGTATGTTGAAACGTAAGGTTTCTTATTGTGAAATATAATTTAACTATATTTTTGATAATCTGGCGTGGAATCATGTAAAATGATTTGCAATAAGTGAAAGTCACAATCAACCAATTCAGTCAGTGTAAGATGATATCACATTTGATAGCAAAATAGCTATCACATCAAAAATGTGATTATCATTTTCTAGCAAATTTGAAGTCTAGAGTTACTACCAGTCTACAATAATTATACAACTTTTTCTGAGTCGCTTTCTGAGATATGGGGTAAATCATTTTTTAAAAGGCTAAATCAAAATTTATTGCCTTGGCGATGGATACAAATAATTGCTTCCATTGGCAATACTCAAGGCAATGGCAATAAGCCAATCAATTCATTTCTTCAAATATTGCTAATGGAGCCGCTCGATAATATTAAACATACACTGTCTCTATGCGCGATTCATCAAAAATTCGTGGCGTGAAAAATGAAAATATAAAAAGTTCTTCAACTGCCTGTCAGTAGACTTTGCATTTATTTTCAAGTTCTTATGCATTAAATAATTGAATTGAAAAATTTTCGAAAACAATTGAATATGGCATTTCATTTCGAGTGAAATCGAAAATCGATTTCAATTCGATTTTGTTCACAATGCAAAAAAATTGGAAATACAGTTTTTAGTCTTAAAATACGCAATTTAAATATAAGCGGTATTTTTTTGAAGCTCGTTCCCCCGAGAAATCATAAACGAAAACTTTTGTTCTGCAGGTCGGTGAGTGAAATTGATAATTGTAGCAAATTATTTGAAAAAGTCTTCATCACCCTTTTTTCGCACACAATTAAATGTTCGGAGTCGACTTATGACCTTGTGCCAGTATTTAAGTGTCAAGTAACTAACAGCTTACTTTACTGTTATATATGTTTTGTTATTGCCAGCGTTAGAACCTTACTCCAGTCGGAGTAAATTTACTCCAATTTTAAGAAAGAAAATGAATCTGCTCTGCCACTCCGCTTTTTTTTACATCTACTCCTTTTTTCCACAGTGCGAAAATTAAAAAAAAAATGTATCCAAATTACATGAAAGGAACTGACAGTGCTGTAATATTCAACTTTCTAACCAACTCTGACTCTGAATGTTTGAATCTTAAATTCTGTTCTGTTTTGAAACCAATAGATTTACATATATGGTTTATTTAATTTTTTTTTTTTTTTTGTTAAAAAATATTTATTTTTGTTAAATTGATTTGTTAAAATTTTTGAGATTATCCTTAATTTTGTTTTAATTTCCTATAGTCTAGTTTTCTGTTATTAAAATAGTTGAAAATAACAAAAATCAATTTAACTAAGCAAAAGATAAATATCATAAAGATTGTCCATACAAATATCAGGACATCCAATGAATTTGCTTGGAATATATTAAGTTTGCTGGCAGCTGATTTAAGATGATATGGATTTGGATTCCGTAAAAGATATTCTGTCCACCAAACTGCTAAGTCTAATGGTTTTATTGGTCGATCACTAAATTGCTGAGAACGTATTCGAACATTTTCTGCCATTTTAGGATCTTCAGCAACTTTTTTAATCGTATCTCGAAGAATAGTTGTTGTCATTGTTAAAAAATCTATTTTTTCTGCGACTCCAGCTAACATTGATTGGCGTAAATTCTAGAAAGATATTTATAACAGATGTTTAAATGGATATTAACATTTTTTTTTAAGATTGTTTTACCCTGTGTTGATCGAGAAAGAGTGGTATACCAATCATTGGAACTCCTCGCCATGTGGCTTCTTGAGAGCTTAAACCGCCACAATGTGTAACAAACGCTTTAATTCTTGGGTGAGCTGAATATTTAAAAGAAAAATTGATCAGAAATTGAAAATATTTCTTGTTACTTTCAGGGCTTTTGAGTAAATGACGAATGAAAATTAAAAAAAAAATACTACTTGAGGCATAATCTGTTTGCATGCTTAAAACATTACTTTCAAATTTAAGTCTTACCTAAAATATCTCTCTGAGGAAAAAATGATTGTACTAGAACATTCTCTGGTAGTTTTGTTTTAAGATATTTTTTGTCAAATTTCCACAGAAAATTGTATTCAGGCAATTGAGACATCGCACCTAAAAACACTTTTATTCTTTCTTCACCAAAATCTTCGCTCTTCATGTTTGTGCCGAACGAAATGAACACCACTCCCTTTTGACTTTTATTCATGAATTCTTCCAAATCCCTTGGCAGAGGTTTGGCATCCAAAATTTGCATTCCACCAACTTCGATAACATTCGGAGGCAATGGTTCAGCATAATCAATAGCCGGATGTGAATTTACCATTGATATGGCAGTATATGTTGATAATTCGCCTAGATACGGCATATCTTTGTGGAAATATGGTCTGATTATAGAATCAATCTGTGGTAAATATACCATTCGGCGATATCTAAGATATATTATTTTATTAATTAATTAATACTAATTTATCTTATCTTACACTGTATCTGCAATAAAAAGTAAAGTATTTTCAAGCCTTTGGTAGAAATTCATCTCAGTACTATAAACAGTCGAATGATAAGGCACATAAGCAGGAAAATAATGATTAAACATAGCATCTATTGTTAATGGAGAATTGTGAAATGCTGTCAGGCCAATCAATGGTGGATAATTAAATTTGTGTAAAAATCCCAACAAATACGGTCCCAGAGTATAGTCATTTAGTATCAAATCAAATTTGAAGTCATTCGGATAATCTAAAAGGGTCTTTAAACCTTTTGAGGCTACGATTCCTTTGCAAGTTTCTATTCCAAATGCATAGAATGGTGGTATTGATTTAAATGGATTATGAACACCTATGTAGGATACAATATCGAGTTTCTTTTCACCCTCATCACTATCATACATCGCATAGCCTTTTTCCAGATGAATATAATGGATGTTGGGCGGAATTTTTTCATTTGGCTTAGGTAGATCCACTGAGAGAAGAGTGACATTGTGACCGATTTCAGCGAGTTTATGTAAAAGAACCGTGTTCCTGTAAATTATTTTGCATATAAATATTTATAAATATTATTTTTTAAATTATTTACCAGATTTGTACACTTGGGGATGTCATTCCCAAGAGTCCAAGTATATTGGCACCATGAACTTCACAACTGTAGTTACTTAATGTCACGAAAACACTCGTTATAATGTAAAATAGTTTTGAGAGCATTTTTATGCATCAAAGATGATTTTTATAACGTTTGTATTCTTTGATTACCTAGAATCGACTAAATAAAATGCAACTGCATGATGTTCGTGCTGATATATGTATTTCTGTATAATTGCTATTCTCAATTTAAATTTGTTTTGTATGAGTTTATTTACGTGATAACACAGTTCACTTTCTATTTTGTGCAGGGCCGGACCTCACTCAAGTACATACCTAGTACCTACAAATGTAGATTGCGTTCACTAGAAAATGTCATTAAAAAAAAAATTACTTGATTTAATAATTTAACAATGAATTCCAAAATTTTTGTTGTTTGGTAGGTAGGGAACAGCACTAGAACCTTCCTGCAAATTTCCTGTAAATTTATTCCAATTTTAAGAAAGAAAATAAATCTACTTCATCCACTTTGCTTTTTTGAGATCTACTCTTTTTTTCCATACTGAAAAATTAATTTTTTTTAGCCAAACCACTTAAAAGGAAATGACAGCACTGGTGTTATTCAATTTTCTAACTAGGGATGAATCGATACAAGTAAATACGAGTACATACTCGATACTTTTGATTCGATACCAAGTACTTTTGGAATCGATACTTTTTGTTTTGAATCCAAGTAAGTATCGGATAAAAGTACTTGGATCGAATGAAAGTACTTTTGGTTGGGATACTAAGTATGAATCAGATAAAAGAACTTGGATTAAATGGAAGTATCTGTTCATCTTTTTCAGTTAACAACAACAGCCATTCCCAATAGTCAAATTCAAAAGTCAAATAATCTTTCATCTTACTTAATTTCGCACACATACTCAATTTACATGAATGTTTGCAAAAATATTTCGATTTCTGGAACCATCACAAGAAACCAGATAAGGAAGAGATCTGACTCTGAATGTTTGATTCTATTCTGTTCTTAAAGTCCCCTTTCACATGAGGAAACAAGTTGCTGGAGATTTTTTGACGTTTTCTTTTAATTTTCAATTCCCACCAATCGTAGACCGTTCAATCCTCTTACTTGGTGCCCTTCTCAACCAAAAACTGAAAGTTGCTGGAAACTCAGTTTCCTCGTGTGAAAGGGAACAAACGAATGGAATTTATGTATTCATTTTAAAAATCCTTGTTTTAACCTACTTCAATTTTCCAAAAAAGGCCAAATCATACTTCTTTTTTATCCGTTCCGCCGCAACAGAGTACAAGTTCTCTGAAATGAACTTTATCAAATACGAAACCACGAACAAACTTAATCTGTGTAAAGCATTATTCTCAAACAAGAAAATGTTTCGAAAAAGGAAAAAAATGTTTAGATAAACGATATATTTGACCCACCAAAATAATTGTTAGCTTATTTACAAAAACGTAAGTTAGTAGATGGAAAGTATTATTAAAACTGATAATTGTTATAAAACCTTGGATAAAAAATATACATGTAGAAATGGAGTTAAAAATAATGTACATAATTTCAAAATGAGGTAATTTCAACCAAATTTTTACGAAATTCGGTAGAAAAAAAAACGAAACGTATACAAACTTTACGAACATATCCAATTAGAATCCATTCAAAGTTAAAATGTCAAAATTCGATCTGTAGACAACAGAAAGAGAAAGAGAAAACAACAACAAAAAAAAGCGATTAACGGTCAAATTTGAAATGAAAACACGTACTTTTTCTGTAATTTGCGAAATGAAAAGGTAGTATGTATGACTTTCAATTTAATTTTCTCAAAAGTTTTCACACACTTATACTATTCTGCTCTGTTCTGATCTCTTTTTCCTATATAGTTTTTATTTTCAAACGGCACGGTGTTTCAGAAAATTTTTTCATGGTAATTTTTGTTTTGGGTGGCAACGCTGGAAGACTTCACACGCCAGAAGACAGTTTAGTACCAAAAGTTTGAATTTCATACAAAAATGACAGATACAACAAGAATATTTCCCTGCACTCAAGTAACAAGAGAGGTTAGTTAATTTTTTATTAACTTAAGGAGCCGTTTAGATTTAAAAGAAACATATACAAAGAACATATAATATTAAAATACTTATACCAAATATTTGAAAATTCAGTTATTCATAACTATTTTTTTTTTAAATTCTGTTCAGAATAAAAGATAATCTTTTCAAAATCAGACAGCATTAAATCGTACATTCTATAAACAGTTTCCCTAAATGTTTGGTATTCAAAACTTAAAAAAAAATAAATTCATCAATTTGTACTCCATTCCTCATTAAATTGTTCTTACTTTCAAACAGGTTCACATTTTATTTTTTTTCTGTTTGAATTTCTTATTTAAATGAGCTATTAATAGCATATTCTGATTTTCTTATTCGAAAGAATAATTCTTCTGAAATCAAGTGTTTAAATGGTTAGTTCAATTTTGTAGTAGACACCAACAGCAATGAGACATTTTAACATACTACGCACTGTTCAAAATTTAAATCAATAAGTTAATTAAAAAAAAAAACATTTAAAAGTAATATGGCAGACTACCTTGAGAACATGAATTAATTAAAAAGCTAAAGAGGTCCAATAAAAACATTGATAATTTTTTAAATACAAATAAACTGCAAGTGAATAATATTTACAATTCTATTAAAGACATTTTACAGACTTTCGGGTCGAAGATCGAGTGTTTAAAAAAAGTTATCACTTCATTTGACTGTTAAATTAATCTTTAAGTCCTACTTGAAAAATAGAGAAAAGAAGTCTATCCTATAGAATTATTTTGATGTGTCAGTAAAATTTTGAATACATTAATAAATTATTTTTTATTTCATGTTTTTTTTTTGTCATCAACATTTTTCTGTTGAATGAATTAAATTCAAAATTTAGTTGTGTACCGGTTTCCTTCTAGCACACATATAATTTTTTGTGTTGCTTTTATTTATGTGATAAAATTTGAAAAAAAAATGTTTATTTTGCTTGGATTATTTGGTTGTTTGATAAATAATTTAATTTGCAATGCAAGTGGTGCCAATATTTTGGGTTTAATGGGAGTTTCTTCACCAAGTCATCACATTTGGTAAATAATTTTGGCGCTAATTCATTTAAAAGATTTTTAATCAGTTTTGACACAGTTGTTTGAGGATTTTAAAAAGTTTCTAATTTTTCGAGTTTTATTGGTAAATTTATAGTTGGCATAGTAAAATTTTCATCGGTAAACAAAAACATAAATTAAATAAATAAGCCCGCAAAATAGTGAATATAAAAGTGGACAAATAAAGTTGAAACTTCGAAGATGAAGATGGCGCATTGAAAAGTAATCATGACTTCAACCTAAGTGTTGTTTTTCACTCACAAAATGGATGTGTTCTATGATATTTGTAATTTAGTGGAGACACTTAATACTTTGCGAACACAGCCATAAATAGTGTGCATAAATGTGTTTTATTGGGACTTGATTCCTGCACTAGTTATAATTTACCAATATAACGTAGCTATTTACTATTGGGTGTTTGTTCCCCTTTTAGACGGGAAGATTTTGTTTATATAATATGTATAAAGCCGGAACCACACTTATCTCGTGTGGTGTGTTGTGGTGTGGAGCGGTGTGTCGTTGAATGTGCACACTAGTGTGTAGTCATGTTGAAAAAGAAAAGTACAGATATATATGTCATGTCATGACTTTTGCTTTGATTTTTGTTCATAATATAAGTGTTCTCTTTCTTACAAGTAGTAAACTCCACATCGTGGTATGGCGCAATCGAAACAAAAGCGATTCCTCTACAACACAACAAGCTTCACAAATGTGGTTCTAAGCATATGAAACACATTGGAACGATAGCGACAAACCGCTCCACAACACACCACACGAGATAGGTGTGATTCCGGCTTAAGAAGAGCAAGATTATTGTCCTTCTGCCCTAAAAGCTGAAAACCACAAGAGACAATATCTATAGAAGTCTGAAAAGTCTAAATTTTGTTCCCTTATTTGAGGGCAACCAACAAAAACGAAAAAACTAGTGCAACATTTTTATAGAAAAATTTCAAATTTTATAGGGTTTCAAAATTTGATATATTGCTTTATTCACTTATTTTACTATCGAACTTACACTGAGATAACACGAGGAAGTATACACGTTATCGAGTTAGCAAAATACAATAGGTACATTAACAGCTGTAAAATTTTCTATTTATCTTCACAGTACACAAATCTTAAATTAGGTCTATTTTGTTACTTCCCAAAACTGCCAATTTTGACCAATTCTTGCCCAATTTTATTTTTTTTATATGGACTTTGACAATTCGTGCAAATTCGCAAGAAATTTCACGTTACCAAACAGACCAATTATATATTGCAAAAGTTGTCAAAGTTGAAAGTTTCAAAAATTAAAAATGACTGTTCGAGACTTGAGTGGCTACAAAAAGTACTCAACGCATTATTAGAAACAGACATAGGTCTGTTCGCTTACTTGCCCGAAACTGACAAATTCTACCAGTTTTATTTTTCAAATGAACTTTGGCAGTCTTTTGGCGTTCAAATAGTAGAAGTGGGTAGTTTTGGAAAGTAAACGAACAGTGTTACAGAGAACAGTATTACAGAGAAGAGTACCTATACGTCTGGCCTCAGGGTTACTGATCTAAAATTGTTGTTCGCAATAATTTCAAAATTTATAAAGTGTCCTTTAACAATGCTATTTTTTTTATAGGAACAGCATTCTTATGCACAGGCTTGCTGAATTGGGACATAATGTGACTATTCTTTCTGTGGATTTACCAAAATCCAATGAAAAAGTTCCACAAAATGTACACTATATTCATTTGGAAGAAGGATATTCTGTGACTGGTGTAACAACATACATTGGAATGGGTGTTTTTGAATTTATTCCAATATATTATGGCCGTAAGTTGGCAGCCATGGAATGTATTCTTAAGTCAAAGGGTATGCAGACACTTCTGGACTATCCGGATGGCTTTAAGTTCGATTTGATATTATATGATTATATTATTGGACCGTATCTTCTGGGTTTTGTACATAAATTCAATTATCCACCATTGATTGGAATGAGTGCATTTCATAATCCACCAATAACTATGGATCTTATGTCAAATCATTATTTTCCTGCATACATTCCCTATCATTCAACAACTTATTCTCCTGTTATGAACTTCTGGCAAAGGCTTGAGAATACTTTGATTTTTATAGTCGATACTGCGTAAGTATCTACAATTATGAATATTCAACGGTGTTTAACTATTAAAGCAGACTTTACTTACTTATGTTTTATTTTATAGTTATCGTCGTTTGGTCTTCTTGCCGAAGGTTGATGCCCTAGTCCGACCTTATTTCTCAAGCAACATGTCGTATTTGGGAGATATTTCGCGACACACTGCCATAGCTTTAGTCAATTCTCATCCTGCAATTAATTTCGTTGAACCACTTCCTCCTAATATAATTGAAGTTGGAGGAATGCAAATGCTTGACCCAAAGCAACTTCCAACAGATTTAGATGAATTTTTGAATAAAACACAAAATGGAGCTGTTTTTATTTCCTTTGGAACAAATATGAAAAGCCAAGACTTTACTGACGAACAAGTTAGTGTGATTGTTAATGCAATGGCAAAGTTGCCGCAGTATAACTTTTTGTGGAAATTCGATA
Organism: Epistrophe grossulariae; assembly: GCA_929447395.1. Classification (NCBI taxonomy): domain Eukaryota; kingdom Metazoa; phylum Arthropoda; class Insecta; order Diptera; family Syrphidae; genus Epistrophe; species Epistrophe grossulariae. The sequence continues at coordinate 105,384,388 of OV839568.1, forward strand.
TTAAGTATTTAAAGTTGAAACTTCCAGAAAATGTTCTAGTTAGAAAAATATTCCCACAAAGTGATATTCTTGGTAAGAACAAATTTATATTTCTGTGAAAGATAAGAAAGAATTAAAATTCTTTTTTTCTTTTCAGCTCATCCTAAACTAAAAGCTTTTGTTACACACTGTGGAGGGTTGAGCTCTCAGGAAGCAATGTGGCGAGGAGTTCCAATGATTGGTGTGCCACTATTTTTCGACCAGCATAGGGTAGCTAAATTTTATGTACTGATATTAATTATATTTTCATAAATCGTATGCTCTTTCATTTCATAGAATTTGCGGCAATCAATCGAAGCTGGTATTGCAGTTAAGCTTGAATTTCGCACCATGACAACAGGAAATCTTGTTGAAGCAATCAAAAAAGTTATAGAAGATCCGCGAATGCGTCAAAATATTAAAGAAAAATCAAATCAATTCAAAAATAGACCAATGAATCCTTTAGATACTGCTGTCTGGTGGGTTGAATACATATTGCAAAATCCAAACCCCTACCATCTAAAATCACATGCAGAGAAACTTAATATTTTCCAAGCAAATTCATTGGATTGTTTATTGTTTATTTTGATGATAGGAGTTTTAATGATTTATTTAATAGTGATATTAGTGTTGTATTTTTGTCGAAAAATAGCAGAAGTACTTAATTCAACAAAAGTTAAATTAAGCTGAATCCAAGGTTAAATTACTTTCATCCAAGTATTGAAAAAAAGTGCTGTTAACTAATTATGTATGTACAAATATGTTCAAATATTAAAATTTAAGCAAAGCTGTTTCAATTATTGATAAACACACAAAATAAAAATGAAAATATGTACATATCTACATACAGTACCGTGCATATTAATTGGAACAAGAGTTTTTTTTTTCAATTTTTCCATTTTATGGTATTTATATCAAAAATTTACAGAAAATTCACTAAAATTTTGAAGTTAATAAATCATATGGACTCGACTTAACTCTGTTTGGAATCAATCTCATAAAATTTTGGCAACTTTTTTTAATTAAAAACTCATGCAACTATACTTATAAAACACCAGTTTTCATCTATATTTTGTTAATATAATCGATCTTTAACCTCGGCTTTTGTGAATTTCATATAATTTAATTTAATATAATCACGCTAGAAAGCGACATTGTTAGAATGGTATATCTTTTAAGATCAGGAATTATTTACATATTCCGAATTTCGATGAACTTCTCTTTTTTAATGATCATTTCAACTGTTAAAGGAGTTTCAGAACCGTACAAATTAAATTCGAATAAATAAAGGACTGTTTCTATTTTAAAAAGTTATCGAAAATTTTGAGTTTGTTCCAATTAATATGCACGGTACTGTACATACGTACATACATAATACATAATATGTATGAATCTACTTAATCTTTTCCCTGTCTGAGTCCTAAGGGCCAGTTTTTTAGTGCGAGATCATCATCGGGGTTAAACCTGAGGTAACTCCACTCCTTTTTCAGTCAATTGAAATCCTAAGTTACCTCCGAGTTAACTCACCTAATTTGGCGAGTTAACTCAGGGACCAAATTGACGTCTTCTTCAGTTGTGGTGCCATCTCGATTTTGATAGAGAAAGTTATTCACAATGCAATTCCGTTGTGGCGCCATCTCTATTTTGATAATGAAAGGCGTAAAAAAGTGATATTCATAGTAGGTGTGTTTTATTCATTGTTGCATAGCCAGCGCAGCAAAATTTCCCTTGGCAAACAAAAACAATTTGATTGCTGGCGAAAAAGAAGTCAGTAAAAATAAAGATGGCTGTGCTGGCGATAGAGCTTTCAATTATTGAAATGAACGTATGAGTGAGCTTTCGTTTTATTCAGACTTGTGCTGCGCTGGCTATGCAGCAATGAATAAAACACACCTAGTGTCGCACATCGATGATAATAGATTTTTGACAATTACTGAATGATAAAGTTAATCCTCCACTGAAAAGCTGCTTCCAGAATTAACTCTGGGTTAATTTATTTGCGGGATTAATTAACGCAGCCTTAACTCTGAGTCAACTCAGCACTGAAAAACTGGCCCTTAGAATAAGATATTTGACATTTTCTGTCTTCAATAAATAGTTGATTCAAAGAAGTAGGTTGTGGTATGGTCATAAAATTTCCCTTAGCATACTTTTGGGCGCTGAACACAAATAGTTTTCCGCTATCGTTTTCAAGATATAGCCATTTGAGATGTGCTTAAAAAGTGAGATGGTGTACATTGCGTTGGTGTTGGGCAAACAAATTTTTGAATTTTTTTCCTTAAAATTTACTGTCTGAGTAAGGGCCAGCTGTACAATAGTGGTTCAGCCTCGGTTCAAGATTTTAATTCACCGATTTCGGCGGATTAACTTAGGTTCAACGCTGGTTCAATTATGTAATTGGTTATTATCACACACTTGAACAGTAAACCACTGTCGAAACTCAATTAATCCGCCGGAATCGATGGATACAAATTGCTGAACCACGGTTTAAATATTTGTACAACTGGCCCTAAGTGGAACGTGGCCAACATGGGAGACTTAAGTTACACTTATTCCGATAAGTTTACACTTTCAAATTGTGAATTAGTTTTCCATATATTGGCAATTAAGTGATACCTAATCGAGTGTGAAACTGGTCCTAAGACTTTTTTCCTTTGAACCCTTCATGTAAATTCTTTGGCCCCTTTCACACGACGAAACAAGTTGCCGGAGATTTTTTCGACGTTTTCTTTTAATTTCCTTAAAAAATCTCTTGTGCTCACACGAAGAAACCAAATCGTGGAAATTTTCTATTGTTTCGTTAAACTCGTTTCAAAGTAGCTTGGTTCAACACACACTACTGTGTATGTGAAGAGGAATGTCAAAAAAATCTCCTCAAATCGTTGACCGGGGAAATTTCATTTTCCCCTCTTACTTCTTGCCCTTCTCTTCAACAAACTGAAAGTTGCTGGAAACTCAGTTTCCTCGTGTGTAAGGGGACATGATTCCAACCTCATCTTATTGTTCTCCCAAACTAACGCGAAACATTCGAAACTACGACGAAACTTTTGGAATATATTTACAATTCCGTGTTGTAAATAGACACATATCAGCCGTGTTTTTTTGCAAGCCCGGGGGGAATTGGAGAAAAAAAACGAGGTCGGTGCTAAACAATTAACATGTTAAATGCAACAACAACTAATCCCGGAGAATTCTCGGGGCTTAACTTAAGCGCACCGAAAAACTGTGTTACCGGCATGAATTGCATACATGTTATCGATAGTTTGTATGAAAACTCCATGTTTTTTACTGTCATGGCGTCGCTAATCCCCGCTGTCGTTTTTTTCAACCAATTCCCCCGGGCTAGCAAAAAAACACGCCTATCATTAGCCGTTTTTTATTATGACCCATGACGCTGTTTAGATTGGGAAGATTGAGGCCGGTATCACGGCAGTTCGTAGACAAGAGAAGTGTGGGTGAGGAATCTGGTGAGGCACGAACAAAACATAACAACCGGTCTCATGAGTCTTCTTTAGCCGTTTTTTATTATGACCCATGACCCCCCATATGGATTATCCTCCGAAAATGAAACAACCTCACAGTGGCGAGAATCAGCAGACTGTTTTTGGATAATGAAACGTGAACCCGATAAAGAGCATGTTCATGAGTTGTTGTTGTTATGTATGTTGTTTGATGATCCATATAGATCAATTCTGATAATAAAAAACGGCTGCTGTATGTAACCGTTATCAATCTACGCGTGTAGAATACTCAACTTTTGCAATAGCCGGAAAAAAGTTGCAACGTGTGGAAAGAAGATAACGCTTTTAGACCTAGTCTATGAACACATCCCATTTGACGCAAAAAAAAGAGCTTTTTAAACAAGTGTCAAATAAGTCCACTCCATTTATCAATTTACCACTCAAGCTTTTTTTTATGTTTTGTTTTCAATCCAGTTTTATCTGTTGGTTTGTCATTGTCTGTCAACCAACTTTAACTTTCAATTATCACTCAAACGCATTTCAGTTGCAAGAACTTATTTTAGCCGACACTGACGAAAATTTTATACAAACTGAAGTGCAACGCCTTCATCTCAATTCCCATCGAATCCATTTATCAATCTTTATCAATTTAATCAAAAATTAAATAAATACTAATTAAAATCTAATTACTATGAGTGCCGGCAAACATTTAACCAAAGGTAAATATACCCGCAAACATCATAGAAACTTTAAAAATAAAACCTTACCTTTCTCAATCAATTCAACGTAAGTTCAACGTACCTACACGATTTTCTTTTGATTATAAAATCAATAAAATGATCAACAGCTTCAAATATATACTACAATTCATTGCATGCATAATCTTTGGATTTTATTTTTTGTATAAATTCTAGATTAATATATTTAAAAGTTTGCATTTTGGATTAAAAGTTGTGAAAATTATATGGACATTCACGTTTTATTCGATTCATTACTTTCACATTTTTATTTTTGGTGCTTGACGTCATTGATTTCGATTGCTATGCCCCCACTATTGTTGTTGGAATTGTAAGGGCACTTCAAGTGTATTCTGTTTTGTATCAAATCATGTTATCCACACATTTCGTTTGTTTATGACATGGTTTGTAGATAGAACATTATTATAGGGCCAATTAAATATTTACTCTTGAAAAACAAAAATTCTCATGTGGATGTGATGTCTCATTCGGATAGGGTCGGAATCCGAAACGGAAACACGAGGGACGACATCAATTTCATTTGATAGAAACAACATTCCACAGCAAGAAGCTCATAGCCAATACTCTTTAGTCTTTTTGTTTTTAACTACCAACAAGAATTTGCAATTATTGTTATTCAGATACTTAGGTACTTTTAGATAATTCAAGATGATGTTAATGTGTAGTTATAATATGAGTTACTTGTCTAGGTAACTCGTTGCTTTTATCTTTTGGTATAAACCCACATAAAATATTATTTTTGTATGTACATAAACTACTTTATAAAATGATTTTGTTCAATGAGATCAAGTCATGTACCTACAGTTATTGCAATAAGTAAATCAGTAACCATTAACTTATATTGAAAAGTCAAGATGCGATCAACCCTTCCACTATTTCCAATCAATAGAATTTACCTACCTGTTTAGGCTAGAGAAATGCCAATTAATAACAGATAATAGTTTTTCGGCATTAAAAGTGGGTGTGCAATAACATCTGAACTATGGGTACGGCTTGAGAGCCCTGGCGTCGTTAGGTAACAAACCTTACCGATGCTAGGTTGATAATAAATAATTTTTCTTGTAACATAAACTTATAACTAAAAACTTAATGCTTCTAAAAAAATAGGATCAACATGTCCAAAACTTCCCGACGATGGACAATTACGTCTCTACTCAATGCGATTCTGTCCTTTTGCCCATCGGGCTCACTTAGTGCTCGATGCTAAGAACATTCCATATCATACAATATTTATCAATCTAACCGAAAAACCCGAATGGCTGGCAGAAAAAAATCCCTTGGGAAAAGTACCAGCTTTGGAGCTGGCCAATGAAGAAGGAAATCCAATTTTAATTGAATCACTTGTTATCTGTGAATACTTGGATGAGAAGTATCCACAAAATCCTCTACTTCCAAAGGATCCCCTTAAAAAGGCTCAAGATAAAATTCTCGTGGAACGTTTTGGTCCTGTTACTGGTTCACTTCACAAAGTCCTCTTAAACGGACCTGAAAATTCTCCTGGAGCCCTTACTGATATCTCCCAAGGACTTGACATCTTTGAAAAGGAGCTCGGTGATCGTAAGACAGTTTTCTTTGGTGGTGATAAACCTGGTTGGATTGACTATATGATCTGGCCATGGTGTGAACGTGCAGAGATGCTAAAATATCTTCTTGGTGATAAATACGAGATGGATCAGGAGCGCTTCAAGAACCTGGTAAGTACTCAGAATCTTTAAATCACTCAAAATTATAACTTTTTACTAAACTGAATTTCAGATCAAATGGCGTGAGGTGATGATTGAAGACGCAGCTGTTAAGGGGTCCTATTTGGATGGAGAGACTCATGCTAAATTTATCAAAACACGCCGCACCAGCACCCCTGACTACGACATGCTCGTGTAAGCAACTTACATAATATTTCAATCAACACACTTTATTGTGAAATACTAATAGTAAAAAAAAAATTAACCAACAAAAAGATGTGTTTATTAATTTTATATTTTTTGCGTTGATTTTTGTTTGCAAGTGTTTATTTTAATTTGATTTGATATTTCAGAAATACGACAAAGAGGCAAAGAACTGTTTGAAAACTAAGAATCGACGAGGAGATTGATGGTTTAATTTAGATGTCAAGATTTTAATCTTGAGTTGGACCTATTTTTTTCCGATTTCAAAGAATTTTTAAAATTACATACGACATTCTGATAAAATTTTATTAAACTTGCTTTTCTACGAATTTCATGCACAAAGTTGATTTCTTGTATTTTTTCTATATATAATTTGATATTGTATACATTTATCTTTAGAATCTTTCTATGAAAAATTGAAAAAATTGAAAAATAAACAACAAATCATACATTTTATCTGTCTTCATATCTAATCGGGCTAAGAAAAATCGATTTATTTTATGTTTTGTATTACCTAGCCGCTAGCATTTAATTTGCGTTTCTTTTTTTTTTAGTTTTTAAGAAAAAGTCATGAGCATTTCTTTTTTTTTTTAATTACATAAACCATTAATAACTCTCCCATAAAAAAAATTACGAAACTGTTTTGAAATAGTGGATAGGTGACACTTAGAATAAAAAAGGGACCTATCTCGACCTTTTTGAAAATATGGAGTGTGGACTGTGGACATGGTATACCAAAATTTTCGTTCCGAAGAATGCTACAACATAGGTCCCTTTTTCGTTTCAAATCGATTTATTTTAAAAGTTATGGATTTTGACTTTAGAATCAAAACGACCCTACCTAATATTTGTTTTACTAATCAAGACAGACCTATATTTAATATAAATGATTTTGTTTTCAAAACTTACCTATATATTCTGCAAAGACATATAATTTGTTTTCAATTAATAGGTCATTTTTTTCGCGCCAACAACACACTTTGTCAATTAGTTATAAAAAACATAAAAGTAGCTCGGCTCCGCGCCGACGGCTGTGTCGGGCAAAATAAGAATACAACCTTGATAGGAATGGCTTCGTATTGGCTTTTGAAAAACAAAACTATAAACCAAGTCGAAATTATATTTCCATAGTAGAAATTCATATAATCGTCCAGATAGAGTAAGTATTTGACGGAATCCAAAAAAAAGTAAAACAGGAAGAGGCGATCTTGTTCCCAGAAAAATATTACGAGATCTTTTCGGAACACGGTAATGTGATAATACGGAAGACTACTGTGCAGAAGTCTCAAAAGCCGACAAATAAATGGCACTTTCAATTCAAGGCATCCAAACGTGTCGAGGTGTCTACAAAGAAGACGGACATTGATAAGTTGAAAGCTCGTAAAACATCATTGTGTTGAAAACCTTCAAGATTCTGAAGGAGAAGAAAATTATGATTTTGTTGAATAAATTCCATACAACTTTTAAAAACTACTTACTACAAAACTATAGTTCCTTCAAAACTGTGTTATTAAACTTATTTAAAAAAAATACTTTGAAAATATAAATTAATGAATTTTTATGTTTCTTTAATAAACAATATCCGTTTTTCAATTTCTATGCTTTTCAGAGTCATAACGGTACTTTATTGTGAATTTAAATTCTTTGATAGTGAAGACAAAGAATCCTTCTCATAGGTCCTCTTAGTTTTCCTGTTTGTCTTGAGCACTATATTTCCAACTATATTTGGGGTTAATAAGGACTTAAAAACATCAGCCTTCCCCAAAAATATTTTTGAGTACATATCTTGGAACATGTCTATAATCCTTTCGCTGCGATACCTGTTGCCCTTTGTTTTTCACATTCGTCCGGTATAGACAACCAAATGTCTTTGAATTTGACATTCCTTGCCATATACGCATCCCTCGATTCAGTGCGATATTTGCACTTCCTCCTCTTCTGCATCTAGGAAGCGAGAATAATGTCCATCAAGGAATTCTTGTTCCACTGCAGTCAACTCCCGGTTGGAAGATGCATTTAACAGATAAAGAATACGGTCCATTATAGCATCCATAATTTTCTAAGACAATACTCGTAAATAACAAAAGCAAGAAACACAAAAAGTTTACTTACAGTTATTAACAAAAACTTTTTCGATAACAAAAATTATTCGATAAATATGTTTCCCACTGAAATAACTTGTTTGCACAAACTAATTAGTATATTGACGGGTGTAAAATGTAAAACGAAACAATTACAGAAAAGAAATAGTTTACATCCTGTATCTCTAAAGCTATAAAACTTCAAAAACCAAACTTGTTAAAACCAAAACATTACAAGACAATAATTCTCATACAAAAAAGTCGCGATTTCTGTATATTTTTTTCAAAATCACTGTCACCAATATCAACTCAAATACTATACATTTAGGTATATGCAATATGCATGTCTATTTGGCATGGTACAGTGTAAAGTATACGTTATAACTTCATTTGAAAAGTGGACTGGCCCAGTACTCGGGTCTATGGTTACGAAAAACAGCAACTTTCACACGTATTGATAAAATGCCAAGTATCTTTGCCTAAACAAACGAACGACCGCTGAAGACTCTCGTTAATAAAATACGATCATCGTAACCGCTATTTGACGAATTCGCGGTATTACAAACGAGAATTGTTTTACATGATACAAAATAATTTGTGAAAAATTAAGTAAACAATTCACGTGTATCGAAAAAATCGATCGGGCTGATTGAAAAATATTAAAAAAAAACAATAGGCATAAATAAATATAACAGTAAAATACGTTGAGCATGCTATATCCAAATGTTTTATCCTTCAGTGATCCTGGAAGTACAATCTCTAAATATTAGGTACCTAAACTAATGTTTATATTGAAACTAGCTACTTTTATATCCCAGAATCAATCTTTCCTGGCCTAGGTATATGCATAATTAAGTCCATTTTTATGAATGTTTTGTTTATGATTAAACATTTATTTGATTAAGAGCAATTAATGCGTTATATGTAATTAAAAGTGATAAAATAAGCTTTTCACTAGAGCTAAAAAAATATGTCATCACTGAATTTTTTGATATACATACATACCTGTGTATCAAAGACCTCACAAAAAAAATGTGTTTTCAAGAAGTTAAAAATTAATATCTCGAAATATATTTAATATGGAAAAATATTTTTTGTACTATTTTAAAGAAATATTTCATACCTTTTATTTGATATCAATATTATTTTTCTACGTCATTTATTACGCACGTTATGAACAATTAATTGAAAAAAATGCCGAAATATTTATTTTGTAATAGGCAACTTCAAGCTCCAATATCTCGACTTTCCCATGAACGATTTCACTCATCTAACGGGCTCAACGTCACCTTTCATTTGATACCAAACTCATTTCTGTACACTCTTGGCCAAAAATGGGCAATTCCCTTTACTTTCTTGGCTTATATTGGGCATTTTTAAATTGCGGATGACACATTTTACGAATGATAAAATTAAATTAAATGTTTTAAGCTAGTATGTATTTATGTATAGCCAACAAGATTAAAAAAAGCTTTATCTTTGCTTTTAAGGTAGGTAGGTAGTTCGATTTTATTATAATTTTGTTTTTATTTCTAACATTGAGACTTAAAACATTAATTTGCTCCTCGAGTAGGTATTCCATCTAGTTTAAAAAAATCTTTATACAAATTCAAAATGATGTAGGTAATATCTATTGCTTTAAGCTTTAAGAAACATACAAATTTAGGTATTTAGATTATTAAGATTTAAGACTTTTAACACCGCATCTATTGTTTCACTAACATGTCGTAGTCTGGATTACCAGCATGCTTAGATTTGAGATATTTTGCATGCGTTTCTCCGTCTAAGTAAAATAGTTTTACAGCTGGATCCTGTTTCATTAATTCATTCCATTTAACCTAGAGATAAAATTAAAAGCATTGTTTTTTTTACTCGAAATAACATATTAGCCTCAAAAAAAATGTACTCACAAAGTTTTTAAGCTTTCCATAGTCCAAATCATTCGAATCACCATAAACATACTTAACCATTGCCATACGTTCACACCACGGCCAAATCATGTAGTCTACCCATCCAGGTTTATCTCCTCCAAAGAATGGGGTCTTAAGAGTTTCAAGTTCTTTAAAGTAAACTTTAAGTGCTTCTTCGGTTTCTTCTACGCAGCCGGGCGACTTAGTAGGCCCCTGCACAAACAATTTGAACAGGCCTGCCATCGTGGGTCCAAATTTTTCTACAAGATTTTTCTCGCGTAGCTTCTTAAGTGGATCACGTGACAGCAGAGGATTTTGGGGATACTTTTCATCCAAATATTCACAAATTGCAAGTGAATCTAAGATAACAGGACAGCCCTCTTCATTGGGTAATTCAAGTGCTGGTACTTTACCAAATGGACTTTTTTCTAGAAGCCATTCGGGTTTTTCAATTAGATTGCAGTAAAACGTGTGGTATGGAATATCCTTAGAGTCAAGAACTAAATGAACACGATGTCCATAAGGACAGAATCGCATTGAGATAAGACGTAAGAGCTTATCATTGTCTGGGATTGTAGGGAATTGAGATCCTGGTGAAAGAAAGTAAGAAAACATGTTTTTACAAAAATTAAATGTATACCTACTTATGGTTCAAGTGCATTAGAATTTTAAATATTTTTTGTATACATTTGTAAATATAATTAAAAAAATATTAATAATAAATAAAATTAACATTATTTATTTTCATATACCCAATAAATTTAAAAAATTGAAAAGATTCATGAAACTTGATCTTTATATTTCTAAATAAAACAACTTCTTAAAAAAATAAATGATAATTGTGCCAACAAAATTTCAAAATAATAAAACAATTTGTTTACCTACATACTTGTAATTATGTCATTTTTAAGTATTTTGTATCTTAATTAAACTTAATTATAAATAATTCACAAACATTTTTTAGGAAAAATTTAGAATTCTTTTTAAGGTCCAAAATTGAAAACATCTTGTATAATTTTTTTTATCAAAATCGGTGCCTTTAACGAAAAAGACGAAAATGAAAAAAAAACGGTCAGATGCTTAAACTTGGATTTTTAAGTAAAAGCTAGATTTTTGGTGAATACAAATAAGATTGAGCTAGCTAGTTAAAAATGCTAGTTTTAAATAAATTCATTTAGTTCCAGCTTGTTTTTTCAGGCTAAGCTTCAATTTGTATGAATAAAAATAGGTTAAAGCCTAGTACGCTGCTGATGCGAAACGAAAAATCCCATACAAAAATGACACAACGAAATCATAAACGGAAAATTTCGTTCTGCTTTTCGTTTTTCAGTACGCTGTTCGAATAGCGAAATTTATAATTGTAGCAGATTATTTGGAGAAGTCTCCGCTCCTTTTTCGCACTGATTTAATTATATAAACCTAGTACGCTGCTGATGCGAAACGAAATTTTTCTGTGATCTCCAAACAGAGATGCGAAACGCAATTTTTCTGTGATCTCCAAACAGACAACGAAACGCTTGCGAAAACACAACGGAAAATATCCTTGGAGAGTTTTACTAATTCCAAAAACGAATCCAAACATAAACGCAAAAAATCAGAGAAACCCATGATGTAAGAAAATGATAAACAAAAAAAAAACACAAATAAAACACAAATGTCATTTTTCCGCACACAATAAATAGATTTCGTTGTGTCATTTTTGCATGGGATTTTTCGTTTCGCATCAGCAGCGTAATAGGCTCAAACAAGAGTATTACAGTGGGCGGGTTCAATAAAAATAGCTTAACATCTGAATTTTCAGATTTCTGAATTTATGTCGTTGAACGCAAAAAAAATCTGAAAGTTCAGTCGAAAGTCATTGTGTCAAATTCCTGCATTTACCTAAAGGATTTACATTGAAGCGAAGTAAAATAGAACTTTAATTACATTTGTAAATTAAACATTGAGAGTGAGTAGTTGTGAGGATGAAAATATATGTAACTAAATCAGCAACAGGTTTCATTACCTTCATTAAAAGTCCTTTTATTGTTATGTATGACTTACAAAAACATAGAAAAACTTTCCAAACATCAATAAAAAAAATTGTTGATTTAAAAATTCACTAAACAATAAACAAAAAGTTCGTTCATTTAAATAAGTATTAAATTTTCATGACAAAAACTAAAAAAATCAACCACCAACAAGACGAAAATTTTCAGCTTTTATGTGTGCTTTTGGCACTTCCCCCACCACAAACAACTTTCATCTGAATTTTCAGATGAGAATTTCTTGTCTGAAAATTCAGATGAAACGTAACTAAACGTAACTAAAAGTCATCTAACTTTTTATAACAGCTGGCCAATCAGAAGCTCCAAAAATTCAGAAATCTGAAAATTCAGATGTAAAACGTAATCGATTGAACGCACCCAGTAAAAGCTACAAATACATCTAGAATCTTTCACCCTGTCTAGAAAACTTTGACTAGGACTTATATTTAGTATCTTCTTTAGTTATATTGTGAATGTGGTTAAGTTTATATGCTTAAAGCTAGGACCGCACTCGGCGGAACTGCACTTTTTAATTAACCTTTAAGTTAATTAAATGTTATGGAATAACCCAAAGATAATTTTTTTTAAAAAAAATCAACAACATGGTTATTGGTTATTGGTTAAATAACCAAATTTAAAGTCGACTTAGGCCCGTTTGCTAATACTACACATAACGATTTAAGTTGTACTTAAATTCTTAAGAGGTACTTTTCCCATGTCATAAAGTGATAATTAAGAAATTAAGTTCAACTTAAATCGTTATGTGTAGTATCAGCAAACCTCCCTTAAATATTCAAGTAAATTGAACCATAATGGTACGCAGAAACAAAACAGGAACATCCCAAATGCAATTCTTTACTTTTAATTTCTGTTTAAAAATTACAACAACAACATCAAAAAGCTTAACCCAAACCTTTTCCCGAACTTTTTCCCAAAGTAAAGAAACAGACCTACATATTTTTTCACACTCCGATTACAAACATAAAGTCACTCTTCATATTACCTAAAATGATATACCGTCGCTACAATGCAGAACTACATAGTCTAAGTCACAATTACAAAATTTTTCAAGAAGAAAAATGTCAAGCTTTTGACATTATGAATTTATTCCATTATTGAAATTCTCAAGGAACTACTGCACGTAGGAATATGCGGAATATGTAAAAAGTTTTTCTACATATGTACCTATATGAAGTACAAAAAAACTTATTTTGAAATTTTGGACTTAGACTTGTTCTGCATAGTAGCGACGGTACTAGTGATGATTCACAAATACATTTGAAAAAGAAACTTCAGAATCAAACACAATTTTCGTTTGGCATTCCGGATTCGAGAGTTCCGGAGACTTCTTCCAGATTACCAAATGAAAACGATATAATATAAGACCTATTGGCTTTCTATCAGGAATTAATTTGACAAATGTCGTATAGTTAGAAATGCCAAAAGAAAATACCCGCGTTCAGGTTTGTATCCAAAGTGATCTGGATAGCTTTGTTTTGTTGTAATCCCTAGTAAAATCATAGATGATCTCAAAGCAGCTGTTGCTAAAAAAGAAATCTCAAGCTATCCTTATAATTCTGGGATACTTATCTATCCTATGAGAAATATCAACAACAGCTGATTTGCGTTCAGAAACATACTGAATACTCGAGTATCTAGTTCCCTTTTCCACGATGAAACTTTCTGCATGAAACTTTTTCGCAAAAAAATTATAAGCATCTGTCGCCCACAGGTGACACTGGGAATTTATTCTTTCATATTTTTTAAACAAAAATCAATCAATAGGTACATTAATTATATCTAAGAAGTGCTTTATAGTCATTGATTTTTGTCTCGTTAATTTATCTTGATTCTTTTTTCTTAGGTTTTATGACTGGGACTCGATCCTAGACCTCCACTCCAGCATAGAATTCAAAAGCACTAAACCAATAACCATTATGTCAAATTGAACAGCACATCACAATTCCTACCTGGCTATAAGGTAATTTTGACAACTAATTTGGGCCAAAACTTTCAAAGTCTCAAAAACAAGGTGAAGTGCCAGTTAGGGTGTTCATTTTTTTTAAGACTAGAAGAGATAACTATCGATAGATTTGATCAAAGACAACATTTTCATTTCGTTAACACTTTATTGTTTTTTTTACATAATTATTTCGTTTTCAAACATAAATAGACCTAAATAAATATTTATACTGTACACTTAACACTGGGCAACATGGCTTTTATCTTTATTCCATAATTATGTTATATAGTTATCTTTTTAATTGATTTGAAGAAATAAATATATTTAATATAAAATTATAAGAGTGATTCTTATCTTCACTTTTTGTTTCCACCTCAAACATTTTAATAAATGCAATTGAATAATTTTTTTAAATTAAAACAAATAATAAAAATATTTTTTGAGTTCTTTTACCTTTTGTAAAATGTTTTCCAGAATCCATGGTAAATTAATTAGCAAACTTATATGGCGATAACTTTTGATAACAAATAAAATAAACACAATACTATCGGGATAATCGAATAGTTGTACTGAGCTAGAAATTAAGATGTTTTTATATTTTATAAATTAATAAAAAAAATTAGATAAGCTTTAAAAGCTCAATGTACAACCTATACATACATAAATGTATATCGTCGTTGATACTGCAAAAAAATGGAATGTCATGTTTTTGGGAATTTTTAAAAGAATACAAATCTATACTTATCTTCTTTTTAGGTTTTATATTTTATTATTGTAAAAAACAATAAGATTTGTATTTTTTTTTTCATTTATGGAAGAAGAAAAAGAATTTTAAAAGTTCTTGCTGGTTTCTAAAAGAAAATTGAAGACGTTGATGTGAATTGGTATGTGACCCCAGGCTGCAAAGTTTTTTTCAACAGAGGGGGGAGCATGCAGCTATGGAGTGAACAAAATCATGGCTTTTTGTTTTGGGGGTTGATCGTTGCTTTTCAGCTGAGAAATTTCAAATTCAAACACTTCTTAATTTAAATTTGTTTGCAATGATTTTCAAAATGAAATTACATCAGGTACCAAAAATGTTCTTCTTAACTGCACAAATTCTCATATGCAGCACAAAGTGGCAGATTGTAGAACCGGTTAGGGTAAGGTTTTTACTTCATAAAATAAACAATCCTGTACTTTTACCTTCAGAACAGATTCATTATTTCACACCTATGTACATATTATATAGGTACCATTATATAGGTAGGTACATATATATATAGGTACCATTTATTATATCGTCGTAATTACCTGAAAAAATTTCCCTCTTGGGATTTTATTTTATTTTATTATAGGTGTGTTTTATTCATTGCTGCATATCCAGCGCAGCAAAATTTCCCTTTACAAACAAAAACAATTTGATTGCTGGCGAAAAAGAAGTCAGTAAAAAAAAAGATGGCTGTGCTGGCGATAGAGCTTTCAATTATTGAAATGAACGTATAGAGTGAGTGATCGTTTTATTCAGACTTGTGCTGCGCTGGCTATGCAGCAATGAATAAAACACACCTTATTTATTTATGTATTTAATTTGTATAAATGAAAAGAATCATAAAACATACATATTTATAAAATACCTGCATACATACATATGTACATATTAAAAAGAAGATAGATTTTTTGTTCCTTTGAAAATTCCCAAAAACATGACATGCGACTTTTTGCTGTATCAACAACGATTTATGTGTATGTACAGTGCTGCCAAAAACATTCCGGATTTTTTCCCATAGTAATGATTTTCTTAATACCAAGTAGAAAACTAACAACTTTCCATCAGTTTTTTTCAATAATTTGTAAAGAGTATGAGGCAAGTTAATAATAACCTTAAAAATTTAATGCTACGATGAAAAGAACAAAAAAAAAAATTATTTTATAAAGTTACTCAGTAACATGCCTGTGCAAAACTAACCGGATTTCAAGAAGATTGCTAGTCTCGATGTTAAATTAACGGTTTTTTCGAGTCTTTTGACTCAAGCCGTAGATTAAAACGTTTTTACAAGTTGAGAGCTGTGTAAGTTGAAATTATATATTGCATAAAATGGCTAAAACACGTTATAGCAACGCGATTCGATACGAAATAATAGAAAAGTTCCAAGCCGGTATAAAGGCTCTCCCAAACCAACGCGAAATCGTAGCGAATTATTCACAATAACACAAAATATGACAAATACACAAAGCTAAACAACAACAAAAATCTGTAGTCGGCGAATGTTTCGCGTTGGTTTGGGAGAGCCTTAAAACAAAAAGTAATCCCTGAAATCTTAAAAATTCCAACGTCAATAGTTTGCGACATCATTAAAAAATTTTAAAGTGGAAAATCAGTAGAAGCAGATCATTTTGAATTTGGTGGACGCCCTCGCAAAACAACAATTAAAACTGTTAGGCGCATAAAGAATTTCGTGCTTAAAGACCCTTTTGCGACTTCAAAGACAATTTGTGATGAACTTAATCTACCCATAGGGCCATGTACGGTCAGGAAGCGTTTAAGAGATTTCGGTCTTTTGCATTTCGACCAGCTAAAAAACCTCTTCTTACTGCTAAACATCGTAAAAAAAGGTAATCCCTAAAAGGTATTTGGGAAAGACTTAAAATTCCTAATCAAAACATTTAACCCAGGGTTGAATTTGCAAAAAATCATCTTAACCGGTCTTTAAGCAAATTGAGGAGTGTGCTTTTCAGTGATGAAAGCAAATTCAACTTATTTTACTCCGATGGTGCAAGGACAGTGAGGCGCTCAAAAGGTACGCGATTCGTACTTCTCTTTTGCAGCTTTGAAAAATTAATGGAAGAATATTCCTGCTTCTGTTTTCGAGAATTTAATCCAGTCAATGCCTCGTCGATGCCGAGCTGTGATAAAAAACAGGGGTTACTGGACAAAATATTAAATAAATAATAAAAGTTAATTGCAAAAAAAATTAAATCCGGTTAGTTTGTCACATTAAAATTTTGAATTTAATTTTTTTTTAATTTTTTTAATTTTTTTTTTTGTTTTGATGGATAAAGTTCCATGGTTTTTGTTTCAAATAATAAAATTGTTCAATAAAAATGGGAAAAAATTGCAAACATTTGATCTTTTCATTTTTATATTACAAACCAACAATAAATGCAGTTTACCAAAAAAATCCGGAATGTTTTTCACACCACTGTACATAATATGTACGTAGTATATGTGTATGGGCTTTATGTATATATATCGAGCTTTCAAAGCTTATGTAATTTTGTTCAATAATTGTAAAACAGAAACTGAATAATATTATCCCAATCATAATACAGTAAAACCCGCTTAAGAGAAACGGCAAAATGTCACAGTATTTCTTTCACTTAAGAGGGTTTCTCACTTAAACGAACCCCGCTTAAGCCTAGTACGCTGCTGATGCGAAACGAAAAATCCCATAGAAAAATGACACAACGAAATCATAAACGGAAAATTTCGTTCTGCTTTTCGTTTTGCAGTGCGCTGTTCGAAGAGCGAAATTCATAATTGTAGCAGATTATTTGGAGAAGTCTCCGCTCCTTTTTCGTACTGAATTAATTATACAGACTATTTATTGTGTGCGGAAAAATGACATTTGAGTTTTATTTGTGTTTTTTTTTTTGTTTATCATTTTCTCACTTCATGGGTTTCTCTGATTTTTTGCGTTTATGTTTGATTTTGTTTTTGGAATTAATGAAACTCTCCAAGGATATTTTTCGTTGTGTACTACGCAAAAGTCATGATGTAAGAAAATGATAAACAAAAAAAAACACAAATAAAACTCAAATGTCATGTTTCCGCACACAATAAATCGTGGGTATACAAGCAGAAGGCACTAAGTCAAAAAACATAGTTTTGAGTAAATTGATATTTTATATTTGTTCACTCTTGAAAAATCAATACTGACGGTAATTTTTCATCCGATCACATAAAAAGCTCAATTGACATTATGACTTAAGTTTAAAATTGAAAATTTTATTTTTCACCAAACCATTTCTAAAATATTGGAGCAGAACCAAAAAATATGCTGACTTAGTGCTTTTTAGCGGAATTAATATTGCAATAATGTATGAATTAACCAATTATATCTAACTGAAAACTGAGATTTAAAAAAAACTAGTTTTTTTTTTATGAATTTAACAGTTTTATTACAGTTTTAAGATCAAATAGGAATAAAAATAGTCATACACATCAGTATTATTATTATTTAGTTTTAACTAGCCGAAGCATTTTCCAAGCTCGAGAATTTTTGTTCATTTCAATGCAGATTTTTCACTTTTACTACCGAAAAACTTTAACAAATTTACCTTTCTCCTTGACCAAAACTGCCAAAAATAAGTACAATTTTCACTTATGCGTAGACTACAGAATAGTGACTCATCGGCTACTTAAATCAAAAAACTTAGTTTTGATGACAGGTAAAAAGCACTAAGTCACTTTAATGCTTTCTTGCTGTATTATTATAGTATATTGTATTTCTTAACTATGACAGCCAAAATGCACTAAGTCAACTTAGTGCGTTTTATCAGTATTGTAAAACATAACCTCAAATAATTCATGTTTAACGTTAAATAATAACTTAGGAGGTGTTTGGAGTACATAGATATCATCATTCTTCATCACTTTGCATTAAAATGTAAAAATCCAAAAAAATTGACTTAGTGCCTTCTGCTTGTATACCCACGAAATAGTCTGTGTAATTAATTCAGTGCGAAAAAGGAGCGGAGACTTCTCCAAATAATCTGCTACAATTATAAATTTCGCTCTTCGAACAGCTTACTGCAAAACGAAAAGCAGAACGAAATTTTCCGATTATGATTTCGTTGTGTCATTTTTGTATGGGATTTTTCGTTTCGCATCAGTACCGTACTAGGCTTAAGTGAAAAAAAAAATTAAAAATTAAGCGGAGTCCGGATAAGTGAAAACGATATTTCACTTAAGCGCATCTAAAAATTCCAAAAACGGTTGTAACAAATCCGAAATTCAAATGTCATTTTCGTGGGAGAAATTGGGTGGAGGTGAAAAATAAAAAAGACGTGAAAGCATTCAGCAATTTTTTTGTTCTGGTACTATTGTTTCTTTAAAAGTAGGTATCATAGATAATAAATTTAAGGCTCTCCCAAAACAACGCGAAACATTCGCCGACGACAGATTTTTGTTGTTGTTTAGCGTTGTGTATTTGTCATATTTTGTGTTATTGTGAATGATTCGCTACGATTTGCGTTGGTTTAGGAGAGCCTTTAATCATTGAAATATAATAAAATAAAAAAAGTCCACGTTCTATAGAAAAATGAAAGGTTGTATCGTGAATGGGCCTCATGCAAAACCGGAAATCCGTTGAAGATCCCTTCGAACCTTTTGAACGCTTTAACCGTTTTAACGACCGAAATGTTAGCAAATTTTATATTTTTGTTCTTTGTTCGTTTAAATTTTTCTTAGATTTTCGCTTCCTTTTTTCCCCTAAAAATGTCAATAATTCAGTATTCAATTTTATTCGCAGTGGAATTTCACTTTTCATAACAATTAAAAATGAGAGCATCTTCAATTTTTATTGCGAAACGAAATTTTAATTCGGAAACGAACGAATTGTAAAACATGAAATTTCATTTCGAGTGAAATTGAAATTCGATTTCAATTCGATTTCATTCGAAATGAAGAACTAAGGCGTTTGAGTCTCAATACTTTGAATACGAAAATACTATTTTACTACAGCCAATAAAGCTCTTACAGCCAGTTTGTTTACATAATAGTGGGTTAAAACCGGTATCACTGCAAATTGACATAAAAAATAAACTGAAGTTAAATTCGAACAAATTTTCTATTCACCGATTTGTGGAATGCGTCCATTCTGCATTAAGTAACTACTTACATACATATATTATATAATATGTACACCTTAGATTGCAAAAGAACTTCCAAAATATACTTCTTCCCAAAATCTCTGATTAGATTTAAGTTTTGTCGAAAAGTCACCAACGATTAAAAGTAAGTTAATATTTTATGTTGGTTTATGATTTTAAGGGAAACCAAGAGCCTCTCTTAATACGTTAAATGGAAAGGCCGGTGGACATCGTTTTGACGAAAGCTGTCTCGGAAGAAAATAGAGACGGTAGTGATCAAAACGATCTGTTACTTTGATAATTATGTCTAATATTATAGTTACTTGCTCAGAGACTTTAAAGAAAACAATTATAATTCAAATATTTAAAGAATTTTATTTTATAATTAAGATAAAAATAACTTTTAAATGGAATTTGAAAAAAGTTCATAGTGTAAATTATGTACAAGTATATTATAATATTAATCCTCGCATTGTGTATTATAGTTACAATTACTTATACAATTCGTTCATATACATACATACTCCTTTTTATATTTATTATTATAATTGTAAGCAAACGGTTCGTTGATCACTCCAAAACTTCAATTTTGTGCATAACAATTGAATTAAGTAGCTGGCATCGGCGAATTCTTAAAATAGTAAATTATAATATAATCACCTCAATTGTGATGGGTTTTTTTGTGATCTATCATAAGATCTGTCGTTGGAAATCTTTTCGTGCATATATCACAAATCTTATCTAGATCCCGAGCCGGGGGAATTCGCATGACTTGACTTATTAAAGTTTTACGATGAAAACTTCTGACTGATCTAGGATAAACTGACAATGAGTCGCGAGTACAATTATTATCTCCGGCATTTAATTGAACTCACGCTTTAAAAAGCCCACTCGTATGGTGTCGTCGACTGTACCTCACTACTTCTGTTTCTGATGATGGCTTCTGTTGGACTACATTGCGTTGATTATTAAATAAGGCCAATTCTGATTCTGTGTGCTGAGTGTTTGTGTGACGTACCCATTCAGCCGGTGTAGTAAAAGACCTAATATAGGAATGATTGAAAATTAGTATTTTAACAGTCTTAATAGCTTTAAACGAAATTACATTGTGCAGAGATCGCAAATGAGTGTTACATGATCCCCGGATTCATGATGAGGCTGCAATATATTTTATGTTTAAGATAACTTTATTAATTTTCACCAAACTAAAAGGTGTACTTACCGACATTCGTCTTCGTTTCTTTGGCACATATACCGTCTTGGAAGACGACTGATTAAACGCACTGGAAGAATTGTCAGAATCCTTGTCCGGTTCGGGTTTCTCCATATGACTTTCCATGTGTCTCACCCACGACTTGGGCTCGTCAAATGATGTCTTGCAAACATCACAAACTAATCGGGTGTAGGGCATGTGATCCATACTATCTAATGGCGGTTGACTGCATTCTTCGTCGCCACTTGTAGGATTCTCGAGTTTTATCGGTGCAGGAATTCCTGAACGTGGCTGTTTTAGTTTGAGAACTATTTTAGGAATGCCCACCGATGATGGGGATACATCACCTCCAGCCGATGGATCATGCCACGAATCAGATGGTTCCTCTTTTATATGGCAGCAGTTCATTGGTTCCTCCGAAGTTGACAACGGATCAATGGGTAAGCTTATTCTACGAAAGGGTTGACTATGTGGAACTGTTGAATTTTCTTCGATGGACTGACTATTGTGATGTAAATCCGTTCTCATTGTTAGCTTTGGTCCTGGAGCTAGTTCCATTGGGCTTTCTATTTCTGAAGATTCAGCACATCCAGTGCAACCACTTTCTCTGCACGATACACGTACAGTAGGTGGACACTGTGAATTGATCTCAGGTGGATATGAATAGTTTGCTTCTCCTGGTTCTGGATCAATGGCAACATCTTTATTCACTGATATACGCCCACCCAAAGAACTAGAATTAACCACCCGAAGTAGACCTATATGCGGTGGTTTTGGTGATTTAACTATGACTGGACTTTCTTCTGGAAGCACAGATGCACCTAAACCTCGAAGTTCGTTGGCAAAACGAGTATTGATCTCCCCATGATTAGACTTTGAATAATCACAGTTATTAACCTCAGAATTGCTACTGGGAGGAGCACGGCATAGGCCACGGATTTTTAATAATTCTCCTCCACGAAGAACTTCACTAAGAACTTCGTTCGGCACAGTTGCCTCGCCACTGTACATGTACTGAACTAAAATTTGAATGGTGCGTTGTGTTAAGTCTGGTGGAAGAACTATATGTAATATTCCAGTAGACGTCGTAGATGGTAAAGTAGAGTCAAAAATTGTAGCGAAGAACTGTAAGAAGGAAATTGAATTTTAAGATTAAGAATGATACATTTCAATTTGTATACCTGGCTAGAAGAGCTGAGAATAAACTTGTGCGCTGATATACCCATTTTTGGAACACCATTTTCAGGATTGCTGCTGTATAGAAGAACATCGGCAAACCGTTCATTTCTGCATAGAATTAACAAAATTATTAGTGAAAAATTTATACATTATAGATATGGCTTATGAAATAAATATTACCTGAATAAGGTTGATATAGCCGTGTTTAGATGTGTTAAATGAGAGTCCCATTTCAGATGATAGTTTTCGACCGTCATGGTTGAACAATATTTATATTAGATCAAAACCAATGAATTTCTGCAAAAATAAAGTACACAAATAAAGGCAAGTTTACATATTACATTAAATCATTCACTTTCATAACAAAGTAGAATATATCGTTATAACTTTTATTTATTTAATTTTTCTTAATGATTTCTATTCGAATTACAAAGTATGTATAAAATATAGGTGTATCGCCTTACTAAACAAAAATAAAATGTGCAGTTTTGCACAGCAAATCTCAGTTTTAAAGTAACGGACCGCACCTTATATCTAAATAAATAAATCAATATGTATGTATGTACATATATGTATAATTAATAAACAGAAAAGCTATGAATTTTTCAAATTACGAACTGATTTTACGATGATATGTATTTACTCAGGGTGAACACTGTTGGGCGCCAATTTCGAAAAATAAAAAATGTTTGTAACATTTTAAATAACTATGGAGTAAGATGAGGCGTTGAGTGCATATTTGAAAAGAAATAAATATTTTAAACTCAATTCTTTAATTACTACAACGTTGAAGCATGGTGTCGGTAAATTTACTCCCGATACCAATAAATTCAGAAGGAAGGATGTAAAGATATTCCCATTATTGGTGATAACCCCCATCATGTATAAGTATAAAATTTTGTAAACAAACTGTTTTCGAAATTTAAAAAAAAAATAACGATTCATAAAATAAAATAATTTTAAAAATTTTAATTATAATCTTTCATACAAAAGCTCCCTCCTTATACGCTCAATGAATTATTGACTTATAAATCGAGTACGGCGAATTAATAGAAAGAAACCGAATGTACAACAACAACTTGTGTGTGGCTATAGTGAAAATGCTGATTGATTTAAATGCATTTGTAAAACAATAAAACCTAAATTGAGATGGACCGATCACGTGTCCTTTGGTAGCTTGATCTGGTTCGCTTCTCAGTCGTGGCAAAAGTTTTTCTAAATAAAATTGGACAAGTAGAGACCAAGCACCGCAAAAAAGAGTCCTGATGATCGGCGTGGCGGTCGTGAAATATGCTATAACTCCAGCCTATAAAAACTTGGTGGTAGCTCAAGCTCACTCAAGTGTTGTGTTTCATTCAAATCTTCAATATTAATATGATGGTGCGGGGTTGGCTACGTTTTCCAACGGCACGTTTTCCCGCGGCACGTTTTCCCGCGTACATTTTCCCGCAAAACGTTTTCCCGCAGAACGATATCCCGAATCACAGTTTCCCGTGTAACGTTTGCCCGCCGATTCCTACTTTTTTTAATACAAATCGACAGCGCATAAACAAAATTCATTTCAATAGTAGTTTTCTTGTACAAAAGTCTTTTCTTGTGTTAAGGTGAGGTATGTAAGGGGGGGCATGCTGCCCCCCTGCAACCCCCCTCCTTGGCACACTATAGGATTTGGGGTAGGTGCGAGGTTGTCTGTATGAAAAGTTTTTTTTTATCATTTGGTAGTTTTTTTTTATGAAAATAAAAAAACGCTTTAATGAAAGAAAAATATTAGATATTTTAACAAACATAAAATATTTATTGCATAAATGCAAAATAGTATTGTCAAAAAGTACTAATTAGTGGAAAATTTCATAGGCAATCGTTCCCCGGGATATCGTGCTGCGGGATTGTAGCAAAAAAAAACTACCTTTCAAATCGGCGGGCAAACGCGGGTGCGGGTGCGAAAGCTTGGCACCCTAACTGCAAGTGTGTTATCACACAAAAAAACCCTTATAATATAATTTTAATTTTTTAAAAAGCTTGTGCTTCTTTGGAGAGTATAGGTATTTTTAAAAAAAAGTTTTTTCTACAATTTGTTTCTACCAAAAGTTGACTAGGTACGGTCTATCTACAGAGAAAATTTTGAAGAAATATAAGATTCAGTTTGACAGTTTCTTTGAAGAGAATATATATATCGTGTCAAGTGTCATTTTGGAAATATTAATTTTTAAAAAATGGTTTCAAAATATTTGTTTTTTTTAATTTGTAACTTCTTAAAAAAAATAGGTATTGTTTGTCAAAATGAGACCATAAAGGTACATAGATATTATATTTTTTGTATCAAAATCGTTTACTCAACGGCTTTTAAATTTACTTTGGTAGGTTACCGTTATTTATATTGCCCTTTAAAAAATTCAATAAATTTCCAAAGAAGTGTTTAAGAAAAAGTGACTTAAGACGTTTAGACTTTAGCTGAACAGACATACCCAATTTTGGGGGGGGGGGATATAATGTTATGTGTATTTTCGGATTTGTTAACGAATGAATAAATTGCGATATACATATGTATGTACATATATGTATAGTAACTACATATATATACATACCTATATAATATATGTACAATGTAGACACATACAGCCAAATTAATAAACATGGAATAGCGAAAGTTTAGGTCTTATTCCGTGGACTAAGTGCAAAATGTTATGAATAAAAGAAAATTTATAAAAAGTGACGTGGACTAAGTTAAACCACCGAAGAAGGTGGTTTAGCGAAGGAATAAGAACCAGTGTGTCAAATTTATTCTAAAATAAAAAATGGTGAACCAAGAGGTGGACCTGTCGGTTTTTGTTTATATTTTCCATTTTAATGTTTAAAAACAAAACCGACAACAGACACAACACAACACAAACAATTGAAAAATGATAACAATTTTGATATTAAAGCCTAGTACGCTGCTGATGCGAAACGAAAAATCCCATACAAAAACGACACAACGAAATCATAAACGAAAAATTTCGTTCTGCTTTTCGTTTTGCAGTACGCTGTTCGAAGAGCGAAATTTATAATTGTAGCAGATTATTTGGAGAAGTCTCCGCTCCTTTTTCGCACTGAATTAATTATACAGACTATTTATTGTGTGCGGAAAAATGACATTTGAGTTTTATTTATGTTTTTTTTTTGTTCATCATTTTCTTACATCATGGGTTTCTCTGATTTTTTCCGTTTATGTTTGATTTTGTTTTTGGGATTAGTGAAACTCTCCAAGGATATTTTCCGTTGTGTTTTCGCAAGCATTTCGTTGTCTGTTTGGAGATCACAGGAAATTTTCGTTTCACATCAGCAGCGTACTAGGCTTAACAAGAGAATTCTTAGGTTTGTTTGGTAACTTGAACTTTTTTTTTACAAAATATCACAATTTGCTGTCAGAACCCATACGAAAAATACCCAACTTGGGGAAAATTTCAAGTTACCAAACAGGCATCTTATTTATTGTAGTAGATTTTCTTAAGGGATTTCTGGTAGACGTCAACTTACTATTCCACGAACATTTTGGTTTTAAGCCTAGTACGCTGCTGATGCGAAACGAAATTTTTCTGTGATCTACAAACAGACAACGAAACGCTTGCGAAAACACAACGGAAAATATCCTTGGAGAGTTTCACTAATTCCAAAAACAAAATCAAACATAGATGCAAAAAATCAGAGGAACCCATGATGCAATAAAATGATAAACAAAAAAAAAACACAAATAAACCCGAATGTCATTTTTCCGCACACAATAAATAGTCTGTATAATTAATTCAGTGCGAAAAAGGAGCGGAGACTTCTCCAAATAATCTACTACAATTATAAATTTCGCTCTTCAAACAGCGTACTGCAAAACGAAAAGCAAAACGAAATTTTCCGTTTCTGATTTCGTTGTGTCATTTTTGTATGGGATTTTTCGTTTCGCATCAGCAGCGTACTAGGCTTTATTCATGGAAATTTTTATCCCATAGCTTAACTCTTATTCCCTGGTTTAGTTAAGTCGTGGAATAAAGGTGGAATAAGCGTTTTTATATTAATTTGGCTGATAGATTATTTTCACAGATCCGCTTTTGTTCGCCAACTCCTCAATTTGTGTCCAATATTTAATCTGAACTTGTCGTTCTTCTAAATCTCACTAGCAATTTTTTTAACAATTTTCGTAAAGAACCATTTGACTCTTTGTTAACACCTACTATATTTTTGATAAGATTATACAGGGTGTCCCGAAATCACCGCCTCAGAAGAACACCATGAGTTCCTGAGGTCATTTCAAGTCGAAAAACTTAAGAAGTAGTTCGCTTCGTTTTCGACTTATAACGGTTTTTATGATTTGTATACTTTTTTCCTTTGACTGGCTCTAACTTGGCCAAACTACAACCGATTTTTTTTTTTTTATTTAAACAAAAACAGTTAAGCTAAGTACAGACGATTGTCATATCTTACAATATTGTCAGAACTGTCAATGGTCTGACAATAGTTAACAATTAGCTGACAATTGACATATTTCTTACAATGCAAAATTGTCCGTTCACACGGTTGGTAGATTTCTTCCCAATTTGATTGTCAATATCTCTCCTTAAAAAACTCATTGACATTTCGAACAATGAAGAAATTGTCAGCAATTGTAAGATGTTTTCAATTAAAACATCTGACAATAACCAATGAGTCTTACAATGCCCTAATCGACTGACAATGATAAAAATTGTGTGTTCAGACGATTGTAAGATACCTGACAATTTTTTGTCAGATTGCCGTCTGACAATGACGTGTCTGACTGTATTGTCAGACAAAATTGTGTGTTCAGACGATTGTAAGACATTTGGAACAGTTTTTTCACTGACAGATTTGACAATATTGTAAGATCTGACAATCGTCTGTACTTAGCTTTAGACATTTTTATCTGCTATACAACTTTTTTCAGTGAGGATAACGGTTTTCCCGCAATTTATTATCAAACACTTTTTTTACGCATTTTAACGACTTCGATATGAATTTTTTCTAAAAAACACGTTATTAAGTATATTTTTTTTCTTTTTATTATGAAAGTCCAATATGTGTTCTTAAAAAAACGAAGCGAAAACGAGAAAATTATTTCTAAAGTTTTTCGACTTGAAATGACCTCAGGAACTCATGGTTTTCTTCTTAGGCGGTGATTTCGGACAACCTGTATATAGTAGCTAGGTACCTACCTAATCTACTTTGACATTCTCAATGTTATCAGCTATAGGTAATACATTGTTATTCTTACTCCGGATGACCCATTTGTGATTTGATTGGAGTTGAATTAACTTGACTTAAAAGCACACTTTTCCAGTAATTTTAGAACGAACTATGTATGTACAATTCATTTTTTATAAATTAAAAATTAACACACATTCACAGGAAATTGAAATTATTAATCATTTGAAAAAAAAAATATAAAAAAAAACACGAACAACCCCCAACACGTATGGCATTTATTCAACCTTAAATCAATACTCAGCTTTTGTATATACGTTAACAAACTCATTTTTATCAGAAAAAGCCATCAAGGACCAATCAAAATCGATAAATCAATAATAAAAAAAAACACGTCTGGGTAGGTATGCTTATAAGTAATAAGCAATAAGTAACATCTCAGTGGGAGATTGGATGCAAAAAAAAGGAATTGGCGTGTAGTTATTAAAGGACCCTTTCAGTTAGGTATATGTATGTTACTGATGTGAAATAATTTCCAAATGGTCCAAAAATCCTATCAAATTAAACAAAAGTATTCTCATGCTTTCAGAAAGATTTCGCGCGCGAAATGACGTATTAAACTACCTAACAAAGCTTTGAATGAAGACCATAGTTTGTTTTAAATAAACAAAGCCATAATAAGAGATATAGTGGGTTCAACACTCCTTGAAAGTGGCTCCATTCACAAAGGCGAGGCCATAATCGACCTCGAAACATCAGAAATTTAAATAACACTATATATAACTATATATCGACAGGTGGAGCGAGCATATTATAAAAGTACTCAACTACAACCACATCCCAAATTAAAATTATAATTTTTTATTTACCTACTTTGTTTGCAAATTTTACTTAAATTTTTCCTTTTACGTCTGCACATATGTTACAAAAATACACTTCCATGAATAAACTGTTGTTTTTTCTTTGGTTCCAAATATATTTTCACTGAAGCGATCAATAAATTTTAATCAATATTAATGGTGGCAAAAATATATTCACTTTGTATTTTTATTTATTTCTTAACAAAGAAACTAAAGTAATTCCCGCCTTTTGCATAGACCGTTGTTTCAATTCTACCCCTAAAATTCGATATAACTCACACCGCCTTAATATTTTTATTATACCAACAACGTCATAATAAACCACCGAACAAGGAAAAGGTTTGTTATTATTCGTCTATTTGCGTAGACTATTGAAAACACTTAAAAATAGCATCCGTTTGATTAAAAATAAAAAAAGAATTATTAATAAAAGAACAACCTTCTGAGTAACAACACTTCCGAACGATTGCGAAGCAAATCGTGCAATGAGTTGCATTGAATGCTCGAAGGAGACGTCTCTCGTTGCGAATCGTAATCGAACCCGGAATTATGGGGTTGGATGGGATAGATGGGGGAAAATTTAAGGGGTTGTTGTTGGTTTGGCACCCAGCAATCCAGTCCAGCATCAGTTCTTTCAGTGCTATGTGTGTACCTACATATATATCGTTTCGGGACGACTCTCTCTATTATCGATCCATGACTTTGTGAGGGCGGATATTGATTTTCTTGCTTGCCTTTTTATTTCAGTTTATTATTTTTTTTTAGAAGAAATACCAGTGTTTGTATCGTCGATGAAAACGATTAACATGGTGGCTGGCGGATAGAACACTACTATTTGCAGATAGACAAGGATAACATGTAATTTTGTATGATTTTTATCGGGTACATATGTACCTACCTACTTAACTACCTATCGTACATTTATTGATTTTGAAGAGAAAAAAACTCTAGACAAAAAAAAACTGAAATGAATTTCGAATGTAAATTAATCTGATTGAAGGATATGGGGGTGACAGGCAAAAGGCATCGCATAGGTATTGCAATTATTATTGTGGATGCTAAAGATGTGATTTATTTTATTGGAATTTACATTTCTGTTTTGTTGTGTTATCTTATCATTGCTATAAATCCCTATTCAGAAAATTGTTAGCTTTATTTTTGAAGGTTTGAATGAAACAATATTCTGAATGAGCTAGCACTAAGTTAGTGTAGATTGGAGTTATTGCTATTTCACGGAGTAATCCTATTATCTATGCCTATGGGACTATTATTGTTTTACTTCCAAGCCCCAAAAGCCAAAATATAGAACTGTGGGTAATGCAAAATTTTTCAAACAGATTATGTAATTTATTAAAAGCGGAACATTTTTGAATATATTAAATTTGTTTGCAGAATAATAAAAAATAGGAACAACGAAAAATACAAAACAAAACCTATAGGTATTACAGTCTTCTTCTCATTTACTTCAAGGCCAACAAGGTTCGCCTATTCTTGAACCGAATTTACAATTCGACACAGTTATTTTTTATTGCAAGCATAAACATTTAAAATATATTTTTACTATGTGACCTTTTATTTAAATATAAAATTGTGTTCTCATAAATATTTAATTGTTTTATTTTAAGACATAAATTTGTAAACAAAAATATAAAAAAAAATCAATTGAATATTGTTCTGTTTTATTCACTTTCTTGTTTTGCTCTTTTTATATTAATTTCGTCATCTTGATCAGTTGGTCGTTTTTCAGCAGTCTTTTCGTTTGATAAAGATTTTTCGTCTTCAATTTCTTTCATCTCTTCTACTACTGTAGAAGAATTTTCCTTAGTTCCATCTTCTTCGACCTTTGGCAATTTTGTTTCTTCTTCTTTTATTTCGGATTTTACTTCTTCAGTCATTTCCACTGATGTGGATTTTTCATCTGTTTCTTCTTGTTTAACTTTTGGAGAATTTTTCTCTTCAAACTTTTTCATTTCTGATTTACCTAATAGAGCTTGATTAGATGACGAAGTATCAGACTTAAGCATTTCTCTTAAGAACATCGTTGCATAGACAGATGCTGGCAAACAAAAATCTAAAACTAATGCTGTAAACTTGCCTTCACTTTCTGTCTCTTCTTTCTTTTCATTTGTTTTCTCAAAGTGTGATGGAATTACATCTTCCTGAGGTGAATTATAAGTCTTAAAATACCAAGACATATTCTGTGGTTTTATCAAGAGCTTTCTATAAGCACCTGCCAATGAATAAGCTTTTACACCGTGCTTCAATTTTTCAGAACTCAAACCCTCTTCGGCTAGAAATTCTTCATACCATTGTTCTAATTCATTAGCAGGATATGTTATATCATGGCCAGGAAGTGGAAGGACAATATCAAATATTGTATACTTTCCGCTAGCGATGTCTTCTTCTGTCAATGATTTTACTTTTTGTTTAAATGCAGACTCTGTTTCTTTTGGTTTTTCCACCTCATCGTCATTTTCATCAATATCTACTTCTGGGTCAGGAACAGCAACAGGCAATTCATTGTCAGTTTCCAATGCTATTTCATCCAATTCATCTTGGTTGCGATATACCAAATCACCCACCATTAACTTTAAACCATGCTCTTTAATTCTCTTCGAAGCTATACGGTTGAAAATCAAACTTTGATAAGCATGTGTGTATAAGAGGAGCATGTTCCTTGGAATCTTAAATTAAAGAATATCATCAACTGTTTGGTAAAAGAAATTTTTGTTTAAATTACTTTTCGCAGAGCATTAGCGTAATCACTCTCCCCATATTCAGATAATCCGTTTAAAAGTTTCTTCTCAATGAATCTATCATTATAAAACATATCAGCGGCTGCTTTTGAGTCTCTATCTTTCCACCATGTTTCACGGATTTTTCGCATGAAAGGGATGTCATTGTCACGTGGTTTTAGAATCAACTCACAAGCCTGTAAGTAGAGTTAAGTTTTTTTTTTTTTTAAAGTTTTTTCCCTTTTTTCAGAATTCTTACCGTTTTATAGTCACTTTTCAATAAAGCTATTCCAATTTGATAAGTTGGAATCTCAACATTATTTCCAAAACGCTGAAGGCCATAATAATTAATGAATCCGAACTCTTTCACATTTTGCATTATTTTGTCAATCTCTTCTCGATCGCCATCTATATGACGTAGTGCTATGCGAAATCTGTACAAATTTTGAGATTTTTATTATTGCGTAAAATTAATTATTCATGAAAATATAAATTAAACAACTTGAGTTGTCCTGTCTCGATAAGTTTTTAAAATCTAAGATAAATTTATGCAACGCAAAAATGCAACAACAAAAAACTTCCCTACGCAGAAAACCAAATACTAAAAATTTCAAAAATTAACTTATCAAACCTGTTTCCTTTGAGTTCTCCTAGTTTTACGACTTTATCATGGAATGTAAAGTTTCCCACTTTGACTGCCGGTATGCGTTTAACAGCAGAAACTATTTGACTAGGTTGTCTCTTTTTTATGCAGAACTTTTGTGTAGTCTTGCCACGTTTGTCTTTTGTTCCACAGTAGTTCACTTGTGATGGTTTTAAGCTAGAACAATCGAGTTTAAATAAACAAATACAAAAAATTCCAATAAATGCCAACCTGAGGGAATTGGCAAAAATCACAGCTACTTCGGAAGTATCCATGTTTTCTTTGTACATCAGGAAATGAACATATTCTCCAGGAAATAGCCATTTATTTCGACCAAGTGTTTCTAACAGAAATGAAAATATTAATCTCATTCCTCATTTGAGTGGCATCATGAACTTACTTCGATTTGACTGGCTGATTTTGATGCACTTAACATCACCATCTTTGCCAACTGTGCAACTATTGCATTCCATTTCATACAATTTCTTTATCACCTTATGAATTGTTGTCCTCTTGTCTTTGTCCAAATCAGTGACGACAATTTCCAAGGGCTCGGTGCGTGTGCCTTTGGCAATCTCATCAATTTGTTTCCATAAATCTTCAGTGACAACATCAGAGATTTCATCTTTGCATTTGTCCAGCTCTTCGGGGGAAATACCTTAATTTAAAGCAAAACATCACTATCTTGTTTCGGATGGTTTTAAATTATAAATTTAAATTCAAACCATAATCAGGATCTTGTGCCTGAGGAATGGTGTAATCATTTAAATTGGCAACAGTTCCATCCAAATCGATTTCATTCACATGAAAATCAGAGAATCTAGCTTTGAGAACTCCCGTGAATCCCTTGCCACTAGTGATGAACTCAGTGATTCCAACTTGATTTTCTTTAAGGGATACTTTCTGAAATTGATCTGGCCTAATATTCGATAAAATTTAGTAAAATCTTTGGACTGAAAACATTTTATATAGACAAACCTGCCAGTACGAGGAGCACCATTGTTTGAAGGATTTTTCTGTGTGCCAAAGGAATTTCTGGGCTTTGAAAAATGATTTCCTTTGAAATCTCCTTGATTGCGGCCTCTATGATTTCCTCTATGATTTCCACGATGATTTCCTCGATTATTGTGGCCTCCACGTTTAAAATTATGTGAATTTCTTCCCATTTTCTTGATCAAAAATTTAAATTTTTTAAAAAAGAAAAATGAGATGTTAGAAATGACGTCTTGTTTTGGTGTTTACAACAAAACACACATGTGGTTGATGATGTAATTGTGAATGGGTCGAAAATGATTTGCCGGTGTATATATTCAATTGTGAAGGGGTCTCAATCGTTCAGGTAAAAAGGAAGAATTCATAAGAATTGCTTCAATCATTAAACACAGTAGACACACCCCACGACACGCGTCTTAAGCCTCAACTACATAAGCCAAAAAAGTGAAAAAGTGCAAAAGTGAAAATTTTTATGGCTTATGTAGTTAAAGGCTTAACTACATAAGCCAAAAAGTACTGAAGTACAAAAGTAAAAATATTTTTTTTACCGCTAGCGCCGTTGTTTTGTGAAAAAGAATACACAAATTTGTTTTTAAACCAAAATTTAAGCTTTCTGCATCGTTTTTATAAGTTTTCTAGTCAGAAAAACTATCACAAAATCAATTTAAAAATTTTCACTTTTGCACTTTTTCACTTTTTTGGCTTATGTAGTTGAGGCTTAAGCCTTTACACAAACACAAGTGCATTGGAAGGAATGCAGCTAGACATAGTTAAATCATGGAGCACCCAAAGGAATTTTCAGCTATTTTTTTGAGGAATGTGTTTTGAGATTTTAAGGGCCAGTTTCACAGTGCACACTTAACAAAATAAGTGGCACTTAATTTTTCCATTTTGGCACTTTAGCCCCAGTTTTACTATCTAAGTTAGGAAAACTTACATAAGTGGCCAACATCGGAGACTTAAGTGTCACTTATTCCGATAAGTTTACACTGTGAAATTGGGAATTAGTTTTCCATATTTGGAACTTAAGTGACACTTACTTCACTGTAAAACTGGCCCTAAATCATCAAAATAGAGGAACAAGCTTAGTAAATTAAATAAACAAGTGAAATAAAGTGAATATATGCTATTCTTCATTGAAATAAAAATATAAAACTACATGCGGTGCTCCGTTAAATCCTGTAAAAACACTTACAATAAGCAGTGCAATGTTTGTTCATTCCATAGGTAAGCTGTGTCTCTTAAGGCTTAACTACATAAGCCAAAAAGTACTGAAGTACAAAAGTAAAAATCCTTTTTTTTACCGCTAGCGCCGTTGTTTTGTGAAAAAGAATACACAAATTTGTTTTTAAACCAAAATTTAAGCTTTCTGCATCATTTTTATAAGTTTTCTAGTCAGAAAAACTATCACAAAATCAATTTAAAAATTTTCACTTTTGCACTTTTTCACTTTTTTGGCTTATGTAGTTGAGGCTTTATTCCACATAAAGTAAGTAAAATTACTTTGCATTAAGGCTTAACTACATAAGCCAAAAAAGTGAAAAAGTAAAAAAGTGAAAATTTTCAAACTATTTTAGGATAGTGTTTCTGACTGGAAAACTTATAAAAATGATGCAGAAAGCTTAAATTTTGGTTTAAAAACAAATTTGTGTATTCTTTTTCACAAAACAACGGCGCTAGCGGTAAAAAAATATTTTTACTTTTGTACTTCAGTACTTTTTGGCTTATGTAGTTAAGCCTTTACCATTACCATTGTAAAAAAAAACTTTGCACTTTTGCAATGATGCAAGACCAGTTTGCAATGGATCGGGAATACCCCTAATGAGGTTAGGGTATTGCAATTCTACACTTTTGCATTTTTGCAATTATACATGACCAGTTGCATCGGATCGGGAATACCCCTATAGTAAATTATTTGTTGTTGATGATTTCTATAAGGGTATTCCCGATCCGATGCAAACTGGTCTTGCATCATTGCAAAACTGCAAAGTTTTTTTTTTTTACAATGGGGTTAGGGTATAGCAATTTTACACTATTGCATTTTTGCAATGATACAAGACCAGTTGCATCGGATCGGGAATACCCCTTATGATTTAAAATAAAATACAAATACAAACAACAAAGCTTTCGTCTACATTGAGGTTAGATTTTTCTTTTGGCAAAAATTAAAGCGTTCCATTCATCATCTACTGGGAAGTACTAAAAAGTTCTGCAAGGTCCGAAGGAACACACCTGATACAAGACCAGTTTGCATCGGATCGTGAATACCCCTTATGAAATATCGTCGCCACCGAAAATTCGCGTTGGTGTGGGGAAACCTTTAAGGCTCTCCCAAACCAACGCGAAATCGTAGCGAATCATTCACAATAACACAAAATATGACAAATACACATCAAAACTAAAACAACAACAAAAATCTGTCGTCGGCGAATGTTTCGCGTTGGTTTGGGAGAGCCTTTAATAGCACTAAATTTTGTAGAGAATTTTTGTATTGAAGTTGTTTTCATTGACAACCACGTGTTGTTAAGGCTCTCCCAAACCAACGCGAAATCGTAGCGAATCATTCACAATAACACAAAATATGACAAATACACAACGCTAAACAACAACAAAAATCTGTCGTCGGCGAATGTTTCGCGTTGGTTTGGGAGAGCCTTTATTGTTGTTTTCGTCGTCGCCACCGAAAATTCGCGTTGGTGTGGGGGAACCTTAAAGGTGAAACCGCACTCGGCGAAACTGCACTTCAGCGACACCGCGCGCACTTTCGCTCGAAACTGAACGGAACTTCATGTCACGCAAAAATTGGGCAGATTATCAACTTTGCCGCAAAGTGTCGCGCCGTGAAGTACAGTTGTCGGTTAGTGCGATATAGCTCATACGCCGAGAGCGGTTTTACCTATGAACTGAGTACTAGACTTCAGATACGAAAACCTTCCTTTTTTTCTTGTGCATCGGCAGAAGTGCATGTGAAGAAGTACTGCATTGTTTCATTTATCTTCGTTGCCGCACTGTTTCATTTGATTATACGCTGAATTCATTCATTTTCCACTATTTTTGACATGTGTCATTTTAGAATTTGTTTCGAATAAACAAAAATACAATTTTGTGTTCTGAAATATTTTCATGGATAAAAAACCATCCAAACCAATGGTTTATATTCACTTTCCTTCCCAATTAACTGAAGAAGAGCATATGCTCCAAGCTAAATATCAAAAGCTGAAAAAGAAAGTAAGTCTTCATGTAAAGCAAGTGATTCCTAATAAGTTGCATGTCCATATAAATATTTCAGAAAAAGGCGCTACATGCTCTCAAAGCACCAAAACAAGAACCCGAAAAACCACCGTCATTGAAGCGTCCAACTGATGCCCGAGATGCGCGTGAAGTTGCTAGAAAACTCATCAAAAGCGGAGCTATTCCGGCAATACAAAAACAACAAACCAAACAGGATCAAACTTCTTTCAAACGACCCAAAGGTCAGGAAAGGAAACGTGTGATTCCAGAGGCAAGTGTTTCGGCGTATCAACCATTTTCATCGACTCAAAACGATGTTGCACAAGAGAACATAAGTGAAATTATTAAAGAAGAGCCGAGAATGCAAGATTTATATCAGAAATTCGCAACCGAAAGGGATCGCGAAGAACGTGGACTCAACGAAAAGGGATTGGATCCGGCAACTGGTGATAAGCCACGCGCCGGACATACGATTTTTGTTTCTGGCAACAAAGTCACTGAAGAGTTTTTGAAGAAAAATTTCAATGAATTTGGAACAATTGTAAATGTTTCAATGGAAATCGAAAAAGGGTATGACAAAGAGGGTTTTAAAGTTATATTTATATATTTTTTTGTAAACTCTAAATTGTTTGTAGACGTGGATTTGTAACATTTTCAAAACCTGAATCGGCTGACCGAGCTATTGTTGAAATGCACAGTAAGAATATTGGAGGAATAAGCTTGCAAGTGCAGCTTGCTAGACGTCAACCTCAAATCGAACCAATCAATGATGCTTCTTCATCGGCAGTGTGGTCCACAATTGGTGAGTTATTTCGAAAACTTAATTTTTGCAAATTGCATTTATCTTCTTGTAAGGAGTAGACTTACACTTTAACCAACATGTCTAGGCACTTTTACCCTAGATATTTGTATAGACTTTTTTGTTGCTTAAATCTTAATTGTAAGTGAAACTTTTAACAAAGTTTCTTGAGGAATAAAGTTTTTTTCGAGTAACTTTAACGAATTATCCTTAAATTATTAAATTAGGTACAGATCATTTTTTTATTAAAATTTAATACAACCGTTTTGTTGATTGAATATTCTTGAAAACAATCGACGATATATAAAACCAATATCTGTTGTTTACTTTTCAGCTGCAAGCAAATCCCAAAAAGGTAGTCATAAAGATCGCAGAGAAATGGTTATATACAATGAAGACTTGTTTCAATAAAATAAAAATGTTCTCCTAAATGAAATGCAAAATAAACGACTTAAATAATAATAAAGGTATTTATTTATTATTTTTTTTTAGATTCCAATTTTTTTTTTTATTTTATAAATTATTTAAATTTTATTTAAAATTAAAGTTAACGTATCTAGGTTTAAAACAACATAACAATTAATATTTTGCCCTTTTTTATTGTTGATTTATTTATGGTAAAGTATTATTTAATTAAACAAAAAACTCGTACGATAGTCTGAAATATAAATTAAACTTTTTATTCGTTATAATTAATTGATTTATGTTTTATGTAGTAGTTTTTTTTGTTGTTGTTTGTATGTTGTAGTTCGTAGCAAAAATAACAGAGAAAACAAAAATTAATAAACATCTCCTTCTTAATGGAAGAACGATGTTTGTTGTATTGTAATTTTTATTATGTTCCGCATTCGGATGCGAGATTTGACCAAATAAATTAAAACAAAAAAAATTAACAAATGCAGTAAAGGCTGAGTGGTGATCGAGAGACTGCCTTATTAACAACCTACGACAGGCGTCCATCATTTCCTGGCGGATTGAAGTAGTCCCAATGATGATGGTGTATATTTCTGCCCGTTAATAGGTAAATGACGAAGCTTAAAGCCATGACTACAAGAAGCACTACTGCTGTGGATATGTTCCTTGGTTGCACCTGGTCCTTGTTATTGTCATTGTTGGGACGCAAAGTGTTTGTCAGCTGAGTAATGATGTTGATTAGTGGTAGACTGCAGGCTGAGATAAACTGACGACCTGCTTGGGCTACACTTTGGGGAGGTTGTTGTTCTGGACGGATGCTTCGGCTGCGACGGCGTTGATGTTCCTCCTCCGATGAAGAGTCACGTCTGCGATGGTGACGTCGTCGCCGATAGACTGGTGGAGGACCAACTGCTGGTTCGTCATCATTATCGGGATGAAGTTGGTTGTAGAATCCAATCGGAGGAATTGTCTGCAAATGGTAGTCTGTTAGGTGGACGCTCCTCGAAGTTTCATCATGATCACGAAGTTGTAAGTGTGCAGCTGATGGAGGAGGTGGTCGAACAGGAGGAGTTTCGGGCTCTCTAGATGGTATAGGAGGTGGTGGGGCAGAATATATGTCGGTTTGTGTCCTAGCCTCAGCAATGGTCTGGGTGGAAACTTGAGCGTGTTCGCGTTCAGTATTGCGTACCCTCTCTACGATGTCTTCGATAAATCCAGGCGGTAGTTCAATATTTTTCACCACCAAGTTTCCTGATCGACATTCTAGTTCTTCAGATTGAATCTGAGCACCCTGTAAATGTGACACCATTATCTGACCAGCCTGAAGGGCATGCACTCGAAGACGTTCCACCTCCAAGTCAGCTATCGCTAAGTGACTGGGCATAACTCCAGTGAATGGAACTGTCGCTGGTTGTTCAGCGATTGAGAGTGATTCATTATGTTCAGCTGTGGATCTCTTTCTTGGTGGAGCCGTTGGGGGTGGACTGAGAGTCTTTTCCCTTTCATGTGATTCTTCTCTTGGGGCTGGCTCCATTAGAAGTTTTTTCACTTGAGTAATAAATATTTTTTCATCAACTTGAAGCGTTGTCTCAGAAATAGTGGGAGAAGGTAGTGGTGTAGTTTCTTTTTCTTCACTTACTTCAGACTTGAGTTCATATGAATCTTCTGCTTTTAGTCTTTCGTTTTGGTCCCCGTCGTAACTCTCATGCTCTTCAGACTGAGAATCTGGACGTAATCTTTGCTCAATTGCAAGCTCTTCTAATAATCTATTTTTTTCTTCCTCCTGTTCTTCCTCTTCTTTTATTCTTCTTTCTAATTCTTTTTCTTTCTCTGCGTGTATTAGCAGTGCTTCTTCCAAAAATCTTTGTTCTTCCTCCAGCTCCCTTAAAAGTCTCTCATCGGCCTCCACTTCTTCTTGAAGTCTTCGGTTGGCTTCTTCTTCCTCTTCCTCACGTATACGTTTTTGCTTCTCTTCTTCGAATGCCAATTCTTGTTCACGTTGACGTTCAAGTTCTCGTTCTTCCTCTTCTTGTTGCTGACTTTCAACATCGCTACTACGAGTGTAAGATTGGACTTCTTCGTCGATTTTAGCATTTTCTTCTTCAGACACAGCACGTGAACTTTTCTTCTCTTCTTCTTTATATCGACTTTCTTCGTCAGATTTGCTATGCGAGCCATCGTAAAGACCTTCTCGTCGAAGCATCTCTTCTTCCAAATCCAAATCATCTATAGGTTGAACTGTAAGTGAGGCTTCAAGAACTGTCTGGCCATTTGAGTTGGGTACAGGCGTTGGAATACGTTTTTCTATAAGAATGGCAGATGGTGTTTGTGGTCTACTAAGTGACTTTGCTTGCGATGATGCTCTGGACCTGTCTGAAGCACTTCTCTGACTCGCTTCCCTAAATCGTTGAATTCCTCTTGCTAAAATCTCCTCGTCGATTTGCTTAGCGCGCTCTAATTCAGCCTCTTCTTCCTCTTTCAGTATTTCGTCAAGTGTTTTTGTTCGTCTCGGTTCTATGATTTTCATATCTTCAGTGATTTCAAACTCTTCACATACAAAATCATCGGGCAGTGGATCGGTTTGGGTAGA
The DNA here is from genome assembly GCA_929447395.1 of Epistrophe grossulariae. Lineage (NCBI taxonomy): Eukaryota > Metazoa > Arthropoda > Insecta > Diptera > Syrphidae > Epistrophe > Epistrophe grossulariae. The sequence goes on from OV839568.1 coordinate 105,424,189, forward strand.
AACCTCCACCTCAACATTTTCTTGTTGATTGTCATCGCTGCTGTGCTCGAGTAATTCACGATAAGCGATTCTCTCACCGCCACCGTCGCGATCATCTCGATCGTCTCGGCTTTCGATTTCGTCATTGTCGTCGTCCCCGCCATGTCTATCCCTATGGAAGTGTCTCTTCTCTCGAGGAGGGCGAGGTGGCGGCGGCAATGGTCGGTATTTCATTTTATTTATAACATCACCCGATTGAAGATTCCGTGGAGATTCGGGTCGTTCATCGAGGTCGGGTTCCTCATAATCGGTAAAATCTTGACTTCCATAATCCCTAACAATATATAGATTGAGAATTGACATCAGAATATGCAATGTGCATTTACATTATGTTTTATATTAAAATGACTCATATTTGTATGAAATGGTGCAAAGGTGATTCTATTTATGGTAAAAGCCATGCCACTCGTTAAAAAACTGCAAACAAAAGCTTTTAAGAACAAAAAATTTAAAAAAAGAACAAAACAAAATGTGCGCAATGGTGTTCGACTGATATAAATGATTGAAGACGTTTAAGCAGATATGAAATTCCGAAGCACAAAATCACGAAACCCAACATTAGATATTCATATCATTCGTTCTTTTTGCTATGTTTCCTATTTAATAGCATTTCTTTTTCTGGAAGCATCTTCATTCTATAATGTTCAATTGTTTATTGCAAAATAGCGTTTTCTGGTTATTTTCAAAATTCTTGATTTAAGTGATTTGATATTTTGATATACTTCGATACTTTCGAATATGAACAACTTTAACTGTTTTGGTTAGTAAAATTGCCGAATAAAGTGAAGATGTGAAAACAAATCTACCTTCTTTCGTGTTCTTCCTACATTTTTAGACCGAAACTACGGGGTAATTTAAAGGTTTATTTGAGCAGTTTAAGGTGTACAGCTAGCAGCTTATATTAAGGGAACCGCAGTATATAAATGGCGTTTTTTTGTATTTGATACCAAGAGGTTCTGAAGATACTTGGTCTAAGTTCAAATCCAATTAGTCATGGAAAAAGTTTTTCCAATTAAATATGAACATGCAGCAACGCACAAAAGAAGTCCAATGGTACCGTTATATATATGTCATTTTAGTCTTATAACTTATGAAGGGGTTATTTAATAAAAAACAATTTGCCCAAAATTTTAAATGTCGCCTAACGCTAATAGGTATGCTATGGAATCCCGAAAAATATAATTCTAATTTCTTATGACCACTGACTAGCAAAAAAAAAGTATTTATTTAATTTTTTTAATTTCAAATGTGCACTCCGATTGGGCTTTATGTAAATATTTTTAATTAGTTTAAGAAAACGAGCGAGCAAGTAATTTCCTACAATCAAGTTTAGTCTATACAATCGACCATTTACAACATAAATATGAACAATATAACAGTGTTGAACATATGTATGCATTTGCATATAAACTTACAGTTTAGACTGAAAAATTGTTAAAAAAAAATCAATGTAATTAGAAAAAAAGTGATTAAACAACCTCTGAAATTATTTTGACACCAACGCCATTTGAAACCATTTGAATTCTTAGATAAATCTCAATTTATGAGAAAAAAAAATTTGAAGTCGTTGGAGTGGTTTTAAAAAAATAATTTTCTATACATATGTATATGAAATTTTGTAAACATCTTTAAGAAAAAAAAAATTGTTAAGCAATTTTTAGCCTTTATTTATGCGGAGTAAAGAAATTAATTTAAAAAAAATAATCCACATATCTATATCAAATATCAAATTTTCAAAAAACTATTTAGAATTTTTGTTTTTAAATCCAAATTTTGATATGCAATAGATTCAAACTTATTAAAAGCTCTTGTGTGAAAATTCCATTAAAATCGGTTGAACAGATACATACAATATACAAACATACATACATAAGATAAAGATAAAGAGAGTCGAAAACAAACAAAATGTTTTTATTAAAAAAAATAAAAATGGTTCTGTGAAAAACACCGTTAATAATCGATTGAAACCAAATTTTTTTCAATAATATGGTAGACATAGTGATATATGCTCACATACAAATTTTTATCAAAATCGTAGGAGTTGTGTTTGAGAAAAATGAGATTTTCCTTACCAGTTTAACCACTTGTATGGGTTATGTTATTTGCGGTTATACAAAACATTTTTTATTTAAAACCAGTAAAATAATGTTAAATAACTGCTGGGTTCCAAGTTTATTAAAAATCGAACAAGTCGTTTTTGAATTATTAAGTTCTCAGAAAATTTTGAATTTAAACTTTTTTTAAAATAAAAAAAAATTGAAAATGTTGGCAAAAAATAATTTTTATCTTAATGTACGAATATTTATGTAAATGTCTACAATAAATTGAAATCGAAAAAAAAAAAATTCTCTATACAAAAATAAATCAGTTGAACCATTTTTGAGAAAATCGAAAATCAAAAAAATGGTTCTATGTTACCATTTATAAAAAAATTTCAGATTTTTGTTTATAAAATGTGCACACAGTACAGACTTGCGAGACCCACTTTTTTACAAGTTACAGTGAAACTCATTTCAAGTTATATGCTACCGAAATTATTTTTTTCCGAGTTAAACGTCGATCAATATTCCTCGAATTTAGAAAGTTACGTGGTACCTACGTGGTTACCCAGATTTTAATTAACAAAATTTAAAATTTCTGTGATTTCGAACTAATTAGCTCGTATTGAAACTAACGTACCTACATTAAAAGAAAAAAAAGATTAAAGTTTTATTTAACTTTCGGCTCCTGAGAAACGGTTTTTCTCCGAACCGACAAACAACTTCTTGGAAAAAGTCTTTTCGAACTTTTTTAAAATCGGATTTTTGTCATCTCATCTACTTTCCTTACACTTTGGATTACAAGTTGTATAATTTACTGGGTTCCAGTTGTTTTAAAGATATGGAACTAAGAGGATCAAATAATTTTTGGTTTTTCAAAATTTTATAATCCAGTAAACAAATTTAACTAAATTAATTACATATTACCCTACTTTTTTGTTTTAATCTTTACCATTTTGTATTTGTTATTGTGTATGTGTTTTTAACCATCAAATTATGTAGGTACATATGTATAAAAATATTAATAGCATTAAAAGCAATGAATACCGACCATGATTAGACAAAACAAATAAGATGCTTCATTAAAAAATGATTAAATGAAAAAAAAATTAAACAAAACAATAACCATATTAATTAAAGAAATACAATCTTTATTTTCTATAATAATTTAAGCATTATTGTATTCTCTTATATTAATATTATGTATGTATTACATTAGTAACAACTTAAATAAATTAATTTATTTTTGTTTATTAGCTAAGCACAAACTACTAACTTGAAATAATTTAACTTAAAACAAAACAAAAATTAAATAGGTTATACTATATTAATTAGTTTCAAAAAACAGCTTTGCTGATTTGCAAAAAAAAAAAAACAATAAATTAGGAGACACAACTACAACGGTTACAAACAACCATTTTCTTTTCTTTTAAAGGCTATCACAAAAAGCAAACCAAAAACATAAATATAAATATAATTTATAAAATAAATTAAAAAATAATAAAAGAAAGAAAAAAAAAACATTAAATCATTAGACAATTAATGATGATATTATTATTTCAAAAGAGACTCCCCAGTGCAATTTATGGAAGTATTATGTGAATCTTGTTTTGAGTAGTAGTTTTCTTACTTTTGAGATATAGCTGCCAAGCTCGAAGCCGATCTCCTCCTTGGGGGAGTAGGCCTTCCAATTATGCTGTAATTCCCTGTTGAGATTTCAGGTTCTGCCGCTAATGAAGGTGAAGCCTTTCTTTGGTGTGGCATTGTTGCAAAACGTTCGCCAGGCGAACGTGTGAATTTCTTACGTCTGGCAGGTGGTGTCGGTTTGGGTAAGTTTTCCTTACGTACAACAGCATAACTGAAACATAATAGAAAATAGATGTATTTTTGAGAATCTATCAAAATTCAATCTCAATATAATTTTATGCTCTCATATTACCCATCGTTTTCCATCATCTCAATTATGTATTTCTCATGCAGTTCTTCAGCATTAAGATTTGTATTGTCATTTTCTTCTCGCAATGCAATGTCCAAAGCTAAAGAGTCTGCTCCTTGTGAAGTTCGATCATCTTCGTCGATACCCAGACGAGATAGGGACTTTGATTTTCGGGGCGTTACAGAGGTGTCGGTGTAGTTTTCAGGAGTTGCTAGAGGTATATTGTATTCGTGCTCAGTACGATAGACGATGACCTTGAAAATAAATAACGGTTATAATAGAAGTACAAGATCTTATAAATACAAGCTTTGTTCAATTATTAGGAACAGAAAATTATAACTTTTTGCTCTTCAATCTCAAAATGTCTGATCCAAAACGTTCTGATTTATATTAAATGAGTCTGACTAGAACATTTCAGATCCTGTAATTTTTTGCTGTCCATATGGAAACAAGATGGAATATTAGGGTAAAGTTGTTTATTTTTTGACAGCTGACGTTTGCTGTTCTGACGTTTTTATTGTGAATTAATGCTGTAGTGTTCTATTCTATTTGATCTTATACGTTTTTTTTTCATTGAACAAAGCTTTTTAAAGTGTTTTGAGCTGGTTAACATTTTGGTTAATAAAATAAGTCATTAATTATTCATCAAAAAAAAATCTAACGGGTTATAATTACATTCATTATTTTGTATGTATATATATAAACAGAATTTAGTATTTAAATCACATTAGTAGAAGCTGGAAAATTAGAAAAAAAAATTCTTAAAAATTATAAAATATTTAGTTTTTTATATTTCTTTAAAAAAAACAAAAAAATCAATAAAATTGGTTGGTTTTATTTATATGTTTTTTTTTCAACATTTTATTTTTCGTATTTAAGATCTTCGTTTACATACGATTAAAATCAATAATTTTGTATCAAAAAAATATTTTTATTAAAACTATAAAATATATTAAGGTTAACTTAAACAATATTTTTTTTCGTGTGGTTTCGGAAAAATGTTTTCGAGATTTGTAATTTTATTGTACCAACAATCAAATTATTTATATTCTTTTTAATTTATTTATGTGATTTCGAATATTTTGATCGTTGTTGGTATTGCATTTTATTTTTATACTCAAAAAAAATATTTTTGTTAATAAGAACTTTAAACTTATAAAAATAAAAATAGAATAAAAACAATTTTTTTTTTCAATTTTCCAGTTACATTGTAAGTTAAACTCTTTGAAAATAAATTGTTTCTTATATAAAAATATAAATAGGTATGTAAATATATATAAAGATTTTTTTTTTATTTTAAAATCGTTTCCCCCTTCAAAGTAATATAATGCCTTGAATTTTATTTTTAATTGATGAATAGACTTGACCAAAACGTTGACCAGCTCTTCGGCCTAGAGTTCGAAAATTATAACCTACTTCCTCTGGTTTATTGTCTTCCCTCAAATGACTATTTGACACGGATCTGCCTCCGAATCCATTAACATAAGAATCTTTTTCTAAAGAATCTCTTAACTGCTTGCGACGCCTTCTTGGTGGTTGCGGTGGTTGCATTGGTGATTCATTGCGTTGTTGTTGTTGTTCTTGTAAGATGTTCTCCTTCTCTTCGTCGACAAAATTCTTATTCCGAATTGAATAATCCTCTTCGTCGTATTGTATTGAAGGTGTTCCTCCTATAGACATATCCTGACTGTTCTTAAAGCGTCCTTTACGCAATGGACGTGATGGTGCATGTCGGAAATAATCGCTGCCGGCTTGAGACAGTGATATATCATCGGCATAATCATCAATTTGAGAAGCATTTTCTGAATCATAATGATGACGTTGACGCTGTTGCTGACTTAAACGTCTTGGCTTTGGCGGTGGTACATCGTAGCCATAATCTATGCGATCAATGCTACTGCCATTAAAGCTGCCTGTTTGGGAGCCAATTAATTCAAGTGGATTGGGAGACTTTTCAAATTCTGTTTCCAAATTTGGATCCAGATATTTTTGTTTTCCAATGCTGAATTCTTGTGAGGCACCCTTTTTCCTCAAGAGAAACTCATCAGAGCTAATTTCTTCGAAAACAAAGCGTTTTGAGCTTGCTGTTGATTGGGTATCTGGATTATATTCTCTTTCGTTGTGATGTTTAAGATGTGATTCGGCTTCAAGTTCAGCATTGCGGAGAAATTGATTCTTTTCGGCCTCCCTTTGAGTCCAACCAATATCTCTGCCTTCCTCGGACACCAAATCTGAGTCCTGGTGTACCATAGGTCGCCTTTTGAATTCGCGTTCACGGGTTTTTGATATTTCATGAATTACCCTATTTTCTTCATCATAATCTGCGAATTGCTTTTGCTCTACCACACCTAACATAGCAAGTTCGGCTTCTTCCTTTGCATTATCCTCAAGCACTTCTTTCATGCGACGCTCCATTGATGATTCTCGATCAAAGGAACTCTCTTGCTCGCTTTCAAAGCGACGATATCGTGAGCCTTCGCTATCATTGTAGCTTACATCTGAGAATTTATCAGCCCAACGCGATCGCACCGGGCCTGGTCCTCTGTCACCCTGTGGTGTACTTGAGGACTCAGCCGATGGTTGAGTTTCAGTGCTTTGAATAACACTCGGCTCATCCACTGTGCTCTCAACTACTTGAGGTTTTGGCTTTTTCCTGAAAGCTCTTGGGTATGTACCAAAGCTAAAATCGAATCTTTGTTTCTTTGGAGGTGCAGTGGCGGCCCCAGATTCCGGAGTTGTACCTGAAACTGTTGTGTCTTCGATATCTGATGGTTCCTTAAAAGATTTACTGCGAGTAAGTTTTAACGATGAGAACTTATCAGGCAGCTTGAACTTAGACATATCAGGCTTGCTAAATTTTGTGAACTCGGGGCGTTTCATTTCGGGCATTTTGATCTTTGAGAATTCCGGAGCCTTGAAACGTTTTCGGTTTGTAGCCTTAGGGCTACCCGATGGAGCCTTTTTCTGACTTCGAAATTTCGTTTTGATCTTGCCGGCTTGGTTCTTAAGTCCCGCCTGCATTCTTCGAGTTTTATCTTGAGCATTAGCCATGAAGCCTTTCTTTTTATTTTCTGCTTCCATTGGTATATCTTCTAAGGCACTTGAATCTATTTGGCTTGTTTGCATTTCATAATCATTTTGAGATTCTGGCTGAGATGTTGTGGCAGCAACTGTATTGAAATAACGATCTTCTAGATCTTTTTGCAGTTCTTCTGCTTCTTTTAGCTCATCAGAAATTGTTTCATCTGAGATAATATAGAGTGAAGGTTCAGGCACTTCTAGCTTAGGCATTTCTTGACCCGTCTGTGTTGGTGGTGGTGCTGGAGAGGGTTCTTTTTTAAGGGCAGATACTTGAGTGGGAGAAGGTTCGGGGGTTGGTTCTTTTTGAATTTCCTTTGAGGGTTCTCCAATAGGTTCGTATTCATGGTCGCTAAAATAAATTAAAATAATATAAATGGTTAATTACAATAGTTTGATATTAAATTTGTAAAAATTATCAGTATACATAAAAATACAAATAAATGGTATACAAAAAATGTAAACATATACAAAAATATGTTTCAAGCAAGACGGCTAAATGTAAACAAATTACATTCATGATTAAATGTAATTTAAATCTTAATGAAACTAAAATGAAGTAATTTAAATGTCAAACCTTTATCTGAAACCAAGTTTAACGTTTGGAAAAACAAAATTTAAAAAAAAAAAAAAAATAGGATTTATTTTAAATTTCCGTAGTTACCAAATTTTAGTCTTACTTGAGAACCTATAAATAAATATACCTAACGCGCCTACACGGAATAAATTCCATAAATCTACCTTTATCCTACCGAAATCTATAAACTATGGATCTGTGGGGGCAGATTTTCCAGAGAGAAAGTCGCAAAAATTTGTATTCGCTTATAAGAGCCATTAAAAGCAGTTATATGAAAAAATCTTTTTAGATATTAAATAACATACATAAATTCTCGAATAAAAATAAATGCCAAATAAAGAATTTATATTCAAATTAAAAGATCTCATGTCAAACACAATTTTTTTCCGATATTTTTATTTTTTACGTTATGCTTAAATTTTCCCTAAATTGCTTATTTTATTAAGAAACAAAATTGTATTTAACTACATATATACATATATTTTTTATCAATACAGAATTGAAGTTTGTTTCTTAATTGAAATTATTTCATTGTATATCGTCGGGGGAATATTTATCACAAGGCATGGGAAAAAGGGAATTTTAGAGTATCACTGTGGGAAAACCTGATCCCAAAGTCTGGTATCACTGAGTCAATCTTTCTTTCTTCTCCCATTCTGCATGATCACAACCCATTTTTGAATATCTTTTTTTAGTTATTATAAAATAGTTATTCTTTAATTGAAAACTCCACGATTTTTATAAAACCATTCTCTTCATGTAAGTACTGCAAGGCAAACTTTTTTTTTTCAAAAGGTAACATAAGTAGGTATATTTAACAAAATCACTGCAGAAATCAGAGTTTTTTTTTCAAATAAAATTTCCGGGTGTTTCAGGCGAGAGGGGTACTTGTCGGGTCTCTTAGATAATATACGTGCTCTATGGCCCCAATGAAAATAGAAAATTCCGAAGTTCGAAGACATTTTTTCTTGTGCTACTTTTTTTAAGGTTAAGGTCTAGTACGGTGCTAATACAAATGGGTAGAAAGTGTCAGTTTTTGTGTGCATAAAATGATATTGAAGGTCAAATGTGAACAAAATCAGTTTTTAGGATATCTATAACTTTTAAAGAGTAAACGCAATCGAAGATTACCTACTGCATGCAAAACTTCTAGGTAATTCAATTCTATACCAAATAAATTTTAGCACATTATGTCTTTCCACATTTCGTAAAGAAGATATCCCAATTTCAATATTTTTCCCAACAGAGTAAAACATGAACGAGACTAGAGAAATGCAAATTTGTAATAATTATAACAGTTTTTCGACTTTAAAAGTGGGTGGGCCTTAATGCGCTTCGCGTGACTTGAATAAACAGGTTGGGTGCCCGAAGTATGCCCACTGGTGGGTGACCCCGGTCTTGCGGGTCCGCAAAAACAGTATACTTTAATAAACGAAACTGTTATAAATTAGCATGTCCAAAATAATTAAAAATGTGTTATATACCCCACTCTTATGTCCTTATTGTTTTTTTTTTCGCACTTTGTATGTTTTGTCTGTTCCTTTATCGAAGATTTGGAACGTGAATTAATCTTAAAGGATTTATTTTATGGAGTACCCATACCTAATGCATTGGAGTGCCTGAAGCCGTGATAGGGGGCGCTGTTACCACTTTAATTAATTTTTAATTTAATTATATTTTTCTTGAAATTTGTTATTATTTATTTTATTGTTTTAAAGATGTTTGTGACGAAAGTTATGGCCCTCTGCCCACGGACAAAATGGCATTGAATATTATATTTATCTTTATAAATGATCGGCTGCTGGCTGTCAAAAAACTTTTAAGTGTTCGCTGAAAATGTGTTTAGCACCCTTTATGATAGCTTCAATTTGGAATGAAAACTTGCACTCCATATAATGTATCATCTAGTGAATTAATGCTCGAAAACTTCCATCTGATTTTATTGGTATCGGGAATAAATTTTTCAGAGGAGTGTCATTTCATTCAGTTTTTTGTTCGGGGAAAATTATATTCCATGGTAAACACAATATTTAAGGTGAATCAAAATTTCCTTCGATATTCCCTAAATGGTCCAATAAGGATCCCAAACTCAAAACATTAAAAAAAAAATTCACGAACCCGTTTTCAAATTATTGAAGCTGACGTTTTTTTTAATCCAGAAATAATTCTTTGAAAATCTGGACATGTACAAAATATTTGATAAAAATCAGTAAAGTCGTTACGAGGAAGTCTAAAATTAAAAAAAAACAAAAACATCTGTTCCCTACTTTCAATAACAAGGAGTGATAGCGTGGCATGCAGTTATGTAAAGCTCCTCGCTGTTTGGCTCCAGAATTCTTGGTGCTTTTAATCGACCCCCAAACGCTTCTGTACAAAGTCTATGTACATATTTAAAAAAAAGTGCATACCTACCCACAATTATTTGGAATATTTTTGTGAGAATAATGGTCACATTGGACCGGGCTGTTTCTTTTTGCAAAACAAGACCAATTTCTCTTAGCTGCAGCCATTTCTTATTTATATGCACGAAGACACAAAAGAATTTGGCTGGTTGATTTATTTTTAGAAGTTCAGGTTTGGTGAACTTTTTTTTTTTGTTGCCTCAAAAGAAAATAATTGTAGAAAGTTTTTCTAGATACAAGTAGGTACGCGCCTCACCATTGCATACCGAATGTTATATTGGTATATATGAGCGAGGCAAACTTAAGATATAAATACAAATCATTCATTGACTCTCGAGATGCAATTTACTTTTAGATGATAATGTTTTTGTTTTTATTTTTATTTTTTTATTTTTACTGTTTAATGTGCTCAATTTTAATTGTAAACGAATCAATTTACTTACTGTTAAATGGTTTCAGGTTTTGTTTGTTTAATTTAATGTTTCGAATTTTGTATTTATTTTTTTTTTAATTTAATTTTGTTTTTATTGTGAGCAGATGATCTGGGTTGAGATCTTACCGGGAAAAGTATGTCCTTTCAAGCCAGTGTTTTTTATCTAATTGATTGTTGGAAGACAAATCCATGTTCTCGTTTTGACCTAAATGCGAACCATGCTCACCAAAGTTAAAACTAACGGTTTTTGTCATTGATCGTGTCCCCAAACTGAGACTATCCAATTCCGACGCGCGATCAGCTGCGGCACGATCTTGCGATTGAGTGCGATCATGGGATTTTCGTTGAAGTAGTTTCGATCGTGCTAGACGCTGCTCTGAAGGAGCTCTGATTAGATTTGTTCGGGATGATTGTTGTGATAAATGTTTCTGATTTTCATGTTCATCGCGCATAAATTCGGAAATTGTCATTTCTGAATCGTAAAACTCGGGGACCGCAATTGGAACGGACACTAGTTTCTTATTACCTACGGTGATAATTTGTGCTGGAGCTGGAGGGATCAGTTCGTTTAAGTCATTTCGTCGAGAACCACTTAGATCAGCTTGACTTGAAGATGTGTAACTTCTGCGATCACCTGCCATAAGGTGCATCTGGCTTGAGCGGGAATTAGAAAGGACTATTGGCGCAAAGGGTTCTTGTGGGTCTACGGAAAAAGCCATCGATTGCGAGATACCATCTTGATTGAATCTATCTTGAATCTGACCTAATTGATCAGAGCTAGCATATAAGCGAGATTGTCGGATAGGTGAAGGGGATTTAGGTGGGTGGCCTGAATATTGATCCATTTCGTCGACCTTGAGAGAAAATGTTTCAGTGACCTTAACCGTAAGTAGAGGTTTCTCTGGTGGTTTTTGTATTGACATACTTCCAGCATGAGATGGTTCTTCAATCACCGACATTGCGGCAGAACGCTCAACTTTTTCGCGCCTAAAGACACCCATGAATCGAGATGATGAAGGTGAACCTTCAGGTTTTGGATGGTTTGCTGGTGGTTTCCCAGGATCAACCAAGTGAAGCTGCTGATTTTTTGGCAGCTCAAGATTATTGTGATGTGGAGGGATATCTGATGACTTAACTGGTTGATCGGGAGCTTTTGAATGAAACATTGACATAAAACGAGAGGACGTGCTCTCAGGTTTTAACTGCTTTCCTGGTGAGGGTGATCTTCCGCGGTGCATTTCAGGTTTAAACTGTTCTCCCGGTGAGGGTGATCTTCCATGATCCATTTCAGGTTTAAACTGCTTTCCTGGTGAGGGTGATCTTCCGCGGTCCATTTCAAGTTTTAACTGTTTTCCTGGTGAGGGTGATCTTCCGCGGTCCATTTCAGATTTCAACTGTTTTCCTGGTGAGGGTGATTTTCCGCGGTCCATTTCAAGTTTTAACTGTTTTCCTGGTGATAATGATCTTCCTCGGTTCATGTGCAAAATGTGATCTGCAGAAAGTTTACGTTTGTCACACGGGGGTAAGGTAGCTAACTTCTCTGAATGATCTGCAGCCTTTGAATGGAACAACGACATGAATCTTCCACGATTTATATCTTGAACATGATCGGCAGATACTCTACGTTTCTCATGCAGTGCCTTAGCTGGTGTGCTTTTTGAATGGAACATTGACATGAATCTAGAAGAATAGGTTGGTTTCCTATGAAGTGGTTTGTCTAAAGCTTTGTTTCGCTCCAAAGATAGAGAACGCCTAAAGTTAAAAACTCGTCCAGCTTTCATAACTCCTTGAGCTGGAGGAGATGTCCTTTGATGTAAAGATTCTATGCCACTTGAAGGTTTTGGAGAAGAAGCTCTCTGTGCTGGAGATTGAGTTTGGTCAGTTTGACGTTTAAATGAAACCCCTTGGGGTGATCCTCTTTGCAAAAGCTGCCTGGGTTCCATTTGGTGTATTTCCATCGGTGCCGGAGATGATGCTCTTTGGTATAATTGAGGGATTTGCGTTGTTTCGGTATGGAAAGAAGAAGAAGCGGGCGGTGATGCTCTCTGTAGATGCTGTCTTGTGTCTGTATAATGAGTTCCTGTTCGGGATGCAGATAAACTCCTACCAGCGGTTGTGGTTTCATTAGATTCATACTGTGCGTATTGTCTTTCTTCTCTATGTGTCGAAGGTGTTGGTGATGAACCTCTCTGGAAGTTTTGTTCCGTTTTAGGTGGAGATAGACCTCTATCAAAGATTGGAGAGGATTCATAATGCATGTATTGTCTCTCTGACATATCAGATATTGGAGCTGGAGATGCTGCTCTTTGAAAGATCTCAGAACTGAAAGCTGTTGATTGGGCTGATCCCATTGGGGCTTGGGAAGTACCTCTTTGTACTGACATATCATATATATCTAATCCTCTGTATCTGAAATCTTCGGTATTCATTTGTTGTATTTCGTGTGATGGTAACCCCCTCTGATAGGTCTGTTCTTTTTGAACAAGCTGTTTCTTCGAACTGTCTGATGGAGACATTCCCCTTTCATATTGATGCTGTCTTTTTAACTGGCTTAGTTGTTGTGGTGTTGGTGGTGGAGATGAATGTCTATTCGAACTCGTACCTAAACCTTTAAATTGATCAAAATTTTTGTCATCCGCCAAAATTTCATCCAATGGTCTTAGATCAGGTTGAGGTGCAAAATTTATTATTTCAATTCTTGTTTCATTTTCCACTTTAGGTGACAGGTCAGGAACATTAACTTGCAATGGTGGGGACATTCTATCTATTCTTATATTATCTCTTACTTCGACAACAGCATCAATAACATCTACTTCCATAGGTTGATTAGTTAAAGCAGCAGTTCCTACCACTGGAATTCTGTCATCGTACATAGAAACGTCAATTGGCTTATTTTGGGGCAAAAGATTTACTTGTTGCGGTTCTTCCCGACTACGATTCAATTGAATACCTGAAGTGCCTTGAATCTTTCTATCATATATGTCAACATTCGGGGGAGATCTCCTTCCGAAACTTGTTGTTGGGGCAGAAGGTGCAACAGGATTTATTTTATTTGAAATTCCATTAGGCTCGATGTTATCTCCAGCTGCGTTATCTTCGTACATTGATACATCAATGGGCATATTTTGTGGCAACATATTTTCCTGTTGCATAACTCTGTTTTCAGAGGTTGTCGCCCATTGATTCTGTGGAACTCGCTCGGAGTGAACTGTCTTTCTATCGTAAATACTATGACCATGCATGGATGCGTTTAGATTAGAAATCTCCATAGGTTCATCAATGTTCATAGATGCACCTCCTTCTTCATACATTGAGACATCTATTGGTTTATTCTGTGGCAATATATTTTCAAAATGTGCAGCTGAAGTATGTGTATTTTCTTCTGCCCAATGAGATTGTTGAGGCCTTACTGAAGTCACTTTCGTTCTGCTAAAATCTGGTGAGGATGTGTTTTCCTTGGTTGGAGTTGGAGTCGGTGCAACTAAATTAAATTTGGGAATTTCCATATGCTGGCCTAAGCCTTTTCCAGAGGTATTACTGTCTTCGTACATAGAAACATCAATGGGCTTATTTTGGGGTAGAAAATTTTCTGTGTGCCCAGAATAATTTTCTTTGTTTTCTCCAGTCCTATGATGTGTTTGATGAGTTCTCGCAATGGGAACATTATTTCTATCAAATTTGCTGAATTCTGGAGAAGCAAACTTTCCAGAAGCCGGTGAAGAACTGGGTAAGTTTGTAATGTGTCTCGGCATCTCTCTTTTTAAACCTCTCGAAACATGACCAGTGGATATATTTAGATCTGCCACAATTAAATCTGCATGTGATGGTGACCGAGAAACACGACGTAATGAAATTCCACTTCGAACTGAAACTGCATCAGGATCCCGCCCGCCAAAACCACCACCTGACATTCCTCCGATTGACATTTGTCGACCACGGTGCCCCGCCATCATTCCACCAAGCATTTCTGGCTCTGTGGCATCTGAGATACTTCGTACAACAAGTCCCCGACCTCCGACGCTACCCATTGAAATCTTATCAAATTCTCTAGACCTTCCCATCATATTAAAGCTTCTCGCTGAAATATTGTCAAAATGTTGATGTTGATGATCGCCATGATGTTCCATGTCACTGAAAAATCCCTGTTTTGAGGTAGGACGCGATTCTATGGGGTTTATTCTATCCGGAAGCAATGAATCACATTCAAAATACTGACATGCACAACGCACGTCCAATACGGCACCGCTAGCACTTTCATTTCGCGACACAAAGTGCTTCTTTTCAACGGGTAACGCACCCACAGAAGCCGAACGACGGTTATTCATTTTGACACTGAGCTTTATTACTCAAATTTGACAAAAACACACACACACTTACATACAATCGAGAAAGAAAAAATCAACAATAAGCTATGTATATATTATTTCCCTGTAATTGGACGACAATTTTTTTTTTGTTGCCTAAAAATTCTCACGAACGAACCGACGAACAACGAAAATTTCGAAGCCAACATTCAAAACGATTTCTTTTTTTTTTTTTTTTCAAGGGTGGACATGCGATTTATTTTTAAAATTATTTTACTTCCCACCCCTCCCTCCAAAAAGAACGACGATTTAAAAGAGTTTTTAGTGTTTTTTTTTGTATTTCTTTTTATTATTTCACGCCTTGAGTCATTAACTTTGTAAAAAAAAACCGTCCGTTGAAACTTTTAAACAAGTAGTATTACTGTTAGTTTTTTTAAAAAAAAAATTAAATTATTTCGTTTCGCTCGCGCCCGTTCCATTTTAAAACATTCATGTCTGCATCGATAGCAGTTTTGTAGAAAACTAAAAATCTGTCCTGACAGTCGTTTTTGGGGTGTTCAAATTTAGCAGCAATCTCTTTTATTTTTTTGAGCATAGATATGTGAATATTTTGTCTAAGTTAAAACACACCTATATGTATAATTAATATTTAAGAAAAAGTATAAAAACCATTCTGCAAACAAAGGGAGAACCATATGAGAGAGGGAGAGAGAGAGAGAGAGTGAGAGAATATGAGATTATAAAAGAGAAAAAATAATATTTTGTTTATTTTTAAGTTGAATTTTATGTTGTTTTTAATATATTTATTTGAATTTTTAAAATTTTCGTCGAAGAACATTTTTTGTTTTGCGATATTTCACGTAAATGAACATACATATATATTTTTAAAAAGACATTTCTAAACGAGTGTATGAATATTATAAAGTGTATCTAGAAGTATGAAGCTCAAAAAATTGCAAAGAGGAAATTAGCTATTTTTGGATTGCCTACATTGGTTTTCAAAAGTTTTTTTTTTTTTTTTGAAAATCTGTTTTTGATTTTTTTGTTTTGTGAAATGCACTTTATTATATGAATTGTTAATATCTTATTGATGTGTTCCCAATGAATTTCCACTTAAATGGGACGGACGGTTTTGTTTTTTTATGGAATTTATGAGACAATCATCACATTTTGAAGACCTTTAATTGTCTTCTTTTTGAAAGATATACAAATACATATGTAAATAAATAACGTTTTAAAGAAATGATAAGATACGATAGTATTGACTTGTTTTTCTCATTTTTTCTTACCTTTTTTGGGAATCGGGAATTGCAAAATGTGGAAGGATTTTTAATTAGCTAAACCTATGTATATAAATTTGGGAAAATTTGTAAGATGATTTTCTTCTCATAAGGTTACTTGTTATTTATTTTGGTATCCTAAAATATCTTCATAATTATGCGTATATGTTTCCACCAATCACTAAATTTAGATTAAAATTAAACTATCTCTCTTCCTAAAATCGCGTCGTTTACCAAATAATTTTGTTATTGCTAATCACATGTTAATCTCCCTGCAGTCAATAGTGCGGGAATAAATTCTTCAAAATTTAAAATCTATGCCTAGTTATTTTTTTTAGTAATACCAATAGGGTCCGACTTGAGTCAGAATTTCGATTTTCGCACCTGCTGTCAAGGTTAACCTGTCTTGTCCTATGAGCTGTGAAAATACACAGACTATTATTTAATCGTTTTCTTATTAAACCGAGATTAAGTTTTGGTGAACACATATCATTGGCCTGCTTATATTGCCTCTCTGTATAACAGTTAAAGTCTGTCTATCGTGAATTTTTGCAAACGACATTAGACAATAAATATGTAATTTACGAGCAAAAGTTCAGAATTTATGCGAAAGTTTAGGTGTGTATACTTAATACTCTTTGGTGACAGCGGTGTTGTTGTTGAATTTAGTAGATTTAATACTTAAACCTAGTACATTTTTGCGAATTATGTATGTCGTGAATTCATACAAATTTGTATTTTTGTTCACCCGTGAACGTGCTCATGAAGCCGCTTGAAAGAAAATAAAAGTTTTCTTTCACGAGCAGTGAAACAATTCGCGAGGAAAATGTACGAGAACTCTTTTAATTTTTGGTGAAGCATTGACTATACGATTACAAAAGAAAAATAAAAGTTTGTACGCAGTTGTATTGCTTGTTTGTTTGTATTGTTTGTGCTTTAACAATATTTATTTATTTTCAATGAATTTGGATTCGTTCGCGGCAATGGAATATATTTTAATTTATTTTCTATTAAGCATATATTAGCCATTGTGGTTTCAAACGTTCACAACACATTTAAAAGTCTGTACCAGCGAGAAATGTCAAAAAATCACTTTCTCCACTGACAGTTGTTCACTTTCCAAAAAAATATGAACCTTGTTGATAGAGGCCGTGCTCAGCTCCGAACTTGAATGAATATATTGGAGAGTTATTGCACTGCGACTTAAAGGTCTAGTACTGTATGTCCAACTACGAACTTAAGTAAGTAATGATGATTAAGTTTCTAAGAAATCCGTAATTCAAAATTAAAATATTATAAATATGTATGGATAATTGTTTTCTTCCTTGAAATCCTCATTTTCCTTTTTCTTCTTTAAGCCTAGTACGCAGCTGAAGCGAAACGAAAATTTTCTGTGGTCTCCAAATCGTATACGAAATTAATACGATAAAAATTAATGTCAGTTAAAAAAAAAAAAAAAAATACAGAAACCGTTTCTTTAATAAAAAAAACACAAATAAAAATACAAACAAAACTTTAAAGTCACTTTTCCGCACACAGTTAATGGTTCGTGCAAAAAAGAGTAGAGACTTCTCCAAATAATCTGCTACAATTATCAATTTCGCGAGTTGAACAGCGTACTGCAGAACAAAAATGAAAACGAAATTTTTCGTTGTTGTTGTTCGAATTTCAATTATGTATGGAAATTTTCGTTTCGCTTCAGCTCCGAAAATTAATTTTTAAACTAAACTTTTTGAAAAAAAAATGAAAAAAATTAGGAAATTCATTTTTTTTTCAAAATTTCGCATTAATAAGTAGAATTTTTGTTTAATAATAATTTTATTTCAATAATTAAAGATACACAAATGATTAAAAATCTATTTGTTTTGATTTAAAAAAATACAAATTTAAATCATTGTTTTAAAACTAACCTACTAACCCGTTATTGTGGCTTCAAAAGCAAACTTTTCTATAAAATATATTTGTTTTTCGGGTGACTATAGGTACAGCTTTCTAAATTTAATCCCCTTTTTCAAAGACAAAATTCATGTTGACTTGTGTAATGAGTGCTTTTTGATACTAAAGAAATTAAGATTATTATGCAAGTCAAGCTAATAAAAATCTAAGCTGGTAAACTTTAACTATTATTTAGAAAGGTGAGATTACATTTTTATTTAAATTTCCTCTGTCTTTAAACAACTTTTATTTTTAGCCTAAGATGTAAAGTAGAACTAGAATTGTCGGAGGGGCACTAAAGTGATGGGTTGGGTTCGATATCCCGCTTTTTATAATCCCGTTTTTTAAAATCCCGGTTTTACAATCCCGCTTTTTATAATCCTGTTTTTTAAAATCCCGTTTTTTCAAGATCCCGCTTTTTATAATCCCGTCTCTTATAATCCCGTTTTTTATAATCCCGTTTCTTATTATCCCGCTTTATCAATTAAAACTACTTGTTTTAACTCCCACCAAAATTTCGTTGGGACTTAGTTCATAAATTTGGGAGTTAATTCATTTGTGACTTATTTCATTATGAAATAGGTCCCAACGATTTTAATAATCAGTGAGGTATGTATGGGGGCGCATGCTGCCCCCCTGCAACCCCCCTGCTTGGGCACACTATAGGATTTGGGGTAGGTGCGAGGTTGGGTGTATGCAAAATTTCTTTTTATCATTTTGGTAGTTGGCAGTTAGTTCCTAAAATGATGGGAATGAGTTCATAATTAACCAAGTTTAATACCCAAATTAATTGCGAAAAACGGGATTAGCGGGATTTGGCGGGATTTTTAAAAGCGGGTTTTTAATACATTGGGATTATGAATAAGCGGGATTTTAGAAGACGGGATTTTAAAAAAACGGTATTTTAGTAGACGGGATTTTAAAACTTTTTTTTCGGGATTTTCGAAAAACGGGATTTTAAAAAGCGGGATTCCGATACGCTCCCTAAAGTGATCGTACGAAACTAAAGTCATATGATGTTTTCGAATTGGCGGATTGTCACTTTTCGATAATTTCTTCATTTTTGATTTCCAGAATGAAGAACGTATCAAATATTAATTGATGAGACAGGTTCAGGAACCAAACTTAAAACAAATGATTACTTCCACAGAACTGTTTAATCGATGATTTCTTCTTTTAACAAATAAGAAAGCTACTTTTAGTTGTTGCATGAAAATTGCTTCAGTGACCTTCCGACTATTTTAGTTCTACGACCTTTATACTACTTTCAAATTTCATATTAACAAACTCACCTTAATTTGGACCAACGCTTTGGACCCATCAATTCTTCTGGCAGTTCAATATCTTCTCTATGTGGTTCAGCTTCGTCTTCAACATGTGAAAATGTAACTTTCTTTTCAGATGGAGCTGGTGAAGCTTCTTTTTTCAAAACCGGCTTCAATTCGATATCAGTCCATGGTAGATGTTCAGCGATGCGGTCTTTAACTACTTCTGGTATAACTTGAAGTTTATTCTCAACATCTTTTTCCACCACAGTATTACCATCAATACTAGCAGCATCACTTTCTTCTGCAACAGGTGATAAATGTGGTTTCTTCTCTTCTTCTGATGAGGCTGAATCAATTGATGATAATGGTGCTAAATATGATTTTCGCTCAACCTCTTCTTCACTACTACCCATCCTTTTTAATGGGATTTCAGTTTTAGTAGCTTCAACATCGTTCAAAGTAGAATTATCTTGGTTAGCTAGTGATTGTTTGAGAGCTTCCATAGATGCCATTTGGAGAATATTATTGATTTCTTCACTAACTGACTCTCCAGTGTCTTCAATATCTTCATAAACGTGCTCTCTTCGAAGACGAGCAGTTTTCTTTGGTGGTCCTGAAAATACCGGACTTGACTTAAGTTCTTCCTCGAGAATCTCTGAAACTGTTGGTTCTGGTGTCTGCTGTCTTTCTGGAAAATCATCTGCAATTGTGGTTGGTATATCGATGATTTCATCTGGAACAAGAACACTTGATTCAGCAGAAGCTTGCTCTTGTAATTCCAATTGATCCTTTCGCTTTCGACTCGGTGATTCATCGAGCTCAATTATTTCCAGTACATCGTCACTATCCTGCTTCTCGATGAAATGTGGTATTTCACTGTGTACAGCTTTAGGTGATGTTTTCAATTTTATAATCTTTTGCTCTTCATCTAATGGAATTTTTTCATCCTTTTTCAGAGAAATCTTTTTGATATTCTTAAAGTTCTTCTTTTGCCGATCGGCCATGCTTTTTAGTTTCTTCATGATGGGGAAACACTTAGCTTTGTGATGGTGGTCTTCTTTTCTTGGTCGACTTTGTCGCTCTCGAACGTCTTCTGCAGATTTGTTATTTGAAGAAAACGATGTACTTGGCGCAGTAGTTGAAGTATCGGGCAATGATTTAGAGTCAATTTCTTTTTTTGGGCTACGTTTCTTGAGAATGCCGCGAAGTTTACCTAATTTTGATGCTTTCTTCTCGACTGTCAGAACAGAGTCGGATACACATGAAATACACTCACTTCGCTCGTCCTCGTGTTCTTCTTCTCCGTCTGCTTCGTCTTCAGTTTGGGAGTTTTCTTCGGTGTCTGACAACTCTTGAATGTAACGTTCAGTCTCTTTAATTGATACCTGATCGTCGATGCGGACTTTCTTAAATGACTTTGGCGATTCAGATGTGAATCGTAATTCCTGTGATTTACGAAGAAGAAGTACTATCTCCGGTTCTTCGTCTGGCCCAAGAGGTCGTTTGTGCAAATGTGTCCACGGATATCCACCCTGAGAAATTAAAAAATGTAAAAAGATTATGTTTCACGAAGAGATAATAGGAATTATATTGAAACTTACTCTTTGTTTCGCTCGTTTTAAGTCTTCCCAACGATAAGTCTCTGGTGGTACTGGTGGCCTATCCACATGTGTTATCAAATACTGTCTCAAAGATTGATAATACTCCCTTTTAGCTAAGGCTGCAACTTTATTCGAATCAGTCTCTACAGAAACCTGTGGTAGAGAATCTAAGAATTCTTTTCGTTGCTCTTCTTCAGCTGCTGTTCTAGGTAAAGGTAAACCGTTGATGTCAAATCCTTCTTCGTTCAGGCTTTCCTTTATTAATGTTTCTGCTTCTGATTTTGAAATATTTCCATTCAAGTCAACTTTTGAGCTGGTAGTGAGATGAGTGGAAAGTTCTGATAATTTCTGATCAATCTCGTTTGTCAATGAAGCTGAATCTTCAGTCTTGGCATTCTCGATGGCTGTTTTGATTGTAATTTCACTTGAAGAACTTTCACTTATTGGTTCAACTTCAGTTATTGGATCAGGAGCAGTGGGCTCTATCTTAGATTGCGTTGTTGTTGTGTCCGTTGGTTGTGCGTTTGATAGTGCTGAAGTTTCTTCCCGTGTTCTAGAGATTCTCGGTTCTTCAAGTTGTTTTTCCAAATCAGGCTTTTGGTCCGTGTTTGAATTAATATTATTTTGATTTGAAACGGTAGAATTCTGGTTTATATCAACTTTAGAGCTTGAAGAATACAGAATTTCACTTTCCTTGTGTTTTAAAGAGTTACTCACTTCTTTCTCCGTATCTTCAGATCCAATACAAATTTCTTCAACAGAATCTTCCGAATCCAAGTCAGTGACTATCACTGGTGTGGTTTCTCTGTTCGATAATATTGAATAGTCAATTTTTGTATCATCAAATTGTATATCACTAAATTGTGGTTTCGTGTTTGTGCTATTAAAGTTTGTAAACTCAAATATTGGTAGCTCTCTAGAACAGTCCTCACTCTCAGAGTTCTCTTTTTCGTGTGAGTCTTGTGCCAATAAATGCTCCTTAATTCTAAAGCCTTGTGTTTTTTGAATATTTTGTGCGACTTCACTATTTGTGCCTTCGTTTAATTTGTTTGATTTGAGTTCGGACGAAATTTGTTCTTTTTGTGAATCTTTTTGTATAAGAACACTCTGTCTTTGTGGCTCTGGGACACTTATTTTTACCGGCTTCAAGACCTTAGGACATGCCGGTTCAACTTCAATTACTGTTCCTATCAAAGGATCAGTTTCGATTTTCGAAGTTCTATGTAAAGATTCCCCCTCGACTGGAGGAAGTTCCTTAATATCAACACCACAACTACCACTATCTTCGCTAACTGAATAGTTTTTTAAAGTTTCGATTAGATGAGATTCTATATCATAAACGTATTCTTCATCATCTTCATTTAATTGACTTCTTCGTTGTGGTGGTTCGTTCCATTTAATTTTGGATCCACTACTAGAATTTCTACTGACTAGAATATCACTTTCTGTATCGTTTTCTTGGGGTTTTATGAGCTCTTTTGTTGCTCCTTCTAATTCAGAGTTAACTTTTATTGTACTGCTAAAACTAACATCTTCTTCTTTATTCGTTGATTCGGTTCCGGTTTCTTCTTTTGTGTCAACGATCCCCCTATTAAGTACTTCGAGAATAGTTGTTTGTTCGTTATCTCCGACTCCAGGCAAAGACACTAAAAAATAATCAATAAATAAATTTTAATGTTAAAATATATTTTATATATTTATTCAAAGTATAAAAAAATACGTCAGGAATTACATAAGAGACCAAAAGACTTGGAAAGCAAAAGTGTTCATAGTATATAATATGAGAGACGACATAAAACAATTTGTTGATCTAGTTAGCCAAAAATGTTTCACAAGTTTTATTTTGCGGATGCTGATTCTTTTTTCATCGTTTTTTTTTCACAAAATGGAAGAATGAATGCGAGAACAGAAAATATAAGAAAGCTCAAGAGGACTGCCCCAGATACATAGGTACTATAGATACAATAAATTTATTAAAGGAAAAAACACTTAGTGAAATGATTGATGGTTCTCATTTACATCAATTATCACCTGATAATATTGATAATTTAGATATAGACTTACGATACAACACAATAATTCATCTACACTGAGTTTGCTGGCTTTTCTTTTTTAATTTTTTTTTTGAATTTCGAAATAATTTTCCTGAAAGTTTTGCTTCTTTTGGAAAAACTTCACACAGACCAACCGTGGAATATCGTCTAGACAAACTGAAGTCGATTCTTCCTCATTTTCAAACCTCTATTGAGAAGCCCCATTTCGAAAAGCTTTTCCGTTTTCCAAAGAAGAACAAAAAAACAATTACCATAATCACAGAACTGCGCTTCTCCTTGTGATGTGAGCGTTATAAGTTTAAAAAAAACTTGAATCGTCTGCGCAGCTTTCGTGTTTAACTGCAGATACACAAATACAATTGGTGGAATTTTCTTTTATTTTTTTTAAATGACAATTTTCAGGTAGCTTTTCTTTGGCTCTTTTTTTCTCTCTCTCTCTCTCTCTCTCTTTTATTCCTCTATTTTTAGTCCAGAACTGTTTTTTGTGTTTCTAAGTTTTGTTGGTTTGGCTTTTTCGAAAGTTAGAAAAGTCTTATGCATAAAATCTATGTACGTATTTTTTTTTTCTTCAGATTAGACTTTGCATCAGGGCGCACGTTAGAGCTATATTTATAACTAGATTTTCAAATTAGGGCCAAGGGATAGGTCAGAAATGTTAGATATTTTTTTGTTTTTGTTTTTCAAATTATTAATGTAGTTGTGTGGCTAAATGAACAGGTTGTTTCGTTAAGATACCACTTAATTTTTGTCGAGAAAGAAAGCCATGCGGCTGAATATTTAGATAAAAACGAATAAAATTTGACACACAGTCTGACAGAGTTTAGATGTTGTCATCACTCTATTTTAAGTTCAAGTTGGTTATTCATATTAAATTAGGTGGTGTGATGTTTTTTGAGTTTTAATGTCTTAAACATATGTTGAAAAATAATAATAATAAAATCCAGCTGTTTTTGATCGAATTAATTGTTATAGTAATAGGTAGTAAAAATATATAGATCTTCTAGGTTAAATGATGCGGAGAGAAGAGTGTAGGTTAGAACTTTTTTTTCAAACATTTTTGTTTTATAGCTAATTACATTCAAATATGGGATTGAATGTTATTTGTTATAAAATATCAGTAAATTTAAAAAAAAAGTCCACAATAAAGTTGACGTTTATTTCGAATGATGGTTCTTATAATAAGCCTGTTTCTTTACTTCCAGAAATTGCCACTTTCTACCTACTTTAACCCAAAGTTCTATAATAGTCCACATAAATTGTGAATTTCTTTTTATTTACTCAAAGTTTACGTTTTCAACTTTCTATTTTCAACTCTAGAGTTGATCAACTTCAGATTTCTCAACTTCTGGGAAAGCTTTTTTGTTTCAGTTATCGCAAAAAGAAGAAAGAAATATTTATCTTCCGAAGTAATTATTTTTAGGCTGTCAACTTCTTTTAAGCCGAGTATACAGTTCTTTTGAAAAAAAAAAAAAAAAAGTGGTAAGAATTTTTTTTTCGGAAGAAAAAAAATCAGAGTTGAAATAAAAAAATTGTATTCGTTGTCCTCTTTTTTTCCACAAAACAATGTCACCAACATTGTTTTGCGCGAAAAAGTTTCCGTGGTGAATATAAATTTTTTTCAACAAGTTTGGTTCACAGTTCGATAGTAAAATTTTAAGTGTCAAACATTTTTTTTTGCGATAAAATCACTCCCATAAGAAGTACATGTATTTTTTTTTCGAGAAGGAACTGTATACTAGGCTTTAGCAGTGAAAGTTTTTTTTGCTTGTGTTTTTCACCCATCATTTTTCAATATTTTTTTCAATTTAAACTTAAATTTAGAAATGACAGTTTTTGTTTTATATTTTAGAAATATCCCAGGGATATTTTTCAAACTGAAAGTTGATCAAACTGGATAGTTGAGAAAATAATTAGTGAATAAAAAGAAATTTCAACTTGCGTTTCAACTCCCAAGTTGAAGTCAACTCTTAAGTTGGCTAACTTGAGAGTTTGCCTCAAGTTGAACAATAGTGAATAAAATGGCCGTTAATATAATATGTGCATAGATATAATTGCATGCATTTAATATGAATTTAATTTAAGATATACTAGTCTTAACGTTAATTAGAAACGGTATTTTGTTTTATTAGAGGTTATGTGACTTCTTAAATCACGAGGTATAATTTCTACAAAATGGTAGATTCATCGAAAAAATTTTGCTCTTCAGTTTTAGGACTGGGAGGCGAACCAGACCAAGCTCCCTTCATAGCCATATGCACTACGCACTGCGCTACTGAAGGTCACGTGATCGGTCCATACCAATTTAGGTTTTATTGTTTGATAAATGCTTTTGAATCAACCACCATTTTTACTAGCCACACACAAGTTGTTGTACATTCGGTTTCTTTGTATTTTCTCTGTAACCGATTTATAAGTCAACAATTCGTTGAACATATAAGGAGGGAGATTTGTAAGAAAGATTTGACGAGGGTCAAGAATTTAATTAAAATTATAAGGGGTTTTTGTGTGATAACACATTTGCAGTTAGGCTGCCAAGCTTTCGCACCATCATATTAATATTGAAGATTTCTAAAATTGACTTCAAAATTCTCTGAAAAACTATAATCTGGCTACTGTTGAAGATAATATTTTGTCAACGGTGTAGTTTATTATAATCAAAAGTTTTTAAAATTTCAACAAACCTTCTTCGAAAACTATAAAAACAATAAAGTGAATATTTATAAAAAAAACGAAACTTCGATTTCTTCGCTATTACATGAAACTGTTTTGCACAAAACATAAAACAAATTGATTAACCGTTTGACCCGAAGATCGTATTTGGTGGAGATGTGCCAAAATATTTATTCTTTTTGCTATATACTGATGGCGATTGGTAAAGGTAAAGGATTATAAAAATACATTTAAAATACAGTAGAATCTCAAAAAGATGAACAGACATAAAACAAACAGGGCCCATTCATCTTTTCAAATTGTTCATCTTTTCGAGCATCAACATTTGGTTGAGGAAGAAGTTATGGTTATAAATAAAAACATTAAAAATTATTTACATAACAATTTAAAATAAGCCCCAAAACACTGTTCAAGAGGAACTAAATGCAAAGAAGAAGAACATAATTATGTTTGGAATAAAGTGTTCATTATATAATGAGTACAAAATTTCAAGCCCTTCATCTTTTTAAACATTCAAAAGTGGAAATATTTCGTTCATCTTTCCGAACTGTTCATCTTATAGAACCGTTCATCTTTCCGAGATTCTACTGTAGTCGGAAGAAACTTAATTTTCAAATCACTTCTTTAAATATTCTTATGTACATAGATATCACAGTTGTCTCGGTGTATAGTGTATAATATAAATAAATAATAATAATTAAATAAATATCATAAGTTGGTATTCCGAAACATGAATGAATGCATGGATGTTGGCTTCCAGTGCGTCAATCGAAGCGGGCTTGTCCCTATAGACATTAGCCTTGACATACCCCCACAAAAAATAGTCTAATGGTGTCAAATCGCACGATCTAGGCGGCCAATTGACCGGCCCAAAACGTGAAATTAACTGTTCACCAAACTCGCCTCGCAATTGCGCCATTGTTTCGCGTGCTGTGTGGCATGTGGCACCGTCTTGTTGAAACCACATATCATGCAAGTCAAGAACTTCCATTTCGGGCACAAAAAAGTTTGTTATCATCGCTCGGTAGCGTTCACCATTGCTGGGAACGGCGCCGAATCGACATTTCGCGGTCTTCTGTCACACTAGCTGATACGGCCGCAATATTTTCTTCACTACGCACAGTACGTAAACGTGTTGGTGGTTTAATGTCCAACAAAGTAAATTTGGTGCGAAATTTGGTCACAATCTTCCGAATAGACTGCTCAGAAGGTCGAGAATGCCGACCATAAAATGGAAGCAGCGCGCGATGAACATTTCGAACCGAGCACGAATTTTGATAGTAAAATTCAATAATTTGCAAGCGTTGTTCATTTGTAAGACGATCCATGGTTAAATTGCAAACCAAACTGAAGCTGTTTGACAGTGACACAAGGTACTAAACACACGTCAGCTGTCAAAACCAGTGTTGCCAAAACCAAACCAGCTAAAAAATCACCCGTTATTATGCGAGTGCATATGAAATTCTCCATAAAATTATCTTTTTCAAACAATTATTTTTTTTATTTCTAAGAATTAAATGCTCTAGAATAGTCTAATTAACCATTAGAATAAGTATATAAAAATAACAGATAAATCAACCAACTGTGAACTATAACAATCTTTCTTTCAAGATCAGTGATCAGAGCTAAATATCCGAATACAAAATAATAAGCAAAGTTAATGCGGTCAGTAATACCAAGTTCAGTTGTTCAATACAAAAAATATAATGATGAACATCTTAGAAAAACAAAAAAAAAACACGCACACAACTTTGAATAAATATATTAATTTGCATTATAAATAGAAATGTGCATATGCATAATGATCAATGGATGTACAAGTTTGTATGATTTTTATTTTTATCTTTTCACATATTATACGCCCTGTCAGTCAGTTTGTTCATCTATTTGAATTCATCTGTCAATTATTAAATTTATTTGATCATTTGTAGTCCAGTACATGTATGTATGTATAGATGGTAAAACTTCATAAGAGTATATATTTTTCAATTCATTGGGTAAGAAAATTGTGTTTTAGTATCGTCAGTGTACCAACTAGTTTATTATATAATATTATATTGAATGTGATTTATTTTCCAATAATTTTTGTCAAAAATTCTTTTTGTTGGAGCTGTTTAATGAAAATTTCAAGTTCAATGTTAATGTTCCTTTTAATAAGAATCTCAAGCTAAAATTATTATTATTTTCGTGATAAGTACGTTTTATTTGTCGCACATACAAATAATGTCATGTATTGGTTATTCAGTACAGTGCTTTACAGATATAAGTGGTCGGTAATAATAAAATAAAATAAAACAAAAGTAAAATGTTCAGAACAGCACTATTACGCTGAAATTGACAAAAGCTCTGATTCTGCTGATTTTTTTGCATTAATAATTTTTTTTTTAATTTTTCATGTTACGAGGTCCTGCTCTTTAAAATGAAATCAACAAAAATAAAATAAACTTAAATTAAATTAAAAATAATTTAACGTACCTAAAATAAAATTATTTTTATTTCATTGACAAAAAAAAATCATTTCAGGTAGTTATTTTAATTATTTGTATTTAAATTTAATTAAATTGAATAAAATAAATAAAGTAATTATAAATTAAATCAAAAGAAAAGAAAACTTAATGAAATTTAACTTTAGAAAAATAAAGCAAATTAATGTAAAAATAAAAAAAAAAAAAAACTATGAATTTTATTTTGTATGTTCTTTAATTTTTTAACTAAACGCAGTCATAGAAATAATAAAAAAAATGTCAAAAATCTAATTTAAATACAAACAAAATTCATATTAAAAATGCTCAACTTATTTATTGTATAGTTCATATTTTGTTTCTTATAAAATAAAGAATATTTCTTATATCGGTAAAATACTGTAAATATACATGCCTAATACTAGTTAACATTCAACAGGTCAAATAGCCATATCAGCACAACACTCGAATTGTAAATTCCATGAACCAAAACAAGCCTGCATATACCCTACAAGTAAACGTAATCAAGCGTAAAACCCAACAAAACAATTTAAAAGAAAAAAACACTTCCAAATAATATAAAAGCTTTTGGGTGCTTGCATACAAATGAAAAAAAAAATGTCTTGTAATGGTTACTATAAAGTTAAGTTAGTTAATGAGTTAAATAAAGGGTGTTTGTTTTTAAATGAACTTTCCAAATGGATTACTTTAACTTTTCTGATAGTTAATATTTTTTTGTTGTTGTTTAAGTTATACTTCAGAAGGTACGATTTTAAAAATATTATACTGATGGAACTTAATAAACTTCATAAACTATTATAATGTGCTCCAGAAAAAAAATAAGACATTTTATTTTTAGAAAGTCTCAGCCTCGTCTTAGGAAACAGAGAAGATACTACTTCAAAACCATCCGAGACGAAACCGAACAAAAATTTGAAATTGATCCGCTCCTGACAACATCCCCGCTGGTATCGAAAAAAGAAATAAAAATAAGAAAACTTAACTTTTAAATTATAAAATTGAATTTTTTCAATGAAAATATTTATCAGCTCCTAGATTTAAACCATTTATTTGATATTGCTTCCACAAAGAACACAAAAAACACGACGAGACCGATACAACATTGAAACAAGGCTGAGACGGAAAAAGTTATACGCGACGATACTAAGTAATGAAATTTTTCAATCTCATTAAAATCTCCTCTTGTATCGTCTTGTGACCATTCCTAACAAAATTTTACATCTTTGTATTCAACATAAAAATTTAGTCACTCCTTAAAAAAAAAAAACACCCTTTATAAAAGAGTATGAACATACTTAACACTGATAACTTATATTCTTATGTAAAACAAATACAAAAAACAATAAGGTGCTTACCGTAGTTTGCCACGATACTCAAAAATAAATAAATCATTTTTTTTACAATACAGAATTAATTAGAATTAAATTAAGTAAAATAATTTCAGGTACGCATAATTTAGAGCAAAATAAAAAAAATATAAAATTAGATTAATTTTGTAATGTTTTGAAGGTTAATAAACAAAAAAAAAAATAAAACTATTTAATTGCCGGAGCACAATAAAAACAAAAATTCTCTGCTCCACATGTTTGCCGAGTAATCGCGACTTGAACACTGTGCGGCAATTCTACGCTGCCGCTTGTTGAAAGCCTTTCAAGCGTCGCGCTCTCTTTTACCACTCAAGCGAAGGTGCTTGTACTGTGGTCTATGGCTGTGCATGTGCCTATACGACATGCTTGATTTCAGTTCTGTGATATTTTAACTTACTTTATGCGCAAAAAATCTTAATTTTTACAATCATATGTACATACATATGTATACATATTATATCGTCATGGTTAGTTTTGTTATGAAATAGGTACAAAAAAAAAAAAAAACAAATCATTCAAAAATAAAAAGTATAAAATTTTGGCAAACATTTGGAACTTTGGCAGGGTGAAAGCTTTTGTCAATTATTGTCAGTATCTATATATCAATATTTCCTGACGCAAAACCGATAAATTGAAAAGTAATCAAATCCTATAGCTAGTTGGTTGGTCAGTAGCAAATCTCTGATCTTGACAGAGTAAGTAATTTTGTGAAGGGCAAAAAGAGCTTTAACTTTATTATGCAATATCCTTATCAAGCAAAGTATTTGAACCACATAATCATAACGAATGAATTTCGCCAGACTAATTGATGTTGTTTATGTTTGTTTCGGTGTAATTATATCTTGGTATATCTATTTATTTACTATCAGTAACGTATTAAAATTTAATTTAAGTTAATTTTCATAAATAATTTGAATTTATTAAACTTGTCAATTGTCAATATTGATATGATCTTTTTTGTAAAAAACTAAAAAAAAATAAAATATAAAAATAAATAGCACTAAGGTTGGCTTAGCGTGTGATGATAAATGCAGCGTTATCCATTTAGCTTTAAGAGTCACATTAACGTCAGAAAAATGTGTTCATACTATTTTCATAATTCATAAGTAAGAACTCACTCACAGCTCAAATGGACTCTAATTATGTGGTGTTCTTCAAAGTTGTTATAAAGGCCCAGTTTTTCAGTGCAAAGTCGCAATTTCGGAGTTAAACCGGAGTTAACTCCTGAAATATTTTTTAGATCCCAAATTAACTCCCAGAATTTGTGAGTTAATCCAGAGTTAAATCTGGATAATATTACAAAAGAAATGCTTTTCACCCCAAGAGGTTTGGTTTTTTTTTTTTGTCTAATTTTCTAGGGCTATATTTAAGTATATAGTTTTTATTTCTATATGACTTGAAGAAACTGACCCGAGTTTCAAACATAATAAATATATTATTTAAAAGAATTAAATTCGTTGGTGCACAAGCACATATGCAGGTGTGTCATCCTCATTCAAACAGCTTAATTATAATGGTTATTGCAATTTAAAAATAAATTTATTCGTATTAAAATTAAATTTAAATCAGGCATTTTCAGAGTAAAAACTTGATCTACAGGCCAAGTAATGCTTTCGCGTGAAACTAACATTATGATGATGGGGAAGTCCAAAAAATTCGGCATTTGTTTGTCCCCGTTGAATTTACTTGAAATTTTAATTAAACTTCGTATGTGTGCAACGATATTAAAATGAAGAATAATGAAAAAATAAAAAAAAATAAGAAAATAAGAAAAAATGTATATATGTATGTCCATCTCATTTTTTCTTATGTTACTTTCTTCAAAGCAAAAAGTCCATCTAACCGCCAGAATAAAAATCTTCTTTTGGATCATTGAAATGGATCTCAAGTTTTATTGTGTTACGTCATATAAAGAGACGATCCTAATCCAGATCAGTATGTAATAAAGCGCTGGTTATATTGTATATTGTAAGACTGGAACGCTGAAGGTCTTAAAATCGAAACGCCTCGCATCCCATACCACCTAACTGCCTGAACAGAATAAAGAGAACTGGAACTACAGCTGGAATAGCTGTCAAAAAGTGTCATGCGTGGTATTTTTTACGTGCCCACAATGAGCTGTAGGTAAAGCCTTTTGTGTATTCTAAAGTAAAAAAAAATAATTACGGCTTAGTATCCACTTTTCATAAATTTTTTTCTTTTAATTTATAATTTTGTTCGAGAAAAAAATAAGCACTTAAAGCAACATGAGATGTGTTCCTTTATTTTGAAACTCTGTGTATTTGTGTGAATTTCTACACATTTTATTTTTTTGTATATAAACTTTTGACAGACTTTTGTGTAGAAATTCACACAAATGCACAAAGTTTCAAAGTAAAAGAACTAGGTTATGTTTTCCGGCTCTTTTTTTCAAGTAATTTGAAACGCACAGCACGTATGTGGAAAGTTAAAAGTTGTCGAACTCGTCTAGATCCGATTTGTATATGTATTCAATATTTTGCCAGGTCAAGTTTGGTCTCCAATATGACTGCGAATTGCTATCGGAAAACACAAAGGCGAAAAATAAAATAAGCCACTAATCGTAAAAATAAAAACAAATCTCAGAAAACCATGCTGTAAAGAAAGAAACAACAAAAACAAATACAGATAAAACTCAAATGTCACTCTTCCACACTCAATTAAAGGCTCTCCCGAACTTACGCAAAACATTCGGAATGACAACGAAACTTTCGACTGTCAAAATGTATTTACAGGGCGATATATGACTGTAACCTTAAGCGAATCTCATATAAAATATATTGACAGCCGAAAGTTTCTTCATCGTTCCGAATGTTTCGAATTGTTTTGGGGTAGCCTTAATCATAGTTCTTGCAAATAATTAAGTGCGACAAAAGAGTGAACACTTCTCTAAATAATCTGCTATAATTATCAATTATACATACATATATTAGAACGAAATTTTTCGGATTCCGTTGTTTCAATTTTTATATCGAAATTTTCGTTTCGCTTCAGCTGCGTGTTTGGTAACGTGAAATTTCTTGCGAATTTGCAAAAAAACAATTAACAATTTTTCACAATTTTCTGTCAAAACCCATAAGAAAAAAAATTCAGATCTGGGAAATTTTTTGAAAAATAAATTTACAAACCAGGGATTTTATGATATCGTTGTATTGTTTTGGTATGGGATTTTTGTTTTCGCATCAACAGCGTACTATAGACATTTATCCAAGCAATGTAAAATTTTCTAAGAAATAATAATTTTAAATGGCTATAATTAAACTTGATTTAAAATATCGTTGGTCGAAAAAAAAATTCACTAGCTTGTAATTAAAAAAAAAAAAATATTCAAAATAGATCTTACGGAAAAACAGCGACACAGCCATTAGCCTGGTTTTTGACTCTGATCTTATTTGATTTCGGTGTTTTTTTTTTTATTCGCGGTCAAACAATTCAACTTTCAAAATTCACCTTTTAACAATTCATTCAGAAAAATAAAATTTATTTGACTTACAGAAAGCTGTTACACAAAAGCATCCAAAGTGCTTTGCTTGGTAATTTGGACTAAGCTGCCCTGAGCTGCACTGTCATAGTAGTTGTTACACTTTCGCTATATTTTGCTGCTTTAATTCAAAAGATTAGAGGAATAGGTAAGGAGGTCTTGGACATTTAACCAAACTGGATCTTATTGCACTTTGATATCTGCAATCTAGATTCTAGTTATTGCAATTGGAATAATATCACATTGTAACTTTTTTGTGTGCCTTTCAACTTCAAAGTTCAAAACTTGTTCTTATTTATAAGTTATTAAACTATTCCAACTGAATAGAGATTGTATTTATGTTCTTGTTAATTTTATTCTGATGTAATCTGGTACCGTTAATAATCTGATCACTGGTCACCACTTTGAATTGCTTTACTGACAAAAAAAATAATGTAGATACTCAACCGGCAAAAATTATAATTGCTCTAATTACATCCAACCCATAGATTCATTTTGTGTTTATGTTTAATTTTGGGTTAGATTGTTGTCCTATCCCGGCCAAGCAAATGAATACTGAGCGAGCACAGAAAATAAATCTGAGAGATCACTCTGCTAGTTTAAACAATGATCTTTGGGCAAATATGCGCGGTATATCTATAATTGTGCTTTGTGCTCTCATCGATGTTATTGTTGATCTTTTTTTTATTTGAAAATTCTGAATACATAAAAGCAAACGTGAATAATTGTAATTAACTTTTATCAACATGAATTATCGTTAATAGTTTTCATTATAATTTGTCTTATACTCTATTGTCATTGTTGGTATGTAATGTATGTTTTATGAAGGGATCATCTCAACAAGTGATTTAATGTTGTTTGTTTTCTGTAGGGTGACTTGTAATGGGATTTGTGGTTTTTTGCTTTAAACATTTCCATTAAAAAATATCTAAATGGTGATAAATACTTGCTGACCTGTTTTGCACCTCTATCTTTTGAAATTGTATCTTTAATTGATTAAAATTACACTTGAGGTTCAAATTGACAGAAGTAGTTAAGCAAATAAGTTGAGTTGTGTAAATGTTAGGTATTACTTTGTTGATAACAAAAAAAACTCGTGGCAATCTAGCAAGTTTTTTGGCTTTGCTAAGTTGTTCTGACGCTATTAAAAAGTTTGAAACGTCTAACATGTTGAGTTTTTTTTTTCAATTGGTTAAAGATACATACAAAGGTGCAAATAATTTATTAAATAAAATAGCGCTTTAATGAACGAAATACCCAAAAAAAGATAAATAACTTTCTTAATTTTTAATTATATCAAAAACTTAAACATCACACATAGTTTTTAGTATCCGATTTAAAATAAATAAAGGCATTACAAAAAATAAAATCAATAATAGTTCTCTATAACGTAAAACGTGGAAAATAATTATGAATTATTTTAATTTTGAATTTTGAGTTTGAAAATTAATTTTTTTAATACAACATTTAAAACGAAAATTGAAAAATAAATTTTTGGATTACAAAGAAAATTTGACATTTTTTTTATATTATAAGCAAAATAAAGAATCCATCAAAAAATTATTTAGTTAAAATTATTATTGTTATTATTATTATTGTTATTATTATTAATGTTATTATTATTATTATTATAATTATTTAATCGACTTTGGTCATGTCGGTTTATACGATGTTGAGTTTATTATAAACTGATTTTTTTTTATTGATAGGATTGAATACTGTTGAATTTATGATCATTGTCCTTATAATTAATTAAACATTATTAAAATAAACATTATTAAAATAAATTCACTCGGGCGTATACGTACTTTTTTGTATTGTATTTTTTTTATAAATTTGAATTTTTTGTTTTAATCAAACCTGGTAGTCAAAAAAATCATCTTATAATGACATCATTCTGTGAAATTCATACATTCACTACAAAGACATTCGATACTAATACAAAAAAATCTGCAAATTTGCAACAACGTTTTTAGTAAAAAAAAGATAATTCGAAAAATAAATTTCTAGTAAAACAATTTCTATTGCAAAATTCTCATTTTTGTCATCAATTGTCAATGTCATTAAACTGCGAATTTCATAGAATTTTTTTTAATATGAACTTTTCAGTACTTGGGTTAAAAATCGTTGTTTTGGACAGTACGCTCTTCGCGTAATTAAATTATTTTGTTTTTTTTCTTAATTTTAAAAATAATTTTTTTTAACCGTGAGTTCAGGCATTCATACAAATTTTTTTTTAATTTTCATTGAAGCTGAAATCACAGAAAAAGTATTTTCATCTCAATTCTTTGCTAATTTCGTTTGACAGCTTATCTCACTTTGAATTTGATCGCTGGTTTTTGTTGTTTTTTCTTTCTGTCTCTGTTTTATATATGTACATCGAATTTTGACGCTTTCAACTGTTTCAACTTAAAATAAATTCCTCTTGAATGTGTTCGTAAAGTTTTTACGTACTAATTCCTATCGAATTTCGTACAAATTTCCTATAGATTTCCTTTTAATTTGGTTAAAATTACCTCATTTCAAAAAGTGCATTTTAATTGGAAATGAGATGTTTTGTATAAGTTAACATACATTCATCCATAAAATATTTAAAAAAAATGTCTGTTTTTCCAGTTTCATTTATAAATAAAATTTCAACCCGCCTAAAAAAACACATCTACACTTCCTACGTTCTTAAACATGAGAAATTCCAGTAAAAAATATATATTCTTACTCATTGTTGTTATCAATAAATAGTCTTAGAACTTGTTTGGAAATAAATGCACTAAGTAAATTGTATATTGTGTGTTTTATTTGAATTTAACAAAAACTATGTACGTATGAAATGAAGAATTCTTAAAAATGAAAATAAAAGTGATAGATTGAATTTCTTCCTCGTTAAATAAATAAATATTTCTCACTAAAGATACCCAATTTCCATAAAAATACTAATAAAAAAATCATTCAAAATTGAATGGAAAAATAAAACAAATGACAGCGACAAACCATTATGAAATGAATATTATGTGTCTGTTACTTTACTTCCCATAAAACTGCTACTTTCTACCCATTTTAGCTCAAAGTTTTGTCAAAGTCCATATAAAAAACATTAAATCGGACTGGAATTGGTCAAAATTGGCAGTTTTGGGAAACATAGCTTTTAAATCATAAATTCAAAAAATCTACATCTACAACTCCTCTAGAAATTAAAACACATTTACTTACAATCAGAACAAAAAATAGTGCAAGTGAGTTAAAACATGAACAGATAAAGCAGATTTATTTGCTGGAGCCGTTGAATATGTGTGTCGCTTTCCATTGGTGTTATACAGGAATTTTCTCATTCTGAAATTCAATGGAACAGTGCTTAATTTAAAAACGTTTTAAATGCCAAGAGATTCCACCGGATGTAATTGACATTTTAACACCATTTTGATGGTTAAAGTGCAGAAAACCTCGTAAGAAATAAAAAAAAGCTGCCAAATTTTGTATGCTGATCTATAGTAAGAGGTTTCAAATTCTACCTTTTTCTGTAAAATTTTCAGAACAACATTGTTAAGCTGAAATTACGAAAAGGTGGCTCTGATATTTTTTTATTGAATTTTCCCTATAAATTTAATTTTATAATAATATAATATTATTTTTTTTAAATTCCCAAAATATATTGAGATAACCGCAATAATTGTGAAATACAGAATCTACACGGTCAATATTACTGCGCAATATTTTAAATGTAGCAATAATATTATCTGGTGTAAGCGCAGCATTATCCATTTTGATGATCTTGAGTCATTATTTGAGTGTGTAGGTGACCACTAATATGCTTTTTATAAACTACTTACAAACAAATTTTACTTAGGTCAAAATTAAATTATCATAATTAATCATCTCGTTACAAATATATCCATTTATAAGTGAAAAAAACATGCACTAAAAGCTAGCTAAAGCTTTATTTCTATACACATTAATTTAGTGTGTTTGAAAAACAAATTTCGCATGAAATTTAATTTCCTACATATACATTTTTATAAATTACTTTTAACGTTTTATATGTGTGTATGTATGTATGTATGGATTATGAAAAATAAAAATCGACCTCGTACGAATAGAGATATTTTTGAAAATTTACTCTCACCACATAGCCTATTTTATTCCCAGCTGAAGTCCGCCCACAACTCAACGAACTTATTTCGAACATAAATAAATTAAAAAAAAAATATAGAAAGGAAGAACAGAGAAATAAAAACTGACTTCATTGCAAAAAAAAAAAACAAACATAAAATGTCACCCAAAGAAAAAATATATAAATATTCCTCATAGATTATTAGTATTCAAACGAACAAAAAGATGTTTGTTTTTTTTTTACACCAAAATAATAATGAATACTTTTATTGAGAAGAAAGACATTCAAAAATACAGTTTAAAAAAAAAATTATAATTCGATGAATATGATTATATGAGCGAAAGCGAAAGTTGTATATTGTACACGATATTTTATTCCATTAAATTATGACATCCACCATGATAACAAATTTAACGGTTTTATAGACAGGCATTTAGGGCAGAACAGAAATTATTACCCATAACTGGAGCCATACAAGCAAGAAATCTTGTCAATGAAGTAGCCGGTGCTAGAAAATCAGCAATTCCTGGAAAAATATTTAGGTACAAATTTGAAGGTAAATTTATA
Organism: Epistrophe grossulariae; assembly: GCA_929447395.1. Taxonomy (NCBI): domain Eukaryota; kingdom Metazoa; phylum Arthropoda; class Insecta; order Diptera; family Syrphidae; genus Epistrophe; species Epistrophe grossulariae. The sequence continues at coordinate 105,461,826 of OV839568.1, forward strand.
GTAGAACAAAATGTTGCTAAAATGACAGCACTGATCTGCAGGCAAACGAGCTCGAAAACACCTAAGTGAATTTTAATTATTTCACATGTACAAGTACCTCTACATTTGTAATTTGAATTTTAGTCGAGCAATATTCCGCTTAAGAAAATTTGCATTTCACTTAAATGTACATATGTACATATGTATGTGTATGAATTTTTATTGTTGAAATATTGTTCCTGGAGAACTCCCATAAGTTCAATTTTTCCTAACACGACATATAAAGGTAAATAGACCAACCTTGAAGTTTGGTCTGGGAAAATAGTTTATTATTTTGGTCTACAATAATTTTGTACCTAGGGAAGCTTTTTTAACTCATAAGTAAAGGGTGTCATATGAATAAAGTTCGTGAATATTTAAATGTTTCTATATGTAAAATATATATTAACTTTTTAATTTCTTGAATTTAGTTTAACAGACAAATTTTATAAGCTTTGAACTTCGAACTCTTACAATTTTGTAAGGTTTTTTAGTCTTGACCTAAAATTTTGTTTTTTTTCTTTTTTTTTTTACTGACCAGTGTAAGTAAAGCTTCTATCAGAACTTGAACGTTGTAAATCTTTATCATCAAGCTTATATAGATGAGTAGGTACATGTATAGATAGGTACTTTACCTTCTCGTGACTGAAAGGTAGTTTGCGTAACGACTAACCTATTACTAACTTAACAAAGCTTCATTTTTCTTTCTATATAGATATTTCTTCTTATAAGCTATGCAGTACCTGCAGCAGCAGCAACTAAAGTTAAATTATTCAATGTAAATATTTTTGATTGTCTAGCAGAGGAAGTCATTTTTATCTCATATTTACAATTGTTTTTTTTTTTTGTTTTTAAGTTTTGTTTACATTTCCGATTACTTTGTCCATAAACTACAGAAATGACCAACAACTGCAATGTTGATTATCTCATTAATAAAGTATCTATGTACATATATAGACAATCTATGTATAAATTTATGAATACCTTCAACTATATTTTCGTCTTGTTTTGACACATTTTTGTTATCCATTATGAAGTCTGGAGATATTTCACTTAATACTTTTTTTTGTTAATTTTTTACACACAAAACTTTTCGCTTGAATCGAAAATTGATAAATAGAAATGAGTTGTATCTTTTTTTTTTTTTCAAAATTCGTCACATTTATAATTACACAGAGGCATCCACTTGCATTTGTCGTACGTATATACGAGCACTTTGTAACTAAACAATTTCAATTTAATTTTTATACGAAAATATTAAAATTTCCCTCGGAGAATATATTAATTCTTTTTTCCTTTTTTTATATAGATATATTTTTCACCTTAGCAGCATTTAGGGAGCATTCGGCGTGTAAACTCGCGCTTCTCAACGGAATCGGATTCGTTCTATCACTGGTGGTTAAGTTGGGTGGTTTTTGGTTTGGCCCCAAGTTAGTAGCCCCCAACCCAAGTCGATGTTGATGGTGTGTAGTATTAGTATCGTGATGCCGGTGCTGTGTCACGTCGTCGTCGTTGTCGTCGTAATTGTCACACCGCCGCCGCGCCGCCGAGAGTAAAAATGATTTTTTTTTATTTGTAAGGTGCCTCTGATGATAGTTCAGCACAGATAAATATTTCTTCTTTACCTATAAAATCAACATCAACACTTCGCGCTAAACTTATGTTAGATTGAATATATTTTTCGCGCAGTGAGTAAACTGAATAATCAGTATTTAAAGATAGATGAAGACTGAAAGACAAAATACACTTAGCAGTCTTCGTATACCGTTTGTTTTTGGAAAGAGATACAATGGCCAACGATGGCTGATGATGTATAGAATAGCGCGTACGTAGGATCAGATTGGATACACTATACACACTATATTTACACATATAGGAGTGTATTTTTCTTCTTTTTTAATTTGTTTATTTATTTTTTTATTTAATTGTAATATTATTTACTTAATTATAGATTTTCTTAAATTAAGCTTGATCAAGCAAAATGTGTTTCTATCTCTTTTTTTCCTTTTATTTTATTTTATTTTATTTTATTTATTTTTTCTTCAATTTTTGTTCATCTACATACATTATGTGATGAGTTAAGATTTAAAAAAAGAGGCATTTTATACAATTGATTTAATATTTTATAAATAAAATATAAGAGAATGTTTATGTATTTTTAAAGTGACTGATAGCACATGTATTTCCTGTTCATTATTCTTTTCTTTAGCATATTAGACTATATAGTGTCGACATGACATGACGGGGCAATAAAGCGATGCGCTTAAATTGCAAGAAAGAGGTGATTTTTTACATTTCTTAAATGAAGAATTTGTTTAATCTAGTTTAAGTGGATTTTGTCATTGTAGTTAAAATAAGCAATTTAAGATACTTCGTCAAATAAGTCAAAGTGCAAAAAAGTTCACAAAAAGAAGAAAACAAGTAATTTTTAGTTGTGACATGTATTTACAATATAATTATGTAAGGTTTTTAATTGGGCAACTTTTCAAAAAAGATACAGCGTGAACTATTTTTCAAAATTTTTGAATAATTTATTTCTTGGGATTTTTTGTCAAACTTTGTTTAAGTAAAAGTTTTATCAGGATTTCCGAATGATTGTTTTTAATTTACTTGAAGTAGTTCTCGGTGTAACTTAAACCTTAATATCGCATTTTATACGACAACTGGAGAGGCTTTGACATTTGATAGAATTATGGCGAACATCAGGACGCCTTGCTTTGCGCATCGGTTTTCGATTGAAGTATGAGAGACTTGTTGAAGGAGGCCAGTTAGGTTAGGTTAGGTTTATGTGGTTGTCACTTAGACCATTGGTTGGCGCATTGTGATACCACAGGAATCTAGGAAACTTTCTTCCTACTCGTTGAACTATTCAGAGCTTCTTACGAAGCAAGCGAGACTATTAATTTCATGACTTGCCAGATCACTAGGATCTATGTAGTAGAATTCTCCTAAGTGGAGCCTATGTCTTTGAGAACAGGACATCACGAATTTGTGATGTCCTGTTCTGTTATGTTCTGTGCTAACTTTGTCATCAATGAACAAATTTACACTGGCTTTAGCTAATCTAACTAGTCACTTAAATGAGTTATCCATGGCCTTTGCTTTCAAAAATAAATAAATTTAGACCCTGAAGAAGCTGGAAAACAACAAGAGAAACGTCAGAATTCAGAAAAAGAAAGAATTACAGTTCTTTTTAATTGAGTACATCATTTTAACTGATCATGAAACCCAATTTTCCTCATAAAATTATATAACATACACGATCAAATACTATTACAAAAAAGATCTTAGCTTCATTCTAGCAGAAATATTTTTCAAAAGTTAGCTTAACTTCAGTGTTTTAAGTTGTATTCGTACTTTTTATTAGCAATCTTACATACACATAAGTGCACTACCCTGTATAATATTCCCATTGAACTGGCAACTCAGTATAGATACGTTCAAATATAAATACCAATAAATAACCAGTACCAGAAACGTTTAATTTCAATATGTGCAATTGTTTGTTGCTCTCACGGTTCATTTAGTATGTATTTAAAACAAAATTATATTCACGACTAACTTAAATTTAGATTAACTTAAATGTGCGGTGTATAGCTTCTCTTTTAAATGCGAATCTATTTACATGTCAATGGGATTCATTAAATCGCACTAACTCTACTATACAGCTAGAGCGAAGACTTTGACCGGAATAAAATGTTATAAAGGACAGAACACATACAATTGTCTTGGGGTTGAGTATTTAAAGCGAAATTCCTTAACCGTCCGTCGTCGTTGTCGTCGTCGAAAATAAGAAAAAAAAACTTGCAATCAGAAAAAAAAAATAATAAAGATACAAAAGAACACTTCACATCAAATGAAAATCACCTGTGTTTCATATTTATAGATATTCATATCTATTTTTTTTCCTTTTCATGTATATCTAGAATAGAAGTGTTATGAAAAGAAACAATTCCAGCAACTATAACTATGTCACGAGAGCCTAGTTAGGAGAAGAGTGCCATTCAAATGATAATCATAGCCTATTGTTATAGGTATTGATTTTTGGGAACAAAAAAAAAAGAATCTAGAATTGTTTAAGACAGAAACACAATTTTTCTATATATCCGGATGTTTAAATTCCTTATTGATGTCATATTTTTAGTTACTTTTCATTACATTAACAACTTAAGTATAATTCTTACTTGTTACACGACGAATTTTCACCGATAAATATGAAAACAATTCACCAAACATTTTTTTCATTTTAATCACTTTGATTAAACAAACAAAAAAAAACTTTGATTTCTTTGATTTGGGAGGGAAGATTTACAGCATATTCCGGTTTAAATCTTATAATCAATTTATACTCCCACTCACAAGGAGCAGCGAAAATGCATTTTTTCGAGGATGACACAAGCACTTTACGTCAGTGAAAGTACGAATAAGTATAAACATAAAATATCGAGGGTGTTTTAGGGTAGATTGGAATATCGTGCGTAGGTTGTGCTTTTAACCATAATTTTGTTTCGCAGGCATGCGCTTAGATATGCATCCTTTAAAAAGGATTTAATGCTCTCATATAAAAGAGAACCTACATACATTAGAACATCTATATTATATACGTATATTATAATACTAACAAAAGTACTAAAATGCCTTAATATAAATCAAAAATCTAAATGTTTATAAACGATTAGAATGTTTTATTGATCCGAAACCGTATGTTTCGAATGTGGTGTTAAGATGTTAATTTTACTCCACGAATAAAAATAAGAAATCACAAAACATACTTGATACTTTATTTTGTGTTACAAAACATACAAAATATTTATATTAAGGGAGGGTGGGGCAATTTCATCAAAGCGTATTTTACTTTTTCTACTGCAAAAACATGGTTAATTTTATAATAAAATTCTACAGTGTTCAGAGATCGTTTCCAATTTTATCATTGAATTTGTGTAGTTTTACTTGCAAACGAGAAATATTATAAGTCGGTTTTTATTATCAGAATTGATCCATATGAATCATTAAATAACAAACATAACAACAACAACAAATGAACCTGCACTTTATCGGGTTCACGTTTCATGATCCGAAAATAGGCTTCTGATTCTCGCCACTGTGAGGCTGTTTTATTTTCGCAGGATGATCCATATGGATAATGGGTCATAATAAAAAACAGTTTCGTGTGTTTATAACCATTACATTACATTACAATTGTATAATGACGAAACAATTATTAAGCTTGTCACGCGTTAACTCAGAAAGTATCTAACTGATTTACGTAAAAGAAATTTTATAATTTTCTTTATGTTTATACGATTGTTTAAGACTATTTTTATTGGTCTAATTTGTTTATTACATCAGAATATTAATTTTTTGTCAGCTTTTTCTTTGAGGCTGAGATTTTAGAGACTTGAGACTTTAGAAAAATAGGAATTGTTTTAGAAAGTCAATATTTTCCTGCAAATTTTAAGCCCTAAATCTTTTCTTAATTATTATATATACATACAAACTGAGTAATTAAGTTTTTATGCAAATTTAAAAATTATGATTTTTTGAATTTTGTATCCAGAAATTCGATTCATATATATCTATCTTGCTTTGTTCCATTTCATTATCATTCCAGCTTTTCTGTATTTTCTCTTCCTCTCCTATTTCTACTTGCTTTCTTTATTATTCCACTCAATTGCTCGCTTTCGCATAAATTCTTCACCATTTTTACTTGGGTACGATGTGTTATATTTATTTGTAAACACATATAGATAATCTATATGTATATGTATATTTAAAAAAGAATATGTACAATGTACATAAATGTACATAATATGTAAGAATTATAATAAGGGCAAATTAATGGATACATCAAACGTGAGACGGAAAACACGAAAATGTAGGCGCCGATTTGTGTTGTACTGTGATTTCAGATAATAAAGTAAATAGAATTTTGAGTGCAAGCAAGTCACTGGAATACAAATAAGCCTGAGTGAAAGGATATAGCTACATAGATAGAACTCTCCCTCTCATATTTTGTTCCTTCCTTCCTGTTTGGGCAGTGGGTTGGGTAGGTATTTATTTGTTTTCTTTCTTCTTCTGCATACCTACATACCTAACATGATTTGTAAGAAAATCAACGGGAGATAAAGATTCTGTTTATACATTATGTCAAACATAAACCTACTTAACATACAAATTAAATACAAACAAATTATAAACTTTTTGATAATAATATGAAATAGAAATTACGTGTTTCAAAAACAGCCTAAAAGTATGCAATTCTTAGAATATGTGACACTATCGTTTTTTAGTTAAGTATCAATGGGAAAACGATTATAGATAAGAATTTAAGTAAAATCATTTAAAGGCAATTTAAATATTTAAGCATACTTAACTAAATGGCTTCTAAGAGACGTTTTAAGAAAAGCTAATAGATACGGCTGTATATCTCCTGTGGTGGGTTGTGGATTTGTGACATCGACTGTGCACCATAATCAGAGTTTCGTGTTACAAACTGTCATTTTTTTCCGAGCACTGTCTTCTCTCAGTCTCCGAATCAGCGTGGAATATAAAAGATTAATATTGCGTACTCTTGCATTAATTGCTAGAAGTCCCATGTTTTATCGGCCAAACCACCGACTGGTAAACCGAGATTTAAGTAGATTTACCCTAAATCCTCTTCAAATCTCAAAGATTTACCATACAAATTTAATCCTCAAATCTAGTAGATTAGAATTTAATCTTGTTAAATCTTCATAGGGCCAATAGTTGAACAGATCGAACAAACCTATTCCTCTCTTGCGCTGACTACATTATTCGAGAATCGGGAGAACATTTTCGAGAATCTATTTTTTTTTTCATCATTTAACTATCTATCACACTTCCAATTTAGAAGAAAACAGCATTTGCATTTTGAAAGGAACTGTCAAAGTTAATCTACTTTATAATCTTTTTATGTGGTGAAAACTATATAGGATTTACGAAATCTCAACGAGATTAACTTTCGGTGGAAACGTAGTATTATGGAACAATTCGTTGGTTCACAGAAACATATATGTATAACATCCCTGTTTTTTTAATATATTTCTCTGAATGCTTACAAAAATCTATTACTTTTATATTTTGACGTTTCTTCATATATCTATTTTTTTTAATAGCAACAGGTGATTTATGACTGCAAGGTAGCAATTTTGCATTTAATTAAATTGTTATAGGTAATTAATTTGATAAATACCAAAATATGTCGTCAGCACGTGTAATTTCACAAATTTTCAAGAATTTAATGTCAAAAAATGCCATCCGAGGAATGTTCTCAGAAAGATACATGACTTATTATCCCGTCAATGACCAAGTCTATGGATTGGACGAAGAAAAACAAAAGGTAAAAAATAACATAAATTGTTATTATTTAAAGTAAATTTTGAAGGTGTGTCAGAGTTATCATTTTCAAACATTAAGTTAAATGAAGCAATCTTATCACAAAGTGTTCTATATCAATTTCAAGACGTAAAAGTGTTATCACAATTCACAAATCAGCAGTTGACCCCAACAACGAATTATTGAACGGATATTAGGGTGAAGGTGATAAAACAGAATCTGAAAAACTGAAATTTATATTCTATGTACATATATAAAATAATTAAGTTAATTCATTAATGTAAATTCTTTCGATCTAAAGTTGAGTTACTTGATATGAGCTTGGTGAAGCATTACAGCACTATGCTCTTGCCAATCTGGACACTCACATAATATACGATCGGCTAAATCTACAAACAGGTAGAATCGAAAAGAATTTAATGAATATAGCTGAAAGTTGTCCCCAATATCCACAACAAAATTTATTTTCGGAAACACTCTTTTTATTTGAAATATGTACCTTTAACGGCTGCTTTTGCTTGCTTTAAGGGCTAGCATTTAATTTTTAAAAAATTCCCTCGTAGATTTTGTTGAATGTATGTATTTGGACACTTCTGCTTTCTTAAAAACTGTCTTTTTTATAATTAATATAAAAGAAATGTTAATGCTTAAAAGAATGTTCATACTTTGTTATTTAGGTCAATATGCCAAACTGTTCCCTAACTAGAACACGCACCATCGACTTCCACCTTCTCTATCGTCCTTTCTATAGTTCCGTGGAGAAACTCATTAACACATAATTTAATTACACCTTAGCATTCAAACATCGACATAAAATCATTCAACTGTAGAAATTAAAAGGCTTATTGAATATATAAGAAATTCAGTAAGTAGTTTATTGTTCCAGAATTATGAATAGAATGAAAAAATAACTAGAATAAAATCTGATATAAATACAAAAAGTACTTTTCGAATTAATATTTCTGGCATAAAGTTCAGTGATTTCTTCTGTATTAAGTAAATGTATCTCCAACATCAACAAAAGCAAAATCAACATTAATTTTATTAACTTTGCATGTATTGAGGTTTATACTCCTGTTTGTATATTTTGTTTCTAGCTCAGGGAGACGGCTTTCAATTTCTTCCAGAAAGAATTGGCACCATTTGCTCATGAGATCGATAAAAATGATAATTTCAAGTAAGTCATTTAAGTTTTATTGAGCTTAATCAGCTTGATTTAATCTTGTGTAAAATTTTTCAAGAGATCTACGTGCTTTTTGGCAGAAAATGGGAGATTTAGGCTTCCATGGAATAACCGCCGATCCTGAGTTTGGTGGAACTGGTGGCACCTATCTTGATCATTGCATTATAATGGAAGAAATTTCTAGGTAAAGATTAAATTTACTCGTAAAAAAAACTGCATTTTTTCATAATCCGAGTTCCATTGATTTCCATTTTACCATCCGTGGCGGTGAAATTAACTGTAAGATTATATTCAAAAGTTTCAAATGATCTTAAAACAAAAAAAAGGTCTTAATGAAACATTTTTAACTCTAGAGCTGCTGGGGGTGTTGGCTTATCTTATGGTGCTCACTCCAACCTTTGCATAAACCAATTAACAAAAAATGGAACTCTTGAGCAGAAACAACAATATCTACCAAAGCTCTGTAGTGGAGAACATATTGGAGCTCTGGCAATGTCTGAACCTGGGTCTGGAAGTGATGTGGTCTCAATGAAACTGCGAGCTGAAAAAAAGGGTGATTATTATGTTCTAAATGGCAGTAAATTCTGGATAACAAATGGATCTGATGCTGATGTTTTGATCGTTTATGCAAAAACTGCAACTGGTAATGATTTTAACAAATAATGTTGTAAATCCAAAAATTATTGAGAACTATGCCTTGTGTTCTTAGGTACAGCCGATAAGCATGCAATTACCGCATTCATAATTGAAACTGGATGGGAGGGATTTAGTGTGGGTAGGAAATTAGATAAATTAGGCATGCGTGGCAGCAGTACATGTGAGCTGATATTCCAAGATTTGAAAGTACCTGCAAAAAATATTTTAGGATCTCCCAATAAAGGCGTATATGTCTTAATGTCTGGTTTGGATTATGAACGGCTAGTTCTGGCAGCAGGACCAGTTGGAGTTATGCAAGCAGCTTGTGACATTTCATTCGACTATGCACATCAGCGAAAACAGAAAAATCAGCTCATTGGTGAATTTCAGTTAATTCAAGGAAAAATGGCCGATATGTACACAACTCTGAGTGCGTGTCGTTCTTATTTGTACAGCGTTGCAAGAGCCGCTGATTTAGGATACACAAGTCCAAAAGATTGCGCCGGTGTTATTTTATACTGTGGCGAGAAAGCTACGCAAGTTGCCTTGGATGCTATACAAATTCTTGGTGGAAATGGTTATATCAACGACTATCCAACTGGAAGATTCTTGAGGGATGCTAAACTTTACGAAATCGGTGCTGGTACTTCGGAAATTAGGCGTTGGTTGATTGGAAGGGAACTTAACAAAGAGTATGCTTAAACGATTCAAAATGAACGAATATCTAATAATGTTGATACATTTAAATGAAAACTGTTAAGACTATAAAGATGCATTTAAACTATTGTTAATGATTTTTTGGAAAATATATTTTTTTGTTGAAGGTTTTTGAATGAATATATTTTTTTTTTTATTTTAACTGTAATTGTTTTTCATTTTCAACACAAAAGGAATTAATAGATCACATAGCAAAAGCATGTTTTTAATTTTACAGTGCTCTACCAATCTACCAATGAAAGCCAATCATGAGCTCTGTGTGCAATGATTTTCAATTTAAATTAATGAATTAGTATCTGAAAAACATACAACTTAAAAAATAAATTACAGCATCTCTTCAAGTGTACATCGAGCTAGAGTCAATTATTTGCTTTTTTGTGATGCGTTGCGCAACACAGGTGATAGGTACTGATGCAATTCATCAGCAAAAACGCATTAATAATTTTCTTGATTCTTGTTTGCGCATCATTTGATGCAAGTTTTCAATAGTGAACACAAAAATTGAAACGTCGCGTCGGGAATATTAAAAAAAAAGTGTGAGTGCCGGGACTCACGGTTAAGATGTGTAAACATACGTAACGTGAATCACAAACACGATCACAAGGTACGTTACTTTTTTTTCAACTTACCGCCAGTGTAGATATTTACACATCAAAAATGGATTAGTTTAAATCGCATTCGAATTTTTTTACAGATCACTAAACCCAAGCAACATAATATATTCAGACCTATCGGGAAAAAAATTCCCTGGGGTTTTTCCCATTTTGGGAAATTTTCTATGACGAAAAAAAGAATATTCCTTTCAGCAAAAAAAGGTATCTTGAATAATTTTTTCAGAGAACTTTTTCCTTGTCAAGGCAAAAAATTTCCCCAAGTTCTTGAGGAAAAGTTATAGCGTGGGAGATTCTCGGAATTTTTTTGTTTTTCCGGGGAAAATTTTCCATTAATCTTTATTTTGATTGTATCCTTGTTTATTTTATTTTGTTTATTGCCTTCGAAATAAAAAAAAAACATCCGAATTTGGTTAGATAAACATTTTGTTTTATTTTTCGAAAAGAAAACATAAAAATATATATAATATGTGTATGTATTTATATAAGTTAAATATTTACATATAATTAATTTAAAAATAAAAATATACGAAAACAGTATTTTGTTAATTTATTCTGCATTATTTCAAATTATTCTCTTAAAAAATTATCAATTTAAAATAAAGAAACACTAAAAGCTTGTTTTTTGGTTAGTTCCCCTTGTAAAACAAATATAAAAATACTTAAGTTAATAAAAAAAATAGTATATTATATTATCATTGTATAAACAATTTAAAAAAAAATAAGTGGAACAACTTCTACGGTACATCAAACGTTTGGCAACTTCTTGGCAAATTTCATTTTCAAATGTTTTATTACATCCTGGATAGAGAAAGAACGAAAAAAATATATTTTCGAATTGAAAAAAATTTTTATATAAATTTTGAAAATCTATTTAATTTTCATAGCACTTTTGGTGGTGAGTTATAATTTCTGAAAAAGTTGCAGTCTGCCTAGGAAGTTGAGGAAATTGTTTTTAGGTTAAAACAAAATGTATATGGGAAAAGGAATCTATTTGTCTGGCACTTGGTGAATATTATTTTTTTTTTTCTGTTATTATTAGTTTTGTGGTTAAAAGCTAAATGTTTTTTTTATATATATTATAATTATTATTAGTATTTATATCCTGTTGCTACTTAATTAAAACACTTTCACCAAACAACATTTATTCTAGTCTAAAACTGTGCTGCTCGGTCTTCTTTTCCGACCGAGATTCTGTTGTTGTTGTAAAGGTTTTTCGTTCCATGACACGTTGTGTTATTGATGACAAACGTTGTGATCCTTCATCGACCAGAGAGAGCTTTCCACCATCCGAATTCAAAGTTATCTGAGCAAAGGAGCTTTCTAATGGTTTAACTTCATTGTTTTCTTCATATTTTCGTGTCTCATATCTAAAAAAAAAACGTATTTGATTAGTTTTAAAATAAGAAAAAGAATTAAATTTTGTAGTTTATTCACCTTGAAGTATAACCTTCATATTTTTGACCAGGATTGTAGGCTCCAGATATCTGGACAACACCACCTTGTCCGAATGTCTTATCATGTAGATCCTTGACACATGCTTCTAAATTGCCTGCGGTCTTCTTGGGTGAAGGTGGTGGTGGCTTAGAGTCATTGAGGTAGGCATTTTTCAACACCGATGAAGAGGTTAGAGTTTCAAAAGAATGACTATTAATGGGAGATGGACTTGATGATGGTGAAGCAATTCTGCCAGTCCCTGGATAGGGACGTGGAACTGCATTAGCCGTTAGCTTGGGATTAGGTCTAAATGTCGCATTACTAGTTATTGTGGCAGAATGGAGGGGAGGAGGTGGGGGTGGGAAATTTTCACTTTGGTTAAATGTGGGCGAGACTGCTTCCGGATGATGGAAGTGTTGTGGTGTTTGTTGGAAAGTGTAACTTGATTTGGCTGATTGATAGTAACTCGGAGATGTTGGAGTGTCAGTATAACCCGACCGATTTAGTGTCTGTTAGAAGTTAATAAATGTTTATTTTAGTAGATTAGAACTTTTTACTACTAGAATATTATATTTGTTTGCTTACATTATTTTGGCTCTGAAGACTTCCATAGGTTGCCGTTTGGTACTCCGAATCGCTCTCGTCAGTGGTGCCTCCAGGACCATTCTTCCTTGACCTCGCCTGACGAATGCGAATCAATTTGGTTCGTGCTTCTTCGAGTTGTTTCTCCATGCGTAGCACATCTGATCTGGCATTGATTTCCTGTGCCATACCATCGACCATACTTGTGTTTATTTTCAAGGTATGCTCTTCTTCGACATCTAGACCCTGTTGGGCTGCACGCACCAGATTTTCTGTTGATTTGATAACTGCAGTACCAGCTGCCTGTAATCTTCGACCAGCTTCAGAAGTTGGATTCGATTTCACTTTGCAGGCAATCAGAAGTTGGGCAGTTGATGCCGCAACCTGTCTGGCAGTTGATATTAGCATCACCTCTGTTCCAACTCCACGAACAAGATTTTGGGCAGCTTCGACCATACTATGTGTTGCAGCAGCAACTAATCTCGCCGCCGATATCAAACCCTCAGACCATTGACCATCATCGGACGATGTAAGCGGAGTACGAGCTACCTTACCCTGATCGATGAGCTCTCTTTGAGCAGCATTAGCTGCTCGTACCAAAGCAGAAGATGCTGCCATAATACCCTTAGCAGCTTCCAATATCATTTCATCGAATTTCATATTCTCATCGAGTTCAATCTGAAAGTAATAAAAGCCAAGTCGTTTTTTTTTTTTTTTTTAATAATAGATTATGGAAATTCTTGCGAGAGATGAATCAACTCTTGACTTAATAATCATTTTTTTAGAGTCAGCAGATAATAGTTTAAACATCTAAGTTGAATGTTTTTTTCCACTCAACCAAATAGAATTTAATTCAAATTTGTTAGCAAGACACTAAAAAAACCTTTATTTTCACCAAGATTGTTATTTGTTAGTTTGAAGAGAAATATAATGTTAAAAAAGTTTGTTTTTTAATTATAAAGCATTCTTAAGTTAGTTTATGAAGCAGAAGAAGGTTGATAATCACAGTAATAATATGTTTGATTCCTGGGTGAATATTTAATTACAACCAAGAATATCAAACATATCTGACTGGAACCATCTTATTGTTTGAAAGCATTCATTATTAATAAAATAGCACTTGTTTTTTTTTTTAATATGTATAAAGCACCCATCACCATTTTTTATGTGTTAAACATTCACATCACAATACAAATTAGTAAGTTTGTTAAAATAAGAAAACAATCTGGGTTAATTAATTAAATTTGTCAATGATTTTACCTTAACATCCGGCTGTCTTCGAGGTCTCAAATTTGCTAGTTTATTTGCAGCAGCATCAATTGAAGCTGCAGCTCCAAGCAATTCATTCTCAGCAATAACCGTTGGATCTTCAGGATCAATCCAATCGGAACCTTTCAGAAGGCGAGCCATTGCAACAAGATCAGTTACACATTTTGCTACGCGTCGCGACAAATGCATTCTTTCGTCAGCTGAACAATTACGAAGGATTCCATTGAGAAGTTCTCTATACGATTCACCTACAGCTGCTCCAGCTTCTAATGTTCTTTGACGAAGCTCTGCAGTTTCAGCACAATTCCAGGCAACGGTGCGACAAACTAAAAGCATTTCTGATATCGCACGTCGACCCAAATTTGCTGCTGCTACAATATCAGCTTGTAAATTAGAGGCACCCGCAGCAACAGCTTTGGCCGTGGCTAAGGTGACATTTTTTGTTACACGTATAAGATCCTCTGGACTGCATTGAGGGGTACCGGGTGGTGGTGGTGCTTGCATTGCCTGATGATATCAAAACATTTATTAAATAACATCCATCGAAAACAATTTTATAAAAAAAAAAATTACCCGAATTTCTTGTGAGATGGCTTCTACAGTTGCTTCCATAGCTCTGGTACCACGGGTATGTTCATCTTCGACTGCCTTGACAGTTTTCAATAATGACGATACATTCAAAACCATAACCTAGAGAAATTAGCAAAAACGATGAAATATTTTTTCATGTAAAATCAAATAGTTTTATAAGTTTTCGATGAATTTATTAAATTGCAATGTATGTATACTATTTTTTTTATTATTTTATTTTTTTTTTGTTGATATTACAATAAATCGTTAATTATAATAAAAATTAATTAATTGGTTATGGCACTTTGCGTAAAGTGAATAAATGTATATAAAAATACTGAGAGTATATTTAAAATGAATGGAAATTTTTCATGATATAAAATATTTGCTTAGTTATATAATTCTTGAGAAGTAGGTGCTGTAAAAAAAGGTGACGGTATTAATAAAGAAATTAACTATTCCCCACACTAATTTTCACATAAAAAAAAAATAGATTCGACAATAAATATATAAAACTGTTGAGAGGAATGAAAAATAGACCTAGTGTTCTATGGGCACCAATAAAGCATTAATATATTATGTATAGATGATCTTGAAAAGCCAGCAGCTTGGGTTCCAGGTATTAAAATTTATTAATAAATTTTGTAAAGATTTATTAAATTAATAATTTAAAACATTAAAATTATTTTTGGTTTGGTCATATTAATGTTCTTTAGCTTTCGGATCGATAAAATTGGTCGAGAAACGTTGAAAATGGAACAAAACTCAAATGATTTGTTTCAATTTTCATCGTTTCATGACCAATTTTATCGATGCGAGAGTTACAGAACGTAGGCACATGATAACAACTCAAATACCTATGAATCATTTAAATAAATATACCGTATCAAGTTCATTTTCAAAATTAGTAGGCATTTCTGCAGTCACTCGTCGAAGGCTTAAAGATCATAAAAAAAACACCAATTTATAGGAAGTCAAGGTTAAATAATTTTCGAAGTAAATATGTAATTGATGCATTATAAGGCACCTAGTAAAAATTTTGTTTCTGGAATGAAACACACGGTTATTTAAGCTGTTTCTGGAATGAATTTAATATTGAATATTTGAAAAGATAAAGAATAAAAAACTTTCTTTCATTCAGCCTTTGAAGAATAAAGTTCATCAAAGATCTCTAAAGACTTAAACTGTTTAAAGTATTTACAAGAACAAAACATCTCCTCAAATGTATGAACAGATATGGTTCTTTTAGAAGAAACTAGTGTGGAAAATTTTATTTCATTAAAAGAAACATTAAACTAAATACAAAGAGCTACTTTAAAAAAAGGCCAAAAATAACACATTCACCTACTTCCCTTACAATAAAAAGAAAATGCAACATATTACAAGCTAAACACAACTTAGTACTAAAATGTAATAGATGAATGTATGTATGTATTTTTTTAAATTATTCTTAAGAAATTTATGATAAGCCAAATATTGTTTGATTATATTATTAATATTATGTAATTCATTTTGTATTCATGATTAGATTTATCCATTGATGCACGCTTGCTACTTGTTAGTGCCAGATAGGCACAAATCCCTAAGCATCTGTTTAAAAGGAAAACAAAAGAACAATATACATAATTTTGTTTAACTTTATAGTGCAGAGATAATAGATTCCGTATTAAGAAAACAAAATTCAAGTGGACACCTTTGGAGTTCATACACAGGGAGAATAGTAAATATTAAAATGAGAGAAGAAAAAAATGCAATTAGATTTAGAAATAAAGGACAGCAAGCAGCGGCAGCGTCACCAGAGATGCAATATGTATGTATTGTATATGTACAACATTAATAGAATAAAAAAAAAAACCACAACATGGTAAAAATTAATAAAATATATGTATTATGTTTCTCCGCTTCGGTATTTCGCTATAAAGGGAGTTTGGCTTTAGTTCTGGAATTTTAATTGCAGTTCAATATTACCAATATCTATTTTTGTATACTTGAACTAAGCATACAATTGAAAAAGAGAAATATTTAATTACAACATCGATATCAAGCAATTTTCTGGGATGCATCTTAGATGATATTACAATTACAAATTAAAGGCGTACCAACTGTAGTTGGTTTTGTTTCGTTTAAATTCTATTTTGTTTTGTTTTAGTAATTCCCGTGAAGTTTATTATAATTAAATTATTATGATTTGAAATCGTAAGATACCATCTGCTCTAGCTGTCTTAATACTAGTGCTTGTTTTTTTATTATTAAGTGCCATATCCAATACAAAATTATAAGAATAAATTATTAAAAATAAATACTTAATTATGTTTATAAATATATAATATGTATGTACATGGATGGATGGGTTCAAGAGTTAATTAAAATAGCAATGGATATTAATCGATTTATTGTTTTATACAAGTTTTCTGAGGTGATCTTCATCTTACGTTAAGAGATTTGTAAGTGAAGCTTCTGTTAAAGAAGTTTTCTTTTGCAATTAGCTTACTGAGGTATTATTAAAAAATAGCTTACATGTTACACGTATATTAATGAAATTAAATGAAGGATTACCGTTATTTAATGTTTTCAAAATTAGAATTGAAAATTCTGTAAACACAATCGAGTTCAATTGATTCCGGAAAACCTTGCATTTCTCAATTAAAACTTTTAAGTGGTCGAATAATAATTTAAAAAAAATTAAGTATTTTAAGGATTCGAATTTTTAATTAGATAAACAAAGGTAAATGTGAATTTTTGATTTATGCATTATTTAGAAGAAAATTTCCTAGTTTTTCCATTTTGTCTTTCAAGGGATGAGTGATGGGGGACGATGATTGTGATTTTAGAGAAAATATCTATAGAAGACTTGGTACTCAATGCCAAATCTTCGAAAAAGTTGATATTTTAAAACTTGAATCGTTGAATTTTCATAAATTATTTAGGGTTATTTTTTCACAAGACATTCTTACAGCTTTAACATACGTGTTTCATCTTCGCTATAATATGATAAGGGTTATTTGTTAAGAAACCACATACCAATTAAAAAATTAACAATATTATAAATTATTACAAAATAATTTATGAACAACATCTATATATGTATTAAAAAAAAATAAAAACATTATGTCAAATGTAAAAAAAAAAGTTAAAAAGAAAAGCAAATTGTTTTAGACTGATACTCCAATAAAATCGAATGGAATGATATTTTAATATGAGTATTATAAATATTTAAAAAAAAATCTCACCTTAGCACTCTCCTTTAGTCCATCCATTGTTGGATCATGTATTGGCTTGCCAGATGCTAATTTAGTAGCATTAATCAAATCGCCCAATGCTGATGCGACATCTTTGACGGCATTAATAACCATTACCTGTGAATCGGGCTGTGCTGCTCCCAACGAGCAAGCTCCGCGTTTTACAGCTTCTGATAATTGTACTAGAAATACAAGCAATTTTACATTAGTAATAATGTAAAAATGAAAATTCTTATTTTCACTTACAAATTGTGGTAACAGCATTTTGTGCTGCTGTGGCTAGTTGATCTTGTGTTCCGGCAGCACCAGCCACCAAAATTTTAGTGTCTTCAACTAGAGCCTTGGCAGTTTGTAGAATATGCTCACGATGATCCGCAAATGCTCCATCTCCATCCGACTGAAGAGTTCCAGCAGTGGCGAACATGATTGTTGTGTCGAGATCTCCAATAATTCCCGAAACAGTATGGGCTGCGTTTATACAGGCCTGTGTGCCTCTGGAACCGGCTTGCAAAGCAGCCAACACTTGGGCTACCTTCTCGGAAACATCTCGAGCATTTCGGGAAATGTCATTTTGTCCAGACGGATCATTGGGACGTACCCCGGCAGTGGATTGAATAATCTGGCCTACAGATCGACCTAAATCGATCACCGTTGATCTTATGCGTACAGCAACTTCTGGCGATGTTGTAGTTGTTGATGCTCCAACTGAATCCTGTGTTATTTGTGTATAGTGCTGAGCCATATCGACGCCAAGAGGTGGTAGTTTGGAAGGATCGAAACCAGCTTTTGCATTCATTTCATTCGCCAATCGGGCAATCTCCTTGGCACTCTGTACCATTCTTGTTTGGTAGTCCACAAATGAGTCACTGAACGAAGCGTTTAACAAACTCTGTCGCTTATCGGTTAGTCTAGTGACAGCTCGATTTACCTGTTCCATGAGTCCGGTAACAACGCCACTTTCAGTGGAAATTTTCTCCACAGTCTGTGTTAGCTCTTCGATAGCCTCCTGTGTATTTTCAATCGATTCATCCAGAAGAGGATGAGCATGAGTGGCTCTCGGATTGCCAGCTGATTCCTTAGCAGCTGTTACCAGCTGAGTTGCACTTTCGACCACTGACTTTGTTTGATTAATCAACCTCATTTGCTGGCTAGAGTGTACAATGTGTGTACAAGCTCCGATAGCTCCATTTACCATCGGTACGACATAGCGTGAAATCTCTCCGACAGCATGTCCAAGCTTCTCAGCATTGTTCTTGCCAGCGAGTCGAATTGGTTCAAGTTTATCGCGAAGCTCGGCAGCAGCGTTCAAAGTCTGACTGCTAAAACCTTGTAAATTGTTGTCTTTTCTTTGAGCCAAACCTTGTGCATTCACCGCCAGTCCACAGCTGTCTAGTTCGCGAGTACATGTACCAAGAGTATGAAGCACTTGATCGCATTGTGCTTGGCCTGGTGCCTTCTCTCGAATGCTGTCGACAAGATGCTTGACACTATTTGACACTGGTGTGCTATGCATAGAGAGCTGTTGCCACACTGGTGGATCATCTGGAGAAAGTGCCAAAGATTTCGCGGCTTTGACCATTTCAATGACGCCATCGATAACTCCACGTCCAGCATTCAATACCGGTTCTTGAGCCTTGCGGCCTTCGGCAGAGATTTTCGCTGGAATAGGAACAAACTCCGCACTTGAAGCATATTGACGAACAGCTTTAACTGCGTCCAACAGTGGCTCGACGAACCTTTGTCTAGATGGCACTGTGTGATCATCTTCGATTCTTTTAACTTCTTCGACCAAATTTGATGTTGCTCCAGCTACGTGCTTAGCTCCTACAATGAACTCATTCTTAGCAACTGGATTAGTTGTATTCATACTCGCCTGTCTACAAATCGAACATAAATAACTTGTGTGCTTTGCCACTCCAGTTAAAGCAGAAATTTTTTGTTGCTTTGTTGAATTGGGACTGCTGACAATGTCACAAAACTGAACAATTCCCTGGTAGGCATAATTTAATTGAGACTGATCGATAATTCCTGGACGACCAGCAACACTACTTGGATGGGAAACTCCAATGAGATAGGCAGCTTGTGCTGATGACTCAATCAAACCATTAATAGACTCAGACACATTGTTGACCGACTGACCGAACTCGACGTGCTTGGATTGTTTAGCGTTGTTAATCATTTCAGAAATTGCATAGCCAAGGTTCCTTGATTTTCCAGTTGCCGTCTCTACGCATTCAAAATAGCCCTGATCGGTTATGGCTTCGTGGGGATACTCTAAGAGAACCCTCAATGACTCGATATTCCTCATGGCATTGTCACATTCTTTCTGTCCTGGAGCTGAAGATATGCATGCATCTACGAGTTGATTAATGCTCTCCGTAACACTTCTAGCAGCAGCATTGAGTAAGTTCTTTGAGTTGGGCTGATCTGGATCGGCAGCGATTTCCTTCGCCGACAATAGTAAGGAACAAGACTGTGTGGATACGTTTCGTAAGCAATCGATTGTTTGTGAACGGACAGCTTCGTCCTTGGTTTGTCCGGCCATTTCCATTGCCACTGATAAAAGATCTTTGTAATTATTAGCAAAAATTTGGCTGGATTCGGCCAACTGAGCAGGACTAGCATATGAATGAACAATTTGCCCACCAGACGTACTCAAACTCTCAGCAACATGTTTCAGCTCACTTTGGAGTGTATTGTAATTCCGAGTCGAAGGAGGGTATTCGTTCATTGATAGAATTTCACTTAGTTCACTGACATTCTTTAAAGCGTTATCCACTTCTCGCTGTCCTGGTATGCAATCGAGAGTCTTTGATAGTGCTGCTGTGACATCCTTTCCGGCCTGGGTTAAAGCCCCAGGTTCGCCAATATTCTGCAACGTCTTCTGTGCCTCTTCGATGAGTCGAACTGAACTTATGACCACCTCATCGGCTGATTCGATCACCGAAGGATTATTGGTGGTGGCTGCAACTCCATGAACACTTTTAGTGAAGTCACCAAGAGCCAATGCTGTATCACGCCCTGCAACACCAGCAAACGTCCGTTGGCCATGAGAAACTGTCGACAGAAGCTGACTCAAGGCAATACCAACATTTTTCGCGGATTTACTGAGCTGCTGGGCTGTATTCTCGACTGTCTCACCTGGAAGACTGCAGAGCGAACCATTTTGAGCCGCAGTTCTTGTATCATCCAAGACATTCCGTAAGTTCTTTACAGCTTCCAATGCAGACTCGAGTTCTTGCCCACCGCAGGCTTCCCTAGCTCTTTGAGCAGCTGAATTCAATTCATGAACTGACTGTCCTAAGTGCAAGGCACTCTTAGAAAGCTGTTGTGCAGATGGAATATCATTGACTGTCGGTTGAAGGGCTCTAGCCGAGCTTGATAATTGAATGCCTGGTTCAATAAACTGTTCTGCTGCTTCAATAAGGTTCAACTGAGCATTGGCATCATCAGGATTACTCCTGGTTGTCTTAAGCGATGTTACCAATCTAGGAATTGTATCAGCAGCTCGTTTGCAGTCCTGAAGAAGTGACTGCTTGGTCTGTTGATCATCACTGTGTTGGACGGCATTTTGGGCTGCCGAAATACATTGAGTAGCCGCTGTAGCCGCCTGTTTTGAGCAATAATCCAATCGATTAATCAGACCTCGTTTCATAGCAGGGGTATTAGCTTTGGTTGTTGTTATCTCACGGAGTTCTTCGGCAGCTCGACGCAAGTTCTCCTGGTTATCAGAATCATGAGGATTTCCAGCACACAAACGAGCAGCTTCAACCAATTTTGCAGTAGCATCAGCCAATTGTTTGGCAGCCGACAATAAACGTCTCTGCAATTCTGAATCGTGTTGCTGTTCCGCCTCCCCTTTGATGCTCTGAATCAATTGAGCTGTTGCCTGACCCAAAACCTTTGCATGACGAACCATTTCCTGAGGATCGGTGGAAGAAACCAATATATCTGTTCCGATAATTACACTCTCAACTGGAGACATCTCCTGGGATAAGCGGTTGGCATGTTCACGGGCACTTAACTTGACATGATCAAGCAAATCAGCCAAACTACGGGATACATCCCTGGCAGCATTGAGAAGGTCTCCTTTCAACTTCTGATCGTCCGTGGCGTCGGTGCATACCTCGCACAAATTATTCACAGCTCTGGCAACATTTCTTGCTGCCATTTCGATTTGATCGCGGCACTCGGCATTGTGCAAAGTTGGAGCAATCACTTTAGTACATGCAACCAACTGACTTGTGGCAAGGGCACACTGACTTGCTGCTCCAATTACCTTATTTCGAGTTTCATCATCATCGCAATTCGAAGCAATAGACTTAGCACGCATAACAAGTGATGCTGTTGTATTGGCAACTGCCTTGGCCAAAGCTAAGAGCATGTCTTGCAAATCTGTATCTTCTGGAGGTTCTTCTTCAATCGTACTCAGAACATGTGTTGTAGCCTCTCCAATACGACTTGCTGCATTTATCAAACTCTGGGGTGGTTCCTTGTTTTCAGGTTCAGCTGCCTTCAATAAGTCACTAAAAGCACTGCACAAGTTACGAGTAGCTTCCAACAAACGATCACCACCGCTATCATCTTCCATGAGAGCTGCAATCAAACGAACCTCTTTTGTCACTTCGGGAATAGTTTGCGCGATTTGTGACACAGATGCAGATATTGTTTCAGTATCTATTTCATCTGGTTGCGTTGCAGTGATAATTTGTGCAGTTGCAGCATTCATCGAAGCAACATGACTCGTGACAGCTTGTTTTGAAGTTTCCAAGGTATTTTCACGCCATTCAATAGAACGTTTATCTGTTCCAAGATTTTGAATAGAAGCCTGAAACATTTTATTATCCGCATAGATTAGAACCAAGATTTTCCAGCAAGTAAGAATTGCATTACCTTTTTCCTAAGCTCCTCATCAGCTTTAAGTAAAATATCTTGGCCAGCATTGATATAGCTCAAAAGAGCTCTCTGAGGTTCGGTAAGATTCACTGCACTGATGCGAATTCCTTGTGCCTATGAAGGTTATAGTGAAATATTTTTGAAAATCAGAGTTGTTGATAAGTAAAGGTATTACCCCTCAAAAGACCAATTATGTAAATAAATATAAACTTAAAGAACTTACAAAATAATAATATAAATGTGTAGCAACAAATAAAAAAAAATGGTCGTTAAAGGGTTGAAAAACGTTGCGATTTTTTGTTAAGAACATTATACCATAGACGTACTTTAAAATATAAATGTGGTTATCCCATAAGGACAGCGCAGCAATGAGTAAAGAAATTTATAACAAAAATTGATTAAATCGCCAAGTCGAATTAATTGATTTTTTAATTTAGAATTCTAAAGTTTTTTTATATTTGGGTGTGCAATTATGTGACTAATAATATATTTTATATATAATTGCAAATAAATTTTTAAACAAGGCAAAGAACTATTTATTAAAGTGTATAAATATACTTTGATGTTGCAAAAAATCTACTTCTAAGTGTGTCAATTGTGTGCTTCGTTGGTGTTTGAGTGTCGATGGAAATAATTAATTTTCTGAAAATTCTCTAAATACTTGGAGACCAAAAACCAACATGAATCAACTCTAAATACATACAATTCGAAGATTTTAAGAACAATCAAACATATTAAAGGTTAATGTCAAATAAATATTCTGACTACATTTTATATAGAGTCCTGTTTTGAATTTTAATTTCATGATTTTCGGTATTCTGAATCAAATTTGATTTGCATAACTCACAAAATGTAGTTTCGTTTCAATTGTATTCAGAGAAAAATTGGCTTTGTTGTCAACTGACTCAAGCATAGGTTCGATCTGAACTGAATAGGAATTTTATAATCTACTTATTTTGATTTCAGAGAATAATTGACTTTGACTTAACAAAAAATTAATTAATTCTTCATTGCACAGGTCAATTCTTCGGAGAACGAAATTAAATTTTGCTTGAAAATCAGAAAATCACTGAAAGTTATGTACAAAAATCCAAGTAATAAAAAGCTTCAAAATTAAAAGCAGAATTGAACTTTCCAATATGAGTAAGGTATAACTAAACCATTGTAATTATCAATGTTTGCACTTCCAATTAGTATCGTCATTCAAGTCATAAGCACATTATGTTGAAGAAATAGCAAAAAAAATAGTGGGGTCCAAAAGAATTAGACGACATCTTGTTAGAATAAAAAGTTAAACAAAAATTTGTTAAACGTAAATATGCAAGTCGAGCTGCTTTAGAACATTTTTTTTTCAAATTTTGCAAGCACGTGAACATAATTTATGTATTGATAATTAAAATTTCCCATCGACACTAATTTTCTTCTTGTTGGTTTAAATTTTATTATAGATAATTTTTTTAGAAATTAAACAAAAATAAAACTCACCGTTAGTGGCTGATGAGCAAGATTAACTTGCCCACCAGATGCACTATATTGCATAGATTGCGAAGATTGCATTTCACCTTGTGTATATGGCTTTTCGCCTGCAGTTTTACGGTGAAGATGATAATTTCAATCAAAACATACAAAATAGAAAAGTCAAGAACGAAAAAAAAGAAGAAAGAAATCAAATAATATCCATCAACAAATTAAAACAAATGCAAAATAAAAATATCCAATAAAAAGCATTTCCTTTTTCCGAATATTTACATAAATTATATTATTAATACAAATTATTTTGAAAATAATACAAAGATACATACCGTCAATTGCTCGCATAACACCCGGTTGAGCTATTGAACTTTCGTCGACCTTTCCCACTTTATTGGTTCCATACTGAATGAATTGTGTTCTATTGAAAAATATAAGTAAATTAATGAACCGTCCATTTAACAAAAACAAAATCAAATCACACTTACTGCGATGGTGCGACGGATTCCTCAACTAAAGTATCACCTTCCTCGCCCTCAATACCAAAATGATCTTTCATTTGTTTTTTCTTTAATATGATATCAATATAACCGGCAATAAGTTGTACAATAGGTTCGGCTTCTGTTGTTTGAACCGAATAATACTGATCAGCATAGTCGCCGAAATCGAGTGTAAAAGTATTTGGCGAAGCACCCCATCTTCGGACTGTTGTTAATGGCCAAGTGACTAAAATTTCTTTTGTTCTCTCATCCAAACGCAAAACAGAATCCTTGGTAACACCCAACAAACGTGGTACAAGCTTATTCTTGCCAGTCATTTTTTCTTTTACAAGAAAAAATGTAACACCATATGTGGGAAGTTCACGTGCTGTTTTCGTATACAAGACTTTAGCATCGATTTCCGAGGTTTTTATGTGTTGGCGATGTTCGGCAAAAACTTTCTTTTCGATACCTTTAACACGGACATATGATTGAGGCAAAAAATCTTTCAAACTAAATAAAATAAATAAGAACATGGTGTTGTGTTGTTTTTAGTTTTGATTAGAGTTTAGACAGATATTATGTCCAAGTGCATACTCACTCTAAAAATCCTGGTTTATGTTTGTTTTCATTATAATCTCCAAATTGAATATGAACTTGAATGCCAGCAAATTCACAAGCTGAAATGATGGTCACAAAATTAAATAAGTGTTTAATTACGAAATCAAATTTATTCTTACCTTTATTTTCTGTTACTGGATGAGTACCATCCAAGATGGCATCTCTTGCTTGGACATACAACAAATTCAACTGCACTGGATCTCTAGAATCAATATTCTGATCAGAAAAGAAAAACTTTCGCCGAAGTAAGACCGTTTCAGATTCATCAATGCCTTGTTCACGAAGAGTTTTACCAACATCAACCCAATTGACTAAAATCAAATAAAAATGTAAGTTTTGTTAAATATAAAACAAAAAATAGAAAACTTACTTTCATCATCGGTTTTTACTTTTTTTCTTAAACTCTCCATTTTGGCATCGCGATCTTTTTCGGCCGTCGGCTTTTTCCTCAAAGTTAATGTTCCAATAGTATTTTCTGGTTTATTTTCATTTTGTGATTCGGACTCTTCCCGCACCAGGCCGTATTCCTCATGATTGGTTATACCAATTTTTGTGCAAATAACAACCATCAACTGTGACACGGGTTGAGAGTCATCAACTAAAATTGTCTTCACGGCACCATCTAACATTCGAACACGAAGGGTACGCAATTTACGGCGATACTCCAACACATCCAAATTATGTAAGATGTAATAGCCAAGGGTGCGTCCAGCTTCCAACCACACACCCTGTTGGTTTTGTTCGTCAGACAAAAATAATCCATATTCACTTGCTGGAAAAATTTAAATAGATAAATAAATAGATTGTTAAAAGAGGACCTTCGAATAAAAATCTGGATAATGAGAAGCGATTAGAGGAGACCCTAAGATAAAAAGACCACCCAACCCCATCCCACCCCACCTACACACTTCAACCACCTGCTCTATAAATTCCGATTTATGATGAAATTAAAGTAAATGTGAATTTGAGTTGGATTTCCTTCACACCCTTATAATAACATTTAACTGTGAGAGACTTAGGTGAAAGTAAAGCTGTTTTGAAGTGTGTGTGAGTTGAACATCCAAAAGTATAATAAAATAAAATGGAATAAATCAGGCGTTATTAAGATAAGCCAGCGTTAGTTATCATTTATGAAAAAAGAACAAGCTAAGCACCTATCATTTGCAGATTGATGTGGAGGAAGAAAAGAATACCATTGTTTGGAAAAAGTTAAACTGCCACATTGTCATTAGGCATGTGGCTTTTAAGAAGAATATTTTGCTGTAGGTAAAATAATTACCATTGTTTTCTGATAAAATTCACAAGACTGTCAAATCAAATTTTTTCCCACAAATAATAAATGCATACCTACCCTAACAGCCGAGAAGGGAAAACTAAGTAATAGTCTAACTTTGAGAACAGCAATACGCTTCTTTATGTTTTTAAAGTATGCTTTGTCAAGTAGGCAATAGTCCTTTTTGCAAGAACAACAAAGAAAAATGAGATTAAATGTTTTCGGAATTTTATTTTTTAAATTACTTTGGAGATTTTTAAGTTTGTTAAAAGGCAACAATAGATGTGTTTAATTAGCCAGTTCACGTTTCTGAGATCTCACTGAGCAAACATCTGTCCGCTCCACTGAGGAGAAGGAGAAACCTGAACAAAATTTCTCCTTAGAAGTCAAAAGCACTCTCCATCTCGTTTTTATAAATTGATCAACTGCGACAAAAAATAATTGAGCAAACGAATCCAAAAAATTTCAGTCTCAGCTTTTTGACAGGAAAAGTGAGAAATCTCACTGAGGAATTACGTTCAGATTTCTGAGATTGCTGAGATCTCTGAGATCTCAGATATCTCAAGAAACCTGAACTGGCTAAATGAAACTGTCCTGCACAGAAAAGATTAGAAAAGTGTACATTGGTTGTTCCATATGTAAAAACCTAAACTTTTCTTGAGTTCCATGAAGTTGTCCAGAAAGTTTAGTACAACAATTTTATATTTAAAATATAGAATGAAACATTAAATAATTCAATTTGAAAATCATCGGAAGGAAATTATTATTAAAACATTTTTGAGTTCGAAATCTCAGAGTTGCTGAACAACTGTCAATCACATAAAACAAGAGCGAAGCTGTTCTATTTTTTTCTTGAGTATAGTCCAACGAAATTGAATTCTTATCCATCTAAAATGAAGGAAAATAACTTCTAAATAATCAAAATTTTACCTTTTCCAATGAAAAATCATTTGATTGGAAGTTGTTGGTGTTTATTTTTTTTGTCGTTTAGTTGTGTTTGAGTTTTTCAACGGACAAATTTTAGTTTGTTCAATTAAAATTTTCAGTACTAATGTTAGAACTGTTAGGCCAGGCGCGCACCTGCAACTAAACAGTTTGGTTCCAATTTGAGCACAACGGGCTTATATGGAAGTGCGCGCACATAAACTTCCGCGGGGTCTCATATAATCCTATAGTACTCAAAATCGAAACCAAATAGTTTGGTTGCAAGTGCGCGCCTGACCTTAACGTTGTAAATGTTTGAGAAACTGTTTTACAGCTGTGTTTATATGTCTGTTTGCTTGGTAACTTTAAACGTTGTACGACGTAGCACAATTTGCTGTCAAATCCCATAGAAAAAAAAGACAAGTAGCAACAGTTGCCGAACAGACATTATATTGTTATATTTATTTCGGTGTTGATTTTGCATAAAATTTTCCCCAGCGGCTCTTGGAGCAATATTTGAAGCTATAAATTGGGTTGATTCTTTGCTATCCCTTGAATGCCGCTTTGGCAACGGTGCAATATTACCCAGCAAGTGAAAGGAAAGTTCAGCTGAGGTAATACATTTTGACGTTTCGCCTTTTTCAAAATGGTTTCTCTGCGATTTGAATGGTCTCTCCGTCATTTAGAAGTTAATGAAGAATGAATTAAGATTTTATATTATGAAAATCAATAGCCCAAAACTATAGTGAAGTTAGCACAATATGAAAACTACTTTAGTGTGACACTAAAGACTGTATTTACCGAGCGCTCATATGAAACTCATACATAAGTTTATGAGGCCCATAAGTCATAACTTTGGGGTATTCACCGACCATTTATAAATATGTTTCGCATTTAGAAAAAGAGAGCCACACAAATGTTGACCAGCATGAAGCAAAAAAAAAACTATGACAGTGACAGATTGACAATTGTGGAAGTAGTTTCGAAAATATCGGAATATTTTTCGAAGAGAGCGCTCATAAGTTATGAGTGGTCGGGTAAATAGGTTTATAAGGGTCATAAGTTATGAGTGCTCGGTGAATACCTAAGCCTAAGCGAATTTGACGTTTTTGTAAGAGTATTCCTATACGATTTCAAACTACCTTTTATTTACACACTTAGATTAGCTATGTATGTATGTTCTACATCTATTTTCAAACAGTTTCAGACCCCCGAATTTAGTCATTTTAAAAAAATGCGCCTTTGGGACGAATAGGTATAACGATTTTTTTTTTAAGATTTGAGGAATAGTGCAAGTCTAGCAGCTTGTTTCAATTTTTGTCACGTTTTTTCTTTAGTTTTATTGTACTATTAGTAAACAAATCTTTTTTTAAAGTATTTATTTATATTATTTTATGATTTATATGTGACTTTTATACTTAATATATTAGTAATGATGAGTTTTGCAGACTTAAGGCCTGCAACCTATTTATTATTAGATACAAAAAATCACATACTAGGTATACGAAATCTTGAAGAATTAGATAGGTATAGGTATGTGCATGAATGTATTTTAATGAAGATGATATTTAAAGATTTATATACTCTTTTACTTACGCTGTCCTTGTACAGCGTCGCCAAATTTATCACGAATTACTTTGCATGCATCAAACACTGTCGTATTTGGCTGGAACTGTATGGTCTTTGTTACGCGTCCACCTTCTAGACTTATGCGTAAAGACAGCGTCGACATTGTTTATATTTCTGTAAGGCACTGCAATTAAATTAAAAAAAAAGTTATTTAAATTTATTTTTTGTATTAATTTTTGTATAAGTGTTGAATTTTGGTTTGATATATCGTTTACACATACACAAACACAATACAAAAAAAAAAAAAACTCGACCCATAATAGCAATCCCATAGAAAACCCACCCTTCTACATTATAATAAAAGAAATTCTTTTTATAATCTCCTCTATTAATGTGAAAGAATATGGTAAAGAATCTTACAACACACCACACACCGCACACCGCAATGGACAACCCAACCAAGAACAACCCTAGACTATAGGTACACATCATCATCATCGTCGTCGATGTCGATGTCGTTGTTCCAGAGTAGGTAAGTGGCAGAGGGTATCACTCATCTAGAAATCAGACACAAATGCACATACTACACAATAGGCTGATGTTACTCCCTAATTGATTTTTTTTTCTCTCGTCCGTCTTATATGCCTTTTTCCATCTTTTAAACACCACACACATTATAAAAAAAAAGCAAAATCTTCGATATCGATTTTGCTCGAAAGTAAACTTGAGATCTTAAAAGCTTGTATTTGAATAGAAAAATCTTTTCGTAAACAAACAGTTCTCGAAAGTATATGGGGGTAGCAGGTATAGGGGGTGGAAATAACAATATATCGATATGGAATTGTTAGCACTGGACAAACTGGGTCCATATCGAATTTCGAAAATATTCTTTTTTCATATTCATAGATGTTTTTTTGTTTGCTTTTTCAAGACACTCACTTTTTTTAAACTGGGGGATAACTTTTTTCACTGTATTATTTTTTTAATTTTCAAGATAGACAACCACGTTTGCCGAGATTCGGGAAAGAACTAAATGCTTAGAATGCTGCTGCTGGAAATCTTCTGTCGCTGCCGGGCTTGATGAAACTGTGATACAAGCCGGATGCTGCGCACAGCTAGATTTTCTCAAAAAAAAGGGGTGGTTGTCCTCTGTGCTTGCGCTTCTTATTCTGTTTCTGTAATGTGAAAAAGGGCAAGCATGTTTGATTGGTATAAAAATTTATTCGGGGTAGTTTTTTTTTGGAAAATCTGTGCGTTCTCTTAAGAGAGCATGCGCCGATTTTATAAAAATTTCAAAGAGGATGCTTCTTTCGATATTGAGTGAAATAAATAAGGGATAATTTTATTAAGGACTGGGGAAAATATTATGTGTACTCTCTGTTAAGATACTGTTAAATTCAAATGATCAAACAGAGGGAATATTTAAAATTCTTTTAAAACAAGAGGGATGCACAGTTTAATAAATTATCAACAAGGACAGGCGG
The DNA here is from genome assembly GCA_929447395.1 of Epistrophe grossulariae. Classification (NCBI taxonomy): domain Eukaryota; kingdom Metazoa; phylum Arthropoda; class Insecta; order Diptera; family Syrphidae; genus Epistrophe; species Epistrophe grossulariae. The sequence continues at coordinate 105,492,160 of OV839568.1, forward strand.
CGCCCACCCTCCTCAGACGACGTAATCTGTTTTTTTTTTTTTTTTTCATCTCAGTCGATTTCAATGATTGTCACTTGGCGCCGAATATAATGTTAGGTATACAATTTACACAATTCCCATTATATCGAAAGGCGCCCGACATTGCGGAGACGACGACGACGACCGCGACGTCGAGCTGAATTTCCTTAATGCCTTTCGGAATTCAATGGTTGTTCATCATGAACTTAGTCCACCCACACCCACCACTCTGCTGCCTTTTATGGTTAATTTAGTTATTTTATTTTTTGTTTTTGTAGGTCATGCTAAATAGGACTTTTGATAAAAGATGATAGGAGTTATATTAAGGGTTAGATATAGGTATATATAACAATATAGGGGTTGAATAAGTTATTTTGATGGTAATTTGATAGTTTAATGATTTTTATTGTGTGTTTGTGTGTGTTGTGTCAATATAGGAATGTGGATTGTAAGGTGAAATTGGAGCAGAAGAAGTATAGCGCAAGTCAAGGGAAACCACAGGTGGTTCTCGGTACAAATATACTCGCACATACCTACATATTATCAAATTGAATAGAAATGCTTTCGAAAAAGATCAAACCAATGCAGTATCTCAATTTCAAATAAATGGAGCAATGAATCAAAAGTTGTATACCTATAGGCAGGTAGGTTAGGTAGGTAGGTATATTAGATTTGGTCTTGGGTATTTACCTTTATTGTACGCTTCAAATATTCTCAATGAAAGGGTCAAAAGCCCTTTTATGTTATTACTTATGTTACAAAATTTCATTTTAAATTTGTATGTTGGAGTACCTTTATTCTTTAAAATTTTTGAGGGTAAAATTATAGTACCCCCATAGATTTTTAAGAGCATTTGAAAGTGTTGCAGTAATGGCGGTGCAAGTACATATAATGACCTAAATTAAGAGGTCAAAATTGTACCATTCTTGCTTTAATTTTATCTTAAAAAATATTAAAGCAATTGTAAGACAGAAAAGAATGTAAACTTTCGGTCAACTTTCTTCAAAAGATCTCAAGCACTTTTGTCATCAAGTTAAATCTATTTAATCACGTTAAACAAAAACACCATCATCAATATCACTCAAAAACAGCTCATATAACACAACTTTCATCTCATTCAAATTAAAATTCATTCAAATTAATAAAAACAAAACAAATACCCCCTAATTCCATTCTCGTTGAAGAAGTTATAAAGACAAATCTTCTTAATATAATAATAATAAGAAGAAAATCAACCCCCTACTGATTGATTAATGCAATATCCTTCTTTTGTTTCCCCTCTCATATACACTTATTTTCTTATTAACTTTAAATGACTTAACTAATTTTTTTGTTTTTTTTTTTTTACTTATAAAAAAAAATGAACAACAACAGAGTTAATGTCACATCGTTTGGAATTTTATGGGTATAAAAATAAGAAAATTAACAACAGGCTAAATAAGAATTCCGTAATAACACAAGATGACTGATTTCCCCATAGCATGCAATGAAATATGTAAGTAAACCACTAAGCAACAACAACCATAACACTGCATGCTGTGAGGCTAATGGATTTTTCATTTATTGGCTTGCCTTGTTAATATAGTCGAATCCTCGTCCTCCTCACACTCGATGCAAGGATCATTTTTGAGTTACTTCGATAGAAGAAGAAATGTCGTATTTTCTAGTTTATTTTATTATAGGCAACATCGGTTGGAGTTTTGACACCCTAACAAGTTGTACAAATTACCTAATATGTATTACATAATCATTGAAGATCTTAAAAATTAATTAATCAAAGCATACCTACATCATTAAGTCACTTATTTAGTCAGGCTTTTTTTTAACGATTTTAAACGATGTAATATTTTTTGTAGAAAAGAAATTAATTATTTTTATGTTTTTTTTTTTTAATGTGAGAGTTTTTGACGAGGACCAAGACCATTTCATACAAATATTATACCCTAAACCACAGTACAAGCGACAAAATAACAGTTGTAACAGGAATTACATTGTTTAAATTTTTGCCAGCCCAAAATTCTGACATCGCTCACAACAATGCTGACTGAATAGGTCCGATTAGTTTAAATTCTCAGGAAAAAAAAATTAATAAATTTGTTTTCTGTAAATTTATACAATTTATCGCTTATGATTAAATAGCGTTAGGGCTTAATATGTATGTACATTATATCTGTGGTTTTTTTGATAGAAACATAATAACTGCAAAAATAAATTTCGTCTTTAATTCTAGTGTACATCGAGCTTGAGTCTAAACGGGAGTGAACCGATTTGCTTCGAATTTGGTACATGTATCCTTTTTTTGGAATTTAATTTAATAAAATACAACTGAGTTATCACATTCCTGGCAAATACCACAGATATGCAAAGTTATCTTGGATGATAAGTCAGCTGGCAAATTTGCTTAAGCTAAAGAAAACTTTGAAATTTGATTTCTTTTCTGCGTGCAAATTAGCATTAAACTATTTTTTTTTATCAAACTAGGAGATCCGTACTTGCGTTGCTTCGATTATTTTGTAAGCAAATTAGTTATAAACAATTTTTTGTTATCAAACAAGGAGACCCGTGCTTCCGTTGCTTCTATTATTTTTTAAATTAAAAAAGACTACAAAGATAGACCAATTTTCTTCAAATTCGTAAGATTTTTTTTTTTTTAATTGAACTTGATTTCCATTTCAAAAAATTAAAAAAAAAAAATTAACTAACCTAAGAATCAAATTAAATTCAGAAAAATGACTGGCTTCCTTCAGCTTTATCTTAATTTTTCAGAGTACTTAGGTACTATTACATCTTATCTTAAGTGATGCTCGGTAAACCGTCTCAACTAAATTTTTAAAATTTTTGTCTTTATCTTAATGAGAAAATTTCAAAAAAAAAATGTAATTATTATTATGCAAATACATATAAATATGATAAAAATAAAATTAAACATATATACTGATTTTTTATTGAAATTTTGAACTTCATAAAGTAAGAGACCTGAAATTGTAAAAATCAAAATTTCCTAAAAATTAGTTCAGATAGTTTTCCATAATCATTTAATATAAGATAAAGCAATATATGCTCTTTAAATTTAAGATAATTTGTTTAAAGAAATCCAATTTTGAACACACTAACCAAAAATAATTTAATAATAATATTTGTAATTTATGTATATTGTTGTATATACCTGTAAAATCTTAGGTCTTTTAAATGCAACTTATATTGCATGGCACTATAGTGTTAGAAGAAATAAATAAATATAAGAAAGAATTTTTATTAAATCAGTAGATTTAGAGAACAAGGTTGGTTAAATCATTTGAAATTCAATGGGCAGAGTTCGCAGTTAAAGGTTTATGTTTATATTATAGAAAAAAAGGTTATCTCTAGTTTAATATTAAAATCGGTTACCATTTCGAGCAGTAATTGTTCAATTCTGTTTTAAAACATTTTATCAAACTTATAAGTTTTATTTTAAAACATTTAACATTATTGTTAAATTTTATACTTATTTAACTTAAAATATTTTATTTTATGTAAAACTTGTGATTAATAACAACAAACTTTTAAAATTTAAAAGGCGGTCAGTTTTAATAAAAATTGTAAAAGTTTTAATACAATTTAAAAAAAAAATTCTTTTTGTCAAATAATTAAATATTTAAAATAAATTAGACTTACTCTTTGGTTTTAAATTTCCTAAAAAGAATATTAAATTCTTTTTTTTTTTCAGGAATAACAAATAAGGCACATTTAGCGAAATTTATAAAAAAAATAAATTTGCTAACAGTATTAAAGTTTTTTTTTGTATAAATATGAAATATTTATATTTAACAATTATTTTATTTTTTTTTTGTAACAAAATATAAACTTGAAAAAAGTCAACAAAATTGTTTAGGCACTTTGTGATGACACATTGTGTTTGTATGTATAAAATTAATAAATTTTAAACAAAAAACTTAACTTTTATAAAATATATGAGGCACAATTGTGAGTTAATACAATTTAATTTTGTTTTTGTTATTTTTTTTTTAAAACGTTCTGAGAATCGTTTTTACTAAGGCACTTGCATTAAAACTCAAAATCACTAAGGCACTTGTTTTATTTCTTTTTATTAAAAAAAAACTTTACAAAATCACAACCAACTCCAAGTTTTAAGGTGAAAAAAAAACAAAAAACTTAAAAAAAAAAACTTCAACTATTTAAACAAAGTGTATAAAATAAAACTTTATGTTTGGTGTTCTAGGCAAGGAAGGATCCCGGAGTAGATGTCCTTCCCGATCTGTGGTTAGGCCTAGAATGATACACTGAATCTATGACATCGAAGTTCTATGATTTCATCACGGTCACTGTTCGACCATGCTTTCAAATCATCGTATATACCTATTTCACTTCTGCACACGCATATTCCTTCTTTTAAAAATAAACTCTATTGCTACTGCTGCTAGGCTGTTGTGTGACAAAATTTTACAGACTCAAAGCAGAGTTCCCCATTTTTGACTTCACTTCATATATGGCAAGCTGCAGTGTTATTCGGGGAATATAAAATATTTCCCTTTTCCGGTGGATGATATTTGGAAAAATCCTTTTGTCTAACCAAAAAAGACTGCAGATAGAGTGAGACATCAAAAGTAGGGGAACGTGTTTAAAAGCTGAACAAAAATAACGTCACCACCCACGAAAGAAAGTAAGTAGCAGAGTAAATATGTATATATGAGTGTTTGCAGCTGATATTTCTTGCAGATTTTTTACAGTAATTTCTTATATAGGGTTGAAAGAAATGTTACATGCTGTGATTCGATTTTTTATCATTTACAATGATCACTACTCTGGTTAAACAAGTGCCATGCTGTGAACATTGGAACATTATGTATTTCTTTATACATACCTATTTTGAATATATGCGAACGTATATGTATTCATATTGGACATAAGGACATATGCCCATGTTAAATATCAAAGTTAAAGGGTCTTCAAAGTAACTTTAGTTCTTTTTCTTTTTTTACTTAAAAAAGAAAAATCCTTTATCTCTAAGAACTTTTGTCACAAACTATTAAACAAACAACAACAAAAAAAAGAAAGTGCTATAAATGATATTTTGATATTAACTCCCACTTCTCATGGAATGATTTGTAAATGCCACAAAAAAAAGAAAAAAAAACAACTTAAAAATAAATATCCTAAGAAAGCCAAGTCGAAATGTAAGTATTTCAAAATCAAAGAAGAAAAATGGGGTTTAACTATCACATTGGTCGGTCACATTATAGGTTGGATGTTTTCATCTCAAGGATAGATGAAAAGAACACATAAAGGCGCGCCATAGCATCTTAATTGTCGCGACATTGTGGCGCCTCTGGATTCTGAGCATGAATATTATTGTCCTTTGAGCACACAGACACATACAATATAGTAGGTGTTTAGCATCAGAGCGGGTTGAAAGCTTTTCTATTATAATCGTTCGTCGTGCGTCGTAGGACATATACGAGGGGTTTCATTCCATCGTTTCAATTTCATGTGCGAACACAAATACTGAATTTTGAAATTAATTTTCACTTGTAATAAAACGTACAACGTATAGGTACTATTCGTTTTAATTAAGTTTAGTTGATATAAGACTGGGCATTGGATATCAAATTATATTTATAGGTACATACCTTTTTTTTTATATATATATAGGGACAGATTAGGGCCTGAGCGTTCGTTTAAGTGTGTTTCGTTCGTTTCAATATCCAATTCTGAAAAAAGATAAAAGACAAATAATGTTATTTTTATTTATTTTTAAACTTGTTAAAGTTAATATTAATTTATATCAATTAAAATAAAGTTTCGCGTTGGGCGCCATTTTATTATTTATTTAGACATTGTTTGGGGTTATGCCAAATATTTTGATAGATTGTTATCACATGTAACTGTGAATGCTAAACAATTAAAAGTTCTTCCACTACTTTAATCAGTGCTTATACGTTCTGTTACTCCGACATCGATAAAATCAGTCGAGAAACTATGAAAATTGAAACAAATCTTATGAGTTTTATACAATATTTCAAGGTTTCTCGACCAATTTCATCGATGCGAGGGTTACAGAAAGTAGGCACAGTTTTCGAGTAGCCAGTGTCCTTACAATATGTATATGCCTACGTTCTGTTATTCTCGGATCGATAAAATTGGTCGCGAAACGTTTAAAAATGGAACAAAACTGATATGATTTTTATTATTCAATTTGTATCGTTTCTCCGACGTATTATATCGATTCGAAATTTATAGAACGTAGGCAATGATTTTCTTTGAAATCTAGAACTTGGGAACAAATCAACAGATATTCAAGGGGATTTTAATTTTAAAAAAACTACTTAAGGTCTGCCCTAATCCATTTAAAAAATATCAGCGACAGAGTACAGCTGCAAATGCAATATGCGCGGAGACGGAAAAAAAATTTTCTAGATAAATTATACTTATAGGTAAGCCTCAAGCCTCGCCAAAATTTTTTTTTTACCAAAATCCCCCGTTGAGTTTTCAAAAACACACACGCTTCTACAAAATTTACCAACGCATGTAGAGTTTACTATCAGTTTGGCACCTATATGCACAAACCAAACATACTTATGTATATCCTATTTAATTCTCATATTTTTAAGCGCTGTGCAGTGCTCATTTGTACATAGCAATGTTTGATATGAGGCATTCAGAATAAAAATGGTCTAAGTCCACCTAAAAATCCGTGTTAATAAATAAGTTAGAGAAGCTATGTTTTTGAAATTAAAGTACAAAAAAAAGAATTTTTTGTAATTATTATCATATCTCTAACATTTGGATTAATTAATTTTAGAGGATTCATAATGCATAATTCCCACTAATTTTCAAAATAAATTTCCCTGAATTTCTTTGACCAATTTGAAAGTTTTCCCTGACCAAATAAAAAAAAACGTAAGCAATTTTACTGTCAGGGAACATTTGTCGAATTATATGTTGAATTCGAATTTTGAGGGTTTTCTTGAATACATGGAGATGGACAATGAAGTTATTAACTATGGGATTTTGTAGCTTTAGTGTATGATCGATCCATTCTGATGTGATAACAGAGATCTTTTGCCGTGCCATCATTTCCTTAAAAATAAAAAACAAAAAACAGTACAAAATTCCTTTTACCTAAAAATTGACATATTCTTTGAAAATATGATAAATGCTTAATCAACATGAATTAACCCGAACTCTGAATAATAAGGCGTTTTTCTTTTTTAGTTTAGTGCTGAAAACTGAGCAGAGTCTGAGCGAACAGAGTAAAGAAAGTTCTGAGCAGAGTATGTTCGGAGCTATCTGATTTAATTATGAAACAACTTGAGCACTGAACTGTCATGTCAATGTTTTATAGTGTTGACGATGATTTTTAATTTCTCGCTTTCCTTTCCTTTCATTGCAATTGACCTGATTTTCCCGTATCGCTATACCTAATAATACGTAAACAAAAACCTTTTTGTATGTTTTTTTAGGTTTATAAAAAGCGATTTTTCATAAAATTGTTTAGGAAAACTGAAAAACAGGCATTGCAGAAAAATCATTTGTAAAAGGTAAAGTTAACAGATTAAAATTGGAACATTCATAAGAAGAAATTTGAAATAATCTTCTAAGACTTTGACAACTCCGATTTATGAACTTTTCATTTCTTATATTTTTGCTTAACTTTTATAATTTTGTTTATTTATGTATATATTTATTACAACTATAAAGGAATTTAATTTTAAGATTAATATCAATTAGTTAATTAAGCTTTCCGAAAGAAATAAAAAATAATTTAAATTACATAATTACATTTAAATAACTTTCCAATATTTGAAACAAAATTACGTATATATTCGTATATTTAGTAAGAAAAATAATAAATAAAATAAATGGTTCTTAGTTTACAACAAAATGCTAAGAATTCTCACTATTTAAAACGCTGCCTTAATATATTAAATTTCATAATTTTTCCATTCTCGTTCAAAATAACAAATCAATTTTCGTGACATTTAACATCTTAAACATCATATTATTACAAACAAACATATAAAATGTAGGTTCATCTATACCAGTGCCAACTCTCCAACACATCACACTCCACCACCTCCTCCTCCAACCACCCACTATAGCTTTGGCGCCAGACTGACGGGTTCCAACCAATATTTTCGTCGACTTACAGAAAGAATTTCTATGTAAAACCTATCACGTGTATATTATGTTATTTACCAAGAGCTTTGTATGTGACATAACTGAGTTGCTTTCGATCAAAAGAAATCCGTATAAGAACTCCTCCTTTTACAGATAGTAATGTTTGATTTTTCTTCTGGTTTCATGCTCTTTGCATTCAGATTATAACTTAAAAAAAAGTACGTAATTCTCATTCTCTTTAAAGCTCTTTATTTCACGAATGGTTCACGTAGATGAAAACGATATGCATTTGAAATGCATAAATATACCTACCTACATACACCCTAGTTATAGTAAGTTAAGTAAAAGTGTAATGTCAATTATAGTATTGTATTATTGTTTGCTGACAACCAATGAACAAAAATGAAAAGAACACAAATTCATAAAGAAACAAAAATGCATTCATTATCTTCTATGGGATGAGATACATTTTAATGAAATAATTCAATGGTTTTATTATTTTGAATAGAGGTTGTTATGGGATTTGAAATAATTGGCCTTGTGTGGTATGTTGATACTTTGAAGATATAAATCTTAACGAAGATATTGTGTATGCTTTTTGAGGGTAATAACGTGACAACAAAAAAAAAAACAAACAACCCTTGCGTATATGTTTCCTTTGTTTTCAAATAACAGTGATTTGTTTAACTCTTTCAGGTTGGGTGGTTAGTTAAACTAACCACCTTTTGATAAATTTTTTGTATGTGTTCCAGAGCCTTCTATCGATTTGTTTTAAAACTTAAATTAATATTACAATCCTATGTGAATAAAGTATTGCTAAGTTTGGCACAAGATCTTAGCTTCATATCAACAATAATTTTCAATTGCAACACTAAAATAACGGTGGTGCGTAACGTATGCCGGCGGCGCAGCACTTTGCCCGCGCGAACTTAACTTTCCTTTTAGTTTGTTAAAAAAATTAATATAAATAAATACATATTTATAAAAATAGAAATATGTATAAAGAAATTAACTCTTTTCATTCATACAGTGCATGGTGGTTACCAATGCTACCAAGTTAAATGGACAAAAGGTCTCCCCAAAACTTCTCCAGGCATCTCTAAGCTCTTTGTATCAATTGTTTTGTAAATTATTCTATGTTGTTTCTTCAACTTTTCTTTTCTTATCTTTTGAGTTAAAAAACTTTAATTCACAAGCTAGTTGGTGACTTATGAATTTAAAAAAATTAATTCATAAGTTGGTGACTTATGTATATTTCAAAAAATTTAGCCAGTTAGTGTCTTATGAATCAAAAATAATTTAATTCATAAGCCAGTTGGTGACTTACGAATTAAAAATAATTCATAATAATAATTCATAAGCTAATGGGTGAATAATTATGGCTTATTTATAAATTTTTTTTAATCATAACTCATAAGTCATTAACCACTGCTTATGAATTAAAAATTTGTAATGCATAAGTCATCCTCTAGCTTGTGAATCAAAGCCAAGATTAAAGCCGATTATACAGTTCTTTTGAACAAAAAAAAAAACATAAGTGGTAAGAATTTTTTTTTTTTCGGAAGAAAATAAATCTTAGTTGAAATAAAAAATTTGTATTCGTTGTCCTCTTTTTTTTCCACAAAACAATGGCACTGACATTGTTTAGCGCGCAAAAATATTCGTGCTGAGTATAAAATTTTTTCTCAGGGTTCACATCTCGATAAAAAAAATTAAACGTCAATTTTTTTTTTGCGCAAAAATCTCTCCCATTAGAAATGCATGTAGTTTTTTTTGTCGACGAACTGTATACTCGACTTAAGCTAAGACGTGACTTAAGGTCTTACAACCCTGTCAGAAACCCTAATACATAGTTGTAGGCGTGGTTTTTTGCAAGTCCGGGGGGAATTTGTTGAAAAAACGACAAAGGGGATTAGCGATGCCATCACAGAAACAAAAAAATAACGATTAAAAATATATGCAATTTACGCCGGTAATACAGTTTTTCTGTGTGCTTTAGTTAAGAGACCCGAGAATTCTATGGGTTTAGCTAATCCCGCAGGCGATTAGTTGTTGTTGCATTTAACATTAAAATTTTTTAGCACCGACGTCGTTTTGTTCATCCAATTCCCCCCGGGCTTGTAAACGAATACGTCTTATATTAGTTTTATTTTTTTCTTGTCATAGTTAGTGGAAAAACACAAGGAATAACATTTTAGACGACTTAGTACGATGTTAAAGCATTTTTAGCATTTTTGATGCTTAGTTAAAACAGGATTTTCCAAATTTTAAACGAGTAAGGACCGTACTATCTTTTTAGAATTAACCCTATTACACAGCTGAAGCACAACGAATTTTTTTTTTGGTCTCCAAATCAACAACGAAAATACTAAAGAAAAATATTAATGGAGAGTTTTTTCAAATAATGCGAAACGAAATTTGTCTGCAAAAAAAATACCCATTGAAAGTGTCACAAACTGGTAAAAAAATAAAAAAAGGTAAAAAATTATCAACTTCGCTCGTTGAACAGCGTACTGTATGGACATTTTCGTTTCAGCTGCGAACTATTTTTTAAGGGTCCCCCAAACCATGGCGAAATATTCTTAACGACGACGAAGCTTTCGGATGTTAAAATTTATTTACAGGGCGATATATGAGAGTAACCACACTAACGCGTCAATGCGATTAAACGAATTTCATGTAAAATATATTGACAGCCAAAAGTTTCATCGTCGTTCCGAATGTTTCGCTATGGTTTGAGAGAGCTTGAGGCACGGAACCTTTCAGGACCCGTTAAGCACGGAGATGGAAACGTTATGGTATGGGGTGTATGGCAGCATCTGTTGTCGGCAATCGAGTGTTTATAGATTCTTTGATGAATAAGTTCTACTATTCGAATATTTTTAAGAACAACATTCATGAAAGTGGCAGATAGTTGGGTATGGGTAAGTTATTTGTCTTCCAGCAAGACAATAATCCTTAACAAACCTCATATGTTGTCAAATAATGGCTGCTGTACAACGTTCCGAACCCAGCTCAAATCACCACTAAAGTCGCCCGTTTAAATGTCATTGAACATTTATGAGAACATCCCGACGGAGAAGTAAGGTTAGGACGAAAGATGATTTAAAGCGTGTTCTTCAGGTTGAATGGTCAAAAATTGACCAAAACGTAACCCAAAATTTAGTTAACTCAATGCCTTCTCGGAAAGCAATTATTAAAGCCAGGGGGTACCCAACGAAGTACTTAATCGATAAGCTGTACAAAATAACTCGTATGAATTCAAGGTTTATTTGAACTGCTTACTTACTTTTGTGATATCAATTTTGTATGATTTTTTATTATTATTATTTTTTTTTAATGTTGCTATCGATTGTTTGGAGGAAATAATCTATAAATTTAGAGGTGCTTACTTATTTTTGTGATTCATTGTAGTTAATATTATTATTATTATAAAATTTTAAAGTTAGAAAACTTTTACGTAGTATGTATCTATCGTGCTAATAACTTAACATCGAGCTGTTTAAATTTTTGCGACAAAGTTTTTACTTAATATTTTTGATGTAAGAATGTTACTGAAAGTGTTAAAGGCCTGCCTGAATGTATTAATGTGATCTTTTAACAAAAAAATCAATACCTACTCATTCATTGATAACAGAACGAGTAGGTACAATACTTGTTTTACTTTTCGCTTTCCTCGGTTTGAAAAAAAAATTAAATGAATGCACTTCTTTTACAGGAATTATTCTGTCACATGAATCATTATGAATATTCATATTCCATTATTAACTTTTCAAAATAACGGGCGCGGTCTTGAAATTTAAGCTCGATATCTTAAAATATATGTACATACATAAATGTACAATGTACATAGCTAGGTACATGCATATATATGGCATTATATTGCAGATAAAATTAAATAAAAGCAATGCTTTGTCATCATTTAAATTTGGTAATTAACTTTATGCATTAAACATAAATAAAATCCCTAAGACTATAACTATGACTAACAAACGATTTTGGGTTTGTTATTCTTGTAAAAACCTTGGCATAGAGCCACAACACGTGAATATCACCTTGCACTTTCAATATACACAATCCTCTTATTTTTTTTTTTAAGTTTTCTTAAAATAAATCAACCAGCTGTACAAATAAAAAAAAAACTAAATAAAATTCTCGACTAACTGCGACCAAATCTAATGTTATAAATTCAAAACGTCTCCACGGAAATTACTTCAACGTCGCCAACAGTAAGATCAAAGAGACAAATTACAATTTCATAGATATAATATTATTATGAAAAGTAGATATCTACTTGTTGTAACAACAACACCACTTCACTTGTAAATATATACATATTTCATATTATGCATAACTTTCGCTGCCAAATTTTCTAATAAACTAATTCAATAGTCGCGTCAGCCATATGAATCACTCACTCATTCAATCAGCCAGCAGCAGAGCAGCGGTTGCTTTGGTTGGTGTACCTTTTTTTTGTTTACCTTGGATATCTATTTTTATCGGTGTGTGGTTAAATGGAAATGGTTGTGATATTTTTGATACTATTTCTTCCACCATTAATAAAAAAACAAAATTAATCTACCTCACGCATCACCCACAGAAAAATAATAAAATAAAAAAACAAAACAAAAACATAATTCCTGATTGACTCCTCTAGTGTAAATCAAAGTAAAAAAACAAGTTTAAACAAATCCCGTCCGACAGATTCTAAAATTAGTCAGTCTCATGGTAGGCAAAAGTTTTTTTTTGTTTTGAATAATAAATAAATAATAAAAGCGGAAAAAGATTAAAATTATCGAGAAAATTGAATTTAAATTCAAAGAAGCTCTCCATACTCAGATATTGTGACTTTTTTCTGACGTAACTGAGTCAGTTATAAAGCATACCAATGACCAGATCAGTGCGAATTCAAACTATCTCCCTTTAACAAAAGTCCGAAAGCGACTCGAAGTGTTTGTATGTTATAAGGAGCGCATTTGAATTGATTTGATTGGAATTTACAAAATACATACAAAAAATAATAAATTTTTGATGTCATTTTCATAAAGCTCACTCATTAAGCCAGGTTTAATATGCATCTTCCCTTTAATCAAAAAAATATCGTCCGACAAATTGTTTTGCGTGAATTTGGATGACATGCTCTAAAAATACCACTAAAATTACTACGGACAAAATTTATCAATTCTTAGTTCTCTTAAAAGCGTTGTTTATTTTTTAAATGCCTTTTCTAAAGTTCATTTTCATGAAAGCTTCTTTCAGTAATTTCGTCTCGAATAGTCGTACTTCTCATAAAAGCTTAAAATAATATTGAAATTCTGAGTGAGGCATATTGATGATTTTTTTTTTTTTTTTAATAAAAACAATCAATTATTTTGGGCCCCGGATCTCATTTTAAATCAAGTCCGGTCGTGTTATGAGAGAGCATGTAATTTGCGACAATGACTAATTTTTTAACCATAATACTTTCTATGGAATTTTACTTATTCATCATTATGATAGTCATAAAAATGTGATGTGAGCTCTGCTTCTGACAGACATTGGCATTCTTATAAATTAAATTAATAAACAGGTCGTTGGTTTTAATTTCTAAACATATATTTGCACCAAAATACCAGTTAAACAACGGATGTAGGTACATCCCACTCAATTCATATCTATGGGGCTATAGCTGTATGACAGATTTTTAAACGAGAAAAACTACACTTCATTTTTTCAAGTCAACGTACATACTCTAAATAGTCTACACTGAAATTGGATTTCGATTGAAAAAAAAATGACCCACCCACTTGAGTTTTATCGAATTGAAAAACAAATACATTACAAACAAAATAAATATATAAATCAATTGGAATCAAAGTAATAATTATATTGATCCATTTTTTATGTCATTTTCATCAGCCAACATAGATGCCTTTCTAGTTTCTATGCAAATAACTTGATTCTACATAAATGTTAAAATAAAATCACATACCTACCAGCTAATATTTTTTTGTAAGATACTCAGCAGTTATTGCAAAAAACACAGATTCCACTTATTAAACAAATAAAAACAAAACAAAAAACAATTAGAAAAACTTGCCACTTCTTTTGGGCGAAATAAAATCAATAAATTATTTTTCTTGGCACAATATCACAGTAGAGGATTAAATTCTCCACAAAAGATGGATTTTTATTCTCTTCGACGAATTCAATATCAAAAAGCGCACCCTCCTCTGGACTTGGAATGCTCGTTCGCTCGTTCTTCTTTTCCTTGTTCAAAATTTTCACGCCTGCGTTTCGAGTTGCGGAGAAGAAAATTCTGCTGGTTTTCTGGTATAATCACATTCACTGTTTTTCAATTGTTTACTATCGAGAGGCACTATAATGTAATGGATTGGCTTTTTTTTGTAAACACTAAAGAGCAAATCTTTTTTTAGAGATGGATCCTCTTCAGATGTAACCGCAATTGACTTGTGTATTCCACCGTATGTGGAATTAAATAAACGAATTAAATTTTGTGTTATTAAAACAATTTTACACGCACACACGACGTCGAGGGAAGTCTCCGACTAAACGAACAGAATTCTCTCGGTGTTTGAAAAACCGAGCGAATTTGTATGGTGTGGTGGTGGCAGTTGTATTGTACGAGTATGATTAGTGAGTAGGTTCTGACTTTGCTTATTAAAGAAGCAAAGAATAAAAAATTATATATAAAACTAAGCAGAAACGTATGAAAACAAAAACAAAAATGTTGCTTTGGTTTCAATTTATTTTTTATTTTGTTATAAGAAACTTTGATCACATCACATCACATCACACATCCCAGAGTAAGACTGAGAAGTTTTTGTGTGGAGAATAAAATGATTAGCGAGTAGTGGACAGTCCAAGAGCATTTTTGTTTCTACTCTGAGCTCTGGTCTTTGTTTGGAGTTTTTTTATATTATTATTATTTATAAAATGAGCTGCGGCAACTTTATGGCAAATTGTTATGATAAGCATATATTATTATATGTGCATATGTTTTATTTAAATTTCAATTAAGTGATTCAAATGGTCTGAGAATTCAATAAAGCAGCTCAACAGTGAATAGGAGTTGCAATTGCTTCGTACTTAAGTATCTGAGGAATGCACTCGATTCAATTAAAATGGAGACGAGAAGAAAATTAATTTTCAGTTCGAACAAATAGTTTTGTTCTCATTGTCAGTTAGTAGATAAAAATAATCGTAAGGCGTTATCAGTTCAACAAGTTTCTTGAAGCAATAATTGTTTACCGTTGAGGTTGATATTATGAGTTGATTGAACTTTTTAATTATAAAAATTACTTGGGTCTTTACTTCAGAACCTTGATTGAGATAATTTCATTTTAAACGAGAGTTTGGGGTCTTTTGTGGTGTAATCCTGTGTGGGAACCTATATATTGATGATGCTGTCGATACAAAAATGTATTTAGCGTGTCAGCCTATGAGTTTGTATAATTAACCAAACAAAATATCGTTCGTAATTTGATATAATTTTTGAAAAGAGAGCTTGATTTTTTTAATTTTGTAGAGTTGTGAAAACAAACTTTATCTAGACGGTTTTTTTTACGCCATATTTTTTTGATTTCGCTTAATGTAACCACAAGAAAAGGAGATAAAAAGTAAACAGACCTTCAAACTTATACTTTAACTTCGAAAAAATTCCAACAAAGCTGAAGTATGCTTTATTTGGACCAGGGCTTTTTTATTTTGTGGGACGATAGAGACAAAGTTATTTTTTGTAAATTGCTCGGAATTTATCAGTTTTTTGGAAGAAGGGAAAATCGTAGTCTATAAAATCCTACCAAAAAAAATAACACAAAAGACTTGCACATTTTTTTTCCATCGTTTCGTGGGGAGTTAAAAATTGTGGTTTTTAAAGGAGTATAATCACTGAAATAATTTTTTTTAAATACGTAATGTTCTATATATGTAACTTTCCTTAAGTCCAAAGAATTTAATCTTGACGATCCCAATAATAGAACTCAAGATATAATTTTTTTTCAGCGTTTTTTTTAAGTGTGAACCTATCGGATTTTATTTTTTTTATAGATTTAATATGAGTCATGTAAAGAAAAATAAAGATAGGTATGTTTAAATCGATTGTTTTCGTTTTAAGTTATGAGGGCCCAGGGGAAAACTATCGAACGATATCTTTTTTACGATAATTCTCTTTATTTTTCTCTACACATAGAATAGAGATAGGAATTTCCGAAACGGTAACTTTTTTACAAAATAAGGCCCCAATTTTATACCTGAAATCACATGGAAATTCACGATTTCGTAGTTTGTTTTTTCTGTTTGCGTATGTTTGGTAAGTATGTGTTTATATCAACTTTTGTAAAGACAACCCAGTATTACATCACTAGCTATGAAATATGCAGTCAATGTGCTAAGTTATGAGCCCAATGCACATTTGTTTTAAATACTTTTTACAATACAAGTTTACATTCGTTAAAGAACCTCTATACTTCACAGTCCGTCTACAGTTAAACCCCAGAGTAAACTGATGGGCATATTGCAGTAAGGCGAATATTGTAACTGCTAACTGTTATTTTTTTTTATCATCATTTCGGTTAGAAATAAGATTTTAATCACAACGAGCGATTGGAAAATCGCCAGTAGTCGTCGAACGCCAATGACATTCAAAATGTTGTCAATTGCTTTTAAATATCAGATGTGTCTTGATGCCGATTATTAAGAAGCTTTAAGAAATATAAGACGGAAAGGAACCAACGCGTGTTTATTATATAGGAAGATTCGTTATGTGATGCAGTTTTTGTTTTTAAACTGTTGCTGTGTGGCAGAAGACAAATAATATTTTTATCATTAATTTTTAAAACATGCAATAAATTACAAAGTTATAATACATTACTGAGATTTCAGCTGCAAAGGCCTACGAAAATTAATTATAATTACAAAATCAGTGTTTCAAAAAAATTAAAGGAAATTTTCAGTTTTTGATCAAATTCCATTAATTTTGCCCAAGGTAGGTTTATTTGGGATTTGTAATAGTTCGAATATATCTTCTACTTCTTTGAGACTTTTGTTTCGATTTTAAATACAATTGTGCCTTTAAAGACTTAAATTTAATTCTAATGATTTTGATGAATGGACTTAGGCAGTCGTGGGGGAGGAGCACTTTTGTAACATTAACATAACTTTTGGTTTCCTTTTACACTAAGAATATGCTGTGAGCTCTCCGTGAACTATAAGCTTACAAATCCTACATTTACGAATCTTTCGCAAAGCTAAAAAGTTCAATTAAAAAATGGGAAGTAAATATCATAAAAACAATAATAGGTGTGTTCCTTTACTTTGAAACTCTGTGCATTTGTGTGAATTTCTACGTCATTTTATTTTGTTTATATGAAATTTAACAGACTTTGGTGTAGAAATTCGCAGTTTTGTACAGAAAATCACAGAGTTTCAAAGTAAATGAACTAGGCTAATGTGTTGTTTATCATCATCAAAGTCTCAAATCGGTTATTGACTGAAAAGTTGCCATAACCTAGTAAAATTGTTTTAATACAGAATATAATCTTCCTTATGTATTTATTTAAAAATGATAAGTCGCTTGTATACTTGATCGAAATAAACGTCTTTAAATCGAATACAAATAAATCGTTTCATTATCTTTGCAAAAGATAAATAAATAAAATAAACATGAAGCTTAACCAAGGTACACCCAATGCTTTATGATGTTGCAAGAAAAACAGTTCGTTTGTTCAGCCACTTTCGATACAAAACCAATAGGCAAAACCCCAACTGGCAGCATACACTGCTTATTCTGTGCGATAAACTTAATTTTCGCGTTCCCTACTAAAAATAAAATGATGAGGTAATATTCACATTCGGTTTCGGTTAAAACACCCGATGCAAAATTGTGTCGTGATTTATTATGAGCGTTCTATGAATGACCTAACTTTCGCTCTTTACCCACAAAAAAAAACCAAAAGAATTAACCGCAAGTTTACAATTTCAACGAAGGCCACAAAGACGATGGTTTTTTTTGTGTGCAGTTATAGAATTCTTTAATCTTATTCAAATGCAATCCAAGGCGGAGGAACTCGATTACTAATATCGCGAAGTTTTATGCGATAAACTAGTTTTGAATAGTCTCATTCTAATTCGGAATATGTATTGCACAGTACTATGATTTGTTTCGGATCAAATTGTTAAAGAAAGAATTCTTGTTTACTCTCAGCAACTATTGGATGAATAGGGAGAAGATATCGATGTCTACCCTTATATGGAATAAATTTCCGGTTCAACTGGAATCTGTGCCATCGTAGTTGAAACGCAAAGTGGCACAATCAATTGAAATGCACTTAGTAGTTTTGTGATTTACAACAATTTATTAATAAAATTACCTTTGTATTCATACACAAAGGTTTTGATTATAAAAACATAATATAATAATTGTTTTTCCAAAGTTTTTGTTCGGTTTCGATGTAAAAGATGGCGGAGTGTGGGTTGTAGATTTTCATGAGCAGATGATGGAATAAAACTTGGATTTCTCACTTAATTCATTGTTTTTTGAAGAATTTTTAACAATCACTAATAGAGCACAATGTTAACGTTATATACTTACAGATATTTTGTATTTTTTAATCGAAGGAACTTGAAAAATTAACTAAAAAAATAAACACTTGAGTTTTGACGGAGTTGGTCTTTTGATGGAAAAAAAAATACATACGCCCTGAGATATGTCATCGATTGATGCGACATAGTTGACATCTGGTGAATGTTCTGAGAAGCAACACGAAATGTGTTCAGAATATGTAAGGGGCGGTTTTCACTGAAGGTGAAATTGTTTGTAGAGTTATTTATATTTTGTTTAAGTCTAGTATACACAGTATACAGTTCTTTCCAACAAAAAAAATTTTCCGTAAGAAAATTGTGTGTGGTGAAACAAAAAAAGGATAGGACTTTTCTTTCGTTATAAAATACATGCTTCAAAAAGGTAATCGTCACTCACTTCCATTTTAAACCAGGTGAATATCAAAACAATTATTTTAAAAAAACACCATCAACAAGCCTAACAATCAAAACCAATTCAAAAACGGTAAAATATTTTCTTTCCAAAACCGGTTTGGTTCACAGTTCGATAATAAAATTTTAAACCTAAAAAAATTTTGTTTGCGATAAAATCACTCCCATAATACTACGTTTTCCTTGGAGCCGAAATGAGGTAGTTTCGTAAATTAAGCATAGTACGCAGCTGAAGCGAAACGAAAATTTCCATACAAAAATTGAAGCAACGAAATCATGAACGAAAAATTTCGTTTTCATTTTTGTTCTGCAGTACGCTGTTCAACAAGCGAAATTGATAATTGTAGCAGATTATTTGGAGAAGTCTACACTCTTTTTCACACTGAATTATTTGCACGAACCATTAATTGTCTGCGGAAAAATGACATTCGAGTTTTAATTTGTATTTTTATTTGTTGTTTATTTGATTACAGCAAAGGCTTCTGTAATTTCATTTATTTTTTTTTATTTTTCTTACAATTGGTGACATTTATTTTTTCCGTAGTCGTTTCGTTTACGTTTCCGTTATCGAATTGGAGACCAGAGAAAATTTTCGTTTCGCTTCAGCTGCGTACTAGGCTTTACAAAAAAATGTTTTCATTGTAAATTTGCTAATTTCGTTTGACAGCTAATTACATTTTAAATTTGATTTGGCTGTTAATAGCTTCCTTTTGCAGTGTTCTCTTTCTGTTTCTGTTTACTATACATCAAATCTTGACATTTTCAATGGTTTCCAATGGGTTTCGAGCATGGATGCATTCGACTTGGATGTGTTCATAAAGTTTTTACGTCATTTCCAAACAAATTTCGTGTAAATTTGGTTGAAATTACCTCATTTCAAAATATGAATTTGTGTGGGAAATGAGATAATTTGAAATCGAATTTGGAATTTTTAAACGAAATTACCTCATTTGTCCCAGTGTAAACGTAATATAACCTTGGAGAGTTTCACTAATTCCAAAAACAAAATAAAACATACGCAAAAAATCATAGAAACCCTTGATGTAAGAAAATTAGCCAGTTCACGTTTCCGAGATCTCACTGAGCAAACATCTGTCAGCTCCACTGAGGAGAAGGAGAAACCTGAACAAAATTTCTCCTTTAGAAGTCAAAAGCACTCTCCATCTCGTTTTTATAAATTGATCAACTGCGACAAAAAATAATTGAGCAAACGAATCCAAAAAATTTCAGTCTCAGCTTTTTGACAGCAAAAGTGAGGAATCTCACTGAGGAATTACCTTCAGATTTCTGAGATTGCTGAGATCTCTGAGATCTCAGATATCTCAAGAAACCTGAACTGGCTAAATAATAAACAAAGAACAAAAGACAAATAAAACTCAAATGTCATTTTTCCGCACTCAATAAATAGTCAGCGGAGACTTCTCCAAATAATCTGCTACAATTTTAAATTTCGCTTTTTTTTATAATACATGTATTTTCGTGCAAATCCAATCTGTGCCTACGTTCTGTAAAGCCTAGTACGCTGCTGTTGCGAAACTAAAAATCCCATACAAAAATGACACAACGAAATCATAAACGGAAAATTTCGTTCTGTTTGTTATTTTGCAGTACGCTGTTCGAAGAGTGAAATTTATAATTGTAGCAGATTATTTGGAGAAGTCTCCGCTCCTTTTTCGCACTGATTTAATTATACAGACTATTTGTGTTCGGAAAAATGACATTTGAGATTTATTTGTGTTTTTTTTTGTTTATCATTTTCTTACATCATTGGTTTATCGGATTTTTAACGTTTATATTTTATTTTGTTTTTGGAATTAGTGAAACTCTCCAAGGAAATTTTCCGTTGTGTTTTCGCAAGCGTTTCGTTGTCTGTTTGGAGATCACAGAAAAATTTCGTTTCTCGTACGTATGCATAGAATCGGATCTGGGGGAAAATAAAACACAGCTATTTGTTTCATTTTTGTATGGGATTTTTCGTTTCAAATCAGCAGCGTACTATGCTTTTAAAAAAACAACTTCATTTTATTTAACCCGCTTATCTGATCCGAATAAGATTTGTGAAGAATTTTGAAAGTTCATATATTACTTGTACAGTAGAACCAAAACGATGTAAATGGTGACGACTTTCCACTTCGAATACGATAGGGGTTACGAAAACAACGAAATCGTATACGCTGTTGGATGAGCGAAACTGTTAATATTTATAACAGATTATTTGCACAGAATTCATTACACAGACTATTTATTTTGCGCGTTGAATAACATTAGAATTTTATTCGTATTTATATTTGTGATTCTCTTCTTACAGCATAACTTTCTGTGATTGTTTGCATTTGCGTTTATGTTTTATTTTGTTTTTGCAGTTGGTGAAACTCTCCAACGATATTTTCCGTTCTGTTTTCGCAAGCATTTCATTGTCATGTTTGGAAATCACTTTCCTGAAACGAAACCCAATTTTTTGTGGTCATTAACACAACAATGAAATATTTAAGAAAACATACCGGAAAATTTTAATGGAGAGTTATATCAATTGCAAACACATAACGCAAATAATTAATTCATACAAAACACTATATGACAATGACAATTAATTAATGTTCCTGGCAATACGTCAGTGTCGAACTGTAAAAACTAGGAAGAAAAAAAAGTTTCTGGAATAACCAAACAAATCCAGTGCGAAGAAGAGTGGAGAACGAAACGAATACGAACAAAAATAATGTTACCAATTGCAGAAAAAAAAAAAAAAAACAAAATCACAGAAACCTATGCTGTCATCAAAGTAACAACACATAAAACTCGAATTTCACTTTTCCACAAATAATTTATGGTTCGTGCAAATAATTCAGTGCAAAAAAGAGTGGAGACTTCTCCAAATAATCAGCTACAATTATAAATTTCGCTCGTTGAACAGCGTACTGCAGGACAAAAATGACAAAGAAATTTTTCGTTTATGATTTCGTTGTTTGAATTTTTGTATTCGTCTGCTCAATTTTTGTCAGAGGGAAATATAAAATAAAATATAAACTGACTAATTAATTTCTTTTGTGTAATTCAAATTTTTTGGCTCGCAGAAAAACTGAAATAAACAAAAAGTTGAAGAGCCATAAAGAAAACTAACTTCTGGAAAGTGTATAGAAAAGCGGATGTTTTTTTTTTTAACTTAAAAATAAATTTCGAACCACATTAAATACAACAATTAGGCACACAAACAAAATAAACAAAGAAAAACAAGCCATGTCTGCAAATGTCAATACATGCCAAATTTGACATTACTTACATTGGTGTAAAACAAGTTTAAATGGTTTTACATCGGGTTTCAAGCAGTTTTAGTCCTCCGAGTGTAATGCAAGAGAAGTCATCAGAAAATAGTTAAGTCCTTAGATTTGTTGTTGGTCTTGTTCAGTTTGAAAAATGAGACATCCCTTTTAACTGCATTTCTATTTTTAAATCAAATATACCTATAATGTATACTTGTATTATTTTCTTACGTATAAGTTCATATATTAAAAACTAAGCTTGCATGCTGCTTGACTGATAAATGTTCTCCACATACGATATATTATATTTTCCCATAAAATATAAAAAGAATGCAAAGGGTGCACAAATTTTCTTATAAGAATTTGCCTTTTCCTGTAAAAAAAAATAAAAATCATTGCCATTTCCTGCTAAATTCGTTCTTAGACAGAGAGCCGTTGAAACTTTTGTCGACGGTCGCACTGTATAACAACATATACATAAACATCAAGTAGAACAAAAAAGAAAAAAAAAAAAACACTTATAATAAATCATTTGATGATAGTCTTGGGTTCATGGCATACCAACCAAGCGAAATATTCTTTTCTTCCAACTTTCTCAAAACAAAAAATGATTCGCAAATGCTCACAGGAACCAGGAAGTAATGGTTACATCCATGCATCGGAAGTCGAAATATCCTTACAAAGTGAATTGAATTAATATCAATAGATCGACCGACGTCGCAAACATCCGCACTATCGAATTCACTCGATTCACTTACGTATACTACCCTTAACGGCTCGCTATATGGGGTGAAAACTAATTTCGATAAAATTGTAAATCAGCCGATATCCCTTGTAAATCGCATAGAAAGTGTAGAAACTATTGACAATTGACTTTTTGCCGATCAACATCATTGCTCACATTGTTCCATGTCCCATGTTGGATATGCACATCATTTTGGGATGGTAGCATGGAGTATTGCGTTAGTTCCGGTTTTTGCACGCTTCACTATACTGGTTTAGATAAAAAGATTTATAGCTACAGAGGGCTTCAAAAATCTTCTCGAGTTTTCAACTTAAGACACTTCGGTTTTGAATTGAAGTGACCATCGACTCTATATATATTATGTTGTGCTAATGAAGACACAATGATAATTTATTGACAATAGCCCCCAGTCGTCATGTTCCTTAGAAACAGGTTAAAAGAAATTCAAAACTCTACAAATTCATACTCGAACAGTAATCAAAAAAATTATAATAATGGATATTCTTTCCGGTTCAGTGTTAATTTATTGTTTTAGTTGTATACCCTTGAGAGTCTTTGCGAGCTTAACTGAAACATCATATTTTCCGCATGGCTGGGCTAAGTCCATCGCCAGCCCCAGAGATTCAATTCAACAAACACACTTGACAATATAATATCTTTCGCCATAAAAACGAACATTAAATAGTGTTTCGTCATTGGAATAATCCGCTTCTTAAGTTTTTAGGGTTGAAACCACAATCATCATTTTGATATGTCTTGTCTTTTTTTTTTGACTGCGTTTTTTGTCGGATTTATTAAGATGTCACATAAATTGACTTTGAAATGGTTATGAGTAGAGGATGGATGCATTCTCGAATGTGCTGAAAACTGAAATTATTATGCAACGTCACTGAACATCCTCGGACCATTAAGTATAAAATGGTTAAGGGTGGAATTTTAACGACCGAAGCGCGAAGCATGTACAGATCGTTAATGGTCACAAAATTTCAACTCAACACTTGTTTTTGGATTTTTAATTGAAGACAATTTCATTTATTAAACTCTTAAAAGAGCCAGAAGACTATGCCTATAGATACGAAATGGAATGATAAATGAAGAGGGTGCAAAACGGTTTGCGTAACAAGAGAACTTAATCGCCAAGGAGGGCGACAATTCCGCATTTTGTAAACATTTTTAAATCGACCAAGGGTGTAAGTATTTTATGAGATTGGGGATTCGGAACATTTAACTATTATCACTTATGTTATATTTTAAAGTCAAAACCATTTTTCAAGTCATACCCAGAATTTTAATGGATGAACTTCAGCTGTGAAAAAAATCTTTTTTGAAAAATATTTGAATAAACCCCCAAAACAGTTTAAATTTGCTCTTAACTCGCTAAGGACTTCATTTGACTGGATTTTGCCGTCGGAACTTTAGAACCGTCTTTTACGAAGGTATTGGTATGTATATGTACCTACATATACATAGGTATATGTTTGTATTTCACAAAGTGAAATTTTGTGTGCAACTGATCATATTTGCTTAGAAAGTATATGTGCATACTGCATACTAAGTTAGTACTATATTTGTTGATTGTAGCAGATTTCCCTAAATATTTGGTATTAACATCCAAAAATGTAAGTTTGCAGTTTTTTTCATTAAAATAATTTGTGGCTTATTACTCTTGTGGTCCAAGGTTGATCCAATTTGTGAATTAGAAGACAATTAACCATGTTTATTAATAGGACCCATACACACAAAATCCCAAAATCTATTTTTATAATTTGACCTCAAATATTAATCTATCCTTTCGTTCGTTTGCCCAAAGTTCATATTAAAAAAAATAAAATCATACTAAAATTGGTAGAATTTGGCAATTTTGGTAAACAGAATCCTATACCAATAAACAATTTAACCTTTTCATTATCACTTTCAAAATTGCCAAAATCTAGGTATTACAATTCCTCTCAAATACGATGTATCAAACGGAATGTTTTGATTTCCTTTTATTTCAATTTACGCAACATTGCATGATTGCAAACAGCCCAATTAGGAAATAATCGCCGCGCCGGAAAGCTGAATTTTGATATATAAAGCCTCCTCATAGTGTTCTTAAGAAACTGCCAAAAGTCCCCATCGCTAACAATTTTTTTAAGCTTTTATCAAAAAATGCACAATTTTTTAACTAAAGCCGAGTATACAGTTCTTTTGAACAAAAAAAAAACATAAGTGGTAAGAATTTTTTTTTTTGGAAGAAAAAAAAATCTGAGTTGAAATAAAAAATTTGTATTCGTTGTCCTCTTTTTTTCCACAAAACAATATGTCACCAACATTGTTTTGCGCGAAAAAGTTTCCGTGGTGAATATAAATTTTTTTCAACAGGTTTGGTTCACAGTTCGATAATAAAATTTTAAACGTCAAAAAAAAATTTTTTCGATAAAATCACTCCCATAAGAAGTACATGCATTTTTTTTCGATTAGGAACTGTATACTATTCTTAAAGCCGCCCCACTATATAGAAAAGTAAAACCTTTACGCCCATATTATTCACTCCATACATCCAGATTAAAACTTAAATTCAGATGTAAAGTATATACAAATTCAATGTAAATACATCGGAATTTAAGTTTCAATCTGGATGTATCGAGTGAATAATATGGGCGTTAATATTAATATTTCTAAGATGCAAATTATGTCGAATTCCTTTCAACAAAAGAATCGATCTTTTTTCTAAAAGAATCGATTTTTTTTCTGAACAATTCGAATTTTTTGTGTCAAAGCAAATCTTGCTAATTTTGCAGGATTCAAGAAAGATTTTACACCGATTTACTAATAATTTTCAATTTGAATATTTTCTGGACATTTTACTTCAAAATTGCTGCTGTCAAGTGCCACACACACAATCACAAAAAAATCGATTCTTTTCGTCTTTTCGTATTCCTTTCAACGACAGAAAAAATTCGATTCTTTTTAGAAAAAAATCGATTCTTTTGTTGAAAGGAACTCGACATTAGTTCTTGACATTTTTTCTGTAAAGCTTATACTATTTGGAAGTTATTCTTGAAAAAACATTTTGGGAGAACTTCAACCCCCTCTAAAATTGTAAAAGTCCATGGGGAATTTTCACTTTTGACAGTTTCTTAAGAACCGAAGAGGAGACTTTAATATACTAAAATTCATCTTTCCGGTAATTTTTTTCCGAGTTAAATGATTTATTGATTGGACTTAAACTGATATGAAAAATGTTTTAAATATAAACTTTATAATTACATACACTATACGTTCACTTGAATAAAGGCTACACTTTTATTTAACTAAAACGAAATTTATGTCCCTATACCTAAGTCGTTATACACGACCTTAATAATTGAGTGGAAAAATAGTTTCAGAATCTCTCAAGAGAATACACCAACAAAAATCACCCCGAATTTTACCTAACTATCACGTAACACGGATTTCCTTACCAAAAATACACGCGTATGCAGTTAATTTCATATAACTTTATTCAAGTGAACCGATTTTAATGCTTGAATTTCCGATTCTTTTAATACAAAATTTTTATTTCTACTTAATTTTTTTCTAGAAAATATTAAAATATTTTCAAATGTTTTTGTCTTGAGTTTTAGATTTTCTAGAATTTTTTTTATGTGTATGACTTTCTTGTATTTATAAGATCTATAGGTTAGAGGAACAAAAAATCCTCTATCATTTTTCGTTAAGAAAATAGAATACCTATAGACCTTTCTCTTCGTTTACCCTACTGAAATTCCGATTTAAAAAGTCACGTATGTTACTGTATACTTCTTATCTGGTAACTCTGAGGTTAGGTCGTCCTATGGGGGGACTTAGGGCCAGTTTGTTCACAACGGGCTAAATCTGAACGATGCTCTAATCAACCAAAATCAGCTGATTAGCGATTTCCATGATTAACAACTTAAATTATGGATTTGATTTCCATGCACTTTCGATGATTAACCAGTTGCAATAATCCTTGATTAAAGATGATCACCTGTGAACAAACTGGCCCTTAGACACGTTAGAATTCAATATGAACTTATTATTAATTCTTCACGTGAATTTCTGATACACAGTTTGAAATTTTGAATCTTGAAAAATTTGCTAAAAGAGTGTTTAAAGTCCGTGTGTTGTTCTTATTTCTTCCTTGATGAGAATAAAAACTCTAGAAAAAACAATCGTTTAATCCGAAATATTTTTTTTTATATTTCAGAATTTATATTTCGAGCAAAACAAATTGATTGACACAATATGTCAAAATTTTCCACAGCACCTTATATATTTTTTCCTAGTGGTCATAAGTTGGGAAATGAAATTGTTGCATACAATTGATTGAAGAACCGGTTCATAACTCACTTGACACTTCTTTTTTGTGAGTTTCATACTAGTGAACTAGGCGTCATTTTTATATGAAAATTTCATTTTCATTCAAAATGAGTTTTTTTCAATGAAAAATTTAACTGAAAATATGTTTCAGGTATGCGGGTTTTTCACTTAAGCAAGTTTCGCTTAACCGGATTGTTCTATAGGTTATTGGTCGACAATTACTCAGGGATGAAAAAAGTGTTTCAGATAAGCGGATTCTTCTCTTAAGCGGGTTTTACTGTAGTTAATGCATGCAAATCTTTTAGATTCCTTCATATTTTCTTCTAAACATTAGTTTTTACTCTTTTGAATATTATCTTTTGCAAATGAAGTCAGTAATGTTTTATTCTGATGGCAGATTATAGGAAGCTCGTATTCATGAACGTTGTCTAACTTTGGACAGTCGTCGAAGTTATATATGGTGTGTTTGGTAACGTGAAATTTCTTGCGAATTTGAACAAATTATGCCTGTTTGGTAACTTTTTTTTCAACAAATTTCCCAAAACGTAGTTTTTTTCCTTATGACATCAAATTGTGAAAAATTGTGCAAATTCGCAAGAAATTTCACGTTACCAAACTTATTATTTTAACAATTTGCTGTCAAAACCCATACAAAATTTTTGGAAAATTTGTTAGAAAAAAAATTTACCAAACAGGTATATATGAACAAACATATTTTTATTTTTAACTTAGACAACGTCGCGGCGGTTGTCTAAACCTTGGCTATTGATACATTTTATTTAATTAAATAAAGCATATTTCTAACTATTTCGAAATATTTGTAACTATCTAGACACTGTCTACAGTCTAATTAGTAAAAAATTTAATAAATACGCCTGTCAGATTTCACATACCCATACCTATCTAGTACATATATCTATAACATTTTGCATAATATGATTTAATTGATTGATAAAAAAGTTTACTGATAAATATTTTGAAATTTTGGAACAAATCCAAACTACAAATTTCGAAGTATTTTTCAGACATAAATCTAATAAAATAAAATAAAATTATACATGCCAGGGGACGATATCACGTATGCATGTGCCGACAATATAATATGTCAAAACATTATTTATCCTTTATGTTCAAACTCAATTGAGTTCTAAATAGTCGTGCTTATCAAGATTCATGTCTTTTCATCTTGATACGATGCTGACACATTGGAGAAGACAGAATATTTATTTATTTTTAATTTCTTCTCATTGCACCGCACTTATCGCTTCGAAAATATCTTTAATCCTATATATAAAATATACATAGGTACTAGATAGTGGATATATTTTTTTTAACAGAGTTTCACTTGAATTAATGAAGTCAACGGATGAGAACTTTTTGGGGTGGGCCATCAGATTATCAGGATACTGTACACATTAACCAAGGATGACAGTATAGAATATACACAAAACCCAAATGCAATGCCTAAATAGCTAAAGTGGTAATAAATTATCGCATCGAGGGCGTCTTTTGGGTATGTGCGTAATTTAGCAACATCCCAACGAATATACATATACATATTTATGTATCTAACATTTTACAGACATACATGGGTGTTGATAAAATTCTATGATTGAATTGGGACATGGTTGATTGAACTTTAACGACTATGCAAGCTAGAGCAACAACAAAACTGACATTCGACATGGCAGCAAGAAAATGGACCAGAAACCCCAAACAAAAACAACCCAAGTTATGGTTGTTTTTTTCGAACGGATTTATGGCAGGGGTGAGATGGTTCGGAATAATGCGTAGTTTTAATGTGTTTGCATGTTTGCTGTGCTAAAAGATCTGTCTCTAAATAAATGACAGTTTTTGTGATTGCTCACTTTATACGTTAGTTTTATTCTATACAATGGATATTTTAGCTTGGAGTGGTGGTTTATTGATGGGATTGCAATATTATGGTCTCGCTCAGGGAGGATTTTGCCCCTTTTGACAGACTCATAATTTTTGTTTTTTTTTTTTTTTTTTTTCATTTTCAGGCGACTATTTTTTATCTTCCTAGATTGACTATCCTATTTTACATGTATTAGGGTGTTTTGTTTTTCTTTAATATGTGGCTTTAATGATATGCATTGCATATTATAATATATAGACGAAAGAATAATACAATTTTGTAGCTTTAGAACTTTAGGCATGAGTTTTCAAACTAATGAATTATGGCTATATATTTATATAGTAAGTGATGTTTTTAGTTTATATATGAATACATAATTTTAAAACTAGGATTCGATTTTAACTATTTTTTAAACGCTGTGCTGGTATTGTTTGAAATTTTAATATCGAAAATTAAATCTGATTTTATCATATAGCACCTGCTCTTCTTTTCACTATAGGTTTTTATTTGAAGGATGCTCGAAGTTCCTAATGAACGTGTATAATGGGAAAAATGTAAGCAAGCCACCTTTAAAACGAAAAACAACAACAATATTCTAAGTTAAGAAAACACACAAGACGAGAGTGTAGATATGTATAAGGATTACTTAAAATATGAATTTTTTTGGTTTTATTTTGTTTTGCGTGAAATGTGTTTGAGAATTTTGTAAAATAAAAAAATTAAAAGAAAAATAAATTAAATTAAATTAGAAGGTGAACATTTTTACTTGCGATATTTACTTACTTCTTTGTTACTCTTTCAAATTGATTTTGTAAAAATTATTTTTTGTATTTATTCCATAATAATGGCCATGTTCAGAAAAATGAGATCTCGAGATATTGGCCCGTTTAAAAATGAGAAAGCGAATCCAACATTTTTTTCTTCAGTATTTCAAAAGCAAAACCGATAAATTTTGCTGATAACTCTTAATAATGTTTATGAGATTACTAAGATATCCGAGATCTATTTTCCTGAACTTGCCTCATAATAATAGCTATAGTTGCTTTATTCTATTTTGTTTTTTAAATTTCAAATTGAAATTTAAAACTAAACTGATACCTATATCTTCGTCCGCGAACATCAATAAAAATCAAAGTCTTTTTGATTTTTTTTTAATTGATACCACTAAAAGGGTGGTACTTGAAATAGCCCGCAGACAAGTTACAGAACCAAAGTGATTTCAATTAAATCACGTTGTTTTGTTGTGCCGTTGTTACAGCAAAACATTGCTTTTTTTACTATTTCATATTAGTCCAGTTAATGAAGCCAAAAAAAAGCCAAATTCGGAAATAATCGCCGGGAAGCTGGGTTTTGGTATATAGCTTCCTCATGATGTTCTTAAGAAGCTGTCAAAAGTCCCTATCGATGTGAGCGCCGCTAACAATTTTACGTGTTTTTCAATAATAACTTCCAAATGGTAGTTGTTCAAAAAAAGTGTTGAGGAATAATTTCTAGCTTGAAATATTTCCTACAAAAAAGATTAATATACTTTTGTTCATACAAATAACGGTTTTTGAAATAAACCAATCAGAAGAGTTAAGGGTTTTACTTTTCTATGTAGTTGGGCGACTTAATTCCAAAATTGTGCATTTTGTGATAGTAGCATCAATTTATTTTGATTGTTTGTACATTATATAGATATGATTTTAATATATCGGTCCACTCTATTTGTCTACCTATTTAGATGGGAGGGGCAACTTAAAAAAAATTTCTAAAATAAAAAAAATTAATATTAAAACAGCTTATCTTAAAGTCAAAAATTCTTTCTTTATGTATGTTTTTGAATGAAGCTATTTTAGTGCTTAGTTTTTGAATAAATTATTTTTAAATTCAAAATTTTAAAAATAAAATTAAAAGTAATAATAATTTTTTTTTTAATTTTTCGTTATTAAGTACTAATTTCGATTATAATTTTCGATTCTCTTATTATTTTTCAGTCGAACGCTAAAAAACAGGTGGCTGTAAGTCTTTTAGTTTTTGAGAAAATTAAAAATTACCAAAATTTTTATTATTTTTTTTTTTAATTTTATTTTTAAAATTTTGAGTTTAAAAATCATTTATTCAAAAACAAAGCACTAAAATAACTTCATTCAAAAACATTCATAAAGAATGAATTTCTGTCTTTAAGATAAGCTACAACATAATATTGTAAGTGTTGCCGTTGTGTTTTTAAATTCATTTTCTATTTAAGAAACTTTTTTTAATTTGCCCCTCCCACCTAAAGGGGTGGACAAATAGAGTGGACCGATATATTTAAATCATATACATATCATGTACCAACAATAAAAATAATAAATAATACCGGTACCTACCTTTCATACATTTTTTTTAGCATTTTTGAATAATATTATTTTTCTCAAGATTTGCTTCACAGATTTTTCTAAAAAAAAATCAATAAATTTTAATAGGTAAAGGCTATCTTTTGGTGAGCAAAAAAATTGAAAAAATAGTTTTGCAAATCGCATATAATCATTTTTTTTGAATTTCGATTTTCTCAAAAACGGTTCGACTAATTTGGATAATTTTTTTAATGGACAAATTATCAAAAAGCTTTAATAATTGGTGTACCAAAATTTTTGGAAAAGTTCCAAAATTTTTTTGAAAATTCAATATTTCAAGAACGATTTTTCAACTAAAACAAGAAGGTTTTAAACATAATCTACAATATTATTAACAAAAAATATTCCGCACTATATACCTTCTTTATTAACAAAAATATTCCTTAATACCTACTCAAATGAATGAAAATAAAAAGAAAAACAAATTTTAAACTAAACCCTTATTAACATGTACCTCCCATAGAACCATTTTTTTGATTTTTGACTATCTCATTATCTTGGAAATCGATTTTAATGGAATTTTGTATAAAACTGCTTCTAAGTTCTAATACATAATTCTAAAATCCAGAAGTGCTTTTGAAAAAAATATTTTTCAATTCACAAATCCCAAAAAGTTTGTGAATTGAATATTTTTCATGCGAAGGTTTTTTTAGTAATAAAAATTCTATACACTACTGAAATACATCAAATGACTATTTTTGTAGACTAAAGGCCGTTAAAAGCTATTTTGAATCAATATATTTTTCAATTCACCAGTCCATTACTGACTTGTGAATTGAACGAGGCTTTAAGCTTAAAAATATCTTAAGCTTTTGCAACCCTATATAAAATATTGATAAAAAAATTCACTCTTATATGCAAATTGTTCGTTTCCTTCAAATTTAATTTTTTTTCTTAAGTTAATTTATTTATTTCATTCAAATATGGAAATTATAATACATTTTGCGTATGATAATGGTTTCTAATTAAACATCATACCAGATCAGTAGTTATCATACATGTAGCATAATTATTATACGGCACCCTTGCTCTAAGGCTCATTTTTTTAGTGGTGAGTTAAATTAGTGTTTTTTAATAAAAAAAATTTACTCAAAGACAAAGTTTTTCATTAGAAAATTTATGCGAAATGAATGAATCGACTTAACAGACTCGGAGGATAAAACATCAAAAGCTTTTGGTTAGTAAATCCAGAGATAATTCACCGTGGCGACTGGCGTAATGGTTCGTCGGTTCGATTCCCAGCCTATGACACCTAAAAATAAACAGAAAAGTTTTTTACGGGTTTCTACTTCTTGCGAAGAATTGATCTTTTCACGAAAAAGTGCTTCTAACTTAAGCCGTTCGGATTCGTCATAAAATTCCATTCCTGCCAATAAAACGCACATTAAGTCACTATAAGGCAAAGGCCCTGGTTCTACACGAGCTGTCTCGCCACCCAATTTTTTTTTAGTTTTTATTTTAAGTACCTAAAATAAATTAATATGATTTGAAAAATAAAAAATAAATACATTATAATAGATGTGTTCCCTTACTTTTTTGTGAATTTCTATACACAAAAGTTTGTCAAAGTTAATATAAAAAAAATATAATAGCCGTGTTTTTTTGCAAGCCCGGGGGGAATAAGATGAAAAAAACGACATCGGTGCTAAACAATTAACATGTTAAATGAAACAACAACTAATCCCAGAGAAATCTCGGGGCTTAACTTAAGCGTACAGAAAAACTGTTACCGGCATGAATTACATACATACATGTTATCGATAGTTTGTATGAAAACTCCATGTTTTTCACTGTCATGGCGTCGCTAATCCCCGCTGTCGTTATGTTCAACCAATTCCCCCCGGGCTTGCAAAAAAACACGCCTAATGTTTTTAGAAATTCACACAAGAGTTTCAAAGTAAAGGAACACACCTCCTATTTAATTGATTTGAGGCATTTCCTGATCTATGTATATAGGTGAAGTTGCTCTTGAAAATTGTTCTGGTAAACATTTGTTGGTCACCTTTAGCGGTCAAATCTGCAATTTGATTTTGACATTCCTTGACATTTGCATCCGACGTATATATAAATGGAATCGATTTTTCCATCCGCACTTGAATAAATTCTTGCGTTCGGTAAACTATCAGATAGGCCATCAACCTATCCAAAAATGTTCACATACGTTGGGTTGTTGTTGGATCAGCTGGATTACAACAACAAAAACCTATCCGGATAGCTTTGGATTGATCCCCGAACGCGACCAATGCTCTGTGTAAATTTTTTAAAGCTTATTTTTTCTATGTATGCGCTACACATTTTATTTCACATAATAATTTTTTTAAGTTATGAAAGAATTATTATATTTCATTACTTAAAGATGAGAAAAAAAATTAAAAAAAACTAAACAGCACGAATAAGTACACGAGTTTTACAAATACAGACAATCATATACCATTAATCATCGAAATAAAAATGTTCATGAAATATTGTCTTAGCAAGTAAGTTTTTTTTCTTCCAAGATTCAGGATTAATATAAATGTAAGCATATTTTGAGGGTAAGAACTGAATTTCAATCCCTTGTTTTTATATGTCGTCCCCTTTTAACACTCTTTATTGAAACGAAGACGACATACATGACGACGGCGAATCTGAACCACAATAACATAAATATGTAGGTACTGTGTTTCTGTTTGGTAAAGTGATATCTATAAAGATGACTTAAAGTTAGTCAAGTGAAAGATTAAGCTGACAAACAAAATCGCTGTAATCCACTGCAACTGTTATATTATATTAAAGTCATATTTTGTTGGCTCGTTCGTATATACAGATATCCCTACTTAAGTTAATTACATAATAGAATAAAATGTTTTCTGTGGCACATTGAGTGTGGCTAAATGGATCTAATGCAAAATGTGAACATTTGCAAATATGACAATTTCGTAAGGTTATAAATATAAAATGAAATTTACGATGCAATCCCAAATATTAAATAAATATACCATACCAACCACACCCTCTCTTTGGGTGGCATAAAACGTGTTAAGTATATTTAAGGGTACAAATTGCAACCACCATTTATTTATTCAATCAGTTAATGCATTTACGTACACTACAAAGTACAAAATCTACCCTATTACACGCTAATCGCTATCAATGGTATTGTCAGGTATTTAAAGTTTTATTTTCAACAAATGGCACATTCTTGTAAAGGCAGTCTTTAAGGCTTGAATGTAAGGTAGTCCATTTAACAATATATAATATGTTGCTTTTTTAAAATATTTTTAAAGCTTAGAACATACACATTTGAAATTTTGCAAAAATAAAGCGATTCAATAGGTGTGTTTTTTTGCAAGCCCGGGGGAAATTGGATGAAAAAAACGACGTCGGTGCTAAAAAATTTACATGTAAAATGCAAAAACAACTTATAATCCCCTGCGGGCTTTGCTAATCCCAGAGAATTCTCGGGGCTTAACATAAGCGCACAGAAAAACTGTGTTACCGGCATGAATTATATACATGTTATCGATAGTTTGTATGAAAACTCCATTGTGTTGATGGGTATCGTCGTTTTTTTCAAACAATTCCCCCCGCGCTTGCAAAAAAACACGTCTAATATGAGTCGATCAACATATACCAAGTGTGGGCGCAGTTTTAATCTAAAATCTGTCACTGATTAATCAGTCGACTGTCATTCGGATGAATTATATATCTCATTTAAAAAGATACATGGTAGAGGTCAGAGGATTTTGTTGGTTTAGCTAATAAGCGCTAAGGAGAGACCTTAGCTATTTAATTTTAAAAAGATTAATATTAGGCGTGTTTTTTTGCAAGCCCGGGGGGATTATATGAAAAATACCTTAAGCATATGAGGTCGAAACGTGCGTGCGTCGGTTTGAAATTTAATCTATTAAAATCTAGAAAAAGAATAAAGCCTAAATTTTGGTTTAAACTTAATAAGTTGATGGAAACTTCAGAATTTTGAAAAATAATGTTCTAAAACGTTGTTTCCCTAAATAAAGAATTATAATACAGAACAATAAGTCAACAATTATATTCACTATTGTTTAACTGTAAGTGTTCAACAAATGAAATTCATCCAAAATCGCAACAATTGTTAAAAACTAAAATTTCCCTTAACTTGTTGAGCAAATATTACCTACCGACGAAGCACGGCGGGCTGTAGATAAACGAAGTGGAATTTGGATACAGGTTAATAGTTTCCTTATATGTTTTCCTCGGTTTATTTATTGAACAATAATTTAATGAATAATATCTGCCGAACTTCGACTAAAGTTGTCGTGTTTTATGACAAAAATGATGGGAACCAAATGGCAGTTTCCTGTAAATCGAGCTTTTCTCCAAT
The DNA here is from genome assembly GCA_929447395.1 of Epistrophe grossulariae. NCBI lineage: Eukaryota > Metazoa > Arthropoda > Insecta > Diptera > Syrphidae > Epistrophe > Epistrophe grossulariae. Next base: position 105,528,212 of record OV839568.1, read on the forward strand.
TTAGAAGGAGAATTTAAAAGAAGATCAAAGCCATATGTATAGTTGTGATATCCATCCGTATAAGAACATGACATGAGTTTTTCTTCACAACTCAGCAAAAAACCAAAATGGAGAAATTATTGATGGAACTTCAGTGATTGACTTATGAAAAGTTGACCATAAATCAAAAGTTTAAAATTTTTCTGATAGATGGAGCTTAGATTAACACCAAAATCTCAAAAATGGCTTAAAACTCGAAAAATAAAAATCCTATTGAGCTGAAATTTACACAATATATTTTTTTGGTACTATAAAGCACTTCAGTTCTGTGGCATTATTGGCGAAAACAGTAATTAACCATTCTACATGAAAACTTAAAGATAAATCACATCATATAGAAAACTATATTCTACGTTTAAATTGAAGCATAGTTAATTTGAAATAAAAACATAAAATTGTATTCAATGACACTATAGTTTATATTGGCAATTTAATCAATTCAACTATCACATAATTAACAATTGATAAAATCAGATATTAAGTCTAATCAAAATCGTTGGATCTGTTATCATAAAAATTAAAAAAAAATAATGAATTAATGTTTTTGAACATGTCTTTGAACCTTATTTTCTAGTAGGTATATGTATATATTTTTCGGAAATTTCCGAGAAATATACATATTCGTAGGAAATGACATTAAACTTGAATGATAAGAAAACAAAATGACGTACACATGTTATTCCAAATTCTTATTTTGTTCTATAAGTTTGTAATAAGAGGAAATAAAGCTTGACAAGACCTGACAAATAAACAAAAATAACTTACTATAAAAAGCTTTGGGAAAAATTAATGCCCCTAATAGGATTTTTTTATATAACTTAAGTTTAAAAATATAGCAAAATAAAGGTATACCTATATACCTAATTAAAGATGCCAATTTTATAATGGATATTTGAGTGATAACTGATATAACACACTTGCAGTTTGGCTACCAAGTTTTCGCACCATCATATTCAAACCTTCAATAAAGGTACCTAAGTAATATTCAATAGTTTTTGTTTTTACGAAATTTAACCTCACACAAATAAAATAGCAAGATAAAATAGAATGCACGACTAGATCGCACGAACTTGCTCTTATTTGCGATCACACCGTGATTTTAAGGTCTAAATAGTTTGAATCTTTTCATCTGATTTAAAAAGAAATAAATGGGTTATGTGAACTTTTATTTTATGCTGTTAAAATAAACGTTTTGCTTAGAATTATATTTTTATCAGCATATCATTTATTCATTTGTTTATTTATTTTTATTTCCGATAAAAATAATCTTCATTCTTTTCTTGAATCTTCAAGCTTTTTAAACGGATATTCTTTTATTTAAATATATGCCAGCTTTTATTAGGTTATGGGCCCAGTCCATGCTTAGTATAATTAGTTTAATAAAGGAATAATTTAAGGAAAGGAAATTGAAGACCCATTGAAATTTTTTTTGGAAGCTGAATATTTTCGCAGATTTTTCGTGATGTCACAGAACGTGTTGCCTTCTATCGAAAAACTTAAAAATTTGGATTCCTGGAAGTTTGCGGTTAAGACATACCTCGAACTGGAAGATCTTTGGGACTGTGTCGAATATGAATATGGTGGAACACCTGATTCGAAGAAAGTCACGAAAGCCAGAGCGAAAATAATTCTGTTGATTGAGCCAATAAACTTCGTCCATGTTCAGTCTGCGAAGACTGCGAAAGAAGCATGGAACAATCTGGAACGAGCTTTTGAGGATTCAGGACTAACGCGCAGAGTTGGACTTTTGCGGACTTTAATCACTACACGATTGGATGATAGTGATTCTGTGGAGTCATACGTAACCAAAATCGTTAGTACTGAGCACAAGTTAAGATCAGTGGCAATATGGAGGTTAGTGACGAATGGGTTGGTACTTTGCTGCTTGCTGGATTATCTGACGACTATCACCCTATGATAATGGGCCTTGAGAGCTCAGGTACTCCCATAACGGCAGATGCTATATCAAGACGAAACTACTCCAGGATGTTAAAGCGAGTGAGCCCGAATCTGCAGTGTTCTTTGGTAAACGAAAGCCAACGCAAAATTCATTTGGCAATTTATTGTTTAGCTTTTTTTTGTTAAACCGTTTATTAATTGGCCAAGTTTTTTATTCGCGGAATAAAGTTTCGCCGTTTCATTATTTCGCAAAATTTCAACGAGCCGTTTTATCACTTCGCTGATAGATCATTTCGCCGTTTATAGTTGTTTGGTCGATTGTACATTCATAAGCTTTGACTTTTTTTTATTTACCGTTCTTTTTATGATCTGTTGCTAAATTCATTGTGCTTAATTTCGGACTTTGCATACACCCAACCTCGCACCTACCCCAAGCAGGGGGTGCATGCCCCCCCATACATACCTCACTGTTTACACGCCGTAATGCTGGGTGCTAGTAGGTACTGTATTTATGTAAGCAAGCAAAAAAACAAAAATCTCATATACAAAATATTTTTAATAATTTTCAATTTTCTCAAGAACTAGAAGACATATATTTAATCGACATAATCGAGGCCAAAAAATTGCAAAACAATTGATTGCCAAATAAAAAAAAGCGAAACAACAAAATGCAAAATAAAAAAAAGCGAAATAATAAAATGCCATATAAAAAAAGCGTAATAGCAAAATGCCAAATAAAAAATTGCCGAACTTCAAAAAGCCAATCAAATAAAAAACTAAACGAAAATTGCGAAATGAAAAATGTGGAAGGATGATTTGTTAAATCATTTAAAAGACAAAACATTATTTGCAAAACATAGAATGCCAAACAACAAAATGCTAAATAAACAAAATGCCGAACGAAAAATGGCGAAATGAACCCCCGCGAAACGTTAGTTTGCCAGACAATTCTTGCGAAACATACCATACTCCTATGAAGCGTGACTGTCTCACAAATGTTACAGAACCGGCTAAGGGTGAGATAATCATGTCGATTATGGAATACGCAATATTGTATCCGCAGTGATTCTCAGTACAAAGTTCCCTACAAATGAGTAAAGAGAAAAGAGACCACTACGTTTTATTAAGAAGAGGAAAAAATTGACCAAAATCGAGAGAGTGATATGAATTACTCGCCATCAATAACAATTAATGAATGCACAGAACTACGACGCAGTCAACGTGCACCAAAACCTGTCCGTATGGACGTGTGCGGCACTACAGAGTTTCGGCCTTACAAGATCTAAAGTAGATCCCTGTACCTATTACAAATTATCTACAGGAAAAATGTTGTAAGTAGCAATTTATGTACATACTAGATGATCTAATCATTTTTACTAACGACATACAGCAGAAGTTGGAATTGAAAAAGAACTTGCAAAACACTTTCAAAATTATAGATATAAGAGAGGCCCGTTTTTTCTTGGGCATTCAAATCAACAGGGATCGCAAACAGGGTTTAATTTCATTACATCAAGAGTCATACATCCATGAAATTCTAAGACGATTCCATATGGTTGATTGCAACTCAGCGAAAACACCTTTGGATGCTAACCAGAAGTTGACAAAAGAGATGTGCCCACAGAACGAAAAAGAGTGTGCTGAAATGCAAGATGTACCCTATCAAGAGGCTGTTGGAAGCATTATCCGGATATCAGTTTTGCTGTGAGTGCAGTCAATCGATACAACCAGAACCCTGGAAAAGCCCACTGGACAGCAGTCAAACACATTTTTCGCTATAAAAATATTTATATAAAAAATCTCGAAACTCAACGCAAAGCGGGGACCGGGTGAAAGGGTAGCTTATACCTGTTCTGGAAAAATAAGAAAAAAATCCATCTCGCTTGGCTAAGTAATAATAGCAATATTTAGAAAAATAGTGAAAATCGATACCCTGGGCCACATTTTAAGGTACTGTGGAGTGGGGCACAAATTTACAAATTTTATGGTGACTTTTTTTACGTAATCCTAAGTAACCATGCTATTGGTCGCAATCAAAAATAAATATTTTAAGTTTCAAAAGTTTCATGGTTCAACAAAATTTTGTAAGCTAACTTTGGCACTTCATAAAATTTTAATCAAACTCGTAGGAGCCGTTTTGAGAAAAATAAGGTTTTCCTTATACCAGTTTTTAAACACTTTGTAAGTACATACATACATATATATCTACGTTCAGTACGCTACGTTCCTTGTTTTACTCGCAACATCTCACAATCGTGCACTTTTGTTACCCTGGACTCGAATAGTGTTGTGAAAATTATGTTAGTTATTATCTTGTAATAGGTACTAAAAACTTCACAAATTTTTGCCAACATTGTTCAGCAAATATCAACTCTGGGAGCGTATAGTTACGAGGGAGCAAACTTCGTATACTCAACGTGTATACTGTATGGTATGGGTCACGGGTGGTAGTTGTTTTGATTTAAAATTCGATGAGCAATGCTTTTCGGTATTCCAGTGGATCTTTCAATCGCACTGATCAAGCGCTGGGATTACATTCAATTCAATTTAATTTAAAACTACTTCGTCGTTATGTTCTTGGGGTTTCATTTCTACAGCGCCGCCATACGAGTACTATAGGCAATCGTCCTTGCGAGTATGAAAGGTGCGCATAGATGAACACCCGGTGGTCATGGGTGACTCCCCACATTTGGGTACCTTTCGATCCACTGGAATACCGAAAAGCATTGATCATCGAACTTTAAAACAAAACTACTTCCACCCGTACCATGTGCAACGTGTACAAAGTTTGCTACCTCGTGACTATACGCTCGCAGAGTTGATATCTGCAGAACAATGTTGGTGAAAAATATGGAAGTTTTTAGTTCCTAATACTAGATAATAACTGACACAATGGGTGCGTTCAATCGATTACGTTTTACATCTGAATTTTCAGATTTCTGAATTTTTGGAGCTTCTGATTGGTCAGCTGTCATAAAAAGTTAGATGACTTTTAGTGACTTTTAGTTACGTTTAGTACGTTTTGTTTGTGGTGGGGGAAGTGCCAAATGCACACAAAAAAGCTGAACTTTATAATTTTCGTCTTCTTGGTGGTTGATTTTTTTAGTTTTGGTCATGAAAATTTAATACTTATTTAAATGAACGAACTTTTTGTTTATTGTTTAGTGAATTTTTAAATCAACAATTTTTTTAATTGATGTTTGGAAAGTTTTTCTATGTTTTTGTAAGTCATACATATCAATAAAAGGACTTTTAATGAAGGTAATAAAACCTGTTGCTGATTTAGTTACATATATTTTCATCCTCACAACTACTCACTCTCAATGTTTAATTTACAAATGTAATTAAAGTTCTATTTTATTTCGCTTCAATGTAAATCTTTTAGGTAAATGCAGGAATTTGACACAATGACTTTCGACTGAAATTTCAGATTTTTTTTGCGTTCAACGACATAAATTCAGAAATCTGAAAATTCAGATGTTAAGCTATTTTTATTGAACCCGCCCAATTTTTATAACAATAATCGAGTCTGGGGTATCACAAAAGCGCACGACCGTGAGAAGTTGCGAGCAAAATAAGGAACGTAGCGTACCGAACGTAGATCGTAGCGTACCATATTATGTAATGTAGATCTGTCTCACTCTTATTTACGGCAAACAGTGTCTGATTCTAGTGCCTCTGTTTATGTTACGTACACCTTGCTAAAATCGTTTTTTGAGTACAAAAAAGCATTATTCTCGGAAAAGTGATTGAAGTGAACTGAGTTCCTTTTTGCAGATAAAAAATGAAAAATATTTTTTACGAATGAATAAGTAGGAAAACGTGTTGTACCATTTTGAAATCTTGATGAAACGCGCCAATTTTTTTAAAAACTTGCCAAGGTAGTGTAGTATATTTTTTTTTAAATATGAAGTGTCAAAGTAAGCTTAAAAAAATTTGTTGAAACATGACTCAGTCAAACTTAATTTTTTTTACGAAACTTACAATATTTATTTTTAAATTTATGATTGCAATTATTAATTTAAATTAATTATTAAAAATTAAAGCCTGTTTATTTAGGATTACGTAAAAAAAAATAAACACTTAAAAATTTGGAAATTTGTTACCTCAGTACCTAAAAATGTGGTCTAGGGTATCGATTTTCACTTTTTTTCTAAATATTGCTATTATTACTTAACCAAGCGAGATGGATTTTTTTTCTTATTTTTTCAAGAGCAGGTACAACCTACTTTATCACCCGTTACCCGCTTGACTTTGAGTTGCGGGACACCCTGTACATTAGATACCGTTATTTTTAGCTATACGAATAATTGTTTTCTAAAATCTACTATAGATAATGTTAAGAAACTGCTAGGTTCCAAATTTTATTAGAACCAACTAAGTCATTTTCGAATTACATATTAGGTTAAAAATGTTTGATATACAAAACTTTTAAAATTTTTGAAGATAATTTCCATAAGAAAATGATCAAAATAACTTGAACTGTGGGAGGTATGGGAAAAAACTTTTAGGGAGAAATCCCAAAAAAGCTAAGTATCAAATTTAAAGAAAATCGACCCACCCGTTTAGGCTGCAGCTGAAAAGACAGACAGACGGACAGAATTTCGAGATCCACTTTTTCGACTTCATTATCATTAATTGTAATATGTCAAGTTTGATGAAAATCTCGAGTTCGATTTTTTTAACGAACACTTACACATACGTAAGTACCTAGATATTTTTCAAGAATAATGAAGTTTCAGTACCTAACTATTTAAGTTGGGCTCAACTTGTTTTCACTGTCTGCGGAATTTATTCGAACCAAGTATACTCGCACCAAGTTCGAGTGTATAGTGTATACAGAGTTTTGTATATACCTACCGTTCAAAAGTAAACTAATCTTTAAACCGTTGTGCCGTCAGAAAACTTTCATGCAAGGAAACCTTATTTTTTTTAATTAGTTTGTTTTTTATACTCGTATATTTTTAAATATTGTATATATGTACTTACATGTATATACATATTTAGGTGAGTCTTTAGTAAAATCTTTATTAAGTTTTCTTCTTACTGAATTTGCTGTTGTATGAAAACAATTTTCGATACTTTGAACCAATGCTAATGTATAGTATCCATATAGATTTTACAGAAAAACCTTTTTCTAACTCGACTATAGACGGATTTAATAACTTATAATTATTATTTATAATATTTTAAGCTACTACGATTGGACTTAAGCTATGGGTTGGATGTCAACTTTTTTAAAAACCACGATGAAAAAAGTTATAAGTTTTTAATTCGGAGGCAACTGACGATTTCTCGAAGAATAAAGGAAAAAAAAAAGTGTGAGTGCCGGGACTCACGGTTAAGATGTGTAAACATACGTAACGTAACGTGAATCACAATCACAGAATCACAATCACGATCACAAGATAAGTTACTTTTTTTCCCCCTACCGCCAGTATAGATGTTTACACATCAAAAAACTTCTATTTGTATAAACTATAGAAATGTGGCCAAGGCATAAAGGGTTGCTAAGCTTTAAAGCTCATTTTTTGGGTTTATTCAATTAACTGAAATATCATGCGGAAGGAAATTTTATTCAAAAATTTAACATTATGGTTTTTTTGAAATTCAGAGTGTTAATATAGGGTAAATTAGGATTAACAAACATAAAGACCGAGAATCTATTTCCTGAACCAAAAACGATAAAGAGTTGATTTTTTTTGTATTTGATAAATCTTATTAACACAAAAATCATATACATAAGAGAAAATTCTAGAAAATCTAAAACTCGAGATAACAACGGTTGAAATCCAAAGAAACGAAAAATAGACGTTGGAGAAAAAATCACCTAAAATCTGGATGATGCTTTTTATAGAAATGAATTTTATGTCGTTTTCCATTTGGTTTCACTCAGGGATTAACTCATTCTGAAATCCAATGGAACAAAGTTAGCATTCTTCTACTCAACTTAGAAATTATTTCATTGTATTGGTGAATCATCGTGAACATTTCATGTATCGAACAGGCATACAATCAAACAGAGTCCAATGTTTACTTTTGACATTTGAGTGAGTTTATTTTGAAGTTATAGCTTAAATGCATTAGTGCTTCTTGAGTGGATTCTGATTTCAAATCGAGAAGCGAAATTTTCTTTAGAGAAGCGTCGGTTGACCGTTTTTTTTGCCAATGGAATGGTTTCAGAAGAGTTCTTTTTGATTCTGGACGCTTCTAGACGTCCAATGGAAAACGACATTAGTGCTTCTTGAGTGGATTCTGACTTCAAATCGAGAAGCGAAATTTTTTTCTGAGAAGCGTCGGTTAACCGTTTTTTTTGCCAATGGAATGGTTTCAGAAGAGTTCTTTTTGATTCTGGACGCTTCCAAACGTCCAATGGAAAACGACAGAAGCAGATAGAAATTAAATGAACCGTGTTTGAAAAAATTTTTGATTTGAGCTTTGTACTTAGCTAGGTGAATTTTTGAAAAATATACATATGTATATTTCTTTCATTAATTTTTGTTGGATTTTGATTTTTTCTTTTTCATTCTGATTTGTATTTTCATTTAAAACAACAGAATTAAATTACAAGTACGATGGTAGTAGGTATACTATATTACTTCTAAAAGAATTGTCCACACTTGGAGTTTCCAAACTTTTAACTTTCGATATTTTGAAATTTGTCAGTGCGTTAAGCAAATTAGTCTCAGAGAATTGACAGCAAATTTGAGGATTGAAAGTATAATCGAAATGTAAGTAAGTGGTTTAATAGGTATTAAGTGGCATGATATGAATTCAAAAGTCTGGCCGTTTTTTCTTCTCAGTCTGTGGTAGATCTGGGAGGTTGAAAATTGCCATTTTTCCAATTGTGTCAGGAATAAGACTATACTTTAATTCATATATAAAAAACAAAAAATGCAATGCTCATTTGACTTAAAAAACAAAAAATGCAATGCTCATTTGACTTATATAAAGACCTCAATATTGAAGATTCCGATCAATAGATATATATAAGTTTTTATATTGATTACCAAAAAGCAAAATAAAATTATAAAAAGTTGTGTCAACAAAAAACTATTTTTTTAAATATAAAATGGAAAATAATAACAAATTAAAAAAAAAAATATTTTTTCTTCTTAGTTACTTTTACATTGCATTGTAGGTATTTTATCCTTTTCATACTCAGACACAACTGGAGACGTAGAAACCACAATAGAAAAAATATAAGAAATGACTGCTTTCGCAAGACATATAATATTTCTCTTAGATGGACATCAGTATACCAAGAGTGAGGCGTACATATTATATACAATTTAATTTTCATTTTAATTTAATTAAATTTTTTTCATGCTATTCTGAAAACGTTATAAAAATCAAAAAATAGTGACGAGAATATACCCTTGCTTTGACCTTTTGAAATCAATAGAAATAACATTCGTATGCCCCAAACCATCTACTCCTCGTCAGTTTTCCAACTATACCTACAATATAGTCATAATAACTTTTTTTAATCTATGTCTCTATATGACGATTATTCCTCCCATTCACCTATTCTTCCCACATCACATCACATAATTGGAGCCATTTTGTATACCTACATAACTTCACCGGGATTGGTTGGTTTCTTCTGCACACAACATCCCTCGTTCTGGCAGTAAAATTATTCTTTTTTGTGTTATAACTATTCTTGCGTATGTACATAGAAAATGGAAGCTATATAGTATGTACTGGTTAAAATTACGAAAAGTCAGCAAACCTTATATCTACTATGTATTCATCAGGGTTCAGCAGGGGGACCTAGGAAAAAGAATGGGAGTTGGGAGATATGAACGCCAACGACGAATCATATATTTTGGCAAGCTTATGCGACAAATCGGCGCCATGCTTCCCATATTCGGTTTTTGTCTCTTATACACTATTCGGTAGCCGGGATCTAGATATATCTATAGTGGTTATAAAAATGCAGATGACTGTGCAGATAAATTTTATGGGCAAGAAATTCTGAATAGATTCTGTAGAGTTGACTAATGGCACTTTGAAAGTTTCTTTGATTTTATTTACTCTTTTTTTATTTTCTTATTTTTTCTACTTTCGTTGTACTTTTGTTTTTTTTTTTTCCTTATATGTATGTTGGCGAAGGGAGAAAAAATAAAAATAATAAAAACAAATTGAACCTTTAAACTCCTCATCCATGATAAGAATAGAATGATTTAAATAAAAAGTAATAATAAATCTTGTCATAAAGAAGCTTACTTTATGAGGGGAATATGACACTTAAAAATATAAATACGATCAAAAACCACAAGTTTTAATTATTCAAAGTTAGGATGAAGAAGATTGTAGACGTTTAATCGACGGCAGATAAATTTGAAGAGTAAAATTTTTAAAATGTTTAAGTTATAAACCTTTTATAAGGTTCTTTAAAATTTTAATAAAGTTCTTTAAAGGTTTTTAGCTTTGCCATTGTTACTCTTAGGTATATAAATTGGTGCAAAACTTTATCGTACCTACACAAATAACAAATATGATTTATTTCTTAAAAAAAATACACCTACCTACTATGTAAACCTAAGAATCTATAAAGTCGTGGTCCAAGGTTGGGCGCCATTGGGAACATAAATAAAAGTTTTATTTATAATTCTTCCGTTGTAGTTTTAATTGATCTTCAACATACACCTTCTATAGGTAAACCTAATAATTATCCTGCAAAGTCGTGGTCCAAAGTTGGGCGCCATTTGGAACTTAAAAAAAAAATTATTTATCATTCTTCCGTTGTAGATTTAATTTAACTTCATACTCAAATAAATAATATTCTGTACTTTGTTTATATTTCTATCAAAATGATACTCAAGAGGATAATTTTATCAAAGTTTATCGCAAACTTTAATCTTTGTCGTGAGAGTTAAAACTCAATTTCTTCTTTGTTTCAAAAGGATCTTTTTTAAAGCCATATATACATAGGTAGGTATACCATCCAGATTAAGCAAACAAAAATCCCTTACAAAAATTAACGAAATTGATATATAGAAGATTGTTCTTTTATTTTGTTGTTAAAAATAATTGATTATTCGAATTTTTAATTGTGTGCGAATATAGTCCGTATAGTCATGGCCACAAAATCTTTAAAAATAACTGATCCACTATAACCTACCAAAAAGTGATTCTAGAATACTTCATTTAAGAAAATAACTTAAACTTCACAATTATTTTTTCTAGGATTGAAGACAATGTTGGGCGCCATTTTAATTAAACTATATTAAAATTTAGTTTTCTAACTTTTAATTTATCTTTGATCAAAAAAGAAATTATCCAACGTTAGTGTATTTAAATTAGTTTGATAGTGCAACAGCCGGGGACAACCAGAACGTATAGTGACTTACAAATCTCAATCATTCCTGTGTCCATGTTATCAGGAATGGAAGGGACCTATAACTGTCTGACGAATCCAAACGGCTAATGTGAAAAAAAATAGGCTAGGATTCGATGCTTCGACCTTCAGCAAAAATAACCATACGCATACACCATTATATTAGAGGGTTATACCGTTATTTATTTTTTCTTATATCTAAGGAGCGTACATACATACAATCTATTTTGATCGCAATTTATATGCGGGTTATACATATATTTGATTTCAAAACGTTTCCCTCCAACGGATAGCAGAATGAATCTTTCAAAATGCTAAAATCGGCACTGTTGACGTTTATATAGTCGGTCATCGCTCTTGCCCCCCCGCATGTGTCCCGCCGGTTTAGGAGATCCTTTAGGCTGTTAATAAAATATTATGTGTGTAAAAATTGTGTAGGTGTGTATAAATTCTAGAATTTCCTCATTTCGGAGTTATAAAGTGAAGTATAAGTAGGTATTTAATAAAACTCTATAAATACATGGATCTATGCTATTAAGCCCGAAACACACACAATTTTCAACTTACGATTTCCCGAAGAGGATGGAATGTTTTGCAAAGATTCAAAATAATATTTTGAGGGGAAGGTTATTACTTTCAAGAATACAAGAAAATAGCTGTTTGAATTTATATTTTGTCTTTTTTCGTTGAGTAAAAAATTGTATCTTTTTGCGAAAAGATTTGATCTTTTAACATTTTCCATGTGGATGTAAATTATTCAAGAATGATCCATTCTATAGATGGTCTCTACAGTTTACACGAAATATACACTAACATATTAATGTCATTTTCCTTTCAACCAAAAGAAAACTATTTTGACCCCAGAATATTGTTACATACATATAAGTTGGTATTGATGTTCATTGACAAAGACGAACGATCATTATTTAGTGAAACCAACTATTCAATGCATATTGATAGTAAAAATTGATCGTGTGAGGCTCTAAATATGAAATATTTCTACACTAACATGTTTTATTCAAAACAGCATCGTTTAAAAGTATAGTCAAAGATATACATTGACTGCAGCCATATTATTCACTCGATTCATCCAGATTAAAACCTAAATCCCGATGTAAATTATATAAATTCAATGTAAATACATCGGGATTTAAGTTTTAATCTGTTTAGATGTATTGATATGAGTTTAAACACTGCGATTGGTTATACATGTTAACTTTGTTTAAATGAAAAGGAATCATCTCTCTAATTGTTTAATGAAGAAAATTCGGCTTAATGATAATTGATATTGAAGCAATTAATCCATTTGTCCGGTTATTTTCCAGTTTCTTCAAGGGTTATATTAATTTAATTGTTTCGTCAGTGATTTCAAGTTATATATTTCATTTCACTTTTTTTTACGAACAAAATTAACATTTGAATGAAAATAATTAACATTGAACACAATTTCTTCATTAAATTATATAAAATACACGATCAAATACTATTAATACATCTAGCATTTAACTTGTAAATTGTTTAGCACCGAAGACGTCGTTTTTTCATCCGGAATTGAAAAAAAAACACCTATATTACATGAGCATGGAAGCAAACATACTAAACAATGTGGACACGTGAATTAATTCAATTTCTAATTATGAAATATGATACTTTCCCAAAGTATGGATTTTTTCTTCACCACTCTGGCTATAAAAATAAATGTAAGGTTCATAATTTTAGAACACAAATTTACAAGATTTACGCCGCGCCGTATTAAACAAAAAAAAAAAAAAGTTGACAAGCTGTAGACGATAAAAAGAACAATTAGGAATTCTTCGATGCACTTAAATTTATAGGAACAGAGAACAGCATCTTACAACGTTGAAAATTTGGTAAGTAATAAACATCAATGGCGTTGCATTTCACCTAAAATGAATAAGCTTATTATAATAACTATATGCCACCTAAGAAAAACAAAAATGTTTTCACGGTTTTTTTATGTTTTCCTCTTTCGAGGAATTGAAAAATCCTTGGAGGATCAATTGTAATTAAAAAGTGCTTCTCAACTTAGCCGTTCGGATTCGGCAAAAAATCATAGGCCCACTCCATTGTTGCAACTATGAATGATTGCGAGTTGTAAGTCACTAGGCCCTGGTTCAACATAAGCTGTAGCGCCACCCAATTTATTTATTTTATTTTTTTTAGTTTTTCACCGATAATCACAATAGGCGAAAAGAGCAGTGGCGTACCTAAATTTTGTTCGCTTTGGACAAAGAATTATCTGGCACCTCAAATTCATCAACAAATAAAATGGCAATAGCCTTACGATTTTTTTTTCGTTATTCTTATGTATGCTGATTTGGCCATAAAATTTTTGATAAAAACATTCAACTTACAATATCTGTCCCGTAAATTTTTTTGCAAATGCAATAGTTGGATCCTTTACTTTGGTGGTCATTTGTGTATGTATAGCGTCTATCTATCATACTCAAAATTTTACAAAAAAATTTTTCAAATTCAAAGCTAGTGGTCTGAAAACAATGTACACAAGCCTAAAAAATTTTACAAATGATCGTAAACTGGGCTTTTTCTTAGGAGTTAACAGCAAATTCTGAAAACTTGTAAGATTTTACAAGTTACAGACCTAATATTCCACCCGGCAAATAGAATAAATAACTAAAAGAAACAACAAAATAATGTTTTATCATAAATATTCCATTGCATTGACCAAAGTTCTAACAAGATAACGTTTAAAGGCGGTAAAGGTTTAAATATTGTTTTATTTTTTATTATTTTTTTATATTCGCAGTTGTATGTATAACTGAAGTTTTGATTAGTTTTGATTTTTTTTGGCGTAGGGTCAAGTTTTAAACCCCATATACATATGCCCCCCGGGGTATCTCTGCATTTCGAATAATAATTGTAATTGTCCTAAACACAGGTTTATAATTCAATGAAAATCGAAAATGAAAAATTTCAAATGATCTCGCGGAACGTTGATATCTCATTTTTTAAGCGAACCTGAAATGTTTTTTTTTCGAATTAAATTGAATATTGTTTCTAAAATAATTGAATTTTGTTTTTTATATCAACAAAAAAAATATTTTAATAATATATAAAAGTTAATTTGTGTTTTGTAAAAAGATTTTTTATTTTGAGTAACAAAAGAAATTATTATAAATTAAAGTAGAAAAATTATTATTAAAAAGATGAGGAATTGTTCTTAAGCCTTCAAATTCACAATAGTTATTATTTTCTTGAGACAAAAAAAAAACAAAAAGAAAAATAAAAATTTCCAGTATCGAAAAAAAAATATTTAAATCACATAACAATTAGGTTTTTTTTGATAGCTAATTACAATTGTTTTTGATTAACAAAAATAAATTTAGCTGCAAGAAATTAAAATGACAACTAACAAAATATTTGTAGAATTTTGTGTACACGTACATCTACAACAGCTATATGAATGATGAAGATTCTTGATTTTTTGTTTGTTTTTTTGTTTAACTTTATTAATATGGAATGACGAGATGTACTGCACACATTTACAGTTCTTTCAAAATAACAAACCTAGTTTTATCAAGTTGACTAATATATTTTTTTTTATTTTGACTTCCTCTGATCTAAAATCTTGATCTTTATTAAAAAGTATTTCGGATGCAAGCCTCCAAATCTAGGATCTTTGATCATTTTTTTTCGTTTATATTTAGTTATTTGCTTTGAGATGTGTATAAAAAAAAACTTGAATGTTTTTATAAAGATCCCGTAAATTCGTTTTAGCTTAGTAGAATTTTTTCGCCTGAGCTTCAGACCGGCTTCTGAAAGAATGTTTTATAACATATTTTTGTTAAGAAATAGAAAATTAAATTATTCGTACCTATAGATGTTGTAGAGTACGACCAACATAAGCTGCACAGTTGTAACGGCAAGGAATAGTGTCACTCCAACACAATTTCCAGTAGGGCACGATGTAAGTGGCGACGCATTGGGTGAGTTTAGTCTTTAAAAAAGATATCGACATATTTTTGATATTTAAAAACAAAACAAAAAAAACATTCTCCACTTACTTTTGGCCAACAACGGTCATTCCCTGCTTAACTTGGTTGAGTCCATCGCGCATTTCTACTACCAGCGACTGAACGTCATACCCCGAAGCACTTTGAATTGACGCTGTAGGTGCTTTAGCTTGATTTGTGATAATCGTATCAGAACGAGTGTTTATCTCACCAACCAAAGTCCTTATCTCTCGAATAGTGTTGATTAACATATTTTGGTTATTCAACATCATATCTACGTCAATTCGACTAATTGAACCAACGGAAGCTGTTCCTTGAATTGCTGGAGGTTGTTGACCACCAACTGGGACTTGCTGTTGGGTACCACCCAGACCACGAGATACCAAAGACAGGGTATTTTCCTGCCTTCCAATAACTTCATCCATTTTTCGTGAGAGCTCTCGCAACGTTTCACCAATTTGACTTTGTCCTTGCCAAATCTGTCTTAATTCTCGTTGATTCTCCGACTCATAGAATTCCTCCCATTCTTCGTCATGTTTTGCCTAGAAGTGAAGAGAAACAATCATTTTACATTATTATTTACATTATTCGACAGCCGATTTTTAACTGCTAATTTATACCCAGCCTAAAAAACTTTATTCTCTTATCATTGATAAATTTAGAAGATCTAGATTATTATCCAATGCAATTTGGCATGTTTTTTTAATTTTTTTTTTTTGTGGAAGTTGTGTTTTAAATTTTCGAGATTACCAAATAATTGAATCACCGAGTGGAAGAAAAGTACCATGCCCACAAGAAAGTATGAACTTGCTCATTCTCAAGTTCTCATTTCAGAATGTTTTGTCATAATATTTACACGATGCTAGTATTATTTGAAAAAAAATAAAAAGTACCACATTGCGCAAAGGTTATGATTACAATTTATCTTTCAAGTGACTACACTAAATATAATAATGAAATAAATAAAAGAACTGTCATAACGTCATTTAAAACATTCCAAATTCGTTAAATTCGTTAAATTCGTTAAATAACTTAAATAATGTGCCACAATAAAACTGAAACGAAATTTAGAAGAGAGAAAAGCTTTTACTTGCCTCGTCAGGATGATCTTTTCGGTATTCCTGTTTCTGTTTGTCGAGCTTGTCTTGGTACTCTTTGAATTCCTGTGTCAGTTTTTCAGAGTTATCGGGTGTTCCTGACGGCTGGGCAAATTGACCTGGAGCGTGCAGCGAAGTTGTAAGGAAATGGAAGACATCATGATCATCAGCTAGGCCACCAGTTGCTGCAGACACACCAAAGTGACCGTTCTTTGGAAGGTGCACTCCATCAGCTCGAAGACACATCTCATAATCCTCGTTATTGTTCGTCATACCGTTGTGGAACAGCACGGTCAAGACGTTGTTATAGTACTCAATGCGAGCACGTGTGGGGAAAGGTTTATTCCTAAAATCTCTCAGACATCCCGAGAGAAGTTGCGTCGTGGCATCGTTCTGATGATCAAACTGTTTTGTTCCATCATTCACCACGGCCATGATGTAGGGATTGTTGTGTTTGTTGTCATTGTCAAACGAATCGAAAAACAAACCAAGACCATTCCATTGGTCGGACGATCCAAAGACTTGTCCATTGTAGTCACCCTTTTCTTGAGTATACCAGAAAGCTAAACCATCGGCACCAATTCGACCTCGACCTGTAACCCGGAACACGATTTCTACTTCCCACCAGTCAAAGTTAGTCTTGGATTTTGTCCAAATAGCACCCTTCTGGGAACGCAACGAAGGAGCCACACGAACACTCTCCGCACTTGCTATAGCATCTGGAATTTTTAATTGAATTTAGGATTTATATTACCAAAAATCGCTAGGTTTCTCTTATTTTTTATTTTATAAATACAAAAAAAAATCGTACGCGTGTCAATATTTTCGAGATGTAACAAATTTTTGATTGCATTTCTTTCACTCTCGTTTTAATCGACTGTTGTTGAAAAGAGATATAGAATCCTCTGACGTGGTTGTTACTATACTTACTTCCACCGTACTCCCAGAAGGGAACTGTTCCATCTCTTTGCGCTAAATAAGGTGGTTTGAATGAATATTTATATTCAAAACGTCTGTGTACACCGATACTTGGGTTATTTAGGTTTCCCAGGACATTTTTTAGTGAAAATATTAATAAAATTGTAGAAAATAATAAAATACAAGAGGAGCGCAACGTCAAACCGGTGACAGCCATTTTTGACACTTGACAGCGTATTCATGTAATTTGCCCGAAGTTGGTTGAGGTTGTTAAAATCAATTTAGTTCATCGTAGTTTTGACTTGAACCTGAAATTCATTTATTTTTATGTGCAGCCAGCGCAACCTATCGTTTTTATTAAAAACGACTGCTTTTAAATAGACTGCCTTTAAACGATGCAATTATCATGCTATTTTTATTTTCAATTTGTCGTTTTCTCCTAGCATAATTGAAATTTTTAAGATGTTAAAAAAAGGAAAAATCAGTGACTTTTTTAATGCCAAAAAAGCTTATAACTTAAATTATTATTTCAGTAAAAAAAATTATTCTGGCCCGAACTTCCACAAAAAAATGACTTCATATTTCAGTTATCATAATTCAATCACTGAAATATTAAATGATTGAAATGATTTTATGATTTATGTACATACGTACTCTTTCTTTCATTAATCACCATTTAAATCATTCACCTATTATACATATAAGTATGTATGTATATAGTAAGTCAATGATACTCATGTAATTTTTAATCAATTTACTTCGTTTTTCTTTGAAACTATTCAGAAAACCGATGAGAAGGACACAGGCCCTTTTTTCAATGACTTTTTCAATTAAAAAAAAATGCAAGAAACAAGTGCATTTCGCTCATTTGCGAATTTCATAACTACTCTGAAATGGAGAAACTATTTTTAATCCATATAAATTTGAATGATATTTTGACGGAATACATTTTTTTTTTGAAAATTAAAATATCAAATACAATTCTATGGAATTGAAATAGTTTGTTCATTTTTTTTTGATAAAAGAACAGCGTTAAATAACCTGACCACGTTTGTTTTATTTAGAAAATTTTGCTTCAAAGGATTCACATTTTACAATTGCTTTCAGATTTGAATATTAAAGCTTAAGGGAAGGATTTTGAATGTGGAATTGTTGATGTTGTTAGTCATAGACAATTTCGTCGAGATTGATGGTGGATTTTTTAAATTAGTTTAACCGTTTCACACCGTTTTAGACAATAACAAATTAACACCACTTATCTTTTATTGAAAAATAAAATTTTCCATTCTTCGTTTTTACTATCATAATTATATTCAGAAGTTAAGCTAATGAATACCGTTATTGAAGCCACTATTTTAAATGGGAAATTCAAAGGTGAAGACGTTTTAATTCCACGTATCCCGATGATACCAACAGACATGCCATTCGAATTCAAACGTTTGCAGTTTCCAGTGCGACTGGCTTTTGCAATGACCTTAAATAAAGCGCAGGGACAATCTTTGCAAGCGTGTGGTTTGAATTTGGACAATAATTGTTTCTCAGATGTTCAATTGTATGTAGCCTGGTTCACGTGTAGGGAAACCCGATGATTTATTTGTGTTTCCACATGAAGGAAAAACCAAAAGTTTTGTTTATCGCAGAGCCTTACAATAAATTTATTTAAAAAAGAAATGTTATCTAATTTAGCAAATGAATAAGGGAAACGTCTAGCAAAGCGGACGGGGTAAAGCTATTCTTTTTAAAAACATCGCCAGGGTAAAACTAAAATTACCTTAATATTTTTAACTTTTTTTTCTGAAAGGTTATATGTATATGTATACAACTTAGTGCATATTGAATTCATGAACTTCTTAAGGAGTATATATTTTCAAATATTTTCTTTTTATAGGATGAACAAAAGGTCAAAACTACAAAAATAGCATCCAATTTAAAAAACCACATATTTTAATGTTGTAATTAAAGGGTGAACATCGATGTTATTGTTAAAACTTAGCTATTTATAGGGTAAAATCGGAAAACTAAAAATATATCATCCCATTTAAATTTATTTATTATTTTTAAATATGAGGTTGTTAGATAAATACAATAAAAAACTTTGTCCATTAAAAAATCTTCTGTTTTTGACTATTTTTGTTGGAAAAGAAATGATGTCAGTTTCTATTTCTTTCAATTTGAACTTTCTGGTGAAAATACATTTTTATCCGTCATATTTTACTTAATAATATATTCATTATATTATTATAGTATTTGTTTGTTTGGATTTATTTCCTTCAATCAAGTTAAAACGACAGGATGTAGGTGGGTAAGGGTTATACAAAATATAAAAACAAATTGACTTTGGAGTTATTGAAATCTTTCCTTGCGTTCGAGAATATGTTAGATGAGCTATATAACTATCCCAAATTTTTCAGGTAGATTGAGTTTTTTTTTTTATATTTATACATATTAATATTTTCTTTTCTTAACTTTTTACCAAACTAAGATTTGTCATCCCGTGCGAAGCCGGGGTGGGCCAGCTAGTTGGGTATAAGTAAAGATAGTAGGGGAGGTCCTGGGGATCCATGATACCCCACTTTGTTTTTAACAAAAAAAAACTTTATTTTTGTACTCTTAAGTTGCTATTCAAAGAATTTTGAATGGTTGGTTTTAAAGTTGATCTTTTTGAAAAACAAAAAAAGTACAAAACTTACCAACTATCCCCATCTAAACTATACCTACTTATTTCCTAGTATGGGGGCACCTTGATAATGGGGGACCAAGACCTATCATAATTCGTAATTAAAAAAGTTTGTGTTATGAATTACAATCAACGTTATTAAATATTAAATTTGATTATTATATTCTGTATAACAGTTTTAATTTAATTTACTTGTAACCTACCAAACATCAAATGTTATACCTTATAATAATGCTCTTATTTTTTGCTTTGAAATAACTGATGTTGCAGTTATTTGTTTTCTTAATCTGCCGTTGCTGCTGCTTGGAAATCAATAAAATAACCATCTCTCGTTCACTTTGACGATAACCAGCAAACCGAGTAGACCAAGCAGAAGCAACGGAGCAGCATCACAATCACAATTCTGTATAAGTATATTATTTACACATTATACGATACACACAATAAATTATATATACAATATACATGTTATAAAACATTTAATTGCATTTATTTAACAATTAATAAGTTTTTAACAACACAACTATTTCTTAACAACAAATAACACACTGCACAAAACTACAGTCCACATCCTAGAAAACAGTTTGCATTTATTTTCTTAATTTTTATCGAGTCTTTTACAAGTTCTTTTTTTTAGCCGAGTTTTGTTTTGTAGACACGCATTGTTTCTAAAACAAGAGAATAATTCAATATAATTTTTTTTGAATTTAGGGGTAGCTTTTTCCCTGAAACAATTGCCCCGTAAAACAGGGGATTATAAAGCTCCTCAAAGCACTTTTTTTATAAAATATTTTCTTTAAATCTAAATGGCGGTAACGCACATCTGAAAATTCAGATTTCTGAATTTTTCTGGCTTCTGATTGGGCAGCTGTGATAAAAAGTTAGATGACTTTTAAAGTCATCTGACAGCTGACCAATCAGAAGCTTGAAAAATTCAGAAATCTGAATTTTCAGATGTGCGTTGACCCGCGGAATCACTTTTTCGGATATGAGATTCTAGATATAACTTTCATTGCAAATCACAAAAAAATTTACGATTTTTCGAAAACACTAATTCCTCGACTGTTTGCAAACGTAATTTTTTTGACAGAAGATGATGAAACGAGGACTTAAAGGGCAATCAATGTTGCCACTACGGAAGTTTTAAAGTGTTTTTTAGGCACCCCATAGGTGCCATCATAGTTCCCCCTGTAGATCTTTTTTCATTTCAATAACATTATCGCCAATGCTCCATATAGATCATTCCTTAGCCGTGTTTTGTTATCTGCAGGTCTGGGTCTAAGTTATCTTTTAACACGTAATACAAAAACAAAATTGGATCCGGGTTTTCAACGGGGTTTCATCATTTATGAATCCAGAAATTAGTTTTTACTCCGACGGATAGGGGTTTTCAGTTTTGCAAATGGAAAGCTAGCGCAAACTGTAGTGTAAAGAAAAAAGACCTACATGAAAAATAAACTTATATAAGGAGGTGAACACTGTTTTCATTAGGATCCGTATATTTTTTTTTCACGGGGTGAACCATATGCGTTAAGACAATAGGAATCAGAGGGACAACAGCGTTATATACACATTTATTTTCCTTGTGTTTGTTTATTTGTTGTATTCTTTCTTTACAGTACCATAACTTACCATATCCAAAACTAGGTAGCCATCTACCCACCATAGTAAAACTATTTTTTTGGATCATGAAACGTGATCCCGGTAGAGTATGGTATCATGTTGTTCTGATAATAAAATAAGCTTTAAATTATATTTTTAATCAAGCTATGTATGTAGTTCAAACATATTACCTACCATACATGTATTGTGTTGTGTATAAGTCCATTTATTTCTTTTTTTTATGAAATTCTTATATGTATTTTTCTAAGAGAGTTATACATAATATGCATTAAATATGATTTTTTCCACTATTAATTTAAAATAAAATTTAAAAAAAACTTTTTATTTTAGATAATCACATTTCTTAGTTACACATACATATATACGTTCATAGACAATAGTTATTAAATTTAGAAAATAAAACTGTATCTAGTTTTACTAGTGAGGGAGGACCTAAGTTATTATTTTTTTTGTTTTAAGGTTACTTTATTCTTTTATAATTTAATATTCGTTTTAGTATGATTTATTTTAATGGAAGAGAGTTTTGGTGAATTTCTATAAAAAAATACATTTCTGTGAAATTTTTTCTAGAGATTTGTCCATTTATTAGGATGCATTTAGTACAAATCTATTGCTGAAAATATATTAAATAAATTTAAAATTACAAAAAAAAAAACAATTTTAATAAAAAAAAAATACATCTTTATTTCATCCAACTGTTTCTATAGCTAAATAAATCTACCTACTTTTAAATGAAAAATAAAATCTTTCAACACACATGAAAGAATAGCTGCACGGAAAATTTCATTAAAATTAAGAAAAATCTTCTTTGAAGAATCAACTATTTGTACAAAATAAGCAGTATTTTTTTGTCAGGTTTATACGCTCAGTGCTTTGATTTAGGTGTCGACAAAGTAATGGCCAAGAGAAAAGTGGGATGAATGAACACGAAACACTTCTATTTTTCATCTGTTTCTTTTATTCACTTTTGTGTTTGTTAATATTTACTAAACAAAAGATGAATTAACAACACATATCAACCAAATTTAAACGACACTTCCCACAGAAGCCAGAGTATACTTTTCTGAGTTTTTTTTTTTTTATAGAAATGGTGTTGGTCTTTATTATACAGGTACATTACTGAACCATCGAAGTTATTATTCGCGATGCGTGACTAAAAGGGAATCAATTAACTACTGACAAGTGTTGGGCCGTAATGCACTGGGCGTATAAATCCTCATTTAGTAACTTTGAGAATACACACTAAAAAAATGCATTAATATTACAGAAATAAAACTTAAATCAAAATGTTAATGTTATATGTATGATATTGAGAATTTATAAGTATACATTCTTTAAATGAGTACGTGCAGATATTTTCACAATTTAAAAATTGTTAAGTACTTTTTTTTAAATAAGTAATGCTGGATTGAATGCTAAGAATTTTTATAAAATGGCCAGGAATTATATACTTTTTTTTTGGGTTGATAGGCAGTATACTTTTTCCTAACTTAACAGAAATGATATTATAATTTATAAAAAGAGAGTATGTGTTTTTTTTTTGCTTTTTACAGATAAATATTCATGTAGCGAAAATATAAACTTATAACTAAATTATTTGTGTTTCATTTTTTAATTGTTGAGTTTTACTTTCTTTAATTTGTTTCTCTTATGTTCTATAGTTTTAAGTTAAGTAAACAATACAAATGCATACATAAGCATTCAGTATTCATCTGTGGCATCTATTGACTTTGCATTTTCCTCAATGACTATGACCGCTCAACTCACCAGGGCTGGTTGAAAAAAATGTCATTAGACTATTTTCTTTGACCGCAATTAGAAGCATCAAAAGAACTCCCGTCAACATTCCAAATATTTGCAGTGCAAATTGTTCCAATGATTTATGAGCAGCCGATAATTCTGGCATCTGATAGAAATAAATAAAACACAAATATTTTATTCATAGCCGAAATTCGAAGAATTTTAGTATTTCCTTACCATATCAACCAATGCGATATAAATGAAAAGACCAGCTGCGGCAGCAAACATCCACTGGGCAGCTTCTTGTGTCTGACCAAACAATATTCCGAATATCATACCAATAAAACTGAGTATGCCCGTAAGAAGATTATAATACACGGCGGATTTAACAGACATTCCTGCTTTTATCAATATGGCAAAGTCTCCTAGTTCGTGAGGCAACTCATGGCAGAATACTGCCAAGGAAGTCGAAAAACCTCCTGCTATATTATCAGCAAATGCCGCACCTGTTGAAATATTAATTACTTTAGAGCTATAAATTGATATTATGTATGTACATAAATGCAACAAAAATTACTTTTTTCCTTAAAATTGAACAAAAAGGCGAAGTTTACATAACATGACGACTTAAAAAACTGCAGAAAATCTCTATAATTTAGAGCCCAGTCTTATCATCATTATAAAGTAGTAACTTATTATTATACACTCTTTTTATGTTCAAATTTTATTAAAGTGAGTTTTTTAGTTAGTATTGTGAACAAAATAACACATTCACGTTCGGACGTGACCGACTTTGAGGTAATTATGTGCCATATAGCGCGAATTTAAATAAGCAAAAGGAAATGAGGCTCAAAACTGTGTACTCAAATTTATACTACACGATAAACAAAATTAGTATTTTTTAGTTTTTTTTTTTGTATTTAGTTAAAAATAGATTTTTTGAATTGAAGAACCAGACAAGTTTAATTTTATTTATTTACTTCTTCTTTATTCATACTAATAATGGGTAACGATAGGTAAGGTACCTTTATCAAAGCTTTTTATTTTGTTTCCAAAAGTTACAAGGTGTACAACACAAAATAATAAAAAATAAAAATCAGTCTCAGTTTTTAAACAGCAAAAATGAGATTGCTAGACCTTTGAGATCTCAGAAACATGAACTGAGTAAATACCATCGACAAAGTTTTAGGCAATTTAATTTCCATCTGAAAATTAAACAGTAGTGTAACTTGAAGTAGAGGAAGTTGATTACTTGTACTACAGTTGCTTTTCTAACCACACCACTGTGTACTACAGTTTCAGCTTCAAAATAGTGTTCAGGCATTTAATCAAACACGTTCAAAGAAGAGTAAGGCTAGAACTTTAATAATCGGTAGATTAGTGATAGTTTTTGTCTGTTCGAATAACTTTTATTTTTGTGAATAAAGTTGCCACTAAAATTCTTGATGTTACAAATGTAGAAAGTTGCTGTGCGGTAAACAGAATTCAGCTTTATGCAGGAACGTTCGCCGGAAAGTTACCTGCATCACACATGATAGCTTCGTTAAAAATAAATTTTTAAATAAATTAAAACTTTTTGCAAAGGAGTGAAGTCAACATTTCACAATCACAAAATTTGACTGTCATAGAGCTTTTTGCTAGTTTCAAGACCTTCACGCGGAAAAAAAATATAATCTTGAAAGCAATTTGACTAAATTTTTTTATAAAACGAACAATAAATTGACTTTGATAAATTAATTCAAAAACAAAAAAAACTTCTACTTATCGTGGTTGATGATTACACTTATTTCCTTAGATTTACTTTTACAAAAGTTATCTTGACATAAAAAGAAATAATAATACCTCATTTATAACTTCTTTTAAGGCTACAATGATTGTTTTTATAAAGCAATATATATTTTGTCATTAATTTACTTTAAGCTCAAAATTGTGCTATTTTTTTATCAAACCTTTGAAATTCAACAAAAAAAAACATAGATCTTACGTAACTACCTACAAATTATTTTAAAGAAATATTTTGTGATAAGCAACTTGTTTTACTCACCAATCGCCATTCCGTCGGTAAAGTTATGTAGCCCATCGCCCATTATAATCATCCAAGCCACAGCACTCAACGACTCTGGTGGCGAATGAACATGGCCATGTTTATGCGAGTGGCCATGGTGTGATGACTCATGTTCTCTGAGTATCACAGTAACAGTATCGTTTCTTACTAAAGGCTTATCTTTTCCACAACTTCCACCGGTTGTTCCATCTGCAAGGGATGTATCGTCTAGATTCGTTGATATTGTGTTACTATCAGGAATTCGGTGGTTCAAGTCGGAAATGGGTGTGTAATTTTGCGATAAAAGGCTTTGAGCAGTTTCATTAGCATCGCCATTATCCCTACTGCTGTTGTTCTTTTCAGTGGTCAAATCGTTGCCTTCAGGATTGGGCAAATGAAGCCAAACATCATTCTTTGTATCCATTGCAATCTCATCATAGCAATAAGGGTAGGAACTGTACTTTGATTTACAGAGTTTGTCACCGGCAACTGAATTATTAATTGACGATTCCGGATCACGAACTACCTTTGCGCGTGATGTTTGTTTATCCTTTTTGGCATTGCCCTTTCGCCATTCCGATATCATTGTCAGTCCGTGCTCGGTGATGTAAAAGAAAATAATTCCACCCATGCAGGTAAGCCCCTTATATACCATATTTGACTCAGATTGGCCTGCAATAGACTATAATTGCGATTAAACCCTAAATCTTGCTTTAAAGTGGAGTTTTCTTACGTGTGGCAATAAATGGAGAAGGGCATCACCTGTCATTGTACCCACAGCTAAAGACACAAGAAACTGTATAATATGTTTATAGTACCTTGAATCCATGAATGGTATTATTGCAACACCAATTAGACCCAGAAGTCCACACGCGAGCACTGACAAAAAAGAGTACAGCCACACTGTAAAGAAAATACGACCTTTAATCAAATTTCATATAAGCTCATTTCAACTTACCGTAGAAGAATTCTTTTTCTTGAGGCTCAAATGTGTATAATGAGTTGTCAGAAAACAGCAATGAACTGTTTATACAGCCTGATCTTTCTGTCACATTCGATGCAAGTTGATATAGCAGGACTGGGCACAAATTGATTAAATCATTCGATTCTAAAAATAATGATTCTTTATCTTTGGACGGTACAGGTGATTCTTTGCAGGGAACATTTGAAAACGTATCACTCAAACATTTATGGCCAGATTTTGTATTATGATCTTCCTGGTGATGGTGTTTTATACTATCCAAAAGTTGATGACTTGATGCACACTATAGGTTAAAATTTCAATCATTTTCACCAAATAAAAAGTTTAATACTTTCACTGTACAAAATAAAAAAAAACTTACTGTTCCATTCAAAGCTTTTTCTTCTATCGCCTTATGAAGTCCAAGGTTTTTTAGCATATTTTCAAATTGAGTTATATTGATTGTACCTTCCTGACCATATTCTTGAAAAATTCTCTTCATAAAATCTTCTGTTATTTCAGGTTTATGTTGAGAATCCACTGCGTTTGCATTGTGAATTCCCGTATGGCGTTTACTTCTTGATTCTGTCTTGGATGAAATTATGTTTTTTCTTCGGCGTCTCGACTTATCGTAAGCATCATCAGTCAAATGATTTTCATGCTGTTGAAGATCAAAACTCCCATAGTCGGTGCTTCTACTGTTAATATCACTTCCATGGAAGACTTTCGCATTCAGTCGGATATTAGACGATATCGGTTCAATGTGTTCTTCGCAGGGTAAGTGCTCTGCACAGAGCAAACACACAACACAAACAGCCATAATATGACGAGCCATTGCTTCGTCTTCTCACGTCGCCGTTCAGTTTCAACATACAATTTATTCAACAAAACTCTATTTTTTGCTATATATGACTGTCTGTCCACTTGTTTAGTGTGACATGTGTGCCAACAAATAAAGATCTAAACAAAGAAAATCGAATACAATAAAAATTGATGAATTGAACGTTTTTATAATTTGTATCAATTGGTTTTATATGATTGTTCTCATTTGCCACAAAAAAAATTCTCTTATACATGAACTAATTTGTAAAGAAGAATTGGACATCAAAAAAGTTTATTTTATTTAAAATTAAAAAAATCATTTGAAAATTTAAAGTTGAAAAAAACTGCATTAAATTATTACATTTTATTTCTTGACTTGTCGTCATCTATTAATCGATAATAATTAAAACAAACTGCGAATCAGGTTTCGCATGCAAGTGAAAACGTAGGTACATCAACAAATTTGGCATGGGAAACCGTTGAATGTCAGCAATAAACCGAGGTGACAAATTTTAATACGAATCGGGTTAGGCGATAATGAGCTAGTCGAACAAAATATTACATCAGTTTTTGAATTTTAATATTTTAAAAGATCACCAACAAATTATTAGGATAGGTGATCAAAAGGAACAAAATAAAGTTTTCCCTAATTATTCAAGCATATTTTTTTACGCACATTAAAAGTGAAATCCAACAGATAACTATTTTATTATTTTTCGTTTTTTAATCAAATCAGTCAAATTGGAACGAACCTTCAACCAGAACCCACCCCCAAATTATACAATCATTTTACTAGTACTAATACTCACGATTATCGATGATATAAATAGCACGCAACGCTTACCTGCAGAACTTAGGTAAAGGTAATGTATGTATCTGAAGATGACTCAACTTCTACTACACATTTATTTTTTTGCTACAGCTAAAGCTTTACGTTTCATTTGAATAAACCCCACTTCGTTCTTCACATTCTTATTTTTTTGCCTTCTCCGCCTCTGATTTTCTAATTTTAATTATTTTATAATTTGCATTTTTGAAAATTTATAATATTTGTGAGCAGGTAATGCCGCCTCCGCTAAAACATTTTTAATCAATGTTAAAACGTACAAAAACCGATAACAAATTTGTTTGAGACAAGTATGACCCTATATGCAGGCACGGATTGGTGAACTCGGTTTGAATTCACCTTGATTTCATTTTATTTTGTACAATACACGCGCACTCAAAGGTTTATGACTCAACAATTTGGTTCAGGATAGTAAGTTCTCATGTCAAAATGGTCTTTTGATGTACATGAGTGGAAGCTAAACCCACTTTTTTGCTTAGGGACTTATGACCCTGTTCCAACCGCCAAAATGTATGTGTTGAATAACTAATCAGAACTTTACTTGACATTGTGAAACAAGCGCTAAGTATATATGTATATAATATATTCATAGGTAATGCTGTTATCAATCACATAACTAAAAAATGTTTTCTTACTTCGTTAGAATTCTTCAAAGAAAGATAAGAGATTAATAGTTTCTGCAATGAAACCACAAAAGAAACGTTTTTTAAACATTTAACATATTTTATTTGGTACCTTCCATATCTTTTTTGTTTGATTGTTATCAAATTTTTGTGATTTCTGCGAAGCCCAATTATTTTTGCCTACTAAAAAGTTCTGTGTTAAAAGAATAAATTATAGTATAAATAAATATAATTAAATTAAAGTATAAAATTCTTAATGAGAACAGTTTTAGAATCTTCTACTTTGTGGGCAATTTGATTCGACACAGAAATGACCTTTATTTTATTTCGACGTTGAGCATTTGTTTTGAAAAAAAGTATTTGACTACCGCGTTAAGTGTGGTATGGTTTGACTATTTTTTGAATAGCTTCAAAGAAAGAGAAGTGCAATATATTTAAGTTAATGAACCCAATCTCAATAGACATTGACTATCGAATTACACACATACTTCAAAAGATATTTATTTTTTTTAAGTTCTCAAAGTATAAAGTAAAGTAAATTAAGGTTTGAACGTACACTTGTAAAAGCACATAAAAGAGCTTGGGACACTCTGCAGGTTACTTGGGTGGATTAAAACTCCCACATAATCTTGAAGTTAGAATAATTTAACTTCATATAAGGCTGAGTTATTATTTGCTTATTATAGAGGGTTCAAGTTCAATTGTAAGTACACGTTGGATAGTAAGTAACTCATTTTTAGACATTCATACCTACGCACGTAGCAATAAAAACAAACAAAACAATACCTTATGTTTATAAAACAATAAAAAATCAGTATTCAAATAGGAGAGTCTGTATAGCTGTAGGTAACCGTTTTGTTTTTCCAACAAGTGTCACCTCACATTACTAATTTATACACATATACCACCTGTACTGTATTAATCACTAAACTAAATTTGTAAGTAATCTGTTATACTCGTAACACGCATTTAATTTTAAATTAATCAATATGCAAATTCAATCCCTCAATACATACCAGCAAGTTAAACAATGTCAATGCTACAGACAAAATAAGAGAGAAAAACTGATAATCGGCGAAATGAATAAAACCTTACTACAGTCCTTGCTAATCTTATACAAACTACAACGCAAGAGAAATTTATTGACAAAACTTAAAATAGCAAATTGTGGTTGTGCCTTAATAAGAAGTACATTAACCAAGGACGATTTACGAACAACCAGGATTAGAACCATAGCACGAACTGATATCGATAAAATATTGCCTAGAGACTTCCTCAATCGGTAGCAGTCAAACAACAACACGCATTGCTGATTTATCGTATTGGTTCTTTTGCTGTTATACAACAACCAAAAATATAACTAACCCAAAGTGAAGCACGAACGCGCAAACATCAAGGCAATTATCAAATAAATTAATATAAATTGACCAATATAAAAGGATTTAATTAAATGAAGATACAAATTCGTGTGCATATGTATGCTCCTACTTATGTTATTTTCGAATTGAAATAATAAACTCAACTAAATTACCGTCTCGCCGTTTACATTGCGGTTGTTGAAATAAAACCTTTGTATCTGCTGGCATTCCGAGGGGTTTGTTAGTTCTTTTGAATTCCAACATATATCGAGTTACATAAGAAATGCTATATATTCCCAGATTTTAATGCTGTTTGCCTTCTAAAGGAAATTGGAGTTTGTTTTGTTCTACTTTGTACAGAATTTTTATTCTAAGAGTAATGTGATAGACAAAAGTTGATATATAATTTATTTATATGGTTTTTGTGTACTAGACTTAATTTAAAAATACTTACATGGAAAGTTAGGAGGAATACTTATTTGATAAAATGTTTACGCTTGCTAAAGTTAAATAGAGTTCAATTTTATTTTTAACAGGCAGTGCTATCTGGGTGAAATGAAAAAAATTACTGACACTTTTCAAACAAAACTTTTGCCTTTATTGATGAATCTAGAATAAATTGTGAGAAATTATTTCGTGAATTTAATTACATATATAAGCAATAATTTACATTACTCAAGAAGCTACTACATAATACAAGGATGTAGTGGTAGCTTCTACCTACATCTCATTTCGACGTAGATTGGTTTTATTTATAAGATAGAGACAATTAGGGAAATCCATTTGTGCATCTAATTAAGATTTAAAACCCTTTTAAGTTTCAATAGATTGAAGTTCATATTTAAAAAAAAAATTACAGAAATAATTTATTTGTACCTCAGCGTTAATCAACGAAGATGAAAAGAAGATTGAGTACAGTGTGTTTAATTTGATTTTTGTTTCTTTTTTTTTATTAAAGGTTAACGATTTTCAAATATATTCTTGTAAGTTTATTTTCAAAACAAAAAAATCTGTTCAACGTAGTATAAAGCATTTTTTTAATCAACAAATTAATTACAATAATTATAAGTTAAAGTTATTTAAGCTGATGGGTATTAGTTAAAAATTGCTTACAGCTTATTAAGTGATTATTTATAAACATTATACATATGTATGATGTATGCATTTACTATCTTATTGACTTTATAAATTAAAAAAACAATTCCAGTGTTTTCATTGCTGGACTAGACAGCACTAAGACTAACTACATCGCACACAGACAGCGAAGAACTCTTACTAAACTTAAGTTATTATTAACTATTTAGATTTCACATGCTATAAAACGATGATCAAGGAGTATTAAAACAAAATTTACATAAGCTGCTAAGACATTCAACAGCGCAGCGATTTCATTCAACAAGCGACTCACTCTGTGAATAGATTGAGTTACCTGGAACTTAACTTTATCCTTTGTCAAATACTTCCATTAAACAAAAAAAAAAGACATTAATACAGATAAGGGTAAAAAATCTTTCTTTCCTTTATTTATAAATCAAATTTAGAATAAGAATACTGAAACCCGTTTTCTTCAAAATCACTTCGTTGAAAAACTGACTTCTCAAATTCTGGAACATTAGCAAAATGCTTCCCACCTTTCCAACCATAACTCATTGGATCTTTTGGAATGGTCACTTGTATTTCATAGTAGTCTGGTGCTATCTTTTCAAGATCTTTTTTCAGCCGAATTAAGAATCCTGGAAAAAGACAGCTACCACCGATTACAACAATATTTTTCAAAAGTGCTGCATGTGAACATCCTGGGCAATCTTTTAAAGCATCCAATACAGTTTCTGGAATTCCCATTTGATTTATTCCCACATCGCATGGATTGAACAAAAGTTCCGGAATAGCAAAACGCTCATTACATATATTTATACTCTGTTGACCAGTGGCATTTGATGAGTTATTGTTGATGAAACCTCTTTTGAATGTTGTGAAATCAGGTAAAATGTATTCTACTCTATTCTTGAAATTAGCTTCTACTGATTTCGATGCTGCTGTCATTTCTTCAACGAAATTCTCCGAAACAAAACAAACATCTTCTTTTATTTGGTTAACCACATAAGTTTCATCCATCATATTTAAATATCTATATGAAACTAACTCTTTTAAATAATTAGTCAGTACTTTGCCACCAACGTCAATTCTTTTTATGGCATTTTTAACTCTCCTTCCCTTTATGTAGGGTACAATATGAGTAAAACTGTATCCAACATCAATAATCATACAATTTCCAGAGCAATTCGACTCAACAAAATAGTTGTATGCAGCCAAATCAGATGTTGGTGTTCTTGCAATGGCACCACAATCGAACTCCTCAAACAGTATCTCTGTCATCACTTCTTGAATGCTCAGAGGATTAAATAATGGTTCCGTTATAATTAAAGTGTTGTTGGTTAACTTGATGTTTGTACAATCCGAACTAAATATATAATCCCATATTGTTTTTTGAGCATCCCAATTAACAAGTAAGCCTTTTTGAAAACAAAGCATATAAAACAATCCAGATGTATCTATGCAACTTTCAATTTGTCGACCTATGAAGGCTCTGCGTCTCTCAGATTTAACTTTCATGATACAATTGGGAATGACTGTTGGTTTGTTATCTGATGCTAGGCCAACTTTGGCTGCATAACCTCCATTGTCTAAAACAACGACCGGCATTTTGTTTGGTTTGTCAATTCAATAACAAGCGATATCTGTTAAAATATGAGACGAAGGTTATTCCCAGGAAAAACAAATTAAATTTATCTTCACGAATCTCACTTCCAAAACTGACCGTAAAAAGAAATTGGAACAAGTTTTTTTTTATGTTTCACTTAACAAATAAATACCGGGAATTCAAAAGATTGAAAAGGAAAATAGTAGAAAAAAGTGATCACATCAAACTTTGGTCACAAATTTGTATTAATTGTATGATTAAAGATCTAAGGAGTTTCCGAAATTTCAGGTGACCAAACAACTTTCTATTAGAAGAGCTATTGCAATGGGGTTATCAGGTTAAATAGGAAAAACTGCATAACTTACTAATATTGTTAAATGTGGCGCTGACATAAAGAGAGTTTCTCCCGTTAAGTCGAGAAGGACAATTTAAAAAACATAATTTGAATTAAAAATAATTAAAAGGAATCAACACTTACATTACTATAAGCTATGTTTAAACTTTTACTTATACAGCAAAATTTACAATTTCTGTTTTGTGTTTAGACAATAATAACATATCTTCTTAAGTGTAATAATTTCTTAAACTGGCTATTTACTTTTTCAAAAAACACGGCTATCGTATATTAATTTTAAAATAAATTCTAGACAAAATAGTTTTTTAAAAAAGTCGAGCAAATGTATCAAAACTTTAATGAAAACTGATATTCAGGTGTTATTGTTAAATGGCTAATTGAAGCTAAATAAAGATTCATTAATTCATTCATTCATATTGTTGCCTGTGCCATGTGATAAGGAGTGAACAAATATGAGAAATTTCATGGGCAAAAACATGAGTTCTATCAAAAGCCCGGCTTCAAGTCGAATGAAAGAGAACATGAAAAAGAGATAAATACACTTGGTTGGAAGAATCCTAGGCTGTCAGTCCTTATCATACCATACATGGATAACAACCTTGTCAAAAGGCGTATCGACGGCAATTCATTAGCACAGAACACATAGGTACATAACTTAGTAAATGGTATATTTCGCGTCATTGAGAATATCACTGACCCACTGTCAGAAATGGGCCAAATTAGTGTCCGTAACTGGAGGTGTAACTGTAACCGCGATTTAAAGAATGTTAAGTAAGAGGCTCACATTACTTTGTGAACGCAAAAACCATACTACCTACATACATAAGTATATTAAATGTGCTACCACCAAGTTTTATAGGCTAGAATTAAGCAATTTCACGATAACCAAGATACCAAGCCATTCATTCAATCGAAATCTTCAACATTCATACTATGCAGCGAAAAACTTTGCAGCTTTTACTGCGAGTATGTTATTAAACAAAAACCTCTTTCTTCATTGTACTAAGTTTTTTTTGTTGAGATTTGTACTCTTTTAGTAGCGTACTAGCTTCTGACGCAAATTTGTTTGTTTTTCTGCGAAATAAACCCATTGAGATTTTCACCAATTAAGTAATAATAAAGTCAAAAACTCAGCGAAAGCAATGCAGTAATGAAAGAAACAACAAAAATAAACTCGAATAAAACTGAAATTTCATTTTCCGCACACAATTAATGGTGCGGGCAATTTATTCTGTGCGAAAAAAAGAAATGAGAAATCTCCACATAATTTGCTACAATTATAAATGACACTCATCGAGAAGCATAGTGCAGAATGAATTTTTTTAATTTTCACATCAGTAGCATACTAGGCTTGATAAAAGAAAAAGCATACACAGTCGTGAATTTGAGGCAAGTAGGTATTGTTTCATGTACAAACTACCTATTTGCAAGCATAGGTATTTGAAATCAGCCTCGATTAATTTGACTTAAGTGTGGTTCACCATTTCATTTGAAGAGATCACATTTCAAATGATTTCAATGGCGACTGACGAAGCTCTCATTGCAAAACAGTCGAGTCTTATGTCGTGCTGACGATTGCGTATACTTGCGCTTAAAAGCTAAATTCATTGAAGCATGTTTAAGAAGAAATCCTCTAAATTGTGGAAGTTCATTCTTAGTTAAACAAAAAACACGTGACCGAACCACATATCCAAATATATCTCAAAAAAAAAAAAAATTCAATGAATTATTTATTTATAATAGAAAACAGCAAATAAGAGATGATTTATTCATGTACATATTTGCACTTAGATGAATTAAAGTGAGAATGAACAAAATTATAAGCAGATTCATAACATACCGGCATTTACAAAGCCTTCGATTCGATTCAGTTTCTGTGACCTTTTCGTGGTTTGATTGTTATTTTCTTATTTGTGTATCTACGTAATAAAATTATTTTTTATGTAGACAAGTTTTTTTTTAAATATGTATGTAGGTATTATTTTTTCTCAAAATTTTGTAATTTTTTCAAGACTTGCAAGTTTCATGTGCCTTTTGTTGTTCGAAAGATGTTAATATATATACATTTATTAAAGCGCTTATCAACAAAATAAAAATACAACACATTTTATGAATTATTGCAATGCCTTTCAGAAGAATGTAGTTTTTTCAATTTTCACAAATTTATCAAAAAATTTTTTTTTGTGGAACGTACGTTTGAGCCGTTTTTCACATATTTCTTCCATTTATGGTCGGTTCATGGAATAGCGATTGTAGTAAGATGTGCAAATTAAATCTAATAAATTCTTTTGTACGATAATTTATAGAATAGCTTACCTTATTTATTGAGATGTTTCAATTTCTTGCTCGCCACAAATCCTGATTTTATTTTAGTATTAAACGATGAGAATAAAATAGAAAATTAATCTTCTGCAGAGCCACAATCTACAACACAAAACAGATACACGCACTTCTTCTAAGGAAAAGAAAAGTATCCGATTCGAGTCTTAATTTTTAACCCTGATGTAATCACTTTATTGAGCCAAGTGCAAAGTACTAAGAGTCTATTTATAAGAAATTTGGATATAATTAGTTTTTCAAGCCAATTATATATTTTTTTAATAATAAATTTGTTTTTTTTTTTTATTTTATGAGCGAACAAATTTTTACAAGCAATTCCGCAGACCGCAATGGTGCAATCCACACCATACTGACAGTTGAATGAAATTTGACATACGATGGTGGGAAAAGTGTGGTTTGTGGAATCTATTTATGACAGTAAAACGAAAACATTCAGAGAAGATGTAGTGATGTGCGTACAAAAGTAATTCAGTTGTTCTTTTTAAATAATTTCACTGCTTGTTTTTATTAATATCGACTATTCCACACGAATGAGTTTATTTGACTCATCATGCCAATCCATAATTATATCCTTTTATAGTTCTAGGTTGCCTGCTGAATTACATGTCGTTTGTTTCATATTGCATCATCTTTTTATGGTTTTAATTCGTCATAGGTAAATAGTAGTGATAAAATGTGGAAAACAAAAGATGAAGATGACGGATAGAATTTACCTCCCTTCAAGCAAACGAGTCCGCTTTGGATCCACGCACGTAGTAAACAACATATGGATGACTACGTATACGGATCCAAACATGGATCCGCAAAACTTCGTTTGTCGGCTCAAATTAGTATGGAAATTAGAATCACCAAGGACTCATTTTGTGCATGTATTGTGTGAGAGAGAGAGAGATTTTACCATACTCAGCGAGAACCGAAACAAAATGGAATCCAGAACGGATCCAAAAAAATTAACGAACGAAACAGGCGTTTTGTGGTTGAAGAATATTATGCAATTTATTTTCTTCTATCGTTTGTATATAAATAGGGGTATTCCCGATCCGATGCAACATGGTCTTGTATCATTGCAAAAATGCAAAAGTGTAAAATTGATATACCCTAACCCCATTGTAAAAAAAAAATTTGCACTTTTGCAATGATGCAAGACCAGTTTGCATCGGATCGGGAATACCCCTAATGAAACATCACGATGTATTTTGTAATTAATAATTAAATAATTAACTTTTGATTTTAAATTGATTTTCTTTCTCGAGGGAATTTTTATTAAACTGTTGCGCTGCGCACGAACGTGAACACATTGAAAAAAGTTAATTGTTTTTGTTGTCTTCTCCTTTGTTTTTTAGTCCATAAAAAAATACTCACCATTAGGGTATTGCATACATTCTCTCTTTCTCAGTAAAAAAAAAGTACTCTCGATTTTCGTTCTTTTTTTGCATGCATATATAAAAAATGTGCTAAAGTGTATGACACTCCGTTTTGAAATGATCCAAGAAAGACCGAAAAAGTTGGGTCATTGAATTTGCTTGAAGGGCTTTTGAATCTTAAATAAATTTAAAGGAAAATAAAAAAGTTGAAAGCATTTTAGTTAATATAGTTAATTAGGAAATACGTTACTGGCTCGTTTGTCCGAGA
The DNA here is from genome assembly GCA_929447395.1 of Epistrophe grossulariae. Taxonomy (NCBI): domain Eukaryota; kingdom Metazoa; phylum Arthropoda; class Insecta; order Diptera; family Syrphidae; genus Epistrophe; species Epistrophe grossulariae. The sequence goes on from OV839568.1 coordinate 105,565,229, forward strand.
TATAAAGCTAACCACTCTCCAACATTGCCAAATATTTTTTTTTTATCATTCAGTTATTCAATTTAGCCAATTTTTGCAAATGGGAAATGAATTGTTTTTTATTTCAAAGTTGAAACAAATAATTATTATAAGATTTCGCATTCAATTAAGTTTTCAAAGCTCTTTATTAAAAAGAAATGTTGCTTTCAGCTTTAAGCATGAACAATGTACACTCAAAATAAAAAATATTACTATAACTAACTTTTACTTTAGTGTCGATAATATTTTTAGTTGTATTTAAGTACACGTTCGTTTCATCGCCAATATTTCAAAATGTTTCATGATTAACTTTTCAACCATGGATTTCTTATCGATATAAACTATTTCGTTTTGATTTTTATTGGTAATTTAACTTTTCACTGTTAATATTTTACATTTCATTTTTGAATAACTATTAAAATTTTCAAATCCCCGCTGTAAAATTTCGATTCACTTTTTCAAAAAAAAAGTAGCACACCGTTTTGGAATTCAATCTAATCAACTCCGTCAAACACCTCGGACGTTCACTTCGGTAACCCCAGACTGACTAATAATTTTGATAACATTGTATATCAAAAACACAATCCACATCGCAACTCACAAGTACAAAGTTAATTAATATTCCACTCAGATTTGTGAAACCCCCATTGGCTTACATTTAACTACTGCAAAGCAAAATTAAAAACTTAAAGCAGCCCCCCCCCCCCCCCCCCCCAAATACAGCTAATAATAAAAGTAGAAAAAGTAGTTCAAGGTCTCCAAAAAAAAAATTAAACAAGTCAATTTTTTATTTCCAATGTAACATTAAGATAATGTGTTATCAAGGGATTTTATTTTAATTCAAAGTTGTATTCGTCTTTGCACTCTCATGTCTGATGGCGTTTATCAAATCATAGTTTACTAAAAACACAAACCGAAGTCCAGCAATCTGAAAAAAAAAAAAAACAAATCAATAACAAACCAGGAAATAGACCTAAACTTACAGTCGAACCTACCTCTACTACGCAATTATTAGCTAGACGCGTTTTATTACCACACAGCAAAGGTGAGCCATCAATAAAAATCGGCCGTTTGCCCTCGTTGGAAATAAAAAAGTCTCCGTTACTGCGTAGCTTAATGGTGCCTTGTTTGCGGGATACCTTGCAGGCTGGCCCTTCAAGTGACAAGTCAACATCGACCACAACCTCTTTTGCGTCACGTCCGAAAGTGATCTCTTTGGATCGCATGAGATAGCGCACCAAACGACCTCGAAGTATAGCCAATGTTTGACCATCAAATTCAGGTGTAACACCAGCTCCGGTCAGGGAGTCTACCAAGACATTCCAACGACCCAACTCGTTCTCGAGCTGACGTATTTCTCTTTTGTTGCGTCGATCTGCTAGGGCAAGTTCTACCTCAACCGCATCATCTTTGTTGTCGATGAGCTCAGAGTCTAAGATTAGTTCCTCTGCATCGGAGAAACTCAGTGGCTGGTCGTCGTTGAACAGAGGCTTTACTACTTGATCGGGAAGTAGTTGGTATTGTTTCATCAGCTGCCAATGGTTTTGAAGTGCCTTGGCAGTTCTGGCAGAGAAAAAAATCGATGCATTTTTGTCCAGAAGTTCTTGGAAAGTTTCCAGCTTTGGACTATCCGTCTAAAAAAATATCAATGATCTACCAACTTAACTGATATACAAATATTTCTTACGCTTTTAATGGTTCCCAGGGTTTCTTCTTCTTGAACTGTGTACAATGCTCGGCTTTGAACGCTTTCAACCGACTCCGGATGAAGATTTCTCATCGCAGCAACAGCTATTCTCGATATGGGCTCTTCATACAAAAGTGTATACCATCTGGCTTGCATCTCTTGCAAAGTAAACTTGCATGAAAACTTCGTTCCCCGGTGAACAGTTCGCAAGTCGTTTGTTTGTTGGATTCCTATTATCAAAGCTAGATCATCGATAGGTTTCCATCGACCCAAATCTTTGGTTGCGATCTGATTAGGTGGGCGGCCAGGTTTCTTCGATTTTTTGCCTGCCTTCAGAGCTTTTCGCTTGTCAGCGATATGTTGACCAGGCAAGGGCATTATTGTTGGAGTCGTTAGAATCGGTGCGTTGACTGAAACTATATTGGGAGGTGTGTCACCGCTGGGAGTGTGAACGACCGTCGCCGCAGTCGCAGTGTCAAGGTTTGCAACTGTTGTCACGTACGATTGGGATTGAGTTCGTGGACGTCCAAATCGGCTCTGTTGCGATTGGGGAAATCCAATACTGTATTCAACTATTTCGTCGTCGAATCGTTTGCGTTTAATTGATCGAGACGAACTGAAAAAATACAAAAAACAAAGAATATTTTTATTTTTTGTAGCAGGCGATGAGAAATAAAACAAAACCTCCTGCGTTTTTGATCGTTTTGAATTTCAATAGGAAGATTTTGTATAGAAGACGAAAACACTTTAGAAATTTCAGATTTAGTAGGCTCGCTCGATGTTTCCATAGTTTGATTTGAAATTTGATAAATATTTACGAGTTTTTTGTTTGTCTTTAATGAAATTTGAAATATTTCGCTTTTCCTACGAAATATACATCTTTCAAAAGTCAAATATATCACTCAAAAGTCAAAATTAAAAAATGGTTGTTCGTCGTAGCAGAGATGTTAAATGGCCGCGTTCAGGTTGCACTAGGATAGCCTATCTAAAGCTAAGTACAGACGATTGTCATATATGTCAGTGAAAAAACTGTCCCAAATGTCTTCCAATCGTCTGAACACACAATTTTGTCTGACGCGGTGGCAGTTGCGATCACTATAGAAATGTGAATGCCGCACATATAATTTAAAGGACACATCAATTGCTTAGATATGTGTGCCTCTCCTTTGATTCGCATGTGCGGCATCCACATTTTTATCGTGATCGCCACCGCCATTGCATCGGTACTAGATAGATAGATAGATACAATTCTTTATTTCAATAGATTCTTAAGGCTTAACTACATAAGCCAAAAAGTACTGAAGTACAAAAGTAAAAATATTTTTTTTACCGCTAGCGCCGTTGTTTTGTGAAAAAGAATACACAAATTTGTTTTTAAACCAAAATTTAAGCTTTCTGCATCATTTTTATAAGTTTTCCAGTCAGAAACACTATCCTAAAATGAGTTTGAAAATTTTCACTTTTGCACTTTTTCACTTTTTTGGCTTATGTAGTTAAGCCTTTAAAATAATAAACATTTAGATTAAGGACATCGGTACTATGTTTTCATTGAGCCAAATAAGGTAATTTCTTTAAAACCCAAATTTCGAAATGAGGTAATTTCAACCAAATTTGCAAGAAATTTGGTTTGAAATTACATAAAAACTTAATGAACCCACCCAAGTGGAATGCATCCGAAAAACTTTATCAATTGAGAACATTCTTTTAAAGTATGTCCAGCTAGCCATTGTCTAAATAGTTGAACATCTCATTATTTATAACCGCATTCAAAATATGTTCTCTATATTCACCGAGATCCATGTAATCTGTCAATTTCGTGAGCTTTTGGATACAATGAACATGTCATTCATTTCAAGACAAGCTTTGAATTCTTTGTTCATTGAACATATCATCTTTAGAATAGTTCAGACAACCAAATGCATTGTCAAACCACCATATCATTCACTCGATTAATCCAGATTAAAACATAAATCCGGATGTAAATTAATTTAAATTCAATTATCCACAACATATTCCTTTGCTTGAAGTCGTAAAACGTGATGCAAATTAATTTGATTCAAACATGTAACAACCCTGACATCTTCTGACTTCCTTAAACTATCCATAAAATAAAATATTTCTGGTATCTCGATGACAATTGTACTGAAAAAAAAATATCGAAGAAAAATAAAAAAGGGAAAGGATTTCTGGTTTTGAATTTTGTGTCTTTCTAAAATTTTTGCATCACCATTGCATTCAATTCACCAAGAAAGAAGAGCTTTCACCTAAAAACAAATACATTTTTGAAATATTAATTAAACTGATGCACTTAAGGATTTGTTCACATAGTAATAAAACAATAAAGGAACCAAAAGGAATACTCAAATGAGGTGAGTCGTCCACATTCCCTTTGTCCATAACAATCTAAAAGAAAAAAAAAACAAAATCGATCAAAAATGTTCGCGTCATGTAGCCAAAATTTTGAAGATAGTCCAATTTCGGACAATAAAATGGATATATCAGATGCCACAACATCTCAGGAAGAGTCAACGGGAGTTTCGCCAATAAACGACAACATCACATCCGATAATTTGATCAGCCAAAATCTCAATGAAATGACTATTGTCGGACTGGTGGGAGAGGAGTTTAAATTTGCTAATTCCTTGCTTACGACAAAAGAGGGAGAAAATGGGTATCTAGATAATGATACAGTTGTGCCGAATGTTTTGCGTCTTGGACAAAAACCATACACTCATCAGGAGAAAAACACAAATGGGTTACGTAGTGAACTAGTCCTGGCTAATAGCCACCCCCTGATGTCACCCACTGCTACTGATTCCGACTCAGAAAATAGCCACTATCAGAATCGAAAAAAAGTTTTTAATTTTCCAGATGTTGTCCCAGAGAGCGAACAGATTATGGCAACGCCTCCGACGGCTAAACGAATAACATCAAACACTTTATCTATTGTTGAGGCCAAGAACTCGCTCAACACAAACCATTCCTTTAGCAAGCTTAGTCCCAAGAACCGATTGAGAGTCTCCCCTATACGTGCACCTAGCCCGGATGTGGTAAGTAGCGAATCGGAGGCTGAAGTGTCGCAGTTTCAAGCTGCTGTGGAGTCCAACTACCAATCGGTTGCATTGATAGCAAAGGCTCCGAACCGTTCGCTGCCGAAACCACTAAACTTTCGCAAGCCAGTCAACAACGGCATTTCTACACCTGAGCACAGACTCTCGGATGATATGTCGTCACTGGACTCAATTTCCAATCACAGCTTCGATGATGACGACGACCTGGAACACAATTTGGCTTCTCTCAGTCCTTCGAGTTCGTTGATAGACGGCCTGAATGATGACCGTGATGATGACTTCCCAGAATTAGACACACCAACAAATCTCCATCCCACAGATCAGATTCCCTTCTATTCAGCAGCAGACGAACGTCGTGATTCCAGGAATTGGCAGAAAATAACATTACCCGATGGACGTACCCGCGAGATAGATATGAAGGTTATAGAGCCTTACAAACGGGTGCTCTCGCACGGAGGATATCTCAAGGCCGGTGGTCACAATGCGATAGTAATGTTTTGTGCTTGCCACTTACCAGACAGATCTCGTGCTGATTATCACTACGTGATGGACAATTTGTTCTTATATGTTGTAAAGACTCTTGAACAATTGGTAACGGAAGATTACGTCTTGATATATTTGCATGGTGGTTCAAGTCGCCGCAATGTTCCACCCTTTCCGTGGCTGAAGAAGTATGTTAAATAAATTTCAGATTTATTTCAAATTTTTGAAAATTGTTATTTTTTTTTTTTTTATTCAGATGCTATCAACTTTTAGATCGAAGATTGAGGAAAAGTTTAAAGAATTTATATTTGGTACATCCCACATTTTGGTTAAAATCAATTGTCTGGATGTCGCGACCTTTTGTTAGGTAAGTTAACTGTTTTAACACTTTTGGGATATTTTAGTAATCACTAGCTGACCCTCCCCGGCTTCGCAAGGGTTTAAAAAAAGAAGACTATTCGCTTACATATATATTTTTCGATTTTTTTTGTGGTTGAAAGGAATTTGTAAAAGAATGATTTTTTTGTGATTGTGTGTGACAGTTACAATTTTGAATCAAATGGTCAATTCGGAAATTATAAGGAGGTTTTGGATAAAAGAGCTCAAATATAATGGTGTTTAAACATAAATTGTGATGAGGTTACAATTTCAAAATGTTTGCATTTTCTTTATAATCTTATCTCAATGATTTTACGCCTATCGGTCGGCTGTTGAAATATTTTTTTCCATAAGACCCGGGATCTTTAAAACAATTGTCAACAGAAGTTGGGCTTTTTCCATTTTTTTTACGGCATTGCGTTTTGGATAGCCTTACGAGTGGTAAACATTTATTTTAGATTTCTTAATTTGTACTTCTTATTCACCCTTATTGCGTTAGGCGTGTTAATAAAACGCCTCACACATAGTTTATTTTACAATTAAATATTTTTGGTACTTTTTTGAGGTCTAATTAGAAAATTTTTATTGAGTAGTAGGTGGAACATGGTTACTAGTATAAAGAGAAGTTTTGACTGATTCTAAAAGCTAAAGCAATTTTCTCAACTAGTTTTGTTCAAAATCACAAAAGTGTGTATTACTTGCTGTAACATTAGAATAGCCTCACAGTATTTATTTAGTAGATATAAAAACCAATTGATTACTTTTTTTAAGGATAACAATTTGTATTAATTTTTGTGGTTAACACAATATTTTAGAACTTTTTAGAGCCATCCTTGTTTTGAATTACCTCAAAAAAGCGATCGTTTAAGGAATCATACAAAATCAATGTTCGATTTCTTAAACAATCGCAAACGATTCCTTAAAAATCTGACGAAATGTTGCACCTGGCAAGTTTGATAGCTACGATGAACTTTACTTTTCTTGTGTACACCCTCCTATTTCCATAAACCTTGCGTGTTTGACAACTCCACACATTTTTAATGACAGTAAAGGCTCACTTCTCACCCAGCTCCGTGTCTTGATTTGCTCAGAGAGTGGTTGCAATTGGAAGCTTATCATGTTATTTTCGTCATTGCTAGATAAGATAGAATTGAAAAAGTTTGTGCTTTGTAGTTTTTTGCCTACATTAACGGATTTTTAAAAAAATTGCACACCAATTTGAGACTTTGATCAATTTTCTGACCAAAAAAACGTTTCGTCAGTCCTTGATTCCGTTAGGCCTCTGTTTTGGCAATCTCTGTAGCCATTAATGAATTTTGTCTGACCATTTAAACTTCCAAATTGAAAAAATCACAAAATATAACTGTTTTATCACTTCATGACAACTTTTTGAGACCTGTTAAATTATACCTTACAATGTGGAATAAAATCAATTGAGGATGGATATTCAAATGCTACAAAAAAAATGATCATTTTAGTGACTGCAAAACAGAAGCAAAGAAAATTTTGTTATTTAACTTTAAGAAATTTGTTGAAAAATTGTGTTAATCTCAGAGACCGTTCTCTAAACTTATCTTTAAATATAAATTTTCTTATGTACACATCAAAGAAGTATCAATAACAGTTGAAAGTAAGAAAGTTAAAGTGTGAGGCTATTCAAATGTTACGGACTGGACTACTTCTTAAAGTTTTTTTGAGTATTCCTTTAATAGTTTAATCCATATTTATTTATTTTTAATTTTCTTTTAATACTTCAATACATACCTTTTTTTATTTTCTTTAATCTAACTATTTTTATATGTGCACAGTGCCCATACCACTTATTATTGTCTTTTTCGTATTCTTTTAATTTTTACTGACCATTTTTTTTTATTTTCTTTAATTTTCTTCAATTAACATATTATATACATATATTTCCTAGAAATTAACTTTTTTTATAAATTTGTCTTATTTTTTCTACTAAAGTATTGAAAAATGAATTTTAATCACAATGTCCGTTGCAGTGGGCTGATTTTCCTCAAACAACTTTCTAAACCATCCCGGTGCTATTAGGAACAAACATTTAAAATTTCAGCTTAATTGGTTCAGTAGTTTTCGAGTCTATTTGCCTCATACAAATTTTTTTCATTTTTATATAGGTAATAGATATAGATTATATAAATTGATTGGTTAAGAATACAACAGAGAACAATTTGTTATATTTTCATCAAAAATTTTTGTTAATCTCAGTTGAAATAAGTTTAATAACATTTATTCACCATTTTTTTTTTCTTAAATCGATTTATTTCAATTTCATTTTGTCGCACTGAAAAACTGGGAAAAATCTTGAGCTTCAAATTTTAAATAATCAATTACCCTTTTGAATATTATGTTCTTTAATATGCTAGCTATATCATCAGGTCCACTTGTTTTTAAATCTCAAAAAGAGTGGAAGAAAGATATGGCTCACAGCTAATAATAAATGATGATCCCAGTGAATTTTTGTCTGAAAATTAAAATCTGCAGGATTGTGTCTTTCATGAGTAAAAACCTTCCACAACAATTTTATACATTCCGTCAGTTCTTGTTCTTTGTCCTGTACGTACTTAAAAAAAATAATTAGAAATTTCAATTCTGACGGTCAACGACAACGGTCAACCCCGTAAAAGAAGATAGTTTTCACATATTTGTTTTATTTTGATCTAGTTTTTCTTTATTTATATACAACTATTTATTACAAAATTAATTAGAGGGAATATTCCCGTTGAGACGGTTGTAAGGGCGACCCCATGTTTACAAGGTTCGTAGACTTTCAAAAAAACCTCAGAAAAGTCGGTAGCCGCTGGATTCGATGTACGAAAAATCATAAAAATCATTCAATATAGATCCTCTTGTATGCTACCGAAGTCTATTGAAACCTTCCTTTCGACCGCCTCAATGTAAATGTCCCCCTATATTGTTTAAAAGTCAGTTCAATAACTACGACTCTTTTCTCTTTTCAGCTCAAAGTTTTGGCGCAAACTAGTGTATGTGCAAACTTTAAATGAGTTAAGCTCTTTGGTGGCTGTTGAAAAAGCAGCCATCCCAGATAAGGTAAAACAATACGATGCAAAACGTGCATAAGAGTCTCAAATATTCCGGTTCGATAAGAACACGAATTGACGTAAAAGAACATAAGGACCAGGAGAACCTACACTTTATTCAGCAACGAGCGGCCATGACTACCCAATATCAATAGTTGCATAAAAACACGTTCATAAACTTAGCCTTTATTTCTAAGTTTTATTTTATTTTGTATTATTGAAAACAAAAAGTTTCCTAATGAAATTCTTAAGATCTCATTTTTGCACTGACGGTAGCTTTTAAAATAGACATTATCGTTTTATTTTTAACAATTTCAAAACATTTTGTATAACCTAAAGAATTCTCATATTTTTGTACTCCTGTTTTTCTAAATAGTTTGTGATATTTAAATTGAAGTATTTTGTTATTTTATTTTATTAAATACTTAGTATCAGTTTAACCACTTTGACTTGTGTATTGAAACATTCCTTGTAAAAGTATTTAGAGCTTTTTAGACATTCGTTGCTTCAACTGCTTCGAGTGAATGATGAATTTGGGTTAGAATTTATTTATGTGTGCAATTACATTAAATATTATAGAGTATACGTATTCACACATTTAGATTTCAAGATTACATCGAATATTATGTAGATTTTATATCAACACAATAAAAAAAGATACATAAATGTATGATACGCAAAGTATTTGAACAAAAATCATAATTGTAGTTAAATTTATTTTATTTAAATATTAATCATGTATTAGATGGAAAAGCCAGTAAAAAGTGTTCGGCTCGAAATAATAACTTAATAATGTTAAATTAAGTTCTCATTTTATTCTTAACAATTAAATTAAAATCAATTCGTTTTATCATTTCATTGCAATTTCAACTTAAATATGTATGTATGTTTGTATACCTCTCAAAGTATTCTGCTTTTATTTATAAAAAAAAATAAAAATACACTAGCTAATCGTTTAGGTGAACGAAAAACAAAGTGAATTATTTTACTGTTAAAGAAAGACAACAGCTTATTTTCATTTGCTAGTGCTTATCGAATATATTTAAATTTAAAATGAAGCGCTAAATAAAATTATACAAATAAATATATACAATATAAAATACATATTAACAATATTATATTTATGTATATTTAAAGAAAAGTAAAATGACCACCAATTTCGTTTGATCTGTGTGTAGCAATAAAGAAGATGTGTACAATGTATTAGCTAAAGTTATTGTAAAAAATATTATTAAAAAAAAATCTCCTGAAATAATGGTAACTAAATAGTTTTTGTATTATTTGAATAAAATCATTCCATTAGATATTGATGGTGACTGAAGTAATAGTCATGTTAAAAGTACTGTAGAACTTGATTGGCGGAGCAAGAATGTCACTCAGGATCCTATTATTGGAAGAGTTTTCGATTGGTCGTCAGGAAACATCACGAATGCTTCCAAAAGCGTTTTTAATACAAGATGGCAGTTCTTCTTCTGAAATTAGAGGAAACTAATTCTGAGTTTGAAGAAGGGATCAAAATCAGAAGCACGGTTATTCACGATCAATTATAAACCCCACTATTAGGACTGTGCCCAATCATGATGTCCGATGTATAGGAAAGGAATTCAAGTATTAACTTGATTTGGCTCGCTCCAGTTTATGGAAATCACATGAGTTTTACATTCGCAATAAATTAAGAGCCCCGATCAAAAATTTTTCAAATTCTAAAGATTTAAAATAGAACTCGGTTGGCTCAAATTTTCAAAAATAGTGCACTTTATTTAATGAGATATCTAACCTGAGCACTTCAAAAATGAAGACAGTTAGGCCTTCTGTACTTAAAGCGTAACCAACAACACTAATTCTTTTAAATTCTTTAAATTAAATGTGCGAATATTCTTATTAAAACCCCATTCAAGCAAACCGAACAAGATATAATAATCTATCTCTCTTTTTATGCATTTGAATTCATGTAACGACAAATAGGTGAAACTGAAAAAAGACCAATTGTGTTCGCATTTCTGAGAATGTGGAGACCGAAGATCTTTCAGATTTCACAAACCTGTGTAAGAATTCGGATGATCAATTAACAAAAAAAAACGATTTGGTTTATTTTATTAAAGTTCATTTTATTTATCTAGAATAAAAGTTAAAAAAAATTATATATTGTACTTCAAAGCTTCAATCACATAGCTTTCGAATTGTCAAGTATTTCATTGAACAATTCGCCTTTAAGCTTTTTTTTAGTTCATTTAATTTTTTATTTTTTTTTTTTAAATTTTATTGAACTAACTTTTTTTTAAATAATATTATGAAAATGGTATAAAAGCAGGCAACTCTCCCAGCTGTGGCCGCGTTCTTTTGGGAACACTGCTGGCGGTTATTACCTCTTCATCTATCTCGCTATCATCACCGGCGCTTCCATCATCTCCAGCACTGACATTTATTTCTGAAACTTTAGCTATCTCACCTAATACAATTGAATCCTTTAACGCAGCAAAGTATCGGGAGCCCAAAGTTGTTTCTTCGGAGACCTCTATCGGTGTACTGGTTGCAGCATTTGCCACTTCTTCTATGGAAGAACTATTGCATTTTCCAGTAGTAGTAAAAGTTTTGTTCGGCTGCATTTCTTTTTTGTTGTGCAACGACATTTGATGCTTCCTACAAAACGGACACTTTACCTTCTCGCATTTACCTTTGGTCTGCATGTCTGGACAGACAAATTCATGTCGTTTATTACACTTATCAGGCGAAAGAGAAAAGTATAACCAATTAAAGTAAACACGAAATGATTAAAAAAAAAAACCGAAACTAATTACCTTTTGCGCAAGTTTACAGAAACCTTTTAGGAAGTCAATGCAAACTTCTGCCTTGGCACTGAGCTTTTTGTGCAGATAGGGACAATCTTCACGGACACAGCATCCTTGCAGAAAAAATTTACAAACAGGCATTTTTGACAGTGATACGTTGTGCGATAGCAAACAGGACGTGTTGAGACATTCTCCACGAAGGAACCTATGTAAAGGAGAACGGAGTAGTGCATATTGGCTCAAGAATAACGACTCACCTGGGACATATGGCAACATGCAATTTATCATGAACTTTCATGCATTTTCCCCGATCGAAGGACGCACACTTTCCCACTCGTTGGAAAATGGGGCAGGGGATGTTGGTCTTGACGAACCTCCGCGACAGCAAGTGGATACTCTTTTGCTTGGCGTTACTCACATGGTTTCGGGTCAAATGTGTGTCAGTGCGCACTAGCACGTTTTTGGAGTTGGCAACATAGGTCAAGCCACCGATATCAATACGTCTAAGTGACTTCATCTGGGTAGTGGATGGCTTCGTAGTGGCCACTCTGGTCAGATTGAAACCACTCTTGTCCAATAGGTATTTGGTTCCTCGAACGAAAATAGCTCGTTCGCCTGTGGCTTTCTTTGGAATCGTCGCACTGACAGGCCGAACAACTTTGGAGACATCTTTTCGTTCGAGTTTGTTTCTGGTGGATTTATACAGAACTCCGTTGATATTGAGTAGTTGCAGGTTCTTAGAAACAATTGGAATAGTCTTGAATCTTAAAGCATCCGAGTTTCTGAAAAACTTCGAATGTAAGGAAGAAAACTTCTAAACATAATAATGCATCGCTTACCGTTTGATAAATCTCGAAATAACTTTTCTCGAAAGCGAGTCCGACGACCTCCTGAGAGCGTAGCGTCCAGTAAAAGAAGTTTTTCTCTTTCGGATGGGTATGCTGGTAGTGAGAATCCTTCGGTCAATTTTGTATTTTGCCTGGGGAACGTTGCTTGGGACTATAACTGGTTTTGGTTTTACACTGACCGTCGTCGTTGGTCGAATAAGTTTTCTTAAACCAATTTTGACCAAACCAAGACTAGGTGATGGACATGGTTTCTTTGCTATTGTGGTTGTTCCGCTGGCTGTTGTTGGCTTCATTGGTACCCTTACAATTTTCGTTCTGGACTTTGATATGATTTTATTGGGCAGTAGAGCTGCAATTGAGGGAACTGTTGCTTTATGTTCCAACAGCTGGTGCTTGGGTGGTATAATGGTAGGAGTTGGCTGAATTTTCGGTAGATTTGTTTGTATAGGTTCTTGGGCAAGAAAATTTGGATTAACATGTATGGAAGGATTCAATTGGGCTTGTAGAAATTTCGGATTTATATGCGTAGGAGGAAGTTTGTTGAAATTTGGGTTAATAAAAATTGTCCTTGACGATGACGTAGCATTGTCAATGGGAAACATTTTTCTTTTAGTAATTAAATTGCTGGACTTTGTTTTCAAAAGAAAAATGATTGTAATAATATTCAATACGTTTGGATAAAAATATATAAATTAAGAAAAATTAATTTCTAGGAACAAAAATAAGTTTTTATATACAAAGTAGACACCCACAAAGAAAAAAAAAATCCTAATTGCAATAATTTTAGGAAAAAAATTACTGCAGTTTTTGACAATTAAATAAAAAATATGGCAGATTAGCTAATGTACAAACCGGATATTAAATACTTTTTTTTGTAGAATGTGGATGTCGTTGTGGGACATTTTCTAAATGGTTTCTGTTTTACCAGATAAGATCATAACAACAGCCGCGTTTTATTATCGCCAATAACCCATATGGTTCACCCCGATATAATAAAACGAAACGGATCCAAATGAAAACAGCGTTGTATGCTCATCACTTTTTGTCTTATGTTTGTTTATTTTTCATGTAGATATTAGCTGCGTTTTATTTTCCCCCAGATCCAATCCAGATCAGATCATGAAAATAAAACAATCCAGGATCTCAGTGACAACTTGTTATATACCCAACTCTTTTTTTCCTTTGTTTTTTTTTATTCGTATACACCCTTTGTCTTTTTTCTTTACACTACTGACGACATTTACAAATTAAGGGTGTGTGTTCAAAATGGATTTGGAAATCCAAATTCAAAACAAAGTTGGATCTTGTGTTGTTTTTGTAATACATTTATTTTTGTAAGGGCCAGTTGTACAATAGTGGTTCAGCCTCGGTTCAAGATTTTAACTCACCGATTTCGGCGGATTAACTAAGGTTCAACGCTGGTTCAAGTATATAATTGGTTATTATCACACACTTGAACAGTAAACCACTGTTGAAACTCAATTAATCCGCCGGAATCGATGGATGAAAATTGCTGAACCACGGTTTAAATATTTGTACAACTGGCCCTAAGCAAATCCAATCTGGTTCGGATCTTGGGGAAAATAAAACACAGCTATTGTCTTTTTTCCTCTCACTGCAGTTTGTACTCTCTAACGACTAAAGAGCCGTCTACCCGCCAGAGTAAGAACCTATTTCTGGTTCCATAAAGCAAACCCCAATAGAAACCTAGATCCAAATTTGTTTTTGTATTATGTGTTAAAGGATAACCCCGACCCAACCCGTAGATAATAAAACGCGGCTAACATAACAGACATAATAGCCGTGTTTTATTATCTACGGTTCTAGATCAGGATCATCCCATGAAAATAAAACGATACGGATCCATAATGACAACAGTGTTGTATGCTCATCTCTTTTTTTCTTATGTTTGTTTATTTTTCATGTAGATACTGTCTTCTTTCTTTACACTACAGTTTGTACTCCCTACCGACTAAAGAGCCGTCTACTCGTCATAGTTAAAACTTATTTTCGGATCTTTAAAATAGATCCGGATACAGAGCAGGACCCATGTTCTGTAACTCAGCGATAAAGCTACGCGCAAACCGACGCGATGGCGGTGGCGATCGCGATAACAATGTGGATGCCGCACTCGTAAATCAATGGAGGGGTACACATCGACGCGATATGTGGATTGCGTTCACATTCCACTGCTGAGTTCAGTTACGCGATTTTTCTGGAACGCAGCAAGCACCATTTGATCGCTATATCGCCTGAAGAAAAATGACAGTTTAAAAAAGAAAACTTGAAAATGACTTCAAATACTGAAAAATTAATTGAAAAAATTCGGGAGAATTCCATTTTATATGATTTATATGACGTGATTTTAACGTTTGTATTTGTTTGTTGATGTGAGCAGGTTTTTGAACGCATCTTTATCGCGCGATAAAAGTTATCGCGATCGCCACCGCCATCGCGTCGGTTTGTGCATAGCTTAACTTTTCGAGGCGATAAACGGCGAAAAATGGAACAAAACCCATAGGATTCCTATGAGTTTTGTTCCATTTTTGTTCCATTTTTCGCCGTTTATCGCCTCGAAAAGTTATCGCCGAGTTACAGAACATGGGTCCAGGATCCAAAATTTTTGTTGTATTACGTGTTAAAAGATGATCCCGATCTAGATCCGTAGATAATAAAACACGGCTAATATGACAACATTCAAACAGAGATGGTTTTGGTAAGTAACTATTTGTAATGAACACATCCCTGTGAGGGTTTTTTCAAAATAGTGTGAGTTATTGATTACCATGTACATTCGATGATTTACCAGTTGCGATAATCCTTGATTAAAGATAATCAGCTGTGAACAAAATCAGTCGAGAAACGATGAAAGTTGAAACGAATCGTATGAGTTTTGTTCCATTTTTCAACGTTTCTCGACCAACTTTAACGATGGGAGAGTACAGAACGTAGGCACAGGTCAACAAAACACATCTTATATTAGGGGTATTCCCGATCCGATGCAAACTGGTCTTGCATCATTGCAAAAGTGTAAAGTTTTTTTTTTACAATGGGGTTAGGGTATAGCAAATTTACACTTTTGCATTTTTGCAATGATACAAGACCAGTTGCATCGGATCGGGAATACCCCTATTATATTTAGAAATGTGAATTTGTATGGGACTGCACTGCATTTAATTTTGAACTGCACCACGCGACAAAGTTGGTAAGATCATCAACTTTGTATTTTCGTGTCACGCCGTCCAATTAGTTTGAACTACTAGTGCCTTCCATTAAAAATTTCTTGCAAAGTATTAATGCGTACTTTGCCACCTAGAAAAAATATGCGGCTATTAAAGTTGTAGATGCTTCAGCGTGTGGACAGTATAATTTTAACAACTGCAATAAAACAAAAAAATTTCCATTTTCGAGACACTTTCTATGTAGCATTCCCAAACACTTCCCACATCCTCCACATTGTCCCAAATTCTAGTAGTATCCGCCATCTTTTCCACCATATTATCTGTCACTCACACTTGCACAATTCTTTCTTTCCGGTAAGCCATGGTAAGGAAAAGTTACAATTTTTTCCTCCTTCATAAAATATCATCAAATAAAGTTGAAAATTCATTTAAAAGGTTAAAAAAAATAAGAATATATTATATTAAGTTATATAAATTAAATTAAAACAACGCGATAGTTAATAAATTTAAGTTTAATTCTTGAAACAAAAAGTAAAAATCAAGCTCACCATGTGCAAAGTTTGACATTTTGTCGATTTGGATTCCGCGTGTGGTGTTTGAAGATTTCTTTTTTACGATAAATTGTACTTTTAAGATGAATTTTCTACTTATAATCTATATTTGAACTTTTATTTAAAAAAACCTTATTTTCTATTGTAGCCTTTCCAAAGATTCGTACAGACAGGCCGAATTGCCAAGTGCTCAGCGGGTCCCTTAAAGGGACGCCTCATCACTATTGTCGATGTTATCGACCAAAATAGGGTAAGAAATTATTTTATTTCCTAATAATTAACCACGTCTCAAAAGTAAAGAGAAAGAAACATCTGTGTGATGAATACGTTTTCTTGATAGGAATTGCCGACTGATACATATATGAAGCTAACAAAACTTAATTTCTGATTGTTTACTCTCAGTCAATTACTAGTTGAGTTTTTCTCGTTAAAGTTCATCTCTAATTATAATTTCCCTGGTTCCTTCCGCAGGTACTTATTGATGGTCCATTGACTGGTGTACCACGTCAAGAATACAGGCTTAGCAACCTTCACTTGACCAAATACCGCATCAAGTTCCCGTTCACAGCCCCAACAAGGATTGTGCGCAAAGCTTGGGTGGACAATGACTTGAAGGCCAAATGGAAGCAGACTCCTTGGTCCATTAAAGCACAAAACATTTGCAAGGTATGTTTTACAGTTCATTCAGCCTGCGTTTAATATAAAGTGATTTCTGTGATGAATACGTTCTTGATAGGAAATGCCGGCTGATACATATATGAAGCTAATCGTCCTTACTGACAAAATTTGCTTAGCATTTATTGTTTTGTTTGTCATTTATGTTCCCTTAAAGTAATTTTTGATTTGTCTTCTATTTCAGCGCACCCGACTGAATGACTTTGACCGTTTCAAGTTGAGGTATGCTAAACGCCAGAGGAATAAGCTTCTGACAGTTGCTTTCAATGCTCTTAAGAAGAGGACAAAGAGTGACGGAACCACACGTGTTTTGAAGAAGGACAGACGCGAGAGGATCCTCAAGTTGAAGGCAGAAAAGAAGGCTGGAGGCAAGAAGTAAACTGCACTTTTTTGTCAAACCTTTTTTGTATAAAGCCTTTAAAATAAATTTTAAAAAAAATCAACTGGCTTATATTGTGATCGTTATAAATATTTTAAGAATGAAGTCTTGATTACTAATGGAAAGAGATAAAGCAAAAACGTAATTTTGGGACTTAAGGCAGTTCACGTTTCTGAAGTCTAATCAACTGCGATAAAAAATAATTGAACAAAAAAATTCAAACAAACAAATTTAGTCGGGTTTTTGAAAGCAGGTCTGTAACTCGTATCAATAAAATTAGTCGATAAATTTAAACAAATCACATGAGTTGTTTCATTTTTCAACGTTTCTCGACGAATTTTATCGATGCGAGAATTACAGAACGTAGGCACAGAAGTGAATTATCAGAAACGAACTAGGTACCTAAGCGAAAGAAAGGACCAAAAAAAGATTTTTTTAGGGCGCCTTATAAATGGCTAACTAATAACAATAAACCTCAATGTTGGTAACTACTTTTACCGTAGGCAGTGCCTATTATGACTCGCAAGCAAAATTTGCTGAAATGATTATTTTTGCCATTACCGTTTGCGACTCGCTTAAATAATGTTTACCTAAGTATGGTCGTTGTTTTGCAAATTGAAATGTTGCCATATAACTTTAGAGAGCATTCTTTTTATCTGTCGAAATCGGTTCATATCGAACTGTAATTCTTGCTGACTGAACAAAATCGAGTTATAGGACCGTTAATCTCATTTTCTGGATAACTCTTTTCCTTCATGTGAGCTACACCCGAAAAATATTTCATGTTAAAATTTTTTGTTCTCCCGGTATTTTAAAAGCTGTTTCGCCCAAACGAAATTTCGTTCGCCTACAAAAATAAGTGGAAATTTAGGCTGTCAATTGGATTAAATTCCACCCGAAATGAATGTTCACAATAAAGGAAATTTTTGGAACATGAAATTTCAAGCGAAACTCACAATAGAATAGCAGTGAGGCTGGTTATGTGAATTGACTGACTATCCCCACAGCATAAAAAAAAGTGAAGAAGCACAATTTATGATTTTTTGGGAAAAAATTAAATCAAACCCAAAATTCTTTAACAACATGATCATGTAGTGGCTTAACATCATTTTTGATGTGTAAACATCTATACTGGCGGTAGGGTGAAAAAAAACGTAACGTATCTTGTGATCGTGATTCTGATTCACGTTACATTACGTATGCTTACACATCTTACCCGTGAGTCCCGTTTAAATAGAAAACAGCTGAAATTGTTAAATTTATGTTAGAGAAAAGGGAAATAAAATTCAGCCCAGTTCAAATTACTTTCTACAGTATGCGCAATCATTTAAATTTTTTTTTTTCTTTAATACGCTTCCACTTTAGCTTTTAGATCAAAGCAGAAAAACTATGCAAGGGTTTCATGATAGTCATGTGCTTAACTTAACAAATTAAAATGAATTTGTCAGGATATAAGCAGATTATAAATTGAAGAGAAAATTAATTAGAAATTCGAAAAACCAATTTCCAAAAGCTTTAAGCTATCTGCAAACCGACTCGATGGCGATGGCGATCACGATAAAAATTTGGATTTTTATAGTGATCGCCACCGCCATCCAAATTTTTATCGTGATCGCCATCGCCATCGAGTCGGTTTGCAGATAGCTTAAAGGTTTTTTGAAGAACCTGAATAAAATGGATTGGACGTTTTTACTCATCAACTTAAGAGCAAAATGCTCAGGGAAGAGATTGCGGTGACTGGCAAGTTCCGTATCGAACATTCATATTTTTCACATTCAGAAGTACCATAGTTTAATTCAAAGGCATTTTTAAATTCTGTTTCAAAATTTTTTTGTTTTTTTAATATTATAATCATGTAGTATTACTTTCACCTACGTCATTTAATGCTTTCCATATATTAATTGCCAATTGTTGGGATGGTTGTAGCCCAAGAAAATGGGTAGATGTAAGAACAAACTCATGTGTTCTTCCTTTAACGCCATGGAGACCTTGACCCAGTTTCTAAGCCATTCAATCATCTCCTCATTGCTTAGATTACTTGGATTTAAACCCCTAATGAGACAGGCATATCGAATCGATTCCGGTGGCATGTTATGTACATCACCCTCACGGGTTATCGCCAGGTCCATGAAGTGAATGATAAAAGCTAGTTCAGCCATTCGATGTCGTCTAAAGAATCCACCAGGCAAGCCGTACATCAATGCAAGTAGTTTCTAAAACAAACTCGTTAAAATAACAAATACATGCAGTTACTACTTACGATATGTTTGGAGCTCAGGGAATTAAAGTTATAAGGGGGCTTTGCAAAGACCTCTTTGGCTTCCAAGAGCTGTTCCACGGATGGATGGAAACCACTTCCTAAGAGGCCCAGAATATTTTCTATTTCTTCATATTGTTCGTTCTTTTTGGCGCCTTTCAAAAGTGCCTGCATGCTTCGCAACACTGCACGATTGTTGCTAAGTCTTTCGGAGAGAGCTAGCTGTTGGAATTCAGACTTTTGTTGTAATGTCCAGAAATGAGAGCTCAAAAATGTGCGCGGGTACATGTAACTGGGATGATAAAATTATATTATAATCTAAAAAAATTGAGAATATACTCACGCAAGAGGAAAAGCAACATAGCCGACCATTGGTAATGATGATAGAACTATTGCCGGTGCCACTTTGATCATATCTCTGGGCATCTGCATATAAAGTTCAAGTTCTTTTCGATTAAGTGCCTTTGGTCCTTTGGGAGAGTCATTGGCAATGCGGGATATCTTAAGGTATCTTTTCATGTCGGAAAAAAATTCTTTCATGCCATCAAAAAATATGCGATACACATTTACAGCTGACGGGAAATTCTTTTCGAGAACTTTGTCATAGTTTTTCACGTAATCAAAGAACCGACTTAGCATGTAACCTTTGACATTTTTACGAACAGCTTCTCGAGAAAGCTTAGTACTGGACTTGGGTTTCGGGGCTGGTGGTGGATTATTGTTGCTGTTGATAAGTTGATTATTTGTTTATAATACAAAGAATCTGTCTAAAGACGCGATAGCGCGTTCGCAAAATAAGTATAGGATTTGGGGTAGGTGCGAGGTTGGATTTAAATCCAGAATCTTTAAATGCAAAAGAAACCTTGCATACACCCACCTCGCACCCACCCCTAATCCTATAGTGTTCCCAAGCAGAGGTGTTGCAGGAGGGCAGCATGCCCCCACATACATACCTCACTGTTTATACACCGTAATGCTGGGTGCTAGCACTGTATTTATGTAAGCAATCAAAAAAACATAGAAGTGAGAACCACTTTATTTCGCGTACGCGAAATCATTTTCGCGTGAGGTCAGGTCTTTAGACAGACTAATATAAATATGTAGGTGACTATTTTTCAACAATAATTTACCTAGAACATTGACGAATAAGTTGAAGTGATGAAGGAATCGGGATGATCCGGGAATCTGAACCGCACGTTAGACGTACGATTCTCAAAGCCAAAGCCATATTACGCAAGCTTAAGGTCCATAAATTTTTTTTTATATTTCTATTAACAAATTTCACTGAATTGGTTTTCTTTTTATTTCTTTTAAAGAATTTAAAAGAACTTGGTCAGATTCGTCAGATGCGGCTGTCAAAGAATTGTCAAAGACATATGTTAAGTACGTTCCAGTTTTCGGAGTAGATGCCATAGAAATTGGAAAATAATATTTCCAGTCTTAATTGTTCAACATAATGGATGCGGTTCAGGTCGCGCGTTTGATTATTAAACCGTATGTCGTTTTCCTTTGGTTTTGTGGACTGTTTCACTCCTTTTCTATTCCAATACTGCAAGGCTGCCAAACAAATAACAATTGAAGTGCGCCTGACAACAGATTTCTATTTTGTTTAGAAAAAAAAATAACATCGGCCGTTTTCATAAACGCTGTCTAACTTTGGAGTTGATGTTTAAAGGCTTAACTACATTTAACTTAGTTTTATACAAAATTGAACCAAATGTTTTGTCTTTTTCAAAGTTCTACGCAATCCTATCTTCTTTTCCAAATTTCACAAAAGTAAAAGTTAAAGCATTCTTAACATTTACTTTTGCACCAGTTCCCACGTTCTGTAACTGTCGCATCGATAAAATTGGTCTAGAAACGTTGAACAATGGAACAAAACTCATACGATTTTGTCGATGCTAGAGTTGCAGAACATGGGCACACAGGTTAGCGTATGTGTGTACATACCTACATTTTTACTTTTTAACTTTTTGCAAAAGATTTGAATGTATTAAGTCTTAGATTTAGACAACGGACTCGCTTGACTAAACCTTGGTTAATGTAATATTTTATTCAATCAAAGCATAGCAAAACGTATTTCCAACTATTTCGGAATATGTACTATGTCGTAACTATACAAAATTCGACCTGAAGAGTACAGTTCCGGAACAAACTTTTAATTAAAAAAATCTTAAAATTTAGATATAACGGAAACATCATTTTTACATTTTTTGAGAAAAGTTATCTTATTTTTGGGAAAATTGGTAATAATATTGCAAACAGGATCCAAAATTGTACCTAAGTTTTTTTTGCAAACAAAAACATCAAAGAAATCCAGTTTTTTAGTATTTCCCTACATTAAGTATATAGAATAGCTAGACAATGTTTAGTCAAGTTCGTGTAACCCAGTCGTCCATTTTAGAATTAGAAAGAAAAGATAAGCTCTACTACGTTAAAAAAAATTGAAAACGAATTCAATTTTTTAAACTTAGGTTTTTTTTTCAAAAAGTTTTCACTGCATACACAAAAATCCTTGTATGGCAGATACTCTTTTTAGATGATTTAAAAAAAATCAAATTTTTCTTCTAGGAAATCATTTGTAATTGCTGCAGAAAAATAAATTTGAAGCAAGTCGGTCACCCATTTAGGCTCAAGGTCGATGTGCAGTGTAGTCACGTGGATGACAGATGCACGTACCACAGGTCGAAGCGACCGACAATGATGAAAATCACACCCCCTTCCTAGTGTTAAATTTTATTAAAACCTCCATTAAGTCGTAAAATGCCAACAAATATCCTAACCTACATTAAAGATATTTTGAATCAGTTAGTTATGTATGTGTATATGTACACTTATTAACGTACAATCCAAGTTTAAAGAATTTAATGGAAACATAAACGTACCTACCTATATATGTATATTAAGTTAATGTTATAAACTAGTATTTTATTATTATGTACATACATATCTACAAAACTACTTTTTGGTTCTTCCGCACACATTTTTAAATTAAATTTTCAAAAGAAAAAGTAAAAATAAATCTGTCATGTTAAGACGAAATTCTTTTTAACTTATACCTACTTCACTTCTCGTATATTTTAAGAAACCCCAAGCTATCGCCCCCTTATTTTCATTAGCTGGAATAAATTGGTACAAAGCTATAGTCTCTTCTCATATAACTACATGGGATATTTTATACAAACATATGTACATATGTATAACTAACTAAGATATCCTTTCGTTTTAATTTGATGGTCAATGTTGTTTATCAAAACAAAAAATGCATTATGTACATACATTTACAAGTTTATCTGACAAAACAACAACACAAAAAACTTGGAACTTTTGCATTCGCGGAACAAAAATACTAAATGTACTTACATAGTAGATACCAATACCATGCTTTTCGCCATAAGATTCTCTGTCCACATCGCGCAGAACTCAAAAATCATGGAGCGAAAGCTACTGAAACACCTATGTTGAAAAATCTCGCACCCGCGTTGACTCAGTTCGTTCTCAGGCACCGTGCGCTAAACATATCGGATAGAAACGGTTTTGTCTAAAGGTTTAATAATGTTCGTCTCTGAAAAGTTTGCAACTTAGTGGCAATTATTAAGTGTGGTCGCATCCAATCCTTTAAAAAAAGATGTATCTATAGATGTAAATTAATTTAAAAAATTCTTATATTATGCTTCAATTTTATTCTCTGATAATTTATCATATTTATGTAGATTAGGTGACCAATATTAGAATTGAAGAAGTGTTCTCAACCAGGAAATATGTGTCTGTAGAAAAGAATGTATAAAGTGAAATATCCTTGAGATATCCTTATCTATAGTTTTTTGTTGTTCTTCTGTAAGTTTCTCTGTAAGTGGTGTAGTTGTATCTAAAACCTCGGATGAACAAGGTTATGAAACAAAAGTAAAAGTGAATAACACATCTCGGATATATTATGTGGAAAAAAAAATTAAAGAAGAAGGAAAAATATATGCATCGTATCATATAGCAGAGATACAAACTAAGAAACGGATAAATAAGAAAAAAAAAAGGAAAAACCAAAATAATTGCTGCGATGCTCGTGTAATCTTACAATCTTTACAATAAGCTATATAAGTATACTTGCATTGAAAAAAAAAAAAAAACTATTTCAAATGAAAAATCAGAACCAAAAAGAGTCATCAGAGCTTCGCTCTTCTGGGTCTGGTGGGTCTGGTTCTGGACCGACCCCGATGGCTGTATTTTTGCCTTGAAGATGTTTTGAAAAAAAGAAAAAAAAAAACACACAAATACGAGTATAGAGAACCTCATCACAACACAACCTCCCGGCTTCGGCTCCCTGCACATTAGGATGTGTGTACATGTTTGATGCTTTCATCTAACCTTCTATGGGTACACATAACATTTCAAGGATACATAGACAAGAGCAAAAATATTTGTTTGAATACCCGCACTTTTTGTCGCTCTTATACCTTTTTTTATCTCTTCTTTAGAGTGAAATGTCGAGTTAGAAAGATGAGTCCTCTGTGTACATCGTACTCTGTTGATGCTAGGATGTTGTTGTTTACTTAAAAGCGAACTGTCATTTTAATTACTTTCAAGGAGGTGAAAACTGACAACAAAGAAGAACACCCATGGAAGGTAGTGCAAGATAGCTATAAATGTGTGATATTATTTTGTAGGTTTCACATACGCCATAGTGAACTATCTTATTTTAATTATTCTTTTTTATTTTTGCTTTGCTTTTCTTCTGTCGTCGCGTCACGTTGCCTTGGTGTACAATTTTCTTTGAGGACTTGCATTTCGTGTGACTTAGTGCCTTATATGACAGGATGTTAAACATGCTAATGTGAAATTAATTATTTATGTAGCATGATGGCGCGAGTTTATTTTGTCTTGTTTAAGGGCTGAGGCGTCATTATGTGTGATGTTGCTATGATGTTTCCACTAAAGGGTGGAATGAGAATCAATATTTATTATCAATCAAACCCCTATAGTAAGGCCAATTGCTAAAGAGTGATGTGTCAATGGTTTCAACAAGTGCTTTTTATTCTATACATGCACTCATACTCTTACAAAGTTAATCTGATTACTGCTTTTGTGTTTTTTTTTTGTTGTCTTGTCGGAATAAAAGAGGGATATATGATGGCTCTTTAACTTTAGTTTGGGTGTGTGATCACTTAAGTTACAAACTCATTAATTAAGTTTATGTTTGTGACATTTAGCTAGAGATAAAAATAATGAACGCTCATATCATAAACAGTTTAACTTATTAGTTTATGGATATTATTATGAAATAGCTGGCTGGGTATTTTTTGTTGGTATAGGTAATTAAAAATTCAGACAGCGTGGGAAATTCATTATCGTTGAAATCAATTGAGAGACAAGTTTCTCTTCAGCTGAAATTTAATTCAAATAAAATACCATGTTAATATAGGCAGCCACTTTTACAAGCGTTGATATAACTCAAGTGTTTTGTTTTTAAGAAAAATATGTAGAGGTGAAGATTGGACAAGAAAGTATGAATTTCCTGTTACTCATATACATATGTATGTATGTATGCACTATGTCTATGCCTATGTATGCAAGTAGTGTATTGGATGTCAAATTCAAGCAAACTTAATTTTGTGGTTCAAGCTTTTGTAGTATTCATGAACATATAATTCAATTTAGAATATTTTATTAATTTAATTAATTTGCACGACGAAAATAATAGAACTTAAACTCGTTCCCTACCTTTTATTTATTTAAACTACTGCCATTGTTTAAAAACTGCGTGAAATCAAAAATAAACCATAATATCTCTCTACTTAGGTGTTTTTTTGTCAGTGTACATCTTCCGTGCAAAAGGTTTAACGTAATAATTAGTATAACGGATCATTTTGAAAAATTTTCTATATTATCATAAATGTAATTTATCTCATTTAGTTCAAAATCTTGTTTGTCACTCAGTTTTACCTTTGAACGGACAATCTTAACTTTAGGTACTGAGATATGTAGATCATCCAAGTAGATAAATTAATCTGTTTTTTAATATTTTTGATATATTAATACATATAAATATGTATAATATTATTAATATATTTTAATATTCTTTTTACATTTTATCGTTAAATATATCATTACATTATATCATTCTTCATTTAAGTTTTTAACCACAAGATTAAGTTCGTGCGATTTAGTTGCGTGCATATTATTTGTTATTCGAGTGCATTCGAACTCTAGTTAGTACATACATATATGTAATTGATGGGTTCCTTTTCTCTACTTGTACGTTATTTTGGGACAGGAATAAAAGCATGTGTATTTTCCAGTTTCATTCTCTATAATCATTAAATTTTCGAATGACATAGTTCACGCCAACCAGATGGATTTACGCTGGGTCTGTTCAGTGAGCATCCCTGTGCATTGTACAATATGAAATTTTTTTCTCCTTGAATGTGTGTTTAATTATACATACATACATACATATGTATGTACTGAGAATTTTAACAAGCAAGCTTAATTGTTTTTATCACAATAAAAATAATAAAACTACAAACAAGAATAATTTTTTAACTTTGTAATTGATTGATCCTTTCATTCTTTTTTTGTTTATCATACATAGATATCAATATAAAAAGTATTAATCGATTCCATTATGATTTTAAAGCATTTATACTAACCGCTTTTATTATCAGAATTGATCTACATATATGGATCATCAAATAACATACATATAACAACAATAACACATGAACCTGCTCTTTATCGGGTTCACGTTTCATGATCCGAAAACAAGCTGCTGCTTCTCGCTACTGTGAGGCCGTTTTATTTTCGCAGGATGATATGGATTATGGGTCATAAAAAAAAAGTGTACACTCAGAGAAAAAAAGAGTATAATTAAGGACAAACATACTTAAACTGACAAATTTCAAACTTCTTTTCATCGCAATCGTGTTTATACTATAATTAAATACGACGGATTTGAATCAATATTAACGCATTCTTTCTTTAAGTAGTTGCATTCCTAAGTTAAGAACGACCAGCAAATTTAAATTTAAAACCAGAAATTTTTAAATTAAGCGCCCGTATGTTGTTATTCTGATATCGGGGCATTATGGATTTAAGACCACGTTTCTTGAAATAAGAACGTACAGTTTTGTAATTTAAGAACGTTTCTATACTTACCCTAATCTTTCGGTTTACATAGGTACCTTCTTAAAACTGGAATCCAATAAAAATAAAAATCGTAATTATTTTAGTGTTTTTTATTAAAATTTTATTTAACCCAAACAAACATGAATATAACAAATAATTCATAGTTAAAATTCGAAGCTCTTTTGTAGAGCTATATAATTGTAACCATGCCTTTCCAGTTACGCTTGCCAGCAGAAGATTTTTTACATCCTAATAAATAAATTTTAAGAATTTAAAATAAACATTTTCAAAACTATAGATCTTACCAAGCACTAAGCAGCGACAAGAGGATTTGCTTGATTGCCTCTGGCTGTTAGGAGTATTAGCATACATGAATTTCTCCAAGAATCTGTTGTTAAAAGCCAAGAGTTAACTTTAGAGTCATTAGATGGAGTGTCATCGTCAATTTTGTGCTAAAAAAATCCTCCCTTTAGTTGTTAATAATTTATAAACGATTCATAGAAGTACTTACAAGTGATTTTTTCTGTAGAAACAGCCTTTTCCTGAATTCTGCCCTTAAGCCCGTATGCTGTATCATAAATCTTCCTTTAAAAAAGTATGGAAGACTTTTGTAAGTACTTTTGGCGTCTATATTTTATGTAAATAATAAAAGAGAACGTATATTATTAACTAACTGCTGTAGGTCAGATAGCTGATAATGCATTGCGGTTTTAAACATTTTTGAAGTAGTGTCATACTAAACCTATTTTCTTAATATACTTCAGCTAACAAACGCCTAAAAAAGTGGCAGTTCGTGCAAACCAGTAAAATATTATTTTCATAATTTTGCAAAGTGACATTTTTGAGAAAGTATGATGCTAAAAAGTTAAAATAGGCATTTGCTGATTTAACTTTAATAAAATGATAAAAAGATTAATACAATGCTAACTCGTTTAAAATTTGGAAATTCTTGTTTTTATCCTAGCATCATACTCTAAAGATGCTTTCACATCGTACTTAATCGTCTAAAATTTTGCAGCATTGCATCTAAGAATTTTAATTTTTTTTTACTTTTTGACAAAAAAAAATTTTTAGTCGATTTGACTTTTTTAACATTTTTTCGTATATGATATTATTGAATTATTGATAAATTAATATACAACTTCAATTTATACCTACATTAGCGTGTTTTTTTGCAAACCCGGGGGAAATTGGATGAAAAAAACGACGTTGGTGCTAAAAAATGTACATAAAAATGTAACAACAACTAATCCCCTGCGGGCTTAGCTAATCCCAGAGAATTCTCGGGGCTACCGGCATGAATTACATACATGCTATCGATAGTTTGTATGAAAATTCCATGTTTTTTTCTGTGATGGCGTTGCTAACCACCGTTGTCGTTTTTTTCAGTCAATTGCCCCCCGGATTGCAAAAAAACACACCTATTATTACCTTATTAACTCGGGCATATTTGTTTCTCTTCCATTCTACATGTTTCGATATCTGTTTGAGTTTCAGAGAAAAGCATACAAAATTATTTTACTGAAGTTCCGGCAAACATTTTTCGTACGAAATTACAGATGTAATTTCTAAAAATTTACGATTCGAATCGGTTATTTGTCTGTATTATTCCTATTATTGAAAAATATTAATACAACTTATGTATGTGAATAAAATAAAAACCTTAACCCAAAATTTGGATTTTTAAGTAAAAGCTATAGGTTTTTGGTGAATAAAATAAGCTTAAGCTAGTTAGTTAAATATGTCTTCGAGTAATTGTTACTTTTAAAAAAACCAACGCTAAAAAATAATTTAGTTTCATCTTGTTTTTCCAGCATAAGCTTCAATTTGTGTGAATAAAAATAGCTTACTCTAGAATATTACGGTAAAAGCTGCAATTAATATCAAGATTCATTCAATCCTGTCTAGAAAGCTTTGACTTGGTCTTGTTTTGATTATTTTCTTTAGTTATAGTGTGAAAATGGTCAAGATTATACGCGTTATAGTTATTTAAATATAAGTGAATAACCCAAAATTAATACAACTTTCTTTTTTTGTCTAGCTAGAGATGCCAAATTTAAGTACCTTTCATTTTTGTTTAAAGCTGGGGAAGTCTGAACTTTTCCCTTTGTTTCTGTCGATGGTCTTGGAGCTCGGACCTTTTATATCAGTTGAGTTCCCCTTAAGAGGCATACATATAGGAATTCAGCTACTTCTTCGCGCTTTCTTTTAGTACTTCTACTCCAATCCAATTGTGATAATTCATCTTCGAATATTCGATGGCGCGAATTTCTAGCCAGAAAATCCTTACGATATTCTGCAGGCACATATATGCATATGTATATATATTGATAAACGCATCTTTTCACGGCAGATTTGACCTTTCTTACAAAAAAATTCGAAAGACAAAAAATTATCAACAATATTATGTATAAGCAGATATACTTAATACAATTAATTTTTATGAGTTTAATAAACAAATAAATAAAAAAAAATATATATATATATAAGTATATATATTTTTTTTCTATTTCGAATTTATTAGCTTCCATAATTAAATGTTAAATGATTTGCTTCAATATTAAACATTGCAGGGTTTAAGTTGAAATTAATTTTAGTTTTATTTGCATTCCTAAACTTTATTTACAAAACATGTCAGAAATAATATTTATTAAACAAATGTTTTTGTTTAAAAATTTCAAAAGCTGTGAATTTAAATGCGAATTTTTAACTTAACTTTAATAAAAATAAATATATATTAACATCCATTTATTTATCAGTCAGTTTATTTTTTCTTTTTTTTTTTAAATATTGTAATTCTATAAACGAATACATGGCATAATACTTTTACTAACTATCTATTTTTTAGTTAAACCATAAATTCATCATCCACACAAGGGTATCTTTTGTTCATGATGAATTTTTGATAATTTTCGTTCAATACTGATTTTAATATAAACAATATTATTCTAAAATAATAGAAATAAATAACCATACTTATACATTGCCTCCCAAGAAAGTCAAAACGCATTTTAAATGATAAGCAATTGTCCATAGAGAACCATTTAACATAAAAAATGTCTCACAAGCATCAAACCTTAAACTTTTTGACATTTTGACATTTAATAGTATCTAACTGTTGCCTATACATATGTATGTATCTATACGTATAGTTCTTATGTTTTTAGCTATATACATATAAACATAACAAAGAGAATGAAAATTGAAAAAAAATAAACAACGTCGTCGTCGTAACTCTATTTATACATCCATTTTCTTTTCTCGTTGAATTTATTTCTTTTGAAAAATTATCTTTTACTAGTGGCCTTTCGAAATGTGTGTTCATCGCCTGTCAATGGCTTTGGAATACGCCTTTGTTTTTATAAATTATAATTCTCTATTGTATTTTCTATTTTTTCTTTTTTCAAGTTATTCCAAGCACCAAGTATCATAATCACATCTCAACATGTACTTAAGAGTAGCTTCTGTAAGGCTTTTCAAATTTTATTGTGAAAACAATTAGATTTTTTTTTTTGAATTCTTTGGGCAATGAATGCAACGTAAAAACAGAATCACACCTGCAGTTGAAAAAGAATCAATTAAAACAAAAATAATAAACAAATCAAAGATTATTTCAATTTGAATGAAAACTTCTAAATACATACATCGTAAACACAATGCCTATCAACATATTGGATGTGGATCATTTCGCAATAAGTGCCATAGTCACCGGTGCCATGCAAGTAATATTTTTTATGATCAACTCGGCGTTCCACATGGACAAACTTACGGATTTCGCTGGCGGAGTAAACTTTATAATTATAGCTCTCTTGACATTCTACTTGGGCCAAATCGACCGGCCTTCCAAGGTGAGTAGGTATACTTTAATTATTCGTCACCCGCAAAGTACACATCCGATGCAGTATATATTGGTGTGTAATTTTAAGTTATATTTATTCACATTTTCTTGTAGTGTTTAGTGCCTCAGCGATGGTGCACCGTTATCGAAAATCAATCAAGCTCTAAGCTAGTAGTCGGTAGCCTCCTGACCGTGACCATGAAAGGAAATTTTAAATTTATTTCCTTTTGTTTTCAAACTCAAGGGAATTACTCTATTAAGCTGGCTTAATGCCACTTGAGAATATCAAGGTTGTCTACCCCTTTTTTACATATACAAAAAAAAAAAAAATTTAACTGCCTACATATTTCTGATATAAGGACTTTCTTTTTTTTAAGAGTGTTCTCTAAGCTGAGTGGGGAAGAGCACTTATTCATAAATATATACTTCTTCGTCTTACCTACTATAAAGAAGCATTTTGTATAGGCAATTTTCTTTTTTAAAGATTTTTTTCTTAAAAATCTAGAGCACACATGAAATCTGCTTCTCATGTAAACAGATAATCATCATTTAAGCCACACGATAAATCAACAACTTTTATATTTTTTTTCTTGTTCAAGTTTATTAGTTCTTAAGGAGAAATTATTTTTGATTCCATATGAGCTTAAAAATAAACAAGAAAAGCAATATAATAACAGAAAATGTTTTAAATAAATCAAAAGCACGATTATTACATTTGGATGTGTTTAACGTCGTTTTTTTTTGTTTGTAAAATAAAATTTTTTGAAAATGTGTTTTTTTGCTAGGAACCCTGAAATTTGGCCAGACATATTTGTTGAGGGAGTGTTTAAATATGATTTGTGTTTGTATTGTTTGTGATTTCAGTCATATGACAGCCGTCAGCTGATGATAACAATTTTTGTTTGTCTATGGGGCGCGAGGCTATCTGGATACCTATTGTACAGAATCGTTAAAATTGGTCGTGACAAACAATTTGAAGATACGAGAAGGAATATAATACGATATGCAATATTTTGGACATTTCAGGTAAGAAACTATTTATAACAAAAAAGAATTATACATATGTATTATGTAAATATTTTTGTCTGTACCAATATGTTGGTAAAGAAGATTAAAAGCAGAGAAAATAGGAAAAAGCCCATGTTGGGCGCCACTTATGTGGTAAATTATTGTGTGTACACTGTACACATACTTAAGGGAGTTATAATTCTTAATTTATTAGATATAAAAATTTTTGTGTCAAAATATAAAAAATGGGGTATAGGAGTTGACCTTTAATTTATTCAAAAACAAGTATAAACTGTCAATTCGTCACTTTGCATATGAATGGGGCACTCGTACACCAACATGATGTATATGTACTATTGTTATGGCCAAAGTTTCTATAGAAACAAAAAAGAACAGACCCCAAACTGTCCGCCACCTACGAAGTAGTCATGATTCTTATAACTGTCAATGTTTTATTTATGACGATCCATCCCTTTTTCCATTATAAACTATTTTGAGTTAAAAAAATTCATGCTTAGCAAACCCCAAGTAGACGAAAATTTTGTAAAATTTTGTACAAATTAAACCTGTTTGCTATTTACTAAGGATCATATTTTAGAATCCTTTTTCATTAGAAATTAACAAAATAAAAAACAATTAGCTGTGAACAGATCCTAGAATTTTATAAACAAAAAAATTGATAGTGCGACAGGTCGTGTAGAACCAGATCCTAGTGATTTACAACTCTCAACCATTCCATGCCAACATGGCACAGTTGGCAGGAATGAAGGGGACCTATAATTTTCTGACAAATATGAAGGACTGAGGTGAGGGCAATTTTTCCTGGAATTATGATATTTATTATTAAACTTTATACTTAAATATAAATACAAGTAGTAAGTATGCAAATACTTATGAATGTATGTGTGAGTTTACATATACGAAAACTTTTTTCAACGACATTGCCTTGATTGTATATATATTTATTGTCACAACGAAAGAAAGAAATGATTGTATTATTCACTGATGAGTAACTTGTGACAAAAATAGAACACAAAACAAATCAATGAAGACGATGCAACCCCCAGGGTGCAACTAAAAGGCTTTATAATTTCCTATCGATATCACACGAGTGGCAATCAAAAGTCAATCGATGGGGAGTTGCTCCTGTTGTTTCATCTATTTTTATACACATATTATAGAGATATCGAATTATTGATATCCCCTGCTGGGTTCAATCTGCATTCATTTAAAATTTAATTACGTGTATAGCACCCCAAAGAAGTTCCCTTTATGGCGCCTAACAAACGTGGTGTAATTATGGTTCTTTATATTTAAACGTAGGTACATACATATAAATTTCTTTGCACGCTCATAGGACTCTTTTGACTATATGTACCTTTTTCTCTTTTGACGTTCTTATATGTATATGGCAATCCTCAAGAAACTCATAAATATTTCTTTATAGCTATATAACATAGAATTGCAAAAACCAAAAGCATTGCATGTTATTGGTGGTAATCATGAAAATTGCAAGTTTTCGAAACAATAGAACTAAAAAAAAAAATCGGAGATTAATGCGAATTTTTGCTTGAAGATGTGATTTGAACGTTAACCTTTTCCTTGGTGATGTGATATGCGAGTTTATTCGAGGGTATACCAATTGAAACTTTTCTTATACATACTTGGTAATTATAACTTTTCTTCTTCATATGCAATTAGGGGTTATCCTTTGAGGTTCTTAAACAAAGTGAATAATATATAAATTTTTGACGAATACCGGATTGTGTGCACATATAATTCCTTTAAAGAACTTTAAGGTTTCTTCTTTTCTAGCATTTCTACTTACTAATCCGTATATGTTTATCATATATTTTATAAATATAAATGTATATTGTAATGAAAATACAAAGTATGTATGCACTACATATAAACATTTTATGAATACGCAAATCTCAGCAGCAAAATGAAGCGTATATATAGGTACTAATTATTAAAAATTTAATGGGTTCATCATAATTTCTGCAAAAACCATATCAGAGAAAAACTGTTCTGCGAAAGTGAAAATTTTTGAGAAAGATTTTCAATTACAAACAAAATATACAAAAAATAACTTATATAATTTTCTAATGAAAAGAATTTAGAGATGCATCTGAAAAAAATCTGGGATTGAGAAACAAAAATTTTGAAAAATTGAATTTTTAGTGCACAACTTGTGTATATGTACTGTTTTATGTTAACATCTTAAGTCCATAGGTTCACTCACATATCTCGTTTGGTATGTTGTGCAGTAGTACATGTTGCTATCGCGTATTTCCCGTATTTAATAATTCATATACCTAGAGTAGACCCAGTCTCGTGTGATGCATTGCGGTGTGGAGTGTTGTGTTGTGCTGGAATCAATCTTTTTCCGATTGCACCGTACTACGCTGTGTCGAAGACATATTTGTATGTGGGGAAGATGAAACCGTCCTCGGAAAAGAGATTAAGTAAATGGCGAATGCAAAAAAACTGCAGTTTACAATACAAGTCAGCGACACAACACACCACACTTAATACTGCAATACATATATAGTCCATAACGCGTACAGTACCTACGCGTTTCAAATGTCGCGGCCAGCGCTACCGCTTCCAAAAAAAGTCAGTAAATTCGAAGAAAAAAGTGAAGTAGATGGAGAAAAAAAAAATAGATTTCGAAATGAACTTTTATTTGTATACATCTAAATTTTTTCAAATAAATTTATATTTTTTTAAGCAAGTATGTACATATAAACATACGTACATGGTTTTATAACACTTCTTAGTTTTATTTAACAAAAAACGTTTTTCATGTTTTTATATGTACATATATACTTTCCATATACTTACATACTTATGTTTTTGAATATAAGTCAACATTTTTTTAATTTTTTTTTTTTTAACATTTTCTTGTTTGGTAATTTCTTTGCAGAGCATATATTGCTTTCCAAAGATCGGTAGAAGAGTTTCTTGGTGGTTTCATATTTGTAAAAGTAAACTTCAGAGAACTTGCGCTCTATTTTTTCGAAAATAGAAGAAGGTTGAGGCAGAGATTTTTAAAATGAAGTATATTTCAATGTTTTGGTGATGGTGGAAGTAGGAAGTAGATTTTAAAAATGGTCGCGACACTGTGTAAAATTCTTAGAACATATTATAGGTATTATGGAGTTTTTGTTCCTATACCTAAGGCTGAAAACATAGTGGAGCTGCGAGCAGTGCGGCGATGCGAGAGCTGAGCCAGAGCGTTAAAAACAAACACATTGCTTTCTTATATGAGATCTGATACCTCGTTGCTAGAAGCCTCAGTATGAGAGCTCTCATAAGAACACATTTGTTTGTTTATTTCGCTCTGCTCACTTCTCGCATCTCCGCTCCGCTCGCAGCTCCAGTATGTTTTCAGCCTAATGCATTGTAGTGCCTGAAGCCATCATAGGGGGCGCTGTTACCACTTTTAGTGAATACTTAAAGTTCACCTGTAATTTTCTTATAATATATTTTCTATTGAAATATGTTATAATTTTTTAATTGTTTTTAAAGATATTTGTGACGAAAGTCATGGCAGGCCTCTGCCCACGGACAAAGTGCCATTGAATATTACATCTTGATAAACAAGTAGATAGATAATAATGTAAACATTTGAGAAAAACATTAAGTTGATTTTATAACACCCAAAATGACACAAATTTAGAAACAAGGCCCTCTTTGTTTAATGTCCTCTGGACGTGGCGTCGCGTCGCGGGCACAACGTCACGTTAAAATAATCTGGGCTCCGCATTTAAGAAATTGAAAATTATTTGAACATTATTTGTATAGCACAAAAATTCCAAGATCCCCTTCTGTCAATTTAATTCTCTCGATTCTAAATACTTTGGCCATAATAAAAAAAATACATCACATTCTTTAAGGCTGTTAAATTGTATATACATACTGCAGATAGATAGACAGACAGATTGAAATAATTGCGGTACTCAGTTTCATCGTCATTTTTTCAAAATGTTATTTTGCTAAACGATTGCATAACTCGCTTTTTTAGTAGATACAAATAAAAACTTGAGTAATCCTTTTAAATTTTTGCTTCATCCTTCATATACATATGTATGTATGTATGTATGGGCGTAAGTAAGGATATTAAACAAAAATAACTCTTGAGGTTGACATGACACACGGGTGAAAGGGTTTAAATATAAAACATATATATATTCATACATAGACAGACCTAACAATCCATCGCATTGACGAGTATACATATTTGTGTGTATTATGTTGAATAATGTCAATTTTTTAAAGCACTCATGGTTGTTTAATTTTGAATAATTTGAAAACAGAGACAAAACAATATAATGTATATATACATATACATATATGTATGTATGTATATATTTTGTAAATATAAGGAATAATAAAGACAAGTAATTATTTTAATTATCTCATGTGCAAGTGAACTCATTAATTTTTTCGACTGTAAATTAATTTTCTTTCCATTAATGTAGGTATAGGTATACAACAATTCAAGATGGAAGTAAAATTTCTATTCAAAAGTATTGTCATGAAATGTATACAACTTCAAAAAACGTGGGACGCATGCAATATATTGTTGTAATTAGTGTATACAATTACTGTTGTTGAGAGAAATCGCATAATTTTTCAATAATTTAATCAATAAATTTTTTGTGACTTAAATGAACTACGAACGAAAATATTTTAATTCAAAAATTGTATATAAAAGAATAGTGGTGTTTTTTTGGGAAAGCAGTACAGTGGTGTTCGTTTTAATTCATTTTCATCAAATATTCATACTTTCTTGATTTTCCTTTATTTTTTGTTTTCTATTTTTTTAATAAATTTAAATGTATTTTTAGGTAAAAATGTTAAGGATTTTTAAAAACACATACTGGGCTTTCATAATAAAAAGCAAACAAATTATACTTAATAACGTGTTTTTTTAGAAAAAATCATATCGAAGTAAACAAAAAAAACAACCTTAAAAAGCTTAAAACCGTCATCCATACAGAAAAAAAATTGTATGGTAGATATAGAAATTCCTAACTGTTTATGTTTAATAAAAAAAAATTCAAAAATCGGTTGTAGTTTGGCAAAGTTAGAGCCAGTCAAAGGAGAAAAACATAAAACTCATAAAAACCGTTATAATAAGTCGAAAACGAAGCAAAAACGAGAAAATTACCTCATAAGTTTTTCGACTTGAAATGACCTCAGGAATGATTTTCTTCTGAGGCGGTGAATTCGGGACACCCTGCATAGTATATTTATCTTAATTGATCCCATATCCATTATCGAACTTCCAATAGACAAAATTAAACATAAGAGCATGAAACGTGCCAAATTGCCGATTCCGGCAAAGTTTTTTTTTTATGTAAGACAAAATGGTGGTGGTATATTTGATTGAATACATTTAAATGTAATACATATATGTATTCCTTTTAGTTGGTTTGTGAATAGGAATTTGAAAATTTTTAAGGGATATTTTTGTAGGGTATGATTTGATTTTAATCTTCTTTGTATACTACATTACACATCTAATACTAATATATTATGCTACATTAATATACATATGCACGTTTGCTGACAGTTATTTAATAAAAAAATATCATTTCTAATATATAGATTATACATACATTTATAACCTATACATATGTATTTGACTACTTTATACAGGCAGTGTGGGTGTACGTTGTTTCACTTCCGGTTATAATAATAAATTCTCCACGTCACTCACAACCACATGCGCCAAAAACTATGACAACATTGGATTCAGCTGGTTCCGGGATGTTTGTTGCCGGATTGTTAGCGGAAACATATGCTGACTTACAAAAATTCTCATTCCGCCAAGATCCGGCAAATCAAGGAAAGTTCTGCAATGATGGTAAGAAAATTTAAATTAACTTCTTTAAGTTTGAAGGTTTTCTTTGGTGTTTAAATAAGTGAATATATTGAACAATAATAACAGGCGTGATTTTTTGCAACCCCGGGGGGAAATGGTTGAAAAAACTACAGAGGCGACGCCATGACAGTAAAAACCATGGAGTTTTTATACAAACTATATATCGATAACATGTATGTAATTCATGCCGGTAACACAGTTTTTCTGTGCGCTTAAGTTAAGCCCCGAAAATTCTCTGGGATTAGTTGTTGTTGCATTTAACATGTTAATTGTTTAGCACCGACGTCGTTTTTTTCATCCAATATCCCCCGGGCTTGCAAAAAAACGCGGCTAACGTCACTTTCATATTATGATATAAGGGTACTTTTAGGAAAAACATATATGTATACACATAATACGTTTTTTTATTGCAATCCCGGGAACAATTGGTTGAAAAAAAACGACAAAGAAAAAGAAAACAACTATGTATATTAGCGATGCCATCACAGAAACAAAATGGAGTTTTCATATAATCGATAGATTATATGTTATTCAATTATATGTAATTCACGCCGATAATACAGTTTTTCAGCACGCTTAAGTGAGGCGCTCAGCGCCAAAACGGCCTAACCCCAAAATTTTAGAACTGAGATAAATGAGTTTAAGAGAAGATTATTTGAAACAATTTTGTTTTAATTTCCATTAAAAGTTAAATAAAAATTGTTTATTGTTCTTGTTTGAAATAATTAATTGTTTAAAAAGTCATTGTGTACTGTTGACTTAACTTATGCAAAGTTTTTTTTTGAAAGTTATATTTCTAAGCCATTTTATCTTCTAGCCTTTCTGATGTTTTTTTATACGTCATTTACAAACATTTTTCCGAAATAATAACAAAACCATTCTCCATAGGGCTTCGGTTTTTTTTATATAAATAAATGATTGAATTGTGGTTCGATCTGCGTATTTAGTAAATTTTTTTTTGGAAATGTGGGTTAGGCCGTTTTGGCGCTCAGCGCCTCAAGTTAAACCAAAAGAATTCTCTGAGTTTAGCTTAGCCCGCAGGAGATTAGTTGTTGTTGCATTTAACATTTTAACATGCATTTTAACACACCTCATATATACCTACTTTTATATTACAACTGAGTTTCGATTTGATTAACTCTAATTCTACAATTAAATCTAGAATCCTTTTTGTGTTTTTTTGCAAGTCAGGGGGGAATTGGATGAAAAAAACGTCGGTGCTAAAAAATTTACATGGTAAATGCTTATTGCATATATTATACGGAGTGCTTGTTTCTATACCTAATGCATTGTAATTGTCGCGTTCGGGGATCAATCCAAAGCTATCCGGATAGGTTTGTGTTGTTGTAATCCCTTGTGCCAAAACAGCTGATGCAACAACAACCCAACGTATCTGAAAATTTTTGGGATAGGTGGATAGCCTATCTGATAGTTCACCGAACACAAGGAATGCGTGAAGCCGTGATAGGGGGCGCTGTTTCACTTTCAGTGAGGTACTTAAGGTTCAATTGGCTCACAATTTTCTTATATTTATATGTATATATATATATTAGCCGTGTTTTTTTGCAAGCCCGGGGGGAATTGGATGAAAAAAACGAGTTGGTGCTAAACAATTAACATGTTAAATGCAACAACAACTAATCCCAGAGAATTCTCGGGGTTCTCGGGGCTTAACTTAAGCGCACAGAAAAACTGTGTTACCGGCATGAATTACATACATGTTATCGATAGTTTGTATGAAAACTCCATGTTTTTTACTGTCATGGCGACGCCAAACTTGCAAAAAAACACGCCTATTATCTTTATATTACATCTTCTCGGGGCTTAACTTAAGCGCACAGAAAAACTGTATTACCGGCGTGAATTACATCCTTGTACCTACAAAATATTTGAATCGTTAACATATTATAGCTTCCCTTTAGAAGTGTGCGAGTTCAAATACAATTTCAGTCAATAGAAATTCTACAAACGAATTCCAAAAAAACTTTCAGCCAACCAAGCGTATATAAGAACTTAGAACAGGGCAACTCATGGGTGCAAACTGCATGATATCAGATTATAGTGTGTTATAAACTTATAATAGAATCAGTCATTACAGTGAGCAAACTATTTGCCGATATTAAATTCCAAACGCAATAAACGCCCGCAGTGAACTGAATATAACCCCTAGACAAAGAATGTCTCCAATCTCTAACCTCCAGCCTATGCCTACAGCCAGAAAAAAAAAACTTTTAATTATTTATTTCTCAACTGATGTATGGAGCTGCAATCTGTAAACCAATGAACTCGTGTTAACTCATCTATTCTTAATTTGCCTACCAAAACGACTAATATATTATAAGGTAAAACTTCAATTAAAACCAAACAAAAAACAAGGAAGAAAAATCAACACCACACTGTTGCTTTGGTTTGCTAAAAGCTGAGCTGAATCAGATGCTGGAGGTTGAGGTTGACGTCCAGTCAAAATATTCTATATATGTATATCTATAGAAGGCGGATTGAAATTTAATTATCTGTGAAATGGTCTGTGTGATTAAAACTCATGGCCCTGCTGCCATAGCATGCATTTATCGATTCGATTTTTGATTGAATTTTAATCTCATTATGCAGCAAAACTGCCAAGCTATGACGGCAAACAAACACGGTAGTCCTGTGGTACCTATATATTGTAGTCCTATGTCGTAGGTGTTTTGAAATACCGGTACCTGAAACCTCGTATAGGTATTTCTTATCACATCATACCATCCCATAGAACGCCATTTTATTCAGAACGATAATAATAATTATGATCGTGACACCATATATAGCTTGTATATGTATGTACTTATGTACAAATGTGTTCTATATAGAATCTGTTTTGTATTCGTCAATCCTTTCATCGCGGCCCCATAAAAGGGGATGGCATGCAAACAAGCTTGTCCCAGATGCATCCATTCAGAGCTCCCATATATTTTAATCCTGCTCCTTTTGCTATATGTACAGCTATATGTATACATATATACATACTACTATATAATTCTTTGAAAGCCTGCATTGCACTATATTTAAATTCACTTGTTTTAGGATTATTCAACATATCCCTCGTCTCTCTTTGGACCGCGCTTAGATTTGAAAACTGAGTGACAACGCGGTTCTATTGATAAAACAACTTGACCTGTACCAGAAGGGTTGACATTCAAAGCTCGTTCGTGTATAGTATGTACACACAATAGACTGAAGATATGTTGTGCTCATTAGAACGGAATGCACGTGCGAATTATGAGAATCATACCATAATATCACTTTTCACTGTATTGTTGCCAACTATACAGGAATTATATATATACGTGACGCTCAAAAATATATAAATTATACTGTTGGAACAAAATATTGAACCTTTAGATAAAATATATGAATTTTAGTGAAATCGACGACGAAAACAATAATAACAACACGTGGTTGTTAATGAAAACAACACGTTATTATTATTGTTTTCGTCTTCGCCGCGACAGATTCGCGTTGGTGTGGGGGAACCTTAACGCGATTTCACTAAAATGCATATATTTTTGACACTAATGAGGTGAATCTATGCGGGTTCGTAGAAACGTCAAAATTTATTCATAATTGATAGTGTTGGAAACTACAACGTCACCAAGTCCTGCACGATTAAATTGCCGCGTTCATGTTTGTATCCAAAGCGATCTGGATAGCTTTGTGTTGTTGTAATCCCTTGTAAAATCACAGCTGATGACAAAGCAGCTGTTGGCGAAAAAAAATCTCAAGCTATCCTAAAAATTCTGGGATACTCATCTATCCTATGGGAAATATCAACAACAGCTGATTTGCGTTCAGAAACATACTGGATACTCGAGTATCTTAGATAGGCTATCCTAGTGCAACCTGAACGCGGCCAATGAATATGCCCAAACTCCTGACCAGCTGACAAAATCAACAACA
Organism: Epistrophe grossulariae; assembly: GCA_929447395.1. NCBI lineage: Eukaryota > Metazoa > Arthropoda > Insecta > Diptera > Syrphidae > Epistrophe > Epistrophe grossulariae. Next base: position 105,606,406 of record OV839568.1, read on the forward strand.
CTCAATAGGCAAGAATGTCAAATAAAAACAAATTGTAAAGTCAAAAAAATTTAACGTCATATAAAAGTAAATTCTAAAACTGCGTACACCTGTCAAATTTTTATGAAATTAAAAGTGACAGGTTTACGCAGTTTAAGATGACTTTACGCCACCCCGTGCCGTTGGTTGTATGATTACCCCTTGCCCTTCTGTATTCTTTTTCCTAAGGCGAGTTATTCTTTCTAATTTGCCCTTTAATAACATATATAAAATGTTTTGTCTTTTCTTTTTATTGGGATGATCTTTGAATCATTTTTCATTGATCGATGAGTAACAAAGTGAACAGAAATTTTAATCCAATTCACACACAATCCAATCCAATCAATAAAAATATTTATGTACCTACATAAATGTACATAAGGCGTGCTTAGCCCGCAGGGAATTTGTTGTTGTTGCATTAAACATGAAAATTGTTGAGCACCGACGTCGTTTTTTTTTCCAACTGACACCGGGCGTACATAAAAACACGCCTCTAAATAATCAAAAAAATTAGGCAATTTTCTCAAAAAAACGTTAAACTTCTATTAACTTTATGAGAATTTTTTGCAAAAAACCTGAAATTCAGTATCATTTGAAAATTTGATACAAAAACCAAAATCGTGGTATATGTAGAAGCTACCTGTTTTTATTTAAGTTGGCAATATTATTATACATATAACATCCACTTCCTTTATATAAATAAACCTATTCACTTATATTTCTATTTTCTTTTATTTATAAAAAGGACTATGGAGCATGTCAAGGCATCCAAACTACTTTGGCGAAGTAGTCATATGGTGGGGGATATTTGTTGTGTCTCTTAATGTTATACGTGGACCGGAATGGGTGGCTATAGCATCACCAATTTTCACAACTTTTATCATCCTCTTTCTGTCAGGCATACCTTTGCGAGAACGTTCGGCGGATGAAAAATACAAAGAGTAAGAACGTATACATAATATATTTATTATCACAGATCAATTTGTATAGTGATTTCTCTAAATTATTTATACAGCTTGATGGAGTATCGAAAGTACAAGGCATCAACATCTCCACTCATACCAATTCCACCGTCAGTTTATGTCGAAGTGCCAAGTGCGTTGAAATTTATTCTATGTTGTGAATTCCCCCTCTATGACACAATGGATATACAAAAGGATCTCAGCCCATACTCACTATCGATGGCACACTCACATTCGCACATATAGCAATCAGTTACCCACAGTGGGAGTGGGCAGCATGGCCAACTAACTGTGGGCCACCAGGTTCAGGGTTCCAGTAGTGGTTTACATCAAAATCAACATCAACATCATCATCATCACCATCATCATCATCATCATGGACATCATAGTCATCATCACCACAGCAGTCAGGATATCGAGAGTGGGTCTTGCACTGGAGCAGGTGGTGGAGGATCAGGAGGAGGAGGTGGAGCGAGTGCTCGAAACACATGCGTTAGAACAACAAGTAATCCATATCAGAATGGTGGCAACTATATGAACACATATAGCTACGAGCACCGGGAGATAACAGACGATGAAGATGATGAAGATGATGACGGAATCATCTATATGCCTGGCCCATCAACGTCAAAGCAAATTTCACATCATATTAGTGAAAAGAAGACAACACCTGTCGAGGCGAAAGAAAACAGTTGCTGTCCAACTGCAGCTCTTGAAGCAACAACGACGACAAAGACAATGACGATGGCAACGTCAACAGAACTCCAAACCGAACCCATTCCTATAAAAAGCGAAAGTTTTATCGCTAAAGTTGAAACAGAACAGTATGTTAATCCAGATGGCGCTTCAATAACAGTCACAACTATTTTGTGATTACACTTTGTAAACAAATTTTGTATGATTAAACATTTAATCGTAAAAAATAACAAAGCAAAAAAATGTTCGAATGACTCAATTTTTTTCAAGCCATATCTGCCATTCTACTTATAATATAATATTATATATTGTTATTTAAAATTAAAATTGTTATAGAATAAAATAAAAAATTATATATATTTTAAACTTATAATGTAGAATAAAGGGTAATTTAAATACTAAGAGTGTACATTTTTGTATAGTTAAATAATAATGAACAAAAAATTAAGTAGTTTTACAAAATAGATTCCAATTATAATATTACATATACCTACTTTCATACATAAATAATATAAATATTAATTATAACAACGTTTTATTTGAAGATAAAACAAAAAATAATTCTAACATTTTGAAATAGTTTTAGAATTTATAATAATGTTATTTTTGTAAAAACAAAAAAAAAAACAATCTTTACGCTTTGAAATATGTAATTGAATGAATGAGTTTAATGTAAGTGCGATGGTCAGGATGTTCAGAGTTTTTTTATTTTAATTTTGTCAAATGAAATCAATGTTTATAAATAAAATTCCGGAAAAGAGCTTTTGTAAAGCGGATGATCCCGAAGTTTTCATATAAACTAAGTTCAGTTGTAATTTTAAAATCTTCAAAAGTATAATTAGTTCAAAATGAAACAAATCAAGCAACTGACATTTTGGAATAAATTGTACACTTTTATATTTCTGCCGTTCTTTCTCTTTTTACATAACGGCGAGCGTATGTATTATTTAAAAACAGATCGTTTTTGTAACCCCCCTTTAAAAATGTTGATATTGCAGGCAGTGAGCGATATACACAAATCAATTTTAATTTCCAATATTAAGGTTTTAAGGAAAGTTTTGTGGAATCGCTGTATAAGAAGGTTGTATAGAAAAGAAAGAAATTACAAGAATACAGAAAAGTTTAGCATATAATCAATTTACCATATTGGTAACTTGTTATTGCTTCTGGTAGGAATTTTGTTCCCAGCAGTTGCATTGAATGCCTCTTGCGGATACTAAATGGAAGATGTGGATTCATTTTTAGTGCTTGATTGCTGAATTAGGAGCTGTGTGGCTTGCAACCCCACTCTATGCAACATTCCTTTCTTTATATCCCCAGTTTCAACTGGAATTTCATGAAGTAATAAACGTCTTATTTTCAAACGACATGCGCGACAAAAAAATTCTTTCCTATGTCTTTCTATTCCTTCTAACTTACTGCCATGCAATCCAGTTTGCATTTAAAAGACCTTACAGGGACATTGTTAAAATTAATGGCGTATAGCCTAGCCAAGAGTTGATTGATTGCAATTTAACAGTTTTATAAAATGTCTATGTTCTACCAAAACTCATTAACTGTCTTTTTTCATAAAAAGAATTTAAGCCTTACGCGATCATATGTATACACATATGATATCAGGTCTATTGTTAAAACTTTTGTTTATATGGAAATTACAATTTTGATAAATTTGTTATTTGTATCGAGTTTTTTCAATAATTTATTTTCGGTGCTAGCTTATTCTCACAAGGAATATATCAAAAACCAGCTTCCTCTATAATAGACTAAAAATTGTCCATACATAGATTGCAAATAATATTTTTTTCTTTGAAGAAAAATAATTTTTAAAAATTCTTTAATATTGACAGTCAAATGTTGTCTAATTCTTATCAACCATTGAGAATTAATATTTTTTAATTGGGATTTTCACGAATGACAACAAATCTCATATTACTTCTGCCATATTTATTAATGAACAAAAACAATAATATGGCAATAGTTTTAATTTTGAATAATATAATGCGACAAATTGCCGTTTAACATTAACACATTGGGTGCCAATTAAAAATATTCAATCAAAAAAATAACTTTATACCTAAGTATGTAACTATATGAGTGGTATTATTTTGTATGCTCCTTCATTTTCTTTCTAATTCAGCTTTTAATCAACTTGCGTACGAAAATATGAAAGAAGGAAAAACTGTCAGGTGCAGGAAATGCTTCTATTTAAATGAGTAAAATGCGAATGATTGGTTGTTGTATAATTTAAATAACAAAAAAAAAATAATAATTGTTAACAGAGTGTAATGTTATTTAATAAATTTTAAGACAAATTAACCTGAAAACTATTTACATAAAAAAATATATTAATATATTAAATTATGTACATATATCAACACAAAATTTAGAATTTAAAATATTGTTCAAAATATGACGTGCTCTTAAACTTTATCACATTCAGTGATTGATGTATTTATTGTAAAAAAAACAGTAATTCCATTGTTGAAATCAAACGAAAACATATCGACCTTTCGAATGGAAATTAAAAAAAAAAACAGAGATTTAAAAAAAGAAATATACCAAATGGGCCAGAAAGCGAGTCACATTCACATGTCATGTCCCTTTACAAATTATTAAAAAAAGTATATATTTTTGAATTAACTTTTAAAAATGTTGTTGTATTAATAATTATAAGATTATGATTTTTACTGAACAATAGTTAAACCAAAATTTTGTAAATATGTATGTCTAATTGTTTTAACTGAACGTTGTGTCAATTTCATTATTTTACTTTATATACAAGAAAAAAAAAAAAAAAACAAAGAACAACTTCAAGTCAATCAAGTGTACCTACATAATATACCTATATATGTATATGTATACAGCAAAAGGGTTATGATGTTTACAGATTATTGCTAAATTGGGCTATGTTCTGGTTATTGATTAAGGAAATAAGATTGTAGCATACCTATATACATTTCGTTTTTGTTTAAAATCGAATGCACTTTCTATGTGACGTTTTGTACTTTGCTATCACATATCGATCAATTAGAAATATTGGAATTATTCTCTTTAAATTTTAAACGATTCACTTTGAATTCTGAATTCAGGCTAGAGGAAAAGATCAACAAATTTCGAACATCTATGCCTTTGAATTCGAAGCATCAATTTCATTCTCAATCTTCGAAACAGAAAAACTGCTGCTGAACAGTGGTTTTCATTTATACGGTGGCGGGCGCTTTGGTTTAATGTAAAGTTAACCGCGGTGCTGTATCAGGAAGCGGTTTTTAAGTTATAGCTATCATTGAAAACAGTTATTGGAAATTTGAACTGTTTACTTTAACTGTAAAATTAATGATAGATATCAAATCAAGGTAATGACTTGAATTAATATTTTAGAAAAACAAAAATAAATCAGGAGCCTCATTCCGTAAAACAAAAACGATCGAACGATATCGTTTTGGCAATAGCTGTCCTTATTTTTCCCTTTAGATGTGATAGAGATGGGTATTGCCAAAACGATATCGTTCGATCGCTTTCGTTTTACGGAATGAGGCCCCAGGCTTATTCATTGATTTAAGGTAGGTAAGGTACATACACGGTTAAAAATTCTGGGGTACTTTTTAATACAGCTCTTGTATTACAGCCGTATGCAATACAGCAAATATTACATTTTAATACTAGAGAAATATTAAAAAAAAATTCTAATCAATTCTTATTACATTCTAATATTTTTGTATTAAAATATCATTTGTAATACAAAAAAGAGTCGATTCTTACCCAAAAGAATAAAACATGTCCCTTGTAGAGAGGGAAAATTTCTCTCTCAGTTGCCATTTCAAATATGAGAATTTTTCTAATAATTTTTGGTTACATTCTTATTACATTTTGCTTCGATGCTCTTTTTTGTCAGCCATATTGAATATGAACATTTTCAACAGACTGCGTCACTTTTTAATACACCCAAGATTAAAATTTATTAATATTGTATTAAAAAGCAAGAATAATAAAAATAAAAAAATTTAAATATGCATTATTTTGAAGGCGCACAATATGTTAATTAGTAGACAAAATTTCAATCGCAATAAGATTTCTATTCTCATTTCTGAAAAACGATGGAGAAAAGAATGTTATTTTTCTAATAAAAATAATAAGAATAATTATTCCCAAATGGAAATAAATTGACATACAAAGATAAATAGGTACTCCTGCAAAAATACACATTCATTATTATAGCTATTACGAATTACGAGTATGTATTCATAATATTTTCTGTGTTGCATTAATTCTCAAAAGAAATATCCTTTTGAGAGAAAATTTTCTTGTGAGAAATTTCTTTGTGAGAAATTTCCTCGATTTATTTCCTCTCTTTTTCTAATAAAGTTCTATTAAAAATGTAATAATTTTTGTATTAAAAGTAAAAATGTAATATTTGCGATGTATTAAACTTTAATACATTTTTGGTGTTGTCATATATACAACCCTGAAAATATTAAAATTAATGCCAGAATTTTTAACCGTGTACATACATTCGATCATTAAAATATTAAAAGTGGTTTTCCATCAGCTTTATTTTCCCATCAACATATTATACATATATACATAAATACTACTTTCAAAACGTCTCAAAATTAATAATTAAAATGTTCTATGAAGGTTTTCAATGATAGATATAACATGTGCTTTACTTATGATATGAATAAAAAGATGGAAAATGAATCTCCAACGATATTACATATACAATATTCACAACATCCCGAACAAGTACCTCAAAACACTGAACCAAATATATGCTGTGGCACTAAGTTATACGGGTTTTACAGTTTTTTTTTTTTCAATTTTATTTTAAAAGCAACTGGCAAACAATTTAAGATTTAAAAACTCTCCCAATTGAAAAGCAAAGAAATATCCCACCACAAAAAATTTGCGTTAGTAGACTTTTAATCGTTTTTGGTAATTCCATAGGTAGATGAAACAAATTCATAAGATTACAGTTAACTTTCTGTATTCCAGAGTACAACTAGAGCATATCTTTTAGACAAGGGAAAATAATAATTCATGGCAATATTATATAAAAATTTTATAAAAAAAATCAATAGATATAAACAAAAAAAAAATATATAAAAAGAAATAGAGCTTTACTACTCGCTGTTATCTAATTATTATTCAATAAAAGTTAATTTAAAATTAAGAAGGTAGTAAATCTATGCATTTTTCAAATTATAAATCCTAATATAAATACTTATGTACTTGTACCCAAAATTTATCTTGGTTATTATACTATAATGTATCGTTAATTAAATATTCCATAAACTCATATTCTATATAGCTTTAATTTTTGAATGAAAAAATATTAAATATTAAAAAAAATAATGCTCAAATTCTTAAATTCTTTTTTATTAAAACCTAACCTTAGAATGCGCCTTTAAAAAAATGTATCTCTATAACATTGATTAACCTTTAATTAGATTCCTTCAAAATTTCAAAAACAAAACATTCTTGCTATAAAATAATAATTTACCACAGATAACCTATTAAGTAGTAGAAAATGTAAATATTTTAATTTTAACAATAAATTAATGTAGAAATACATACATACGTTGTAATAATTTAATAACACAAAATATTTAGGTAGTTTTATTTGTTATTTCATGAATATAATCCTCTAACTTTTCACCCCGAGAATCACAAACTGTTAAATAAGAGGAAGGAAATTGACAGTTTTGGGAAATAAACGAAGAAATTGGTATTTCGTATTATTAGTCCAGTCCATAAAGCTTTAAAAACAGCCCAATTAGGAAATAATCGCCGGAGAGCTGGATTTTGGTTTACAGCCTCCTCAATCCTATATATCGTATCCTTAATAAACAGTCAAAAGTCAGCATCACCACTAACAATATTACAGAGGGTTAACGGGGCGCCCCAAAATGTTTTTTTTATTAATTCATTATTTAGTTATAATTTTTAATTAAGTTATTTTAGTGCTTATAGTTTTTGAATAAATGATTTTTAAACTTTACATTTTCAGAATAAAATTCGAAAAATAATTAGTTTAAAAAATCATGTATTCAAAAACTAAGCACTAAAACAACTACATTGAAAATTATAACTAAAAAATGAATTAATGGCTTTACAAAAAGTTATAACATGATATAGTAATTGTTGCCGTCGTGTTCTTATATTCATTTTCTACTTTAAATTTTTTTTTATTTGCCCCTCCCACCTAAAGGGGTGGACAAATAGAGTGGGTCAACATCTTAAAATCATGTTCATATAATGTACCAACAAAAAAAAACTAATGCTTTTATCACAAAATGAACAATTTTTCAGCTAAGCCGCCCCAGTATAATATATAGAAAAGTAAAACCCTCAACTCTTCCGATTGGTTTATTTCGAAAACGGTTGTTTTTATGAAAAAAAGTATGATAATCTTTTTTGTAGGAAATTTTCTGAGCTGCAAATTAGTCCTTTATATTTTGTATGTACAACTTACCATTTGGGAGTTATTCTTGAAAAACTATTTTGGGGAGTCTTCAACCCCCCGTAAAATTGTTAGCGGCACTCATATCGATGAGGAATTTTGAGAGTTTCTTAAGAATGGCAAGAGAAGGCTATATACCAAAATCAAGCTTTCCGGCGATTTTTTCCGAGTCAAATGCTTTATTGACTCGACTATTATCTGATGAATGACACTAATGACACATACCAGTGTTCAAAGAAAAAAAATCGTGAATTTCTGATACAATAAAATGCTAATTCCAGCAATTCCAGTAAGAATAAGAAGGGGAGAGTGGAGAGGGTTCACTTTAAAAACGATAATTGCTGTAATTAAATAGATAAAATTCTGTCTGTTTCAGTAAGTGCGGCGGATCGTATTTGGGTTATTTTCAACAACGAAAAAAGATCAATTTAAATGTAGATACCTGCAAGTAGTTCTTTAAAATCTACACCACAGAAGTAATAATAGCCAACTTAAGGTTTTTGGAAATTTGTTTTTATTTAATTTTGTTCATACTAATTTATTACAAAAACGAAAATATCCCTATATATACTCCTAGGCGCAACTACCTATGTGCATTCATTTTTGGAGCAGTATCCTTACAAACTGTCTGTGCTATAAACTCAATTAATGTGCGAGTTGGTCGTCCAGACATCCCACTGCGAAGGTATTGAAAGTCTTTTCCATTTGTGTACATGACGTTCGTTGCATCCTGAAATTAATTAATTAAAAATAAAAAGAATATCTCTTTAAAACTTATCTAACTATATGCATCCATTGTCCACATGGCACAAATTGTCGTAGAAATGCAGCTGCCTTGCAAGGATTTCCACCACTTCCTATGCCATAGTTTTGAACATCACTAGCCTGAGAGTTGGTTACTTGCTGGCTATAATAATTCCACAGTGGGAAGCGCCAAACTCGATCACCCGTATGAAAACTGGCATTTTTGATTTGTTGCCAGAGGATTTCCGAATTAGTAAAAATCCCACTTGCTGCTTCATCCAATGTTTGACGCATAGCACCCGATGTGGTGCCAACGTCAACTATAAATTTTGGGCAAAAATTCTGAGCATAAAGAAGCGCATCAGCCAATACTAAAACATCCTCATGATCAGTGCCCTGAATTTCTATAGTCTTGCCGTTCATGCATTTCACCACATCACCGGGTCGGAAAGCGTTGCATCCCATGACATTTTCACATAGCGGTATAAGAGCTCGAATGTTCACAGGCAACCGCAGTGCCGAAATTGCCTTGCAAGTCGCCACTACAACAGCTGCACCAGTCATATCGGCTCGCATATGCTTAAGTTCATCTTTGTTCTTCAGGTTAAGTCCACCACAATCGTAAGTTATTCCCTGTGCGATCAAAACAATTGGTCTTTCATCTCTTGTTCCACCGTAGTAGGTAAGTTCTAGGAATATTGGCGCCTCGCAAGAGGCTCTTCCTACCGCCAGAAAAGCATTCATCTGTTGACTCTCAGCCCAGCCCTCAACTTTGACCTCAACATTTACGCCCGACTTACACAGCACCTCAACAACTTTTTCAGCGAAAGCTGTGGGCGTTAGAAAATTTGCAGGTGTCTCTTGCATTTGTCGGGCAAAATTTTGAGCTGCAGCTTTTTGTAAACCAATTCGCCACCCGTCCAAATCACAAATTTCATCCTTGTGAGTAAAGAGTTCAATACTTGGTGTTTCAAGTCGTTTCTTAGTATCCTTAAGCTCTTGGTAAGCCCAGATGCCTAGTGCAGCTCCTTCTCCAGCAGATTCGGCATGCCCACAAGTCTCCACTTCAATTCTGTCGATATTCAAATTGCTAAGCTTCATACAAGCTTGGGCTACAGAAAGTCTTATGGCTTCTTTGCGTTCGTCAATCATTTCATATGAATTGAAACCTAGGGATTCCTTACCAAGTCCAATAACTGCAACTGCGGAATAAGAGGGAATTTTCTCCGGTTCAACACAAAAGAGAATTCTAGTCTCTCCCCTCCTCGGCATGGGGCCAGACATTCGTAAAACCTCCAACATTCTACCTTCGGTTTTCTTAACATTATAACGCCATGCCGCCGGAGTGAGGATACCATTATCGTTCTTATCTTCGTGATCAGCATAAACACCCAAGACGAGTCCTCTTAGGTTAGGATCAGCACAAATTTCCGTTGCCGGTAATTGAAGCAAATGAGAAATTGCTTGACTAGCACAATTTTGCACACAAAGACTGAACTTTCTTCCGGAGAAGGGATTTAAGAAACTTCTTATATTATTTAATAACATAGTGACATGGCCAGAATGGATCTATTCCAGGGAGTAAAAATTTCTGTTTAGAATGTTTCCTTGCGAAAAAATATTAGTTTTGAATGATTTTTTTTTTGATTGGCAAGCTCTAGCTTTCTAGGTTTTCTTGTTTTGATGAAATATTAAAAAAAAAATAAAAAGAACGCTAGTGATTTAGACAGAACGGATTGTATAATTCGGAACCACTTTGTTGCTCAAAAATTGCATTGGACAAAAGATACTAGAGTCAAATATATTAAAAAGCAAATGTGTATTTTTAATAACTGTTTTTGTTTCGTTCTTAACAAATTAATACTTTCTTATTTCTAATAAACTTAATTCGCTTGTTTTTTTTAGTCCCATAGTGTAAAAATATTTCATAGACGGTAAAAATTCATATAAAATGTCATACCTAAAAGCGTTTACTTGGCAAAAACTGAGTATTTATATTAAAATCTATAAAAATTGCGGATTGTTTCTTTAATTTTGATTGTGTGTATGTTTTTTCTTCTAAAAAAATTGTATTCGATAAACATGCTTAGAGGCTAAGTTTTGTACAATTGACAAGGGATTGCAAAATATACATATAGTATACAGATATCATTCATACAAAATGTAGTCTAATCACCCAGCGATACTGCTCTAGATAGAACCGTGTTAATATCATATGGAGGAAATTTTTGCAGAAGTTTAACATTCGAACCAAAATCATTTTCTAGTATTTGCTCACGTAAAATTCTAGAAAAATAAAAAGCAATCAATAAAATGTATATGTAAATTGATACCAGTTTTGAATGCGACTTACATTATCATAGCACAGCAGACTTTTATAAGAAAATCAAAACGATTTTCATCGGAAAATAGCGAATCCCAGATGCGAACAACATCTGGAAGTGGAAATTCTTGTGAGAGTAATAGAGTTATCCATCTAAAGAAAAAAGAAACAATTTTATAAGTCACCTGAATAAAAAAATAAACTCTAAAATAAAAAAATATAAAAAAAAGTAACCTAAAGCTATAATACTGTGGATGTAATTCTTGTTCCTCCAATCTATCATAAACGTCTGGATCTTTTTGTTTGAGCATAGTCGATAGTTTATCCATCATATGTCTTATGCCACATTCAGAGTCATCGAGAGTTTTTATAAAGAAATCACGGATTTCAGCCATTAGTAATGTGAAGCAGAAAAAACAATCTGCTTCGGCATATTCTGCAAAGGAAGAAAACATTAATTTCAAATTGTTCTTTTCATGTTATGCATATACTTCGATATTCTATATTCGGATCGGATGCCATAACATAGTAAATAGGTCCAACTATCTCATTCATTCCTTGTACATATCCTTGTCCAGGATTTAATTTTGCATACAAAAATAATATTCGTTGGACAACTTCCCAGTGCGCTTCTTGACCTTCTTCCATCGCCGCGTAGTTCTCACTAGAACGCTTTGTGATGAGATTTATCTATGGGCACAAAATGTGGACACATAAAACCCGATAATTAAAAAAAAATTAAAAGAAAAACGCAATTTAAATCACAAATTTGAAAAAATCTGCTATTTTTTTTTAATATTTGAAAATAATTTAGGGGCGACAACAGCAAAAATACTTAAAGTGTGACTACAAAAAGAGCGCCAAATTAATAAGCCACGGTTCAAAGCTAATTGCCTTTTTGATGTCATCGAATGACAGAAAAGAAGGGAAAATGCGTCTGCATAAGGAAAATTCTCTGAGCGTTTGGAGTTTTAAAACCAGATAACTGTTTGCCATCTTACTCAAACATAAATTTTTATAAAAGATGTGTGAACCAGACAACAGGAGCATTTGTGGGTTGGGTGTTAATGAATAAGGTAAAAAATAAGTGCTCCAAAAAGCACAATTCCTTTAGCAAAAAATTTTAGTAAAGTCTTTGACCGATGACGTGGTATTTTTTTTACTCTTATCATCAATTTTATCTTTATGTACTTATTTGAAAAGCTGCAATGATGCAGCTATGGAAATAGCTACTATCTAAATATATACATACATACGATAAGTAAAATTAACAAGAACAAATATTTAAATAAAAACAAATTATGTAGGTAGGTACTTTAATTAACTTACTTGCTTGGTTTTTTAAGAGAAGCATGGAGTAATCAACAAGTAATTTATTATTAGTGTCACACTTAACTTATCTAAAAAAAAAATTCTTACCTTTGTCATGCCAAGTCCTTTGCGTTCAACGTTTGCAGAATTCAACACAGAGGGGACAACTCGTTGATGGAGCCTTCGTTCTCCTTTACTATTTGCAACAATTTCACATGGATAGTCGGTTGGTTGTTGGAAAAATGATATGTCTGGACATAGTCGGCGAACGTCTTTGTCGATTTGCAGTAAAAATTCGTTGTCCTTGAAAAATGTATTCCAAGCACTTTTGGGGCCTTCGCTTAGCGGATGATCATGACATTCGTTCATTTCTGTTAAACCTGGCGGAACAACTAGGTCACAAATAAATTCCCTGTAGCGAGCTCGTTTCTCTGCCAGTGTGGTTGTCCAAGAGCATTTGGATGATCCTAAATAACCCAATAAAAGTTTCCAACAAAGTGCTCTAAAGCCATTTACATCTGGAATGCCTGCAGATATTGGAGACAACACACACCCCTATATTATAAATTACACTAAATTATTGTTAATTTTTTAATGTTACTTGCCATGGAAGCATAAATTATGCAGATTCTTCACGTCCAGATTGTCTTGTGAGAGGGCATCTTCAAATTCTTTGACTCTAAAATATGTTTTATAAATAATTTTCAATACAGTTAGTATAGATTTAAATTAAATAAGGGATAAATTAAATACCTTGCTTTAAAAATGGACATTTGTTAAGGTTGTTGGTCTTTTGTCTTTTGTTGATTTGTGACTTCAAAAACACAAAAGTTTTGATAGAAAGCAGCTGATTGGAAATTCGGAATTAGGAATGATTTTTCCTAATAACAGTTTGAGAAGTTGTGCTTTTACTACCGTTGGCGGTTGTCTATTTTCAAAATGTTGTATTTAAAAATTGAACCATGACAGATAAAATGAAGTTTAATTTTTAAAGAAAAAGAAATCCTGCAAAAATATAATAATATATTAATATGCATATGTTAATGACTTGAAATCTTTATGTGATGATTTTTAAATTAAAGGAATACAAATATTTTCATTGTATATATCGTCTATATGGCATCTAAAAATTTTACTTCCGGGATGTCGAGGACTTATGTTCAGTTATTAAACTAAAAAAACTTTAAAAATAGTCGGTTTAGTTTTCTGAGGTTTCTATAATTCTTTTATATTGTATTTTTATAGGACACGCGAAATAACTGCTGCGGCGATGCCGCAATACTTCGGGAATAAATTGAATACCTACAATGAAAAGAAAAACAAAAAATTTCTTGTTTTCGTTTTAATTACTAAAAATTCCAAATGTATATACATGCTTCAAAGAGTTGAATTTCGACCAATTTGATGTGTTTTATTTTCATCTTATATAAACGACGCAGCGTGCAGGATTATTAAGTTCATTGTTTGCAGTTCTATTGAATTCACTCTAACGGTAATGTATTTTAACACAAATTTATGTATATAAAAAGTGTATACAAACTCAAAAAACTCAGCTGTCAGTTATCTTTGGATTTTAATGTCAAAATGTTGTGTGTCTGATGCTTAGAGGATATATTACATTCCAAATTGATGCTTTTCCATTCCATTCCAAATTGATGCTTTCATAGGGGGCGCTATTCAACTTTCATCGAATTCATAAGGTTTCATTTACCAAGAAATGTAATATAAAGATAATATATACATTTACACAGTACACATATTAAAGGTAATATCATTAGCGTTTTCATTTTTGTTCAGTTCTGCGCATCTGTCAAAATTAGGTAGGAGGTATTATTGTGGATCCAGTGTCCCTTTACTTGTCTAATTTCAATATTTTGTTGTTAATTTTTATGATGCGTGCTGAGTTCCTGTGGCCACTGGAACAGCCATTTTTAATTTTTTGAAACTTCCAACTTTGACAACCTTCGCAATATAATACCTTTGATTTGTGTACTGTGATACATATATACATATAAATATAAGAAAATTGTGAGCCAGTTGAACCTTAAGTACTTCATTGAGAGTAAAACAGCGCCCCCTATCACGGCTTATCGTATTACAATGCATTGGGTATAGAAACAAGTACTCCATAATATAATATGTGCTCTAAGGTCTGATGGTTTGAAAATAAGATATCTGAATAATTAAAAAAGTTGTGTTCCTTTACTTTGAAACTCTGTGTATTTGTGTGAATTTCTACACATATTTTATATGAACTTTGAGTTTTGACAGACTTTTGTGTAGAAATTCACACAAATGCACAGTTTTAAAGTAAAGTAACTAGGCTAATAACTTGTGAAATGTCGGATTCAATTTATTTTTTTAAATTATGTAATCGCAAGTAGTTAGTGAACCCAAATTATGGGTTGTGATGTCTGACCTAGAAGAGTTGAATTTTCAGGTTTCCTTTCAGATAATTTATTTTTACATCAGATAAACCAAAATTTGTAGCCAAAATTTACAAAGTTTTTCAAAAGTATTTAAAAATAACAACCTGTTTTTATTTTTGGTTTATATTTTGCATCTATCTAGCGCTCAGAGATTTTTTAATTTCGTTTTTCATTGTAGAACAGATTTTATCTTTTTGTGAAAAGATTTGACTTTATATTTGAACTGCATTTTAAGAGGAGATTTTTTCACATTGCAATGCAAAACGTCGTAAGTATAGAGATTTCGGAGACGAAAACACTAATTTGTTGAGCAATTTTATTTAAAAAAATTCTAAGTAACCTGCTAATTAATGCTATATTCAAAGTTAATTTCTCAATAAATCTCATATGTATATATAATATATAATATATAATATTATGTATCTGATCGTTTTTAAAAACTTATAAATATTTTGTACAGCAAATATCATTTCCTAAACTTTACCTAAACTATAACTCTATTTAAATAATGAAAAGGAAAGTATTTTTTTTGTTGGATATAAAATGCTGTAGTTATTGTAATATCAAAATTATTTCCGCTCAGGGTCATTCAAACTGACCGAATATTATATCTTATTTCCTCACAAGCCTAAACAAATAAATACACAATAACATGTATCTTTGGTAATTTGTTTTCAACAAGCCGAATGGAAATATCTTGACGATACACCATTGCAATGTTTTTTGTTTTTTTTTTCTATTTTACAAACTTTTATCTGATTTCACTTGAAGAACGTCAGTAGAGGAATCTAAAATTAAATTAAAATTCTCAGTGCTGTTGAGTCTTGAATGTATATGCTGTGTTGTCTTGCTTCGACTTTAATAAATTTTACTTGAGATTTCCATTTCACTTATATTTTTTTTTGGCGTTCCTCCTGACGATTTCGCTTTCATGTGTATAGCACGAAAATATTGAATAACGTAAAATAGCATGGTCCGTCCTGCTCCTGAAAAGCGCGTCTCGTAGACTTTTGTGCGATCATAAACTTAGACAAAGTCTATGTGTTTTTTCATTGAACCATAGGCATATAGTGGCGTTGGATCGTGTGCGCGTAACTGTTAGTGCGTGATTCACCTTGTGCTATTAATCTTTTTGAATAAATTTTCTTTATTTAATAAAAAAAAATGTCTTGGTATGTTTTGTTAAATTTATAAACCCAAAACATCAAAAGATGTCGTCACTATCGTACAGTCGGCCGCCCTTTTGGGCCAAGTTTTCTTCGTGTAATGGTGGAAAGGATAATATTTTGAAATCACCCCCGCATACATGGGGGTGTCTTCCAAAGAAGCGACATACTAAAAAGCGGGTTCATTTTATAGATGAGGTACATGTTCATAAGTAAAGTGCTGTTAATAATTACGCAGATTTTCTAATTTTTAATTTATAAGTAACATGTGCGATTATATAGATATCTTTATGTTTAACGCGATGTATAGAGCTCATCAGTGGTGTAAATGACCTGAATTTATTAGTTTGAATTCGAAAATGTTTTGACAACTTGTGCGTCCTCATTTTAATAACATATTGATAAATTACAGTTTATTTGGAGACTTTTCATTGTGTTATTTTTGTAAAGTGATGTTATTCTCAATGCAGAGATACATACATTAATTTTGCCGAAGAGAATAAAATATTGATATTAAATAATTAAAAAAAAATCCAGTTTGTGGAAATTTTTAAAAATATTAAAGTTACCATATTTTAGGCCAATTGCAGGCATACATTGAAAGAAAAGACAAGAAGTCAGTCAAGTAAACCGGAATATAAGGTTAATTAGGTATTATACATTGCAATCAAACTGTCCCTCTTATTCTATATTTTGTTTTCTATTCATTCAAAGTTATTGGTTCACATCTTAGAACAAGAAATAGAGGAACGGGCATATCAAGACAAAAGTGAGGCTTTTTTCATAAAAGTATGAGTTACACAAACACAAATGCATTCACACAGGGAAAGCATGCTGGTATGATAGCTAAATCATGGGGAGCCCAAAGCAAATTTTAGCTATTTTTTTAAGGAATATGTTTTGAGATTTAAATCGTCAAAATATTATGTAGAAAAAAAAGGTTAGTAAATTAAATAAACAAGCGAAATAAAATCCTATAGTTCCTTTACTTTGAAACTTTGTGCATTTCTGTGAATTTCTACACCAAAGTCTATCAAAGTTCATATGCACAGAGTTTTAAAGTAAAGTAACACACCTAACGCCTAGTACGCTGCTGATAAAAAAATATCCTTGGAGAGTTTCACTAATTCCAAAAACAAAATCAAACATAAACGCAAAAAATCAGAGAAACCCATGATGTAAGAAAATGATAAACAAAAAAAAAACATAAATAAAACACAAATGTCATTTTTCCGCACATTAAATAGTCTGTGTAATTAATTCAGTGCGAAAAAGGAGCGGAGACTTCTCCAAATAATCTGCTACAATTATAAATTTCGCTCTTCGAACAGCAAAATAAGAAACTACATGCGTTGCTGCTTTTAATAATAAGCAGTACAATTTTTATTCATTTCATAGGTAAGCTGTGTCTCATATTCCACATAAAGTAAGTAAAATTACTCTCCACTAAGGGCGCTCAATGCATTTGAGCGCCAATTGCCATCACCAACAAACAAAAGCTTATTCGACCCTGGGCGAAAATTTCAATTTTGACAGATAGGCAACTGAAATATCACGTTTCAAAGTATATTTGTATTTTCAAAATAAATTTGCCGTTTTTACAGCAAAATGCTATGAAATATCAATTTTAAAGTATTCTTTGATAATTTATTTACATAAAAAACATAACTTCACATTAATTTATGTGAAATTTGAGACACAATCAGACCGTGAAATGAGAAAAATCGTTAACTCAACTTATAGGTGTTTTTACACAATTTAACACAGCACCGCATGTTGTTTTATATTTGTTTTAATAAATTATTCCAAAAGTTTTCACTATTCTTACTTTTATTTTGATTTTTTTATGTAGTTTAATTAACTAAATTTGGTGCCTCACTTACACTGTATATATGTATGTGATACACAACTCTTCCTTATCTACCTATTCTAAAGTTCACATTTTGATGCACCCATAACTGTTATACCGTATATGGCGATAGACTGTTATAATTTTTATAAATTGACATGTTTCTAGCTTCTTCCTTCTTGAAAACGTTTACAGCGATTTTGATAAAAAATTATCTAAAACAATTAGAATGTTAGAAGTTCATAGTTTGAGAGCTACCTTTTGAAATATTACTCGTTGAAAAGCTATATCTTATTATTCCTAACCACTCATGTTTGAATAACTATAAATGCTTTCAAACATATTAGCTTATGTTGAAAAACGATCATTAAAAATTTTAATTGTTAATTTAGAGGCGTTTAGAAAGCAAAATCAGTGTTTATTTAAATGCCAAAATGAAGGACTCAATTACTATACTAAAAATTTTTTTTAGAAAGAAATAATAATCGAACCATAAGCTTTATATGAGCAGCAAAATAATTAATGATTTTTGTTGTGGCTTTTCAAAAAAAACTTATATGTACCTTCATTGAAACTCATCATTGAAAATTTTAATTTTTAATTTTGAGGCACTTAAAAAGTGAAATCAGTGATTATTTTAAGGCAAATAAAAAGCTGATAACTCAATTATTATTTCTAGTCAAAAAAATATAATATCATTTTGGCCCAGCCTATCCACGGCCGTAGCCAGCATACGCTAGGGTGAGCTCAGCTCACCCAAAAAATATTTGAGCTCACCCAAAAAAAATTTGGTACATTTTAACATTTTCCATATTTTAAACTTGAGAGACAAAAGTATTTTGTCGTATCAAACAATGTGCACCACTGGCTGAATTTTGCCCGTTATAATCCGCACATTTATTTATTTCAACAACAAATCCGCTGTATTTCCCTTCAAGATTCTCATTATATGTGCTTTCGTTGAAAATTAACGGTTTGAGCATTATAATAACATACTGAATGCTGGTCGAACCTGCTACAGACTTTTTGAGTGAATATTTAAACTACAACAACATAAAACCATTGATGGAATGGAATTAAATTTTGGTATTGCCCTAAAACGAAGAAATTTAAGTTTTCAAAATTTTTTGCTCAACGAAATAGCTCTGGATTGGAAACTTAAAATATACTTCAGACGTTGTTTCCTCTTAAAAGCGCTTTTCCTACAAGTCATCGCCTCTTTGAAGCTGTCGAGACATATGGTGAAAGCGTCATCATTTTCAGCACTTTCGAGAATAGAGTAATTGCAACTGCTGCGAAATTTTTCTATTGTATCATTTAAAAAAAAAAAAAGTTTGAATTCTTTGGAAATAAATGGTATATTGCGTAAATTTGCCGAAAAAAACCAAGAATACAGATTTTTTAATTCTAGATAGATATTTGTACTTACTTATGTATGTATATAAACCTACTTCTTAATCTCCTATACTTTAAAGCCTAGTACGGAGATCGGGCAAAACTAAATTTTATTTCTACATTTTTTGCTCAAGATAAATTATGAAGGTCTAGAGATCAAAATAAAATTCAAACAAGGGCAGTAACGTACCTAAAAATATTTTTTTGGATTTTGTAAATCTACACAGCAATATTAAAAATACAAAGAAAATAAGTACAAAAAAGGGTTTGCAACCTTTAATGCGAGTAGAGTAGAAAAATAATTCCTATTTAAATTTAGTATATTTTCAAATTTTAAAATTATGTTGCCGCACTAGTAATTGGTACTCTTGAACCCTTTCATTAAGCTACGTGATTGACTAAGTGAAAACAGCTGTTTTATATAATCTATTCCTGTAACTTTGTTTTATGTTTTAGTTTATGTTTTTTTGGTCATCATTCACATAATACCTTTCAATATTGGAAATGCTAAAACGAAAATATGTTCTTGCTTTATAAAATCCGTGATATTCATGAAACGTCAACATTTGTCTAGCATAATGATGCTTCGCACATCATTTGTCTTGGAAAAATTACGTGGAGACTTTTGAATGTACAATTTGAAAAAAAGTTTGGTTTTTGTGTTTGTGCTGCGTACTGTTCAACAGAAATCCGAGACAAAATTTGTCCTGCGAAAAAATTTGCATGAGAAATAAAATTTTTCCCGAAGTGCGTACTAGGTTTTAATTCATAGTTTAAAAAACGTGAATGTGATATTGCTTATACCTACGGTTTTAATAAAAGTTTAATTTTTCTAGACTATATACATATTTGACTTTCATTAAACAAACATTTTAGCTCACCCAAAAAAACTTGGGGCTCACCCATACATTAGGTCCTGGCTACGGCCGTGAGCCTATCGCAGGAAATGAAGTTCTTTATTTCAATGATTGAACTAGGTTATCATTGATCATTGAAATTTTAGAAATCGCTTTATGTGAAAGGTAGGGTCAAAATGAAATATTTTTTTGACTAGAAATAATAATCGATTCATCAAGTTTTTATTGGCATCAAAATAATCATTGATATCGCTTTTTTAAGGCCTCAAAAATGAAAATTAAAATTTTCAATGACGAGTTTCAATGAAAGCTATAATTGGCCCCTAAATTAACATGATATGTTATTTTTCCTCCTTATTTTAAATTTACACAATAATTATATAATTAATTACACATTTTTGACAAAAATGTAAATTTCTAGAAAACTCTTTCTTTAACATAAGCTTAACTCTGTCTAAGTGCCACAGAATTTTAATAATTGTTTCTCTTCTCACTACATGGTGGGGTGGTGGGGTTGTGATTTTTCTAATTTTTTATCAGACAAAAGATTCGGATTGAATTATAAAAACAAAAAAATTTCGAAATTTTACCAATATTTCTGATACTTTTTAGTTTAACCGATAAATTTAGAATTTTTCACACTACATGCTGAGAAAAACAAATTTCTCTCCATTGAAAAATTCTATTTTTTTTTTCAATTTTAACTTTACAAAGTGCCTTGTCTGATGCGAAAATGTATAATTAATTTTTGTTTGTACTTAAAAGTTTATATAATATATTTAACAAAAACCGGACTATATGTTGATGTGGGCAATTAGTTGGATTTTGACTTTTAAACACTAAAGTGGTTTATTATACGTCTGTTTGTTAACTGTAACTTCTTGCTAAACTTTACTACTTGTCAAAAATGTATATACATATGTGATTTGACAGCAAATTGTGCTACGTGCGTCGGTCGCACGAAGTTTCACGTTACCAAACAGACTGAATGCTTATATAACTTTCTTGCAAGTTTCTCTATTTTAATAAATTCTCTCTAAATAAGTTGTTTTGACAGGTTTTACATTGCTGTCAAAACCCATAGAAAAAAAATTATTTTTGGGAAATTTGTTGAAAGAAAAGTTCAAACAGGCATATTGTATTTGAAAAAAGATGTTTAACACAAATTTTCCCCAAAACTATGCTTTTTCCTATAGGTTTTGACACCAAATTCGCAAGAAATTTTTCGAGGTATTGTGGGATGAATTTATTCCGCGCTGTCTAATTTCGGATGAATTTAGTCCACGTTGTGTTATTTGATTCGCAGATCGCGGTCTAATTTTACGTCATATTTTACTCAGCTTATTGTTTTTGTTAAAATTTCAAATTAAAAAAAGAGAAATGAAAAATAAAAGAGAGAAATCAATCAATAATTTAAATACACTGACATCACTAGGTATTGCATAATTCTTATTTATTGACGAAGTAAGTTCAATAAAGAATATCAATTATAATTTAAAAAATTATTGTAAGTACTGTGACTTATTATGCCAAATATACATCAATTAACAGTGCGTTTTCTGTGCCTACTAAGTACATTCTAGGTACATATTAAATGTATACATTTCCAAAACTATACCATGTATAAATATATTTAAAAATAGATAATGTTACTACACTAATATTTCATATTAAAAAAAATCTTGCCAAATCCATGGATAATTTATGGCGAACGAATGATATCATTCTTTTTGATCTTATAGCTAATAAAAAAATTAATAAACTGAAATACATTTTATGGACCTACTTTGAAAGGAAGCGGTTGATTTAATAAACTAAATTTTTTATTAAAAAGTTTATTTATTTTTTTACAATTATTTCATTGTTTATAAATTAACAACAACAAGCAACTTAATGAGATTTCTTCTCAATCAGCTGGCATGATGCTTTCATCGTAAACAAATTGGCAATCGTTGGTTGTACGAGTATATATAATTAAAATACATATCTATAAAATAGAACAAAATTACAGTAGAGGGTCATTGAATGATGACAACTAAATGTAGACCAATGCATTATGTGCCATAAAGAAATTACGAACAAATTAGTTAATTGATTGATTGTTCTAAATAAAAGGACTCTGCATTCTTTTATAATTACATATTTTGAAAAACAAAAGAAAAACACTGTTCGGCAATGAAAAAGGATGGCAAAATCATCTACCATCACCGCTAGCTAAAAGACGAAGAACAATTTTTGGGAGTACAAAATGAGAGGCAACGGAGCGGAATTTGGCAAAAAAAAAAAAAACAACAACAAATCTGTACATCGTATCAGAACTTCAGATCCAATGCTTGTTGTAGATTTAAAATTAGTATTTCAGCAGCACTCAGTTCGAACAAATCGTTAAAACCGTAAAGTGCCGCCCATAAGTAAAAGCTATATATAAGAAAATTCTTGGTGCAATTTTAACAATTACATAGTTTCGAATTTTCGTATTATCGTTTGATAAATTTTGGTTTGCTTTTCGTGTGATATAGCGCGCGAAGGATAACAAACGGGCAATCGAAAAATGAGCCCCAAGTTACATGAATTCGTGGTGATTCTTAAACGCGATTCACCCGAAACTCCATGGGGTATTCGTTTGGTTGGCGGTAGTGATCTGGATACTCCTCTCATCATAACTAAAGTAAATCAATCTTAAATAATTGTAATCTGATATATAATTGCATTGACTTAGAGGCAATTTATTATTTCGCAACAGATTTTTAACATGAAAAAAAGGAAAAAAAAAACAGTGACAGTGTGTTTCTTCGATTTTTCATCAGTGGATTTAATTGTGTGTTCACGTAGCCACTTATAAGAGCTCGGTGCCAAGTTTCCTCGATCCCATTGTTTTAGGTTTTTTCCTGGCACCGAATTTAAATGTTTTTGCGCGCCGTTTCTTAAAATTACAAGTATCTACTAAAACATTTTTCTGTTGCAAATTACAAGCATCTAGCAATCAATGTCTATTTCCGGTAAAACATTTCAGTCTGTTTAACGATCGATGGGCCTTTTTAAAAAGGGAGAGAGAGGCGTGAGTTTTGTTTACAGACTAAAACACTCATGCATTGGATTTTAATTTGTTGTTTTATGTGTAAATGAAATAATTTTAATTATTTCGTTAGGTATGCCCTCATCCATGGCCTAGTTGGCGAAAAAATGAAGGTCTTTTTCAATTCGATGCTATATTATGCAGAGAGTGTGTATACACATATACATATTTATAATAGATCATTTCAAACTGAAAAAAACTACACGCATCCATCCCATCATATGCTTTTTGTTTGCAATTAGTCAGATTTATGTCAATAAGTGACTCGAAGACAGTACAACATGTTTATGCTGTCCATTATTTTGACAGAAACACATGTGTGTGTGGTCAAGGCATAACTTACGAATTATCTCTTACATTTTCCATCTTTATTTGAAGTTTAAAAAGTAGGTGTATTTTTAAAAATTTTGTAGGTATGTTTGGAAATTTTTTTTTTGTTTTTTTTTTTCAAAACATTTTTGTTAACAGAAACATTTTTTTTTAAATTACTTAAAAATATTTTGTTTAATTATTTCCAAACAAAAAATTCGTTAGTGAATTCAATAATTATAATCGTTGACCATCAATTCTAATTTCCTTACGAATTCCACACAAGCAAAACTACGCAAAATCTCAAAATATTTTAAATTTTGCTATTATTATATCTTTTTATTATTTAAATTACAAAATGCCCTTGACATTTGTTTTGAAAAATTCATTAATCGATTTAGGGTAATTTATTTTTAACATTGGGTAATTTTCACCTGCCTGATTCGGTGCCATGATGCAATGAATCATCTTTGAAGTATTAACAACATGTGTTCTTTTTACAGCTTGAGGAAACTATTTTTTATAGTTTTATAGTTATTTTTAGAAATTTTATCAAATAATTTATTTTTAACATTCAAATTGCGCATTGTTTATTGCCATTGTCACTGGTCCCATAAATTGTATTAATACTATAAAAATTGACATTGAGAAAAGTTAAATTTTATTTATCTATAATTTTAATTATACTTAAGCTGAAAAGTAAAAGTGGGAAAATTGCATAAGATAAATCATTTTGATGATAAATCATAATTTTTTTTTTAAATGAATTTATATTTTTTCTTTTTTTTATTATATGAATGAATATACTTAATTGCATTCAGAGATGAAAATTTTCGGTCTTGAAGAGGAATTATTTAAGATTTTTCGAGTGATTAAATATAGTTTTAAAGATTTTGTGATTAAAACTGATTATATGAATAATGAAATAAAATGTCAAAAGACAAAAACTTCACATTTTAAATATTGGAAACGTTCAAAAATCTTCCCAGAAACATGGGTGTTCAAAAATGAAACTTTTGGGAAGTCCTTTTAAATGTCTATATGAATGAAATTTTCATTCACCTAATTAAAAATTGTATTTGGATTTTTCTCGAAATCTACATACATAGTTCCGGAATAACATGCAATTTTAATAAGAGGACCAACATTTAAAATAAATTTCTCCATTTTTGTAATATAAGGCGTGTTCTACAAAATAACGAACTGAGAGCTTAATGGCAATTTGACGGAGGTGGAATCGTTTGAAAAACAAAAACACGTATTATGTTATATTCCTCGTACTAAACTTCTGGATTAGAAATTTGAACTTTGCTTAAAACAATTTATTTATTAAAGCACAAAACTTATTGGAATGAATGAAAAATAGTAGAAAATTAAATTTGTTTTAGTTTTTATTAGCATTTCGTCTTTATTTTGCATTTATTTTTCGTTTTCGTATGTGCATACCGCAGAAAAATTTCAAACGAACAGGTGTTTTTTGGCTGCAAATGACCATTGAGAAATTAATCCAAAAAATTTTAGTCTTTAAAATCTCGGAAAACAATTGAAGCGCTCATCAGATGAAGATTTTTTGCCCCACTTAAAAAATCCCTGAGAGCCCTCACCTCAGCCTATAATCTCTCATTTAGCGGGTTTGACAGGTCTCTCACTTTTTACTAAAAAAGAATACCAAATAACCCCAAACTTAAAAACTTGCTCATCTAGTGCTTTTGGCATGAGAGGAAAAAATATTTGATCTGTTAGTAACATACAATTAATTTATTTAAAATTTGAATAAATTTTTACAATTTTCTGTTGAATTTTTTTTGAAAAAAAAATCAGTTTATTAAAATTTGCAAGAAATTTCAAGTAATAATAAAATAGTAGTTCTTTTTATGACCCATGATCCATATGGATCACCTTCGGAAAAAAGACGGCCTTATAGTGGCGAGAAGCAGAAGCCTGATTTCGGATGATGAAAATTGAGCCAAGTAAAGAGCAGGTTCATGTGTTATTGTTGTTATTTCGTCGCTTCAAAGCAGAACTAGCCTAAGTCACATTTATAAAATATTTCGAGAAGAACCTTAGTCCGTAAAATACTGACTTTCGCAATTATGATTATATTCCATTATTAAAATTCTGAAGGACCTACTACTGCACGTAGGAATATGCGGCATATATATGTAGGAAATGCACGGAACACAAAAAGTTTCCTTGTTGACGTAAAAAAAAACTTATTTCGATTTTTTTCACTCGAAAAGTGAGCAATTGAATTCAAGGTTTTTTTCCTCAGAATTTTGACTGCAAAGCTGAGAAATTTTACTGAGGAATCTTGTTCATGTTTGTCACTGAGATTGCTGAGATCTCCGCGAGGTCTCATTTTCTTAAACATGTCTATAGTGTTTCTTTTAATTTTTAAAATAAAATTTCTTTTTTTTTTTAGAGTACACTGTACATATGTTTAACATATGCAATGTATGTAATATTATTGTGGCCATCTTAAGTATGTGGTTCGGGGTTAAATGGGTAAAATGTAAAAATCAATAATTTTAGATTAACGAAATATTTAAAGCTAAGAAGTTGACTAAAAATATATTTATTGAATGTACCCATTAGGGCATCAGTTCAGAAAAATAAGATATCCGAGATCTTAAAAAGGTCAGATATCTAGATATAACTAAACTGTCTGTTTTTTTCGATTTTGAGTACTTCCTATAGGATTATGTGAGAGTCCGCGGAAGTTTATGTGCGCGCACTCCCATGTGCTCAAAATCGAAACCAAACAGTTTAGTTGCATGTTCGCGCCTGGTCTGGTGAATAGTGCCTATAAGTTTTGTAATTCTTGCATCGATAAAATTGGTTGACAAATTGTGAAAAATGAAACAAAACTTATATGAATTAGTTTCAATTTTCAACGAAAGCACAGGATTTATAATCATGTCGATTATGGAATCCGAAATACTCGATCCGCAGTAATTCTAAGTACAGTGTTCTCTTTTCTTTTGGACAAATCGGTAAGGAGAAAAGAGAGTACTGCACTGTGAATCACTGCGGATCGAGAATTGCGGATTCCATAATCGACATGAATAATTTCTCAGCTCGACTGTCAAACACTGACAAAAAAAAGTTTTGCTAATTCACTTTTGGACGTAACAAAATTTGTGAGATCTGATTTTTCTGAACTGATCAATGAATGAAGTAGAATTAACTTTGCATACGTCAGAAACAATCCAATAAAAAGTGCGTTCCTTTACTTTGAAACTTGGTGCATTTGTGTGAATTTCTGCACATTTCATTTGTTTTGTATATGAAGTTAGACAGATTTTGTGTAGAGTTTCAATGTAAAGGAACACACTTAAAGTATTCGATGGTGATTAATGCCATTTTCGACTGGATTTTCGGACTTACACATAGGTACACTTCAAATGTCGCAATTTAACAAAATGGCTTCTTCAAGCATTTATTAATTTTTTCGTGTGTGTGTGTGTGTGTGTGTGTGTGTCTACTATCTACTCGGAACAGCGCTGCCACAGTGCCACCCTATAGATGTTTGAGCGCAGTATATATCAGAAAAAACGCAGTAATATACCGCAGTAGATCTTGCCATATTAAAAAAAAAAAAAAAAAAGATAGGAGAATTTAGAAACTTAACAATTACTTCAAACAAGAACTCCACAATAAAAAAAAAACAAATGAGAAATAAGGTTGTCTGTCATCATTATTTCGGCCGACTTATTGTGTGATACCCTTGAAAAAAGCATTAAATTATTATCAAAATATTTGAAAGCGGTATTGGACAAAAAATTGTTGGTTTGTGTTAAATGGAAACAGTTTATAATTGTAAATAAGTAATCAAAAGTAATCGAAAATCGAGCAGTCCATGTATTATATGGTCCAAAGTTTAGAGCTAACTTTAGATAACGATCAAACGTTAATTTTTTAAATAGCAAGAAAATTATGAATCTTGGGTTTTGAACAATTGGACACTAAATTTCGTTTATTATTCTAAGAATGTTACCGAAGATGGCTATTTTCTGATAAAAGCAAAATATAAAGGCTTGAACAACTAAAGTGCTTTAGTAAATTTGGCCTTAAGCTATTGGTTATTTTTTACTTTTTCAAAAGCCGCAATGAGATTAGTTATACCTATAGTCGTAACTGAAGCTATAATGTTATAAATAAAGGAAAAGTATAACTTTCCAAAACTTCAAGTGGACAAATTACTCATAAAACACTTAATATGGTATCTTAAGTTTCAAGATTCTATATAGCTCGAGAAGTAAGAAGTTAGTTTAAAATCATTTGTATTCTGAAATTTTCCACATGTCTCAGTTAAAATCCCTTCAAGAAGTTTCAAATTGCAAATTGCAAAATTTCATACACACAACACTAAAGAGTATACAATAATTTGTCTTAGCCCCTCACACTTTTGTAGGAGTTTGTATGTAAAATCTATTTTCTATACAAAGCGAACATTTTTAAAAACCCATAGGTTTTAAAAACATATTTATACAATTTTTTACTCAAAGGTATTTTTGGGAAAACAATTTTAATCTTCATAAAATTATTCCGAGAAAATTATTTTCAATAGGAGGCTAAAACTTCAGCCAAGTCAATTTATTAATCTCAATCCGACTACACACAAATGTAGCTAATTTGTTATTTATTTTAAATATAAAAAATGTTTTTGGCTTAAGTCGACTTAAATCACTTTACCTTTAGAGAAAAAATTTAATTTATAGGAAATTGATAATAGAAACCTTTAAACCATACAGCAATTTGATTGAAAATAGCTTTTGGCAGCCAACTTGATACCTTAAAATTTTGTAAGCTTAAAAATTTACTTATTGTAAAATTATTTTTAACAAATAAACTTATTACTGAAAAGTAAAATTTGTTTAACAATGTCATGAGTGATTTTGAGGGTTTCAAATATCAAAAAGAAAACAAAGATTTAAATAAATATTTTTGTCATGTTATTCGTTCCTTAATTTGACGTGAATGGAAGAACAAGAAACATATTCTGTAAATATACGTATGTACTTATGATATTTTAATAAACTTTTTATATATTTTCAATCCTTATTCATGCATATAAGAAAACAATTCGAAGCTTTGTAAACACTAGCAAAGATTGATTCATGTTTTAGAATTCGGAATTCGGGTCGGGCCAGGTCATAAAAAATCCCTTTTTAAACATTAATTTTGAATTATTTGCTTTGAATGATTTGTGGTTTTTTATTAAAATACTTATAATCCTGTCTTCCACATTTTCAACAAAACGCATAGCAAAATTAATTTATATACATATGTATGTTCTTTGTTTTCAAAAAGAAATTTGTTCGCAACAAAAATATATGTACATAATTTTATTGGGGTTAAGCTATTTTCCAAAATATCATTCACAATCCGTCCTCAGCCAGAATCTTAATTAAGTGAAAATATTAAGATAGATTAATTAACTTTCCATATTTTAGCAATGCCACGCCTGCGTCAGCGATTTTTATTTTGACAATCAATATACTAACCCGATAATTCCAGATGCTAATGCTAATGCATATATACATATTTTTCATATATATACCTATAATATATACTGTATGCTTGTGAGTTGCGAAAAATATCCAACTGAAATAAATTTTAATTAGCTATCAACCATTTTGGCTGTTGGCACTTTTAATATGTATATGTATGTAGACGGAGATTTATTTTTGGAATAAAAATATAAATTTTCGAAAAACACCGCATTACAAAAAAATGCAATTCAATTATTTCTTGCCTTAAAATATTTTGGCATTAAATACCAGTTCGATAGATATAATAAATTACCTAACGTTATAGTGCTAAATTTTTGACATTTCCAAATATACTAAAATTCTTTTATTAAATTTTTATTTTATTAAAATTTAAATTAATTAAATACTCCCTTTTGTAAATGTATGTATGTAGGTTCAATTAGGTAGTCCAGCATATGGAGAAGTTCTTCGAGGAGATATTGTTACTAAAATTGGAGAGTATGATTCACGCGATATACGTCATTCAGATGCTCAAATGCTTTTTCGCACAGCAGGGAATGAAATAAGAATAGTGGTGTCAAGGTAAATGTGTAGAAATTCTTATGTTTCACATTTCATCGAAGTAATTTGTTCTCATTTTTTTTTTCTTTCAGGGACAGCAAAATTGCTTATACACAGGGCCTGAGTAATGAATCTTCAAGATGTTCATCTACCATCCCACCAGTAAGTCCCGTCAACACCGGAAATACACCACATAGGTAAGAAATAATACAAATATTTTACTTAGTGTGAACTTGAAAATTTAATGTAATGTTTATATAGAGGGCCATCACCATTTCTGCCAGGACCTGGTCAATATGATAGGGCAATGCATTCACCAGTGAACACTCTGCCACATACAGTATTTCCAAAATTGAATGAATCTGGTGGATATGTCCCACCATATCGTCCAGATTCATCAGCATCACAAAGATTTAGTCCAATGCCAACTAGGGACCATCAACAAGATGTTAAAGAAGAACAAGCAGCAATTGTTAATCAGGTATGCGAGTGTTTTCTAAATTTTAATGTGGGCAAGTTTTTGAATTTTAACAGTTTTATTAAAAAAGTTGCATATTTTTCGGCGGAATTGTGTTATATCGTCTCCCAAGTGTATGTTTTTAATTAGAAAAAAACTTTACATTTTACTGCTAGAAGGCTGTAAAAGAATCGACTATTTTTTTCAACAGTACCTACCGTACTTAATTATTAATAAAATGTTTAAATTAACAATCGTTCAAATTGTATAATCATAAAAATGTTTCAGTTTCAGGAAGTTTATGTTTGAAGTGTACTTTATTAGAAAATAAAAACTATTTACTTAAAATATTTAGAAATAAACTCCAGACATTGATATATTTTTCTTTTGTAAAAGAACTAAGAACAGAACATTTAGGTAATTTCCTCTGATTTTGAAGAAGTCAATTTTTTTGAGATAATTTTTGGTAAAAGTTTGAAACATCTGATATTGAAGGCGAAGTGTGGCAGGTTTTCCCTTAAAAATATAATAATAATATCATCTGCTGACATTTGGAACATGCTCTCAAGGAAAAAAGCAAAAATTCGAAGCTTTGAGTGCTCTGAACTGAGAAAGAAAAAACACTTTTTTTCAACTCAGATTCTGCTCTGAACTAAAAAAAATAAAAATCCCTAATGAAAAAATTTACAAATCTCTCAACGTCAAAAGGGACAGTCTATATTTTGTGGAAACTGACATGCAAATTTCAAAGTGAAAAAGAGTTGGTTTTCTATCTCTCCATCAGTTTGTGTTTAATTTTGATATTTATAGTGTAATTTGAATATTAATAAACTTGCTATTTATATTAGGTGCTTTCCTTTACTTTGAAACTCTATGATTTTATGACCAAAACTACACATTTTATTTATGTATTCTTCTTTATATGAACTTTGTAAGGCTTTTGATTAAAATTCGTAGAAATCCGCACTTTTGAACATTACGGGAAAAGACATATTAATACAATAATGAACACAATCTTAACATCTGCTTTAAAAAATTAATAAACAAAATGTCAGTTTCCTCAAAGTGATGATTTTGGAGTTTGTGAAAAAACCTGCAAACTTGCTATTTGGGAAAGAGTTCATTGTGCATTTGTACCAAACCGTCATTTTTAAGAAAATGTCATGAAGTTTTATGAATCACATGAGAATTTCTCTATTCCCAAATGAGGAGTTCGTTCATTTAAAATGAAATTGGCAATGTCTAATTTATGGTCTTTTCGATTGGTAATTCAAAAGAACAAGTGTGAACACTTCTCGAAAGATTTTCAGAATCAAAGACTGCTTTTAAACGATGCAATCACCCCTTGAGATTTTTAAGAAACTAGGCGGGGGACGTACTTATGTGGTGGCCGGGGTAGACAAAATTGCTGAGGTTCAAAAAATTGCAGAGTTACCGCCCTTTCTCTTTTGTGCCTTTTCGTGTTTTTTGAGACATAAGCAGAGTAAAGAGTGTGAAGACATGTTTTCTTTTCATTTAAAAAAATTGCAAATATACAAATTCGCAGCGTTTAGAAGCATCTCTGCAACAAAAAGAGATCAAAAGAGAGACGCCGCGCCGCCGCTTAAAAATAGCAGTTTTCTTAAAGCAGTCAAATATCTCTTCTTTTCTGATGAAGATTTTTTATTCTGACATCAATTGAAAAGGCCATTAGAGTATTGCAAAGTGTGAAAACAAAATAATACGAAAATTTAGATCTCCGAGACTTCGCTCCATCAAAAAGTGGGCAAGCGAATCCAAAAGCCGAGAAATTTGATTGCCAATTAACTGAGGTAATTGCTGAGATCTCCAAGATCTCATTTTTCTGAACATTCCTTTAATGTCATTTCATATCATGTACATTATAATTGTATGTATAATTGTATGTGTTTCAATCGATAAAAATCATGCGTTGTGTAAATGTTAATTGTTTTGTACTATTTGTCTACGAACAAAATTAAAGTACTAATGTCTCATGTACATAAACTTGATTTTTTTACAGGCCGCATAATTTCTGATATCATAGAATCCATACCAAATTGGCAAATGCAAATTTTAACAGTAAACAGAAAAAAAGATGATAGGCACGCATTGGTCTTGATCAAAATTCGGAGGAATACTGACTGAATTTAAATAAAATATTAACGATATGCATGTATTCTATAAATTACTGAATAAATAAATAAAATTATTTTGGGAATAATTTTTTCAACACTCAATCAATAAATTTTGATTTTGGTTTTGAAATATTTTAACCTAAAAATTGTTTTAAAAATTTTAATATAATTCGTTTTTATTTTTGTTTGTTTGATTAATGTTTGTGTTCGTACCATAACTTTTTGATCAATGCATTACATTATATTACTAGTATTTCATTCATCAAACCAACATGAAATAATAAAATGAAAGACTGAGAAAGCTTGTGAACAAAGTCAACTTTAAAAATTGATATTTATTTTTATTAAGATTTGTCGTTGTTTCGCTTAAATTATATTCCTGTTTACATAGGCATTTTACTGAAAGGCGCATCCAGTGAGACAGGTAGATTTTATGTTCGTAGAAACGAGAAGGATTTTGGGATGGAATTTACCCTTCTCGTTTCTACGCACACATAAATCTACCTGTCTCACTGGTTGCGCCTTTCAGTAAAATGCCTGTTTACAAGGCAAAACTGAAAAATCTGAAAGGTTGAATCCTGACATAATATGTATTTTAAAACTTTATAATTTTAATGAGAATATCTCCTCTCTCCTCATTATATTTATGTTTATAATGTTTCTTCTATTATTAGGCGCATTCAGAAAAATGATATCTTGGTAATTTCGCTCCATCAAAAAGTGAGAAGGTTATGATTTCACTTATAAAGAAAAAAAATATTTTTTGAACTACACAATATGTACTTACAAAATTTGATACAAATAGACAGCCATTTGAAAAATATGGAACTACGAAATTATTATGGAGATTTTTACGTGACACACTGA
The DNA here is from genome assembly GCA_929447395.1 of Epistrophe grossulariae. NCBI lineage: Eukaryota > Metazoa > Arthropoda > Insecta > Diptera > Syrphidae > Epistrophe > Epistrophe grossulariae. The sequence continues at coordinate 105,639,516 of OV839568.1, forward strand.
ATTACACACGACCGGGTTTTTCCAGCGCGCCCATTTGTTTGCTTAATGTGAGCGTTTTGTGTCTATGAAATGGGGAACAGAAAAACACTCCTAAAAAACATTAGGTGCTCGGAACACCGAATCGAAGTCTTTTTGAGAAGTATTACCCTTTCACACGAGGAAACTGAGTTTCCATCAGCTTTCAATTTTAAGGTGAGAAAGGGCACCAAGTAAGAGGAGTGAACGGTCTATGATTAGTGGAGATTGGAAAATAAAAGTAAACGTCAAAAAATCTCCAGCTATACTTGTTTCCTCTTGTGTTGGTTTTCTTGGATCTCATGACTTATGAGCAAATGGACGCATGGAAAAATACGCTCATGTCTCATGGTGTCATTAGTCTAAGCCCTTGTGTAGGGTTAAAGGACATACATATTAATTACTTTGTTATCTATACATCAAAAAGAAAATAAGATGAGTCACCTTAAGCAATGAAAACAATTCTCATAGTTAATCGATTTCTTAAGGACAAAAGGATATTAGCGAGGGATCTTATGTTTATATGTTAGATTATGTTAAAATATAGATACCTCATTGTGCTATGCTGAGTGAGCTATGCGGGTTTCTTGCATTATGCACCTACCATTTTCAAATAATCAAAATCTCCATCAACAATAAGAACCTGTATATATTCATCCTAATACAAAATTTTCAATTTTCTTTACCCGAATGACATAAGGCATGTTCAGGAAAATGAGATCTCGGAGATCCCAGCAATCTCAGTTAACTGAACATGCATTCCTCAGCAAAATTTCTCAGCTTTAAGCTAAGTACCTACAGACGATTGTCAGATCTTACAATATTGTCAGATCTGTCAGTGAAAAAACTGTTCCAAATGTCTTACAATCGTGTGAACACACAATTTTGTCTGATAACATTGTCAGACACGTCATTGTCAGACGACAATCTGACAAAAAAATTGTCAGGTATCTTACAATCGTCTGAACGCACAATTTTTATCATTGTCAGTAGATTAGGACATTGTCAGACTCATTGGTCATTGTCAAATGTTTTAATTGAAAACATATTACAATTGCTGACAATTTCTTCATTGTTCGAAATGTCAATGAGTTGGTTAAAGAGAGATAAAAAAATAACTGACAATGAAATTGGGAAGAAATCTACCAACCGTGTGAACGGACAATTTTTCATTGTGAAATATGTCAATTTTCTGCTAATTGTTAGCTATATTGTCAGACCATTGACAGTTCTGACAATATTGTAAGATCTGACAATCGTCTGTACTTAGCTTAATATTTACCAGTGCTCAATATATTTGAAACAAGTTTAGTGAAAATGGGTGGATACCACATTTAAAAATTTTCTAACATGAATACCATCGCTTAGCTTAAATAAAATGTTGACTCGGCTCTTAATATGCTTCAATTCACTGAACATAGATATTTTTTAAGAGAATGTTGTTTTAAAAAACTTATTGCTTTCCATTTAATTACTGATGATGTTATTAATAAAGAATTGGTCTCAATTAAATTTCAAAAGTTTGTACCGTCGTAAAAATATGGCAGCTATAAAAATATTTGACCTAATTATGAACATGCATATACATATGTATACATTATATGATATACATATTTATAATATATGTTATAAATTCATACATAAATAAAATATGATTATTTTAAAGACTAACAAATAATGTATCTACTTTTTATTTAAACTTATTTGATCATTAATGGACTTAAAAAAAATGAAAAAATACTATCACTATGTTACACATTCGCCGATTCATCTTCTTTCTCAACAAAATACTCGGTCAAGGGCGGACAAAGCATAGAGTTATTTTATTCACATGCGACTGACCTAAACATGTATAGTGCCATTCATCAAATTTGAAAATCAAGGATATACCTCGCACATTAAAAGAAAACTAAAATAAAATCAAGGTGTTTTATATTTACCTTTCGCCAAAGTGTATTATAGCGTGCAGACAGAGTATAAGACACCCCTCCCGATTCGCAACTCGTCTAGATACGTATACGAAAAGTGGCATCCACACTTTTATGAAGTGTCCCCACGCACAGCCTCTAATAGCTTCCGTTCAACTGTGTTGTTTTTATTATAATTTTTTTTTTTTTTTTTGAAATTCAAAAACACTGTTTTCAACAACAAAAATGAGTTCAAAGTATTTCGTTCTGTTAGCCTTGATAACAGTGAAAATTTTCTCCTATAAGACTATATGGAAAGAATTTTTTCTGGCTGAAACTTTTGACCGTGATGTGTTAAGAAACTTAAGGGCCAAGTACAAAATTTTTACCATCGGGACACATGACAAACGCAGTAATTTTGAATCTATTTTCAGTTGGCATTCAATTAAATTATCCCTCAAGATCATCATTGTTTTTGATTTTTCATTGGAGGAATTTTGTGCTACAGGCGAATAATATTTTCCAAAATATCTACACATAATCATATACAATCTTTCACACACAGATTCACGGTGTTTTTCCTCCTCAATTTTGCTAGTCTAAGTTTCCTAAGCTTAAAGTATATAAAGATCACCATTAAAATTATTTCTATATACAATTCTTATAAATATTTTTCGCTATTGGTGTAGGTTGTTGGAAGGTGATATGTTCCAATACCCCCTTTGCGTCATCCACCCCAAAACTTCTATATAAATCAGTAATAAATACTGATTCTTCTTATTATTTTTTTTGTTTGGCTAATATATGTACATACATTGGAAAAATATATATTTTTTGCTTCTCGAAACAACAAGCAAAACATTTTGATGTTCGTTTTAATATTCAGTTGCTTTCGGAAAATTGTATAATTAACATCATCTTTTAGTGAATAATAATTCCACACGATCTCGAAGTGAAATTTGTTGAAATTTCAAAAACAATTTATTAAAAAAAAAACGATTTTACTTGTAGGTTTAAATAATAAAAAAAATTAAATTAACTTGTGCAAATTTGTGTAATTTTTTTTAATTAAATTTTTTTTAGATGTGTAATTTATTTAAAGTGATATATTTTTTATTCAATTTAAGGACGTTTTTTATCAAAGAGAAACAAACAAAAAATAAACAAAACACATTAAAAAATGGAATACGTTCAATTCAAAAACGGCACACCTCACTACTACAGAGATACTCCAGACTTCAATGAAGCCATCCAATATCAAGTAAGGATTAACCTACTGACAACTATGTAGATATTAATCGAAAGTTAGTTAAAATCGATGCAGTGATTTTCGAAATACATCAATCTGAATTCGAAAAAAAAAAAAATTTGAATACAAAGTTGTGGGAAATGTTTATATAATATTTTTATATAACGCCTTCGAATATTGACGTGTTGGACAAACAGTGTTAATTCATTTTGAAAAAAATAGATATCTACGAAAATAAAATAAAGCACCATCGATGACTAATTAACAAACTGTTCCAATTTGTTCGGACAACACACTTCGTTTATTCGTTATTATTGTTCTTTTCCCATGCGCATGATCAAAAGTATTTAGTGAAACCTAATAAGTTTACGTTATAAAGATAAAATTCATTTTATTTTATTTTTATTGAAACGATGGATGGCGCAGAAAAATAAAAAAATAAAAAGAAAAAAGAAATATTTATCTTAGACCACCAGATCCAGGGTGAGTCGAGTCGAGAGAAGAAAATTAATTTTTATGTTCACATTCACATACTGAAAATACTTAGCTGATTTATGAAAACGTCTTTATTTAAATGCTAATGAAAGGAAACATCGCAGTGACATTGATACGCATCGGTGTGGTGGTTGAGAAATTTAATTTCAAAATGCTTAGATGAATAGTTTTATTCAAAATGTCAAAGGACTGTAAATTGCAGAGTTTTGTGTTGGTATTGAGAGTGGGATGACAGAATGGGATCAATATTATTAATGTAGGTCTACTAACAAACACACTTCTTCGGTTTATGATATTTTTAAAATAAAAAGGAAAATTTTTTGTATATGAAATAATAAAATTAACCATGATCAAAAAGTCTTGTATTATACTAGCTGAATTGTTGAGTCAAAATAGTTTTCTTAGGGCCTTTAGAACAAAACAAATTTGAAGCTTGGGATTTCACTCGGACCAATAATATTCTCACTTGGAATCTTGTGTTCAAAATATCAACTGATTTTCATTTGAAGACGTAAATTTTAATTGGCTTTATACTATATTATGAAGATGATTGATCTTTTAGAAAAAAACTTCAACAGGTCAAGTACCTGACTGAAACTTAAATAATGATGGCCACCATGTTAACGTTTTGGATTATTTGCGGGCAATAGTTTCTGTAATTTTGATCAAATTTTAAATACCTTTAATATCCTCTTTTCTTATTTTCTGTAATTTAAACAAAGTTTATAGTTTTTAAATCTATGTAAATATGTATACAATATTTTTCATAAATCCAAAAAACACTGCATTTTTGTATGCAAAAATTTGATATAAAGTATTATTGTTTAATAATACAAATACAATTTTGTAATGAAACAGTGTAAAAAAAGTACCTACTAACATAAAGTTCATTTTTTTTAAAATCTAATATTACATCCTTAAAATGCTGTGTATCTAATTTGATGCAAATTGGTTTAACTGTTAACTGACACCTAAAGCTTCGAATACTTTCCTATGCACCAAATCGTAACAAAAATCACTCTAATTTGATAAACTATAATGATTTAGTTAAAGAAATTTTAGGTTTTGTGATCAGTATATATTTTAAATTCATTAGTACACTGCCACTCCTCTGAATAGGTTCAAATTACTTTTAACCTCTCTTCATATATATTGCAATGACATATCTTTGTTATATATGGCTGTCTTAAAGCTTACCGTTATTCTCGTACGCTAGCTAGAACAAATGTATCCGTAGAAGCAAACATATATTTTGGCTCAACTGACTAGGTTCAAAAGCAACAAATTTAGTTTACGTTATGCTGCGTCGGTCAATTTTACGCAAAATTTTGTCTGTAAATAAATCTAATTTGTTTTACCTGTTACCGTCGAAAATGGATCGCGAAAAATCATTAAGCGAGGAAGAAAAGGGCAAAACAAAAGCATTACGAGAATAAGTTCTAAACCAGCGATGCATCGCGAAAAAAATTAACAGAAGTCAAAATGTAGTAAGCAGTTATTTGCGAAACGTGCAATCATCAGAGCAGCTTCCAATTCACATGATTCTGCGTCAAAAATCAAAATAAATGAAAATAATGAAGATTTTGCAGAATACTACCGAATTCCAATTTTCGAAAATGCTATATAGTTTAATGATTAAATATCTCGAATCCTATGGAATTTTTAATTTATCTCCATTTTGTTGAAGTACTCTGCACGGGGCCGACGAAAAATTCAAGTTCAGTGAGATAATTAAGTTAGCACATTAGAGCTTTAAACATTAATGTGTTTACACACAATTTTTTCGGGGGTACTCGGGCGTATACTTAATATTTGTTTATAAAAATTCACATAAATTACCCTTTTTTTACATTTGATTTAGAAAATAGCTACAATGCACAAACATATTTCCATTAATATTAAAGACTGCGTTTTTTGTTCAATATCGCGTATAAATACATAACACACTTTTTGTATAAATAACAAAAACAAAAAAAAAACGTATTTCTTTTTTACTTTTTGTTGGACAAAAAATTCTATGCGTACCTACCTACGTTTGTTACATTATGTACATACATGATTTCTGAGTTCAATTCGGAAGTTTCAAATCAATAAAATAACAGCACAAAATTTTATTTGAAGGTTATTCATATTAATATTTGAAATCAATTATTTGAATGTACCAAAAATTCTATTGTTTTTATTATGTCGTCTTCATTTACGTTAAATTCTTTAATTTACTATTTCAAAAGTCTCGCTGTTAAAAATAGGTAATGTTTTCGGAGTCTTCTCGGTTTCAAAATGTAGTAGGATAGTGCACTGTACAGCATCTACCTATAGATTATATTAAAGGTAATATCATTAGCGTGTTCATTTTTGTTCAATTCTGCTTCTAATTGTTTCTAATAATATACAATGTGCAGTTTTTGGGAGCACTCAAATCAAACAGTCATTTCACATTTCTGACAACCTGCGCTATGTATTACCTTAAGCTGACAATACAGGAGTGAGGCAAATGACCCATTTGGATTTAAAAATCCACGAGCCAAATGGCTCGATTGGATATGACCAACTTCATATTTGTGTACTTTGCAATGATGCAAGACAAGTTGCATCGGATCGTGAACACCCCTACTGATTTTGCTTTCTAAACCACTCAAAACAAAGAATGAAAATTTACAATTATCGTTCTCAATGAAAGCTAGGACTGGCACTCGAAAAATCTATACATACATGCAACGTCTTTCTCCGTCAAAATTTGCTGTCAAATAAGATAGGAAAAAAAATACAGTTTTGAAAAATTTGTTTTTTTTTTGGTAGTAGGTATAGTATGTCTGTTTGTTTTCAAGAATTTCTGTTTTTTAACTCCAATAAATCGCAACGAGAGAGAACAATGAAAAAGAAAACGAGTTCGTGATTCTCTAGAATATAAATAACCCCTCTTGACGCAAAACAATGAACTAATCGGTCCAAAGGTAAATCTTACTAAGTACCAAAACAAAATGTTGAAGATAAATATTAGATTTAAAAAAAATAATTTATAATCCAAAAAGTCGCATTTTGAATGCTACTGATGCATAGATACATATATGTATAAATTCACGGCCATTATGTTTCAATTTTTAATTTCTTTCAAAACTAATTAAAACATGAAATTTTCCTGCGGAGATCATGAAATCTTCTATATGAAGAATTAGAACAGGTATATAACAACCGTTATCTAACAGCTACACTGTTAGTGTGTATTGTTAAGCATATTTAGACAATCTACTAATTTAGAACTTTATATATCTTACAAAACTTAAACATGAATAGGCGTCTTTATAAGATTTTTTATTAGTTAGACAATGTCTAGATAATTTAAAATATGCTTTATGTGGTTAAATAAAATGCTACATTAGCTAAGGTTTAGACAACCGAGTCCGTTGTCTAAGTTAGATAGTTCTCAAACATCTAATAACAATGTTTATCTATAACTTGAATGGCCGTCCAAAGTTAGACAAAATTTATAAATACGACCGAAATTGTTTAGAACTATTAAAATATTGACAAAAACTTTTATTCAACTCATTATACTACTATATACTATTAAACAACAAATTTTTGTTTTGTTGTTTTTTCAACCGTGTTTTGTCTCATTTTCACAAATAAATCTTCTCACTTCATCTTCTACCAAAGTAATATTTTGTTGATATTCAGGTATTTAAAATTTCTTCAAAAGTTCGCCTTTGTTCTTAACAATACGATTCTCATCCATCTACGATTCAATTAACCAAAAAAAAAAAACATTTCATAAGATCATCAAAATTACAAATGCCATCTATTCTTACTTAGACTCTTCATACATACATATATCTTACCAGCCAAGCCAAAGAATAATCTCAAGCCAAATAAAAGTGAGAATTTTCCTATCCATATCCTCCGCCTCCACCATTTGGATTGGCGCCCGTTAACAGCACACAGATTGTGATTGTTGTTTATTTGTTTCTTCAAAACAAAAAAGCAATGACGATGTACAGCTGCTAGAATCCGAATAAACAAACAAAAATGAAAATTATTTTTAAACTTCTATCGGTGGCGGCATTGGGAAGAAACAACAAAAACCGTCATCATCAATCCGATCTGCATAAGTCAAGGAACATTCCCAATTGTGTTGGTCGGTTAAGAAACAAACGACTAAATGACAAGAATAGAAACAAACTTTATCACTGAATGACACTTGACCATTCAATCAAAAGAAAAGAAGACAATTATTCTTTCTATTAAAAATATTTTTAACTTTATTTATTTAAGCAATTTTTTAAAACCTATCGTCCCAAACAGGAGGAATCATTTAATATAGAGGCTATGAGTTGTTTATCCTGTAGAGCTGCATTCACCTCCTCTTCATCCCACTGAAGTTGGACTTTGTTCAGTCGCGGCTCTTTGCGACGAATGACTCGAATTATCCCACGAGTCTCGACAAGATCGGCACATCCCACAAACTCAGCTTGGTCAACAGCGAGGATGTTCCTTTTGGAACACACTCTTTTATAGACATCATGAAGACGTCCAATCGTAATGTCCTTGTTCTTCTCATTCTTCAGCATCAGTATGAGGCAGCAAAGGATAATTTTTTGTTGTAGAGGGAAAGACTCTTCAATGTCGTCATTGAGATTTTGCGATGCGCCATAAACTTTATTCAAGACGCTGATGACTTGAGTAACCTGAACTGGTTTTTGCTCCTGTTCGGGACGTGTTTCAATGCCGAATTCAGAAAGGTTAAGGGTTCCTCCGGTTTTCTTCTGCTGCTCGGCAATTTCAACCACACGACGTCCAATGTCCAGAGCTCTACGAACATCGCCACTTATAGCTGACACTTTTGCAGCCAGAAGTTGAATGGTTACCGGAGGGAAGATGTCAAGAACATTTGCCTCTTCCAGGCGTGATTTAAATATGTCAACTATTTGCTGTTTGGTGTAGGGAGAGAAGTGCATCAGTCGTGGCTTAAGCTCACACTTGGCATTGAGTCGCATCAACATTCGATCCGTCAGATCCAGGCTGTTGGCAATGCCAATGAGAATTATTTTCGAGTTCACGATTGAAGGCCACTCGAAAATGGTGTATAGGACGGACTGTTTTTGACCGCAGAGCTGGTCGATCTCATCCAGAACCATAAGAATCACCTTGTGATTGGATGTTAGGTGTTTTCGAACAGCAGCTAGGTAGTCCTTTTCTGTTCTACCAGCCACCTTTAGATTGAGTTCAGCGCAAATCTTCTTGTAGATGCTGCCGATTGTCGAGATTGAAGTGCAGTTGATGTAGACCTTTACGAATTTCTTCGCAAACTCTTCAGACTTTAGAAGTTTCGATAGACAAGCAGTCTTACCTGTTCCAGGTTGGCCAGACACGTACAAACTGCCCGATTTCGCGCCATCCATGTGTTCCAGAAGAAATTCCCGTAGTTCTTCCAGTTCCTCCTCTCGTCCGGGTAGGAAATTTGTTTCGGCACTGTTGAGGACACGTCGTGCATTTTGGAATTTGTTTCTTTTTGCTTCTTCAATTTGTCTTTGTTTTTCCTCTTCTTTTTCATCGTCAATGCTCAACCGACCTAGAAGTCTCGACGGACTGAGTAGGTCGTCTTTAGATGATCTTTGTAATCGGGTTTGCTTTGGTGGCGAAACACCTGCGTTTAATGAACCAACACCGGAAGATGATTCCTCACTATCAGATTCTTGGACAACATTTCGTTTAGATTTGGGCCTGGGTTTTGATTTAGGTGTTTTGGGACTTTTGGGAGTAAAATTCATGTCACGATTTTCTATTTCTTCGTCGCTGCTGTCGATGCTTATTATTTGGTTTCTTGTCCTCCACTTGTTGTTGTCTGGTTTCGTAGGTGTTCTACTTACACTACTCAGTCTTGTTGATCTGCGAACTGTGGACATTGTTTTTATATATTGTTATAAGTTATTCTTGTCAATAATATAAATAATTTAAAATGTAATTTTTGTAAATTTAGGCGCGAAACATGAAACAAAACTAACGTTTGTATTTTCTTTTATACTTTTGATGATTTGAGAAATGGCAGCTGCCAGCTGCTTCTACCTAGCCAGCACATATGTTTTTGACAGTTATCATTTGTAAGAATTGAAAGTCGGTAGAGCAGTGCTATAATTAAACTGAGCACAACATAAGGCAGTAAACACATGTAGGGATGGATATAAATTTAATTTTTTTTAATTGTAAGAGCAAATGAGGTTATTTTTTTGTAATTCAAATTCGATTCCAAATCATCTCATTTCCAATACAAATTCAATTTCAACCAATTTTGATGTGAATTAGGTGAAAAGAATTGGATGTGCACAATTTTGTATGGAAATGTCAAAATTCGATGCATGAAAAAACACACTGCCATATTATTCACTCGATACAGCCAGATTAAAACATATATCCGGATGTAATGTAAATTATATAAATTCAGTTTAAATACATCTGGATTTAAGTTGCAATCTGGATGATTTGACTGAATAAAATGGCGGTATAAAAGAAAGGAACAATAATAAAAATCGTATGTTCTAAAAATGTATGTACACAGTAAGTCCTGGTGCCCAGAAGACAACTTGTGGCAATACGAAGCAAGTTGTTTATCCTCGCTCAATTTCGGGAATTTAACGTTTTTGTGTTTTTTTTTTTGTATTTGTTGTGTTGCATATAATACAAAATTTTCTCACAAACGAAACTGTTTTATTGGTAAAATATTTGCACATAGAACTGTACAAAAGTAAAATCAAATAGTTTGTGTTCTGACAATGTTCAGTGCTCCTTTTGTAAATAAACAATCCAGCCTTCATACATTTTACATTTCTTTACAAATACCTATATAATAAACTTGTGTTTAATTTATTCAAACTTCACAATTTCTAAACTTATTCACACTGTAGCAAAAAAAACTATACTATTTTATTTTTTTATTTGGTGAAAATTCTTAAAATATTCAGACCTTCTAAGAGATTCCAAAAATCCAAACTGAAAATATTTGTGCCAAATGTTTTCGAAAACTCAAATTATATAAACATCCAAAAATAACCGAAATGGAAAGCATATGTACTTAAGTATATGAATATTTTGGAATTGAAACATAAATCTAGTATACCTATTGTTCTTATGGATTAAAACATCTAAAATCGTACCCGTTTCCTCTTAATACTCAAATTGATTCAAACAATTAAGTATCATTACATTGTAGGTTTGTATAATCTGACTTTAGATACAGCAAAATAATTTATTTTAATTTGATACGAAATACCAAGACTTTTTATGACACAGAGTAAAATTATCTATTTTAAGATTCTTATTGAGGGAGGAGCAAATTGAAAAGAAGAAAATAAATAAATTTATATTTATATTTATAGAAAGCTTTGGCAAAATCGCGAATACAACTACATGCGCTAAATAAGTTAGTTTTTCGGTCCAAGGTTATTTATATATAAAATTAAACTTAATGACAAAATAATATATAGCCTGTTTGGTTTTAATGAAATATTTCTATATATTTATATATACATATATATTTTTTATAATTTTAGCCATACCGAACAACTCCACTGGTTCTTCCCGGTGCTAAAGTTAAGAAGGATGCTCCAACAACAGACTCTTACTTGAGACACTACCCGAATCCAGCTGTACGTGCCCCACCCGGTCATGAATACAATTACAATGATGTTTTAATGAAGCAACGTGTTGCTGATACAATGTTACACAAAGTTGTTGGCAAGGACGCCGATTCCGGAAGGGTAAATAATGATCGGTAAATACAAATCTATAGAACATTTTTTCATGGAATTTGTGTTATATACTTTGAAGGTCTTTCATAAACAATTCAACTCACCAATTGGCTTGTACTCAGATAACAATATTGAAAACACAATCAGGCAAACCGTTCCGTAAGTTTCAATTTGATTTTATTTTTTTTCTAAAAAAAAAAACAATCTTTTGAGCTTAATACAATAATATGTACTATAGTTAAAAAGAAATTTTGTATAATAAAATTAAATTGAAAATCAAATTTATTCAACTAGATTAGTAGAGTATGTTTAAGCTAAAGCTTTGTATTTTAATATTGTATGGCTATATTACAAGCTTGAGCTTAGGAATCAATGAAATATATACATACATAAATAATAATCAATGATTTCGGTTTTTAAAAAGCGCTAGAAAAAAAACAACATATTTCAAAGTCATGAGAAAATGTTTTTAATGAATATCTACATACATATATCTATATTAATTTATTTTTATTTCTTTTTTAAAACTATTTATTTATATCTATATTCTTCTTTGAAAAATAACTTAATAATAACATAAGTGACAGACAATGGTGTAGTCCTTTACATCGTCCCTTGCCATCAAAGCTTGACCGGTAAAAATAATAAAATAAAAACTTTTTTGCTTTTATATTAGTTTTTTCTTCTTTCTTCAAACTAGTTTCTTTCTTAGTTTTATTTTTTCGTCATACTCACGGTTAATTTTTTCTTCCTTTTTTTCAAAAAAAAAAAAAATAATCATCAGCACCATAATATCGTTTTTCTTGACTTTATAATTTTGGGAACATATTTTTTATTTTCAAACATTCTCCTTTTCTCAGAAAATGTTTCGTAAATTTTTTAATCATTTTTTTGTTATTAGAAAATTTTTACTTCAAAAAATATACTTTCAATTGATTGAAAAATGCTTATCTAGACTCTTGTAAAACATAAACACAAACAAATCTTATATTTTCAAAATCCAAGCCAAGACACACAAAACGAACATTTTGAAAACACACAGCAGCAATGTTTTGTTCCATAGCATGCACAATACACTCAACTGTCAAAAAAAATGTAATCCCTTTTATCTTAAGTGTGATTTCAATCTTTGTATTGTTTGACTTGTATTTATTTGATGTGCTTTAAGTGTCATTTATGTTTATATGTAAATGTTAATATTATATAGATCAGAAATTGTACATTGAAAAATAAAAATTTACAATTGGGCTAATCAGACTTAATGAATGCATACATAAATGTTTGTTAAACTCAATGCTGGATTTGCACCACTGACAAATCGTTTTATTTACTGCCATTATGCACCCATAATGGCAGAAATAGCTATAAACACGTTTATGACTGTAAATTATCATAATTAATTTTGTTTGCTCGTGTGAACGCAGCACAATGATAATTTCAAAAGTGAATGTTGCCTTCTTACTTTTTAATTATTGACAAAGTTAAATACAATTTGGCAAACAAAATCAAAGAAATTATTAAAAAAATACAGTTGTTTCTGCTATATTTTAGCTTTTTACATATAATCACAATCGTTTTTTTGATGTTACATATTGGTTACAAAATTACAAAAATATGGTTACTGTCAGTCGTATAAATCCAAGACATAGTTATGTATGTATTCCCAGGTAACGGCGCGGCGTTTAATAAAAAAAAAACGGAATACCAATATTGGGTTTTGCTTGGTCAATATATAAACAAGGTACTCGTTCATATCAATTCCATTAAAACATTTATTTTTGTGTTGTTAATTTGCTGACGTATTTGTTTAGGCTTTTGTTGCTCCTTGTGAGAAATGAAGATGGGTTTTGACAAATCATTAAATGTCAAAATCATAATTCATATACCAACCCTTATTCACGTACCTATTTGTGCAAACTGTGTAATACACACCATAATAATATTATATCGTCAGTGCGCACTTTAAAATTAGTTGTTTGTATGCATCTCAAATCTCGCCTCAAATATACAACATCATGTTTTTAGAAGCACATCATTAAAATCTTGTAAAATTTTCCTAATGAAATAAAATTTAAAACTATTGTCGAGAGAAAAATAGTAATATTTTTTTTTAACTACATATTATGTACGTAATTTTGATGATTTTAGATTTAAAAATTAAAACCTTTAAAAAGTACTAATCTAGAGGAAGATAATTAGATGTTTTTTTTTTAACTAATTTTTTTTTCTAAATTAAAAGTAGTTAAGTATAAATCAAAAAAAAAACTTTGCTGCACAATTAATATTAGAATTTTCATCGATCTATCTTTCCTGGAACAAAAACATAAAATCCTGGAGCAACAAAAACAAAAACAACTACAAGAACAAGAGCAACGATATCAGCGCCAACAGCAACATCGTTTCCATCACAACTGAAAGACGTTATAAATCAAAAGAAATATTAAAAAAATCTAAAGTTTTTCCTGTTTTTATCCCAAACTATTAACAATTACTCAATAATACAAAAACCCTCCGAGAATATTACTTCTATATGTGAATAAGCTTACATATATTTTGTTTTGCTAATTTTAACGTAGAAAAAGAACATATCAAAACAAAAAGCCATTAGGCCGGGCGTCAACTTTGCAATTTTCTGCCCCCTCGAATTTTAAAAGTGAAACTTGCATGCAACAAATTGCATATTTATCATAAATAAAAATGGGAGCAAAAACAAATTGCCAGTTTGGTGCTTGGCCTAAAAGATATTAAAGCTTAAATGCGTTGCATATTATATTTAACCAAGAAAACAAATATTTGAAGAGTTAAAAAATAACCATAGGCTTGAATTTTGTAATATTTTTTTTAGACTTTAACTATGAGCTTACAATTTTATGCCTTGAACCAAATTGTGATCAATTTTTATCTTACCTATTTTGTTTTTATAAATTAAAAATAATAATTGTGATAAAAAGTTCCTATAGAAAATTTTACAAGCACAAGATTTTTATTATGTATTATTATTATTTTTTTTTCATTTAAACATACACACATAGATATATTATGAGACAAGACATTTTGAACTTGCACAAATATATCTACTTCTGTTTCATCGTCAATCATTTTATAACATTTTATTTTTAACACTTAAACATCATTTTTAAGAAAAAAAAGAACCTTAAATTAATTCTAACATATTGTGCACATTTTCTCTCTCTCTCTTTCTTCACTTTTTTTGTTGGCAATTTATAAAAAAAAACTATACTGAAACAATTAAAAATAAAAATTAAAAATAAAAATAAACAAAATAATATTTAAAATTGATTCACATAACAACAAAACAACTTTACTGTTAAATAAAACACAACTTTTGATGATGGATGATACAATTTAATGGATGCTATATGGACCTCAACTGAAAATGTTTAAAAACATCAATTTCGATTATGAAAAAAATAACATATATAACGAATAAAATAAAATGACAGTTACAAGAAAACACTTCAATATGACCCATCGAAAAGTGAAACATACAGAGCAATCCAAGAGGAAGGTTATGGATATGGCGATAGAGCGTCTGAGTTGTCGCATCCAGTACAACCAAAGGTCTTCCATCCAAATAGATTGGTTCCGGGAAAGGTAAGATCGATGTGCTTATAGTAAATGTTTTAATTTATGCATAAACACAAAAAACAAAAAAGACAAGCACAAAACTTTAAACAAAATAAAACTGAGAAGATAGTAAAGTTTGTCGTTTATTTATTTGACGTTTGTTTAATCAGTGGGCTATATATTTATATTATGTTAAAAATCTTTATGTACCTAAAACTGTCCTGCAGTGTATTGTTGTGTTCTAAAAGCAAATATAGTTAATGTTTTTTTTATTTTGAAAAAATATTTTTAAGTAGAACTTAAATATTGATAGTGATTGGATACTAATACTTTGTATTTTTTAAAGAAATTTGGTATTGTATAAAATTCAGTGTCTAATCAAGATTTGTATTTTTATAGAAACCACCTTCCTCGCCCCACCCAGCGTCAGTTCCAAGTGCCTCGCCGTACAATGTAAGTAAAATAAATCCATTTATTTAACTCATCCATAAATATCTTCCTAATCATTTACCTAATGCCGGTTTAAGTTATATTTTGGAAGTGTCTCATTCCTATCGAATATGTAATTTTCCATATTCGATAGGAATTACACACTACCAAATTTCATAAGTACATACGTATGTAGTTAAGAGAATAATTGTTAAATTGTTATAGTTTCTTCCATTTTCTGAACATTTTTGAGTTTATCGTAAATGATCCAAAATCTTCTAGTATTTTTTTTATAAGACGTTTTAAAAGCAAAATCAATGATTATTTTGATTAAAATCGAGAATATAAAAATATTGAATTACCAAAAAAAATACAAAATGGTTTCTTCCTCGTCCTCTCACTCCGAAAACATAACTAAGAACATCCAATCGAAGGCTTTTGGAGTAGTAAGAGTAAAATAAGAATGCAAAAGGATTACTCCGAAAGTACAAACGAAAACGACTTTGGCTCACTGAGTTTTAGGGCTCATCTACATATATCCTGGAGGAAACTGTGTTACCGGCGAAATATTGTCTGTATGGAAATGTTAATTTTTTTCTGTGATGGCGTCGCTTTTAGTTGAAAAAAAACGACAACGGGGATTTGTTGCCGTTTTTTCAACCAATTCTTTCTGGGGATTGGAAAAATCCCACCTATTATTTCAATGATTGAACTACCTTACCAATATGATGGTCATATTAAATTTATAACAAATTGTAACGACCATTATTTATTTTTCTCTTGAATTAATCCTACATGTTTGAAATATGCAGCAAATTTGCCATTACTATGTAAATAAAACGAAAGATTCACTAAAATTATTTTTTCTTTAAAAATTACGAATACGCCCGAGTGTACAATTTTTATCACGATGCATGTTAATAATTTTGAATTAAAAATTTAGTTTTGTATTCCCTAATTTGTATCGATTTTGTTGAAATTTCGTCTGCAGATACTCAGTTATATTGTTTAAAAAGATTACAATTTTTTTAGTTTGATTTAAAAAAAATAATAATACAATAAAAATAACCCAACTTTAATTTCTTTCTTTTATTTCTTACAGGTGGTAAACTCACATGATGATTCAATTCGTCAAAGTGGATCATTCAATCGCTTGATGTACAGCGTTCTAGGAACAACCGATTACTAGATTAATCAATTTAAATTTATAATTTACATAATTACACAAAATACAACTAACATGAACACAAAACCAAAAATTGAAAAAAAAAAAAAAACGATATAACTAAAAATGTAGCATTGAATTTATTTACACTAAAGTAAATATAGTAATGAAAATGTTTTACTGATGATGTGTTGGAAACCTGGAGTTAATTAATTTATTGTATTAAACAAAAACGAATATTAAACAAAAACTTTTCTTTATAGATAATAAAATTTAAAAAAACAAAACATTTATTTTTATTTTTACTTAATTTGTTATTTTAAATTGAATCATATTACAGAGATATATACCTACAACATATTATTTATTTTTTTATAAAACTTTATTTTGTATAGTGTGTATAAAATTAAAAATATAAAGAATACAAAATCCATTTATAAAACCTTTATTGAATTTGATCGATCAAAATGGAGCTTTACTTTTAATTAATTTAAAAAAAAAATGTAAATCTTATATTTAACTTTTGCTTTGCATTAATATGTATATGACAATAGAAAATGGGTGAAATCTAGTCAAATCGAATAAAACACACAAATACAATTGGGAATAGATTTTATTATGTAATTATTTATTTAGCTACTTGCAATTCAAATTCGTTATTAATAAATCTTTATTCAATTTTTAATAAAATTGAATTCAAAAACAAGAAGTGCTTTTTATTCAGAGTCAAAAGAGGCGAATTTAAGATAAGATAACATATATCTTTAATGTACAATACCCGATAGGTTAAGGTCAAACATTTACAAACCATTGGTTGGAGCAGTTCAATTTCCGGCTGCATTTTTTGGTAGTTAGAGTGGTTTTTATTAATAATTGAGTTGCACTAGGCAATTTGACCTTTTTTATAAAAATTAATTATAATCAATGAAACCTATAACTGGCCCCTAAGCCCTATGAATGTCCCAAGTTTTTTTACCACAAGATCTAAAGCCTATACGAAACCATTTTGGAATGAAAAAAGCGACGACGCACGGCTTCAAAAATTTAAATTTCTTTTAAATAAAAAAAAAAAAAAACTTTAATTCTTTTATTTAAATTTATTTTTTATTCTATTGGTTTTTGTTTTATAATTTATTTAAACTAAATTTACACACACATTAACAAATAGTAAAAAAGTAGGTATATGCGGTGAATCACATAACCTATCCGAAAAGTTTTGTCAGACTAATTTTTCGCATAATTTACATTTGGATCGTAATATAGACCGACTTGAATGTCTATAGCGATCCAAATTTAATTTAATTTAATTTGGCAGCAATTATTGTTGATATTGATGGAACTGCTGAGGCTGATACTGTTGTGCCTTGGTGTATTCTTGTTGCTTGAGTCCACCTTGTCCTTGAGGTTGACGCAAAAGTTGTTGTGGGGCTGGTGTTGGTATTTTGACAACAATATCAGTTGGCTCCCGGATAACTTCAGCCTTGAAACCTTCTTTAGGATCAGCAGTGTATTTAACAGTTCGAATGAAACCATCCGAATCGACAACC
The DNA here is from genome assembly GCA_929447395.1 of Epistrophe grossulariae. Lineage (NCBI taxonomy): Eukaryota > Metazoa > Arthropoda > Insecta > Diptera > Syrphidae > Epistrophe > Epistrophe grossulariae. The sequence continues at coordinate 105,657,653 of OV839568.1, forward strand.
GAGTAACTTCCCTTTATGACTGAACCATCACGAACTTCTTTGCGATTTTGATAGTTGGTAAACTCGTCATCCTTAACATCGAATCCAAATTGGTATGATGAGTTTTGCTATAAAAGATAAAATGGAAATATAAAGAAAAACAGGTCAGTAACATATGCATTTGAACCAATTTCATCAGTTTACTAAGTATAAGATTATACTATTATACTACTATAAAGACCGGTTGCGGTGTCCTGAACAAAAAAGGTGCTCAACGCACACGGTAACCATCACATTTTATATTTGTTGTGGTCTGCTTGTGGTTGTAGAGTTTGCAATTTGCGATGTACACAAACACCACGTCTAACTGGTTACAAGTGAAAGTAAATCAGATCAAATTTTTTCTCATTTTATTTGCCATAGAAATACCTACATATATAGTCACTAACGCTGTCGCCAGTCAGATTGTTATGCAATCGAAACTGAATACTCAGTACGCATGGTAAATTTAAATACGATCCATGGACGTGAGGTTTGCGTTTTGAAAGACACACCACCTGGAAGCGTTTCAAATTACCAGCCATTTTATTTATGGCTTGTCCATAGTTGGCACTTTCTTATCCAGATACAAAAGTTTAAAGAACTTATATGTAGGCAAGGGTTAATATAACCATATACGCGTATATATAAAATCCGCATCACACCCACCCATTCAAAAACCAGTCACTCTGGAAGAAGGTCATATAAAAGTAAGCGGCGCGACGGGCAACACTTCAACAATTGCATTTCAATCATTTTTACTTATTTGGTATTTCGAAAGGTTGCGACGAGTCTTGAGGGCGGTTCCAACAACTGTCTGGCTTTAAAAGTAGGTTAAGGCAGTTCTTTGGGTTGGGCTCATTCACTATCACCCAGAGAGGATAAGAGAATCGAAACTATGTTGATTGAGGTTTTTTATTTTTTTTTTTTTTACTTAAAATTTTTTTGCCGTTTTTCTTGATTTCATCCATCTATCTAGATACGAAAACAAGAACGACGCGCGACTGTGTGGTTTGGTTATTGTGCAATTTTGTTTCCTCACCTAAATGCAGGTTTGTGCTTTTAAACAAATATGGACTGCAACCAACTAAACTATACCAACATATATATGGACGTTTGCAATTGAACTCCACTTTCATAATTAATGCGATCAATTTTAGTCTGCGTTGCCTCGTCTATATATTCGATACGCAACATACATACATATTTCTTTACGCACGCGAGATTTTGTTGTGTAATATGCCTTGTAGATCGGTACACATGATTAAGTTCAACAAACTTGTTATATGAGTGGCATTTTTGGTTATGAACAACTTGACAGGAGAAGGAATGTATTAAATTGTACCTACCTTTAATTGGATATATTGTTTGGCTATAGGTACCTACTCAAAACATGAGTGCTTTAAATATTTTACAACAAAGGAAAAGGTTTTATAAAAAAAAGGAACTTGATGTCACTAGGGTTTAACCAAATTCGATTCATTAGTATCTACAAAGTTGAATCTTTTAAATCATTGTTATTCAACCACAGCTTAGTTTTGTATGGAAACAATAGAATATTAGGCAAAAAAACAAATTCGGGGCTAAATTTAAATTGAGTTTTTGGGGCTCTCTTCCGGAGAAAACTGTGTTACCGGCGGCCCGAGTTTCCTCTTTGTTATCGATAATTTATATCCAAACATTAAATTGTGTTGATTAACTTGATTTTGACTTAAAGAAATAGAAAAATAACATTAAAAAAAAAACTACAAAGAAAATCAATGCCGTTTTGTGCTCTATTAACAATGATTGGCCTGAGGTCTGATCCCCAAATCTACAGTTACTTAATGAAGTTGACTATCGATTACATAAATTTACGATGAAATTCTTGTCATAAATTTGGAAAAAAAGATAGCCCAATTCGCTATAGTTAGCCCAAATTGGCAACCTTGCGTTAAACAGTAAAAAGTTCGCGGTAATAGTGAGCTACTATAAACCGAATAATTTGATCCAACATCTAGCTGAAAAACCAGCTACTAATAGTCTGAAACTTTTGGCAGTAAAAAGTTGCCGGCAGTTGAAATTGCCAATTGTGCAACAAACTGCCAGATGGACGTCCGATTATAAAGCAATGCATATATACAAAAAGTTTTCAATTAAAAAAATAAAAATGTTTCTATAGGATTTTAGATATCCCCTCAACAACGATCATATACATTATGGGCCATGAAAATTCTCTCAAAATCTCTTATAAAAAGTAGCTTTGTACCTCTCCATTTGCTCGGATTATGTAAATTTTTAAGTATCAACTTCACCATTCCATCCACTTTACATTTATTACGTCACATTGCAACGGTATTGTTGGGTTTATTAACCTTGCATAGACTTTCTTTAATCGTTCAATACCAGTGAGTGTTGGCGATTTATACATTGCACATGCATGTAGCAATAAACAAATTCAAATTTCCGGAAGGAAACTTTATAGCTTTAAAATATTTTTCATCTCATTTGGAGTCATTCGATTCGTGGGTATATGTATACTTGTACTGTGCTGTAGCCTCCATCACTGCCGTCGCCGCTAGGTACTGCTGCGATGCTGTCTTCGCGGTCGTGGTAAAATTGCCTGGCGCTATGTGCATGCAGTATAAAATTTTGGCCTTTGATTGCTACAACATAGAAGACGAAACAAAAAAATCCATTTAATACTCATTGAACAGTTTTCTTTACATATTCCTTTTTTATCTAAGTTTCTTCATTATGCGCATTAATGGTTTGTCTATTGGTATGTATTTGTATATATCTGATATTCAATGAAGATTTTGCGATTGGACTTAAACTTCATTCCAATGCAGCCATTTTAAATGTTAAAAACAGCAGGCGATTGCATTGTTTTTGTTTGTTTCAATGAATTGATTGATGTGATTTGTGTTTTCAATGATTTGGAATTTTGTCTGTGTTTTAGATGCTATGCTTACGATTTTGCAATATGTTTATTACGACCTTTAAAGCTATTGTTATATAAGCGTAAAATGATCTTTATAAAATTCGATGCTATCAATGTCTTAAATATCAATACAAAATTTATGTTTGGACAATTTTTTTTTTCAATATCTCGCTACAGTTAAAAATTTTGAAGGAGTTTTCCAATCCCCGGGGGAATTTGATAAAAAAACGAGGTCGATGTTATTCAATTTACGTGTTTAATGCAACAGCAACTAATTTCCTGTGGGCTTAGCTTAATTCAGAAAATTCTCTTGACATGCTCTTGTTCCGGGGAAAACTGGTATTACCGGTGCATCCGATAGATTGTATGGATATGTCAAATTATTTCTGTGACGAAAGTCGTTAAACCCCAAACCAACTATCTCCGGGATTGGAAACAAAACACACCTATGAATTTATATTGCGGAAAAACGTTCAATCACCAATATAAGCTGCATCAAATATAAATCTTAAAATACCAACATTAGATACATTATTATTTTTTTTTCTATAAAATATAAGGATTGATGCCTTAATTTTACTGAGTGTAACTGAGTATTACAGGTGCTTGAAAACACAGCAAAAATGTTTATCGCACCTATGAAATTGATAAACGAAAAAAATTCAATGTAACCCCTCTATTAAGTTTTGATAATCGAATGTTCGAAGCGAGATGTTTACATTAGCGAACTAACGCATTTGACGAATGACGTTTAAATTAATGAACATTCGATAACCACAATAGAGTGAGATCAAATTCAAAATTTTTTTTAAATTTAAGGCGAATCAAAGGTTCTCAATTCGCCAACCGTAAATAATAATCATTTCTCACACTTACAAGTTTAATCGTTCAACTCGCCAGCGGTAATAGGGATGTAAAAGACCTGATCACGTGACTTCGGTAGCGCGATGGGTAATTCACCAGTTTCTAAATCCAGTCACTGTTTATGATCTAAAGTTCAAGTTTCCGTGGCTAGACAAACTTTTGTTAATTTAAAAACCAATGCACTTTATAGACTTAACCGAACAAAAAGGAGTCTGATGATGGGTTTGGTATAGCGGTTAAAAAGTTTAAATCCAGTCTTAACTTGTTGTTTCGTTAAAAATCTCATTATTAAATTATGGTATGTCTGAACTGCTCGAGGGGAAATAAAAAAAAAACTCTTTCGAAAACAAATTGATATGACATTTTTAGAGCTTGTTTGCACGAGACTCTTATAAAGTTTCAAAGTTCTTCTAAAAAAAAACTACATACATACATACTGAATTACGATAAAAATATTAAACAAAATGACAAAAAGATTAAGACTAGATTTTCAATGTCATTTAACTACTTTCTCGCAATAACCCGTAAAAAAAATATGTACCAAATAATCACAAAGGCAGATTAAGAGATACTTTTAGTTAAGTGCAAAATACACAAATCTATTCACAAAAAACTCGCTGCAAAATGCCATAAAATACATTATAACATTCACCATTTGATTAAGTTATACATATCCGTTACTATATCTTTTGGCTTTAAATATGTCAAAAAAAAGGTTTCCTATAAAATGCCAGATTACCCAACTTAACCATCAAAGTCTCTTAAATAACTAAACCAACTTCCTTTACATATAAATTTAAAAATCCGTTATTATTAAAGACTCACATCATCATATTCTTCATCCTCTTGTTGCTTAAGTTTTGCAGCTGAATTTTGATATTGAATGGGCTGTGGACGTGGACGTGGAGCTGGAGCTGGTTGCTGTTGCCTATAAACCACTTGTTGAGGCTGCTGATACTTAAAATGAGATTTGACAGTTAATCAAAAAATCGTCTTTGCTTTGACAGAAAATTAAAATTAAAATAACTTACTTGTTGCTGTTGCTGCTGCTGTTGTGGTTGTTGCAAGTAATCCCTTACGGATGGCGCCACATAGGCTTGTGAATTACGCTGTTGCTGTTGTGCCCTTATCTAATGTTTATATAAAGACATATGAATGTATAGGTACATGAATTCATCTTTCATCCCCTTTTAATGTTATTACCTGTTCCTGTACATTATCCTTAACCCTGATTTGTTGTCCAGGACTAACATATTGTTGCTGTTGTTGTTCGTTTTGTTCATAAATAGGAGTGGCTTCTGGATTTCCACCAGATGCTTGAGATGATAACTGTTGATAATATTGCCGTAGATATGCAGGATCAACAGCTTGTTGTTGTTGGGCAATTACACTAACCCCCAATAGGGCACTAAACACAACAATCACTTTTTGGAAAGAACGCATTTTGTTTCGTTGAAATTCACTTTTTTTTCTTCACCCACTCACAATATAACCGTCACAAGTTAAAAAAGGGCCTCTTTTCAAAAAGAGGACAAAAAAGAAAAAAAAAAATTGTATCTATATAAGCCACAAGCGCACTATATTGAATATTTCAACCGACCGAAAGCCACTCAGATGTGATCTGCCGCTTGGGTATTGGCCTTTTATATGAGGGTTTCGATCGATTTAGCGAAGCCCCCCAGTTTGGAGTATCACGGCCTATAGTGGTGGTAAGTACCATGCATTGAGTAGGGGGTAATAAACCCACAAGAAATATATATATTTTTTTTATTAAATCTAGGTACATACTTTCGTTTTGTCTGCACGAGGTATTCAATTGCAGAAGGTAAGTGATTGCTCCAACTGACATGACGTCAGTCTTCTTTGGAGGTATTGTATACATATTATTGTGGAATAAGAGGTGGTAAGTTGTTCTCCTCATTTATTAGTCTTTTATTTCATTTGGACCTTGTGGTAGGTGGTAGGTATTCTGTGTTCTATATGAATTATTTTATATATAACATTGTGTCTATATTGTCTATTCTGAATGATTTGTCGCTTTTTTTTGCTGCTTGGTAAATCGGAAAAGACTATGAGAAAATTTGTAAATATTTTATTTTTTAAAATAACTTCATTACGGCATTGGATTCATTTTTAATTTTGTTGCCGATTGTCTTTTTCTGACGTTTATTGAATAATTCAGGTAAAACGTGTACTGGATATATGTACCTTCCTTCCTACCTTAACACTTTTTTTTCTCTTAAGTCTTACGTATAAATATCATATACATATATTATGTATTTACCTACCTATAAGTAATGTGTTAGCGTGACTTTTGGGGTTTTTTTGAATTTGAACTTATTTGGTTGTTGTTATATTACATATATATGAAGAGAGTTGCAAATGTGTTACGTATTAGATGAATGGCTATTTATTTTCTTCGCATGGAATGATGCATTAACATTGCAAAGCACGCACCGAAGGAGTTTATTTGTTCAATAAACCATTAATGCTGTATTATAAAATGAAATATACTAAAGAAGTATCAATTATCAGCTCTTAGGTACGGAAATAATATAACGAAGGCGTCGCTTAATAAAAAAAAAACACACTTATCAAAATAGAGACTTCGAAATACACACCTTTAGAAAAACATAAGAGAAAGGAGGATTCATCTCCCTCAGTATTGAGAGGAGCAGATCCCAATATTACAACATTGAAAAAATTACTTAAATTGAAAGACGAAATAATTGAGAAACAATGCGTTGTCATTGTGATGATAAAGTATTATGTAGTACCTCTGTACAAAACTGTTTTTTCGGTCGAAGATGATTTTATAGACGTAGACTGCTGAGGTAATGTTATGATTTGACATCTAAAGTGGCCAATACTATAAACAAAGCGTAATTAAGAAAGTTTAACAAAAAGCTGGTGTTGGTATAACAAGGGATTTACGATCTTGTTTATGGATTTCTTAAGCGTATATTATTTTGTATCTTTTGTCGTTTACTCTTCATATTAAATACACAACAGCCTGGTTATATGTATAAGCATTTTCTAGGGGTTCTCTAACTATAAAACACCGTCGAACTCAAAAACTTTATTTATAAAAAAAAAACTTTTATCGATGTCTACATAAAATTCGGTAGCGTGACAGCTCGTATAAATCCCAGAGCTTAGTGACCTACAACTCTCAACCATTCCTGTTTGCATGTTATTGGCAGGAATAAAAGTGACCTACGATATTCTGCCGAATCCAAACGGCTAAGGTGAGAGGCACTTTTGATGACAAGAATGATTCTTCTTCTTCTGAAGAGAAAATTCTTCTAGATTTGAATTCAGAATCGAAATGAGAGATGTACCAAAAAACCCGCATAGTTAAAATATAAAGTGTCACAATCATTAAGTTGATTTGTTTGAATTTGTGATTTTTTTAATTAATAAAATTAGAATAAAAACCACATCTTTTTAAATAAAATAAAATAAAATAAATCATGTCCAAATTAATGATATTTGAATTTCTTAAGTGATAATGTAAATTTGTTACTGGTTATTCTTGTGGTTAATAATTTAATATAGCTAACATTTCAATAATTTAATTATATCTTAAAAAACTGTTAAAAAAAGATATTACAACAACATTGATTTTTTTGTTTGATCAAGAAGGATTCGTGAATAATTTAAAAATATGGCAAAAAAACGTCAAAACCCTATTTTCATTATATTATAATGAGTTTCCTTATTACAGATACGAAGTTTTATCAAAATCGTTGAAGAAGTTTTTGTTAGGTATACATACCCGTTTTAAATTTACTAGAACAAAATTTTAAATTTCCCCACACTTAAAAATTCTTTGTAACAAATTTGAAGCAAATCGTTTTTTCGCTAACACTTTTTTAAAGTATTGATTTTTCAAAAGAAAATGTAATTTTTTTTATTGTTTTAATCAAAAAATATTTCTTCCAATTGTTTCCAAGACGAATACTCGTAACCTCTTCCACAACGGATGTATGGCAGGAACCATGATTTAGTTTGATTAAATTTTGCGAATATGTCATTGAATATTTTGTTATGCAATTTTATTTAAACGTTTTCGATGTCGCTTTTCAAAAATCGAAATAAAAACAGTTCTATATGAGAGGCATATTTATGATGCTAATACGAGCTTTTAATAAAATTGTTTCCTCGTAAATGCTAGGTTCTTCCAATTTTAGTACACTGACAAAATGTCATCAAAAGCGTAGTGTATGGTACCTACCATAATTTACCTAACGCCCATTCCACTTATTGTGAATTCACATGACGAAATGAATTCGGGCGTTCCACAACATGCTAATTGTGAATTGGAATTTCGAAAATCAAAGTTGGTGTTCTGAATTTCGTTTTATTCCGTTTTCTGAACGAATTCCATCTACTTTGTTTATGTTTTTTTTTTTTTAATTGGTGCAGTGCGGTTAGTTTTGCATTTATTGATGCAAAATGCAAGCAAAGTTTATATTCTTGTTCTTTTAGTATTTTTGTAAAGAACAGACAAATATAAGAATAAACAATTCATCAAAATAATTTATAATTAATTACTTAAACCTACATATAACATAGGCAATTATTAGAATTTTATTTAAAAATTGTTCGTCTAATTTTTCTCAGAATTTCACTTCTTTATTTCCCTTAAAATACCAATAGTTCTGAATACAATCTTCAATTTTGACAGTTCGAAGTAATTGCGAAATTTTCGAAAACGACTGAAATTGTAAAACATGGAATTTCATTTCGGGTGAAATTGAAATTTTTCAATTTGATTTCGTTTGAAATGTAGAACATGGGCAGTAATAATGGATATATGATTGAACAGTTGTTTTTAAATCTTTTAAGATAGTTCTACAAAAAACCAATTTTCGAAAAAAAATCAACAAAAAAAAAGTTCTCAAAAGAAAATCGATCATATTTGTTTGAAAATTCTGGATAATAAAACAGATAACTACTATATTTAAACTTTCTAGTTAATAAACAATGTGATCAAAATTAGTTGAATCGTTTTCAAGAAAATTGAAAATAAAAAAAAAAAACTGTTCTATTTCTTGAAAACAAGATTTAAAATAGAATGTCAGGGAAAGCCTTAAACCAACCATGCTAACCAACGATTACCAACACATTACGTGTCACACTTAAAAAAAGTTTAAAGTTTAAGCATCTTAATCCGAGTTCCGGCACAATTTTTTTTTATTTGTCTTAAGGTCCATCGTTAAAGTTTTAAAGAGTTTGCTATCAAATCCGTTTCTATATTAAAAACCAAATAAACACACAAAACATATTTCATACAGAAATGTAAACTATCCCCTTTGTTTTTACCTCTCCTGATCAACAACTTCAATGGAAAAATGTCTCCAGCCCATCACTTCTTATATTTGATATTTTTTTTATTTTGGATCAATTTAAACCACATCGCCACCGCCACCGCCATCGCCACCGGTTGGCGCCAATTGGTAATTCGTTGTCAGCTAAATTTTTGTTGCCTTGAGTTGCTCTTTATACTGAAAAATTGCGGTGCTCTCATAAGATAAATTTAACCTTTGAATATATTGATTGTATATATAAACATGTTTATGTTTATATTATTACAAAGATACATATAACACAATTTACTCAAAATGAGGGCATTGTTATAACAGGAAAAGTTGAGGGAACAAATTGCTTGATGGTATAGCCTGCCATAACAAAATAACGTATTTAATAATATAATTCTCAAATAAATTAATCAATAGGTATATCTATACACAATAAATGCTAACTCAACCTACGCAGAATGTGGATTGCAAACAATAAAGATTAAAAAATAGATTTTAATGTAATTGAGAGATCTATAGATCTTGACAACGTATATGTATATAATTTTGTACAAATTTCGTGTATCTTTAATTGAATGGCTATTGGCAAGGTGTACGTACCTATTAGAAATTCGTGATAAAGTTTATGGGAGCAGTTAAAGAAGGTCATGCATCTTATTTCTTGTCTATATTTCTTTGTATTATTTTGTAAATTATAATAATACATATTGTAATCATTGAAGTTTTTTTTAATAATATAATTAAACTAACTACTTGTAACGACTCAATTAATAAGTGAATGGAAGAAAAAGATGAAAAATTATGCCAATTTTTTATAAATTGTCTTTCGGACAATAACCTTAAAAACTATTTAAACTTATTTTTGTAAAAAAAAAATAAAAAATATTAAAAAAAACATTTAACATAATATGGATTATATACAGTTTGTTGAATTTTCAAATCTTTTTGGTCTGATCAAACTGGTAAACGCGTAACTATTACCGAATTCAACCCGTGTTTTATTACCTCCATACAAATAATTTCTACAAAACCACTTTCAAATAAACTTTAACATACCTTATAGGTATACCTACTTCCTTGCAGTATTCTTTCACTCTAAAAAAATATCTCACACTTTGTTGTACACGCAAGATAAAAATAATAGATCTAAAAAAATCCTTATACGAATATCTTTGGTCAATACACTGCACCGGTCAAACCGGTTTCATAAAATTCAACAATTACACCAAATAACTAACCATCATACAATTTTGCATAAATTGAATTAAGAAAAAAACAAAATCAAAGTCCGAGCAATGGGAATAATATTCTATCGTGCCCAGCAAAGACACATCATTCGAAGGACCTCATCCTTTATTGTAATCTTTTTTCCTTTAGTTGTTTTTATGGGAAAAAGGGGTTGAAATCAGAGACACATCTTATACACATGAGGGCCTTATCTGAGATGTTATACGTGTATTTTATATGATGTCTTCTAACACACAAGTGACCCTTTTCTTAAAGGAAAGACATCTACTATACCTTAAACCGGTTCTGGACATCCTTAAATTGAATGACCTGCAAGGACATCATATTCAAGAAAAAATGTTGCACAATATTTTCTTTTATACATATATCGGTCACAAAACGCACACAAATGTTATCCCTATTTATATCTTATGTTGGGTGCATGCGAGGCAAGTCCGGTTTTTTGGACATTCACTGATGCATATATGCAAATCAATCTAATGACCTACAATGCATGTCTCTCAACCCTATACCCATCATATAGCCTAAGTCTCAGATAAAGCAAACAACCCTTCACCGCGCCGCCACCGTGCTGCCGTCTTGACACTTTATTTGATAAAATTATATGGACAAGGACATCTTGGGTCATCACATCATTACAACTGGTTTCATTAGTGATCTTCAAGAATTTGTATATGAAATAGGCATTCTTTGTGCAAACGATGACCTTAAAAGGGTGGAAGAAGGATTTTTGTTTTCTTAAAAAACCGGACTGGCCAGTTTTTCGTGGGAATATTTTCAAGTCAAAGATTTTGCTATAACGATGTTGTGTATGATGTGACCTTTCGTTTGGATTCGTACAAACAAAAATATAAGAATTAAGGGTTGTGTTGAATTGCATTTAAAGTTTAATCCCTATATATATTGTTCGTGTCTTCATTGGAGTTATGTTTATTATCTTCTATAGTTCTATAGAGCTGTGGATTACTTTTAATGTACATTTTACAATTTCGCATTTTAATTTTGTTATCTTCTGTGATAATATTCAAAGATCCTTGAATCTCACGTTCGTCATAAGGATAGCTTGCATATACTTAATAATATCACATTAGTAGCGCCTTTTTATTTCACAGAGCTCCTTGAGCAAGGTCCCAGTAATGCTCACCGTAACCTCCTGTCTTATCAGCCCAAATTACCTAGAAGTGAAGAGAAATATGGATCATTAATAATTTTTTTTTTCATTTGCAAAATGCACAAGTCATCAAAGTAATTGATTTTCTCGGCTATAGATCTTGATACTATAGGTATATGTTTAAAAATATTTTAGAAAGTGAATTGGATTCTCATTTACATACTTCAGCAAGTATTTCCAATTTTACAATTTACATAAAACAATAATTATTGTGTGTACTCTTATGAAAGACTTTATAAGATCAGTATAAATATACTTGGTCCTTTTTTAATAAAAGGTATAACAGAGAGATTAAACAAGAAAGTTAATAATAACGGTAAATATACCACGGCAAAATATTTTTTCAATGACTTTGTTGGGTTGAATTTTCTCCGCCATTGAACTTATAATTGCTAGCAATTTTTTTTGTAACGTTATAAGCAAGTGCATTTTTTTTTGAAGTGCAAAAAAACGAATGCACAAAGCAATAATTCGATAAGAGCCACTTTAAAGTGCAAAAAAAAATGGTTCCGCGTAATTCGTTATATAAATGAACATTTAATTGCTATGGTTTATGACCAGTTAAGTGTAATGGAAGAACTAATCAGCGATCAATCATCCGGTTTATTTAACTTTTAATTATTTGTTGTGTACATTGTTATATACGTATATGTTTAAATGAATTTGAAGGGATGTGGCGACGCCTATAAATAGTCTATAATATAAAATGAACATACTTTACACTATAATATGTTTACTTAAAAACTAAGAGGCTGTTTACGGAGCGGAAGTGTACAAGAAAATTATCATAGAAATTCGTATATTGGATTTTTTAATGTAATGTCACGGTCAAAATCAGGATCAGCATCTGAAAGCAATTCACGTATCTATAAGCTTTTAGACAGGGTAGACGTCGAAATTCTGTCAAAATTCAGTTTTCAAAATTCTGCATGCAAAAATTCTGATTGTACAGAACTGACCAAAATTCTATGTGCGGCACAATACTGTTTTGCAAAATTCAGCTGTAAATATTTAAAACATTTTTAAAAAAGAATTTTTAATACAAAATTTTGAATACGGGATTTTAAAAACAGAATTTGTAAATATTTAAAGCATTTTTGAAAACAGAATTTTGAACATACCGAGAAAGTGCGCACTTTCTTATTTCATTGTTCGTAAGCAGAATATTGGAAAACAGAATTTTTGGACATACAGAATTTTGAGCATACAGAATTAAAAAAAAAAATGTATGAATTTAAAATCAGAAAATTGACCTACTACCTTTAAGGACACTGTTGCTTAGGATTTTGCATCGCGTCAAATTAGTTTGGTTTTCAAAACGAGACGATAATCTTATAAAGTTTTTGGGCAGTTAATATAGTGGGAATGAATCGTTCTAATGTTTTAAGGGAATAAAATAAAATACCCGAACAATTTCAACATTATCTGTTTTCTATAATTAATTTTAATTTATGAGAAAAATATTTTAAAAATCGTTTATTTTTATGCAAATAATGTTGGTATACGCAATTTTAAGTAATACATACCTATTATCTTGTCTTTTTTATTTCGATATGTTCTTTTAACGATTATGCGGCATACACCCCTCAAAATCAAATCTCATCATGCATGGGAGATTGTATGAGTCAAAATGCCACACGTATACGTTGCGTGTATGCTTGAAGCAAAATCAAAACTTTTTAATTTTTGGCCAATCATGTAGCCAAGTTAGGCATTCTCAAAAACAATATAATAACACACTCTCTCATGCATTATGAGATTTTTACGTGTGTATAGGCCGCATTAGAATTTTTTGTTTTACATTTCCCTTAAGTAGATTTAAGTTTATTTTTTTTCGATGATATTTATTTAATTTTATTACGTTTGGCGTAAAAAAAACCTGTTTACATTGACACCTGCCTAGTGACTGAACATACCCTTAGTGAAACAACGGATCAAAGGTAAAAGGATTCTAATTAAAAAAATGAAATATATAACTGGTTCGCACGAATTTGCTCTTATATATGTGCGATCACACTTAGGTCTGATTTTAAAAGAAATAAATACCTTTATGTTATATGTAGATCAGTTTAAGGTTGTTATGTGAGTACACAAAAATTAATAATAAAGCACCGTGTTGGAACTAACAGTTTGAATTGAAAAACTAAATGTTAAAAAATCAATATATTTTGGAATAAACTGATTAAAAAACTTATGAAATTGTTTTGACACCGATCGCGATGTAGGTACCAACATCTCATTTTCTTTAATAAATCTTTATTTATGAGAAAATAAATTTGGAGCAGTTTTTAAAAAAATAATTTTGTATATATAAAATTTTGTAAACATTTTTAAGAAAAAAAAAATTGATACGCATTTTTTAGCATTTATTAATGCGGATTTAAAAAATTTATTTTGAAAAAAAATCAAAAAGTAATTTTGAAATTTTTTTTTGAATATGCAATATTATTCAAAGTGAGTTAGTTTTAATTAGTTAAGTTAGTTTTCAAAGCTCTTGTATAATAAAAACGCATTGAAATGGGTTCAACAGATGATAGTCGAGATACCATTTTTAATCGACAAAACAAGCACACCTAGTGTTAAAAACAGCGTTAAAAATCGACCGAGTCGTTTTCGAATTATTAAGTTCTCGAAAAAAAATTTTAAACTTTTTTTAAAAATCAAAAAAATTGAAAATTTTACATTACTTTTAAAACTTTTTAAAACAATAAAAAATGGTAGCCGTTTTTTTTTTAAAAATTATTAATTATATCAAAATGTCAGCTTATCATTATGGATCAAAACTAAATTGGGCACGTTTTTAAATAAAAACAATGAGGGTATTCATGCAATGATGTAAAACACTAGAAAAGTTTAGCATTTGGTTAAGTTTATGATTTGGTTAATGAACTGTCAAATTTTGTATGATTTACACAATTTGGTTAAATTTCCCCAAGGATTTTGCTGCGGAAAATTATTTGTTTGATAAATTTAACCAAACGTCAATGTGACTTTTAGAATTTGACGAATTTTACTTTAGAAAATATATTTAAGTCATCATTTTTCCGAATAGTTCAAAATTATTAAATTATTTAAATGTTAAACATTTCTTTTTTTGCTTGTAAAAAATTGCTATGGGATTCAAGTTTAAAGAAAATCGAGCTATCCAAAAAGGCTACCATCTGCGAAGCGACTGACAGACGGACGGAAATGCGAGACCCACTTTTTTCGTCTTTGTACGCAGAACTAGGGTCCTCCTCCTCTAAAACGTTTGACAAAAAGAAAAGAAAATATTATAGTCCTGTCCTCCAAATAAGCAGTTATACATATAGAAAAAGGAGCAAACATTTCATGCGGATTTATTTCCACTTATGAGAAAATGGACAAACTTTTTTCCATCACCGTTACACTTGAGGACGAAGCCTTGGGGTAAGTTTATAACAACGAATACAATTTTGACCAACTTACCTGACCTTTGAAATGATTATTGTTTCTTTTTTCGAGTCTTTTTTGTGTCAACTCTGGCCAGCTTAATACATGGCCAAATACCAATTCCTGTGGTGATTTGTACTTCATAAATATATCACTAAAGTACAAATAAACAAAAAAAATTATATTTATAGATGCTGTGTCTATTATGATACCAATAAAAACCCCACGCAGACTTACTGATAACGTCGGCTAACATCCGTATTAGTTTTATTCGGAACCCTCTCCACCATTGATTTACTATTTTTGTGTTGATAAAAACCATTGACCGGTGACATCATGATGGTTTCTATTTTTAGTTGCCTCTTAGTCTGGGATTTACCACTTTCTTCTATGTCTTGCGGCTTTCCACTTGAAATGACTTTTTGCAAAGGTTGCACTTTCATTGCCATTTGATATTCACTACCTGTTTCATCATCAACATCATAATCGTTATTATTATTATTACTTGCCGCGTCATGGTAAATATGATGACTTAGATGCACTGGGTTAAGATATCTAGTAAATCGTAAAGGCTTAGAGTCAACTCCTTGAAGTCCTACATTTAAATTGATTGCCTTTGAAGCATAGACCGGGTAGAAATTACCCTCGTATCTGTAAAGAGACAAATTCGGAGGAACTTTTGGCAATCGATTTAAACGAGGTAAATTATTATTTATTGATGAGACTTTTTTATAGAAAACTAATATTAAAATTATTTGCACTTTGAAATTCATAATCAAGCTGGAAAAATTTGTATGTTGCTTGGGTCACAATGAAAAATGTCTAACTGAAAAAAATAATTCTCTGCAATTTGTTATATATAAGGTACAACTGTTCAAAAAAACCACTGGCGGTTACAGAAAAAAAAAGTACAAGTCAATGGTCCATGGTAGAATAGAGTCGCATTTTTTGTTCAATTTCCGCATGGTCACGGTCTTAAACCATTGAATTGGCAAACCTCTTATTGCATGAATCTGCATTTTAACGGATAAATTTTTAAAGCACATAACCCAATTATTGTGGTTTGGTTACCCCTATAACTCAGCTTCTCTGTTTCAAAACATAGTAAATGGACTATTTCTGAATAACACATAACAGAAAAAAAGAATCATGTTCCTCACTCCTTTTGTATGCTACTCATTGGAACCACTATAATGAGAGTATAATAAATGATGAGCTCTGATTGGCCAAGGATTTGGTTGCGATTACATTTTCCTATATCGTCTTTACGAAATAACTTAACTCTATACAACCCCCTGTTTAAGGATTTTCTTGCAAGGACTTAAATGTAAATATAGGTATATGTATATTCAACCCTTATAATATATCCTTATTCATAATAATTCAAGAATATTAAAGTTTGTATTTCGAAGACATTTTAATTCTCATTCAACTATTGAAGTTGATACAAGAATAACACTATTTTACGATAATATAGAACTTTCGCATATAGATTGTTTTATTTCAGAGCATTTTAATACAATATTAAAAATTTTACTTTAATAATTAAATATTTATATTATTTTTATTTTTCTTAATAGATACTTTTTTCAATATTTTTTGTGCTTATTTTTATTAAATTTGAAGTGTTTAATTAATTTTTTAGGTAAGTGTAACATGTGCTTTAAAAATGTTTAGTTTTGTATGTAAAATATGCAATATTTTTATTATTTTAATACCTTCTCACACTGAATGCAAATTCGAAACTATACAGAAATAGTTTAAAACAAAGTGTTTTACTGAATTAAATATTTTAAATTTTAGTATTATGGTTTAAAGTGTTTGGAAAAAATGTGTTTTAAGTGTTAAATTTTAATAAGTTATCAGTGACAGAAATGATATTATCCTTAGTAACTTCAAAGTTTGTACAAAATAACTGATTATGATTTTTATAAGAAATTTAAATTTAATCATTAGGTGCTCAGATTAAATTTCAACAAATCGAAATATCCTATTTTTAATACAAGTTCGCATTCTTGAAGATTTTTTTTTAAACACAATGATGTCGTTTTCTTTTTGATGTTCGAAAGCACTCCTTTTCACTCCTACTGGCTGTTCGGAGTATTTTTATGTTTCCGATTTTATACTAGAAACACGAACTCGCACATGAAGGTGTTTGTTGTTTCCTTTACTCATTTTTTTTTCTATTCCTCTAAATCTAACGTTTCTGATAAATAAATATACATTTTTGGAAATAACCGACGCTCTTACCCACATACATACACATTATACATACATATTAAGTTTTCCGTCGGATACTAGAAAGAAGCCATTTTGATTTAGTAGCTGTCTTCTTTTATGAATATACATATGTATATATATATATATTGCAAACCTTCGACAAAATTGCAAGCACCAATGCTTAAAATCTATTCAAGAGGGAGGCAGCTAGCCCATAAACACATGTCAAATTCTTAAACCCAAAATTTGCAAAACAAAACACATGCAAAGCAAATGCAAATTTATCAAGTTGAAATGTCTTTTTGTATATTTTTGTATTGCATGCATCAGCAATAGAACCTTACTTCAATCGGAGTAAATTTACTCCAATAAAAAAAATAAATAAATAAATTTATTCCACCACTCCGCTTTTTTGAGATCTACTCCTTTTTTTCCACACTGAAAAATTTCAAAAATTCGATAGCTAAACCACATGAAAGGAAACGACAGCACTGTGTTATTCAATTTTCTAACTGACACTGGCTCTGAATTTTTTAATCTTACAGCCCTATTCTGGCAAACCTCACTGATACCTCACAAGTCACAACAACCTCACAAGGAAAGGTGAAGGTTTTCGTACCCTCACAACTGTGAGCCTCACAAAAACTATCGAAATTGTGATCTCCTTTTGAGAACCTCACAACAACCTCACAAGAAATCAACCTCACAAAGGCTTGTGACTTGTGAGTTGTAAGCCCACACAACGCCAGAATAGCCCTGTTAAATTTTATTCTGTTCTCAAAGTGAATTTGTGTATGTATGATTTATTTTAAAAATTAAAAATACACTTTTCTTTCGTTTTCAAATTTACTCCTTTATAGTCCACTTTTTTTTTACAAATCTGCTCCGAAATAGTGCTAATACCTTGCATGCATATTGCATTTCGGAACGATTATCTGCTTAAATTTTTGATTGTTGCTGAAATAAACAATGGATTCCCAAAAAAAAATTAATTGAATAAAGTTCTCGCTCAATTGTTGCAACACAACAACAGAATTTGTATTAAAAAAAAAATACAAATGTAAGAAAGAAGAAGAAGAAAATCATTTATTTTTTTCATGCAAAAATCATCTTCATACGCCAATCGAATTGTTAGCAACAACTTCACATCCTGATTGGGCCAGTTTTTCAAATTTCTCAAAATTATTACTACAAGTCTTGAGTCTTTTAATCAATTTTACTTCATCATTTTTTTCACCCAGTTTGCTTCAAAAACAAATAAATCCCAGATATGCCAAACAATAAACAAATTCAAATGCAAGTGAAGCGCGAAAAATATTTTTGACATTTGAACAAATACATTTGCGCAGAAAAAAAAAATCTGCTACGTTCAGGGATAATTTGCTTAGCATAATTTGTGCAAGTTTTGCGTTTATCAATTCGGTTAGTCAGTTCAAATACTCAAATAAATAGAACAAAAATTGTTTGTAATTTTATTTATTTTTTTTTTTCATTTTTGAGTGAAAAAAAAAAGATTTTAACAAAAAAATAAATTTAAAAAATTATTGAAATTGAAATAGCTATATCTCCAGCCAAATAATTAATTAAAACGAATTATAAATTAATTCGTATACCATTGGTGGTAGCACCTTTAAGTTGTTGTTGTTGTTGTTCAGAAATTCAATGAAATTGACGGAATAAAGAATGGTCAAGTCTAATAAACTGACATTCAAGTATGAATAATACAATAAATAATAATAATAAATTTAAAAAATTAATTTATTACTTCTAATAACTTATACATAAAAAATACTCATGTACATAACTATCTTATAAGTTACAAATCAACTAAAACGTTGAACAAAACTTAATCCATGAAGTAAAATATATTTTTAATAAACCATTAATTGGCTAATTCACGTTAAGTAGAAAATATAAACGAAAATCTACTACGAAAATCTACATTCAACAAGAACTCTGCTCTTGGCAATATTATTTAGTTTGTGCGCATAGACCTTTTCACAAAATGTACATTTTTGTACACACACTTTTCCATTTGAGCTTTTAGTGTACTTATGACCTGTCATAAATGTTTGTTTTCTTTTTATCTATAGTCGTTTGCAAAATTATCTTGGGTATTATGAACTTAATTAGTAGTTAATCTACCTAATCAACCTGAATTAACTTTTTGTTTTGTTTTATTGATACGATTTCAATGTAATTCATGTTCGATTCGATTTTATTAATAAGGGTGTAAATTTATGCACTCGATTCAATGTGCAGTGCAGCGGTGACAAAATAGTCGATGCATAAACCCTAAAATCACATAACATCACTTTAGATACATTTTTGGGACATTTGCGTAGCTTAATAAATCTTTTTTTAAGCTAAATAGTTCTTCTTTTCGCTTATTACGTTTACAAATACGAATCCGGTGTTTTAATTCAGTTCAGGCTACTGGAGTAGCTATAACAATACTTTGGATTAATTTATGACGAATTTTCTGAATTTAGAAATAAATAAGTTAAATTAAATAAGTTAAATAAATTCACATATATGATAAAATTCCACAAACTAATATCACTGTTATGACAAAATGTAAAAAAAAGTCACAAATAATAAACCACAGAGCGTTGCAGTTAGTTTCATTTGAAAGCGAATTTAATTGGAAATTACTGATAAAACTGAACATATTAATTCGTGCGGAAGATGACTATTTCATATTAAGGATTTTTAGATTACAAAATTATTGTAAATCACATTTAATATACCAAAGTTCATATAATTTAATATCAGAGTACCTAAATATAACTTTCTCTCTGTATAAAGTTGTTTTTAAACAAAAATCCCCTTTTTTGTAGTCATAAATTAATGGAGCATCATGCAAACGTGTAAGCTCCTCTTAACTGTTTATTTCAACTCATTGGTCAACATTTTAATGGGAAATCTCTTACACAAATTTCGTTAACTTCTGTTTTTTTGCGTAGAAATATAATAGTTGTGGGGTAAATAAACTCATCCTTTCTTTATGACATTTTTTCTTATTATAATATGTTAATTCCATCGTTAATAAACGATTATAAATGCATTTGTTGCTTCGTAAAACAGATGGCACTAAGTCTAACAACGTTGTGTGAAAAGAATCAATTTTTCTATAGATTCCTAATTATTTTTATTTTTTTCTAACTAATTTAATTAAATTTCAAACCATTTATATAGTATTGAATTATATTCCTTTATTTATGAAATATCCTTCTTTTTATTTTCGTTTCGCCTATATATTTATTTATTTATTTATTTTATTCTTGTACTTTTTAAGATAAATATAATTTTTAAATAAAAATATTCACTCAATATATCTTTGCATTTTTATCACTTTTCTTGAAGAACTGTTTTTTTTTTAACTCTTTTACACATAATAATAATAAATAAAATATTTATGTAATAAATAAAATTTATTATTGTAGTTTCGCACTAATCATTCATGTCCGCATTATTCATGCGCATTTTTGCAAAGTCCTCAAATACGATGTTGTCATCATCGTCTTGGTAGTGTCCTTTGTCATAACGATGTTGTTCAATTGACTTCATTTTCTTCATTGCATTGACGCGTTTCTTTTCGACAGTTCCTATACATTGGAAATTCAAAAATAAAGTAGAAGAGAAAAATTTTTCAAATATATAAACTCAAAATTACCTGGGGCTGGTGTCAAAAGTTTGAATGGAACGTCCGTCTGAATTTCTCCTCCCAAAGTGCCCAAATTGAGTTTAACTCGTACTGAATAAGATATTACAATACCGATTGCATCACCAGTTGATTTGCCTTCTTGAACCATAGTCGCAGAGGCCAAATTCACATCTTCATCCTTCAAATGTCCATCGAGTGCAATACCTTCGGTGAGTCAAAAATAAGTCGAATTTTCATAAAAAGAAGACTCTTTAACTAACTTACCATGACGGTCTTTGTTGCTTGAAGCCAATGGAACTAGATAAAATGTTTTATTTAAATTAGCTCCTGGAGTAATTGGACAGCCCTCTTTTGTTTCTAAAGATGCAACATGTTTGCTGAACTGAGCGTTGACCATTGTGATCTCAGTGTGCTGAACAATGAATACCTTGATGTTTTGCACTTTTTTCTTCGAGTTGTTGTTAACTTGCATTGTTGCTGCTACTTTCTCACCGTGATAGTAGATTTCCCTGTCCAAAGTAACTTCCAAGCTTATCTTTCCATTGGAAAATGTGAATCCCTTGCTGACCAAAGAACTTGGCAACCTCTGTCCACGAGTTGGTGGAGCATATTGTAGTTTTTTAATTACCAAACTGACCATGCTCCTCTTATGCTGGCGGTCGTCCTCAGAGTCAGCTACATAGGCTCGGATTGTGTATTCGACTCCTAGTGGCTTACCATTGTCATCACCTTCCTGCTGCAATGTAACCGAGCTTGGTGAGCAGGGTGGAAAATGGAATGTAAATGGAAAAGCATTAGCACCCAGTTTTCGTACAAGCTTCTCTTGCATTGGGGTCATTTCCATATTGGTGTTGACCACCGGAACAATTTGGTCCCGGCAGAGAATCATTTCTTTTGAAAATTTAACACCCATGACCTCATCTTCCTCGCGTCCATAACGATAAGTCGTTACCAATTGCCCGAAAACTTTACGATTTTTCAAATAATCAGGATCCACAACGATGACTCCATCAACAGGATCGACGTAATCCAAATGGTCAATGAAATCACGGCGTCCCAAATAGAAGCATACTTTTCCGTTAGGAGTAGCCTTTTTAAATACTTTCACTGATACAACCATTTTTGAGACTGTCTTCGACACTAATGAACTAAAAATTCAGGAATTCAGGTCTTGTGGGACAGTCAGTATATTTATATAGATAATTGGATTACCGACCGAATTAAAGCCAAACTAAAAACCTGCGCACGATATTGTATTTCTTTTCTGAGTATATTTTTCTTCTTGTCGGTCTAAACTTTATCAATAGCTAAACCAGCAATGCAGCCACATCAGGGTTGGACACTACCTTATATACCTTCGCCACTGAAAGGGTTTCTTTCCCCATTTTGAGGGGATAAAACAGGGACCGCGTAAATTGAGGCTAAGTGGATTTGGTGTTGGCGTAAGAGATGTCGAACAATGACACACAAACAAATGGGACGAATGCTAATATAAAAAACGTATTATAGTTGAAATGCTAATACCCTGTTTGTGGTGCCTATATGATTGTTTGTAAAAAAAAAAACAAGAATTTTTTCTAGGGTTTGAGTTAAGTAGCACAACAAAATTGTCAGAACACTGTTTTTTTAATAACAATGGAAAAAATTGCTTTAAAAACAGATTGGAAGAAAATTATGATGAAGCCAAAACAAAAAAAAAACGTCACGTCACATCACAACACTATCTTTATATTGAACAATTTTTTATTTAATGAGTTATAGAAAATAGTTTACTGTACATCGTCAATGGTTTTTGTAATTGGAAATCTGTATACAGAAAACAATGGATTTTTCCTTATTGATTTAATAAAAAATCTCACGATCTTTTTTCAGTGTAAGTAAAATTTGAAATGATTTCGATTTCGATTTCTTAACTATATATTCTCATGATTCTGATGCATAAATCTACTTCATTCAATATTAAGTTACTGAATATAAAATTGAATTATCATTTCTCATAAATTTTGATAAAGTTAAAAATAAAATTCAATTTATTTTTTAGGAATAGCCTTGTTTTCTTCAAAAGTGTTTAGCCAGTAGGTAAAGCAAATTTTTGCACGAAAACAAAAACAAACGTTTTTATTTCCTTTTTGTTTTGTAGGAAAATATCAACATCAAATTTTATCAGTTTTATTTTCCAAAATTTTGTGCGCTATAGCCATACACTTTTGTAGAAAACACGGCTACCAAGTTTTAAAGTGATTTTAGAACAAAGTTAAGAAATCAGGCGTTAGATGAACCATAAACGATTGTTGTTATTAAATATTTAAGATTTCATACAAAGCGTGCTTGATAATAAACTATCGTTAATTCAAGGTCACTATTTTATACATTATCTATAGTTTTGATGAATAAATATTTTTCTCCCACAATAAACAATAACTAGTTTATTTATTACAATTTTAAAGTGTATATTTTTTAGGTAGGTACATACATATATTTAGAAAAGAAAATCACCAATATTGCAACAGAATTTTTTAGAAATCTTTCGTAATAACCGTATGTGTATTGTGTATTGTGCTATCGAATCTCATAGAAAAATAAATTTTTGACAAGTAGCAAACTGTAGCAAGAAGTTGTATTTAACAAACAGATATACTAATGGCGTTTTGGATTGGACGCCCAGAAGTCTTCTGAACCCCACAAAATGAGAGTTCTTCTCCTCGATAGAAGAGAAAATGCTTCTTAATTTGAATTCAGAACCGAAACCAGAAGCACTTACACTTCCAGGGGCCCTACTATGTAACTTGCTTCTACTTTTGAATCCATTCGAAAGTTGTTTTCAATGATTATTTTAAGTGGTAATATGTATGAAAGTGGGATCAAATTTGGTGCTTTTGACTTTTTGCCACAGAAATAGCGCTGTTCTATTTCCGTTTATATGCGTTTGTTAAAGAATAAGCGAGCTGAGATTTTGCGAATTCGAATATTTTTATTGTAGAATCGAGTAACATAGTTGGGCCCCAGAATCGATAAAAGCGTTTGATTGGCATTTCTCTCACCATAACTCGCATGTATGTAAATTGACATAATGGGTTAATATTCCTAATGGGTAAAACCAGAAGAAATTATCGCCATAATGAAATTTAAATTTAGCTGATGAATGCTAAAAATATCAAACTGCGCCAATTTTATTTGTTAAGCTTAATTACTTCGAACAGGTGCGATTAAACTACTATGCCTGTTTATAACTTTTTTTTTATTCAACAAATTTCTAAAAATCTAGTTTTTTTTACAGAAAATTGTTAAATTTTGTTAAAATGTTTGTAAATTCGCAAAAAATTACCTATTATGAGAACAAACACCAATGACCATAAATATGACAGTAATACAATGTATAATATTTTTTTTTTTGGTTTTCGATACCACAATGTCGATCAAAAAAATGTATCAAATCGCCCATCTCATTTTGCATTTTGAAATCTAAACAACAAAACGAAGGTTGCCTATAAAAAAAAAATACACACACTTTATACACAAACTAACAATACAAAAATATATAGGTACCTAACTGATTTTTATGGTTTGGTTTGGCACTATATTGATTTTTTATCGAATTTTTAATTGAAAAGAAACAAACAGAATATAAAAAAAACTTGCATACGTTAAGAAGCCATTGATGTGGTGATTGTATTATATCTTTTAACTCAAGTGCAATCCGTAAATAAAATTGATTACATGTTCGCCGCACTAAACAGTTTTCTTTGGTTTTGCCATTCAACATATATGTATACTGACTACTTACATGTACCTATAAGGAAAGACACAATAAGAAATAATTAAAATAAAGAATGTTATAAAAACAAACACGGAAATATGTTTTATTAACCACCACATTACATTAAAGGAAGGGTTGATATATAAGCAAGCAATTATAGATAAAACAAGTATTAGTTTGTTAGTTCTTAATAAGATTAAAGATTCTTTAATGCATACGTAATCAATGATGTGAAAAAAAGACAAGACAAAGGCCATATCGAAGGACGTTCTTGTCCTAAGACGGGAAGACTGAAGAGCTATAATTAACTAAAAACACACCTCACTTTTTTTCTTTAAAAATGTATCGGTTGTACCTTATAGATGTTTGCGTTTTGCTTCAAATCTTCTCTGTTTGTATTGGCTAACTTAATGCTTTCTTCCTAAACAAAATTGACTTATTTATCGGGTTTTTTAATTTGTATAGTCCCACAACAAGTTCGTTTAATAGATTCAGATTTTGATCTGAAATTTTATTTTTTTTTTTTCAATTGGATAAAAAAAAATACCTATAATCCTTGTACTATTTAGTAGGTACCTATATTGAACTTCATGTTACTGTTATACATACAATTTCGTTAGAGCAATTGAGGTAATTTCGTTTGAAAATTTCTAAATTCGATTCCAAATCATTTCCCATACAAATTCAGATTTCGAAATGAGGTAATTTCATCCAAAATTCCACAAAATTCGGTAAGAAATTGCGTAAAAACTTTACGAACACACCCAGGTCAAATCCATTAAAAGTGGAAACCATTTAAAATATCAAAATTCGATGTACATATGTATAAACAGAAACATTAAGAGGAAGGCAACAAAAACAAACGATTAAGGTTAAATCAAATTCAAAATGAAATGAGCTGTCAAACGAAATTAGCAAATATATGAAAACACATTTTCTGTAATTTGCGAAATTACCACATTTCGGCTCGAATGCAAAAGTTGTATTAGTTTTTGCACCAAAAAATTACGTCTTCGACTCCAAAAACATAATAAGTCTAAGGCCAGGTGTGAATTTGATTAAAATGTAGATTAAATTGTATCCGAATTGTACCTATTCTTTTAATCTGAAGATGAGAAGATAAATTCACAAAAACGTTTGTTAAAAAAGCAAACAAAGTTTGACTAAGAATAAGAATTTATTTTCTTTAATTCTATAATTAAATACAAATATAATAATATGTAGAATACGAAATTAAAAACAAAAACCTCAACTCTCATAATCCGCTTCTTTATTTTTGTAATGTTATAACTTTGTATATCTTAAACGTTTTCTTATTTTTTTTTTCAAAATTATCAATATTTATAAATATTTTGTATTTTAATAATTTTAATTACATTTTACCATAAATAACTTTTGGTTCCTTGCGATTTACTCAAAACTTGCCTTAATTTAAAAATTTGAATTTTTCCAATCGCCGCAAATGATTCCAATCCACAACCATTAAAAGTTGTGGAGGCTGTGTGTTAGTTGTGGTTCAAATACCAGATAGCCGTTTTTATCTTGCATACTTACGAACATTCTAATAATTCATTTTGATTGCATACTTGTACCTGGCAATTTAATATACATATTTCATCTCCAAACCAATTACCGTTTAACCAAATACACAAACCATTTGAATCGGAAACATAACATTTGTATCCTCTTTTACTTACAGGTTTTTTTGCACAGCTTTGTTTCTACAGAATGCCTTCAACATTTATCACCCCCGATCGTCATGGCTATAATGTTAAATGGTCACCATTCGATAGTAATCATATTTTATTGGCCACTAGCCAGTTATATGGCCTTGCAGGCGGTGGAACTTTATTTCATTTGGAGTTGCGATCCGATTCTGAAATTGATGAGATTTGTAAATTTGAATGGTCCGATGGATTGTTTGATGTTGCATGGTGTCCATATATGGATAGTGTAGCAGCAACGGCATCCGGAGATGGAAGTCTTCAAATTTGGAATCTCGAAGAAAATGAAAAGTCCGCGAAACCGATATCAATTTTGAAAGAACACAAGAACGAGGTATACAGCATCGATTGGGGCGAGCAGTGGAATAATCATCAAATTTTAAGTGCCAGTTGGGATGGATCGATGAAATTGTGGGATTCTAATCGGCTGAATTCGGTTGCTACATTTATGGGTCATTCTGATTTGATTTATTGTGCTAAATTTTCTCCCCTTCTAGCGAATATTTTTTCTAGTGTAAGTACTGATGGACATTTGAACTTATGGAATTCTTTAGATTTTTCAGGTAAACCATTGATGAGTGTGCCAGCTCATGCTGGTGAAGTGCTCAATTGTGACTGGAGTAAGTTTGATAGGAATGTTCTGGTGACTGGAGGCTCAGAAGGTGTGGTACGTGGCTGGGATTTGAGGAATTTGAGGCAGCATACATTTGAATTGTACAGTGGGGAATATGCAGTGAGACGTTTGGCATTTTCACCATGTTCTCCAACATTATTAGCTGCGGCGAATTATGATTTTACAACAAGGTATGAAAAATTGCTTTGCATTGCTGTACAAAACTAGGCAATATTTTCTAATGATTTATTATATTTTCTAAAGGATTTGGGATCTTGGTCTCAAATATGATGCCATCGAGACGATATCAAAACATTCAGAATTTGTGTACGGCCTTGACTGGAATGTCAATAATCCTTATCAAATTGCAGATTGCGGATGGGACTCTGTTTTAAATGTTTACATACCAGACTCTCTAAAGGATAAAATTAGTCATTAAGTTTTAATTATTAAAATGTGATATATTTGTAGAAGTATAGTTTTAAAATGTGATTTCTGTCAAGTTATAATGTGATATATGAAAATAGTTAAAGTGAATTAATAATAATATGTGAATCAATAAAATTGTTATGATATAAGAAATTTAAGAAACAAAAATTGAAAACGAAACAACCTATAACCTATAAATAATTTATTAATTTTTGTGCTAAGCGTGCGTAGAACCCCAAATTCTATTAGTTAAGTTTATTGGCTTAAGAAAATCATCAATACAATATGTTATTTATACCTACAGCATATAAATCAATCGAAAGACGCGGTCTTCAATTTAGATTGGCTCAGTTTAGTCAGTTTGAAATAAACCTCATTAAAATGTATCTCAACTTGCCTTATACCAATGCTAAATTTAAATCTCAAAATAAGTTTGGAGTTCCTTCCGTTTTTTTTTTAAACAAAAACACAAAAAAAAAAAAAGAAATGAAAAAACAAACACAGGATGGACAATGGGCATCCTCAAAAGCCTTCAAAGACCTTCAAATTTGTACAAAATCAAGACTAACTACCAATTTTGGTGCGAATCTTCACAGTTCCCAAAAGTGTTTCTCAGAAATTCTTTTTTGCACCTGGAAACAGTATGATGGAACCTAATATATAAGTAAATAAATCCCACACCGTCACTTAAAAGCAAACATCCATTCTGTGGATGGTGCTCCTTCTGTGCTGAAATTTTTAATGTCGGAAAGTTGTTGCATCAAGTATAGTATCCAAAATAAATATTTGTTTTTGGATTGGATAATACCTGACAGGAAAGTGGGAGATTCAACACATCTAATTG
Organism: Epistrophe grossulariae; assembly: GCA_929447395.1. Classification (NCBI taxonomy): domain Eukaryota; kingdom Metazoa; phylum Arthropoda; class Insecta; order Diptera; family Syrphidae; genus Epistrophe; species Epistrophe grossulariae. The sequence goes on from OV839568.1 coordinate 105,685,866, forward strand.
AGGGTTTCGTCAAAAATAAAAATTGCTATAATCCACCAGGATGTGCATAATATGTAGATGTATATGTAGGTAGGTTAGTGTATGTTTATAAAAAGAGGTAGGTAGTATATATCAATTTTAACTCGGCAACAATCACAATTTACCTTGTAATTTCGGTCAAGATATGCTCGATATAGTTGGACCTAAAACAAATTTAGACTTCGCCTCGACACGTCGAGAGTCGAGACTTAATTTTTTTTTAGCTTAAGTTCGCGCCTCCTTTATTAAATCACTCATCTTAAGGCTACTCTCATAGAATGTAAAATTTACAATATAATTGCATATACAGACACTCGGTAATTTTGCAGTCGAAAGTCATAATTAATTGAGAACATTTTATTACCAGCACCGTCCGTCGCGCAAAACAATAACAGACGCATCATGAAGTTTATCGGCAAATCGGCCCCAAACCCTACACTCAAACTTATATGTGAAGTAAGTTTGTGAAGAACCACATAACTGAATGCTTAACGCTGAGGCGCGGTTTTTAAGGTAGCTTGCAATAATTCACCCGATGGCGTTTTAAGCAAATTTACAAAACAAAAAATATTATTAGCTCCCGTTGAATCTTCATCTTTGGCTTTGGCTTTGGGTTCGGCTTCGAACTGGCAGCCAGCTATTGATTTGCTCACACACACGACCCATTTGTGGTGGATGGATAATATTTTAAGGTCTTATTAAAATTCAAAGTTTATGATTCTGGTTCCCCATTCAATGCCATTTGCCAGCCCACTTGACCGAAAGATTGACCGACAGACAGACAAGACGTCGCTTGCCTTATACCTCGATGGACGTTGGCTTTGTCTTATTTTCCCTGGCTTGAACGAGTTTCCGCGAAATCCATGAAAGGTCGTCTCCGATCCGACAGTCTATCTTCTGGGATATGCGCATTTAATCTGGTGTGCGCATCATCCATGGTTTTAATAACCGCTTTAAGCCAAAAATTCCACATATTTGGTGTTGCTAAGTGCCAAAAACTGTTAATGATTCTGCACGCGCTTAGTCTTTTCAGACAATGAAACGTGGCATCAGGAGGAGCCAACAGAAATAAAAAAGATCTTTCAGACTTTGACGATCGTTATACTGATGATCATGGTCGTTCTCGTCGTTATATTGGGTCCTTTTCTTTAATCCAGCTGAAGCTTACCCATATTGGCAAAAGTGTTCCTTTGCAAAAATATGCCCGAAGCCCGATCCAAAGAGAGGCGTGCGACTGAGGCTATAATTCGTTTCGTTTAACAAAACAAAATTGTCGATTCATAATGGCAATGATCCGATGCCATGCCGTCTTTCCGCCACAGCTTCTATGGAACTCATCATCGGAGGCCGAACTGTAAGGCGATTAAAATTAGATGATATGAGAAAATATTGTGAAGTGATTTGGTGTTGTTTATTTTTTTATTTTCTGTTGGCCTTGTTGGAGTGGCATTCGCGGTCCCGTATAGCAGCCGCCGACGCCGCCGCTGCCGTTGTCGACTCTTATTATAGGTTTTGCCGACTTTGATTCTTAATTCAAATAGCTTTAGTGGCTACTTTTTTTCGAGGTTGATTCCTTTATTGGTGATGAGGGACGAGGGTTCCTTTGTTATCATGAATAGAGGGGAACTTGAGTTATCGGTACATAAGTCTGGCGTTGCGTGTCGTTCGCTCGAGTAACCAAGACTCTCATTAAAACTTGGCAAATTATGATTAGCTATTTCTTTAAACTTAACAACCTTGTTTGATCAAACCGTATTTCGAGCTTGAAATTGCAAATTTTGAATTCAGAAAATGTGTTTTTAAAATATTAGGTAGGAGGTATAAGTAACATACAATAACAAATTTTTTGATTTGGTTAATGTTTTGTGATTCATATTTTGGGTGTTTTTGAGAGTGATAATTTGTTAGCGATTTGCACCTTATTTATAAGAAACCAAATTTATTATTATTGAAAGGAAGTCATTGATTCTGAAAATAACTTGAGCGAACGTTTCCGGTTGTTTATTTTAATGTACTTTACTGAGTGTAGGTAGGTACTGTAAGGAACTGGGTGCGTTTGCGCAGGTCATTCTATTACTTAAAACCTTTTTTTTTAGAATTGAAAAGTGTACAATATTTGGTAGTTATTTTTTCAAAAAAAAAAGAAACTTTGACCCTTTCACTCCACAAAATCAAAAGTATTAAAGCATTGGACATATGGACATGGTTCAAATTGTGGGTACTTTTTGGGAAATGCACCAAATACAAAAAGCCCACCTCAAATTTTTCTTATTTAAGAAATTAAAACCCAAATTTTAGTATCTTAACATAAATTTAAATAAGTTTTCTACCATGTTGTCTATTTTTTGTGAAGAATTTATTAGATAGTTTCAAATCAGATTTATTCTTTTATTCGTCGGTCGTTGGTCGCTTTCATATGTGAATAGTTCTTTCCAGCCAAAATAGAATGAACTTTCACACTTTCCCATTTTAGCCCAAAATTCAGTCAAAGTCCCAAATACAAAAAGTAAAGAAACAGACCTAAAGTTGTAAAATCTTAAGTCGAATTTTTTAATTAATATTTTCATTTTCATTCGAAATGTTTAGTGTATGTTTTTGTATTAAAAGGATTTCAAGTGTTTTATTTTCGGTTTTCTTTGCTGAAAATGATTTTATGGAGATCACGTATTTTCACAATACGTATACCTAACTACCTTAATTTCATGTGTTGTTTTTGAAGATTTGACCTTCCGTTTCATACTAATGTAAAAAACTGATCTTCCTCCCCTTAAAAAAATAACAAACAAAAAAATATATTTTTCACCGTTAAGACCGGAAATAATTATCTCACGTAATTCAGTGGATTTCCGTATATATTGACGGTTTTTAAAAAGAACAAAAAAAGGTATATACGCATCTAACGTTAATCAATAAGTTATCCATTTGATTTTGATCGCATGCTGTGCATGGGAACTCAAATTAATATAGAAAGTGATTGTATATCCACCCCTAAATCGAAAATGATAGGTACGCAATGTGGTCAACAAGTGGTCATCATCAACGGAAGTACCAGAAAGGAAAATCTTTACAAAACTCCACTATTGTTTCATATGTAACAAGGGTTCCATTGAAATTCAAAAATAGTGTAGGTCCATTTTATTTTTAAACAAATGATGGTGTACACTTGATGTGATTAGGAATATAATACCCCATCAAAAAAGGAAACATTTAGAAGAGTCATACCTACATAGTCAACATGAATTTTGTCTTTCAAAAAAGGTATTAAATTTATAAAGCTGAAGCCACCCGAAAAACAAATATATTTGATAGAAAAGTTTGCTTTTGTAGCTAGGATAACGTTTTAACAGATTATTTTTAAAACTATATGATTTAAATTTTTATTTTTTTTTAATTAAGACTAATAGATTTTTAATTATTTTTTATCTTTAATTATTGAAATAAAATTATTATTATATAAAAATACCACTTAATAATGCAAAATTTTGAAAAAAAAAATTAAAAATTTTGCAGTTAATTTTTTTTTTTTTTAATTTTGAGTTTGAAAATTAAATTTTTAAAAAGTATTCACTAAAATAATTTTATTTAAAACATAATTTAATAATGGATTTCTGGCTTTTAAAAAAGATATAACATGACACTGTAAGTGTTGCCGTTGTTTTTAAATATTTTGTTTGCTATTTCAAGTCAATTTTTTAAGAAAATTCCAAGATGGCGGCTTAAGCTCCAGTCCGATTTTCCCGAAAAACTACCCATGTGCTACTAATAACCCCCTCTAACGAATTATGAAAGAAAAGTGAACATGTGAAATTTTTTCCAGGTCAAATGTTTATTCCTACTGGGCTAATACACTAATTTAAAGGCAAAAATCATGAAAACGTTTTTTGTAATAACTATTACAAAAGCAAACTTTTAAATGAATGTTGATATTATTTATTCATTTTGGTGCATAGTGAAACAAAAATCGTAAAATGAATGTTAGGACAAGAATTTTTTGTTCTTTTGTTGAGTTGTGTAATTAATATAGAGAATTACGAAAATGAAAATTAAATAACCGTGATATTTGTATATTTAGCAAATTCCGAAGTTTTAAACCGAAATTTTAATATTGTTGGAAAAACTTTACTCGTATATAATCAAAGAAAGTCTTCCATTTTGGAACTTTTAGAAAGAGTTTTCCGGATTCCAAAGAATTGTGAAATAACATAATCCTGTAAAATTGTACTTTTTATCCCTAAAAATAGATCATTATTTTGCAAAGTGATTTAATCTGCTGAATTCTAAGCCGCAACCACTACGTCAAGTAAAAACATTTTTAGAAAGGATACAATTAATAAATTTTTCACATGAAAGCTCATAACGACATCTGGAAGTAGGTACTAGGTATATATATACTCGTATAATTATTTTTGTTTTGTCAAAAAATTTATTTCATTTTTAAATTTTGACTGAAATAATATATTTTCTTCAACTTTTTTCATCACAATTTTTAGTATAATATTGATATTTTTTAACTTAAGTCTTATTTTTCAATAAGTGACACTTCCAATCGGTATTTTTTCATTGTGGTTTTCTTAGGTATTTTCGCTGTCTTATTGAAGACCATAGATTTTGTTTTACATCAAGTACGCTGCTGACGATAAATGAAATTCTTACTGAAACCACAACGAAAAAATACAAATTGAAAGTGCTAATGAAAACAAAAAAAAAACATAAACTAAAAAAGCACAGAAAGCTGTCATGTCATTAGATCTGTTTCTTAACTTTCCGAAACTGCCACCTATTTTATCCCAAAGTTTCATAGTCCAAAATCCATATAAAAAAAAAATTCGACTATAAAATTGGTCAAGATTTGGGAAGTAAAGAAACAGACCTTATGAAATATAAAGGGTGTTTTTTTAGACGTGTGGTTTTCAAGAAGAAATAAAACGCATATAATTTAATGTGATGGCCAACAATTTAGCTTTATTATAAATATAATGGTTTGCCATTATGTTTTAAAAATGATTTCGAGCAAGCTCGAATAAATTCCAACCGAGAGGCCCAATTTTCGACCACTTTTTGCAGCAATTGGGGCCGTATGTCAGCAATAACGCACTGAATATTCTCTTCCAAGGCGTCAATCGTCTCGGGCTTATCTGCGTAGACAAGCAGCGGTGCTAAATCGCATGATCTTGGAGGCCACGCCATCCACAGGCCCACGACGCGACGCGAGATAATGCGCTCACCAAAAGTTTCCTTCAATAAATTGATTGTTTCGTTGGCTGTATGGCATGTAGCGCCGTCTTGTTGGAACCAAAGGTCGTCCACATCAACATCCTCCAATTCAGGCATGAAAAAGTCATTAATCATGGCTCTATAGCATTCCCCATTGACTGTAACATTATGGCCGGCTTAATTTTTGAAGAAATATGGACCAATGATTCCCTCTGCCCATAGAGCACACCAAACAGTGACTTTTGGATGATGTAACGGCGTCTCAACAATGGCTTGCGGATTATGATCACTCCAAATACGACAATTTTGCTTATTAACGTACCCATTCAACCAAAAGTAAGCTTCATCGCTGAACAAAATTTTCTTGTGAAAATCGGGATCGGGAGCCATCTTGAACCATTATTTTGGTAAAAAATTTGCACGATTTGCAAGCGTTGTTCAGGAGTTCAATAAGTCTATTCATTATGAAATGGCAAACCAAACTGAGCATAAATCAAGTGACAGCTGTCAAAAAGACCAACTCCGAAAAAAGTATTGCCATATTGAAAACAACACGTCTAAAAAAACACCCTTTACAAATGTCACATTTTCGCAACAAAATTGGTGGGTTTAGAAAAATGAGATCTAAAAGATTTTGCTCATTTAAAAAGTGAGCAAGCGAATTCAAGATTTATTTTTTAAAAATTTTAATAGCAAACCTGAGGAATCCTGTTCAGGTAATTATGATTGCTGAGATCTCCGAGATCTCATTTTCCTGAACATGCCTAATTAATGGTCTGGACATTTAATTCCGTGTGAAAAAATCTTTAACAAAAACTAACTTTAAATTTAAAATGGTGGCTTACGCTTAAGTGCTTTTTATGTGGACGAAAACTTCACAACAGAATTTTGTATGTACCCTCTAACGATTAAACTAAAACTTATTTAATTTGTACTGATTCATTCCCACTGGGCTATATCTAACTATTTCTCGGAGAGGAAGAAAACAAATTTGTTAAAAAAATATAATGATGGAGAAAATATGAGGTTGGATTCGAATTCAAAGGCATCAAAAACCATCTGAAATGTGTATGTTGGTTTTTGGGTTTAAAATGTGTTCCGTATTTTTCAGCATTTTTTAAGTAGTCGAAGAATTCCTGCAATTTGATTATGCTCTTTACTAAAAATAAACAGTTTATATTTCATAATCTTTCTTCTTCCTAATTGTCTTGTTGTTAAAAAATATCAAAATCAAGCAACGAAATCAAGTGTTTAAAAAAAAAACAAAGAACATTTTGTTAAACCATTGTATTATGGTCAAAAAAAAATTAACAGCAGTAAAAATAGATCATTATTTTGCAAAGTGATTTAATCTGCTGAATTCTAAGCCGCAACCACTACGTCAAGTAAAAACATTTTTAGAAAGGATACAATTAATAAATTTTTCACATGAAAGCTCATAACGACATCTGGAAGTAGGTACTAGGTATATATATACTCGTATAATTATTTTTGTTTTGTCAAAAAATTTATTTCATTTTTAAATTTTGACTGAAATAATATATTTTCTTCAACTTTTTTCATCACAATTTTTAGTATAATATTGATATTTTTTAACTTAAGTCTTATTTTTCAATAAGTGACACTTCCAATCGGTATTTTTTCATTGTGGTTTTCTTAGGTATTTTCGCTGTCTTATTGAAGACCATAGATTTTGTTTTACATCAAGTACGCTGCTGACGATAAATGAAATTCTTACTGAAACCACAACGAAAAAATACAAATTGAAAGTGCTAATGAAAACAAAAAAAAAACATAAACTAAAAAAGCACAGAAAGCTGTCATGTCATTAGATCTGTTTCTTAACTTTCCGAAACTGCCACCTATTTTATCCCAAAGTTTCATAGTCCAAAATCCATATAAAAAAAAAATTCGACTATAAAATTGGTCAAGATTTGGGAAGTAAAGAAACAGACCTTATGAAATATAAAGGGTGTTTTTTTAGACGTGTGGTTTTCAAGAAGAAATAAAACGCATATAATTTAATGTGATGGCCAACAATTTAGCTTTATTATAAATATAATGGTTTGCCATTATGTTTTAAAAATGATTTCGAGCAAGCTCGAATAAATTCCAACCGAGAGGCCCAATTTTCGACCACTTTTTGCAGCAATTGGGGCCGTATGTCAGCAATAACGCACTGAATATTCTCTTCCAAGGCGTCAATCGTCTCGGGCTTATCTGCGTAGACAAGCAGCGGTGCTAAATCGCATGATCTTGGAGGCCACGCCATCCACAGGCCCACGACGCGACGCGAGATAATGCGCTCACCAAAAGTTTCCTTCAATAAATTGATTGTTTCGTTGGCTGTATGGCATGTAGCGCCGTCTTGTTGGAACCAAAGGTCGTCCACATCAACATCCTCCAATTCAGGCATGAAAAAGTCATTAATCATGGCTCTATAGCATTCCCCATTGACTGTAACATTATGGCCGGCTTAATTTTTGAAGAAATATGGACCAATGATTCCCTCTGCCCATAGAGCACACCAAACAGTGACTTTTGGATGATGTAACGGCGTCTCAACAATGGCTTGCGGATTATGATCACTCCAAATACGACAATTTTGCTTATTAACGTACCCATTCAACCAAAAGTAAGCTTCATCGCTGAACAAAATTTTCTTGTGAAAATCGGGATCGGGAGCCATCTTGAACCATTATTTTGGTAAAAAATTTGCACGATTTGCAAGCGTTGTTCAGGAGTTCAATAAGTCTATTCATTATGAAATGGCAAACCAAACTGAGCATAAATCAAGTGACAGCTGTCAAAAAGACCAACTCCGAAAAAAGTATTGCCATATTGAAAACAACACGTCTAAAAAAACACCCTTTACAAATGTCACATTTTCGCAACAAAATTGGTGGGTTTAGAAAAATGAGATCTAAAAGATTTTGCTCATTTAAAAAGTGAGCAAGCGAATTCAAGATTTATTTTTTAAAAATTTTAATAGCAAACCTGAGGAATCCTGTTCAGGTAATTATGATTGCTGAGATCTCCGAGATCTCATTTTCCTGAACATGCCTAATTAATGGTCTGGACATTTAATTCCGTGTGAAAAAATCTTTAACAAAAACTAACTTTAAATTTAAAATGGTGGCTTACGCTTAAGTGCTTTTTATGTGGACGAAAACTTCACAACAGAATTTTGTATGTACCCTCTAACGATTAAACTAAAACTTATTTAATTTGTACTGATTCATTCCCACTGGGCTATATCTAACTATTTCTCGGAGAGGAAGAAAACAAATTTGTTAAAAAAATATAATGATGGAGAAAATATGAGGTTGGATTCGAATTCAAAGGCATCAAAAACCATCTGAAATGTGTATGTTGGTTTTTGGGTTTAAAATGTGTTCCGTATTTTTCAGCATTTTTTAAGTAGTCGAAGAATTCCTGCAATTTGATTATGCTCTTTACTAAAAATAAACAGTTTATATTTCATAATCTTTCTTCTTCCTAATTGTCTTGTTGTTAAAAAATATCAAAATCAAGCAACGAAATCAAGTGTTTAAAAAAAAAACAAAGAACATTTTGTTAAACCATTGTATTATGGTCAAAAAAAAATTAACAGCAGGCAACGAAATCAATTGATTTCAAAAACGTGTGTCATGTCGTTAAATGCTATTTCGACATGACGTTCATATACTTATTTTAAACTTGTATATAGGTATTATGTACTTTTCTTTAAAAAAAGAGCACGTGCTTTAAAAACTAAACCTTTGCGTGTGCATAGTAAATTTCGAATTAAAAAAAAAAATCGAATAGTCTAGGATGCAGTGTTGTTCTGAGCAGATATTTTTTTTCTATAATTCATACAGAACTGACACATGGTGATGTCGTTATGAGAACGTCGATTCAATACAGCTCACTTAATTTTCACAAAAGTGACAAAATACAAAAATATTGGCGGAAACTTTCAAGGCGATTAAGAATGATGTGAGTTTTGAAACATTTTTAAAAAGCGGACTTTTCAAATTTTAAACGAGTTTAACATCTTTTTTTTTTATTAAATTTAAAATCATCAAATGCCTATTTTATCTTCTTAGTATCATACCTACTTATTTCCTATGCCACTTTGAAATTTGCAAAATGTCAAAAATTTTATATTTGCTTATAGATTTACACAACGTTACTGCCCAGACTACAAATCCTTATATAAATTGCAATGAGCGCTCCTTTTAAAGTATCTATATACGGGTTCGGGTATGCCTATATTTATTTCTTGTATATCCTTTTTCCTTCTTTTTAAAGACCAATTCACACATTCCTCCAAAACTAAACTCATTTACAAACACAAAAATTGGTAAAGTATTGTCGGTAAATTTGTTAAGTGCAATCTCCCTACTTAGGGTTTACCGTAACAAATGTCTCACATATCGCCCACTCCTCGGGTTTCTATATATAAGTATATTTCTAGGATTTAAGTATCTAACACGTACTCAAAGTAAAAATGCACTTGCATAAAACATGTTTCACATTGTGGGCCATCGGACACAGCAGGATTTCGATGCGGCATTTTGCAGAACCTTCGAGTCCATGCTCTTCGAACCCAAAAAAAAAAATACATAGGTATAAATACAATTCTATAGATGCCGCTTGTGATGTTTCAAACGGGACATCCTTGGTGAATAATTTTTATGCATAAGGCGTAACGCCTCTTAATTGATTTTATTTATTTTTTGAAGGCTTATATGTTTGGGACAAAAGGAGAGTGTCGAAAAAAAGGCAATTTCATACAAATCTTATTATTAAATGAAAAAAAGGAAGCAATGGCCGGATAAGAAAGATTATATTTCGTATGTTTTTTGAAAAAAAAAAAAAAAACTAAATAAAATCAATGTCAGTTTACATAAAGCTCGCTAATTAAATAAAAGATTCCCGTTATAAATTGTACCACGAGCGAATGGAATGGTTCAAATGTCACACCTTGCTCTCTTTAGTCCCAGGATCTAGAAATTAATTCTAAAGGCGTAATATTTTAGCAATCTCTGCCAAAGAGTATCGGGTTTCTAAGCCCCCAAAAGCAGAATGAATGCTCGACTACTATTCTAAAGATACATATATAAATGTACCTATGTACATATAAATCGAAAGACATGTGTTTGCGTATAGAATGCGTCCAAGTTTGTTCGATTGAATTTATAAGATACGAAAAGAAAAGCAAAATAAAGTGTAGGTTTCTGAGTCCTTTTTTTTTGGGGATCCGCAAGAACATCGTTATCATCATGTGAGCGGCATGTCTGATCGTATCATGATCATCATCATGGAAACGTACTTAATCGGCTTAATGTTGAGATATTTTATTTATAACACTTGAACGAAGGGTAGATACATATGTGTATACGAATACCTATAGGTATACACCTAAACTCTTATGGTTGTCTTTCATGATTGAGGGAGAACTCTTAGGGTTCGCGGGGAGGTGCAAAAGAACATATATTTTTGTACCAAGATAAATCTGCAGACCCCATTCACATTTCACAATTCGATTAAAATCTCTTCAGGATTGGGATAAGGTATTATTTTTCAAGATTGCACAAAGTTTCGCGTGCTGCAGAATAAGGATAAATCATTGCGCCAAAACAAGGCAGCGAGCGTGTTTGAGATGGTAGAATGTATACAGAATTATGAATATATAGGTACCAAAAAAGGCTCTTAGGTTACAGAAACTATGTTTGTTTATTTAAAAAAATATATAGGTACAAAAAAATTAAAAAAAAACCTTAGTTAAGAAATAAAAATTTAGAAGAGGTAGTTAATTAGAAAATAAACCATTGGGAGAAATACCAAATTTTATCGAAATTTTTAAAACCGTCCTTACCACATACAATATTTTACCTATATACAAGTTAGCCTTTAATTATATAGATCTTATAATAAAAATAAATGAAAAGAAAAAAAAATTGCACGAACTTGTTATTTTCGGAGGTTCAAGGCTACAATTTGGCAGAACATTGAGGATATGATAATGGTTAGTCTTAGAAAAACAAATTTGAATTTTCTATTTTGTATTAAAAGTCAGTTGATCAGAAGGAAGTCACTTCTTTTGTCCTGATCCTTTGGACTTTTTTTATTCGTTTCAAACTAGAATACTACGTTTGGGAGTAGCTGTTAATACTGACACTGTAGCGTATCCTTAGTGCTTCAATTGACTTTTTATGCTTGATATCGATTCTAAGGAATAATATATTATCCATACAAGTAATCTCACAATTTTCTTTTCACAAATACACAATACAGAATCAACAAATGGGTTGAAACTTATTTAACATTATGAGCTGCTTTAAAAATTTAGAATAAAGTATGTCTTAAGAGAAAAGAAAATCCTAATATATTATTTTCATAAGTAGTAAATCCTTCTTCAAGATTCATTATTGAATAGCGTCACAAGCAATTAATCTTCTGAAAGATTCTTCTGTCTATAGCCCACTATTCTTTTCGGTCCAATGTCAACAGTTTCATCAATTTTTTTGAAGCTTCGTGAGTTCCTGAAAACACATATTCAAAAAATAATTCAACTAAAGTAACAACAACAGAATATTAATTCATTTTTAAAGTTTTTTTTTGTAACATTTTTTTTTAGTTTAAGGTTAAATTAAATTATTAAAAATGTGTCAAAACTCGAATACAAAATTGAGAGATTTTTTTCTGCGATTAATTAATCAGATTTTTAAAAATTTTAAAGATCTTTCATGTGAATTATCTTCATGAAAATCACGCGGTTTTTTAAAATGTTTTTCAATTTTAAGGATCAATCTGCGACAGTGATTAAATTTTTGGTTTGAGTCTTTTTTAATATTAAATTTGTTTTGGGGCTTTTCTTCATTTCATTTGGGTGATATTTTTTTGAATTGAAACTAAAAGAAGTGGTAAATGATTTACTCTCATTTAAATGCATTTAACATGATTATTTGACAAATCGAAAAGCTAATTTTCATTAATTTATGAATTTAGCCTCAGTTAGTTTCCGACTACTAAAGTTTTAATTTAAGTTTGATTAAAACTTCTATTTTCTAACGCAAAACTAGTTGATACTTGCCAGTACTGGAAGAAAGTTTAGAATGCGAGAAACGTTTGCGTTCAAGGAAAGTTATAAACATCATCAATGATTATTGTTTTTCATATTCAAAACATTCTGTTTGATATCAGTTTAAAGTTAAAAATAAATAAATAAACTTCAAATAATTCTCAAGTTCAATTATTCTTAAACTAAACATATATTTCCTGAATTACTGTGTAATTGGTTTTTTACAATATTTCTTCTTATGGCAGTCAATTTTTTTTATATCTCATGTTTCATTAAATGAAGAAAGTTATTACCATTTCTTGGTATTAATTACTACTCGCTTATATTCACAAATAACATTTTCTTCAACTAATAAATGAATATACTATTTCTTCCTGCCTTTGCCGCTATATACCTACCTGCGGGTGAGGTTTTACAAAATGTGTAAATAACGCGTCTTTATAAAACAGAGAGATATTTATTATTGCTTAACTGCTATGCAATAAAAATTCGTTGTTCACACTTACGTAACGCTGATCGTTATTTTTTTTTGTTGCTTTGCTTTGAATATGACCCTGCATTTAGGAATAGTTTTTATATAATACAATATATCACATAACTACCTTCTCTTGTTATTTATCTCATTAATGGGAATTTTTGCAAAAAAAAATGTTGCTCAAGGAACTGCGTACCTACATAGATAGATTTTTACAACTTTTTTGTTTCCTAAAAATCTAATAGAAGAAATTCTGCAAGAATGAAAAAAAAAAATGAATTATGACTTTTAAAAGTGGACAATCAAAACATGTTACTTAAATTTCCGACTATGACCTACCTCTGGCTAATTCGCAGAATTAAATTAGGAAAAAACAACAAAAAGCGTCCACATTATAATCTCTTGACGTTTTACTAGAGCGGACTCTCGCTTTGTGGGCGTTTTTAAGAATACCTACCTATTGATTTTTTACTTTGTCCATGACTTTTTTTCAAACGAAAAACACTGTTTACCTTTACTTTTATGATATTAGGAATTTGTTTGTTAATTTCTTGTGCCGTAGGTAATTAACTTACGCATAAATATTTACAAAAAAAAAAAAATATTCTACGAGTGAAGAAAATAAAAAAAACAAAAAAATAAATCAATTCCCCAAATTTCACACGCAAAATCCTACAAATATGAACGTATGTACGTCATTAACTTTGCCATCTTCGGAATGCGAGGCACAAATAAACAGACTTTTAGAAACACAATTACGCGAACACCCAAAAATAGTCTGCTTTATAAAGAGCCCCTGCCTGAAGCGCAGCGGTACGGCACTATAACTATATACCTACCTATACCTTTTCTATATAGAACCCGCCAGCCCACCACCACCAGCAGTGTTATGCCCGATCACATGCCGAGCCAAAAATACCCCCGCGCGTCTATATTTAACGCGCACTCCACAAGAATTAAACTAGATACATTTCATTCATGACACAAATTGCCCATGAGAATCCCAAAAATACCATCCAATATTATCCGAGAGGCATTTTCTATTAATAGATTAGCGTAATAGTACGACTGAAGACGACCGCGACGCGACGTTTGATTCTATGTAGATGTACTTGCTTGGCTTGGCAAGGAAGGAAGACCAAAGCGATGAAGACGCGGCGACCGACAACGACATGGAGGTGCGTCAATGATGAGCCTCGTGCTTTGCGACACATAGGTGGGTAGCTGTGGTACTGACGCTGCTGGTTTTTGTTCTTTTATTGTTGGTTGGAGGCGATTAATATACTACATATATACAAAAATGCGCATTTAATATTATTATTCATAATGTTGAAATTGAAAAAAAAAAAATTACAATCACCCACGAATTCTTTTGAATTTCACAGATGTACATATTTTTAAGTAGCAACCGCAGTAAAAATGCCCCCACATTCATTTTGGAAATGCTCAAACGTTTTATTAACTTCCCGCCGATTGATGTGATCTTTTGATGGTGATAACTTATTGGAAATTGGAGTGATTTCAGGTGGAATTTTATCGTTGATTGATAATATACACGACAGATTTAAAAAACGTTAAAGTTCTACTTAACAGTAATTTAAAAAGAAAGTCTGGTTATATTATACCTATTGACTTTATTTATTCATTCTTTATTAGGGGCCAGTTATAGCTTTCATTGAAACTCATCATTGAGATTTTAATTGTTAATTTTGAGGCACTTTAAAAGTGAAATCAGTGATTATTTTAATGCAAATAAAAAGCTGATAACTCAATTATTATTTCTAGGCAAAAAAATATTTCATTTTGGCCCAGCCTATCGCAGGAAATGAATTTCTTTATTTCAATGATTGAACTACCTTATCATTGATCATTGAAATCTTAGAAATCGTTTTATGTGAAAGGTAGGGCCAAAGTGAAATATTTTTTTTAGGGCCTCAAAACTGAAAATTAAAATTTTCAATGATGAGTTTCAATGAAAGCTATAACTGGCCCCTTATGCCAATGAAACTCAATTTGAAGCCATCAAGCAAATAAAAATATTAATCCTCTGCCTCTTGATAGAACTGGATTTTATGAAGAACACATAGTCTAGCATAGATGAAATGTAGACTTTCAGTCACCAGAACTTTAAAACACAATTTTCGATTTCCATTGAAACATATACCTACAATTATTCCGAATTAATTGAATTTTTTCTTTAAAAACTATTCAGTGGTTTTTTTTTTTTCTTAACTTTTTCAACTTAACTTCATGTGTAGAAATTCACACAAATGTACAGAGTTTCAAAGTAAAAGAACTATGCTATTTATTATCTATCTGTCAAACTTTCGGGGGCGTTCACATTTCATTCATTTCTATTGGTGTCGAAATGACAGTTCTTCTTTTAAAATGAAGAAAAACTTGCTTCACTTATCAGTATAAGTGTTCATAAGTATCAAATTATTCTTCCAGTTGAAAATGCCAATCTTTTCTTACCTTTATCCCACTTTATAAATCGTGTGGACAACTAATTTTGGTGTATAAGTTAGACCGCTTATAAATTAGGTTTTGGAGTTGAACGTTTGTCAGTGTCTACTGTCTAATGGTAGTAGAGAAGTGATATACTTATAATTTGAAGAATCTTACAGTTAAAAAGTGTAACATTGATGAAAAGACAAAATACACTTTCAGAAATTGCTTGCACTCAGTTTAATTGGCATTGCTTAGAAAAGAGAAGAATAATACTAAGTTAAGTTCGGTTTATGATTATGAGTTTGAGCTTTATTTATGGGAACACGAGTTGCATATATTTTGAAAGCAACCTTTTTCGACGTTAGGTAAAATGCGCTTGAATGGGAACATTTTCCAGAAAATGAGTAAATGTAAGTAATGTGAGTAGGTACTAAACAATTATACTTAAGTTGCCTAATGAACATTTTATTCATTTCGGAAAAAGTTACTATAAATGTATGTTTTTTTTTTTTGGGTCCCAAAAAAAAAAAACAATTTATGTATTTGACCTGACAAAAGTTTTTGACAGGGCCTTAAATATTCAATATTCAAATTGTAAATGGTAGATACCATATAAGGGATAGTCTGTTAACAGTTGGTCAACTTTAATCGATGTTTTTTTTACCGGCTGGAAGGTAGTCATCAATCATTTGCTTATTTAAATGATCAAATGATCAATCAAAATGATCAATCAAAATGATCAATCAAAATTATAATCAAAGAATTATGTTTGTGTAGTTAGTCTGAGATATCATCAGCCGATAAACCCGATTTTAATATTCATGAATTTAGTTTATTCAGGCTTTTGTTTCGAATTGCCTATTACGAAAGAATAATAAAAGTGCCAAAATCTGTGTCCTTGCCGAATAAATCTAATTTGTTACAATTGTATATAGTTTTTTTATAGTGTTTAAAATATTATATTTAATCGCTCGATTAATTTTTGAAGTTTCCCCATATAAAAGTGTTTTTTTTTTAATTTTCTTGTTGTAATTCGTCCAATTTTAAAAAAAGTGAATTTTACCCATTTCACCCTACAAAATCTTATTTGAATATTCGGCAACTGATCGAAATAAAGCTCTCCACCAAAAGTCAGCTTTGTCAGTGTTTTTTTAAGTGAAAGTTAAGAGAATGCCAGTAAAAAAACTGCTCAACGTTCCTCAACCCATATTTGCATGAGGATAATGAATAAACGCTATATACAGTATTAAGATGAATTAATAGATCAAAAATCCATATCTTTTTTGTCTTTTTGTTTGTTTGAAGATACCTATACATAGATAAAATATTTACTACCATTTTTAACATCCAACAATTTGTAGTTTAAAAGCGTTTCGAAAAATTTTCTTTGTCATTACATCGCGATCCAGCCAGCCAGCTAAGTCAGAACACCAATAATAACAATTCTAAATGAACTAAAAAGCAACGAAGAAATTTCCCTGCTGCGTAACCAACAAATTAGCCACATAGTACATTAAAAGAAGATAATGTTTGTGTTAAAATCCCAGCACTGCACTCAAGGTCTTTCACAACAATGTCCAAACCAGACAATTATCAAAAAAAAAAAAAAAAAAAAACATTCATGCCACATTGAATCTTTTTCACGGTTACTTACTGTATTGAAGTAATTGGGTTTACATAGTTAAATCTTGGAATTGGTTTTAGAGAATCTCTATTAAGTGTCTCACCAAATATTTCACCATCAATTTGGTTTTGTGGAGAGCTGTTAGTTTGGTTGGTCACGCTAAATTAAAAAAAAAATGTGATGATTCTTTTCTTTTTTTTTTACAAATTTTAAGAATTAGTGTAAAGGAAATATTTTCAAATCCCTATTTATAACATGATGAAAGTAACTATCAGTTTATGTGAGATCGTCAGATGGATGAACACGCACAATTTGTGTATAGTAATTAATCTTCAAGTTTTGTTCATTCAAAAATCGCATGTATAGTTTGTATACGATTTTACTCCCGAATTAAGAAAATACAAATACCAAAAAACTTAATGGATGTTAAAAAATCAATGCAACCCTCTTGCTACATGGAGTTTTTTTTTGTATGAAAAGGTTTATATTTTTTTATATTTATAAAAGCAATGTCTTCGTTAAAAAATCTGGACACGTTTAGCCTACAATTAAGATTCTGTCTTAAGAGTATTAATTATACTTCACTTTTAATAACCTTGCACCTCAAATATGCTCGTATATTAATTAAAATTTAATAAAGATACTACCGCCCTAAAGTCCACATGAGACTTTTTCTGCCTCTGATCAACCGACATACAGCGGCGGCGGCACGACCAACCAGCATAATATAATGTTGAGGATTTCTTAAAGATTAAAAAAAATATTAAATACAAAAAAATACGCACGATTACCTCGAGTTATACAGTAGACTAGTTTTTATAAAACTAGGAGATATAAATTTACGAAAAATATTTTAAAGACTTTTTTTATAAATAACAATTACCTATGTATGTATATTGTATATGTAATTATATTTCTTTGTTTTTTCAAAGAAAATTAAAAAAAAAGTATATCAAGTTAAATTATAAATTTTTATTATATTTTTTAATATTTATATTTAAAAGTTAGATCGTTCTTTATTTAACAACAGCTTTCCATATTTTAAATTACAATTTTTAAAAGATTTGTTGAATAAGCTTATCATGTACTTTTTTCGCAATTATTTGTGTTTTGGTTTGGTAATCCGGAAGAACTCCCGGAATTCTCTTATTCAAAATGTCAAATAAAGGACACTTTTGTATTCTAAAGTTTGCGAAACTTCAAATGCAAATGTCAAATTAAAGTTCTTTTCATTTTTCATTAGCCTAGTTCCTTTACTTTGAAACTCTGTACATTTCTGTGAATTTCTACACCAAAGTCTTTCAAAGTTCATATAAAAAAATAAAATGACGTAGAAATTCACACAAATGCACAGAGTTTTAAAGTAAAGGAACACACCTAATATTTGTGAATATGACAAATATTAATTTGGTCATATTTTCATAGAAAATAATATAATATAACTATGTTCTAAAATATATTAAATAAAAACAAGTAGATCGAACTTAATCAAAAAATTCTCAAACGCAATTCCAAAATTAAATAATAAAAATGACATTTCACGATTTTGACGTTTTGTGTGCTCGTGATTTGGAATCTTTTTTCGACGTTATACACATTGGACTGCCCTCGCCTACTTTTTTGACGTCTCTGTACTTTTTCTCACTTCCATTTCATGGCGAGAAAGAGATGCCTTTCTTGCCATAAAGTGGGAATGACGTAAAAAAAAGTTGGGAAGGGCAGTCTAATGTGAACAACGTCTTTGACTGATCTCAGTTTTATGAACAGGATTTCTCAGCTTTGCTGTAAAAATTCTGAGGAACAAAAATCTTAGATTCGCTTGCTCACTTTTTGAGTGAACTAATTTTCTGAGATCGCATTTTTCTGAACGCGCCAATTTTTTTTTTTAATTTGTGATTTTTTGTTAACATTTTCTTTTGTGATATCTGTTTTCTCTGTCTGATAGCTTTTCTTTGGTACTAAAATATTATAGAAACAATTTGGAAACATACTTTTTTAATAAAATATTTATTTTTGTGATATAAAAAGATGTCTATAGTTAATCCTTCAATGAGATCAGATTTGTGTTAATGTTTTAACAACTCGTCGCCCGAGAATTGTTTTGTCGTATACGCCATTTGAGCAATTTTGGGAAATCGCATTTAAAGTTTCGCGTTCAAATAAAAAAGAAACTGACCGATGAAATTTTCTCCATTTTTAATGTAATTTTGTGTGGAAAATCTTCTTTTGATTAAGGTATTCCAGGTTGTTCGGTCGATTCTGGTTTTTAAACTATAGAGGTTTATCTCCAAAATCATTTTGTCGTATACGCCACGAAAATCAGTACTTTGTTAGAATCCCATACACATACGACAAAGTAAACACATATGCGACAGTGCAATGCAATATGGAATCGAGTGAAATTTTCGATTTTCTCAAAAACTAGAAGACATTTTAACATGTGGTTTTTAGTGTTTGAATACAAATTGATAAGAGCATTGAATATTAAAAACAAAATTATTAGTTAATAATGTAAAATTTTGAAAAAAAAAATGAGTGAACAAAATTTTCTTCATTTTTTTTTTTAATTTGATTTTGAAAATTAATTTTTCCAAAACTATTCTCTAAAAAAAAACTAAATTTAAAAACGGAATTAATGGATGGATTTTTGGCTTTAAAAAAAAGCATAACATGACCTTGTAAGTGTTGCGGTTGATTTTAAATATTTTTTTTTTCTAACTAAAAAAAGTGCCTTAGGACTAAAAAATTCTTAAATTTTAAGATACCTGCTGTATTTTGATTTCGTGCTGTGAACACAGTCCATTTCTTGAATTAAAGAATGGCCAGGTTCAGAAAATGTTTCCTTTATTACCTACAATAAAGCAGGTTTTTGAAGAAGACACAGCAACGCTGTTGTCATTACCTTATTCCTAATTTAGGGGACAGAGGAGTCACTCTAATAAGTCAAGGCTTGAATGTGTGGGTTATCAGATAGAATTTGATCTATTATTTTTAAATGGAATTTGTCATATAATCTAATAACATGCATAACACATAACTTTACAAAAAAAACCTACGTGCTAATCATGTTTGCACTTTCTATATATATTGTTTGAAGGTCCAGGTAAATTCTCCAAACACGAAGGGACATTACGATACATACACATCGCCTTAGCAGTCGGCCGCTTAAATCCTAGTACGCCGCGCCACACCGCGCCGCGGAAGGGTGGGTTTCATATCGTCACCCTGTCTATTTTGGTAGTGTTTTGACACCTCTGTCAGAAATATACCTATTCAGTAAATCAAGAGTTAACTCACCAAATTTTAAGAGTGAACTCAGTATCTAAATTGACTGATAACATTTTTTCAAGAGTTAACCCAGGCTTAAGTCCTAAACTGGGATGATCACGCACCAAAAAAGCGGAGACTCTATCTCTTGAGCTATCTAGTCGATTTTATCTCTGCTTTTAGACCTTTTTCCCACTGTATACGACATGGTTGTCGTCCATCTTCTGCGTAAGACCTCATTTCCTGCTGTGTTACTTCCAATGAGATCGAACAAGATTTTTTTGATGTAAATTATTAGGTTAAGCAATTAATCAAGAAATACTCTGCCATTTGGTAGTGAGCAAGCATTCAAAAATAATAAAAATCAACGTTTTCCCTGTTTTTTTTTTGTTGTTGTTGTTTGATTACTGAAATTTTTTTGAATTTTCAAAAAAAAAAAAAAATTATATAAACCGGCTGAGAAAGTAATTTCTATTTATTCACGCATTCTGCTGTCTTTTGGTCGGTTTATTTAATATACCCTTTCTTCTTTAAAGTCAACTCGACGTATTTTCGTCATTAATCAATTATGGTGGCAGGGTGCGTATGTGAGACTATTTACATATACATACAATGTATGTGATGTACATGCGATCCTGACGATGATATTGATCTGGCGCAATTTTATGCAAATTTAAATCACATTTCACCGGGATCGGAGATTTATATATGTTGTGTGTTTGTTTGCTGTGACTTGTCATGCAAATTAATTTTTGCCACATTTATGACATCGTGATAATGAATTGTAATTGTCAAAAAAAAAATATGATAATGGTTTTGATCCTGCGGCGTTGAGTAGATTTTGTCAATTAATTTTAAATTTAATCGTATATATTTGAAAGATTTGACAGATATCAATCATGCACGTGGTTTGATTAAAACAGAACCTATGTCACAAAAGGTAAACAAAAAATTGAATATATTATTATAGTGTGGGGATACAAATTTTATTTTGTATGAACATTTTTTGTTAGGGAAGTAAATATAATCTAATGAGGCAGATGATATTTAGTTTTTTTTTTTAATTTTTAATTTTCCTATACCTACAGAAGGTTTATCCCTTCAACACAATGAATGTACATAACTGTTACCGAAGCAGAATCATAACATTATGCCTATGTTTGGTAACTTAAATTTTCACAAAGTTTCCCAAAACTTGGTTTTATTTTCTTTGGGTTTTTTATAGAATTGTGGAAATTTGTGAGAATTTCCAAATAGACTTACTATTTTGTATGCCTTTAAACTTTGACAGTGTAGCTAAAGGTAAACCATTAGGTTCAGTCTAGTTATGCAAAAACTGGCAGGGCCGGATATGTTGTTGAATTTAGTAGATCTTGTTAGTAATATAAAAAATCTTCAGTTTATATTTCTGAGATTTCGAATATCTCAATAATCTTACAAATACAAACCCTATTGCTCATCAACATTTTTCAGTATTTGTGACAAATAGTGAGAAAAAAATGTGCATTTCTTAATTCTTGACGGAGAAATTTTAGAGATGACTTTGAAATATATTAATCTGCATATTTTTTTAATGGACCAAAGTCCATGATTGTGGAAATTTATATGAATTGTTTAGTGACTCAAACAAACCTGTTATCGTAACTGAATGTGAAATTTTTTTCTGTTGAAGTAATGTTATTGTTGTTCCTTTGTCCGAAGTCCAAAGTTCATCAGCTTTTCCTGATGTTTTTTTTTCCTATTTTATTTTTAGAAAATGATGTGATGTTGTATTTTTCTTGTAATCGGGCTTTTTGCTCCTTTAATTTATTATATTATTTTTTTTAAATGCGGTCTGCGGTATAATAATTAAATTTTTGCTTATCTCATACAAAATTTTCGACAGAACATTTGGCGCTAAAAGTTTTTTTTTGTCATTTCGAATTGTGGTTCTCGTTTGTCGTTGACTGACCAAGCATTGGTTTGAAGACCCTGAGTTATTTCTTGGTATATGTTGCGATCGTTAAATAATGGCATGTGCTAAATAATCCATACCAATGAGTATTTTGTTTTTTTTACCATTTTTGGACTGGATTCTATTGGTCATATTTTGGTACGAAATTCATGTGGTTAAAGTTTCATTTGTTTCCGAATAAAAGATATTCACATTTTAAAAATTATTATCGCTTTCAAGAATACGCGATGCATATCGCGCAGTAAACATTAATATTTTTAAAGTAAAGATTGACGTCTTTTAAATTTTCTTGATTCAATTCTGTGGCATCATAAACGAAATTTAATAAATAATTCTTATTTTGATTTACAAATTTATATATCGGTTCAAAGTCTAACTCTCTTATATGGGAACTTGATATAAATAACTGGTTTTTGCATTATGAGTTGTTTTTGCGGTTTTGATAAAATATGCTGTATCATTATGACGAATGAATGATGTTTATATATCCAAATTACGTACATATCATTGTAGTCTGTGGTGAATTCCTACAGAATCTCATGAAATAATAATTTAAAATTATAGTCTATCACAAGTTAATGATATTAGACTAAGAGCCCACAGCTATATATTTTTGGGAGTGTATGATAGCAAACATTCACTGGTATTTTTAGATAGATCTTTACTTTTTCTACAAATTCTGTCCATCATATTAAGTTAAAGTCCTTTCGCCTTTGTCGCATGGATGTAAAGCTTTAATGCCCTTTTTCGTTAATTGAAGAATAAATTCTACCTATTCTAAAAGGAACCCAATTTATTTTCAATGTGCATTTGTTTAAAATTTTACTAAAAATAACAACTTTTTTGAGGCTATAGTCTATTCAAGAAGTAAAATTGTAGGATTATAAACAATGTGCTCTGACATCACACCAGACACCCTAACAACATTTTCCTTCCACACTTACTGCTGTCTGCCGCAAAATAAACAATTATTTCTTAACGATATATCCGTGCACTGTGGAGTCCTTTTTTTCAAGTATTTTTCTTAAGGATAAAGTCAAGATCAGCCTCTCTTGTAGATCAACAGAAGCACGTCACGTAGGTCTATAGTACATATAACTATATATCCTTTTGGTAAATATTTAGATAATTTGTTATGGGCCGACTGGGATTTCAACATGTGTGGCGGCAATCTTTCTGCATATTTGCACTCTAAAACCATGCTTTGGGCCTTGGTTGTACTAAAATAAATATAACTACCGAATTTAATGTCTACATCATCTCTATGTAAATATATGATGAGCTATTTTATGCCTATTTAAAGTGCATTTGGCGTCATGTTGTCCTTATGCATATACAATATACATTAATATACTACCTATTATTGTAACCATTTAAAAAAATAATAATAACAACAATAATTGGCCATCTGCTTTCATGGATGACGCGTGTGTTCCATGATAAGTTTTTTAAACTTAAAACACTCACTCATTCATGATATCGTATAATCACCACATTATGCGCTTATTGCGTGAGAAATTGAAAATCTCTTATAGGTATACACTTTTGTATATTAATTTCGACCGGTGAGATCACAGACTTTCAGAGAAATAATATTATAATAGCAAGAGATTTAATCGTATATATTTTATTGTTAAATCTTATAAATATATCTCAAAATGAGAGAGGCCTTGAACACATATGGATAAGATAAATATGCACGATTTTTGATTCTGGTGAAACTATAAAAAAAACTTGTCTGTGGATTCACAGGAAGGATCCAGTATATACATATATTTACTCCTCCCATGTAGGTAAACCACATTTCATGTGTTTAAGTTAAACGTGCGGGCACTTAGTGATCAATTGTGGTGAACTTTTGCATCAATATTGGGATAACCTGACAGAAATCCAAAATAGCAGATGTTGAAAAGTAACCTGAGTCAGACAAAAGAGTGTGGGTAGTGTTTTCGTTGAAATTAAACTAAAATTAAATATTTATAAAATTTGTATACATATATATAGCAACCACAAATTAGGGCTGCTTATTGATTTAATGAAGAGTTCAAAAACTAACGGGATATTATTCATTTATTTTTAAAATGCATTCATTTTATGTTTATGTTGTATTTTGATTCAATTCAAAATTCAAATAACCTACAAGCAGAAGTACTTCTCTAATCGACCGTTTCTAATCTTCGTTATTTCAATTTCAATTTTTTTCGTTTTGATTGAACATTTTTCGAGATTCTCTGGAAGTCAACTTAAAGAGCACAATTAAAAAAAATGTGTGAGTGCCGGGACTCACGGTTAAGATGTGTAAACATCAACATTCGTCCGAATGCCTCATAGACCGATAGCCTACATCAAATTTAGGGTGTGCGGATGATAGCAAAAATTTACTGGTATTTTTATATAGATCTTAACTTTTCATAAACAAATTTGAAAATCGGTAATGATGCATGGAAAATGCGTTTTTTAGTTTACCGACAAAGGCCCCAACCAAGCTTATAAAAAGATCTATCTAAACATATACCAGTGAATTTTTGCGATCACTCACACCCACAAACAGCAGTGGACTCTTAGCCAATCATTAAAATTATATGTATTTAAAAATATTTTCCAGTCAATGACCTTATTTAGTCTAATTTGCCAAAAAAGGCGGCCTTCTATGTTGAAACCCTGCAGCCATGATGAAAGCGCAGTCCATGTACTATATGATCTAAGCAACCAACCACATTTCAACCCAAACTGAACTCGACTTTTTGATTTCGTATATAAACACTCAGCGTTTAGTTACTGAGAGTACATAGCGTTGAACGCACTCAATTTTCGTGAAGCTCAGAACAGAGATTATGGATAATTCATAAGTCTGCTATTACACAATGAATCTAGTTGAATGCGTCTTCTTCAAATTCTTCTTTGTTATTTCATCCGCTGATTCAAACGCTATTACACGTTGAAACCAAAGTCATGAATCTAATCTGACAGTTCTCTTTATTTTTCATTTTCGTGTTGGGCTGTGCTCAAGCAATAAAAAAAACTTTTTCTGTTTTTATTTTTGTTTTCATTATTAGATATATTGAAGAAAGAAAGTTTGTGTGCCTTTAAATGAATATCAGTCAAGAAAAGCAATAATTTATTTTATTTATGTTGTTTTTAAAGATGAATTTCTCATTTCTGCAAAGCCTATAAGGCTATCAATAACAGTGCGTTGCATCGAAATTTACTCTTTGAGCAACAAAACCATATGAAGCAGAATAGTAAAAAACGGACAAGAGAAAAGAGAAACGTCAAATAGTTGCATCGAAAATTTTACTCACGCGACACCGGTCACTTTTTTTCCGTCTCATCTTTTCGATTTTTTTTTCTCTTTTGCACTTACGTAGTTCGAAAAGTCGCATGCGTCTAGATGCATCGTGTAATAGCAGACTAATCTCTGGCTCAGAATCAAAATCACGACCACGGCTACAAGATAAGAATCACGATTACGAGATGAGTGGGCGTAAATTTTAATTTTTTTAAAAATTATGCTTTTTCTAAGTTGAAGCAAAGTTTTTCAAAAAATTCAAAATTTACACTGAGCCATCTTTGGCGTCTACTTTAAGGTACATACATTCATACAATGTATGTGATGTATGTTCCGTGGCCCCAGGGGCCTATTTCACAGAACTTACATCACAGAAATGTATGTGAAGTAAAATAGGCCACATATGAGTGGTCGTAAATTTTAAATTTTTTTTTAAATTATGCGTTTTCTAAGTTGACGCATAGTTTTTCCAAAAATTCAAAATATATAATGAGCCAAATTTGGCGACCGCTTTAAGGTACACACATTCATACAATGTATGTGATGTATGTTCCGTGAAATAGGCCCCTGGTCTCAAAGCAGTCATGTAATTGAAAAAAAGTAATGCAAAGAATACAAAATACGGATAAAGGTAGCTGCAAACAAACACGATAGCGGTGGCGATCGCGATAAAATTGTGGATGCCATACACATAAATCAAAGGAAAGGCACACATCAGGCGCGTAGCCTGATGCTAAAGAAGCGTTAAAAAGAGTTTCGTAAAACTTGGGCCACGACTCACAGGGAAACTGGTCTTCCTTCTTATCTTTTTTCTCTTTCGCACTCGTTATGTTCGAATAGAGTCAGACGCAAAGAATCATCGTGTAATAGAGGCTTAATATATCCTCTAAGCAGCCAACCAAATTTCAACCCGAACTGAACTCGACCTTTCGATTTCGTATATAAATACTCAACGTTTAGTTACTGAACGTACATATTGTTGAACGCACTCAATTTTCGTAAAGCTCAGAATCACGATCACGATCACGGTCACGATTACAACGTTACGTTACGTTTTCTTTTCACCCTACCGCCAGTATAGATGTTTACACATCAAAAAATTAGTAAATTATCGTGTGTAAGTTTCTTATTTTAGTTCTTCAACTCCTTAAATCAAATCACTGTTTTTTATATTGGACAAGAGTCAAGAATTATATAGTATCCCTTATAAAGATGAATCAACAAGAACGAACATTTTCACGGAACTTTGAAGATCAATCAATTATTTGGGATTCCAGTATTATTTTTCGGTCTTTATTATGTTAATTGATGGACACATTAAACAAACCAAAAAAATATGCAGCGAATGAATTGCTAACACAGGGTGATGCATGAATAACTTTATGATTTGGTTATTGAATAATTTTTTTGATAACGTATTTCTTTTGTGTGATAACACACTGCAAGTGTGTGCCCTTTATAACGTCTTTTTTCAGAATTAACTTCGAAAAACTTGGAAATGATGGAAAGACTCAGCTCAGAACAAAGAAAGTCTTTCAATTTTATTTTGAAAGTCGACATTCAATTATTCACGCACAAAGATCATATCGAAATTTCTTTCACGTTCTAAATACGTCCTGTGCTCCAACAATTTTCGGATTGTTACAGCATTTTCAGTAACAAGGGTCTGTCTGTGATCTTCCACGTGCTAAAAGACCTCATGAAGTTCGAACATTGCTCGGGTGCAAGCAATTATGGAGGAAAACCCCGAAGCTTTCACCAGGCGACGTTCTCAGCAGTTGATGACAAATGATGTCTTACGGTCTTTGCAAAGAATTTTACGGCAGTAACACAGTTTTCCATATAAGATTGAATTAGTTCCACGCAGCCACAGCTCACTCACACAGCTCGTCCAACTATTGCTTTCCTGAGGAAAAATTTTTGGTGATCGGATAATATCGCGTTTTTCTGATTTCACGATTTTGCGCTGAAGTTTTTTCTTTGGTGCTACCTAAAAAGTAAGATGTATGCCAATAAGCTAGGTGGGGGGAGGGAGTTCAAACTTATTCAAAACATCTTCAGTTGAAAGTTAACATTTCAATCTATTTTTAAAACAAGGAGTCAATCAATCAATTTATCTGAATTTTTTGTTAAAACAAATCTTTAAAACAAACGAAATGTAAAAGTTTCATAACATTATATTAAAAGTCAAAAATAAAAAAAATCCTTTATTTTTGTTTAAGTTTTTTTTGTGTAAGAAAATTGTTACAAAAGTTATATACGTGAATAATTCAAAAATAAATCAATTTTCCCAAAAAATATAATGCGTATTTTTTGGCGAAAACCTGAAATGCAGTTTTCTTACTTACGAATTTGGTGCCATAAAGAGCAAGTAAAAATGTAGGAAATAAATCTTGAAAGAGGGGCGCTTCCCTCTCCACTTTGCGTACGCTATTGATTAATTGAATAATACCTTGAAATAAAAAAACACTTTTAATTCGTACTTTAACTAAAAAATTACAGTCAGCTGTTATTCGAAATTTTCTGACTTGGTTCAGGTAGTTATTAAAAGTAGTCAATTGACTTGTAACGAATGGATTGCAATAGTTTTTGAATATTTCCAGTCTTTCAGTCACTTAAAAGTCATATATAAATCTTCACTCATTTTTGGCAGTCTGTAAATCTTCTGACTACAATATTTTTTGAGTTCGTATTTTAACTAAACAAATACAATTAGCAGCCAGTTTGATTGCAGTTTTTTGTTTTTTAATATTAGTAAAATAATTGTTTGTAAGTCTTTTGAACAAAGATTTCCTTACAATAAAGAAAGACTAAAATTTAAACCTGCCTGTAAACTTAACAAAAGACTAAATAGTCAAAAAGTACTGCAGTCAATATTAAATGCTTGTCAATTGACTTCTTAAGTTTTTTTCCACGTGTCGGGATATTTTAAATGACTGTTGGCTGTAATTTTTTAAGTTAATTCATTTAGTACGCCAAAGGACGCTGAGTATTAAATATTTTTAAGTACCTAACTAGTAACTTGATCGAGTTTTAAATTGATTTAAGAACTTTATCAAGAAATTGTCTTTTAACGATGTCATGTAAAAATTTGAGTTAAAACCCTTTATATTTCCAGAAATCCATTACAAAACATTATTACATTCGTATTTTGTTCTACAGTAGTGAGTCAGGAATTGCAATTGCACTGGTTACCCCCCTTTTCCTCTCTCTGTGTTTACGTGCTCGGACATGGAGGTCACTTAGCCAATATAATAAGCCTGATTTAAATACCAACTTTTACCAACTTTTTTAAATATCATTCTTGGAAAAATTGCAATTTTTAAAATTTACTTGGAAAATGGTATTTAAGTTTAATGGACTTAAATTAAAATGGTGACTTGTGTATATTATTTGAATTGATTGAGTAATTTCAACAAAATGTACCCTCCTGAAATATTTGGAAAAACCCATGCCATAAAAGAGGGTCACATCTGTATATTATAATATGAAATTTGGACTTCTCACAGTATTTCAAATGGTATTCGCATTGTATTGTATTTGTACCAGCTGAAGCTAACCACCATGTTATTCACTCGATTAATCCAGTTTAAAACTTAAATTCGTGTGTAAATTAATACAAAGTCAATGTAATTACGTCCGGATTTAGGTTTTAAACTAGATTCATCGAGTAATATGGCGGTAACTGATTGAACATTCCCCAGATTCTTGTATAACCTCAAATTGACTTAGAAATGAATTTCTCTTTAAAAATGTCATAGTTTTTATCATGATGTTAACTTTACAAAAACTGGGTTCCTATATTAAATCAAATTTAAGGGGGATCATGATGGAGAGTATATCTTATTCTTTCAAGACAAAAATGTTGTAATTTTACGGTTATATATGGTTATGTGTTTTTTTTATATGAGAATTCTAACCTCGACCCTCCTAAAATATTCAACCAATTAATTGTGATAAATTCATGAATACCTATACCTATATTCAAAGACAGACTGGAACCACAACAACGATGATGTCTGATGATCTCTATAACGAATGTCTTTTGTTTACCCTAAGTGATCTTATATTTGCATATTATTTATCATCTAGCTTATTTAGGGGAACTATAGCTTATTCATCAAATTGAAGAATGACATCAATCATGAAGGGTGGTGTTAATAATGAGTTTCCTGTCAACTTGTCATAGTTTTTTTCGAAAATTAATTTTTGTATACATACATACTTGTAATTTATGCAAAGTAGATTATCATTGATGAATCACGTCAATTGTTTCTTTTTTTTTTAAGCAGCATTTAGTTGGATCTTTTCGATTAACACTTAACAAATAGGAAAGGTCAATTTATGTCACCTAAGTCCATATTCATTTAAGCGCCCTTGCCCTTTTCTCCTTATTGGAAAATGGCAAGAGAACAACTTTATTAAGGAGCTGACCAAAACATTGAGTAACAAAAAAAAAAAAACAGATAACGATGATGTGAAAGGATTATTGCAAATTAAACATTAAATGACGGGAGGCCATGATGGGTGTGTTGTGTGTGATGGTCTCTGGTCAAGGATGCTAAACCACTCTACTGCTGCTGCATGGCGGCAGATCATTTTTATCTTTTTAACAAAAGTGTATAAGCCTACTATACCACTGCGGGAATATGGACAAAACAAATTCGCAATCATACAATCAATTTCCTTGCCAGTAATCCTCTTAGCAAATTTATATATATTTTTTGTTGTTGTTGTTATTCATATTAAAGGCTATATACAGCATCCAGCCTTGCTGTGTTTGTTGGGTCCAGCAGCGCATTTCAAATTATACCGGTTGTGATCATTCAGATCATATATATGTATAGGTACTCTCGTACCTACTCGGGTGTTTCCAAATGAGGATAAAGTTCTTTTCTTTTTTTTAGTCGATTTGGGCACTGTACACTGTACAGGTTATTAACAAAAGGTTTTAGTAATTTTTTAGCAAAACCCATTTTCGCAACATGACGTCTGTCCGATTCGAGATGACAGGAACTGATTCAGCAGGATTTCAGTAGTAATATCAATATTCGTAATCTCAGTTGGTGTGCTTGTAGAGCTAACAAATTGATAAATTGATACATCGACAGATTTGGAGTGACAGTATGAGAATTCACTGTTGTGATCGAGATTTAAAAAAATCTATTAGGTACTAGTATTTTGATTTGTAATTCACCCTTTTAGATCTAAAAAAAATTATTTAATCCTTTTGTATCTCCGATGGTTGAATATGTGGAACCACGTGTTATACTGATGTGATTTCATCATTTTGAATGAAATTCTTTTGCTTTCAAATGTTTGCAGCTGTCTTTTTGTTGAGTTATCATTGACCAAACATTGTTTGATGTTTATGCAAATCGCAAATGACAAGCCACATGGATGGAAGAGCTGTCAATGCAGACAGACTGTGTTACCGCAAAAAGAAAAAAATATACTTATATAGAAAAGGGAAAATACTGCGCTTCTTCCACCATCATTTTATCATGATGTCTGCAGACATTTATATATGCAAATCCTATTCTAGCGAGGCGCTCATGTGTCGTGCGACAAGACAGACAAGTGTGCCTGTCGGTGCGGGGTATACGGTGAGCTGCTGCGCGCACGAAAGAAAAAAAATATCGAAGTCTTCCTTTTTAAGATTACATGCCTATATATCCAAGCTCCACAAGCTATTAAGGTTTGTAGACACCATCTACATCGCACGCGGGCCATGGCTATACACAACACATTTTTAACAAAGCATTCTTCTATTGAAAGAGCCTGATTTGCATTCATTTCATGTTTTGTACTGCTGCTGCTGCTGATGGAAGAGAGTTGGTGTGTCGTTTTAAATGAAATGAATGAATATGAAGACTTAAGGTATGTATATACATATACGGCCATATATAGGGTCGGAGAAGAGAAGGAGGTGTTTAGAATTTGGCCATATATACTGCCATTGGAGAATTTCCAAGAAATTTTGTGTTGATGTCTATATCATAACGCATGAGGTCGATCGCACTACCATTCAAGAGTTACAGTCACCCGAGAGAGATATTAGCATAACAGAGCGGATGTGCATTTTTGAATGAACAAAAAAACAAAAAGAACCTTGACGTGAAAACGTATATGTGTATAAGAAATACGTTCTTAGTCATGCCATATCAATATTGTCGTATAAATAATTTCCTCTAAAGAAGTCTGGCAATTCATAGAAAAATATAAGCATTTGCTAATATACCTACTAGAGGGTCGTCGAAACTAATGTGGCAATAATTAAATTGGTCCTTCACAACTATGAAAATTCAACCTAAAATGCTTTATGCAGTTATCTTCAATATATGATTCACAGCAATCTATAATGTATATGCAGTGGTATATAGAGACGAACTTTTTGGTTAAAAAATAATTTTTCGCAAGTCTTGAAAAAGTTAATTTATTTCGGTTTTTACTTTTCAAGAAAAAAAAAATGTGTGAAGACAAAAACTGCGTTCAATTTGGAATTCAGAAAATTTATGAATTCAGATTGAACTTCAGTCCCGTTATTTCCCCTTTAACTTTGCTAATCCTTTTGTCAAATTCATTATTTTGTTGCACAGTTTTATACGTTTTTGAATTTACTTTGTAAAATAAAAAATTGCAAAATCATGTTATTCTTTGAAATTCATATTAATAATTTAAGTTTTAAAGCTCTTACGTCCACTTTCGCATGCGGAAACGCAGTTGCAATTACCTTTCAGTTTTTAGATGATTTTTTATTTCCGATATTTTTTCTTTTAATTTATTTTATTTTTTCGCGAAACAAATAAGCACTAAAAGCTTCAATAAATTTATCTGGCCTTTTTTTTATTTATAGATGTCTGCAGTTACGATTGTAGCTGTGTTGCGTTGTGATTGTATAACATTGAATTTGTGTGTAATGAATATTTTGACAGCTATTCCAGCTGCAGCTTCATATTCATTGTGTTCATGCAGTTAAGCATTTGAACACAAAGAAATTAAATGAAACTGTAAAGTCTTTCGCAAGAGAAGCGAGTCACCGATGATTTGCGAGCGAAAATAGCAGACTTTTAGTAAAATTAGTGACAGCTCCCCATAAGTTTCTTTTAATGAGCATTTTAGATCAATTTACTGAAATTGATTTATTCGCGTTTAAGAATTTTTTGTTAAATAAAAGGGAAAATTAAATTCAGTGGAATAAAAACTTTGCTTGGAAATATTAATTTTTAGTCTGAATCGCTTTTGAATTTTTGAATGATCAAAATCAATGAGATTTTAGAAACTTGAACTGGCAGTAATATCCCGAAATTTAACATGACAATTTTTGTATGATCCGAAAACCTGAAAATTGTCACTTTTAAAAAATCGCCAACTTTAAAAAATTGTCTAATTATTTATGGAACATAAATGTGACAACTGTGAGGTCAAATTGTCATGCATACAATATAGTCATACCGGATGCAATGCAATTAATCAAACAAATAATTTTAATCAATAAACATAATTTGTTTAGCGATAATTCATTTCCAAAAAGGTGTTATAGAATTTTAGACAAATCTCCGATCGCACAAGGCCAATACACGATAGAAACTATCAATTTTCTATTGAAATTCCGATGGTCCTTATACGTATGCCTTAACGTGAATGATCCTCTGAAGTAACTTCGTAATACCAAGTTCTGTAGCTTAAATTATATAATTGCTTGCTATAAAACATTCTATAAAGAAAACTATAACATTTGTTAAAAGAAATAAAAACATTCCTATTCCTTAAATAAAAAAAAAACTATTTAACCTTTTTTTTTTGCGAGTTCCCAAATTATATAACTTAATTCAGTTGATACCATCCACAAGTATATTAAGCAGTTATCAAGGTGGCACATCTTCTGCATTCCTTTCTTGGAGAAGTGCATCTTCTTCAAACATCTTATCGGCAGTAAAATCACTCAAAAGCTAACTTGAAATTTGCTTCTTTAAACATAAGTTTCAAAAATTCCCTTTTATAAAACCCTTGATAAACAAAATTTTGTTTTGATTATAGGTAATGAGGCCACAATGATAGCATATTGCCACTTCATCTGGATAAATTATTTTCTTTTTTAACACAACAACATTGTATTGTTCGCGTGTTCTTAACGACTTTTAGATCAGATCCTTATTTTGATTACCAGATAAATTGCGGCAGCAAGTCCATAATAAAAAGGATTAATGGCCCAAAACTTGGCAAAGATTTATCCAAAGATTGCCGCTGTTACACATATGTACATACATACATGTACAATATACATACTCAGATATATTTAATGTAAAAAAAATACAGATATGTCCAGCCTGAGGGGCATCTTTCATCAACATCAACCATCTGCAGCAGCAGTATCAGCCAGAGTAAACTTGACCAGATTTGATGCCGTAAACAGCTCCTTGGAATTGCGTTTCGCAAAGTATCAAACCAACCTACCAATATACCCTTCAAAAGCCCCTTGGGGGCAATCTAGAGTCCTGTTCTCAATTTGCTACCAAATTACAGGTAAATGTGTCCGCGCAGTTGGTAATCGCATTCTAATTACGCTTTATGACTGTGATACGAATTAATCATACAAGGCCCGGCCAATTACTGTCTTTTTCATGCGCGGAATATGTTTTTAAGCATCAGTGTGGCAACGTAATTAAGTACGAGTGCGGTGTGATTTTTCACATCTCTACCAACGACGTGACTGTCTCCAGCTTCAATCATACAATTGCATCAGTTGAATGCATATATATATGCGCAATAGAAGTCGGGGAGTGCCTAGAGGCATCAGTCGCAGCCGCAACAAAAAAAAAAAACAGCCCCGTAGCAATTCCTCACACTTGTCTTGTTAAGACAGGGACAAGGCAGCGAAATAAAGACGCTACACGCGTAATAAACAAGCTCATCGTTATTGGGCGAGTGATACGTGCTTATGTTGATGCTTGTTGAGGATTGTTATAGTATAAAGCATCAGGAATCCGTTCCAAACAAGGTGCCGAAGTTCTACACGAAATTACGTTGGGCAATCAAAATTACGTATCATTAGGACTAAATCAGGCACATCAAGGCTATAATTTTCATATTCCTAATTATACCCGCGCATCATATGGTCCAGCAGGAGCTTAGCTCAAATTGCAGAACTCTATCCTATATGCATATATTATATTCGCTTGTGAGCTACATACGAGTTAGGGAATATTAATAATATTGTAAGAGAGAAAGCTTGATAAACAGATCAAAAGAACTTGTTTGTGGGCTTTAAACTTCGAATTTTTCAGTTAATTGCCTTCAACTATATACATATAGATATACTGCACGCTTGACCCACCCTCAATTTAAAAAGCTGCAGCACAGTTAAAACTTAAAATAAAAAAAAAATACTCGTATATATATATATTACAAATTGATGACCTCCTTCAAGATGAAGGCAGGTGCATCTTGCCAATCGTAATCTCGACGTGAACTTAAGTGCGAAGAACATTAATTTCTTTTTGTGGCTTGCGGACCCATACCGTTCCCAGGAATACCTTCACTCGTACTTAACGGACTTTTTGCCAGTGGTCGTCCAATCATCCATGTTGCACGCGAAAGGGTCGGATAATTGCGCATGCGTTCCATTTATATTATATACATTAAATATACCTACCTACATGTGGGCAGATTGGTGGGTACCTTCTTCTGGCAAAAAAGGTGCTGATTAACAGTGTTGTCATACAGATAATTTAAAACTAGGCCAAACTAATTAAATATTAAAGAAAAAAATTAAAAACTAAATGAACTACTGCCAATTTTTTTATTTCATTTTAATTCTCTTTGTACGAAAATTTAATTCACAATTTTGCAATATTTCGTCTTCAATCTTTAAATAAGTTTGAATTCTATATGAAAAATTTCACTCGGCCCAAGAGTTGGGAAATGGCCTACATAAAAGCTAAAGACTAACTACAAAGTCAAATCTCACAGTAATTGTTTTCCCAATTGTGAACAAAATATAGGTAAAGTGAAATTAAAAGGAAAAATACAGTGAAAATTTTTACAAATTTATTTGAAGCTTGATTTTTCAAACGAAAAAAAACAAAAGATTTTTCAACATTTCATAGTGGATTTAGAAAAATGTCACCTCACTCGAAACTGCTACTAATAAGCCTTGTGAACTAAAAAATATAAAGATTTCATTCTGATTTTTTTTTAAGTTGTTTTCTTCCCAAAGTTTTTTGACATTCCACATTGGCTCAGATTTCACCTGTCATTAATGTGAAATGTAAAATAGATTTAAGATTTTTAGTTAAATCTGAGTGAAATATGGCAAATTATATTATTTTTTTCACTCACAATCTGATGTCTGTTAGTTTCTTTATTTAATTACGAAAAGCAAATAGGAAATATTGTGAATAGATAATAAAGACTCTATTTTTACAGCTTTTATTTAAAAAGAAAATTATAAGTAATTCACAAAATGTCAACAAGCTACTTCAAAATATTCCACTGACGTGATGCAATTTAAAAATGCAAAAATTGTGAGAGAGAAAGATTGTGGAACTCATTCTTTTTTTCACGAATGTTGAGTACCATGATGGCCGGGGGATTTATTTTTCAAATGAGGTTAAAGTTTAAAATAAAAAGCATATATTTCTTTATACAATAAATTTTTTTTTTCAAAAGGGCTTAAATTTTATTTCAAAAATAATAACAACTCTGGTAGCGTATCCAATTTAGCGGTGAAAACAACGCACGACAAAAGAACCTCCACTGTAATCATTTATCGCATTTATTTTGAAGGTTAATCGCAAGCGACGTGGTGGCTTACGCGGTTTGAGCTCGCAGGCTGTAGAGCACCGCATTATACATATATCAAGCAAGACTAACCTTCTTCCTTCAACCCGCTTGCTGCGCCAGGTGAGTATTTGTTCGATTAAAAAAAAAAAAAACAGAATCCTATGGAATGGAATTTCGCTGCTTCTCTGCACTGCTGCTGCTGCACAAACCATTATACGTGCATTGTCCTTTGACGAGCTAACGATGAGCCGCGTGCTTTATGCGAAAATTTATTGTCCCATATGTGCCGATGTAGAAGCCGCAACTGGTTTACCCCAAGTCTCTTTTGCAACTGAGTGATGAGCGAGAGTGCATTATATGTATATACCAGGCTCCAAGTAGGTATATCTTTGGAGTTGTTAAGATGAGTTTGAAGTGCATACATTATTGCTGGGGCAAGCTCGAAAGATCTTGATGTGAATTTAGTCCACAAAAAAAAAATTAAAAAGAAGAAAATATCCATTGAGCCATAAAAAACAACAACATAAAGTCAAATTGAAGGCATGTGGAACATAAATTGTTCAGGGTGATCAGACATTCGGACGTAACCATGAAAAGTAACGTTCACTATTTATTATTGAAAGCAAGTTGAAATGAAATCAAGAAAGTAAGTATAAGTAACACAATCTGGAAGTTTTACGTAGGATATTTATACAAAATAAGGTGCATCCAGAAGCATGCAGATCTTATCATTTCGGCGATATGTCATCGACAACGTAAAAAAAACAAGATTTTTGCAGGTGACACTGTTTAACAAAGTATATTATAATCTTATAAAAAAGGTATTTTAGTTTTTATAAACGAGAATTCTGGAAAATAAAAATGAGTGTTTTGGGTTTCTTTTACAAAGAATTAGTCACTTTTTAACACAAATTTGTCATAGGTAATTGATCATTGAAGTACATATAGTCGAAACAAAAGAGTTTATGTACAAACGTTTTTATATATTTTTGTATATAAATTTTGTTCATATTGGAGCTTTTGTTCCAATTTTTTTTTTTCCGGGGATTCTTTGTAACTACTGGCACAATTATAAAGGTTCAAGGTTTGTTTGACAAATAAATGAATTTTAATTGTAAATACTTTTTTTTTTTTCAAAAAATAAATAACCAGACAGACACACTGCATAATAATGGCGCAGGAGTTTTGATTAAGAAACTTAGAATGACTCTCAAATCAGCTTCAAATCAAAGAGGATAAGGCTTGTCCGACTAATATATCTTAACTTTATACAAATCAATTGAGTTAAAGCTGAAAATAAAAATGATTTTTCGAATTTTGTTGGTTAGTTTGAATAAAACAAAGTTAAGCAAGGACTATTTTGAATTATCCAGAAGTCAAGTGTTGTATTTTTATTATGCTTTTAAACTTTGGAAATGCAGTAGGATGGCGCATAACTAGCGTCATGGTTTAATTAGTGTAAAAACTTTTATCTTTTGCTGATTTAATTTAACTTTTACATTTATTAACTAACATTTCGGCGCATAGTTTGAAAATTTATTTATTTTATTTTTTGAATATAACATCTCTCAAAATGTGTCTATTGTTAGTTCGACCTGACTTTGTATGTCTAGAAGTCTTACGACTTGTGTAAGTTCATAAACAGCCTCCTGTTTCTAAAAACGCTGAACCAATCAATTAATTGCAGGGTTTCCTAGGCACATTTCGAACACTAAAAAACGGCTGCCTCTGAAAATCGAATTGAACAACTTTTGTTCTTCCCTCTGAGATGAGTTTCTCTATAACAAATTTCAAAAAATTTCATAAATAAAAATGTATATTAAAAATTGTAAACATCTCCCAATGTTCTCTACCTTTGTTTTAATACAAAAACGTTGGATTTGAATACACAAGTGTTTTTATATATCCCTTTTGTAAAACAGCTCCATCTGTTGTATGTAAAAGCAACTCACACTATACGCTATATACTGAGATCACAGCTATCTCAGAATAGGAATCCTCAATAACTTTAAATAGCGTGTGAAAAATTAAACTATTTATAGGGCAAAAATTAATTTCTTGTTTGAAAAGTTTTTCTTAAGGGATAGCTTTATGGCTTGATTGTTTTCAAAATAAGCCATTTATATGTTATAAGACATTTATATCATATAACCGCCAGATTGTAAACATTATTTTTGTTTTTGAAAGTTTTAATTATTGGACTTGGAGGATATTTTTAAAAATAAG
Source organism: Epistrophe grossulariae (assembly GCA_929447395.1). Lineage (NCBI taxonomy): Eukaryota > Metazoa > Arthropoda > Insecta > Diptera > Syrphidae > Epistrophe > Epistrophe grossulariae. The sequence goes on from OV839568.1 coordinate 105,724,238, forward strand.
CTATTTATAGGGTAAATTAGAGAAAACAACAAAATAGTATCCGATTTAAAAATTTCATTCTCAGCAATCTCAGTTACATGATTTCTCAGTAAAATTTATTAGTTCTGTTATCAAAATATCGAATAAAAAAAATGGATTTAAAATTGAGCTATTTATACGGTGAATTAGGGGAACACACAAAAAATGGTATCCGACTTAAAAAAAATGTTTTGGGTTTGTAAGGTAATTATTGTAAGATGTAATTAGTTTACTTAAGCAGGAGTTTAGCAGTAAATATTTTCAAAATTAAGCTACATATCGAGGGTTAAAATGCAAAACCAAGCCGTTTTGCACGTTTTTCAGAAATAACAAACAATCCTGCCAAAAGGTGGCTCTCAATCTGCAATTTTTTTTCATTACCTAATATTTTTTTTATTTTTTTTTCCACTTACGAGGTCCTTCACGTTAACCGTCGATATATGTATATATATATACATTTACATATATACATAGGTTTAGGGTGAATTAGGGTAAACACAAAAAATGGTGCCCGATTTTAAAACTCTTAGTTGCTTTTAGAAGATGGACTTTAAGGACCATTTAAAAGGAAGATATTTTTCAAAATATAGATATTTATAGGGTAAACTAGGGCAAATACGACATTATATATTTTTAAATAATCCATTTTAAAAATATGGCTAAATGACGAAATATTTTCCATTGTGTTTGAAACTTTGGGAAAGGGTTTAATACTTCTCAAAAGTAAGCTTAGCCTTGCAATAACAGTCATTCATGCTAAAAATTACCATTTATACGAGTATATTAAAATAATTGACAAAAAATGAATTGGTTCAGTGAAATTGAAATAAAATTCAATTTCTTTTGGTTTTCGATTTTTAAGTTTTAGAAAACATAATATTTTGATGAAGAAAATTGCCCCAATTACTGAATTCGGTGATTGGGTAAGACTCATCTTTGGCACGATTACTGATATCTATGAATGTGCGGTTCATCCGTGTTTTAAACAAACATTTTGAGCAGGTACTTAAATAAAATCGAATATAATATAAAAAAATCAAAATTTTATCGATATTCGCAGTATAGTTTATTTCGAGAGCTCTCTTCACTCGCACCAAGCTTAAATCGGGAGCTTTCTTTATACTTATACGAAAGCAAATGTGAACGAAATGTGGACGAAAATAAACAATCCACAAATAGAAGTTTATTGTTTGTATTACACGCATAGTGTTGATTCTTTATTTAATTTTAAAACTCGTTTGATTAAATAATGTTAATCCCTTAAAAAATTCTATACAATATATTCCCATTTTTAAAAATGTTCCTTTTAAATATAGAAATGGTAATTTTGTGCATTTGAAAATTCTCAATTTTTTAAATTAATTTTTGAATGATGATTATACAAAATAAAGAAAATTGAATTCGAATACAGAATCGTTAAATTGAACAGGTTTTCGATATATTCTAATCTTAATCTTCAAAAAATAATTTTTTTTATTAAAAGATAAATTAAACAAACAACGAACAAAAGAAGCTGCTTGACAATAAACCTACTACATACATTTTTACAATAAATTTTATTTATTTTAATTTACTTTATAAGAAGTCTTATACAAAGTTTTTTGGTAAGCTTCTTTTAAGAGTTTTTTTTTGCTCTCCTGAAAATTTAAAAAATGGACTTAAAATGATTTACCTTTTTAGTCGAGATTTTATCTAAAATAAAAATATATTTGTAAAAACCTGCTCCTTCGATAAATTTCTTGATAATTATGTTTCTAAACTAAAAAATTCCAAGAACACTTCATTCACCGCTAAAAATTCTTTCAAATTATTCATATTTCTTAAACTCTCAAGGTAACATAAAGGACTGATCTACTTTCAAACAAACTCAACCCTTTTCTATTTTATGTTAAACAATTTTCCATGAAATCCGTTCTTTTTTTTTTGTTGCCAAAGAGATAAAACAATAACTCTTAAGAAACTTAAAATATAAAAACTCTCATAAAACACAACATTAAAAAAATAGAATACATAAACAAATATCCTTTTGTAAAAATTGCTCTACATTTTTCTTTGAATATTATTTTTACTTTCGTTCAAAAGTCGCGTCGTTGTCATAAAAACATTTATCTTTTTATTACTATATCGTACACGAGTGGTGATATATTATGATGAACTCGTTAACCCTTTTAATGAAATGTCACCATTCAGAGAAAGTGTCATCGAAATAAGAAAACCAAAGATGTTATATGGACACGGTGCCTATGCATATTAACTCAAGCTGCAGTATAGGTATATACAAAAGGGTTAAAAGTGAAGCCGATATTATATTTGTAAATGACGAGGACAAATATTGGTCACAAGAATTTCAGGGAATACCGATATGAAACATTTTTCACACTTCAATAAATTATTTAAATTTCACTTTCTAACCCTTTTTTTTCAATTTTAAGATATCTCGCTGCAGATAGTGAAATAAAAATTAACATATACCTACAAAGTTCTAAATACTTTCACCATCCATATACATGTATGTAAAAAGAACACAAAACTTAAAACACATTCATTACAATTAGGATGCGTCCTTGAGTCCTTTTGAATTTGCCCATAGAGAAAGTGTTGTTGTGTCTTGAAACACTCTTCTTAATAGCTTTATTGCTTGTTTTCTCTAATTATGGTTAAACTCATCGGCTGCAGTATTCGACGACGAAAGGATAACAACACAGTAACTATATATAATCCTTTGATCCGCATGCGGATGATGTTTTTTTCCAGATAATTTCAAATCGAAAAGGATTACACGATCCATTTCCAGGTATATCTGTAACAATCCACTGCAGTCACACCATGCTGCCGCCATTTACACTTAATCCTTTTCAAGGATATATTCCCGATATGTTTACATTTGTTTTGCTTCGAGGCGTGGTGTTTATCGTTAAAATCAAAATATTGGCAATCCCATTCTCAAAATATCGAACGCGTATCTTTTCTGTTTTTTTTTTGGCAATAAAGGATATTTGCATTGGTCCATGCATACCTTGAAATATGATCTTATACAAAAGAATATGGCATTAGCAATTTTTGACTAAGAACTTTATGACACCATTCTGGCAGCAATTGAAAATTCCACTGAAATCTATCGATTATACCGAAGGATGCAACTATAAAACATTGCATTGCAAGGTTATGCCATGAAAGGAGGTAATAATGAATGTGTTTTTTCATCGTCTTCATCGTGATTTTTTTAAGGATATTTTGCGAAAAAAAATATAAATAACTCTGGTTTTATGGTTATTTATACTATTTTTTTTAAATACCCCTTGTCCTTGTGAATCCTTTTCTTATATGAACTCAATTGTTTGGCACTTAGGTCGGTAGTTGTTTAGCAAGATGAGTCCTTTTTTTAAGAATGGCAAAAAATTATGTTGTGGTAGCATTTTAGGGTTTTATGTTCCCTTTTTTTTGTCGAATTGTTAAAGCATCGTTAGATTCTTTTGTATTGGGTAATAAGTCAGTGGTTATATAAGTTCCGCAAATAATGATTTCATGGTTTATTGCCTCTGATGGAATTCTTAGTATATAGATGAGATATAAGCCTTTCGTTTAACTCTTTTTATGGTTGGCAAATTTTTGAGCAGTTTTTTATTTATTTTTTTATTGGAATTCCATAGAAAAGGGTAGAAAAGATATTTTCTAAATTGCTTAAAAAGTGTCTTCAAGGATATTCAGAAAGTTTCAATTTCTCTTATTTCCAAGGCTATAACCAAAATTGAATCTTCCATTTTTGTTTCATTTTTCAAACAATAACAAAACCACACATCAATAGACCAAAAAATGACCCAATTATCGCCCAAATTCGTCCTAAAAATTAAATCACCGACCTTTGGTTTTTAAAAACTTACAACCGATAAAAGAAACAATTAAAAAACAAACAAACAAAAAACAAATATTTGCATGGGCCGCTCACGCTCTTAGAGAGTATTTAAGTTCAATTGTCCAGCTTGTAAAAAATAATTAGGCCAAAAAATGAGAGCACTAAATATCGATAGAAAATAATATTTTTTTTTTCGATTTCGAGGGCAGGAGGATTATTAAGAACATGACTTCTAAGAAGGTAGATTCATGCTGTTTTTAGCGTCACGCGATTTTTAGGGAAAAATCTGTTTTTGTTACAAATTTTTTGTTGTGTTGTTTTGTTTTTATTTTTGTTTGCCTCGACTGGTCTGGTCTGCAATAAAAATATCCAATTTCGATCATAAAACGATTCTTACGTAAGGTCCATATTATATAGTTTACCTTGAAACTATTTTTCGCAAAAACGAGAACAATAAGGTCGGTCGGAGGACATAAGAAAGGAATTATGATTTTTTGGGCATTTATCTAGGTTGGCCACATAGTTTCGTTCTAGATACTTATGCAATAATCACGTTTCCATGGAATTTATCATGAAACAAAAAATTGAAATATCTATGCTCAGAGTTTTTGCGCTTCGGAAAGAACACAAATAATCCAATAACGCTGCAGAAAAATTGTATGATATGTATATTTGTGTGAATTTGTTAGGGCAATTTTGTTGTCAAAATATCAGGCTATGATCTTGTGTATCTTTTATATTATTGTTTAATATTTTTCTATGCATTTTAAAAAGTATGCGAATTCTTTTGTATGAATATCTATACAATTAATTTTGAAGGAGAAAAATGACCTTTTTTTGAATTCGCCGTAAAAATCCCTAAAACTGGTCTCAAATTGTACTTTTGTTGAAATTATTTTGTAATTTTTTCTCCCCCCAAATGACATCGTATCGATTTAACACTTCGAGAGTGAGAAAATTGGTAGGTTCTTCAATGATCCAAATAACACATCATGTATAGGTATACTTAAAATTTTGCATACTTTTATTCAGTTGTTGCAGCCAAATTGGATCTTTTTTCGAAGTGAAGTGTTATTATGTCAGAATGGAGGAGCAAAGGAAATTTTATACCTCTTAAAAAGTTGAAAGGTACCTAATTATTACTGAACGATCTGTTGCCACTTATACGAACTGTAAACGAGTTAATGAGAATTTCGTTAACATGTTTTAAATTAGCCACCTTTTGCTTGGTGCATTTACATGGATATTACTTATTAGTGAAGTGAGTATATCATTTTCTTTTTAATTTCGTTACCTCGAAAAAAAAAACAAAAAAAAAATAGCGCCCATGAAAGACAATTTTTCAAATATTTTGATTGCCGACGGCCTCGATATGATAGACCCTATAGAAAATTTGGACCATTGGGTTACTGATTTTTTTATTTTTAAAGTCTATCAATTTTATAAATTCTCTAAAGCCCGAACCAAAATTGTCTCGTGTGGTGTGTTTTGTACTGTGGAGTGATGTGCAAAATTAAAAGATTTTACGGTGTCGCGATGTGCGATTCTACAATATTGCGAATATTAAGTTTCTAACTTTATTGGTACTGAACTTAGAAGTGAGTATAAAAATTGCTTATATTTGTTGATGTAAAAAGAATATGTGCCGAGAAATTGGTTTTGCACTACTGTGTCTTTTAATTCAACTCACAAAAAGTTTGATGTGAAGAAAAACATTAAAAATTCTGTGAAGAGTATCACAAAATTTTACCATTTCTGTTTATTGGCTTAAAAGATCAACATTTGAAAACTGATTTGTAAACTGCTATAAACCATTAGTCTCTTAAAATTAATAATAGATATTTTTAACCACATATAGTTAGGTAAAAATATTTGTTTGAACTAGATATCAAATGTAACTGACGCGATTTAATAGAGCTGTAAAAGAATGCAGTACTTTGGTAATGCAGTCAGTAAAGGCGCAGTTAATAATTTTCCATTCCTAATAATAAGAATCGATTCCTCACCTTCTCTGTACATGCCCTGCTCTATCTCAACGACGTAGGCTCCACTTAGGAGAATTTTACTACAATGATCCTAGTGATCTGGCAAGTCATGACATTAATAGTCTCGCTCGCTTCGTAAGAAGCTCTAAATGGTTCAACGAGTAGGAAGAAAGTTTCCTAGATTCCTGTGGTATCACAATGGGCCAACCAATGGTCTAAGTGTGTCCAGCGTTCTGCTGACAACCACATAAACCTAACCTAACCTAACCACTATAGTTAGGTAAAAATATTTGTTTGATACTAGATATCAAATGTAACTGACGCGATTTAATAGAGCTGTAAAAGAATGCAGAACTTTGGCAATGCAGTCAGTTAATATGCAGTTAATATGCAATATAAACGTAAATAATCAGCAGTTTTTTTTTAGATTAAATTTGTAAAAATCAAAACTTATGTAAATGTAATTTAAACAAAAATGCTTCACAAGGAAAGAGTATAGACCGTGGTTTCTTTTAAAAATTAAAAAAAAATTACAAAAAACAAGGCGTATAGACAAGTTTCTCACTAGTCAACTGATGAGTCCAAGTGAGATCACCGGGACGAAAACTTAAGGCCGTTAAAAGCTATTTTGAAAAAAAAAAATGTTTATCATATTAAAGCTGTGTGTCAATCGCTAGATTCTTTTCGGTACTGCAGTTATTATAATTGAATAAAAAGACTAATTTCCTTTAACTGCAATCCGGGCAGTCGTAAGTCGTAGTCAATACTAATATTCTGAAAATGCAGTCAACAAAAGCAGTTAATTAACTAAATGTTACTGCAGTACTTTTTAACTGTTTTTAGTCCTCATAGTCAGCTGAAAGTATTCCATACTGCCCTGGTTTAGGTTTAAGTCAACAAGTCTTTTAACTGCAGTTAATTAACTGTAAGTCCTTTGACTTATTTTAGTGATGTTTTAAAGGGACATCTAAGTTACTGCAGGTATAACATAATATTTATTATTAGGTACTAGAATTATGAATTATTTTTGTGAGAAAAACTTAAAATAATTGAAAAGACTTATAATTTATTAGCTGCAGTTAAAAGATTTATTGAATAAAACCAAAACCAGGGCAGTACTAAACACTTTGAACTGACTAAATACTAAAATCAGTTAAAAAGTACTGCATTTAAATTACGTTTAGTCAATTTATAAATGCTTTTTTTAACTGCACAGTCAGAATATTAATACTGGCTGCGACTGCCCATGGTTAAATATTAGAAAATCCTCTTTGTTAGTTAAAAAACTTAAGGAAATTAGTCTTTTTGTTCAATTAACTGCAGTACCGAAAAGACTAGAACTCAAGCAACTGGCACAGAGCCTTAATATTGTAAACAATTTTTTTTTTATTTTTAAAGAAACCACGGTATAAACTCTTTCCTTGTGCAGCAATTTGGTCTTAAAAGTCCCGTTTTTTTTTTCTTGTTGTTGAGTGTCTCTATATACTTTTTTCTCTCCGAGAAAAAATAAGTTAAATAGTAGTCACCTGATGAAGCTTCCTTTTTTCTGAATATGCCAAAATGCTATAGTAATAGGCTTTGAATTCTGCCCTTTTCCGTATAATTTTCAGAACAATATTTGTTACGCTGAAATTGCCAAAAGGTGGCTCTTATTTAGCTGAATTTTTTTGCATTAATATTATTTTTTGGATTTTTTCGACTAATGAGTATACTTTAACCGTCGATATGTAATTAGACCCATCAACTGAAGATTTAAAAAAAATCAATGGATTTCGAAAGGGAAGAGAATATTTTCGAAGTACATCAGTATTTTGCGATAAAATCGAGTTACGGAGTAGCGTCGCGCCGATATGTATGTTTTCCCTTAAAAGTCTTATTTAGATACTCTTGAACTCAAGCTCAGAATGCATCAGTAACACTCCATCATAAAGCTTTTTTTAAAATAGCTTTGCTTAGGGGCGGCGAGGTAGGACATTGCCTTAGGCATTGTGCGCAGCTTATTCTTTTGATATTGTATTATTATGTCAAGATAAGATTTTATCAATTTCATATCGCTGAAAGATATTTACCACCTTATTAATCACCCGATAGATCCAGATTAAAACTTAAATCCGGATGTATTTACGTTGAATTAATATATAATTTACATCCGGATTTAACGTTTAATTTGGATGAATCGAGTGAATAACATGGCGGTTTGTATATGATACAACACTACCAACGATAATATTTTAAAAGTCGTCACTATAATACCTATCTCTGCAATGTATATAAACTCCAGTTCCACACTGACCTTTTCAATATCGCTAAACAAGTCATCAACTTCCAAGTTATTTAAATTAATATTCATTTCCACAAGCTTATCTTTGCATATATGAATCACTTTCTAATATTTTTTATACAAGTCACTGTAAAACCAATGTTCATGATAGTACAGGAAAGATACTTTTTTTGTAGAAAAAAATATGTATATTCACGGTATTTTTTTTGTTCATACCGGATATAGGGATATTACTACGTCCCCACATGTTTTGTGGGGACGCCATGACAATGCATTCAGGGTAATTTTTACTTGCGATATATTGGTACTATATGACAAGTTATGGATTCGTAAAAAAAATCGAACTCGAGATTTTAGTCAAAGTTGACATTACGATGATAGCGAAGTCGAAAAAAGTGGGTCTCGCAATTTTGTCCGACTGTTTGTCTGTCTGTCCTTTCGACTGCAGCCTAAACGGGTCGGTCGATTTTCTTCAAAGTTAGTACCTAGCTTGTTTTGGGCATTCCCGCCACCCGTTTTTTAATTTTTTTTTTAAGACCAAAAATAACGGTAGGTATACCTGCCGTACAATTATTTTTTTCAAAAACGTGCCCACAACTATAAAAAAAAATTCAGTTATTTTTTTTGCTAAAAGGTAACCATTTTATAAAAAAACTTTCAGAAAAATGGTTAAAAATGGTACCTCCCATAGAATCATTTTTTTGATCATCGATTTTATCAAAAACACTTCAACTGACATTGATCAATTTTCTTATGGAGAATGTTGGAAACAGTTTTAAAAGTTTTGTATACCAAAATTTTCAACAAAATTTTTTTGGATTTTTAAAAAAGTTTCAAAATTTTTTTTTGAGATCTTAATAATTCGAAAACGACTTAATCAATTTTTATTAAACTTAGCATTCAGCAGTTTTTTAACATTATCTAGCATATTTTAAATGAAAATTATTTTTATAACCAAAACTAACGGTACCTCCCATAAAAATGTTTAAAAACTGGTATTGAAAATCTCATTTTTCTCAAAAACGGCTCCTACAATTTTGATTAAATTTTTTTTGTGAACTAATATCTGTACGATCTACCATATTATTAGAAACAAATATTTTTCTATCGTTTAAAAATGGTATCTCTCATAGAACCATTTTTTTGATTTTCGATTGTCTCATTATCAGTTAAACTGATTTTAAGCACAAAGGCTTCAAATAAGGTCTAATAATATTGAATACCGAAATTTTCAAAAAATTAATTTTTGATTTTTTAAAAAAAATTTCAAAATTATTTTTTGAAAATTCAATATTTCGAAAATTGGTATATAATATTTTTTTTTAATTAATTATTTAACTCCGCATTAATAAAGGCTAAAAAATTGCATACCATTATTTTTTTTATTTTTTCAAAATTTTACATACAAAAAATTTATTTTTTTAAAAAACCGCTCCAATGATTTTCAATTTTTTTCTCATAAATTGAGATTTCCTTAAGAAACTGTAAGTTCCATGCATATTTGCGACACGGTGCTACATATATTGTTCATATAAATAAATGTACCTACTCGCATATAATACTATACCTTAAAGTTAACTACGTTTTAGGCAGGTGGTATATACAATATACAGGCTCCCATAACCAATTTATTTCTTATTATAAGATAAATATAGTTTTTGATATATTAAAACTTTAAAAACACAGAGTGATCGCACATAAGAGGAAGTTCGTGCGACCCAGTCGTGCACATATTTTCACACCGGAAAGGGGATATTAATGAAATGCTTACGTCCAGGTTTAATGAGGAGGCCATGACAATGCAAAACAAATGCCATTTTGAAAAACTCATGTTGATAATTGATATACATAAATGTCAGAGAATTTTTGGTTTAGTTGGAAATTTTTTAAGAACAAAGTTGTAGGTAATATAAAATAATCTCTTATCATGTACGTATATAAATTTTTTTTCTGTTATATTATAAAATATATTGTAGTAGTTCACCATTACGCCACATTTTGTCGATATGGGAGTTTTTGAAAAGCTGACAAAACTTAGATACATTTTGACAGTACTGTCAAACCAATCAATCAATCCAGTCAAAAGATGTTTGATATTTTCAAAAATATTGAAAAGTTTTGATTGTTTTTTTTTTTTGTAACTTATGACGCCTTGATAATTTTTGATTATTAATTATTTTGGCAAATTATACAGTATCTCATATATTTCCGTAGTACGAAGACTTGAAACTCAGATTTCATATAGACACGGAGTTTAGAAGAAAACTTGGAAAAAAAAACGAAATCGTTGTATGGCAACTACCCGCTTTCAAAAATTCGAATTTCCTAATTTAATAAAAATGCTCTGTAGCAAACTTGAAGCAAATCGGTAAAACGCTTTAGGCTCTAACTCAGATTACAGTAGACACACGGATGCACAGACCAACGCACAGTAGGGGAACTCCATATAGTGCGATGATAAGAATGTCACCTCACAAAACTAAAGCAATGGGGACACAAAGTATGGCCTCTGGTCTGATTTTTTGTCGTTTAAGCCTTTTAGTGAAGGTCGAGCTTGCAAGTTTGCCTAAAGGTGCACGAATCTATATTATTTGAAATTAAAAATTGTTTACAAACGGTTGACTTTTGTTTCTATCGTATATTTGGAATTAAGATCGAGAAAAAACAATTTAGAATGTCACATGTACATATGTAAATCCATAATATGTAGATTATGTTTTAATTATAATAATTATAAAAAAAACATTATTTCGTGTTCAACAATTCAGGATGAAAAAAAGACATTTTTTTTAATACTTTGCGCTACGATTTACTCCATACCTTCTATTGGGTCTGAAAACAAGAAAAATGTTAGGAATATTTTCTTATATTAATTTCATAAAAAAAATTTGTTTGACTTTTGCTGCAAATATTTTTTTTTTATTTTTATATATGTAATAAGGTGATAAAATTAACTGGTTTCTTTTCATTTTTGTAAAGAATACAAATTGATCAATATTTTCAATTTTTTTTAGCTGATTATATAATGAAATTGTTTTTCAATTTTGCTCAGTTTTTTTTTTCTCAAAATTAATTGCAACAGTCTATCTTTACAACAAAATTTTACAATTCAGTTTTGAGTTTATTTCTCAGGTAACAAAAATTCAGAAACAAAGATTTTTGCAAGAAATTTAGCAGGAAAAAAACCACTTAAACATTTTTAATACAATGGTGATTTCTTTTGATCATGTTGTAACAAGTTTAAGGAGCCAAAAAAGTTAAGATAGATAAAAATGTTTTCATTCTGAAACTTTGTTTGTGTAAGAGAATGTATATAGGATTATTCCGACTAAGCAGTTGGGGTATAGTGTAAGCCCAAGTTTGCAGCTTTGAAAGACCTGTGCTACCTGCTTGGTGCTCGAAAAACCTCAACTTTTTTATTCCCCTTATATGCTTAAATTAAAACTATATAACTGCTCTACAATCCTCGCCCAATGATTTGCCTCATAGGATGAGTATTTTAGCCGATATGTCCAAAGCTACAATTTCAAACATTAAAAAAAAAAATGTTTTGAAGTGCTTAATTTTGAGACCTATTCAGCCAACAGAGCTGCGGTTACACTTCATGATAGGATATTTTATGTACTTTCAAAGTAAATAATATACAAGATGTATTTTTTCTAAGATGCACCTTTTAAAATTTATAAGCCAAAAAATTAAAAAAGTACGAAAAATTTGAGGTTTTACATACAGCAGGAAATCAGAACTATACATCACGCTTTGCGATTTTAATGTCTAATTTTACTGGCCTATAACATTTTTTTCCTCTGGGAATCCTTAGCTATAATATAGTAAATATTTTACATAATATTAAAATAATATGAGTTTCAACAAAGGATTTGTCGAGGAAAAAAAATGAGAAATATTTAGAGTAAATTTGGAAGAAAAATATTAGTACATTTTTGTTCTTAAAAAAAATCCTCCCAAAAAAGGGCATTTTCTCAATTTTAAACTCAAATATCTCATAAACCAGACCTGTGCCAAAGTTCTGTAACTCTCGCATCGATAAAATTGTTTGAGAAACTTTAAAAAATGGAACAAAACTAATTTGATTTGTTTCAATTTTCATCGTTTCTCGACTTATTTTATCGATGCGAGGATTACAGAACGTAAGCACTGGTAGTGCAATTTTGAGTTCGGATTTCGAGTTAAGCATTCCAAAAAATCATCGAAAAGTATATTCTGGTTTTTGATACAAGAACACTGTAATTAACATAAAAAAAGACCTGTTTTGCCCCATCTGTGTGACAGATGGTGTGACGAAACCCACTGTTTGAAGTTCTCCATCATCTTAGTGTTTATTTTGATTACAAAACTAATATCTACTTGCCCTTTAGAGCAAGTAAATATACTTTCGCTGGAAGAAATTTGAAATTCAATATCAAATTTCAATAAAACTTCTAGGTAAATATTGACAATTCTTAATCCAATTTGGTGTCTTAGGTATCTATACAATAAAGAATTTCATCATATTTTATACTTTCTCACACAATTATTTCCTTGGCTATTGCTATAAAAAAAGAAATATTTTTTTGCAACCAAAATGGTCAGTAGTCCGAAATAAACCAAACGAGAAAGCATTACATACACATATTGAAACATTTTTTTCGAGGAAAAATCGTGTATGGGATTTAACTCATGATTTCCTGTTTTTATTTATATGTTTGTAGTTTCGTTTTCGACCAGACGACAAACATCACGAAGAACTTCCATTCGACTATATTGACAGACATATAACACGAAACACGCCATTAGCTGTGCGCACTCTGAAGTCCAAACCGAAGTCCAACCAACTAGGTATGTACGTCTCTCTCTCTTGGAAACAAGCTTATAAAATGGGAATAGGATGACCAGTCTAGAAAGGGCTTAATCGTGTGGTGTTATCTTACCACCAACAAGTCCGTTGTACAATAATCGTGACCCACCAAAAGGAGCACTGTATAGGTATTGTATCCTCTTCTGGTTGTCTGTGAGAAATTAAAAGGAAAACAAAGCTAACAAAAAAAAAAAGTTGCTATATAATCCAAAGTGACGATGATCAGGCCATCTCACGACTGACATCGATCCGAGTCAAAATAAGCGTGCCAGCGGGCACAAAGATAAACGCGTTGTTTAGTACATACCTACATATATAGAAAGGTACAATCTACAAGCCTTCCTATCTGGCTACTGAGTCAAGACGCTGCTGCTGGTGTGGATAATTTATGCAGCAGTTCTTGATTTTTTTTTTTTGTGTCTTCTGTCTTTAGTTTAATCCGCGACAGCTTGAATGGAAGTATATTTTTGTATATATATATAATATGGAATGGAATGATTGGTTCATCCAAGATTATCAGGACCAATTTTTATCAGGGTTAGGAGGCATATATATATATGTATATATATACCTACGTCTGTCAAGTTGCATCGTTGTACCGTCCTCATCTCATGCTGAAACGTGAGGACAGCTTGAACTGCTTTATAGCCAATTCGATTAGCAAAGATATTATGTGCATCCAGGCTGAATACACTGGTCACGATTCTCTAAATGGACATATACCTCCGAATGAGTATAAAAGCAGTAAATATTTCTCCTTATAAACCAAGGCTAAATCATTTAAGGAACATGTTGGAATTATATCCACAAGGAATAATAGTCTATATATGTATGTGATGTGTTTTGTGCATCGTCATTATCAGTGGAGTCTTGATTGAGTTAACCTTGAAAAAAGTCTAATGAGAACATCTCTACATGAGTTGTGATGAAGATGACAATAATGAGTGAAAGTATCTACAAGTGTACATCATAACAATCCATTCCTGTTGAAGTTCTTACAGCTTGTATATCAAATGAAATTCTTAGATTATGTTCAAATAGGACACCAAGTTAACGATGGAGAAAAGTCTTACACAAACTGTAGACCTAAACAAATGACTTAACTTTCAATCAACTAACTCTCAATAAAATTTCGACTTTATATAAGCTATAACTTCTATATAATTTTAAGCCACTTTAACCCATTGGCACAAAATTTTAAACGATTTAGTACGATGTTAATGCATTTTTAGTATATGATACAAATTTTGCGCCAACACTTTTAATGGCTTTTCTAGTAAGTATATGACTGAATGTATGAATTTATTTTTGATTCTGATGGAAACTTCTCCTCGATTTGTGGTCGTATTTTTATGCTATTAAAATATGCCTTAATGATAGCTATGAATCACAATCAATATATAGTGAAGTTTCTGATGCGGACTAGATGCGGTTGATGGTAATGATGGAATTCTTTGCTAAATGATTCAAATTTTAAGTTAAGAAAAAAAACCTATTTACATATATGATTTGTAATTTAAAACGAGGAATTTTTCCATCTTAAAATGTGGTTGATTTTATCATGTTTTAGAGAATTTATTTTATAGTTTTCTTATAAATTTAATGATTCTATATAATATATCGTTTGAGTGAATACCAAGAGGCGATGATGTTTAATATAGTCAGTATCCAGTAATCTCTTCATACGAACTAACCATCTCATTTTTTTAAATTCAAAGTTGCAACTTCGTATGAATTCAGAGATTTATACCATTTAATAAAGACCATGAACGTTTTTAACATGATACTCGAAGTATCGGTTAAAGATATAGGTACATCTTTGGCGGTTGTGAAGAACCAGGTTAAACAAGTGCTTAAAAAAAATCAAAATTCTACTGTGAAATGTTGTTTGATTATTTACGTATTGAACTTTCAAGCCTAATATCAAAAGTTCTACTTTCACGTCCCTTCTTTCATATAATGTATACTTCCTTTTTGCTTGCTCTCTAAGGCAAGTATATTGTTTTCGTGTAGAAATACATTTACAGGTTAAGTAATCAAAATTGACACTACATTTGGGGCTTCGTCTGCACGTGCATTCACTGCAATTTGAGTTGGAGTCAGTGTTGTCACTTTACCATAATTGCTTAATTACTTAATTGTGGTAGATCTACCACTTTTTTGAGGATTTTTCAAATCTAGCACTCCTACCCCGGGAATACAAAATTCTACCACTATTTTTCCATTTACGAAAAAGATTTTTTAATCAGTATTCAATACTAAGCCGTAAATAATAGGGAATGTAATTATTTTATTTTAAATATTAAAGAAAAGTTTCTCAACTATCGTTAAAATATTCGATGAATAAGGCAAAATATTTATTTTTCCAACGAAAATCTAAATTAAATTCAGTTTTTAAAACAAACATAATGCAGCCAGCAAGATATTTTACTGCTTGGCAATTAGTAGTTTTTGAAGTTTCAAGAATGTTAACAGCAGGCTTTTTTATTCATCATAACATAATCAACTGATTTCTTAAACAAATCTCATAAATTTTTGAAAAATAACAAATATAAATAAATTAATTTATTTTTAAGTAAGTTACTTTAGTTGTTTTGCTTCAAGCATCTTTTCCACAAAATCCGTTATTCAAGGAATTAATCTACTTTATTTTGTTATTAAGGAGTATTTTTTCTAAAACTTTTTGCCATAATTGCAGCAGCCCAAAACGTAATGGTTAGGTTATAGGAGTGTTACGTAGGTCTGGGATCTATTCCAGTCTATGCTAAATACTGCCTCTAACTAAACAAAACTAAACAAATTTCTCTTTTATTTTTTTTTAGCATAAATGGTATAGAAGCAATATTTGAATGTAAGATTTTACTTTTATTATAAGCTTACCTGATGAATTATTAGCTAGAGAAATATCTCGAAGAGGGAAAGCTCCCTAATGAAATTTTTTGAAAAAAAAAAGTGTACAGATGTCTTATCTTTCAGCAGTTATTTATTTTTAAATAGGTACTCGTTGCTGCGATAAGATAAATGTTTGGATAACAATTTTCTTTTATATTCATACCTTTTCTTGTCAAAATTTCTATCAATAAGTATTCTTCGTATACAACTCCATCTGTCGGAACAAAATACCTGTATAACAATCTTTTTCGATTACCTATTTTTCTGTCATGGTAAAAACATAGAATCATAGAATCCAATTCAAAATTTATTTTCCCCTTCTTCAATATTCCTATACATTCTCGGAAATTGTCTTCCTCATTTTGCAAATTTTCCTCGTTGAAGAGTTGCAAACATTAACCCAATCCTTAACTGCTTATGTTTAGCCTTTCTTCTCTATAGGTGAGGTAGAGGTTTCTTGATGTAAATACCTATCTATTGCTAAATATTATTCATGCGTCAATCGTAAAACAATAAAAACATCAACTCTCTACAAATACAGCACACGTTTACCAACTATAGTCTATAACCCATCTTCATAGGCCTACCTGATTTCACCTTGAAGCGAATAATACACACATAGGATAGAGGTTATTGTATACCTACACCTACCTCTTTCATCATCTTCAAAAACTCTTTCTTTGTAACTCTATACTGCCAACGAAGGGATATAGAGTTACCTAGAGATGCAATATAACCAAGCCGATGTTAACCCTTAATAAAACCATAAAATCCTCAATTTTAACTCCCTTAACTAAATATATATACGTGTAAGCATGACAGTCAAAGGATACAAATATATCAGCTATTCATTGAATTCTGGAGATGGATGAATTGCTAGAAAAATTTTGAGTTGTCTCACTCATTACTGGCATTTGGTTTGCGAAATTGTGCAGTTTATCATTTTATGACAATTTTGGCAAAATAAGGATTTTTATAATTCTTTCTCTTTCTGTCGTATTTCTGTTAATTAACCATTCTCGAAATAAATGTATAATTGTATTGTTATGCCAAGGATGTTGCGTTTACCCGTTAGAATTGAACGGTTTACCGTTTTGGTGATTTTTTTTTTTTTTTTTTGGTAAAATCATTGTCCTGTTATGTTGTTTCCTTGAAAACAGGCTAAGATTTCGATCGTTTTTTACGTAACTTTTTACAATTTTTGTTAAATTAGCTAAACACAAAATCCTTGCGAAATTGCGTAAAAAATAATTCATTTTTTATTAGGAATTCGCCGAAGAAGTTTGCCTTCGTGGAAAAAGGATGAACATTAAAAAAAACACAAGAAACAAAAACCTGGGAAAACATGTACCTAGCTAAAAATAAGTGTTTCCATAATTTTGGTCTTCAAAGTAAGAAATCCAACTCACCGAAGGAGTTATTTGTGAATATTTGTCATGGGAGTCATTTGTATATGTATATGTATATGGTATATGCATCGAAAAAAGGGTTTACCTGATGTGCTGTGAGCGTGGAAGGGTTCTTCTTCGGTCGGTTTCTATTCATTTTTATGGCAAGGGTTATAACACCATCAATACCGCGCGATTGTATATGATGTACCTGTGCGAGAAAGGATAATGTTTCTTTTAATCCTTTTATGACAAACAAACATAAGAGAGAAAAAAAAAGAAGATGATTTTCCCATTTTTATGGGTGTGTGGTTTAAGCCCTTTGATGCGCATGATCATCCAACTAATAAAATGAAAAATACCTTTGTTCAATGCGGATTGAGGTGAGGAAAAGGATTAAAAACCTCCTTTTAATGGGCAATGGACAAATGACCACGAATATATACTTTATTTTTCTGACCAGACAGAAGCATATCTAAAGCGATTAGCCAGGTTTTGCTAATTTTTCGGAAAATTATTTTTTTTTTCTTACAATCCTTTCGCTTTTGGGTTCATGTTATGAATATGAAGAAGTGTATGACTTTCTGTTTGACATTCAAAGTATTTGGAAGAGCTTAAGGAAAATATTTGCAAACACCAATGGCTTTATTATAACCAGGAATTTTCGACTTGTTAATCCTTTTAATTCTATAGCGAAACCAAGCGTATATACCTATATGATTCATTTCTGTCATTTCCAATTTAAATTGATACAAATATTTAAGTATACAAAATTGAAAATGTTATTTTTTACCTTGGAAATCTAAATGTCTCCAAATATCTATTTATATTTTGGGGTGTTGAAATTGAAAAAAAAAATACATAAACTAACAAAAAATGATGTGATCAAAATAAGCAGGCAGCTTTTTTTTGCGCCCACCCAAGTTGTCTATTATAATATGCCAACCTGAATATTACAATTCATTTAATTTTTAAATAAATAATTTTGCCGATCTGTCTAATGAGTCACTATTTTTTTGAGATATCATATGATTTTAAATATAAAATAATGTTTATGAATACATTATTTAAATTTATCTACAATTACTGTCAGGAGCTGGTGTTTAGAAACAAAATTGTTTTCCGTCGCGAATTAGAAAATTTGTATAGGAACATATTCAACATAAGTTTGAACTGAAATTCGTTTCTGAAATATATTTTATTTCTGCAAATTGATTATTAGTATAAAAATAGTCTTGTATGTGTTTGAAATTTTTCCTACAAAATTGAACAAGAAAACCCGAAATTCTGTCAAATTTCCAGACAAGTTGTCGTGTGAGTTTGGGCACATGCGGGACTACATTTTCTAATGGACTCAATGTTTTTGTTGAATAGTATAAAAAACATCAATCTAGAACAACTATACGTCTCGTAAGTCAACAAAGTCGTTGAATTTGACACTTTTACTTAAATTCATTTTCTGTATAACTATAATTTCTGAACTTAAACCTTTTTGCCCAACGTCAATTATTATTGTTTTCTAATTTTGTTTATTGTTTATGATATGACACTGTGTTTTATAAATTAGTCAAAGCTTAAAATTTCTGAACAGATACTCCATTTGATATGAATTTAATTCTCCATCACTTTTAATTTCACCAGCATTTCTCATATGAATCATCTACTTTGAGTAAGTGCTCCATTTTATTCTTACACCACCCACTGATTTAGGTAAATTTGTGCGAAAAGTTTGTTGGGTATGGGAATAGATTCAAATATTTCTAATAGAATAAAGTTCCAACGCCCTCAATCTGAGGTAATCATTATTCCGTCAACGGAAACATTTTTGTTTTGGAATGTAATTAACTGTAGGCATGGAATGAATTCAATGAACCTTGGACATTTGACAGATAACAAGAGGTGCTAAAGGTGCATACAAATATTGCAAACATATTCGTTTTTAAATATATGTAATAAAAACATGTCTTAAGCTCCGATATATGTGCCAAATCACTGGAAAATAGTAGAAATCATTGGTATTCCTAAGCTACCAACAGGAGTAACTTCTTACAGGCCAATGTCGCTTATACCAATTATGGCAAAAGTTTTCGAAAAACTGCTCTCAAAAGGCTTAGCAAAATAAAAGAAGAAAGAAAACTAATCCCAAACCATCAGTTCGGATTCAGAAAGAAATATTCCACGATATACCAATTGCATCGAATTACGGAAATTGTTTGAAAGGTACTTGCTTCAGCCTTTGACAAGGTTTGGCATTCGGGACTTAAAAGTACAAACTACATAAAGATCTTCTGACCAGCTCTCTTTAGAGTATGGTACGAGGAAGGGTATTCGGAACTTAATAAAATAGAAGTCGGTGTACCACAAGAAAGTATCCTAGGACCGCCACTCTATTTGTTTTATACTGGGGATATTCCAGTGGACAACAATGCTGTCATAGACACATTTGCAGATGATGATAGCTATTCCTACAAATGAGAAATCTCAGATATCTTTTTATAAAGATTCCCAAAAAGAAATATTTTTCGAATTCATTTATCAGAGTGGTTTTTTTTTTGTGGGATACAGCTGATATTTCATAAACTTATTTTGACACGTTGATAACATTACAGTTGGGCATTATATCAGCCAGATCCTTTTGCCTCCCTTTTATACTTGAGATGTTCATGTTTTGAATAGTCCAACGAACTAATGTCCAAAAAGAGTTAGCTCCCACGAGCCAAAATGAACAAACTCTTACCAAATTTGTCATTGAGATTCAGTCCATAATTATGGGAGTTTATTCTGCTGGGACTAAGTCCCACTATTGAGTTTTATTGTTCATTTTTATTTTGGGACTTACATTTGGTCAGTTTATATTTCTGAGATCTCAGAGATCTCTGCAATCTCACAAATATAAACAGGATTCCTCACCAAAATTTCTCAGTTTTTGTGTCAAATACCGAGGAAAAAAAATTTTGGATTCGTCTGCTCAATTTTTGTCGGAGCAAAATTAGTGAGGACTCTGAAATATAAACTGACCAATTATTTTACGTTGGTATTAAGTTCCTTAAAAATAGGAGCAAGTTCATATGACCCAATTCCCAATTTTTGGTGTGACCTCTAGTTCATTGGGAGTTAACTCTTTTGTGAATTAGTTCATAGAGCCGTTTTGGATTCCTATAAAACATTGAACTCGAGAATTTAATCAGACCTAACATTAGGTACGTTGATAGAGAATGCTCAAAATATTGGTCCCTCCATTGTTCCGTATCTCAATCTGAAGCTGATAAACAAAACAACTGAAGCGATTTTCATCAAGTGAGGACTTAAGCCTGATTCACTTTGCGCTGTGAAAATGAGGCGTGACGAGATCTATTCATAGTAGTTCTCTCTTAATAACAAATTTTTAACATTATTATTTTAATATAGGTAATAAACATAATCAACATAATAAAGCATTTTCCGTCGTCACGCTGATATCTCGTTTTTATGCCGCATTGTGCTTGGAGCAAGGTTTTTAGATGATTACCTGGAGGGAAAATTGAAAGTTCCGCAATTTAAAAATGCCCCAAATAAGCCAAAAAAGTAAATTTATACATTTGTATGAACAAATTGCTTTCAATGATCTATTAATTCTTGAGTTATTTGCGAAAATGATGGCAAGTATGTTTATTGTTGTGATCAACACATAAGTGTATCCATAAGTGATAATGCATTTGTGTTTATGTAACTGACACTATTTTGAAAAAAGCCTCACTTTTTCCTCGATATTACCGTTCCTCTATTTCTTCTTCTAAGGTTACAAGGGTTTCCGATCATTACCATCAATGTTTTTTATCGTTTTTAAATCACTTCATTGTTTTGGCATAATTCATTTTAGATGTCCTAACTTGTTATTACGCATTTATTACATAAAATTTTACTATTATAACGAAGAATTCTATTGGTAAACAAGCCAGCTCTTTACATTTTTTCTTGTTTATTTCGTGAGAGATCTATACCTACATAAATGTGAGGCGTTAGCATTAACCAAAAAAATTATATTAAAATATTATCACCTCATTCTTAAGGTATTTACAAAAAAACTCGTCTTGAACCTACTTTAAAGGATTTATATACCAAAATAAGCTCTTATTTTAAACTTAAAAAACAAAGAAAATCCGAAGGTCAACGAAGCAAAAGCAGCAACAGCAGTAGCAGCACCACTCAGCAGCATACATATTTGAATTTCCGAAAAACAAATTCCTTTCAAAAGAGCACACCTACACGACAGTGCCGTAAATAAACCTATCATTGGCTTCCGCCTCCGATTATTATTGTTTTCTTAACTTTTTTTTTTCAGCAACAGAAACAAAAACAACAACAATAATAAAACCTACCTCAGATTCGAATGACTTGAAACTTTTATTTTTCAAACAAAAACATTCCTCGAGCAAAAAATCGAGAAAATTTTCAAATTGCTTTATGTTATCCACTTTTGAGTCGCGTGTGGAACGATTTAGTCAAATTTAGATTGCCCCTCTTCTTACACCTTTCAACGAGATCGATCGCCTTAGCCAGCAGCAGCAACAGCGTGAATCATCTCACCTTGTTTTCGTGAGAACAAAAATATTTCTTCAATATATAAAATTTTCGAGGACCAACGGTGCGCGGCGCGGTGCGGCCGGCGTGGCGCAGCGAGGCAACGGGCAAAGGCAACGGCAGCGACAACGACGACAACGACGCCGACGGCGAATTGAAGGTGGATCGATAGCGATAGAATGATGGTGGAATGGGGTATTTTTAGGTTATTGTGGTGGCGGCAGCAGCTACGGCGTCGAATGTGAGAAATTGAGGCAACAATTCAAGGTATAATAACAATAAAAATATTTCTCACGTGGGCATCATCATCAGCAGCAGAAGCGGCAGCATTTTGGACAACCGCCAATCGAATCACACTTAAACACACTATCAGCGTGAGCCTGAGCAGTCAGCAGTGACCACAGCTCTCTCCATCTCTCTCTTTGCTGATCTCCTCTGTGTAACGAACGACTAACGATTTACCTTTTGCAAAGCTGTGCGGCTGAGTCTATAAATAACACAACGAGCGGCAACGTTCATTTCATTTTGGCACTGGCTATAGATACAACACTTGTTTTCCATTTACACCTTCGCCATCCCATCGGATCGGGCCATCTGCCCGTTTATCCGTTTATTGTTGCCAATTCATTGCCATCGCCACGATAGAGTTACCTGGATGCTGCCATACCACTTCCACTTCCACTTCTCTGCCATATAGCGCGCATCACAATCACAAGTTTGTTATACCAAAACGGCGCGGAGGCGATGGCGATAAAAATCACCCAACTTACCATCCGCGGAGCGTTTTACTCACCGTGTCGATATAATTATTTTCGAAATCTTATTTTTAGCGCCCGTTCGTCCACCACCGTTTAAGATTTTGGCCCAAGATGTGGCCAAAATAGTGTATGCGCGCAATTTGGCTGGTTGCTGCTCGTTTCACCATCAAAAAAGCACCTTATGGCGTGGATTGATCTGAGACTGAGAGCACACCAGCAGCGTATTAGTAGAGGCACAAAGGGTAGGCGGTATGAGCCCACTTCAATGAGATATTTTTAATCGCATCACATTCGCGGTCGTTGTTTATCACGAACAACGATGCGATTCTCGTGATTATAGGTAGTTTGTTGTTTGATTTTGTGTTGGCTTGGCTTTGGCTATATAACGCTAATGCTAAGGAATGCGGTGGCGGCGAACTAAAATAGAGTCAGACGCAAGTGGAGTCCTTTCGTGGTGTTTCTTAAAATAGAAATTACACGATAAGTTTTGCCAAAAATATATAAAAATGCTATTCTAAAAATCTTGGTCACAAGGTAGTCGTGAATAGACTTCTTCTTTTATCATCATATCGTATGTCGCATGTTTATATTATGGCACAGATTTCAAAGATCTGATTTTTTGCTATTCCGTTTAGAATGAGTCACACGGGTTTCATCTTAGTTAGATAGGTAATTTTGATAAATTTGTATGTCCAAGATCCGGACCGGACTCCATGGAATTAGGTATTAAAAGAGAGATCACCATATATTCTCTTAGTATTCAAAGAGAAGGTATATTTTTGCCTAGAAGCCAGACTAAACTATAGTAGAGTAGTACCTACAAGATTAGTCACTATGATTCATTTTATATCATTTGTTGTGCTATACGCTGCGCTCGTTAGTTTTGAGCGTTGACATTTCCCTTTCATGGTGGGAATCACATTAGTCACTTCATTATTGCTGTTGAGTGTTGGCTATGGCTATTGCTGCTTGATGGTATAATATTGTATAGTTGGTGGTGTTTTTCTGGAGTGACGACGACGATGAATGACGCCGATCAAACAAAATAGATAATTTCTTGGCCTATCGTGATAATTTGTTTCCAGTCGTGATAATTTCTTGGCCTATCGTGATAATTTGTTTCCAGTCGTTTGCATTATATGTGTGCAATATTTGCGACGACAACGCCTGCTGAAAGAGAATATTCGAGAGTGACTTTTGTTTTTATTTTATCTTCATGTGACGAAGCAAAGATAAGTATACATATACGAGTACGTTTGATTATATAGGGTTTATACGTATGGGTCCATTTCCAGAGCGTCATTTAGCCCTGAGTGGGGTCTTAGGGATTTTATAATGAATTAATCATTTATACTCGTAATATACGATATGATATTGGAAGTGCATGTTAAGTGAATTACCTACGTTGGCAGATAATAAAATTAAAGCTGTTGTATTTCAAACAAAGATGGAACTTTTAATTTAAAAAGATAATTGAATAAATTTTATAATATTTAATTTCTAGATTTATTTTCTGCTTGGTGAACATTTTATTGTTTCATCTAGAATAAGAAAATTTTTAATTTATTCATTATTTCTTCCAGATTTTGGTATCTCGTTAAAACATTTTTCTAGCCTCATTATGTAATGTCATTAGCTTATAAGCTATTTAAATATAGAGACAAAAAATATACATAAAATAACAACAACTGCAGGTATACCTGGATTTATCAACATAATGTCTAAAAGCTAAAAAGTCAGATGCGAAGATGTTCAAAAAGTCTGTGCTTGTGAAATTGAAACCTTTTATATAAAATATGCATAAAGAGTCATCGATAAAATTTTGAAGTGCGAACTTTTGGAGAAAATTCTGAACTATCATTTCCGTTGTTTTCGATTGTTTTAAAATTTGCACATATAAATCGTCATCAATACTACGAATTTCTTTTTAAATAAAATTATGTAATTAAAACATCAGGCACGTAAAACAAAACACATTTTTGATAAATGATTCATTTTTTTTTGCAAATATTATTAACTTATATAGGGTATGATGGTATAAAAGTGTGCGCTTTAGGTAAAGAACAAATTTATATTAAACTATCATTTAGTTGGTTTACAATAACAAAATAGTCTTAAGGTTAACAATTATGCGTTGAATTTATTTTATTTCAATTATTGAACGAACTATGTATATTATCGATTCCCGAACTACCTTACCCTTTTTTTCAAAGTTCATGCTTCTGAAATCGATAATCGAGATCCATTTGGTTTTTTCTTGTGTATTTTTTTAGCAATTTTTGAAGTAATCAGTAGTTATCAAGTAATTGACCACGCTGCAGTCAGCAACAAGCGACAGATTGACAAAATGCTGAGAGATGAAAAAATTAAAACATATCATTTGAGATTGTTTATTTGTGGCCAAGTAGTCAATAAGCGGCAATCTACATTTCTGAGTGGCAGAGCGACTTCACTCGGCTTTCAAAATAAGTAAACAGTTTAACGTCTTCGCACAACAAAAGTCGGCCTAATTAGAGGCTTGCGACTTTAGGCTCCTGCGGCTTGTCAAAATTACATTTTCATGAGTCGATTAACGACGCAAGGCTTTTTGTGGCACGGAAAAAATTGACTCGTAAAAATCCGGTATAAGCCGACGATATTTAGCAATAAGTTAAAAATTAAACAAAAAAAAAAAACAAAGAAAATAAATTGAAATTTGCGCACTTTTATCCAACGTTTATTTGTATGAAGTATAAAATTATGCGTCTTGTAATATAAGAATGGACAGAAGCAGCTCTTCATGTCATATAACTTTATATTCATACGAAAACATACAGAACACTGTAGTCTGTATTCGGTCTTTGTAGGTTCCAGTGAATTTCCAGTTCCATTCGCTTCTGGTTCTGGTATGAATTCGCTTTTTTTAATTTTTTTGTACATCATTTTATTCTATATTATTTAATACACATATACTATCTTTATTTTCAAAACAATTTTTACAGGAAGTTAAACATTCACGGTCATATTTACAAACGTTGTCTAACTTTGTACAGCCGTCCAAGTTGGAGTTGAGGTCACTTGAACTTATTAATTGAAGTCCAAGTTGTAGATAAACAGTTTTATTTGATGTTTAAAATTTCAGAACCCACAATTTTTATGGCTTCAATTACACAACGATAAAATTTTTGTATCATCGTTTTTAGAGTTAATCCTTTTTCACTTCTCTTCATTTTACTATTTTTTGGTTCTTTTACCCGGGAATGGTTTTTATACTTTTTGATAGCACTGTCTTGGGTGTTTAATGCTTAATCCTTTATATAGTCTAGAACCATTTTATTCATTCAATATTAATTCACTTTACTTACTGCATCGCTAGATCGAAACAAATTATTTTTTTCAGCGACTTGCTTCAGAGTTCAGTCAATATTATAAATAAAATAAAATAAATTGGGTAGTGCGACACCTCGTGTAGAACCAGGGCCTATTCATTCATGTATGCAAGTTGTTGGCAGAAATGGAGGAGACACAATTTTACGGTTAAGGTGAGAAAAGATATACTCTTAGAGGACTTGATAATTCCTCGCAAGAGGTAGTAGCCTTACTAATTTAAAGAATTCCAAATCATCCATATTGTTGATGAAAAAATCAAGATATAATTTTTGTCTTATCTTTAATTTGAACAGATTTTGGCAGGTGTGATTACCAAATTAAGTCATACATTTACTTTGTAATTTTAGACCAATGAACCACATGACGACTTCAGGTAGGTATACCTTTGTTATGCACATTTATTAATCAATCCACGAAAACATTCACTTCTACCAAAACTAACTATCTACATATATCGAAGTAGGTTTTCTATATATACAAATCTGCATATCACTTCCTTTTCTACATTCTAATTTTACGCATAACCGCGGCGACGCGGCACGGCGCTCTACCATATATATCTACCTAATTGCTATGCAAGTTAAAATGCCACACTCCATCGTTTGTGCTGTCGCATGCGAAACGAGCCTCACTCAAAGTCGCGTCAATCGGTTTTTTTTTAAATAGACGAGTCTAATAATTCTCATTAGCATTGCAAACAACAAACTATATAGCAAAAATTATAAAACAAAAAAAAAAAAGAATAATATCAAAACACCGACACGACAGCCGACACCATTAGATTTGCTTTGTGTATTAGTTATAATTCTGATATAGGTATATCAATATAATATGTACCTTTACCTTACTTTATAACCTGGGTAAATGAAATAATTTGATTTTAGTTGAATAGGTATTAACTAATTTTCTTCCCACATATGAATCAACATCTAGTGATACCTATTTCAATTTCATTCATAGAAATATTTATCAAAACAACACAAATCATATTGTATAGGTATACAAGTACCTATATAAAAATCAAACTCAAACGACCTTCCTCTAGATCTAAGAAAATTATGTGGATCATCAAAACGGCATCGGCACACAAAGGCTATAAAAAAAATAGACCATACGAAGAGTCAAAACAAAACCACAAACATTAACCCAGGAATGGAGCAAGCAAAAAACTACGACGTTAACGGGACGGGGATTTTTTTTCGCCGCACTCTCGTTCACTCTCTCCTTGTCGTGTATATGTATGTATACACGACGATCATGACGAAATTTATATAGGCACCTAACCAAACCTACCTGTTTAAACGTAGATATTTTATTCCATATCCACAACAACTATGCAGCGACAGAGATTTCCCCTATATCTACCTGAGAATTTTTAATGATCATTGCCTCATCCCCACTACTATTTTTTTTTTTTTTTTGTAGAAGAAAAATCAAAATTACCGCCGCACACGACACGATCGCTATGCGAAACGATCTTCGGCAAACCGAACCTCTGATACTGTATGTGTTTGCACAGTGAATACAGCTTCTTCTTCCTCAGCTCGTTCCTATATTACTTACCTGGCATCAGTGGCGTTGATTGTGTCGATCAGCAAAAAAAAAAAAAAAAAACCACCCTTACCTTACAAACACATCCAAACCGATCATTCTCATAGATAGGTACACGATCGATGAACAACCTTGCCCTGTGTACTTCCACTTGCCGATTTGCCTTGCCTTTGCTTTTACAGCTCGACCCTCCCCACCCTATAAAGAGTATACAATCATGTAGTATTCCATTCCATGAATCACGCTCTACCGGACGACGATCCGATGACCGTCCGTCCGACAGAAAACGGAATGCCACCGTTTGGGTAAAGTGTTTATCAACAAAATAGCCGTCATCTATCGAAGTATTGGAACAAGATCGAAAGAGAGAGCGGGTGAGAGCGAGATAAAGAATGAAAAAAAAAATCACCGTCTATCTGGCTTTGTATGTGTGTTTGCAACGATACAGCTGATTATATACGAATTCGCCCAAACTCGCTTAAGGTTCAGTGCTGAGCAGTGTTGTCACTTCCTATTTAAAAAAAGTGGTAGATAAAGCTAAAAAAAAGTGGTAGATTCAGATTTTCCGTGGTAGAATTAATTTAAATAAAGAGAGAAACAAATTTAGTTATTAGTTTTTATTTTTATTAAATATAGATACAAAAGAAATAATGTAGGTACCTTACGGGCCTAAAGGCCAGTTGTACAATAGTGGTTCAGCCTCGGTTCAAGATTTTAACTCACCGATTTCGGCGGATTAACTAAGATTCAACGCTGGTTCAAGTATGTAATTAGTTATTATCATACACTTGAACAGTAAACCACTGTTGAAACTCAATTAATCCACCGGATTCGGTGGATAAAAATTGCTGAACCACAGTGTAAATATTTGTACAACTGGCCCTAAGTACATTAAGGGCCTGTTGTACAATAGTGGTTCAGCCTCGGTTCAAGATTTTAACTCACCGATTTCGGCGGATTAACTAAGGTTCAACGCTGGTTCAAGTATGCAATTGGTTATTATCACACACTTGAACAGTAAACCACTGTTGAAACTCAATTAATCCGCCGGAATCGATGGATAAAAATTGCTGAACCACGGTTTAAATATTTGTACAACTGGCCCTAAGTTAACTTAAACTCTTATCATTTTCTTTTGAAGAAAAAATTAAATCACAATTATTTGGAATCAGTTTATTTAAGCACAGTCGTAAATATAAAATATGTACATTCATATAAAGAAAATATATAATTCTTTAATTGAATATTATGTACCAATTTTTGGTAGATACAGTTTTAAAATAAATTTCATAGTTTTTCAAATTTACCATCAACAAATTTAAATTGTAAATAAAAGTGAATCATTTCTTGAGATGGAATAAATATTTCATCTTTATTTGTCATTTCTTTTGCAAAAATTATACATAAAGCTGGTTTCTTTTTTTGTTTTTAATATCAATCGATCGCTTTAAAAATCTAATCTTTTTACTTACTTTTCAGACGGTTTAATTAAAAATTTTCGCATTTTAATTTTGAAATACAATTGACTTCCACTGACCACTCTTCTAGAAAATTTCGAAAACAATAAACGTTTAACTGTTTACCGTTAATACGAAATCCAAGTAAACAATATTACTCTTTTAAAATAAGGCACACAATCTTAGGAGTAAGTGAGTAGGAAGTTGGATCTACTTATTTTTCTTAAGTAGACTAGAACTTTGTTTTCTTACAAAATAAACGTAGGTATGTACCTAAATCGGGAAAAAAAGAAAACGATAGTTAGATACGCGTATGCAAAATGACAAATAAAAGCATTCACATTGAGTAAAAAAAGCATTGTGAGATAAAGCCAATAAATGTATTCAGGTAAAACAGCATAAAAAGTGCAGAGAAAATTTTTTTTTTTTTTTTCAAAAATCGAAGCAGATATTTTATTTATTGTTTTTATTTTTTTTTTCTGGACGAGCAAAAAGGGGTAGAATTTTTTACTTCCGGGGTAGAAGTGGTAGATTATGAAAATGTAGGAGAAAAGAGGTAGATCTACCACAATTGTGGTAAAGTGACAACACTGGTGCTGAGGCTAAAGTCGTGTGGCTTCACAAAAATGTAAATGTACTTCTCGACTCGTCGATCAACAACATTCAGTCGTATTCTGAACTTCGAATGGTACAGAGCTCTAATCAAAGAGAACCAAATTTAAAAAACCTTACAAATTCGTACGTACTTATCGCGTAGGTGAAGATACTTTCGCCGGCTAAAAATAAAATCGAATACTTTACTTTTAACATTTAGTTTATTCTGAAGAGCTCTCATTCGCTTATCGGACGCCGAGTGATATACACGTCCTACCGGAATTAAAAAAAAACTACAATAAACCTATATTAATAGAAATAATTGTGATTATTTTGTTGACAATTATTTTCGTCAAACTTAAGTTTAAAAACAAGTGGAACTAAAAAAAATAAACAACAAATAAGTGAATTCTAAAGTGAATAACGGATATCTTTATATAAAAAAAAAAACAGTTTTGTGAATAAACAAGTTAAAATAAAAAAATAAAAACCACACAAATATTCCTAATGGTTACTGGAGTAACTGCACCAACTGCAACAATGACCGCCAACATAATCGGATCTCAACCAACAATCAAGGATGCACCAGTCAAAAGTGATCGTCGGGTATGTATTTAAAACATAAACCACCTACCCTTGCCTACAATATCCGTTCTCGCTACTTCGCCGCGCTTTTTTTTATCGATTTTGGAGTTTAATTCTATATTAGTTTTGCAAATGCGTCGGTGGATCATGTGCAGCCAAATACGAACGAAATGAGGCCCACATTGATGAGTTTCATCGCTCACTATATCAACCTACAATTTTTTTACAAATACAGCCGGGCGCCCCTAAAATGGCAAAATAGCGTAGAAACAGACAGACAACCAAAACGACGACGATGTTGGTCGTCGCAAATCGCCCGACCAAAAGTGATCAACACGCGTGGATATTTTACATTGTCTAATTAAACCAATTTGGCACGATCGGTTGTTTTTTTTTTAATTTTTTGTAGGTATTCAAGTTGAATTCAATTTGATGCGGATACCCCGCATTAGATTTATTTATGCAAGACGCGGAGGTGAGGCAAGTTGTGTGTCTAAATAGCCGCCTCGCTGCTGGTCGCCGACTACGACGACGACGTCTATGTCACCATTTAAGCTAAATTGCGCTTTTACCTGACGCGACGCGATCACCGCACTACCGCAGCGCAATGATGTGGGTAAATTTTTTTTTCTTTTTTTGGCGACGGCAATAGTGAGGGCGTTTTTTACGTAGGTAACCCCGTACTGTATTTGGATTGCAACTTTCCGGTGCGTGAATGTAGGTTTGCTGTATAGAATTAAACTCTCTTTATTGATCATAGCCCGGGTCAGTGGCTTTTTTTTTTTTATATATTTTGCAATTATGGGTTTCGCGGTCATTTTAGACTTCTGTGACCTTGTCTCGAACACACCAAAGTGCTTTACAAATTCCTTTCAAAATATCTAAATATACACAAGCGTGTAATCTATTTTAAGACAATTTCAAATCGAAAAGTTTACTATGCGCAATATTTTTAGAATCTTATCGACTTGAGCGAAAAACAAAAAAAAACAAATTCCTCGCTATTTTCTAATTTTAGTTTAGGTAAATTAAATAGGTTTTTTCGATATTATTAGTGTGGGTTGTAATGTTTTTTGAGTCTCAAATATATTGTGTCGGTGATCTTTTATGTCTTATTTTAATTGTTCCTCATTTCAGGTATAGAAAAAAATTCCTATCTAATTAATATTTTTTTTTATTTTATTTACAGTCTAATAAACCGATAATGGAAAAAAGAAGACGTGCAAGAATTAACAATTGCTTAAATGAGTTAAAAACTCTCATCCTCGACGCTACTAAAAAAGACGTACGTATTTCAAACAAAAATATAATATGATCACTTTTAATTCACATAAAATCGATTACTGAAACCTTTAAATAAATCGTGAATCAAAAGTTAAAAAAAAAAAATTTCCTTACCCCAAATTCCCCAAAACTTCCCTCTTAACAATCAATCTTAAAATAACACAATCATTATTCACAAGATTAACTTCACTATAAAAAAAAAAACGTATACTCATCATTTTTCTTCTTTTCTTTACTTACAGCCAGCGCGTCATTCCAAATTAGAAAAGGCTGACATCCTCGAAAAGACTGTCAAACACCTACAAGAACTTCAACGTCAACAGGCCGCTCTAGCTCAGGCAGCCGATCCAAAAGTGATAAATAAATTCAAAGCCGGCTTCACTGATTGCGCCAACGAAGTGAGTCGTTTCCCCGGCCTCGATCCTGTAGTCAAACGTCGTATGTTGCAACATCTTAGCAATTGCATTAATGGCGTTAAATCAGAATTACATCATCATCATCGGCAGCAACACCAGCAGCAGCAACAACAACAACAACAACAACAATCAAATGCGGTGGTGCAACAACCTCAATCCCACATGCTGCCATCACCACCCAGTTCACCAGAACAACAAGATCATCAGCCAATGCACTCACCAAATCCACCACAAATTATTCACTCCATCAATGGTGGATATTTCCTACCCAGTGGCCTCCAAGTTATTCCAACAAAACTTCCCAACGGCACCACTGCCTTATTCTTCCCCCAAACATTACCGCACAACAATCAGCCCCCAATGCTAGTGCCCATTCCATCGCGCACAGCATCAACTGGATCGGCTTCATCGCATACGTCATCCAGCTATGAGCGCACTCTCTCGCCACCCACTAACATTCATTATGCGCCACCAAGTCCGGCGAATTCATACGAAGCAATGGACTGCAAGCCATCTGTCATTCATCATGGTGGTGTTGTCGCTGCTGCTGCACACTCTCACCATCACCACCAACAACAGCAATTGTATCAACAACAAGCCCCTCAGCATTACAGTCCCGAAGCGGCTCCCCTATCATTGGTTGTGAAAAAAATTAAAGAAGAAGAACAACCATGGAGACCATGGTGAATAATCAAGACACAGAGGTCAGGCATTCAGCAGAATAAAAATGCGCAAAACCAAATAAGGTGGATAAAAGATGCACAAACAAAATACAAACATACATACACAACACTAATACACACTTATAAGACTGAAACCGAAGAGTCACGCAACTCATTTGAATTTTGAATACCAAATTGAGTTGGTGGCGTATCAAATAAGGAGCTTGATTGGCGATCGCTTAGTGTTTGGAAGCAAAAAACAGACAAGATCAAAAAAAAGAAAATTCTTAGGAGCCGGATGCTGACACCTATATAATATGAAATGAGTAAAAAGAGCTAATATATTGATGCGGAGCTGAAAACTCATTCAAAAAATTGTGAAAACCGCAGTACCTCTTGTGCTTAATATTAGACTTAAAAAAGAATTAGAATATTAATTTTCTGACGTTTTCTTCGATTAAAATGTTTTTCATGAAAAGTTCATTTTTTTTCATCTCATCTTCCTTATATTTTCACAAAAAAAAATAATATAAAATTGTAAATTGTTAGAAAATATAAACGAAGTATTCATTATAATACTTAATTCATTTGAGTTAAAAAAAAATAAATCACTCATTCATTAGTTCATTGAAAATATTTAACTCGGTTAAAAGTTAACAACAAGGTTCTTGAATAGTTAAAAACCTGTTTGAACAAAAAAATGCTCAAATCATTGACAAAAACAAAACAAAACAAAATCATTTGTAAACCTTTTTGAAAGGCTCTCACAAATCACTCATTATTAAACTTTTTGTAAATACATTGCTCATCAGATCAAATCTCAAAGAAACAAGAGTCTCTCTTTCAGCACTTAAAAATCACTCAATTTTCACAAGATCATCTCTCAATATAAAAACAAAAAAAAAACACTCAAAGAACTCTTCAGAAAAGCAAGAATCACTACCTCAGACATAAAGAAAAAACAATAATTATATTAAGCTCTGTGAAATATGTAGGTACAAATTGCTGTGAATGTATTATGCAATTTAAAATTGAATTTAATGCACAAGTCATGTAAAAAAAAAAAAAAAACAAAAACTAAAAATATTAAAAAAATCCCTTAAATTTAAGTAAAACAAAATACTTATGAGAATGAGAAATATTGACAATGAAATCCCTCAAGTCTTCCACTAGCACTAAAAAAAATATTTAATATATTATATTGACATACTTCATATTGATGGTTTCAAAATTTCAAACTATATATATTTATAATAATTGTACATAAATTAATAAACTTTTAACTTTAATAATTATGTTAATATACTATTAATTTAATTTTTTATGAATGTATGTATGAAATTAACTTTAAGTTATTTAATTAAAACAAAAAATAAATACAAAAATCTAAAAAATAATAAAAACAAAAATTAATTTCCAAATATTTAAATTTTTCTGTTTTATTTTTATTTTTTTCAATTTCATGTTTCTATTTCGATGGAATTCTATTTTTTTTTTTTTTCTGATAAGTTTGACAGCGATAAGGTGAGAATCTGATAGGACGTATTTGAAAACAACAGAACCACATAGCATATAGTCGAATAGCACTAAAAATACTCGTTTAAATTATTTGTACGTGACATGCTCACCTTATTTTGGGGACACGTGATTCATTTTCAATTCGAATTATTGTTGAAGGTTGTGGTGTTGATGTGTGATGTGAAGTGATGTGGTGTGCTGTTGTTTTGCTTTAATAGTTTTATAAGTTCAGAGAGTTCATTTTGATGGTCGATGTTGTGTTTAGAATTATTTTGTTTTGTGCGATCTGGATTTCCACGTAAGATCTCTGACCTTCAGCTAAATTCTCAATGTCTATAATAATAAACCTATACTCGCACCCGCTATGGATGGTACGAGCTGTCAAAAGTATTTGAAATTTATACTAGACAAGGTCGTAATACAATCAACAAAAAAAAAAACATATACATATATACAAACACGTATTGTAGTACATATGTATGTTTTATAATTGCACACGGTTTAGGTGTTTATTCTAAAAATGGCTCTTAAAACAAAACAAAAATATGGCAAAAAAGATGTGTGATAAGATAAGAATAGAGAGGGGTGACCCATTAAAACACGTCTTGGTGTGTTACCAGCCGGAGCTGTCATAGACGTCAGAGAAATTCTTTGTTTTTAAAAAAATATTCAGGGTCCAAAAGACACCACAATATAGGTTAGCTACTGCGGTATTTATACATTTATATATTTGTAAACATAAATGGGCGGAAAATTTTTTGAAGAACTATTTTTAGATAATTGGCCTTTATCGGATTTAAAAACATTTCCATTGTGACAAATGGTTTTACTTGTTTTATTTGCTTTCTCTCTTTGATTACGCACGCCACTGGTTTAGACTGAAATGATAAGAATATGGCGCACGTGAGAAGTGAAACGTTTTGCAAATATTATGAAATTTACCAATAAATTGAAGAGGGTATGGGTGGAAAGGTCATTAATTTCACAATTTACTGCAGAAATTGAATTAACGCGCTGTTGTCTATATTGTACGAATAAACGTAACTATAACATTGTTTGAAATTTAAAACGTGATTACATGCATGCAGTTTTAAGTTTAGCATGCATTAGTTTTTTTTTGTGGTTTTCAAAAGATGATGAAAAAAAATGAATCACGATTCATGAATGTTCAGGTGGTTGTACCTTAACACTGTTAAGGAATGCACGAAGGTTCAGCTTATCAAGCAAAATGAAATGAATTCTTGTAATCCAAATTTTCTTTTAAGACAATATTTTTTAATAATATTATTCCTGCTAGGTAAGCAAGAGATAAAATTTAAATGAATTGAAAGAAAATGAAAAAAATAAAATATTATTTAATTGATTTTAAATTGAACATACAAACACGTAGTGTGATGATACAAAAAAGTGATTTTTAACTGAGTTATTTTCAAGCAGACATTTTGATAAATGAAATTAAGTACTTTTTGAACAGATACAAAAATATTGTTATCGATTGTTCTAAATTGTTCACCTGAATATGGGAGAAAAAAAATAAAAATCTTTGTCACATCAGGATTTCCCGTAATACCACAGATTAGATATATTCACCACAATATAGTGTCAAAAATTATCTTTAAAATGAGGTTAAGACAGGTTTTAATATTATTGAAAGACAGAGAGAAAATTCAAATTTGTTCAGTAGTTTTTGGGTGTGTTATACTAATGTTCGTTGTTAGTATATAATTCAGATAATGTAATCTAGTTCAGTCAACATAATAACCTAAAAAAACAGTTATTAAATAACACACATATTTTGGGTGACGAATTCGAAGAACAGGATTTCATACGAACTTTTGCCTCACATAGAGACCATATCAGAGTTCCAAGAACTTTTAAGTACTTCTAACAATTAACCGAATTTCATCACAAAGAGACCGATGAAACAATATGGAACTAAAGAGGAAATGGTTTATGCTTATAAATTTAATATTTTGGCTGTATATATGGAAACGCCAATTTCCCGTAATACCACAGATTAGATATATTCACCACAATATAGTGTCAAAAATTATCTTTAAAATGAGGTAAAGACAGGTTTTAATATTATTGAAAGACAGAGAGAAAATTCAAATTTGTTCAGTAGTTTTTGGGTGTGTTATACTAATGTTCGTTGTTAGTATATAATTCAGATAATGTAATCTAGTTCAGTCAACATAATAACCTAAAAAAACAGTTATTAAATAACACACATATTTTGGGTGACGAATTCGAAGAACAGGATTTCATACGAACTTTTGCCTCACATAGAGACCATATCAGAGTTCCAAGAACTTTTAAGTACTTCTAACAATTAACCGAATTTCATCACAAAGAGACCGATGAAACAATATGGAACTAAAGAGGAAATGGTTTATGCTTATAAATTTAATATTTTGGCTGTATATATGGAAACGCCAATTTCCCGTAATACCACAGATTAGATATATTCACCACAATATAGTGTCAAAAATTATCTTTAAAATGAGGTAAAGACAGGTTTTAATATTATTGAAAGACAGAGAGAAAATTCAAATTTGTTCAGTAGTTTTTGGGTGTGTTATACTAATGTTCGTTGTTAGTATATAATTCAGATAATGTAATCTAGTTCAGTCAACATAATAACCTAAAAAAACAGTTATTAAATAACACACATATTTTGGGTGACGAATTCGAAGAACAGGATTTCATACGAACTTTTGCCTCACATAGAGACCATATCAGAGTTCCAAGAACTTTTAAGTACTTCTAACAATTAACCGAATTTCATCACAAAGAGACCGATGAAACAATATGGAACTAAAGAGGAAATGGTTTATGCTTATAAATTTAATATTTTGGCTGTATATATGGAAACGCCAATTCAATATGTATGTATGTCTGTCTGTTTGCCTAGATCTTAGCGGATGGGTCGATTTTCATATAATTTTATACGTGACTTCTTTCGACTTTCTTAAAATTTGATATCTGAAGTTTTTCGATTTTCTTAAATTTTTAAATCCAACGTTTTTCGATTTACTTAAAATTTGTTATCTGACCTTTTTCGATTTTCTTAATATTTGGAGTTTGCAATTTTCGATTTTCTTAAAATTTGATATCTGACGTGTTTTTTCGATTTTCTTAAAATTTATTATCTGACGTTTTTCGATTTTCTTAAAATTTGATTTCTGACGTTTATCGATTTTCTTAAAATTTTATATCTAACCTTTTTCGATTTTCTTAAAATTTGATATTTTTGGATATTCCACTACCACACATTTTAATTGTTTTTTTGAGAAAAAAATAACGGAACTGTCTTATTATTTCTTTTAAGATTTTTTGTAAAATTTTATTTTTTTTCAAAAATGGCTTCACAGATTAAAAACAAAAAAATGATATAGGCAACCTTGTGGAGACAAAAGAAAATTTACAAAAAATGGTTATAAATGACACATGCCGTAGAACCATTTTTATGTTTGCTTTTTTATTAAAAACGGTTCTAGTTATTTTGATAATTTTTTAGGAAAAATATTTGGAAAAGTTTAAAGAATTCTTTGTACTAAAACTTTACCATTTTTTTAATATTATGTAGCAGATTTTAAACAATTTTTTTTTCTAACCGAAATTAACAGTAACTTAAATTATACATCTGTTTTAGAATCGTAAAAAAAAATTATATTTTTCTCGAAAACAATTCTTATGATTTTGATTTGATTTAATTTTGTGTGTGCTTTTATTAGTACGGTATAACATAAAACAGTAACGAATTATACAATTATTAACATTATTAACGGCCCTACTTCGTATAATACGATTTTTTATTTTAAACGATTTAAATTAAATTCTTTACACATACATATATTAGGTTTTTTTAGAATTCGATATTTTCAAAAATGAAAAATTGTTTTTTTTTAATTATTTTTTTAACTCCACACACTTAAAAAAGTTTTAAAAATTTAAAATATACATTTAAAAAATATTTTTTGAAAAAACCGCTGAAATGATTTTTAAAATTTTGTTCTCTTAAATTAAAATTCATTCAAAAAATCGGATAGTGTGATAACAGACTTGCATTTAGGCTACCAATCATATTAATATTGAAGGTTTGAATGAAACAATTGTGAAAACTTGGCATCCTAACTGCGAGTGTGTTATCATTTAACACACACATTTTTCAAATTAAATTGAATGAATTCTTGACCTACATCAAATCATTCATACAATCTGCATCCTTATATATATTCAAAGAATTTTTGACTTATAAATTGAGTCCGGAGAAAAAAAAAGAAACCGAAGGTACAACAAAGAACTTGTGTGTGGATATAGTAAAATTGCTGGTACGTGACCTCGGTAGCGCAGGGAACTTGGTCTAAGCTTGACTCCCAGTAAAGGCAAAAAGTTTTTTCAAATTTAATTGCACAATAAAAGAATCAGCACCTCTAAAAAAAGGAGTCTGATGATCGGCCTGGCAGTCCAACCTTGATGGTAGCTCACCCAAGTGTTTGTTGTTTCACTCAAACCAATTCAATTTCATAAGCTGTTTAATCAATAAATTGCTAATTAATTTTATTGTTCTGAAAAAAAAAAATACATAAAATTAAAATTAAAAAAAACTTGAAACGAAAGCATATAAGTATGTATACGGATATATTGTATGTATAAGCTGTTTGTTAACAATATAGAAACCTATAAGCATCATTTTTATATGTTTATATTAATATGTATGTTCATAAAAAAATTATGCGAATCAACGCGAGCACGGGTCTGCTAGTTAAATTATATATACTATAACAACTTACATGAGACAAAAACAATACATATTTAAGAAACCTTGTATGGTTTTTTGTCGCAATTTAATAATTCAAATGTAAAAAAGTTAATGACTAAAGAATAGGTTTGCAAACCTACAAAAATAGTACGTATACGCCTGAGTAACCCACATAGTAGAAAAAAGATAAAGATTTTTTCGTTGAACGAAATACAGGAAAAGACTGATTTTTTCATACACATAAGAGCGCTATTTTTAAAGTTTAAATCCAAGTTTTCAGGACCCCATGGCTCTTGAAAAATCCGGCATTAGTACATAATATGTAAAACACGCCAATGTTGAAGGCAATGAACTAATATTTCATTTGTATATATATTTATTTTTGCGCAAGCAAAATTCACGGGGTTATGTCTCTTTAATTTTATGTTTATTTTACTTTTTCACATATTTATCTTTTCTTAAAGAAGCTTATACATACGTATTTCCATTATAAACTGCAGAATATATAGTTTCTTTCCAATATTTTTGATATATTTTTGAAAATTATGTTACAGCTCTAGAAAGTCGGCGGTAATTGGTTTAAAATCTTATAAATCTCAACTTCCACAACAATCCTGTCTTTTTTTTTTTTTTGAAAAGCTTATTTGTAATAAAATTAGGAATTCAAATTAAGTTTTTAAATTAAAAATTAGCAAACTAGACTTTAACATGACTCAAAAGAACAGACTTTACTGTATGTACATACGTAAAGTTTATCATACAAAAACCCCCTTTAAAAATCACTTGCATATGTACACGTTTTCGGTATACAAATGTACCTTATCCACTCATGTTGTAGTTCCTTCTGAAAGATTAAACCAGTACAAAAATAACTGCGTAATAAATCACCATTTTGAATGAAATTTCTTTTAATGACGCAAACCATGACGTGAAAAGAGATATAAAACATAACAAAAAAAAATCCCCAAAGCATTTTTCTAATTAATATAATATTCCTAAAAAACGTTGAAGCAAAACAACTAAACTTTTTGCAGATGCGAATGACTAGTTTTTAAAGCCTATATACCATAGCAAAGAACACAAGATTTTGACACGTGTGTATGGACGTCATCGGTAGAAGAAACAATAACAGTGAAAATATGTGACATCATGGAAAATGTCGGTCAAGAATATTTTCGTGCGCAAATAATTTAATGATTAGAAAAAGGTTTTCATTTTTTTATGAAAAATATATACATATATAATTGCTAAGTGATGTAACCAACAATTATTTTTAAATTTATATTGAATTCTTTTGAATTTAAATTATTTATGTTATTCGTGAAAATAGGAAATAAAGTAAGAAGTTATATATAGAAGAATTCAAATAATTACCCTTTTGAAGTCATTGGCACAAAATTTTAGACTATAAGATGTTAAAGCATTTACTTAGTTTAAAACAGGATTTTCCAAATTTTAAAGAAGTAAGCATCGAAATATCTTTTTAACATTTTATTAAAATTAAATTTACCAAAAAATATAGGCAATTTATCTTTTTAGTATTATACTAGATAATTCTTCAACAGAAATGTGAAAATGGAATGTTTGCTTACTTTATGAACTGACACTGTTTAAGACGAGTTCAGCAGGAGTTTATTAATAAAAAAGTTAAGTATGACACTAGTTTCAAAAAAAAATTTAAACTAAGAATATTTTAGTAGAGTTTTAAAGTTATAAATTTTTTAAGTAGTATTTTTTTGAATTTCTACACATTAAAAGTCTGTCAAAGTTCATACAAAAAGAAATAAAATGTGTAGAAATTTACACAACTGCACAGAGTTTGAAAGTAAAGGAACACATAACTAAAATATACTGCAATTTGTTGTCGAAACCAATTCTCAATGAACAAAGTAAGGCAAGTTTCTAGTAACAAATTGAAAAGTTATCTTGAAATGAAATGTTCACTGAACGTATCCAAATGTATCCAAATTGACAGGTTACATGGATGTCAGTAAATGTATTTTGACTGTTGTAATGCGTTTATAAAAATAAGCAATTGTCCAAATATTTCGACAATGGCTATACATTGATGCCAGATAAGATTTAAAAAATCCCACTGGATTCGAAAAAAAATCCCACCATTTTTGTACTGGACGGACAAAAAAAAAAAAACACCAACGACCGACCGCTCATGATACCAAAAAATGGCTAATTAAAATGATGAAATTTATTTATACATACATAAATACATGAGGAAATTGCAGCTATTAAAGTAATGAAACAGACTCTTATTTTTGAGCGTTTTTTGATTACATAATTAATAGATCAAAAGGAAACAACAGGCTGCACGCAGTTGCGATTTAAATATAAGTCTTGTAATATTATTTTCTTTTTTTGCGACTAAAATTATCTTCTATTTTTGCGATTTAAATCGCAAGTGCGTTGAAGCCTAATTATTTGACAAACAAATCGTCAACATATAATTTTTTTAAATGTTGTTATTTATTTGTACCTAATGTGTGCATTCTTATTAAAAGCTATTATGTTATATTTGCTTTCGTTTAAGAAATAGAGAACGACAAAGTTTCCAAACCTCAGTCTCTTGCATCTTTTGACTTGGGTGATTTTTTATAACTTTTCAGGCTGTCATAATATATACATATGTATCAACTTTGACAGATTTTCTTTCTATAAAGGATCCCCCACACCAACGCGAATTCGTTGTGGCGACGACAAAAACAATAATAACAACACGTGGTTTTCAATGAAAACAACACGTTGTAATTATTGTTTTCGTCGTCGCCGCGATAGATTCGCGTTGGGGTGGG
The DNA here is from genome assembly GCA_929447395.1 of Epistrophe grossulariae. NCBI lineage: Eukaryota > Metazoa > Arthropoda > Insecta > Diptera > Syrphidae > Epistrophe > Epistrophe grossulariae. The sequence continues at coordinate 105,765,836 of OV839568.1, forward strand.
GGATCCTTAAATTTAAAAAAAAATAGAAATTCCAATGTGAAAATTCACAGTTTTGGACAAAACGTGAACAGAATTAAAAAATGTTAGTCTGTCAAAGTTAAAAAAAAAATGAAATTGGACTAAAATTAAACAGAATTGGCGGTATTGGAAAGTAAACGAACAGAACTAATGTTAGTTCTGAAAGTTACCACGCTAGTAGTGTAATTATTTTGTACACGATTTGTACATGTAAAAATGATGAAAAACCAGTGATATTTTGGTACAATGCGCATATTCCTCTTTGCAACAAAAACACGATTTTGGAGTAAAAAGATTAATTTGAAGTTAAAGTTAGTGAAGAGTATATCAATGGGTTCCGGCCGTTTGGACAGAAATCATTATGCAAATATTTTCCCGTAACTTTTATCAAAAACAAATTTTAATCGGAACAGTTTTTTCGTGAATTTTCTTTATTTTCTCTTTGAATTAAAACTTATTTTACAAAAGTTCACTTGCGGTTCTTATATAGCTAATTTGATCTGGCAATTTGTTTGAAAGATTTTATTTTCCTGTTAATTCTAGTTTTTTTTCGCCGTTTCGTTATCTCATACCATTTTGTTATGTCAACGATTCGAATTTTCATTGCTTATGTAATAAGCTCATTTCTAAATGCACACACTATGTATATACGTAGGTATACCTAAGGTTGTTTTTATTTAGTTTTTTTCTCACAAAATAAATAATTCGGTTAAAAGAAACAAAGATGAACTTTACGTTGAAGGTTTTTTCGTACAGTAATTAATGTTTCAAGAAGAATGAAAAAAAAAAACTACATACCTTTCCAAAAAAAAAAAAGTGTGAGTGCCGGGACTCACGGTTAAGATGTGTAAACGTCAACATTCGTCCGAATGCCTCATAGACCGAGAGCCTACATCAAATTTAGGGTGTGGATGATAGCAAAAATTTACTGGTATTTTTATATAGATCTTAACTTTTCATAAACAATTTTGAAAATCAGTAATAATGCAACCCCAACCACGCTTATAAAAAGTTAAGATCTATCTAAACATACCAGTGAATTTTTGCGATCACTCACACCCACAAACAGCAGTGGGCTCTTAGCCAATCATTAAAATTATATTTAAAAATATTTTCCAGTCAATGACCTTATTTCGTCTATGTTGAAACCCTGCAGCCATGATGAAAGCGCAGTCCATGTACTATATGGTCTAAGCAACCAACCACATTTCAACCCAAACTGAACTCGACTTTTTGATTTCGTATATAAACACTCAGCGTTTAGTTACTGAGCGTACATGACAGAGATTATGGATAATTCATAAGTCTGCTATTACACGATGAATCTAGTTGCATGCGCCTTCTTCGAATTCTTCTTTGTAATTTCGTCCGCTGTTTCAAGCGCTATTACACGTTGAAACCAAAGCCATGAATCTAATTTGACAGTTCTCTTTATTTTTCATTTTCGTGTTGGGCTGTGCTCAAGCTGTTTTTATTTTTGTTTTCATTATTTGATATATTGAAGAAAGAAAGGTTTGTGTGCCTTTAAATGAATATCAGTCAAGAAAAGCAATAATTTATTTTATTTAAGTTGTTTTTAAAGATGAATTTCTCATTTCTGGAAAGCCTATAAGGCTATCAGTAACAGTGCGTTGCATCGAAATTTACTCTTTGAACAACAAAACCATATGAAGGAGAATAGTTAAAAAATGGACAAGAGAAAAGAGAAACGCCAAATAGTTGCACCGAAAATTTTACCCACGTGGCACCGGTCACTTTTTTCCCGTCTCATCTTTTCAATTTTTTTTTCTCTTTTGCACTTACGTAGTTCGAAAAGTCGCATGTGTCTAGATGCATCGTGTAATAGCAGACTAATCTCTGGCTCAGAATCAAAATCACGACCAAGGCTACAAGATAAGAATCACGACTACAAGATACGTTACGTTTTTTTTCACCCTACCGCCAGTATAGATGTTTACACATCAAAAACATTTTTGTATAAATTGTTAATTTCACTTCATAGTAGTATTTGTTTTTTACATTGTAAATTTAGCGAAATCGTGTGAATAACAATTTTGGGCAAAATTTTTTACTGTCAAAGTGACATTTGAAATAAATATGATACTAAAAAGTTAAAATTGGCATTGGGAGATTTTAACTTTTATAAAATGTCGTCATACTAAAAAAAATGTCAGCTTCATACTAAAAATGTTCTAACATCGTATACTTAAACGTCTAAAATGTTCCCTTTGTTTTTTATCACAGAAGTATCAAATTACATAGTTCTTTTTTGGCTTTAAAATCTAGTAACTTTGAAATCTAGTAACGTTTATTGAATTGAATAATTGTTACTAAGTAATGAGTTCATACGATTTGCAACAGCTTCATGATAATTCTCCAAACGTTTCGTCACTGAAAAGGAATTTTTCTTTTAATTTCCAACTAAAAATAATTTTAATAATAGAATTCCAGTTAATAAAATTTAACTTTTTCTCCTAAAACAGTTATTCTTTTTTTGGCAAATGAATATGATTCAAAAGAAGTTCAAGGAAAAAACAAAATAAATTAACATATTAAATTTTTGAGTTAACATCGAGAAAAACAACTATTCGACACACTTCGCAGAACCTTCATGGAAATTATCACTTCCTCATAAATATCATAATTATTACTCATCCGAGTCTTTGACTGCAGCAGCAAAACAGGTAAATAAGTAGGTATATTATTAAAAGACCACTAATTTATTAAACGCTCAAAATAATAATGCTTTTAAATACACAAATCTTAGATAATATATTGGGCAGTTTGTCAAAGTTGGAAGTGTCAGAAAGTGTCACAAGAACTACTCTCACCGCGTCATTAGAAACAACAACAAAATATCGATATTAGACAGGATATTGGGCACTGGATCCACCATTTTCCTCGATTAATTTTTTGATAGATACGCAGAACTAATCAAAAATGAAAACGCTAAAGATATTACCTTTAAAATGTGTATTGTGCTTTAAATCCACTTTAAATTTGGAGTTGGTTCAACTTATAGAAGTCCGAAGATGAATCCGAAATGTGTCACTTGATTATTTAATAATATAAAATTTAATGTTGTGATATTTTTAAAGTTAAATAAATAATTTAAACATTTTATATACATATTGTTTACAAATATAAATTTTATTTTCATTTTCCATGAAAAAAGTGATTTTTGAAGCAGCGAACTTTCTATATCGCTATATTCATCACTTGCAACATTTTTTTAAATTTCATGCAGTGGAAACATGATATTTTTGAAATTTTTAGATATTTCTACTTTCCAAATGAAGTAATATGCATTGCTGAATCACACAAACTTGCTCTTGTTTAACTAACCTTATCAATTTCAGTTACTAACGTTGGAGTGGAAATAGATATTAATAAAATTTTAGAAAAAAAAACTTTTTAGTTGTCATATTATTGTACAAAAAAAAAAAGACTTGCTGAAAACACACATATATATATAAATTAAGAAAACTGTATTGCTAGGAAGGTTCAAAATTTTCTAGCTTGTTATTCGCTGGTTAATTGTTATCAATAACTTAAACTTAAATAGTATAAAGGATAGAATTTTCAAAAGGTTATTTAATTTAATTAACTTTACTTACACGTTGAATCTAAAATGATCCGTATAAACTACGAAACAAGAGCTCAAACAAATTGTTCGCATAACACATGCACAAAAGTCAAATGTACACGAACAAAATGTACTCATGACAATATTTACCATATACAAGTGGTAATCTAATGGGCAAACATTCAGTTGCCTATTGTTGAATGTTGGGCCTCTTAAACAACAACGCTAAATGAAGACTTTTAGAAATTGGTATATTTTCAGTATCTGAAGGTTAAACATCAATATTTGGTATATTAAAAAAAATCCAGTACAGTATGATTCGTCTTCTCCTCATCAAACCACCTAAATCGCTTTCCCTTACTTCCGTTTCAATATTTTGCAAGTTATCCGTTGTTATTTTAATAGAGTTGCAAACACTTTTGCTTCAAAAACGATGGTAAAAATGATCAAAAGAATAATTGATTATGTTTTTGTCAATATTGACAGAACATAACTTTGACAAAGAAATGTGGAGGTCAAAAATAGACATGGTTCCCTATAACTCGTTTCTTTAAACTATAAGTCGATAAAATTATTTACAATTAGAAACTACAAACAAATATTTTACCAGCCATTTACGCACGAAAAAGTATTATTATTTATTAATCTTATAAGTAGGGTTTCCAGAAATGTTTTGCTGAAAGGCAAAGTCTTGTGGTTAACAACTTTAATGTAGCTACATTTTAATGTAAAAATGTTAGAATATGCAAAAAATTAATAATTTTAATCAAAATGAATAGGAAAAAATCCCAAACATTTCAGAAATCGTTCTATCTTGAAACATGTCATTTTTTTGGCTTATGCGCCAAAAAGATGACATGTCCGGGAGAATTCAAACAGATGGTATTGCCATCTAAAAGGATAACTGAAAAATGCTTATGAAATTCGTCGTGTTGTTGCGAACAAAGAACAGCAATCAGTTGCGAACCCACTCCAAAATGTATAACAGTATGAAACTTGAATTTCAAAACAACCGACGACTCATATGTGAAGAGCCTTATTTAATTGCAATCATCTAGATATAAAACAACTTTATTTCAGTAATTGACACATTGACGCAAGTGTCAAAGTCCAATAAGTGGTTTATTCTTATCAAAATGTACTTATCATTTATTCCCACACTTTCAACTGACCTTTTAACCGTTACTATAATATGCTTGTACATTAAAAGCTATCAACAGTTTGATTCATATACACAAATTACAAGTTTTCATATTTTGCCGACTCATTACATTCCCGTTACACTCCTCAACCCAACATAGACCAAACGTTGAATAACAAAATTAAACAAATATAAATGTACCTACATAATATGTACAGTGTACATGCATACATAAGTAGTTATATGTATGAACTGTAGGTACTTTTATAATGATATTTTAATTAAGCGCCGCACGCGCTCGCAGTCGTTACTCACACTCACTATATATATACTTGTACTTGGAAATCATTATATGATAGCTTCACGTATAGGTCTTAAGAGCTGTTGCTAAATGCATTTTAAAACCTGATTAGAGTCCGGTTGTGAGCGATAATAATAATTGAAGATTGCAGGCGGGCCTGATGATGACGCTCTTTGACTTGTTCACCGTCTGCGGGCTCTTTAGGAAATTGATGCTGATTTATTGTGAACAAAATTCAATTTTCGCAACCGCATGCGGTGCTTATAGTACAGAAACTACATCATATCAGGTGAGCATGAAATGGTTAGCATAATTAATTTTGGCAGCTTTTATAAATCGATCGAAATATGGCATCCCAATTTAAAGAGGCTTCGTATCTCCTTTTATTATAAGTTTGTAAGAAGAGGACGCTATATTTCATTCGGGAATTTCAATTAAATCGCGATGATATTTATAATTTTTGTAATTTTGGTCATCCTCCCCAGTGTTCCAGTTATTATCAATTTGCTTCTTTTATAAGATAAAAATATTTAGATATGCTGATGAATGCAAGAGGAGGCGTTTTTCCAATGTCATAAATAATTAAATTTAAATTTATTTCCATGAAAGAAGAAAAATTATTTTTAAGGGTAAAAATATATAATAAGTCATTTAAATGATGCAGTTCTGGGATAACAGTGTCAGACCATATTGTTGTCAATGTCACTTTCACAATTTCCGTCACAGTGTCTTTTATACATGGAATCGAATTCAGATTCGAACAAGTCATTTTTGATTTTTAGAATTGCTTCAAGGAAAAAACACATACTTCTTCATGGAATCATTGTTAATTTCTAAAATATGCCGGACCGGAACTGACTTATATCAATGAATATCCTCAAACGATTTAATAATAATATTTGCCATGGGAAAACTGAAACACGCTAAGAGAGGGTTATTCCCAGTAACATTAACCATTGATAATTTCAAATGAATAAAATCCCCCTTATAGTTTGATTACTATCCAGGCGAAACATTTAAAGTTTGTTTACTCGTTTGCTAAATTATGAATATTTTTATATTTTTTATTTGTAAAGTGAGCTGAAAATGTAAGTTTTTTTATAATTAAATAATTTATAAATATGACGCAAAATGTACGAGTGGTTTAATATAAGTGTAATTCTGTGGATTTTGAGATGATAAGTTCTGATTGAATTATCAGAGAATGTGGAGATGCGGTTACATACTTTATACATACATGCTACCTGCATGTTTTAAAAAAATATTTTCAATTTATTGCCTATTTTTAAAATCAAACGGGGACTAGTTAAATTTAAGAAACAAATAACATCAGTAATTGAGAAAATAAAATTCAAAACGAACAGAAGTTTTGAGCTGTCAATTGGATTTGCGTTCTTTCTAGTGCATTTATTTTTCGGACAAATTTAGTATATTTTAGTTAGATTTAGGCAAGCTTTGCTTTTTAATTTTGACAGAACTACATAATATGTAGGTATATTTTTTCAGATGTTATATTACAATTATATTGGTTCTTTTTTTCTTTAATTCAAACTAAACTAAATAACCTTGTTTTCACTTTTCTTTCTTGCCTACCGAATTTTACTGTATTGAGTATTTCAGTGCTTTATATGTTATGTCATCAAGAATACCTAATAACGGAGCTCGCAGAAATGTATGAAACTGATGTGTGGAGTGCACAGGGGGGAGTACAGAGTGAGGAGTGCGGAGTGAAGAGTGTGGAGTGCGGAGTGCAGAGTGCGGAGTGCAGAGCGCAGAATGTGGAGTGCAGAGTGCGGAGTGTGGAGTGTGGAGTGTGGAGTGTGGAGTGTGGAGTGTGGAGTGCGGAGTGCGCGGTGCGGAGTGCGGAGTGAAGAGTGCAGAGTGTGGAATTCGGAGTAATTTAAAAATCCTCCAAGAGTATCTCTTGTCAAAGTGCATTGGACAGAAAATTGTAGGTCCCCTCCATTTCTGCCAATAACACGCACATAGGATTGGTTGAGAGTTGTCAGTCACTATGTCCTGGTTCTACATGAGCTGTCGCGCCGCCAAATTTTTTTTTTTAATTTATGTATTTATTTTTAAGACGTTTTTGTATGTTTATTTACCTGTTTTATTATCAATTCGTTTGACCAACATTTCTGACTCTTCATTTAATTGAATAAAAATCGAAATCAGAAAATCTAAGTTAAGTATTTCTAACGACTTTTTAAAACAGCAAAAAAATAATGGTGCCAGAAAAAAATATGCTAGGCTCTGCCGCGGGCGGCAAAAACCCCCGGTACGCCACTGATTCTACTCTGAAATTTTTGAAGTAAACAGATAAAAACAACAACAAGATATGAATCACTAAACTCCTAAAGAATGCGGAGTAAATTTTTTGATTGATTTTTTCGCTGCCATTTTTAAAAATTATAGCATCTTTCGACAGGGTGACAACTTTTGCGCCAAATTGTATAATTTCTAGTTAGACTCCTGCTGCGAAAGAAGTCCCCTTCCTGATAGTATCACTGGTGCGAAAAAAATGTTCGTGTAGAAATTTTTTTAATTCTGTGTTCAGTCAAAACCCAATTTAAAGTCAAAGAAACAGAACAAAACACAAATTTACTGGTTTACTTTTACTTTTATTTTTATATTTTTTGTATAATGTTGCTTACATGAAATCTACTCTTTTCTTTGCTTAGGTGAATAGTTTATTTCACTGTTTTGAAGAACACGCCTTCCAGTCTTCAATCCACCAATTATTTGTCTTCAAACTCTTCTCATCCTTTTGAACCTGGAGAGTACATACGCCTTCTTCTATGTTCAACAAATGAAGGACGTACATGAGGATACTGCTCATTACCTTTGCCACTGTCCTGCGCTATGGCATCTGAGAAACAGGTTCCTCGGAAGACATTTCTTCAATGACCTGGATGAACTATTCTGCTATTCCAAGCAAAAGCTTGTTATACTTCACCAAAGCTGCAAAATGGCTTGAAAATGCTTAATCCCTATCAATCCAGCCGACCAACAGGTAGGAAATCGCTCCCTTAAGCAAAGGTCAAAGAACGCTTAATGATATATAGGACGACAATGATAGTACGAATAAGAATGACTGAAAATGCAGATGCGCACTGTTGTTGCGATAACCAGCGAAAAATGGACACCTCGCCATGACACCAGCTGATGCCGCCTCTGGGTTGTACACCAGCATTAAAAAGCCAACTCGACTAAACTTAACTGGTGCATACACCAACCACCGGCCTATCAAGCCCATCCACCAGACGTTGCATGGAGCCACTTCTCCTACGGATCTGGGGGAGGGATGATCCTACCTTGTCGCCCAAGAATAGACATTGGCGCGTTAACCTCTCCTCACCCAGGTGAATATGCCGACTGACACTTCTTAGCAAACTTCGGGCTACAGCTCGCTGAAACTACACCCACGCCCTTAACGGGCTCTGTCATAGGATTTTTATCATAGGTTTTTCTCTAGAGTATCACAATGGATCTACATTAATCTTAGTGTGACGGTAAGAAGACCAACCGTCAGCCCACTAACCTAACCTAACTTATATACGCATAACGCAGGACCTTCTCCTCATCCCTTATCCTGGCGTAATACTCTTTCCTTACTGCTTTTTGTGAAAATTTGTGTAAACTGCAAGAAATTTTACGTTACCAAACTGACCTATCTAGACGATCAATTGATTGACTTAGATACATGGGGCTTTACCCTTCAGGTTAATCTAATAGTCGAAGTCTGCCATTTCATACCATTTATTTATTAAACATAATGATAATATTCAATTACTTATTTAACACTCTCAATAATAAAAAGAACACCCATAGCAACAGATAAATTCATATAATACAGGTTTCAATTGATTTTTTATGATTTAATAACACAAATAAAGTTTAAAAGACCCATCAACAAAAGTATAGGTATATATCAACTAAATAACAACAACAGATTATCTATCATCTTTAAAAAATCGAAGAGCCACCGCGCCGCCACCGCCCCAACCGGCTGGCTGAATCAATCGAAATGTTTATTTATACAATTACGTGCGCTATTGCAGCTAATACTATTGTTTATGTGGCGGCTGCGGTAGATGGCGGGCCAATAACTTTCAACGTTATTAATCCATTTAACCATGGTGTGACACTAAGAATATATAAGTGCTAACAATATCGAATTAATAATATTTAAAGCTTGATGGGTCAAAAAATTTCCATTCATCTTTGGCGGACGCGTGTTTGGTACATCTTAGTACCAGAAGGGTTATACTTGAATTTGAAACGGTGTCTAATTAATCCGATAAACATCGATCATTCAGACGTAAAGCCGCAACACACAACAACGTGATTGTGACGACAATCTTTTTCTCTAATCGAATGGAAATTTTTTGCAAAAATTCTAGCCTTCTCGTGCCGTTTCATCGTAATATAAAAATAGCACAACAACAGCGGACGGGTGGCTATAATATTGTTTTGCTTGGATGGATCTAATCGAATCCAGCTATCAGTCAGCTTTGCTCATTATCATGTCAATAAATTGCACGAGCTGCTGTGGCTTGCTGCTCTTGACGTCAAATAAAATTAAAAAAAAAAACAACAACTCAATGCGACGATCTATAACGTACAATAAATATACACACTGACGGACTGCTCTGCTGTGCCGATGCCGTGGTTGGCTTGCAAGTTGATTGGATTTATAGCTTGAGATTCAGATTATTAAAAAAATCATATACCTACATATATACATATTCTTATTTCCGATTAGTCGTTTGTACAGCATTCCGTCTGGTTTCAAGCGAAACCAAACAGGTAGCATTTTACATGTAATCTTATCTATTATTATAGTGCTTGACTCCATTGAACTTTATCTTATCGTTGAAGGTTCGAAAATAGCACACAGCTTTGGGGTCCTGAGTAGCACGTGCCACGTCGCAAATAGGTTCTTTTATATATGCCTACTAGAGACTTTTCTTCTTATCTTTGTTTTTTTATTTTATTTTTGGTTTTTTTGACAATTTTTTTTTGGAACAGGCGATCGTATCAAGTGTTGACAAATTTAATAACAATAATCGATAACAATATTGATAAAAAATTTTATTAAAATTTAAAAATTTGCTGCCTTTCCTATTTTTAAAAATTTCGACAGTGAAAAGACGCAAGTGCTGATTGATGAACTCAAAGTCCGGTGATTTTCTCTGACGCACGAGATGATTATCGCTTGGCTTTAATACCCAACAACACTCTATCGTTGGCAGCGACGACAATGATGAGCAAAACAACTTAACTTGTCACGAAATGTAGAGTGCATATTATAATGGTCAAGCTTAAACAGATAAGTAACTTTATATACAAAACGCGATTTTGTGTGGCTTTATTTAATTAGACGATTAAATGAGTCATAAAGTGTTGTCTGGTAGAAATATTTTATTGCTATCAAAGAAATTTTGTAAAACTGAAGAAAGATAATGTTAAGGCCCTAAGAAGGCCGCAAGTTTTTTTTTCAGTATTTTTTTTATTTTTTAACAAAAATGCTGAAATTTGAAATGGAAATTGAGTTAAAATTTAAGGAAAAGTTTTCCACATTGTTTTGGAAAATGTTTCAAAAATTTAGTAAATGGAATTTAAGAAAGAAACAGACTTAATTCACAGAATTCTTTATAACACTATCGAAATTTATTTATTTCGCCAAAACTTTTAGTTAGCTATATTTTAGATATTTGCATTAAAGCGTAGCACCCATCAGACAACCATGGCAATCAAATAGCACGCAAATTTAAGTTGCCTCGATTAAACATAAGTTATTGGCTTATGCCCACATATAGAAACTTTTTTGTTGGCAAATTGGGTCTCACATATGAAATTTTCTCCACCCACAGTTAAATAATTTGTCTATTTGATTTCTTTTTGTCAACTGATTCGCATATTTTGTATATAAACTTCAACAAATATAATAAAAATGACAAATTGCAAATTCAAAAAAGTTGGGGCAAAGTTGCTATAAGTAAGCCAGGTCAAGCAACTACAATTGTTTTAAGTTGCAAGCAACTATAACGATTTTTTCATATAGATAATATTTGATTATTGACTGTGACTCTTATAAAAAATGGGTGGTCTTTAATTTAAAGAACTTTTTATTTTAAAAATCGTCAAATTTAATTGTTTTGTTACTCATAAGCCCCTTTTCACTGAGTTTCCAGCAACTTAATTGAAAATTAAAATAAAACGTCAACAAATTTCCAACAAATTGTTTCCTCGGGTGAAAGGGGACTTATTTGCAAATAAATATTTTTATAAACAAAATATCACCAACAGTTAGATTTTGACAGTAAGGTGAATCACACAATTTGGTTGCAATCTATACAATGTGCGAAATTAATCAGCAATATGGTTGACACGTATGGTGATTTCGGTGTCATCACATTGAAACGAATACAGATCGAGTCATATAAATTAGCAGCAATGAAAAACAGTGTAAAAGTCTATTTAAAAAGGATTGTCTTTAATTTATTCTATAAATTAAAGCAATTAAAGCCCATTTTATTGCTTTAATTTAAATAAAAATTTAAAAAAAGTTCAGTAAAACAAGCTTAAGAAAATGACATTTCTGGCAGAGGTCAAAATTTAAAACTGTTTTTATGATTTGGCTATATGAGAGAACGCCCACCAGGCAACTAAGTTGCGAGCAACTTTTAGCTGTCTCGAAAGTTACTCTTGATAGTTTAAAATTTTCTGGATAAATTTGTTAATTATTTATTTTAGAACAAAAATAAACAACATTTTTATTAAATTTTTGAAGAACAACATCAAATTGGTGCTACCACCAATTGTTTTAACGAATTATTTTTTATAGTTCGTTTTTTTTTAATTTTGGCAGGAGAAAATTTCAAAAAATCTACCGTATTTTTGAATTGTGACTTAGCTATTTTTATTTCAAGTTATGGCAACACTGCCACTAACTGGCATATGATATTGTGTTTTTATGATTTTTAGTTTTTTTTTTATTGTTTACGGATAAATATATCAATACCGACAATCAAGAAAACAATGTTAAATTCAATTAAACCATGTTAGTCACAAGAGTACCCCTTGAGCTGTAATAACAACCCTGCTGAGCATGAGGTTGTATAGAAGTTTTTATAATGTATGGTTTGTCATTCGATGATGGTATAGCTAAAAATGTAGGTATGTGCATCATTTCTTTGCCGTTGTACGTGCCAATGTTTGCCAATGAGTATCGGAACAGAACAGGGTGACAAAATTGAGTTACTTCCTTTGAGAATAAACGACATGATAGTTTTCTTAATGTCCTTATTGCATTCTTTTTTTTTTTTTAATATATCTACTCATGATGATTATAAGAACCGGAAATACTCATAAGATAGCACATGCTATACTAATGAAATGTTTTTTCATTTGGGTAGGTAAGGTATCGAGATAAGTATACGTTATTTCGCACGTGCATACTTGATTACCTATATATCAGATTTTTTACAAGATAAATAGTGAGATAGAAGAAACTCAAGTGTTTTTCTAATTTTTTTTTATCAGCATTTAACAAAAAAAAGGTGAAGATGGGGTTTTTCTACAAATTTCATTGGAAATAATCGAACCTAGTAAACAATTAATTGATATTTTAACGGCATTGAATTTTATCAGTGATTGTTGTTTCATTGAAAATTAAGTTGAATTCAATTGATTATCTAATGTATTTTAATTGAATTTATTTTTTTGTTGATATTTTCAACAAAAAAAAGAATAAGGAAAAAGGAAAAAGGATACATTTTTAGTTTCGATTTTTTTTTTAAATTTCTTTTATTTGACTACATTTTTATTTTTCTTAGCATTTGGTGAGAGTGGAAGATAAACTTGGCTATGATTCAAATTTGTATGTCAGAGGCACAGTACACATATTAAAGGTAATATAATTAGCGTTTTCATTTTTGTTCAGTTCTGCGCATCTGTCAAATTTGAGGTATTATGGTGGTAAAATGGTGGGTCCAGTGCCCCTTTACTTGTATAATCTCAATATTTTGTTGTTGTTTCTAATGATGCGTCCTGAGTTCCTGTGGGCACTGGAACAGCCATTTTTAATTTTTTCACACTTTGACAACCTGCGCAATATATTACCTTTAATATGTGTACTGCGTGTCAGATGTATAACCAATTTATTTATTTGGAAACAATAGCCGCGTTTAATTAACTCCGTGTCTGGGTCTTTTAACACGTAATACAAAAACAAATTTGGATCTAGGTTTCTATCGTGGTTTGCTTTATGGAACCAGAAATAAGTTCTTACTCTGGCGGGTAGACGGCTCTTCAGTCGGTAGGGAGTACAAATTGTAGTGTGAGAGAAAAAGACAGTATATCTAAATGAAAAATAAACAAACATAAGACAAAAATAGATGAGCATACAACACTGTTTTAATTTGGATCCATATCGTTTTATTATATCGGGGTGAACCATATGAGTTATTGGCAATAATAAAACGGCGGTCATTTTCCCTGAATCCAAAGACTTATCTTGGCGAACTGATTTGAACCCGAGTTAACTTAAAAGCGTTTTTTCAGTGAAGAACTCTCATTTGCCAAAAATTTATCAAAATCAATAGCCTCTTTTATTATCTATGGTTCTGGATCAGAATCAATTTTTAACACGTAATACAACAAAAACTTTGGATCCTGCTCTGTGTCTATTTTAAAGATCTGAAAATAAATTTTTACTCTGGCAGGTGGACTGCTCTTCAGTCGGTAGGGAGTACAAACTGTAGGGGAAAGAAAAAATATAGTATCTACAATCTACATGAACAATAAACAAACATAAGATAAAAAGAGATGAGCATATACATTACTGTTGTCATTAGGATCCATATCGTTATTTACACGGAGGCCAGCACTTTGCGGTGCTATGAAGATTTCCATACAGTGTCGCCCTCTCTATATTGCGATAATTTTTTTTTTATTATCTATACATATGTGTATCTGTCAAAAATATCTATTCAGTTAATCTAGAGTTGATTAATCAAATTCAATGGGTTAATTCGAGATTTAAATTCACTGAAAATATTTTTCAGATAAGTTCATTCGAGTTTAACTACGAAACTGGGATAATCTCACGCTATAGGCCCAGTTTAGAGTAGCGACACTATAGAAACCGTCATAGCACTGCAGAGTGTTTCCCTCTATGTTTCGATAATGAAAGCGCATTTCCATAGTGTCGCACTTGAATTTCGATAGATTTTCGACAGCCGAAAGTTAATTCTACACTGAGAAATGCTCCTCAGTTAACTCGGGTTCAAATCGAATCGACAAGATAAAAGTCTTTTGTCTGAGTAAAGTTCTGATTAGTTATTCGACTTATAAATTCTCAAAAATCAACACGGAAAATCAAAGAATCTCACAGTTCGTTCAAGAATGGACCTATTATTTTGAAAATTCTTTAAGTTGGTAGATGTCAGGGAGATATTGGTGCGGGAGGGCTTACTATTGCCTTACAAAATTTTGCAATTATACTGATGAAAAATTTCACAAAAAAATGATGATTTTATTCTGCTTATTCGACTGTCGCATTTACGACTTAACAAAAAATATACGTCACATTAATGGCAAATTGAATTTTTACCCAAATGTCAATATTTATGTAGGTATAAATGCTGTGAAATCTCTCCAAATTCAATGTTCTTAAATCTAAAATAAAAAAACTCCATTAAATTCGAAATTTTCAAATTCTTCTTGTTAGTATAAAAATTCCTTACACGATGATAATTCAGACGCATTTAATAGAACTTGCTGCCCATAAAAGAAAGAAATTCGCCAGCCCCTTATTGTTTTGAAAAAAATACGCCAACCTATTCTGAATTGAAAATCCATTTTTTAATTATTAGGACATCTCACTTGACTTGGACTCAAAGATTTTTGTTTTTATTTTTTTGTTTCAAATCTAATGATTGGTTATCGTTTCGAAAATCACAGCCACTGGACCACAACCTAAAAGTCCCCCATATATTAAGGTCCGCGCTGATATATGCCGCACCCGGTATAATCATCGCAGGGCCTGGCTGATGTATAAGGCTCGAACCCATCCGACAGGGATTAATTGTTTGCATCCTCTCACATGTAAATTGTATCTACCACCGACGAACATTATAATGGAGATCGCATAAATGCCAGGCATCGCGTCTCCGGCGGCATGCATCACTATTGCCGTAGCCATATAGTCATATAGCAGCCATGACTAAATCCACATGTTCCATTCTTTAATAACCACAAAAATCTTCTCTTCTAGAAGCAACTAACATACCTACATATACTCGTACCATATACTGAAAGTAAATATTGACCAAGTGAAAAATAAAAGAAACAACAAAGATCTGCATCGACAACAAAGCCAAAACGACACGACGACATACAACGACGACGCATGGTTCCTTAATTAGTCTGGTGCTGATGCTGCTGTTGCTTCCATAGCACTATATAGAAGGGGGATAGTGAAGCAAGATGATGTGGCAGGGTGCAGATACCACATCACTTCACTCTCTCTCCATATGCCGAAATTGAGCAATTTGAAATTCAATCAGTAGCCCCTCCAATAGGGGCAAATTATAGCAATTCACTTGGCCACCAACCACACAGCAAGAACGGATATCGTCGAGCTCCGTAATATACATATGTATACAGCTCCATGGCTGTATAGTCGTCGTCGCGTCGGTCGACCCGGCCCGTTCGTCCGCATCGTCCTACGTTTGTTGATAAGAGGGTTTGTCTGTCGGCCGGCCAACTGCAAAATGGAAATCACAGCCCACCACGCCTGTGCAGATCATTCAGAAGGCCCTTCTCGGTGGTCTGCTGGTCTGTTTCTGGAGAGATGTGGTGGTCGTGAGGTATCTGTTAGGTTAGGTACAATAAAATGATTAATAGTTGGCTCTAAAAATTTTATAATTTTGGGGGTCTCTCATATATGTACACTGAATACGCGTGTAAATTCCCCCTCAAGCCTTTCTTTTTTTTTGGGTAAATTTCGCACAATCGGGACAGATTTACATTTTACTTAGTGACGGTAGTGGTGGCGAAAGACGATGGCGATGTATGAAGAAACGCACGGTCGAACTCGTGCTCGTGATCAACCAATCCACGAAGCAAGAAGCACTTTCCTGGTGGTCATTTTGAAGCAAAGGTCTGTGTGTGGTTCTTATAGCGTGAAAAGCTTTACGCTGATGTCATTGCAATGTCTAGCCTAAGGGCTACAAGAAGAGCAAGGATAGCAATCAGTAACGGACGAAGTTAGCGGGTTCGATTAAAACCGATAGTTTTCTTTGTTAATGTCTGCATGACTGCAACTGTATTATTAGGTCAAAGAAAAAATTGATATTTAATTAAGACATCATCTGGGAGTGGTAGCTTTTGAAAATGAACACGTCGCGTCGCAAAATATTTTTTGAACAAACAAATAATTATAATGGATAACTTTGGTTTAACTTTTATTTAACTCAGGCATTGAAAAACTAACCTTTAATTTTGTACTAAAGTTCCCTTTCACACGAAGAATCTGAGTCTCCAGCAACTTTCAGTTTTTAAATGAGAAAGGCACCAAGTAAAAGGAGGGAATGGTCTATGATTGGTGAAGATTGAAAATTAAAAGAAAACTATATAATAAGAAAAATCTATAGCAACTTGTTTCCTCGTGTGAGAGTGCTGTTTGGTAACGTGAAATTTCATTTTTCACATTTTTTTATCAAAACCCATACGAAAAAAAATCAGTCTTGGAAAATAATAGGTCTGTTCGCGTCCTTGCCCGAAACTGCCGGATTCTACCAGTTTTATTTTTTTAAACTGCTATCATGTCATAAGTTATATCAGGATTTTAACTGACGGAAAAACATTTTCAGAAGTTTAATTTCGAACCTGAAATGATCTCGCACTAAAAAATGGGACGTAAAAAATGTTTTAGTAAAATATTAGTTAAAGACTGTTTAAAACTAGAACCATTTTAGTAGAACTTTTCAAAACTTAATATCTAACAATTAGCTGACAATTGACAAATTTCTTACATTGATAAATTGTCCGTTTACACGGTTGGTAGATTTCTTCCCAAAGTCTGACAATTTGATTGTTAGCTCTTTTTTATCTGTCTTTAACCAACTCATTGACATTTTGGATGTTGAAGAAAATGTCAGCAATTGTATAAGATGTTTTCAATGAAAAGATGTATGATGTAAGATACCTGACAATTTTTTGTCAGATTGTGTTCAGACGATTGTAAGACATTTGGAACAGTTTTTTCACTGACAGATCTGACTATATTGTAAGATATGACAATCGTCTGTACTTAGCTTTATTCTAAACTGGGTACGTTCAATGAAGAAAAAATTAAAAAGTTTTCTTGAAATGAATAACATATCCAAAAGTTCACGAAATTGAAATTTCATTAACAATGAGATATCAAACTATTTAGAGTTACCAAACAGATAAATTGGCTAGCTGGAGAACTGTCCAAAAAGAAAATCTAATAAATACGACCGTATATGTATATGAAGGCAGCTTCATTCTATGTTGAAAAATGTATGCGCTTTCTAAAATATAATTTGTTGTTTAAACAGCACTGAATAATTATATGAGTAAATGCGTATATAGGTTCATATATTTTATTTTTTTGTAATTTAATTCGCCCTGCACAAGACCTTAAATTGCATTCCTCATTTTTTCCTCTCTTTATTCCTTTGTTGTGCTTTGGATAATTTTGGACTTTGGTTGTTGTCGCGTGTTGATCGCATCACTTTTAAAAAAATATCATAACTATGTTCTTTTCAACCATGCTTATCACAGTTTATACGATACATTATATACTTTTGACAACGTTAGCACTTATTTGGCGTACGTCGCGCAGCGCACAGTTTGGTGGCGATGTTGGCGCAGCGGCATAATGGGGTATTTATTTGTGCAATCATCAATCCACGGCACGACTTGTTTTTATAGCACGGGGCTATTTCCGTTTTACCTCAATTCGTCCCAAACAACGACCGCGACGTTAACATGAAAATATTTTAGATTGTGGAGTATTATAAAAGTTTATGGTATCATATGGCCCACATTCCTTTAAACGATATCTAGGACAGCTACGGCAATGGTGGCGATGGCGGTGGTGGTGGCAGTGCGCGCAAAAAGGGAGAGGTCAGGAATTGCAAAGTGTTACAATTCGAACCGGACGATTACCTCGTAGGTACCTGTACCTACTTTGTTTTCGAATCATAACTAAAAATAGTTTTTTTTTTTTGCATCAACAATTTTTTTGTCGGCAATAAAAAATTAATGATAAAAATAACTGCGCATTTTTCTACTCATGTATAAAGAAAAGTATGAACTTTTCTTACAAAGCGATTTTGATAGGAAGAAAGTCTTAATGAAATCTTTTTTCTAAGTTTTTGAAGCTAAAAATACATTTACCTCATCTTATAGTCTCTGTGACGAAACTGCATTTCAAATTGAATTTAAATCGATTTTCATGAAAATGAAACGTGTTCAACAATTCATTCTTTTTCGAAAATTTCACATTTAATTTGAACTGTCAAAATTGAAGGTGCATCCATTTTTAAAAGTTTTTTAAAATCAAATTACACTTATGTGGATGAAAATAAATACAACATAAAAAAATACAAAATAAAAAAACAATTAAAACTAAATGCACCTTAATTTTGACAGTTCGAAATAATTGCGAAATTTTCGAAAACGAATGAATTGAATTTCATTTCGAGTGAAATCGAAAATCTTATTGTTTCTGTGATCTAGTTATATGTATTTTCACTAACAAACAAAATACTTGAAACTTACACTAAATTCTAAGCTAAATACTACAATAGACTTGAGCCATAAATAAAAACTCTATATATTACGTGCGAGCTATGAGTCGGTTTTTTTAATTCTTAGTTGTTCGCTGTTATCTACTCGTATCAAACAATTGCTAAGAATATTTCTAAGGTTAAAATTATACCATTATCTTCTTTTTTAATAGAAGGTTAAAGAACCATGACGTGTTTAAAAGAATCGCACGCGATCTTATGTAGGTTACTGATTTTCTATGCAAAATAAATGATTAAACTTATGTCACGATTTGGCTATTCAAAATATTTGAATGTCAAAATATATTCATTAATTTTGTATTCATTATATAAACATAAACAATGAGTGTACTACAGAAAATGCAGCACGCATTTTGATTTACATACATGAAGATATGATACGCAAACTTAAAAGTATAAGTTGCATCAAAAGGGAACAAGTAAAATTTGAACACAAAGTGTGAAAAGCACGTAAATAAATGCAAATTTTTGTATATTTTGTTGTCAATGACTCTATGTTAATATATGGAGTATTTAAGTCATATCACTTAATTGAATTATCTACATTAGGGTGTTTCAAAAAAAGTTTTAGGTTGATTATATTCAAGTGAAAAAGGCGTCTCTTAATATTTGAGTTCTAACTTATGATTGTTTTCACATGTTTTCTGGAACACATTTATTTAAAACTTAAAGAACTTTATTAAAGCAAAAAAAATTGTAAGCGCCCGTGACAAGAATGACTGCTGAGACTCCCCCAACATATTTTCTAAATAATTTCAATTATTTTAATGTCAATTTACATTATATTATCTGCAACCAAAACAACCCGTAATAAAGGGAAGGATGTTGATGAATAAAATGTGGTTATCAAACCACAAATTATAGGGTTTATAGATGGTTGTCACACCATGATGAAGGCGATATCACTTTTCACGGAATTTGTATCGATAACGGCTCTCAGAAACTGTTCCGGAAGAAATTAGAAACCCCGTTTTTTTATAAAAAATATTCTTGAAAAAATCTCGTTGTTTTTGTCGAAGAAAAAAATTAAAATTTATGATGAAATTTTAGGAACATTTAAAGAATTTTTCCATTAAAAAAAAAATAAATTCCAGAAGATAAAAAAGCAAACAAAAATTTTACTTCAAGAAAATTTTTTTAAGACAATTTCGATCTCGAGTTAATATTTAGTTAACAGCTCTGGATTAACAACATAGATGTTTCTGACAGATGTGTGTCAAAACACTATCATATACTGAAATTGCGACACTATGCAAATAGTCCCTTCTCTACTGGCTCATAGTATCGTCCTCTCTCTTTCAATAGTGAAAGCGGATTTCCATAGTTTCGCACTTTGAATTCGATAGTATTTTGACAATTAAAAGTGAAAATCAATCCTATATTTAAAAAACGATTAAAAGTTAATTGAAACCGATCTACTTCTTTAAAAAATTATCTAAGCAAAGTTCCCTTTTACACGAAGAAGTTAATCCTGCAACTGATTCTCAATTGAATGAAACCGCTCTACTTTTAAACATACACATTGGACTGCCTCCGCCGGCTTTTTTGACATCCCTAAAAGTACAGATGTGTCAAAAAAAAAATCTCAGACCCACTTCATGGCGAGAAAGAGATTCCCCCCTTGGCCACCTCTTTCTCGTCATGAAGTGGGAGTTAGATAAGTATATAGAAGAGTCAAAAAAAAGTCGGAAGAAGTCCAATGTAAATAGCGTCAAAGGAATTTGTATCCTCATGTGAAAGGTACAAGAGATTTTAAAGGAAAATAAAAGAAAACGTCAAAAAATCTGCAGAAACTTGTGTGAATAAGTATTATAAAATTTTCAAGACTATTTTTCTTTAAAAAAAAAAGTTTTGACTACCCTTATAAAGTCACACTGTTCACCCGTTTAGGCTTGTTCCAAGTCAATAATTTCAAAGCATCAAATTAACAGAAACTTGTAAATTGCACCAGATTGATTTAAATTATTGGCCGATGCATTTTCACTGTCTCGCGTTTTAAAAATATCGATATCAGACAATTGTCTTTACCATATTAGTATACCACGACACGGCAAGCCTATATACATAATTATCTGTATTGCGAACTCGTTCTTCGGTGCTATGACACCGTAACGTAAGTATATAATCTGACAATCGTTTGCGTGTGCCATGTCGGATTCCTTTACCGATCAAAAAATATTCCACGCTTAATGTACATATTTGTATAATTTCATTATTTGCTTTGACTTATCAGTCATAATATATATAGTAAGTATGTTTGTGCGATGCGATGCGAGGTCTTTTGTTGCCGCCTGTTGACAGTACAAGTACAATAATTTTCGTTTGTCTTTTTATCATCATTTCATATAAATAATCCACCTCCCAGCCCCCCATATACTTGCTATAGCTATATTAATTTTTCCTCGTGGAAAAATACAAAAATTAAGGCGAAACAAAAATCGTATACACAAGACGTGTAAAAAGCAAATCAAACATCACAATTGCTAGCTTGCTACTCGTACACCAGCTATATAGCTCCCTCAGCACTGATAAGCGGCCCGTAATGACCTCATAATGAGATTGCAGCGCACTATCCATCATTATTATATTCTGTTTTAAGTAAACAAATTAATTTATGCCACAAAATCACATGCGGTATTATTTTTTTCATTATTGATTTTGTATGACATCGACAAACAATCACCAAGTGTTGAGGCGTGCGTACGTGAGCTCTGTCAAATCATCAACTTTTACCGCATTCTGCCTTATCACAATGTAATAAGTCAAAACTACATTATTTTGTAATCGGAGCGCGGTCGGTTTCTAATGACGAATGTATGTACATTGTACATACTGTATATGCAAGAAGACAGAAGTTAGCAATTCGTTGCTATTCGAACGCTATCAAGGTAACAGTATAAGCAACTATTCGACAACGACTACGACAGCAACAACAACAACGATGAGCACGAGTATACTTTTTCCTGTTTTGCAAGACTAAATATGACCTAGAGACTTCGCTGATACTAAAACTGACTGATACGGATGTGGAGAACATATAATCAGCAAGGTTTTTCTATATACCCGTCATAACACAAATCCTATTGAATTCTTCTAACGCGTAACCTTATGGCCCTAATTAATGCAGACCGCACATAAGACAGGTTTGCTATATTATTCGAAACCAGTGTGTGGATCAATAAAATATATATTCTAATAATTTCCGCTTCGAACCTCTGTGATAAGACATTTCCGCAAACCGTAACAAATTTCGAGTTCGAAACATCGAACATTTATCTATCCTTGCTTCATAGAACCTTCAAGATCGTTTTGATTATAATATATGTATCTTCTCTCCCTCGGACATACATATAGTAGCTGGTCAGTGTGTGACCAGGGCTTAATTAAACGAAAATATGTATAAAAACCCCCCACCATCGGACAAGTTTTGTTCACTTAACACTAACTCTAACGGACATTCAACGATTTGTATCGAACTTTAAATCATATACAATAAACGGGTAGGAAGGCTGCTAATTCAACTGGATTCGGACGGGTCCAATGACCCATATATATAGCTACACTAAGCTCAAGCACGCAAAAGCCAACTTACAATTTTTGCTGGCTCTGTTAAGTGTGAGACGAGACGATTCGACGAGTGTTTGCCAAGTATAGTGTTTGTTCGTTTCATTTCGTCTCAGCCGGAACTAAGTTTCACAAGGCAAACGTCAAACGTCAAGTAGTGTGAACGACGACACTCACGGTCAAGCTCAAGATGTGCTACGGCTGCGGATGTCACGTTCCGCAACTGAAACACTGAAGTAATTCGAGCTTAAGACCAACCACCACGGTAAAGTGGCAGAATAACAGACACAATATGAAGTGTATATGTATATGTATGTATGTTTGTACTGTGTACAATAAGTCCAATTCCAAAGTCAAATTTCAAATTTAAATTAATTTTTTTTTGGCAGGCGACAGCAGCGCGCCATACGCTATTAGCTATGCTAATGTCAATGCCGGCTTGGAATTCCCCAAATGCCTGTTTGTCATCTGATCGCTTGAATGCCATTTAAAACCGAAAACAAAATGGAATGAACAACAAACAAAAAAAAAAGTTTAAAATAAAATGTTTAAACAATTTCTCAAACTTGTTGACGGCGCGTGGTTAGGCATTTGTTTTTGTTTTTTCGTATATTTGTGATGCTCTTAAAGGAATTAAGGCTTCATTTATATGTATACATTCCAATAATATATGTTTATGATATTATCTTCAGAGGGCGCTCCGGGGGTTTTTAAACTTTCAATATATGTACAATATTGGCAAATCCTTGACAGCAGGAATATAATATAGAATATGCAAAGTATGAAGATGTCACTTTGACCAATTGCGACGTAAGATAAAGCAAAAGTTTTTAAAGATACACTTTATTGCTTTGAATTCATTGATCGTTTGGACATTTCTGCTCTGAGTATGTACGCGTGCATGCTCTTTTGTTGTTTTATTGGTCGGATGAATTATTAGTCTGGTTTTTTTTGTCTCTCTTCTGTCGATCTTTGACTGCTGTTTTTTTTATTTTGGTGACCATTTAGTGTGAATTTGGAATTTTTTAATCGCTGGAACTGTGACGTCAATGAATTAAGATTATTCAAATTTCATTCTAGAAAAAGATTTAGTTCCGTAAAGTCGACTTAATTTGAGTGAAGAAGAATTAATACGTATTTTTTAAGACATCAAGAATTGGTATAAGAAGGAATTTGGGTGAAGAATAAAAAAGTCGTTTTTGGATCTTTTGCGATCTCTGCAACACAAATATCACTGGAGTGCGCCGCGCCCGCCGCTGCCTTACGTTTTGATACGAAATGCATCTATATCTACCTGGAGACATTTTGTAAAGAAATAAATACTTCTCTCGGATAGAATTTATATAGGAGTATGGTTATATACGAATACGAGGATTAAAGATTTTGTCTGGCGACAGTAATTTGAGTTGTTGATGTCTTGTAAAATGCGTAATGAGGTGTTTAAAAGATCGTAATCCGATCGTAAAAACCAATTCCATGTGTATAGCGGGAGGAGAATGTGAGATAATCTGAGATTATTTGTGGTTAAATGACATTTCCTACAAGGCAGCACGGGTTCAAATATATACAGTTTCTTTGGAAATCTATAGTCTTTATAGAAATAAAACAAACATACTTAAGTTATATTTGAAGTTTTCATGCGAATAGATTGTCATTAAAGGTATCAGTATTTGAGAAAAGATTTAAGATTTTGTTGATTGCCTGGCGCCATGCACACACACATGTTTATTGTATAACATTCTTTAGAAGCTTGTTGATTTTATTGATTAGGTATATCTTACCTATGTACTTAAAATTGGTTTTATGTTAACCAAATGGGTGTGGAAATTGTATATCTAACCCTTACAATGACTAAGGATTAAACCCAAATCACACGTAGGTATGTATACAAATATAGAGAACGACACTATGGAAATTGCCACTTTCCATATCTCACATACTGCCGTCTTCTCTGTTTCATTAGTGAAAATGCATTCCAATATCGTCGAACTTTGATTTCGATTCTTGACAACTGAAAGTTAATCCTACAATTAAATAATTGCTTCTGAGTTAATTTGGGTTAAATTTATTTGCAGGATTAATTAACTTTGGTTTATCTCTGAGTTACCTCGGACACTGAAAAACTAGGACTTTTCTTTTTCACTTCCTAACGTATGTCATTAAAAATGGCTTATGCGAGAAACAGATTGCCACAGCATAACATCGACATCGACATCAACGTTAGGAATTGCCCTAAATTCGATGTCGCTGTTTAGTTGCTGTTTTAATGTATTCAAAGCCATTTGAAAGCACTTGCTCTAAAAGGTTGACAAAGTTGCCGTGCCAATCTGTTTCTCGCATTAAACTCGAATGAATTTTTGACAGATTTGGCCAGTTTATATTTCAGAACACTCAGTAATTTTCCTCCGTCACTTTGACAGAGCAGGAAAATGAATTGTTTTCAAAGAAATCGAAAAAATTTTCATTCTCACTTTTTAACAGCTAATGTGATAATTCCTTCCTTTGATGTCAGTCTAATATTAACACGATGACAGATTTTATACCATTTAAAGAAAATATAAGAAGAAAGTTGACAAACTTGTTAGCCATATGTAAATCTGGCATAACTAATTTACCATCGAAAAATTTCAACTTCGAGGCTAAAGAAAAGTCAACATTGTTCTGAAGGTCAAGGTGCATTCATTACCTACATACATATACCTATCCAAACTTTCTATATGGATGATTATTATTACTTTTGACTTTCAATATTTCAAATTTAAATACCACCCAAAACCATAAAAACCGACAACAAATACATCTATAAGTACAAAATAAAAAAATTAACATTTATTCTACATGAAAAAATCCTTTAAAAAAATCTCAAATCACCAAGACCAAAAAAAAAACTGGATCTCGCCGAGCACGTGCTAATTGAAGGGTAAAAAAAGGATCCACATGTTTGAGACAGCTTTTTTTGTTAACGAATATTTTTTTTTAAATAAAACCAAAACTGAAAGTTGATACGACCGCTGGCCAACCGAAAAGGATAACTGTAACAGTAACGGAGACTATACCGGCATAAACTAATTCGGTAGCAGTTACGTCGATTAGTATTAGCAGCAATTAGCAAAGATTTGGGGTATATACAGGCCCCAAAATTGATCTTTGTTGGCCGTATGCCACGTTCATTGTATTTGAAAAACAAAAAAAATTAATTGGAGTAAGCCAATAGGTGTCAAGGTAGATCATATGACATCGCATTGAAATTTTCCAATTCGCTGTCCACAAAAAAAAAAGATAAAACGTTCTGTAAACGGTTCTTTGTTAACGTATGCAGTGCACACACAAATACACACACTCAATGACGGTTTGCTTGGGCTGTGGCTTTTGTTGTTTTATTTGTTTGTTGAGAGTCTGCATGGGTAATTAAACCCCAAATGTTGTTGGCCGCCCGTTCTTCTTCTCGGTTCGACTGGCCCCAAAAAAAGTATCGAGTTTTTGATTGGGCTTGCTTTGTGTCTGAACTGAATTCAAGTAATTTGAGACGGGATTTGTCAAATTATCGGTTCAACGAATCTTTCATCATCAGATGGTTTCTTTTGAAATGAGTGAGGTCCGATTGCTTTGGACGACGACAACGAAAACGACGACGACGGATTCTTTGGTAGACAAAATGAATGACTTTCGATGAACATTTAGTTTTGAAACTCATCTTTTCATCTTATCATCAGTAGTCCAAACCAGTCGCGGTCGTCGACTATTATAACGGTTAAGTCCTTTTTTGATCGGGGTTGATTTTTAATTTAATTTCAAGAATGAATATGAAAAAATATTTGTAGCTATAGATAAATATTTAGGTCCAAACATTATTAAATTTTTTGTATCTAAGGATCGGAACAATATTTTAGGTAGAAAAATAGTTTTACGTCTGCTTTGAAGTCTGATAGTCTGTAAGTTGGCCTTAAAGTAAAGGTTTTAAAACACAAACAAATTTAATTCGGCATTTTGATGACAGTGTTTTCAAAATAAAGGTGAGGTTCGGGCATAATTTTTTTTTTTTTTATAATCTACGATCACGAGCACGCTGCTTCCAGTCATCAGTACCCACAGTACACATATTAAAGGTAATATCATTAGCGTGTTCCGTCAAAATCGAGGTTTTTTGTAGGGAAAATGGTTAATCCAGTGTCCCTTTACTTGCCTCATTTCAATATTTTGTTGTTGTTTCAAATGATTCGTGTTGATTTCCTGCCAGCACTCGAACACTCATTTTTGGTTTGCATTGATTTTGCTCTAGTTAGATTTGGACTTTTTGACGTCTCTGTATTTTATCTCACACCCGCTTCGTGGCCAGACCAAGAAGGCAGGATTTTTTTAATTTTTTAAAATTTTGTGGATTTTTTGACGTTTTCTTTTGTGAAATTTGTTTCTTCTTACTTTACTTTTAATGGCGCTACAAAGCGTGGTGCTCCTGGGCTTCAATTAATATGCCTCTCCACTCTCCAGCCGACTCAATCTCTAGCCCGCAATCTAGAATTTCGTACACATCACCTTCTACTTGGTCACATCATCGAAGATGAGGTCTGCCTTTGTTTCTGGAACCCTTTGGTATGGCGTTGAAGACTTTTCGTGTTGGAGCTACGGTTGTCATTTGCTCTACATGACCCAGGCAACGTAACCGTCTTAGACGTATTTGTTTCACTAGGCTCATTACGCTGTACAGCGTTTTTCTGTCTGTGCTTTTTCTTTGGTACTTGAATAGTACAGAAACAATTTTTTTCACTGAAACCATATTTTTTTAATAAAATTTTAATTTTGAGATTAAAAAATTTCAATCAACAAGCGAAGATTTGTGTTGTTTTGATTTAAAGACGGCTAAACCTCAGAGTGAGTCGCTGGTGTTCAGAAGTAGGATTCACGTCAAAAAAAGTCGGAGGAATAAGTTCAATGTGAACAACCAACGACTTTTGTTCTTATTCTACAACTATAAAAACAAGAAAGTGAAAAAACCATAATAGTTTCTGGAAAAGCAAAATTAATTCGGTGCGAAGTCCAACTGGAGACTTCTCAAAATAATCTACTAAATAATCCAAATAATCTACTACACTGCATTTTATTATCCACATGATCTGAACCGTATAAAATTTTAACACGTAAATACAAAAACAACATGTACCTTATCCTACTTTTTATCTGGATCTATTTCAAAAACTAGTACTATTTTGTTATTATCATGGAAAGGTAGTGTAAACTGTAGTGCTAAGGAAAAAGCCAACAAACACATAACAAATAATACAAACGCAACGAAAAAAGAGATGGTTATATACCACTGGCTGTCACTGTGATCCTGTTGTTTTATTATGAGGATCTGATCCGGATCAGAGCCTGTGGATAATTAAAACGAAAAGCTGAAAGAACTTTTTCGTTTATGATTTCCTTGTCATTTTTTATATTTTACTTTTAGTTTTACGTTTTGGATTTTGTCAAGAACTTAGTAAACTGTTATTTTCTATTTTGTAAACTAGTTATTTGTTATTGCGACGTCATTATTAATTAAAATTCTCTAATGGTCAAACACATTAGGTTTCTACCACTTGCAAAAATGAATTATTCAGAAAACGTTATTTTTTATTAATAATGATTAATAAATCGATTAAAAACAGGGATGACAGGTTTTATTATACGTTTAATTCTTAAACAAAGAAAAAACTGCACTTGGTGAAGCGAGCTGTGACTTCTTATTTGCTCCGAAATTCAAAATCGTAATTTGTATTTGGCAAAAAAAAAACCCAATTTTCGTTATAATTTTTGGACTTTGATGCGCAAAATTAAGGTTCATTGATCCTATACTGATTATTAATAATAAATTCATCCTTAGTATTGCAGTTTCTTCCTTTATATACAAATCGCACTCTCATCCTATTTTGTGAAACAATTTATTTAATAGCAGGGGTCATCGTGTCGAGATTATGCATCTCCATCTATACATATATCCAGTTAACTTGTTCCACCACTCGAACTTGTGAATAAAAAAAAAACAAAGAAAAAACATTGAATTTCAAAAACTGAATTGGCGCTTTCATTTGAGGTAACAGACAAAAATAAAATTTATAAAAATAAAATCATAATAAGTGATGAACTTATACTTATATGATGATGTAGGTACGTACATAAACATATATGTATACATACCTATATCTTTCGGTTTCATTTGGAGTCGTCCTTCATGCACTGCTGACCACGCTAATACAGTCTATATATACATCGTACCGCTCTGCGTCCGTCCATACTCCATCCGCTCGTTTTGTGGCCAACCAGACTGAACGATTCGCGATCGCGAGACTATAGGTATAGCATGGGTGCGTTTATTTATCACGAGAATATTCTCCTTTTTTGTTTTTTTTTTGTTTTTTTCTTTTTGGCTAGTGCACTTTCCGCTGAATAGAAACAGAAAATCGTTCACTGAGAAGAACCAATTCACTGATCCGCGATGATGGATACTAAAATGACCGTAAAAAGGAATTAAGGTCTAGAGACTTGCATAAGCTAGGGTGCTACGCCCTTTATCACCCCATTCGTCGCTTGCGCCGGTAGATCTATGAATTCTATACCTATTCACCTTAATTATATTTTATATCAAGTTTTTAAAAATTTAACCATAACCAAGGTGACCTCGCCAAAATAACGCCGAACGCGACGCGATGCGAAGAACGGACGAACGTGGACGAACGTGGACCGTAAAGTGCCAACGTTAACCGCAGAAAGTAATTAGTGTCATAAAATTCATGCCTGTGGTCACTTTTTTGCGGTCTAAAAGAAAACCTTTTGACGCCTCCACTTCGCGTTCGCGTGAGTTCTCACGTTATGCACATATATCAATCAGGAAACTTCGTAATCAATAACACTTCATCATGTCTTGACATGGAATTGGCTTCAGGTAGGTAGAGCAATGCACTTTTGAACACGCGGCGCGGCGGTGCCAACTGCACAATCCAGAATATCTCTCCAAGACGAAGATGCTATATGTCTTCGTTCTGTCATTAATGTTATGGAAGACTCTGCTCTGGAACTCACACGTCGGGTATAACGTATTAATCATGAAAAGCCAGTACTCTCGCACAGGCTAATTAATTAATAAAACGATGCCACATCTCTGAGTGTCCCGTGGGCGGGTCTACATATTGACCCATTAGCGTCGAATGCAGTTCGCGCGTGTGTACATGAGAGGAACGTCTTCGTTTTTCTGACAAATGGGTCAGCGAAGTCGTTACAAGACGCAAGAAGGTTTTACTGATAGCATATCAACATATCACCACACTCTTGGGCAAAAGTGCACTGGAGATTGTGTTTGTGATGTGTGATCATTCATCAAAATGAAATCGTAAAAATCCCAAGACCAAGAGTAGGCACACATATAGAGAAGTATGTTCTCGTCCGAAAAAGTCTCATACAACAAAAAGAATCATCCAATGCCTCTCTTGACAGCTATAAGCGAAAAAGAACGCATCACGTGCCAAATGACTTCTTAAATTAATGTCAGAAATATCTTTTGGGACCAATGCAATGTCCGACGACATGGGTGGTCGTATGTCTTTTTGAGGTTCTTCTCAAAAGATACTTCGTGATGGTAATAAAAATATTGTATTCGGATTGCTTAAGGCGTTGTCGTTTATTTTAGTACCAGCAATTTAGAGAGTTTATCGTTGCCGAAAAATTATATAAAAGTATTCCATTTTGATAATTGAATGCGCAAGATGAAGATCAACCGAAGGAAACCTACGAGCAAATGAGAAAACTCGCGTGTTCTTTAAAGATCCATTGGATTGTAAAATTAAGCCAATTTGTGAAGCATTTTTATAATATAAAAGTATAATTGAAGCAACTTTTTTTAATCATTTAGGGATTTTTGTATTTAGCGGCAGGGATTGACGAAAATGAGAGCTATTATTACTTATTTTTAATAACCGTAGATATATACACATAAATCTGCACGTGACATCTCGGGAAGTTTTTTAAAAAACTTATGTATGCTCTTCTCAATTCTACTTTGCTCACTAAAACCAAAACCGGGGTTTCAGAAAAAGTTTTCAAAAACTCGAAAAGCATTCACACCGAACATTTACACATTTTCGCTTGACGTTTTACCAACACCCTCTCCTACAAAAAAAAAGAAAACACTAACAAAACATCATCTCATTTCCATAACACTTTTTTATTTTTGTTGAGAATTAAACATTTTGAAAAAACATTGAAGTTTTTTGTTTCTTTGGCAAATTCAGATATTTCTTTAAAAATAGGCCATTCTTGAACTACCACGCAATTCTGGCTTGTCGGCGCATAGTTAAAGAGATATTCGACATCCTGGCTCCTCCAAATTTTTTTTTTGTTATTATTTACATATCGTACCTGAACCTCCTCCGGTGCAATATCGAATATAGCAAAAGTTTTTCTAAATAAAATTGAACAATTAATAGAGACCAAGCACCACAAAAACGAGTCTGATGATCGGCGTGGCTGTCGTGAAATAGCTATTAGTTCAGCCTATATAAACTTGGTGCGGTAGCTCACTCAAGTGTTGTTGTTTATTCAAACCTTCAATAACAATTAACAATAATTCTTATTTTGTGAGGAATCTATTTAAATAGATAATATTACTTACCACGATCAAATATGATTTTTTTTTTTTACATTTTATTGAGCGCTGAATGTTTCGAAAGGTTTATTTCTTTAGTTCAAGTTTAAATTGCAATTAATTTTTGAAAGGTTTGGTCTAAAACTTGTAGCTTTAGAAAACTTGTGGTTTACCAAAAATTTATGGTAAAACTTGAGTTTTCGATGTAGGTTTTCCACCTAAACCGATAATTTCGCGAAAACCGCATTTTGAGTTTGGTGTGAAAAGGCTATAGGGCTTTAAAACTCAAACGTCACTTTTCCGCAACGATTAACAAATATTGGGTATGTTCAAGAAAATAAGATCTCGGAGATCTCAGAAATCTCAGTTACATGAACAGAATTCCTCAGAAAAATTTCTCAGCTTTGCTGTACAAATTCTGAGGAAATCCTTGTATTCACTTATTCGTTTTTTTGAGTGAGAAAAATCTCCGAAATCTCATTTTTCTGAAAGCGCCAAATGATCCGGTTATGCCAAATGAATTATGTGTGGAAAAATTGTTGATACTACTCCTATCAATTTCGCTCATCGAACAGTGTTCCTACTGCTGAACGAAAGGCGAAGCAATTGATTTCGTTGTGTAATTTTTGTATGGGACTTTTTTCATTTCGTTCGCTTCAGCAGCGCATTAGGCTTAAACAGGAAATTTTATTTATTAACAAAACATGAAACATTTCAAAACTGGATTAGCACGATTTGGAATCTTATTTCAAATTTGTTGTCGATCTAAACAATCCTATGGCCAGGATACTTTATTAAATTTCAAGTGAACTTTTTGCAAAACTTTTCATCGATGACTTGCAAAACAGCTGTGTCGTACCTATACGGAGCACCGATTTTCATAGTAAATGTTGTGTATTTATATGTCCCTTATAACATAGAAAACAACAAGAATTTAAGTTGAATTGTAATCCACCAATCGGTGTTATCGATCACAACAAGCTAGGTCTGTTAATTTACTCCCCCAAACTACCAATTTTAGGACAATTTAATTTTTTTTATGAACTTTAGGCATGTTTTTTGCAAGCCCGGGGGGAAGTTTTTGAAAAAAAAAAAAAGACAGCGGGGATTAGCGACGCCATGACATGTAAAAAACATGGAGTTTTCATACAAACTATCGATAACATGTATGTAATTCATGCCGGTAACACAGTTTTTCTGTGCGCTTAAGTTAAGCCCCGAGAATTCTCTGGGATTAGTTGTTGTTGCATTTAACATGTTAATTGTTTTTTTCATCCAATTCCCCCCGGGCGTGCAAAAAAAACACGGCTTTTGACAGTTTTTGGACTAAAAATGTTAGAATTTTTTTTTTGTAGAAGTAAAAGAACATGTTGTCTGTCAAAATCCAACCATCGACCAAATAGAAGACAAGTAACACAATGGCCTTTTTAGTTGTGTTAATAGATTAATAAGTTAATAGATTTATTGAAATTTTGAAGACCGCTTAAATTGTTTTAAAAATCTTTAATTTCATTAATTTTCATTCAAAATGAATTAAATTGCGGTAGGTACCTACTATCAAAAATAAGGATGACTTAAAACATCAGAACGATAAGTATGGAAAGCAAATGTTTACATACATACGTTAAACTTCAGTGATACCTCTTATACAAAAAAAAATAACTTTCGTGTGTAGATAGACGTGCATATATGTATTTTTAGTTACCTACTCCTTTATCGACGTCCGGTAATCTTTTTGCTTCAGTTCTCCTTAAAAATAAACATTTTCACAAAAATCCATTTAATGTATTACATTTACATACCTACCTAAATAATATTAAAAAAAAAACAACGTTGCGCCTTAAAGTGTTCAATCACTAGACCGTCAATCACGGATGGACAATTTCAATTTTTTTAAAACTTAACATTATTCGCGCTCAGATAAGAAAACATGAATCGAGTGAAAACTGCAACCTGTGACGCACGATCGAAAGTGCACACAACAAAAACACACGTGTGCCTTTTAAATCCGAGGGAAAAAATGTAAAAAAAAAATTAAAATAAAATAAAATCTTAAATAACACACGGACTTAAGTGAAGACTAATTATTGCTGGGCAGAGCGAACTTGCCACCTTAAAAATGCATGCGGTGCTGCGATTAATTACAACTGACGGTGGCATGCTTTTCGACCAATGCCTCCATTATTTGCGATTACTTCACGCCACCGCGCCATGCCACAGTTACAAGAGTCTCCCGTGTATCCGTCGTCGTCGTTTTTTGAGTATGTAGAAGGATCGATCGAAGAGGAACCATGCCGCATGCTATAACACTACACCAAGCAGTGTGGAAATGGAGCCAAAATGATCTTGTATAGGCGACAACACGCAACGCTATGTGTGTTGCAAAAGTTTTGTAGATCGTAAACTTCATCGGCAATGTCCTTCAAATTCATGATCGTATCTTTGAGATACTTTCTGATATAATTTTTATATCATGCAAGATTTAGAGTCGATATTTCGCACTTTTGAATTGTAATTTTAAACGACTGTGAACATGGCTGGCAATAACTTAGCCTGGAGGAAAGGTAGGCCTGGTCCATCAGAAATTGCAGGGTTTTTTTTTTTTTTTTTTTGTGATCTTGACAGACGACAGCGGATTTTCTTTACAGATTCTGACCTAAATTGAATATGTGGCGGTTGCATGATGTTGGATTCGGAAAAGTAATGATTTGGGTTAATATTTGGTGTGACCATCCTTGGGGCTCGAGTCGAGAGTGATCTGTTATTTCTTGGAAACCATCGTCTGAATACAAATCTTGTTGATTTAACTTCTGACTGGCGGCGACAAAAACGAACAAAAAAAAAGGAAGCCGTCCATTCGCCTGGGTGCAAATAGTGATTTCATGAGAAAAGTAAACAAAGCCGTGTCTGAACCAAAACCAACTCTCTGAACTGAACTAACTAAACCTATACGCAGTATATATATATTATAGTTATAAGTATACAGATACACACACTTCTTATATTTATCGTTATATTCTCTGCCTCAAGGAAAGCGATCTCCTTGTAAACGTACCTATACCTATACATTATATTGTAAACTGCAACAGCTATAGGTCAGACTTATTAACATTTTAGCTGATGGGGAACCAGAACAGGAGGAGAGCAATGTGTGACTCAAACTCTAATTTGGTGAGTTTTGTTAACAAAAGAATTTAATTTTGTTTATTCAACAAATTAGGGGTAAGGCGGGAGAACCAACGACGAAACACTGTGTCCATGTCCAAGCATATACGATTTGCTGATGAATCGCCTCTGGAAGAAAGGACCAGATCAAGGCATCAACCAAGTGCCGCACGCCACGATTTGTACACACACTGTTTGCGTTCGTCTGGTAAACAATATTACAGGTTTTACGTATATTTCCTCAATGGAATGCATTCATATTTGGATGTTATTTGTTCTGCATAAACATAAAATTATATACATACATACCTCAGGTAGGTAAGGTACTCGTATAGTTTTGGAGGAAGTTCATGTTGTTCAAAGGATTCATCATATGATGTACCTATATAGCTGGGTATTATTGTTAGGGTTTTATCAGTTTACATAGTCAGGCTAGGAGCTGTGGTTTGGTTGCATGTTCTTCGATGTTCTTTTTTTGGAACCAGCATCTCCTATATTAAGACATCCGGTCAGATAGTATCACAAGTCTGATGTTTGATATTAAAGGTTACTTAACTTAAGCTACAACTTTTAAGCAACTGTCGTAAAATGCGTTCCACAATCTTTTGTTTGAATATTTCAAAGATAATAACGTCGGCTAAATACGAAAAACTGCTAAGTCCACTTTTGCTAATGTTACAGGAGAGCGAAAAAACAAAAAAAAAATTACATAAGGCATCGAGCCTTAAAAACTGATTTTCTCTATAGGATTCTGCAACAACTATAAGATACATTGGACAGAAGTGATTAAGCCATTTTGTGCAGAATGTGTTTCTCAAGAAAATGGTATCAAAATCTCAATTTTGGACTTAATACTTGTAAAGTTTGCTTTTGCCAAAACTTTAAATACCTACTTTTAGGCTACGCCTACAGTTGCGAGAATCGTTTTCGTTCCTTTACGTTACGACGAATGCGAGCATCCTTCTTGCAAAGAAGCTTTTCAAATCAAAACAATTAAAAGTCTGATTTATAATAAACTAGTGCTACACTAAACGTTATTTTTCATCAAATTTTAGCATTTTAAAATATCAGAATAAATTTATTTACATTGTCTTGTATATTGTAATGCCTCCGCTAAGGGTGACAAGTTTCTAATCAACTCTCCTCTCCTCCCATCTGTCCCTCCTTACTCCTTCTCGCAACCTCTAGTGCTTTTATCCACTCTTCCCCCCTCCCTCCTTCGTCCATTATATCCCTCATTTTTTCCCCTATTGATCTCCCTTCATCTCCACCTGAACTGCATCTTTCTATTACATGTTCCCACGTCTCTGGCTCACCTTCACACATTCTGCACATTCTCTCTTCTTCCTGTTTCCAGTACCATCTTTCTCTCACCTCA
Organism: Epistrophe grossulariae; assembly: GCA_929447395.1. Classification (NCBI taxonomy): domain Eukaryota; kingdom Metazoa; phylum Arthropoda; class Insecta; order Diptera; family Syrphidae; genus Epistrophe; species Epistrophe grossulariae. The sequence goes on from OV839568.1 coordinate 105,801,453, forward strand.
TTCCTTAGCCTGATTCTCGCTATTATCTTTGTTCTGTCTGCCTTCCATCCCGCTTTCAAATATTGCGGGATCCCCTCGGTCATTACTTCCTTATACCATCTGTTATATCTGGATTCCATTATTAAATCCCGTCTTTCCTTCTCCTGCTCTCTTCTATCTTCCCATTCTTGTCTCTCGTATCCTGTCATACTGTCTCCTCTTCCTTCCCTTCCTCTCGTCCCAATTCTAACTTGTTCCCAACGTGATCCTCTCTCTGTTCATCTCTCTCTCTCTCTCTCTCTCCCTCTCATCTCCTCTAAACATTCCCTCGTTATCTCGCTTCCTTTTCCACCTGTTAATTTCTCTTCATAATTCCACTCCCTGCTCTTATCGTTCTCTTATCTCTTTTGGTTTCCTCTCTCACCATGTATCCTGGAGGCACAGTACACATATTAAAGGTAATATCATTAGCGTTTTCATTTTTGTTCAGTTCTGCGCATCTGTCAAAATCGAGGTATTATGGTGGTAAAATGGTGGATTCAGTGCCCCTTTCCTTGTCTAATTTCAATATTTTGTTGTTGTTTCTTATGATGCGCGTTGAGTTCGTGTGGGCACTCGAACAACCATTTTTAATTTTTTGACATTTCCAACTTTGACAACCTGCGCAATATATTACCTTTAATATGTGTACTGTGTCCTGGAGGTACCCATTTGAGGTACCTCTCCCGCATTCTTTCCATTTCTTGTCTCTCTTCCCATCCCCATACCTATATTTATTTACATTATATCTGTCATTCATTAGAATCAATAATTTCTCCTTTCCATGCAAAATTGAATTTCCTTTTATCGCAAATGAAAGTATGCAATTTCGATCTTCATGATTTTCTGGTTGAAATGATGTTCACATGAGTTATGCGCGTACAAACAACAACCAATTCATTATTTTATATTTAGGGCCTGTTTCACAATGTCTAAGTAAAGTTCTGTTTAGTTACTCGACACAAAAATATGGGCACAGGGTCATAAGTCCAAGGGAGCAAAAATAATCACTCTTGTCTCGTGACACACCAAAATAAGTTATAAATCCACAAATAATTTTATTTTGTACTCTGGACCCTGGTGTCAATATTTATACGACAGGCCCTTATAAAATTATATAAAATATAGTAAAATGGATACGGAACAATTACCTATTACAAGAAATTTGGTCAGCTTATAATTCAGAGCCCTCACTAATTTTACTCCGTTCAAAATTGAGTAGGCGATTTGTTGGATTGTTTGACACAAAAACTGAGAAATTTAGCTGATAAATTTGTTAATATTTAATATTTTGTAAGATTGCTGGAGATCTCAGAAACATAAGCTATGGCCATGATTATGTGATCTTGAGGGGAAAAAGATGTAGCTCCGGAATTGAAAGAAAAAGTTTTCACTAAAAAAATGTTCGGGTGCGCAATATTGCTCTGGTTTTAATTTATGTCTTATTTATTTCCATTATTTTTACTTTACGTCAATCATTTTATATTATCAAGTACCCCTTTATTGTAATTAGCAACAGCTTAAATAAGAACAACCAAATTAAATAAGAACAACAAAGCTGAGAAAACATACATAAACCTCATTTTTTTATTATTGTTCTAATTTTTTTCTATTTAAAAATTTAATTCCACGAATTTGTCTGTGTTGTCACATAGATATGGATAATAAAACCATCCTAGCATAAATATTTACTTAGTTTACTAAATATTTGATCAACTTCAATATTTTTTTTTTTAAATAAAAATATATAACGCTCAGTTACTATTATTGATGAAATATATAAAAGTTTTTTTTGTATTTATGAATGTTTTTATAAATTTAATTTAACATAAGGTTTATGCAAACATCACCAAATATGTAGTATATGTACATACTGTACCTCTATAGGTTAATGAAGTTTATTCTTTTGGGGATGTTTTGCCTTGAACGGTTCTCCAATCGAAATACGTTTTTTCGGCTGATGAAATTCTATTACTGGAACAGCTGGAAACTTTCCGTGATGAAAAATTATAGCAAGAAACAAAAATATAAACATGTTAAGTCACCGATGATCTTTTTATCTTTTTTTAAGTAGGTACATAGTACATACCTACTTTAAGGAATTTTGCGACTGTTTGTAAAAATAATTGAAATCAAAATAAACTGCAGTTAAACCTGGCAATGCTTTTTTGTCGCCTGTCACTTTTTTGACACTTGTCTGTTGGCTCCTTAGAATAATACACAATGTACGTGAGTGCACAGTACACATATTAAAGGTAATATCATTAAGGTAGAACTAGAATAGGCGGAAGCCAACGTACGTGGTCGTACGAAACCGAGCGAAAACAAGAAATTCATATGACGCGCACATAATTGCGATTTGGAACTTTTCGTTTAGTTTTCGTTAACTTTCGCCGTCGAACGTGAGAGCGCTCACCGACCGCTCTTTCGTACGTGGACTGACAGCTAGCTTCAAAAATCAAAAAAATCACTTCCAACCACTCAAGTGCATTATGGGTGACTTATGAATTTGACGTTTTGGAAAGCAACTTTTCGTTCGCTTTTGACACTAGCTTCCGACAGCAACCGCCTATTCTAGTTCTACCTTAAAGGTAGAACTAGAATAGGCGGAAGCCAACGTACGTGGTCGTACGAAACCGAGCGAAAACAAGAAATTCATATGACGCGCACATAATTGCGATTTGGAACTTTTCGTTTAGTTTTCGTTAACTTTCGCCGTCGGACGTGAGAGCGCTCACCGACCGCTCTTTCGTACGTGGGCTGACAGCTAGCTTCAAAAATCAAAAAAATCACTTCCAACCACTCAAGTGCATTATGGGTGACTTATGAATTTGACGTTTTGGAAAGCAACTTTTCGTTCGCTTTTGACACTAGCTTCCGACAGCTACCGCCTATTCTAGTTCTACCTTTAGCGTTTTCATTTTTGTTCAGTTCTGCGCATCTGTCAAAATTGAGGTATTATGGTGGTAAAATGGTGGATCCAGTGCCGCTTTACTTGTCTAATCACAATATTTTGTTGTTGTTTGTAATGATGCGTGCTGAGTTCCTGTGGGCACTGGAACAGCCATTTTTAATTTTTTGACACTTCCAACTTTGACAACCTGCGCAATATATTACCTTTAATATGTGTACTGTGCGTGAGTGAAGCACCAAATTTAAAAAAAAAAAAAAAAAAGAACCGGATCTGTTATTATCCCGAGCTCTAGAAAAGTTTTTTGGAGATTTTAAAACTTTAAAATAGTGCAAATACTGAATAAAAAAGTAACATAAAAGTGAACTCAGTGAACACTTGCATTAATTTATTTAAAAAAATATAAAACAACATACAATGCTGCACACGGGCTGATTGTGTCTCAAATTTAACATAAAGTAATGTGAAGTGATGTTTTTTAAGGTAAATACATTATACTCTTAGAATACTTTTCAATTGATATTTCGTAGTATTTTGTCATAAAAAAGCAAATTTTTTTAAAATAAAAATATACTTTTATCACCTAAATTATCTGAACCCGATCTGTCAAAATTGAAATTGTCGTCCAGGGTCCAATTAGTTTTTGTTGATGTTGACAAAGCGCTCATAGCCTGACTACGGGGGGAGTGGAATAAGACTGCACAAAGTGATTTGGTGATTTGTTTTTTTTTTTCATAAAAAAATAAGGAAAATAAAATATAAATTTTGTTTGTAGGTAGGAATATTTTTCTTCCTAAACTACCAAGAAACAGTTTTTTTAGATTGAAGTTGTTATTTGTATATTGCTTTCATAATTCAAGTCCAAAATCAAATACCTCAACCGAATCTAAATTGATTAAGAAAATCAAACCGACACTGACTCATTGTTTTCTTGAATGAATTTACGTTAATTGCAATTAAATAGTATTTAGGGTGCAATAATTTTATTTCCGTTAAGCTCACAGAGGACCTTTAATCGCCTAATCGCTAAACGGTTGAAGTCTTATATATCTATATAGTTTATGCTTATTGATTAAGGTATTTTACTTGTAATTTCTAAATGTGCATTAAAACAGCTATGTATAACATTGAATCTTTATGAACTTTTATCATCATAAAAATACCAGCTAAAAAAAAAATCTTACTAAATCAAATCATCATATCAATGCATATTATAAGCCCACAAGTCTAATAAACATCTCAGTCAAGCCTTCTTCCATTGCTAATTTTAAACGGCCACTATTACCATCAAATCAACCCAACACTTCAACTCTAATTGAACCAGTTTTCGAATTCACGGCGCGGCGCGGCGAATTGAAAATATACCACATTCACATTTAGTCTGGGAATCTTCCACTGCTGATTAGTGCCATTACACTATGTGATAAAAATAAACAAATAAAAAAAAACAAGTACCTACATTGTTGGCGCTGTTGTTTAATGGGCCGCAGCACATCTTATCATCAATGCCGTGCTGGTGGTTACGCGACGCACTGCTGGGGCATGTGACTCCCAGAGCCACCCGTTCGTGCTCCAAACAAAACAAAAAAAAAAACTCAAAAGAGAGGGGATCAGACGTGATGCCGTTCGAGCACGTTTTTGTTTACTTTGGTGAATAATATTAAAGTTTGCTTGAGATACGAAATAAAAACGACAAAAACAACAATACCTACTAAAAAAATTTGTAGGAAAAAACAACATTAACAAACAAAATTTAAAAAAATATAAATAAATAAAACAAACATTTCTCGAATAAGTGCTGTTGTGGCACAAAAATAAAAATTAAAAACAAAAATATTGCTGTATCGCACTCTTTTTGACTTTAGCTATTCTGCTGACTGATTGTGTTGTACGAATACATAGCTTGTATTGTAGGTACTTCACGTGAAATTCGTTATCGTAGAAACCAGAAGGTCGTGTGTTGTTGACAACAGAAACTGACAAGTGTCTGTGTTCTGTGATAATGTGTGAGAATGACATAAAATTATTTATGTACTTTTATACTTGCGCTTTAATTCCTATACCCTTCCAATTGGAGCAAACGGGAGATTGTATTTTTAAGTTTTCAAAAAGATAATAAAATTAGACAGTCTAATTCCGAACGATAACCCTATCCCCTATTATCTGCTATCTCACAAATAGCAACAGTAATAGAAAAAATAACAACAAAAATATAGATAAGTGTCAGCTATAATAAAGCAAAAAAAGAACAAAAAAGTCTTGTGGAAACTTTTGACCTTAACTTATTGATCTAATTTTAAAATGTCACGAGTTCTTTGCGGAAGTTGTCGTTGTCTGGCCTGCAATTGAGTTGTAAAAATATTTTCGTGAGAATGATAATAATAATTAAGTAAATGTTTGGTATTTGGCAATGACGCATGCATTCAGTACTTTATGAACGGAATGCATGCCGTAGCCCATATACCATAGGAATGATAGACTTTGTGTAATCGTGTCATATATTTGAGCGTTTGAATTGTAAATTAAATTAGGTACGCCGGCCGCGCTGTGCAATGCAGGCACAGGGTCTTTTTTGGTGTTCCTAATTGATAGAAATTTTAAATATGTCGAGTATATAGGTATACCTTCCTACTTGGAAGGTAGACATAGAAAAGTAATTAAAAGTAAGACATTTTATGCGAAGCAAAAGGCTTTTTCTTTTAATTCCAGTTCACTAAAAATAGAAAAAAAATATGTTAAAATTTTACAAAAATTCACAGAACACTGAAAATTGGTATAAGTTTTTGCATCAACTGCAAAAAGTGATCTGATGTACCTACATATAATGTAGCTGAAAGTTTCGTCGTCGTTCTGAATGTTTCGCGTTGGTTTTGGGGAGCCTTTATATGCTATGGGTTTCCACTTGGTCTTTTTGAAACTGACAAAAGTTCATTTAAGTTTATTGTTTCAACGCGTTGACATCAAAGAGTAAATCGCATTGATAAAGATACGTCAACGCATTTTAAAACAGCATTGACTTACTGGCATCATACCTCTTTATAGTCTGATTCACAATGCAAACGTCGACGTGACGAGGTCTCTTCAGACTTCAGAGTTTTCCTCTTCTAATGACGAACTTAAAACAATAAAATAATACATAACAAAGCATTTTTCAACGTCACCTCGAGGTTTTTTTTTCAATTTTTCGAACTTGTTTTATTATGTATTACCTATGTCGTTGTTTTAAATTCGTCATTAAGAGAGAACAACTGAAAGAGATATTGTCACGTGTCGACTTCTAGCTTTCTCGCCACATTGTCGCATCAGTCATCAGTCGCATGATCGTCAACGTTTCCTGCGTTGACACATCGTAAGTTGACAGTATACTGACGTTAGTTTTTAGTCACAATACACATATTAAAGATAATGACGCTGGTTACACGATTCTTTTTTTCGGTCGTTTCGTCTTTGGTTTTTTTTTTGACAGCTTGGCTGAGGGGTGTAGAAATGTAGGGGAAATGAAGTAATGAAAGCATACAATACTTCTAGCTGTTAAAAAAATTAAAGACGAAACAACCGAAAAAAGACTCGTGTAATCAGCGTCATTATAATTAGCCTTTTAATTTTTGTTCAGTTCCGCGCATCTGTTAAAATCGAGGAAAATGGTGGATCCAATCACCAGTGTCCCTTTACTTGTCTAGTTTCAATATTTTGTTGTTGTTTCTAATGATGCTTGTGGAGTTCCTATGGGCACTCGAACAGCCATTTTTAATTTTTGACACTTTCAGCTTTGACAACCTGCGCAATATATTACCTTAAATTTGTGTACTGTAATTTTTGGACTCAACGACTATAATTACGTTGACTATCTAATCGGAGCTTAATTGTTAATATGAGAAATCATATTAGTTTTGTAGATGATTTAAGAGAATTTGGTATAATTTTTTGACAGTTCATATATGTATAAGATGTTCTGATAGACTTTGTTACCGTGTGAAGTGACCTTTACTGAGATTTTTCAAATAATTTAAAAAAAAAGTTCATTGTATGTTTTTGTGTTAAAAATCTTAGTTTTATTTCTAGAATTCTATGTTAATATTATCTTATACTAAAACTTCTATCGCGAGCACTTCCAACGCATGCAGTTCACTTTAGTTTTTAATTTTATGTTAAATTCTTTCTTTAATTTGCAAAAAAAAAAACGATCTTTTCGCTTCTACAAGTGCTAATTGCTACTTTAAGTCTCCCACTCTGAATATTATCTCGAAATATAAGTTAAGACTTCAAAATTGTGCCCATACTTTTTATGAAACTAATTAGCCGAAAAAATGAACGGCAGAGTTGAGCCTCGAATTTCACACTGTTGGTCATTGTTCTTATATACATATATAGGAATCCCAATCCCGTCCATCCATATCCTTCTTACATTCATATGTTTGTGTGTATATTCCGAACTAAGATGCTCCTAAAACTGCAATGGATGCGCAATTATGTGTGAAATATTACAGAGAAGTGTTAATGAGACGTGGAATGCAATGTAGCGATCCTGGACGCCAAGAACTCAATACCATACATATTATGCAGGCAATAATTTCGTCCCCTAAGTGTATACCAGAAAACTTAGTTGCAGAATGCAGTGTAATTTTACACTGCTGCGTAACAGAAGTCAGTGATATGACACGCTTGACTGTATGGTATAGTTCGAATGCTAAAATTACTTAATAAGGCACATACGGCGCAACGGTGCAGCGGTGGCAACGTGATGGCCAAAGAGCCTTTAGCGGCAGCCAGTCAAGTCAAACCCTAGTCTCACGTCCGATAAACACAACCCAGCTATATACCACCACACGAATCTTTGATTTGCAAATGCCGATCTACAACAAGAAACAAAAATTAAACAAAAAAAATGCAATTTACTTTCGCAACTGCATCTCTGGAAGCCTGTCGATGGAACATTGAAAGTGTGCATCAGCGTGAACCAGACAAACCACGTCAAAGGCTGCCGCTCTACGCTTGGTACCTATATATGAAGCGGGCCCCATATAATGGATTTTTTTTTTATTTTTTTTTTTTTTATTATTCGTAATAAAATATTTTTTTTGTATAGTTAAACCGCAGAATTATAAAATTAAATTGTTGTTTGGTTTTATTTACTTCATGGATTGACCTGAGCGTGAAGTGAATAGGTAAAGTATATATTATATAGTAAAAGGGTGGTATAACTACCTATATTTAACTGCAATATGCCTATAGATTTATTGATCCAGTTCCATTTTCATATTGAAAGATCGCAGCTAACGAATATTAAATCTCAATTTAAAATTTGATTTTTTTTTTCAAATGAATTAATCCACTTTTACACTTACTATAGGTACAGGTACTTAAGAATAGGTTTATATTTATTTAGAAAAAATCAATGTGTAATTTCTTATGTCTTGGGTTGGGTCTTAAACCTATGTCTATTTCAAGGGTAAACGAAATTTGTAAAAACAACAAAATGCCTTTGATGTTGTTGAGTTTACATTCCTATTAGTCTCGAATATATATATATACGTAACATAAAGCAAAACCTTTTAAATCAGCTCAGCTGAATCTAAAACAATGCTTGGATCTCAAAAAAATATAAGCATAACAAACGATAACCTCTCAAACATTTTCTAAACCCTGCAAATGCATTTTTTCCCCTACCTTTTTACAATCATAAAAAAGAAAATGTTAAGGTCAGATAAATGATGTAACTTTGATAATGAAATCGTGAAAATATTTTTTTTTTAAATCCTAGATTATGTTGTTGATGACGATGAACCTTTTTACATTACAAACAAAAAATGAATTCGACTCCACGACATGGTGGTCTTTCTTAAAAATGACAAACCAACCAAAACCACCACAAAACGATGACAGGCCATTTAATAGGTCTATATAGCTAAACAAAGCATAGCATACGCACTTTACAAAATTGTGTGTGTGCCTATCTATAGGGTCCATCACGTTCCCAATTTTGAACATATTTCTCTGATTTATAATGTGTTCCTAACATTCATACACAAGAGTTAGCGTACACAAATTGTTTGGCTTTATAAAGAATAATTTTCTTTATCGTTCTCTTGGGCGTTGACAAAATAAATCTCAAAAATATGGGTTGATATTGAAGGAAAAAAGAAGATCTAATCAGACCATAAAATGTGTATGTTTTTTTTTTTTGTATTTTAATGTGTTTTTTGTAAGTACCTATAGATATACATAATAAATTCAATTTAAGATTACCATGACGAAAATTATGACATTCAAAACACCCGCCTGTGAAGTGAGTATAAACGTCAGATTTTATTGTTTTCTTTTTTGACATCTCTATTTGCATATAGAAAAATTTTATTCATCCCAACTAAAATATGAGAGCAGCTTGTTAAATTGTGATGAACAAAAACGTTGTTATAGAATTGGATTAAGTCGTGTAATATTTTATCCGAAGTATAGTTTTGAGGCTAATGAGGTGAATCACGTGGAAACGTCAAAATTTTATCTCGAAGGAAATGTTATCGAAATTTTAATCCAATTCACACTCTGCCTTAATTATATTTTACTTTTTGATATATATAAACATCTATGCCAATAAACTAAATACGTGAGCCTTATAGCCTTTTCAAACCAAACTTAAAATGCGGTTTTCGCGAAATTATCGGTTTTGGCGGAAAACCTACATCGACAACTCAAGTTTTACCATACATTTTTGGTAAACCACAAGTTTTAGATAAAACCTCTCAAAAACTAGTTGCAATTCAAATTTGAACTAAACAAACAAACCTTTCGAAACATTCAGCGCTCAAATATATCAAAAGTTAACAAAACAGCTGAAGACAAAAGAAATTTTATTTCGAAATCATATTTGGTCGTGGTAAGTAATATTATTTATACAGATTCCTCACAAAAAAAGAATTATTGTTTTATTTTCCAGAACATGGAAGAGAAAATAAATAACAAAAAAAGAAAATTTTAGGGGAGCCAGGATGAGGAATATCTCCTGGAGAGCGCCGACAAGGAGCCGGAATTGCAGTCGAAAGATTTTTAAAGAAATGTTTGCCGAATTTGTAGGGAAAAAGACGACAAATTTTAAGAGTTGGAACATCAAAAAGTGTTCGTCAAATAAACAAAAAACTTCAATGAAAAATTTTTCAAATTTTTCAAATTTTTCTCAATAAAAAATAAAAAAGTGTTATGTAAATGAGATGTTTAGTTAGTGTTTTTTTTTTTAGGAATTTACAAAAATATTCATTCAGATTGTCCCCATTCACTTGATAAAGATTCAGATAAGTTCATCAAAACCGGGGCTATATTTTCGTTTAATATTTTTCAATATAAAAACTAATTTTACAATTTAAAAATTTTATAAGATTCAAAATGATTTGTTTGTTTGGCGTCTTGTACACAAAAGTGACATTTTATACAAAAAGTGGTGCAGTGCGTTTGTTAACTTTTTGACAACTTTTCCTCCATCTGCGACTATTTTCTCCTTCTTTCAAATAGCCTGTTTGGTAACATGATATTTCTTGCGAATTTACAAAAATTTTCACAAAACTTCACAATTTACTGTCAAAACCCCTAGAAAAAAAATGAGTTTTTGGGAAATTTGTTGAAAAAAAAATTACAAAACAAGCATAAAGTTTGGCAGGTTTTACATCTTTTTCTTAAAAAAATTACCAAACTTTTTTTTTAAACAAATTTCTCAAAACTGGATTTTGACAGCAAATTGTGAAATTTTTGCACTCACAGTCTCATATATTTCTGAAAATATACCTACATGCATCCAATCTTAACATATTGTGTTTGAATTGGATTAGGGGCCCCCGAAGGCCAGCGACGGACCCCCCCCCCCCCCTACCTTAGTCCGCCAGTGATAAGCAGACCTATTTTTTTCGTTGTTTTCTTCCTTTTGTAATGAAATTTTTCGAAAATCTTGTTGTTTTCCCATCAAGATCATAGCTAATTCTTAGATATCAGCGTATTTGATTTAAAGAGCATTTCTGGAAAAATGTTCGATTGCAAATTTTGAGTAAATTCTCATATGTAATCCATGAGTAAGTATGTGCCATTTACAAAACATCGCTGATGCGAAAGATTAAACATACCTATACAATATACATATAGCACGGCAGCTCACTAAACCGAAACCAACTGGATGAATCACCACCACGTGATGTGAGACCCATCTCTATACTACATAAATAGGTATCTATATATCTAATATTATTCCACATTTCTATGTATGATCCATCCAATTTACGGGCTTTGTCTTAAGCGGGGGCGAAGAGCGAACCAAACAAAGGCATAATAATGTAACTCGCAAGTCGCAATCGCTGAGTTGAAAAAGCCGGTTACACACTCTGCCGAATTTGGTGTGTAGCAGTGCTACACGCGCGGTCAGTCGAGTGCGGTGTGAGGCAACCGAATGTATCCGAATGCAACCGACCGATATCTTTTATTAATAGTTTTTTTTTTTTTTTTTTGTAGATATTCTAATTTTTATTTAGCTTTGGCGCTTCACATATTATAAGCGTGCCGGTTGCATGAACCTGTAAAGATCAACGTATGTATTAGATGAATATGTGTGAGTTATAGAGGTATATATGTATGTGTATGTTTACGAGTGCATGCAGTGATTCAATACAAAATTTAAAATCTTGCACGTTTTTTTGTGATCAGTGATGCCATTTTAGTGATTTTCATCTTCATTCATTGGAAAATTAAATTTGGTTAATATTTTTGTTGTGATATTGGATTTTGAGAAGAATATAGGGTTGGGCAAAAAAGCTAATTTGTAATTTTTCATGAAAACTAAGAAAATTGATTTCAATATTGTAAACAATATCATTTACGCGAATGGACACAAAAGCTCCGGCACAAAGAGTCTTTGAATCTAACACCGAGGGACGACGGCGCAGTATCTACGTAGAGGAAAACCGCGGCTCAGGTGGCGCACGCAAGTGAAGGGGACTTCAACCAACTTGGCGTAGGAAACTGGAGACAGTAAGCCAGGGACCAGACTGGCTGGAAGAAGCTTGTTGGTTGAGGTCCTGTTCCACTCCGAACTGTAGCGCCACCTTAAGTAAGTAAGTAAGTAAATGGCGCCCAACGTGAGTCACTGTTATGTTTCTTGAAAACTACGTATAGATACGCAAACCCTAGAGGTATGAATCCCATGAAAATTTCACATCATCGATAGTGATACAGTTTATCTATGCATTGATTAAGAGACCACCTATAACTTAGAGGTAGTGTGGACTTTATCAACCAAACCACTATTGCTTCTGTTGTGAACATTTATAACTACAACACTTAAAGAGAGTGATTTTATAATTTCATGACCCATCGATGACCTGTTGAATCCCTGCTTGGTATTTGTTGCACTTTAAAAACCACCAAACGTACCCATACCCAGGAAAAAAAATAAAACTCAACTCGTCTCAAAATCCATTTGTGTCGAAACAAATGAACGTTCAAGTCGCACTTGGTGCCAAATAATAATCCCATGAACCAGGAACACAAAATATTTTTTTTTTTGTTTTTTCTTAAACCCGCCATGCAAATCGGTAATATGGCAAAGTTTCTCCCCAAATTCGTTGTGTATGTGCATTGTGCAGATTTGGTTATCTTCGATCGAAAACGGATTAAAATTACGACACGACCATACGCCACTGATGCGTAAATTCAGCGAAAAAGCCATAAAAAAAAAACAAGATGCACGAAATGAAATTCCGAAATTATACATGAATCCATGGATGGACGCCGAATATCTGAGGAAACAACATTACACCACTTGGCGGCTGACTCTGTGCTGTCCGAGAGTTTACAAAAAAATAAAAGAAAAATAATGTGAATGCATCTTACTGCTGCAATTTTTTACGTCCAATTACAAACGCAGAAAAAATGTTTCGTTAATTCCTGCTGGCCCAATGATGGTGGAGAGCGCATAAAATCAAGATATTCTCAAGCAGGTCAGATTTAATGGCATCACCGCTGCCGCCGCCGTCGTATGGAAGGAATACTGGTCCACAGCGGATGGGTGCGGCAGAAGTTTCAGCAAGGCGACGCACGTAGACGATGCAACGCAACGCGATGGTGGAAATTTATAAGCATAATGTCCTGGAAGCTGCCGCGAATAACTCTTTTGGCAGCGTGTTCCAATTTTATGTTACACAAGCCGCCCGTCATGTAAAGCCCCACCTGAGGCAGGCCTCCGTTTTTGTATGTATACGCGTTTGCTGTACATATATGGTGCACTTTCCACCCATGATCTTTTGCTGTTATATGTTCTTCGGCTGTTCTGGTTGGCACAGTTGGTATTTCTAATTGAATTTCTCTGAGGCGACAGACTATAATATACAACACAGGTGATCATTTGATCTTCTTTAAAAAAACCCAAAACCAAAAAGCACGAAAAATGTGTACCTCCCTGATATGACCCTTTTTTTAGGGCAACTGTATTTTTGCGATGCCAATAATATGGTGCCAACATTACGTGAAATTGCATATCTGGCGCAATGGGGTGTGTCATGGAGATTTCTTCAGGAGCATCTTAAGGACTAAGGTATTAACGCGAGATCTCATTAAAAAAAAATTAAATACAATTTCCATCAAAATATACACGCAAACGCATTTTCTTCAGTTAGTAATATATGTAGGTGCTCCCATATTATATGTGTACATATATAAAACCTTAAAAAGCTATAATAATTAATTTGTGCCTATACCTTTCTTATATCCTGGTATTTAGTCGTACGTATATACAAACATTGAAATTTTTTTTATATTTTTTTTTATTCAGAAAGTGTTGAATTCCATCAGACTTTAGATCGGTTCGCTTACTTGGCTGCATTTGCCAGATTTTACCAATTTTATTTTTTTATATAAATTTTGACAGTTTTCTGGGCTAAAAATGGTAGAAATGGATAGAAATGGATAGAAATGGTAGATATGGGTAGGTTTGGGAAGTATTAGTCGATGTGGCCAAAACAAATTTGAAGAAAATATATTTTTGTCAAGTATGAAAAAGTAGTGAAAGTCTTAAGTTTTAAAAAAGATGCTACAGCATCACAGAAGACATTTTATTACAAATGAAAAGTTGATCAACAGTGAATTTTTCAAAAAGTCTCCACTAGAAATAAGTCTTTGCAAAAAGTCAAAATTTTCGTTTCTGTACATTTTTATTTTAATATCTTTATTCATCTCTCTTTTTTTTCGTAGAATAAATTAAAGTGGGAATAAATTTTTAGCAGAAAATGGCTACCTACCATATTTCGAAAATTTAAATTTTGGTGGATTAAAATTTGAATCAAATTATTTCTTCTTAAACAAAAAAATAAAACCAATTGTTATTTGTTTGCTTAGCAACTTGGCGCCAGGTTTGCAAATAATATTTTATTACTATTGTTTGCCTATACCCAATGCAAAATTAAAAACATTTTTAAATAATATTAGAAATAGAAATTGCTTTTCAGCGTTATTATTCATATATGTCGGCTTATAGATTTAAAACCGAATAAAAGTCCACTGTTGTTTCTATTATTATAGAATATTTAAAAAGTTGTTAAAAAATAAAAAAAAATGTTTAATCTATTAAATTTATGTATTTGAATTTAAGAGTGTAAAAGAATAACTTTCCATATTTTTGGATATTATTCAATTATTATTTTAATTTTATCGATGACAATTTTCTGTGATAAAATGAGTTCAAAGTTATAGAGCTTTTAATTGAATTTTTCCTTGAGCGCACTCTTAATATTTTGTTCAGAGTAAAAATCAAACAAAAGAACGATTTCTCTAGTACTTTTGTCTTTTTTCCTTTAAAAAAATCGTTAAAATGTAGCTCTATAGTATAGTTGTTAACCACAAGAGTAAGTTCGTGCAATCCGCATTCGTGTATATTTTTTAAGTATAATTTGCTATACAAAAATGATCTAAATGATATAAGAAAATAAACTCAATAGAAAGAAAAATATGTTACAATTTAGTGCATAGAATGTATGAGGTGAATTTGATTTTTATTTTCGTTTAAAAAAAAAAATGAGCACGACTGGATCGCACGAACTATGCTCTTATGTGTGATCACACTGTGTTTTTAAAGTTTTAATTTCTCAAAAACTATATTTATCTTATAAAAGAAATAAATTAGCTAGATATGGGACCCTATATTGTGCAGGTGGTGCTTAAAACGAAGTTAAGTTTAAGGTAGTATTATGTGAGTAGGTACATTTATTTATGAACAATATAGCACCGTGTTGCAAATATGCATGGAACTTACAGTTTAGACTGAAAAATTGTAAAAAAAAAATATGTAATTAAACATAAATTGATTAAACAAAATCTGAAATTGTTTAGACACCAATGCTATGTACATCATCCGATTTCTTAAGGGAATCTCAATTTATAAGAAAAAAAATTGAAAATCTTTGGAGCGGTTTTTTAATAGTTTTTTATACATATATGAAGTTTTGAAAAAATTAAGAAGAAAAAAAATGGTATGCAATATTTTAGCTTTTTATAAATGCGGAGTTAAAAAATTAATAAAAAAAATATCATCTACCCATTTTCGAAATATGGTATTTTCAAAAAATAATTTTGAAATTTTGTTTAAAAATCAATACTTCATTCTTTTGAAAATTTTGGTATGCAATATTATAAGAACTTATATGAAGCTTTTAATTAAAATCAAACAATTTAATTAAAATCAGTTCAACTGATAATGAGAAAGTTGAAAATAAAAAAAATGGTTCATATGAGAGATACCATTTTTAAACGATAGATAATTTTTTTACCAAAAATATGGTAGATCGTACATATATTAGTTTACAAAAAAATTTTAATCAAAATCATAGAAGCCGGTTTTGAGAAAAATGAGATTTTCAAAACTTTTCAAAAAAATTGATCAATATCAGTTAAAATGTTTATGAGAAAATAGAAGATCAAAAAAATGGTTCTATGGGAGGTACCATTTTTATTGTTTTTAAAAAAAGTTGGGGGCACGTTTGTGATAAAAATAAGATTTTCATGTTTTGCTAAAATAAATTTGTACGGGGAGTACCGTTATTTTCGGTCTTAAAAAAAGTGAAAAAATGGGTGGGGGAATGCCCAAAAAACGCTAGGTACCAACTTTGAAGAAAATCGACCGACTCGTTTAGGGTACAGCCGAAAGGATAGACAGACAGACGGACAGAATTGCGAGACTCACTTTTTTCGACTTCGCTATCACCGTAATGTCAACTTTGATCAAAATCCCGAGATCGATTTTTTTTACGTACCTATGTACCTACATATATGTATGTATGAACATATATCGCAAGTAAAAAAAGCACTCATACGCCATACGTCATTCTTCAAAGGAAAAGTAACTGGGATGAAATTTCTTTGCTCAGTTGCCCCTTCTGTGTTCTCTGCTAAATGAAAACTATGTAGTGCAAGAGGCCATTTATAGCTTTCATTGAAAAC
The DNA here is from genome assembly GCA_929447395.1 of Epistrophe grossulariae. Classification (NCBI taxonomy): domain Eukaryota; kingdom Metazoa; phylum Arthropoda; class Insecta; order Diptera; family Syrphidae; genus Epistrophe; species Epistrophe grossulariae. The sequence continues at coordinate 105,817,843 of OV839568.1, forward strand.
GATGAATGAAAATTTTTTCTTTCGATTTTAAGACATGTAAACAAAGAAAATTGATGGCATTTTAGTACCAAAATGAAGCTTATTACTTATATAATTTTTTATATCAAAAAAATATTTCATTTAGGTACTTCACTATTTTCTAATTAAATTAATTTTATTATTTTAATGAACGAAATCGTTTTCAATGAACAGCTGATCTTCGTTTCAGAAAAGCGAAACACAATCGTTCCAATGAAATGTGTTCGATTTTCTTTCTGTTCTCATCTCTATCAATTAATGACCAACTCTAACCTCAAAATTAATTGTGACTTCTTGTGTGCACTATTGTGTCTTTTCACTGATAGATGTTTTCAATGACAGCCAAGATTCAATGATTGCTATATGACCGACTTATCAAAAAAAATTCCACCGCTCCACTGATTTGTGTCTCAATGATGAGTTTCATAATGAAAGCTATAACTGGGCCCTTAAATCAGAATATTAATTTTGTTTCAAATTTTTCTTTCAGGTTGACACACATATTCTTTATAAAGGGTCATTCAATTAATGGCCGAGATTTGACATCCCTCTATTTTAATGTTTTGGGATTTGACATTTCTCGATTTTGATTACGTATACGTCAAACAAAACTCTCATCCGATGCATTTGGCGCCTTCAGAAAAATGAGATTTCAGAGATTTTTCTCACTCAAAAACTGAGCAAGCGAATCCAAGACAACAACATGTCTTGTTGGTAACTTGAAAAGTCGTAGATATGGCGCACAGTTTTGTGTCACATCATAGAAATTTTTGACAAGAAGTAAACAAGCGAGATGTTGCAGTGCTAACAAAAAGACATGAAAAACCGAGAACGTGTTAAAATTATGAAAAACTTAATAAACAAAATATAGTGATTCTGTAGTACATATATGTATTTACACTGTGCGCATTATGAGCAGATTATGGTCGACATAATCGTCTCATTTTCACTTGGTGGATACGTTAATTATTTCGCATATGGGGAAATGAAAAATCCACATTTTACTGTCGAAAGAGCATTGAATCCACAAAAAGTCACTGTATGGCGTGCAATTTGGTCTGGTAGTGACTTTGGTCCATACTTCTCCGAAATACTACTGCTTCATGGTTCTAGTGATTCACATGTTCTTTTGGACCAAATTCATCACTATAAATAGTTGTAGTCACACTTCTTTGGAACTGACTATTTTCATCTTGACCTCCGCATCGTACCAATTATTATGGTTTCAATGAGCTATTGGCCCATATGAAACATGGCACGAATAAAAATCATTGAGTTACTCAAAGCTTATAGGTACAATATAATTAAGAACAAGTTAAATGGACGCGTTCTTAGTATCTACTTTTAAATTTTTGTCACCACTTATTCTATAAAATTGTTTCCCTGTTTTTTTGCAACAGTGTTGACACTTTTTGTTTTGTTTATTTAATGTAATTTAATATGTATATGTAATATTTTGACTATTTGACTTGTTTTTACTATAGCTTCTTATTTCTTAATGTATATATTTTATTTGTTGTCTTCAGTAGTTTGTTAGGATTAATATATATATATTACCAACAACTAACAAGACGCTAAATGATGACTGTGATATTTTGGTATTTTCCAGTATCATTTAATTTACACGTAAGTTCTCCAGCACACAACTCGGCTATTTGCCTGTCAAGTTCTAGAAAATCACACTATTTTTTTATATTAAATTAAATGTATTTTTTATATTATGTTCTTATGTTATCTTATCTAAAAAAAATTATGTACAATATATTATTTCGTTTTAAGTACAACGTAGAATAACCATGCTCCCTATGTTCATACAAAACTTGTCTAACGTCAAGTTCCAGGAAATCTCACTATTTCCATTAAATTCTATTTTTAATATGTACAACGACGTAGAACAACCGCTGTTCCCTATGTTCACAAAAAATTGGAACGACGTCAAGCTCTAAGAAATCACACTATTTCCATCAAATTCTATTTTTAATATGTACAATCTCGTTTTAAGTACGACGTAGAACGCCAATATTCCCTTTTCTTATAAAAAACTGAGAAATATTAATCACCTGTTATTGCTGGCAGCAGTATACTGCCAATCTTAAGTTAGTATCAGCTTTGTTCAATGAAGAAAAACTAGATCAGAACAGAACAGAATTATGTGAAAAGTATTAGAAGAACAGCTTTGTAATTTATGTGGTTGACCGTTGTTTATTTAAAATTCAAAAACTTTTTAATTTGCGCGGTCAGAAAAATGAGATCTCAGATATTTTTATTTTTTTTTTTTTTTAATTTTACCAAACGCACAAATCAGCTGACGCTTTGACATTTCTAATTTACTTGCTCCATCTCAAAAGTGATTCGACCTCTATAATCATATAATTCGTCACTTGCGTTGCGTCGAAGTTTACAACTGACATGCTCGATTAAATACAAACGTTCTTTTGCAAAAAGTAACTTATAACTTTTCTCTCAGCGTTGGGTCCTCCCTATCCGTTTCAACCGTCAACGGATGAGTTGCCGCAACGCAAACGACGGATTCTATGGGTCGGTCCTTTTTGTCGCAGAAAATATTGGTCTTAACAGTTCTGGACAACTTAAAAAAAAACATCCATAGCCAAGTAAACGAAAAAACGAATTGTTTTCAGTATGATTCCCAGAAACCCATATGAAAATGAAACTGAGGGTCACTTTGGATAATTCAACTAATTACCTCATTTATTGAATTCCATTGACAACATCTCTAAAGCACCCAGCAGAAAAAGGCTCAGCTCACTGTTCATGTTGTCTTCCATCACGACAGTGATTGCTGTAACCAGCTTTTGTCTTCTTTTCTCTTCCAAGTGAATGTCATTGATGATGCTGTGTTGAATAGCTTGGTCGTTTGCGTCTTGCGATGTATTTTGTTGAGAATGAAAATGTTTAAATCGAATTTGTACCTATGTATATAAACTCCCTTGCATCAAAGTAAGAGACACATTAAATCTGTGATGTCCTCCCAAAAATAAAAAGAAAAACAACGTTGTCAAAGTGAACATTAAGTAGATGTCGCCTTGCCGCAACAGAATCTGTGTCAGACGTTCGCAAAACGATGTGTCTTGCGCGCCCGTATGATATGGCATGGCGTAGGTATAGTATATTGAAAGACTGTGTGCAACGAACAACCAACCGATTTTATATAACATCAAATGCCTTGAATTCCAGTTGGTGCTTAATTGAGGTTGGTCGGATCCGAGAGGCAGCAGCTTTTCATATACATACATACATACTCGTACCTATATGGGTAAACAAAAAAACAATGAAAGATCCAAAGGACCCGTTTTGTGGTCGTGATACTTATGTCGCGGTGACATTTTTGCAGGCGTGCGTGCCGTGCAGGTCCTATTATATTGTCGTATATACGAGTTGGAACGAATCACCACTGTGGCCACCGCGCCTCGCAGCCGCTCTGTTTAGCAATTATGGGTTAAAAGTAATTGATGAAGAATTATTGCTGCGCAACTTTAACATGCGGTTTAAGTGATGGTAGATATAGTAGATACATGTATACGAGTAAGTATACCTTGGCCCTTGTATTTGGGACATAATTGCAATAAGATTTAACTGGAAGAAAATTGCAACAAATTGATTCGGGCATGTCACCGAAAAGTTATTAAAGAAAGACCTAAATCTTTGTTGAGACAGATTTAATAACATCTGAAGTCCATAAGAGATTTATTATATACATAATCGTTCAACTTGTTTTGAATATTCATAAAGTTTATACCTAGCCCTGAATTATTTAACATATATATAGGTACCTACATAAGGTATCGATAGCTGCAAACTGCTTATAAATAAAAGGGTCGACCAGTACAATCTGTTGCATATACGTTAACGTTTACCTACATCTGACAGCGACTAAAAGGCAATGCATGAGACAGACGCAACGGAAAAATTTTAACTTTTCTCTCTCTCACCGTTGACATCATCGATGGTTTTCCGACGTTGCATGAATACCCTTACTAGTTTTATCGTGACAAAAATAATAAAATATAAGATACGATCCGTTATAAAAACCTATTTATTGGGTCACAACTCACACTTATCCGTCCAATCCGTCAAGAGTTACTGCATCTACAGATTATATTGATCGGGGCCTTTAAAAACTAGTTCTTCATAGTCAGTTAATTCAGTACGCCCCAAAAACCACACATCGAAAATAGCAGTTTTCATAAAATTGGACCCAAAAAATTTCACATAAAAAACCAACGAACGTAGTGCACAAAAGTGCGCCCTGCAGTTCAGAGACATCGAACAAACCTATATATTAGGTATGTTTCTTGCGATTAGCACAAAATTTCACAATTTGCAAAAAAAATCCATAGAAAAAAAACTCAGATTTGGGCAATTTATTATTTATTGAAAAAAAAAGTTACCAAACAAGCATAGTTGGTTTGTTTGGTGTGAAATTTCTTGCGAATTATTTTCACAAAATTTCACAATTTGCTTTCAAAACCCGTAGAAAAAAAACTTAGTTTTGGAAAATTTATTGAAAAAAAAAAGTTACTAAACAGGCATATTGTTAAGGAACTGCTTATGGTTGAAAATCTTTATAGAAAAAAATATTTAGATAAAATGGCCTTGGTTTTTTTTTTGCTCTTGCACTTTTTTTTCCACCACTCACCACCGATTCAATTGTATTCAAACACATATTCCTATAACTATACTCACATTTTTTTTTTAATAAAAATAAACAAACGCAATAGAAAAAAAAATCGGTCTTTTATTGAGGAACAAATAAAGTATAAGAAAAATGAGACGAAACAAATAAGATAAACATAACAATTTTAAGTTAAATAGGTAACATATAAAAAATATTGTAGCATTAAAGTTAATATCTACATAAGTAGATAATAGGTAATTGTACGTATCAAAACACAAACTTTTTTTTGCCATATATTTTTTTATGTGATAATTATTTTTGATAATGACTTATGTATATCCGTTTTCCCCTCACGGTTTTCGCCTTGACGGTGGCGAGGGGGCTTACGTGGGATCCTCCAGCAACCCAGCTGCAGGGTCTCACCACTAAGCAAAACCAACAAAAAACAGAGATGTACATCTAAGACAAATATGGACAATATACAAACGAACGAACAAATCAGAGTGGGGATATACGCTCAAGTGTCGACAGAGGTCACGGCTGTCGGCGAGGGCTTGGACTCGCGAGAGTCTAAGTCGCCAGTGACAAACTTTAACGCAAACGACGAACAAAAACTGACAAACACTAACGCAAACGAACAAAAACGACATAACTTAACAAGACAAACAAAAGCGCTGGACCTCACAGCTGCTCTTCTCCCTGCTCTAGATAGCATGGCTATCGACGGTATGGAGACCTCGGACGGACCTCCCTCTATAGGAAGTCAAACCGAGGACGAGCTGCTAGAAGGCTCGAATCCCGAAGAGACCACGCTGAAGCCTACTGCACCCCTCAAAGATCTCAAAGCTTCGAGGAAACGCAGTAACTACAGATCCTCTAAAAGATTCGTGAGTGCTATGAACGGAAAAGACCCGACCACCCTCAGTTCAAGAGACAAGGCTCTCTTGAAAAAACATAAGAAGTTGGTGAGGAACTTTGAGCGTCAGTCGGCAGCAGCTGCCCCTGAATCCATTGTCCCTTCACAACAATCGATCACCAAAAAGCCGGACAGCGACAGAGCAATTGCATCCACACCTGGTTCTATCCCTAAAAAGATAAACCAAGAACAGGCTGTAATCAACTCTGCTGCTCGTCCCGGCTCGAAAACGACACAGGCGACGCCTAATAAGAGGCAGCAGACAAAAACTAAATCGAACCCGAAAGGGAACGAGGCAGCACAAGTCGGCAACTCTTATGGGACGAAGCCAAGTACGTCTAAAAGAGCTAGATCGGAGGAGGCAGCCAAGACTGAAGGTGCTAAAAAACGCAAGACCAACAGTTTTGACACCACCCCGATTGATCTGCAGATAGCTATCATTAGTCGAGACAACCCGGATGGGAAAATCACGGCAAATAACTGGCTACTTGTTGAGAACGAAATCCTCAAAGCCATGATGGCTACATCTGAAAACGATAGTTTTGATGACTATACTTTCGATGGAGCTGGATGGCGAAAAGGTGTGAAAGTGGTTTGCTGTGGGGACCGGAAATCTCTGGAGTTCCTCACTCACATCATCACCAACATTGGTGAACTGTGGGAGGGAGCTTCTCTAGAGATTCTTCCCGTCACGGAACTACCCCTTCGCCAGCAAATTAATATATGGATTCCTCCTCCTGCTACGCATGAGGACACATCCATAATTAAACTGCTGGCTAACCAGAACAAAGAGCTCTCCGTGCTAGACTGGAAGCTCCAGTCTTCTAGGAAGAGTCCTAGTGGGGAAGGAAAGGACCTCTTGTTCATTATTGACAAGAAATCTGACCTTCTTCTAAAAAGCAAAAAAGACGTGTTGAGGTACGGTCTTGGTACCGTAAGGGTTAGGAGGCATGGGGGCAAAGGGGAGTCAAAAGCTGCTGGTGGTGCAAATTAATTTGCATCACGCCAAAGCAGCAACGCACGACCTAATGCTCTACATGTCTCAAGAAAACGTGGATGTGGCCTTAGTCCAAGAACCATGGCTCCGAAAGAGTCAGGTCCGGGGATTGAGGTCAAAGAACTACAACCTTTTCTGCTCCACGTCAGATGGTATTATAAGAAGTTGTATTCTAGTGAAAAAGTCAATTAATGCTTTCTTTTTATCTAGGTACAGCAACGAGGATAATGTGGCAATCAGCGTTGAATCCAAGGAAGGAAACTTCGTCTTGGCATCAACGTACATGCCGTACGATGAAGAAAACCCTCCAGCAAAGATAGTCCGCGACCTTGTGGATTACACCACGACACGACGGACACCTTTTGTGATGGGATGTGACGCCAACGCCCATCACACTCAATGGGGGAGTAAGGACATCAATAAAAGGGGTGAGTTACTTTTTGAATACATTCTCTGTTCTAACCTTATTTTACGTAATGAGGGCGATCATCCAACATTTCGCAATAAGAATAGGGAAGAAATTCTAGATCTCACTCTTACGAGTAATACTGATAAAATCTCTGTAGGAAATTGGAGAGTCTCACCTCAGGAATCCTTTTCGGATCACTTTAGGATACTCTTTACTTTAGACAGAAACACAAATGAGGAGAAAATTTTTAGAAACCCAACTAGAACAAAGTGGACAGAATATACAAAATGGTTGAACGAATGTATCGATCCACCAAAGGAGGACTCGATCTCGACAACTTCAACCATTGACACAGCTGTCCACATCCTTACTAGTAAAATGAAAACGGCCTTTGAAAAACACTGCCCTATATCTCGTAATATTAAACCCACTAACCCACCATGGTGGAGCAGTGAGCTTAAGAAACGAAGAACAGGGGTCAGAAAACTCTTCAATAAAGCCAGACTGAGCAAATCAGAAATAGACTGGAATCTATATAGAGCCGAACTTAATTCATATACCAAAGAATTAAGAAAGGCCAAGAGAGATTCATGGGCTAGGCATTGTGAATCCATTGAGAACACAAGTGAAGCGGCTAGACTTCGAAGGATCCTCGCATCCAACCCCACGACTCCGGGATACATTAAACATCCCGATGGATCGTGGTCGAACTCGAGCCAAGAAACACTTGAACTCTTCATGGAAACACATTTCCCTGGATGTATAAGTCCTGATGACTCAGGGCATACACAACCAGACTCTCTATACGCTGATCAACCAGTACCAGACTTGGAACAGGTTATCACAGATCAGAAGATTATGTGGGCAATAAACTCGTTCAAACCCTTTAAATCAGCTGGACCAGACGAGATTATTCCGGCATTTCTTCAACATGCTCTACAGATAATCACCCCATGGCTTAGGGTTATCTTCAAAAGTTGTATTAAACTAAGATACGTCCCTATCAGCTGGAGAAAAGTCAGAGTAGTCTTTATTCCGAAAGCCGGCAAACCGACACACTCGACTGCAAAAGACTACAGACCGATTAGTCTCTCTTCGTTCCTCCTCAAGACACTGGAGAGGATCATTGATCTGCATGTAAGGGACCTCCTCAATCCAAACAACTTGTGCAACTCCCAACACGCTTACCTTAAAGGTAAGTCAGTGGAGACCGCGTTGCACGAGGTTGTTTCACAAATTGAGAAAAGTCTCGAGCACAAAGAATACACCCTGGCAGCATTTTTGGACATCGAAGGGGCGTTTAATAACGTTAAAACGGAGTCCATTAAATCTGCTCTGGAAGAGGTTGGAGTTGAATCTGCCATCGTGGACTGGATTTATTCCATGCTCAATGGTAGAATCTTAAACTCGCAACTTGGGAACACTATTGTCGAGAAAACAGTTGCAAGAGGCACACCACAGGGAGGAGTAATCTCACCTCTGCTCTGGGTCCTCGTTGTTAACAAAATTCTTACAAAATTTAGGAATAAGGGCATTAAAACTGTGGCCTATGCAGACGACATAGTAATCTTGATATCAGGTAAATATCTTACCACCATCAAAGATATTATGGAATCTGCGCTTAAGGAACTATCCTTTTGGGCAGCACAACACGGTCTCGGGGTTAACCCTGCAAAGACCGAGCTAGTTCTGTTCACGAAGAAAAGGAAATTAGAGGACTTCACTCCTCCCAAACTTAACGGAATTCCTCTGAAACTTTCCAAGGAAGCTAAATATCTTGGCGTAATCCTTGATTCGAAGCTAACCTGGAAACGGAATACAGAGGAAAGAATGAAGAAGGCAATTTGTGCTTTCTATACATGCAAAAAAACATTCGGTACACGGTGGGGAATGCGACCGCAAGTCATCCATTGGATGTACACGGCGATCGTTCGACCCATCCTCACCTATGGTTCGATTGTATGGTGGAAGGCCGTAGAAAAGATTAGCTATCTCAATAACCTTAACAAGGTACAGAGATTAGCCTGTATAGGAATAACAGGGGCACGGAAGTCTACACCACAAGCAGGACTGGAGATCATTCTCAACCTTCCAGTCCTGGACGAATACATTAAGGGGACAGCAGCCAAAAGTGCATTTCGACTTAAAGAAATGGACTCTTGGAAGCACAGCACTTATGGTCATGGGTCTATCTTGAAAAGATATGACGATCTTGATGTGACTACTGACTACGTACCACCCGTTATAGATTTTAGGAAAAACTTCTCCACTTTAATACCCGAAAGGCATGGTTGGGAACCCAACTCACTACTCGGTGAACAGGGTATACCTCTCTACACTGATGGGTCAAAAATGGAAGAAGGAACAGGAGCTGGAGTGTTTAGTGAAGCTCTTAATATTAGAGAATCATATAAACTACCAGATGAATGTAGTGTCTTTCAGGCTGAGATTTATGCTATTGAAAAGGCAGCCGAAATAGTTCACAGGAAGAAACTGAGCTCTTCAGAGATCACATTCTTCGTGGACAGCCAAGCTGCTATCAAAGCGATAGCCAGTGAGACTATAAGATCCAAGGCAGTTGCAAAATGTCGAAATACACTGAACAATATTTGTTACTCCAACCAAGTCAAACTCTGCTGGGTCCCTGGACATAGCAATATAGAAGGGAACGACAAAGCAGATGCACTGGCAAGGGAAGGGTCAATGTCAAATAGAGACAGTCGTAGCCAATCAGACACGAGACCGGATGTTCCGATTGGCGTGATCAAAAGGAAGATAGACCTAATAACGAAAGAGAAAATCAACAACTCCTGGATATCCAGGAACGATTGTGACATCTCTAGAAGTTTATGGCCTCTAATCAACGAAAAAGAAACTCAGTATATTCTATCGCTGAGTAAAAAGAATATTAGAACCCTGATAGGTGTACTAACGGGACACTGTGCCATTGGCACAATGGCCACTAGATTTGGTGTATACGCACCCGATTTCTGTAGGAGCTGTCAGGATGTTGAGGAAATAGAAACCATTAAGCACCTGCTCTGTGACTGCCCCAACCTCCAAACAAATCGCCTCCGTTACCTTGGGAGCAGATTTGTTGGAGAACTGGACGATCTAGCGCAGGTCTCAATGGCAAACATGAGGAAATATATTGATAGTACGGGCTGGTTCGTAAATGACCCAGTCTATGTGAACCATTAGTTTAGTGTTTATCTCTGTTATAGGGGATCACAATGGACCAACAGGCCCCCGTGTACGCACAGCCTCAGGGCTGGGCACGCCCCTCCTAACCTAACCTAACCTAACCTATGTATATCCGTAGTATGATATAAGGTATAATAGGTATGTAGGTTGGTATTTATATCTCTTTATATGTGTATACTGTACAGTATAGTATTAAGCTATAGGCACACTATAATGTTCTATTCAAGTTTTGTTGACGGAGAATTTAAAGTTTTATCTTCTTAATATATAAAAATGAATTCGTTTTTTTGTTTGTACAGGCATAACTCGGCTGAACATCATCCGATTAGCATACCATTTTTTGTTGTTGGATTCATGTTATATCAGCTAAGAACACAATAGCCGTGTTTTATTATCTACGGATCTGGATCAGGATCATCCCATGAAAATAAAACGTTACAGATCCATAATGACAACAGTGTTGTATGCTCATCTCTTTTTTTTCTTATGTTTGTTTATTTTTCATGTAGATACTGTCTTCTTTCTTTACACTACAGTTTGTACTCCCTACCGACTAAAGAACCCTCTACTCGACAGAGTAAAAATTTATTTTCGGATCTTTAAATAGATCCAGATACAGAGCAGGATCCAAAGTTGTTGTTGTATTACGTGTTAAAAGATGATCCCGATCAAGATCTCTAGATAATAAAACGCGACTAATGAAGGCGAAAATTGGAAATATCGACTGGATAAGTCAGAAAATCGTGAAAACCTGAAATTGCATACTTTAAGGGATGAATGGTGGCGATATCTGAAAATTTCCTTTTTGTTAGGAAGGACAAAATAATGGTTCAAGCTGCATTATTATTCACTCAATCAAACCAGACTTAAACTTAAACCCGGTTGTTATAATTAATTGAATTTAAACGAAAACTTAAATCCGGATGTAAATTAGTTTAAATTCAATTAACTTATATCCGGATTTAAGTTTAAATCTATAATATAATATATGGCGATAAGGAATGACAATCACTGCAGGATTGACAATCGGCTATAATTTGGTGAAAATGGGATCGCCAACAGATGGCGTTACGCTTTCAGACTGTTACATTTCTGTATAAAAATTATTGGAGCATGCCAAAAAATTTATTATAATAAATGAGTTGTTTGAAGAACCTATATATAAATTTCATTTTCACTTTTTAAAATGATAAAATTAATGAAAAATTCCGTCCGAACGAGATAGTTTCTAATAAAAATAAACTTCATTACATGCGATAACTTTTAGTTTTATTTATGTTAATTGGCTTTTGATAGGATTTTCGGTAAAATGTCTTAATTTTTTTAACACGTATAAACGTTGTAAATAACATAAAATGTATTTTCATGGGGGCACCTTCCACAGTTTTCCATTATACATATTTTCAAAAACTCAAAATTATTAAGAAATATTTGTTCGAAAAAAGAAAAATAAGAAGCTACAACTTTACTTTGTAAATTCAAGATAATACTTTATTGAGTTTCAGAAAAGAACTAACTATAATTCAAATTAAAAGTTAACAAGAAAGTTATTAAGATATATAATAACAATAATAATATATATTATAATAATATAATATATATAATATTAAGTACCTAGGTGTTTGTGTAGTTAAATACATGATGTGTGGTGTATATGGTTGCCAGATATTTCAACAATATTTATTTCGAAAAAAATAAACACACTGGAACCGCCCGAACTTGCTCTTGTGGTCAACAACTAAAATGCATAGCGATATATTTAATCTTTAAAGAAAAGATATTTAAAAAAAATCAAAAGTAATAATAGAATGGGTTTTTTATTTCATTTCTTTTTTTATAAAAAAATTTTGTTTGTAAAAAAAATATTTTCAAAATGTTTAAATGCAATATTAATAAAATTATTCAGAAGCACCACTCAATTGCAAAAATATAAAAAATTGGTCAAAAAATTACCTACGTGAGTAACTGAAAAATGAGGCAATTTTCACAAAAAACATCAAAACCCTATTTCAGTAATGTTATAATGATGAAACTCAGTTTTCTCACAATCACTTTATACATTACAAATATGAAATCAATCAAAATCATTAGAGTGGTTTTCAAGAACATTTTCATAAAAAAAACCAAAATCGATGTATGGCAGCTACCCGTTTTAGATGATCTAAAACCAAAAATTTGAATTTTTCTTCTAGGGAATCACATAAAAAACAATTTACCAAATTTGAATCTAATCGGTCCAGCTCTTTAAGCTCTAGCTCAAATTGCAGTGGACGCACAGAGCGTCGGACCTTATGACGAAACTCACTTTTTCGGACTTCTCCATTATCAGGCGTGTTTTTTTCCAAGCATGGGGGAAATTGGATGAAAACGACGACGTGCGTCGGGGCTAAGCAATTCCACCATATTTAATGCAGCAACAACTAATTCCCGAGATAAGTTATTGCTGCAAAGATTTCCTGGGACTTAACTTAAACATTAAACGTGGAGAAAAACTGTTTTACCGGCATGAATTACATACTTGATATCGATAGTTTGTATGGAAACTCCATTTTTTTTTTCTATGATGGCGTCGCTAATCCCCGTTGTCGTTTTTGATGTGTAAACAGCGTGTATTACGTTAAATGTCACACATTACATTGTAATTAGGTAACTTCAATAGTAAAACACTTGGACGAACATTGATGAATAACTTATACAACTGTTTAATATAACATGTCATATTCTTTTAAAGCACCCGCCATCACCCACTCACTTATATAGAAAGTTCAAATCCTTTTAGAACTGAACATTATACGTTCAGTGGCGGCGGCATAATTTAATTTATAATCAATTTCAATCCCATAACCCTACCCATCATTTCAACTCATTACACAATCGTTTTAGGAAAAATTAAACAAAAAAAAAAAAGACAGCTTGACCCCCACCTAGAATTTTGTGCGTAAATCAAAATAAATTTCAGTCAAAATGTCATTATATCTCATGATCAACTGATCGAAGCAAACATTAACACTACTTACGGACGAACGAACATACATATTAGCATATTTACATAATGTAGCGCGCTCGTGGCATCCACCATCAAATCCTCATTCACATCACATCACAGCATCACTCGAAAACCGCTTGTGCGGCCATAAACGACAGTGACAGTGGCGGTAGTGGCGGCGGCAGCAGTGACGGTTTGGTTGACTTCTATGTGGGAGATGCTGTGCGTCCCGCGCTTTGTTATTATTGTTGATGATCATTATGACATCGACTGCAGTCAGCTTAATTTTTAAACCACCAGCGATCTTCCCGTGCGTCGCCATCGCACCGCCTCCTCAACGTGTGTGAGCTCTATCATTGTCTTCATCGTCGTCGTCGTCGTCGTCGTCGTCAGTCACAATTCAGTTTTCGTTTTATTAATTTCAGTTTGACCCTCCCTCGTCGTTGAGTTGCTTTGCTACTAACGATGTCATCGTCCATCCACCTACAGTTTCGTTTTCATAAGGTAATAACTGACAGAAGGAGGAGATCTGGAGATCTCAACTTGAATGTCATGTCTTCGCCATTGTCTAGATGTAAACGTACCTATACTACATATATGCGTGTGTGTATATATGTATATATCTTTGGGATGACGTTAAAATAAAATGACAAACGATATTAATAAAGAAGAATTGAAATTTGTATTGAAAAGAGAACTCTGCGGGTGGCTAACTGCCTGCCTGTCACACCAGGGTCAGAAGCCAACAACAGCATCCATAGCATCCTGGCTGATGGAAGTCAAACGGGAGTTAGACTCGTGATTTAAAAAAAAAAGAAAAAAAACTGTTTTGTTGGAATACGTATGCGTATTCTGCACATTCTGATTTAAACTGGTGATGATTAGAGACATCCCGTTTTGGAATTATGCAACAACAAAAGGTGTTTTTTGTATATTCGCTTAAAATAAGAGTGCGCTTAAAAAGCACTATAAAAAAAAAATAAACCTTTTAATGACATTTTAGCTGTCAGCTATCATCCTACCTGCCTCATTTTTTGAGCAGACATTTGGCGCGTTCAGAAAAATGAGATAACTGAGATTTTTCTCACTCAAAAAGTGAGCAAGCGAATTCAAGATTTTTTTTCCTCAGAGTTTTGACAACAAAGCCAAGAAATGTTGCTGAGGAATCCTGTTCAGGCAACTAAGATTGGTGAGATCTCCAAGATCTCACTTTCATAAACATGTCTTTTAATTTCGTTCGTTGAAATTTACCCAGGGTGGACCCAGGTTTTCTTGACAACCCCAAGAATTGTCAAAAAAAAACTGTGTTTTTCCGTTTTCAAAATACCCGAGGGCTTTAAATTGTGTTGTTCGCATTCAACGCAAGAAAAAAGAAGTTCTGTGCTCAATAATAAAAACATAAATATTATGTTTTAAATAAGTTTTAAAAATTAATTAAAACAACTTCAAGCGTCGCCCTTTTTATCTCTATTTATTATCTTTCAAATTTTCTTTTAATTTCTTTTTTAAAAATAAGCAATAACCCGCAGCAAGCGAATCCACACCAAAACAATTGCCTTTTCAACTCATGTCACTCTGGTATTTTAAGATAGAACTAGAATAGGCGGAAGCCAACGTACGTGGTCGCACGAAACCGAGCGAAAACAAGAAATTAATATGACGCACACATAATTGCGAAGTGGAACTTTTCGTGCGCTCACCTACCGCTCTTTCGTAAGTGGACTGACAGCTAGCTTCAAAAACAAAAAAATCACTTCCAACCACTCAAGTGCATTATGAATTTGACGTTTTGTAAAGCATCTCTTCCTTCGGTTTTGACACTAGCTTCTGATAGCTACCGCGCTTTAAGGTAGAACGAGAATAGGCGGTAGCTGTCGCAAATATTCTCTGTGAACAGAAAGAGATGGGAGGTTTATCAACTGATATCTCTGAGTGTGTAAAAGAACTCTTTCTGTCCAAGGTAAAAAACGAAGAGAAAATCTTAAAAATCTTTGAATAGTTTCTATTCAATTTATGTGAACAGAGTAGTATGGCGATCATACAAGAATTGGCCTTATAAAAGAAACATACAAATTTTGATGGCGTTTTTGATTGGTAGGCATATAATCCGGAAGAGAAATGCCAATCGAACGCTTAAAACAGATATTATCGATTCTGAATTGTTAGTGCTTCTGGTTTCGATTCTGAATGCAAATCCAGAAGTATTTTCTCTTCTATCGATAAGAAGAACTGTTATTTTGGGGGGTTTAAAAGGGGGGAAATGATGGATCCAGTGTCCCTTTGTCTAATTTCAATATTTTGTTGTTGTTTCTAATGATGCGTGTCGAGTTTTTGTGTTGGCACTCGAACAGCCATTTTTGATTTTTTTTGACACTTTAAAATTTGACAACCTGCGCAATATATTACCTTATGTCGAATTTCTTTCAAAAAAGACACGTTTTTTTCTAAAAGAATCGAATTTTTTCTGTCAAAACGAATCTTGCTACACTAGCAAAAAATTCGATTCTTTTGAAAAAAAAAACGAATCTCTTTTTGAAAGGAATTCGACATTAGATTTGTGATGACATGGTTGGGAGTCTTCCGGGTTGATAATAGTTTTCCTGTTTCCTATTTCAAGAAAAAACTAATTTATAAAACCACGCCAATTTCATAACACCTATATTCCTTTAATTAAATCTGGGACAATCACGATAAAGAAAGTTCACATTGATAGTAAAATTCAAGTCTCAGGAATACATTATATCAACTATAAAGTATGCCTGAATTATATATTATAGAATATACCGTATACCTATAAGAATATGTGAACTACCGTCATCATGAGCAGCAGCTGTATTTATTTGATAGAGTAAATTCTTTTTCCATAGAATTAGAAACGATAACTCTCCACGCTTCAACGTGATCAGACAGATCACAATCTACGATCAAGCTCACGATCAATGATATACCATCAACTTATCTTGAGACAAACATATTTGCGCCATTCCAACAAACTCTACTAAAGACACAACACGTGACCACAGATGATGCAGCTTCTTTTTTTCTACAAATAATTGCACATACATATATAAAGAGCCCAAGAGCAACCAAGTTGGCCTCGAGTCACAACACTTCGCAAGCGATCGTCTCACATAGATTTGCAATCCATGATGATGGTCATGGAGCTAACTCCCTGCATTGCCTTCATTGATGTCTAAGAGACAAATAGATCCTTGCTGGAAAAAATGAAGCAATCAAGACGATCGAGCCAGCTCCTCCAAGCCGACCGACATACCTGCACACACTACACTATCAGAGAGACCTTATAGCTGGCTGCGGCATGTGCGCAGCCAAAAGAGTAAATATACATACCACGGCTAGATATGGATCCTGGATTAATGTACCACCATCTTCTTGGCACTTTTATTCAAGTGAAGTTGCCCCTTCTTGATTTACCTAAAACAGCTTGCGACAAAGCAGCAGTCTGTGTATATTAGCTTGTGTGCTATACTTGGCATACTTGAGGCCGCCTCGCCGAGGTGCGCTTGCACGTCTCATGATGCACGTTTCATGCCATCCAATAAGTGGGTATGGATATGAGTATACCTACCTTCGTATATATACCGATCGGTAGTTGCATATGGATCTCTCGCCACGATTCATGATCGGTGGTTCGTTTGGTCATTTATTTCGCACACGCTTCAACAATACTTACCTACTCCTGCACGGCCGTGTATATCGCTTTGCCTTTTATAGTAGGATGCAAACCTGGGTATTGGGCAAGTCGTGAGACTCCTGTCTGTTGTCTTAGACCGTGCGGTTATATAGTTGAGGCCTTTACCTTCAACGCCGTCATCATTGGAGTGCGATCATCATCGTTTTGATGATCGTTGCAATTCAAGTCGCTTCGTTGGAGCTGGGGCTGGTCTGGTAGTACTTATATCGTGCCGGAGATGGTGCGGTGGCGGTGAAGATATGGCGGTGGCAGCTTCAAGGTCTATTTTGGGTTGCTTTATATGTATATAGGAGCAGGTATATGGGAGCCACATTTTACTTTGTGCCCGATGACGGCCACAATCGACGTCCGGATGGACTCTAAATGGATCTATACATCATCATCATCATCAGCGAAAGGGAACAGCAGCATCATTGAGGATAGTCTACAGGTCTGCATGCTTCGTGTGCCTGTCGCGCTTATATCTCTTCGAGTGGTATGATCGTGGGCAAAAAGTCTGGCATTCAACTCACTATATACATATATCGTGCTCCCTAATACGATCTGCAGCAATTTTCTTCTTCTCAATATTTCTTTTTTGTTTTTATCTTGTTGTTTTGTTGGTTTCCTTTCATTCCAGAAGTCATATAAAGGCCGTGAGAACGACTTGTGATTGGAAGTTCCCAAGGCTCGTGCGAGGTAGGTATAGCGTGGATAAATTTCGTTGTTTCCCTTTTACGTTAAAGGGAACCTACATAAGTATCTATGTATATGCTGGTGGTTTATCTTTTTCTTCGACTTATTAATTTGTTTCTCAAAAATCCACTTTGATCGATTAAGTTTAAAAAAAAACACCCTTTAAATTTGTATGTGCTAACTTTTGCAACGTACCTACCTACCTATAAAACCAACTAATTCTTGCTTCTGAGAATAGAAATTGAATCTGAAATTTGTATGCATATGTTCATATGTATGCTTGGTGTGGCAGACGCAGAACTCAAAAGTGTCATCGCGCCTCGAAAACAACAAAAACACAACAAGAACAAGAACTACTACTGCAACTGCAACAGTCGCCCGCTCTATGGGGTAACACAATACCTACTATCTGTGATCTTACACATGAGCGCGTGCAAGTGAAATAAAATTAATTCCGAGATGCGCGAATGTATAAAGCAATGCACAATGCACATCTCTGATCCGACCTCACGTTCAGCCAGGGTCGTCCTTACATTACACACATCCATACATACATATGTATATGTAAGTTTGAACATGCATGCGGTGTTATTTTTATTTTTGTATAGACAGACAGAAGAATATACAATGTGTGCACTTGTGCATCTCGGAGTGCACTAAACATTACTTCAAAGTGCAATGTGCATGGATGTATCCAAATACACGTGTTTTATACATATTATATGTGTGGGATTTATCTATTGGGAAAGACCTGCAGAGGATTCAGAGTGAGCATATATTTTTTTTTTCGTTTTGTTTTCTTGCAACGAATTTTATGGTTTGTTCGTCATATGGGATCGTGAGAAACAAAAATTCCCCCACTTGGCTTTTTTGATTATTTATAAAAAACACAAATTAAAAGCAAATCTTAAAAATATGCACACGCGAACGGGGTACTTTCACACAGTGGGTGATTTAAGCGGTTCATTCAATTGGAATGAAATATCATTGTTTGAAGTATTTCAAAGCCTTATCAGAGCCAGAGGAAGGTCGGTACTCGGTAGGGCCTCTGTCTACACACAAATTCTTTAGGCTTGACATCACAGTCCTAACATGAACAAACAACTATAATGTCATGATGATACCATTTGAATGAATGCGCAACATAAAACCATTCTACAATACCGATAGAACCAGTTGCATGTGATTTAAAATCGTTTCAGTCGAATATTTCCACTCATTCACTTGCGTCGCGGTCGATTGGTTAATCAAAAGGAATCGGTTTACAAATTATACCTATGTACATATTTAATTGTACGGACGTGCACAAAATAAAATTAAGTTAGGTTAGAAGGCGTAGGCAGCTTGACATCATGTTATATCCACGATCAGGCTTTCTAGACCCGAAAATTTCATCGTGGCACGCAATTATTAAATCAAATAAAGCGCATTTTGACGAAATTTCATGAAATTTGGAGTAAAAATACTGACAAAAACAATTTTTTTTGACAATACATGAATAATAGTCCAGTCAATAAAGTATTTAACTCGAAAAAAATCGACGGAAAGCTGAACTTTGGTATATAGCCTCCTCTTAAGAAACTGTTAAAAGTCCCAATCGATATGGGCGCCGCTAACAATTTTACGGGAGGCTGAAGACCCCCAAAATGTTTTCTTTTCTCAGAAATAACTCCCAAATAGTAAGTTGTACAGAAAAATGTCAAGAATTAATTTGTAGCTTAGAAAATTTCCTACAAAAAACATTTTCGAAATAAACCAATCGGTTTCACTTTTCTGTATATATACCTAGTTCACTTTGTGATAAAAGTATCATTTTTTTATTGTTGGTACATTATATGAACATGATTTAAGATATTCGTCCACTCTATTTGTACACTCCTTTAGGTGCGAGGGGCAAATTAAAAAAAAAATACATATGAAAATATAAGATATACATATGTATTTTATATTTTATAAATACAGTAGAATCTCAGAAAGATGAACGGTTCTAAAAGATGAACAGCTCGGAAATATGAACTGAAAATTTTCACTTTTCAGTGTTCGGGTTGAAATTTTGTACTCGAAAAGATGAACGCTTTATTCCCAACATAATTTTTTACTTCTTTTTTGCCTTTAGTTCCTCCTGAACAATACTTTTGAGCTTGTTTTAATTTGTTATGTAAATAATTTTTAATGTTTACTATATCTTCTTCTTCAAACATATGTTGATGCTCGAAAAGATGAACAATTTGAAAAGATGAACGGGCCCTGTTTTTTATCTGTTCATCTTTTCGAGATTCTACTATAAATATAAAAACACAACGGCAAGACTACAATATCATGTATATTGATATGATAGATCTAATGCCCTCAGGAATTCCTCTTTTAACTTAAAAGAATGATATTCACAAACTCACCAAACACCATTTCGGGTAAAAAACTTTTTAAGAACTCCGACAATTTTTTTAATTTTGCAGGCATTTAAGAATCGAAACGATACCATTTAAAAAAGTTATTTTCAAAATGCTCTATAAATATATTTTTTAACAAACAGAACTGCCTAAAAAAAACATTTCACTAAAGGGCGAAAATAAAAGGTCCTTGTAGAATTTTTTTTAGTCAATCTAATAGAAAAAACTTCGACAAATTTAACAAAATTTACTGCATAGAATTATCTTAAATATTTTAGAAGTTTTAGGGTTTTCCCCTTTTGCTCGGTTTCATGTTCAATTTTTTTAGCCTCATATTTTGTTAAAACTTTATTTTTTTTTTTTCGTTTTCAAATCTACTCCAGAAATTTTCTATTACATACTCCAATTTTTTAAAAAATCGAAATTTTACCACTTTAGAAAACCGACTTTAAATTGGATTCACACCAAACGATTTTTGTACTCGTGTTTATGTATTTACCACGAACATCAAAAGGTAGTACATTACAGGTACGAAGTTTTATCAAAATCAGACGATGAGATGCATAGCTCCACAGACGCGCAGATATGTTCGTACATACATGTTACCTCATTATAAATATTTTGTGTATTTATAAAAGCAATGCAACGAGGTACGTGTCTCCTAGTTTTTAATAAAATTGCAGCTTTTTTAGTTTTATTTTTCATGTACAAAGCAATATTAGATATTACTTTTAATTACTTTTTTTTTTATTTAAATGCAATAGTATTTATGAAAATTTATGTAAAAAGTTAACTTCCAACAAATTGAGTGTTTTCTTTTACTTACCGCCATATTATTTAATCGATTAATCCAAATATAAACTTTAATCCGGACGTAAATACGTACATCACAAGTGAATAATATGGCGGTTATAGTTAAATTTACGGATGCTATAAGCTGTCACACTTACTGGTCACTCATCTAGTTAATGGCTGTTTGGCAACGTGGAAGTTCTGGCGAATTTCCACAAATTAGCCGTGTTTTTTGCAAGCGCAGGGGGAATTAAATGAAAAAAACGACGTCGCGCGCTCAAATGAGACAACATTTGCTGATAAGCTCAATTTTATGCAACAGGAAATTTTAAGCACCTATACAGAAAATGATAAGATAGCCATTGCAAAGCAAAGATTATCGCTCATTAAACACCAATTTAAAGAAAAATGGATAGCTGCTCGAAAAACAAAAACAAGGTTTGAGAAAAGTAATGCGAAGTGGCTGAATGGGATGGTATCGTTACCTATTACAGGTTTGTCAAAAATATCATCTACTATTTTCAAGAGTTTAATTTTAAGATTTTGTTCTGATAGGGATAAGCCGAGGTCGTCCTCTAAAATCTTTTGTGGAATCAAGTGACAGAAGTAAAAGACGAAGAACCGAAGACCTTCGATCAAAAGATGTAGAGGAGCTGGCTTATGCTACACAAATGAAGCTGCGCGTGACGGGCAATGTTGATGCGTCAAAAATAGTTAAAAACCTTATAAAAAGTCCTCAAACAGCAACAAAATATATCACGGCCGTCAATACGAGTACGGAAAACCAACCATGTCAGTTATCACCTTTACGGGCTCTGTCAATGTTTACAGAAGCAGGACTTACAAAAGCCCAGTATGAGATTGTTAGAGAAACTAACAAAAACTTCTTTCCTTGCTATACTCTACTACAAAACGTTAAAAAAGAATGCTACCCAGAAATACATTCCATAACTGAGACATGTGCTGAAGTGCAAGTGCAAAAGCTGATGGATCACACAGTAAGTCGTCTTATCATACATCTTCGGGAAGCTGTGGATCTTTTAAGTGATGAAGACAAAAAAACATTAATTTTAATAAGTAAGTGGGGTTGTGATGGATCCCATCAGAGCCAATATAAAATGAAATTTGAAAATGAAGCTGATTCTGATGCTAATATTTTCCAAAGCTCTGTAGTTCCACTTCAGCTAGCTTATGGGCCTGAAAAGAAAATTCTTTGGCAAAACCCAACCCCCTCATCCCCTCGTTACTGTCGACCAATAAGAATTCGATTTATAAAAGAAACACACGAAATAATTAACGAAGAAATAGATTACATACAAAAACAAATAGAAAAACTTTCTTCTACAGAAGTTGATGGTTTCAATATAAAACATAAAATGTTATTCACCATGGTAGACGGTAAAGTATGTAATGCCGCAACTCATAACAAATCTACAGCAAGATGTTACATATGTGAAGCACCATCCTCCGAGTTTAATAATTTAACAAAAAGGAGACCATGTAAAAAAGAAAATTTAAACTTTGGTCTCTCCTTGCTTCATGCCCGCATACGGTTTTTCGAGGGTATGCTACATGTAGCTTACAGGTTACCTGTGAAAAAGTGGAACGTGAGATTAACGAATGAAGAGAAACAATTAGTGGAAAACAAGAAGAGAGATATTCAAAATCAGTTCAAGCAACAACTGGGACTTTTAGTGGATATACCTAAATCAAATTTTGGTAACACGAATGATGGTAACACCAGCAGAAGATTCTTCGATTCGTACGAAGTATCAGCTGCTATAACAGGACTTGACAAAAATTTGTTATATCGTCTAAAAATTGTTTTAGACACTCTGTGTTCTGGATTCCACATAAACATTGAAGAATTTGAAAGATATTGTCAAGAAACTGCCGAATTGTATGTTCTTCTATATAAATTTTATCCTATGTCTCCAACAATGCATAAGGTTCTCATACATGGATCTGAGGTAGTTAAGAAAGCCATTCTTCCAATAGGACAACTTTCAGAGGAAGCTGCGGAAGCACGGAACAAACACATAAGGTTATTCCGATTAAGCTATTCCAGAAAGTTTTCTCGTGTTACCTGTAACACAGATGTATTGAACAGGCTTCTTTTAACATCGGATCCATTAATAACAGGCATGAGATCTTACAAATGTAAAAAGAAGCCATTATCAACAGATGTATTAAGGTTGCTATCAGAAACTGGCTGTTTAATATTTGATAGTGATGAAAATAGTTCTTAAAATTAATAAAAATGTTGTTTCTTTAAATAAAAATACTTATCATCTTGTTTATTTTATTTAAATATGAAATTAAAAGCAATGCATTACTGATAGAGATATAAAATATTTTTGGCCAGGTTTCAGACCCAAATACCACACTGTGGCGTCGGTGCTAAGCAATTAACATGTTAAATGCAACAACAACTAATCCCAGAGAATTCTCGGGGTTTAACTTAAGCGCACAGAATAACTGTGTCACCGGCATGAATTACATACATGTTATCGATAGTTTGTATGAAAACTCAATGTTTTTTACTGTCATGGCGTCGCTAATCCCCGCTGTCGTTTTTTCAACAAATTCCCCCCCCGGGCTTGCAAAAAAAACACGCCTATTATCACAATTTCCCAAAAAAAACTCTGGTTTGGTAAATTCGTTGAATAAAAAGTTACCAAAAAGTCATAACAAATGTAAGTATATGCGTGTATGTGAAAGTATACTATAATGGTTCTTCGAAAACATGTAACCATAGATTTCTTAAACTAACGAGTATATTGATTACAAATGTTAACGTATTTTTTAAACATTTTTCGAATGCAATTTTTTTATTTTCGTGCAATGAAAATAGGTATTTAAAACAATAAACATTGATTGGAACATAATTTCTCCTTTGGGCCCTCATATATTACCCGCATTAGAACATCATTAAGACGTTATAATAGTCTCGGGCCAAGCCAGCCCTTTGGTATATAAGAAAACAGTATAATAACTTAAAATAAGCATCCTGATAAGTGGGCAATTCAGCACGACACCTCTTGGTTGGATGGTGAATGGTGGTGTTGTCTTCCAGTGTTCCCAGTTCTGAGGCAAACACCACGACCGCATTATGTGAGTGCAGCATATATAACTACCTCCGATGTTGGTTGTGATGCAGACTCCATTCATAGTTAGCAATTATGGTTCACATGTTTCTTTGAAATTTAATGTGATTAAAGCTAAAAAAAATTAAAAAAAAAAAAAAAAAAAAAAAACAACAACAACAACAACAGAGGCCCTCAGGCTGATGCGGCACAAGTATATTGCAGCATCTTTCAAGTTCCAACACTTCGGTTGTTGGCGTAATCACAACAAAATTGTCTTCTTTTAGCACCTTGTCGAAATGCTGGTCTAATTGCATCCACACAGTCGCAGTCCTTTCGGTTCGGAAGCTAATCTCTGGGCAAACAAGAGTGTAAATTGCAATTGAGGTCGGAGTGGAGTGCGAACTCATGTCCGGCGATATTTATGAATTTGAAGTGATTTACGTAAGTGTTATTACGATGATCGTTGTACAGGATACAGTGTTTGTCCACTAAATTGTGCGATTATGTAAATTTTTTTTTTTTTTTCAACAAGGTTATCGGCAGTTTGGTGGCAAGATTCTCACTAAAGGTAGTTTTTCCCGTGCTACGTGTTAACATTATTTGTCATTATCTTGTTTTTTTTTATTTTGTTTAAAAAAATAATGTAACGACATGGTTACGAAATGTTTATTAATAATGTGCCGGTTTGTTTTTTTGGTTAAGCAAAGCTTATACATACGTACCTACTTTAAGCACTGTCTTAATTGTATCTTCTTGGGTTTGGCACGAGAGTTGTTAGTCAGTTAGGACATAAGTGCAAAGTATAATGAATTTTATTTGATGGGTTTCGAGGAAGAAGCTGGTGTTTTAATGAACTAGTTATGGCACATGGGCTGAAAATGCCTTTGGGGATTGTATATGAGGTTCCTGAGTTCTTTAACACGTCGTATAAGATTGTGATTTTTGTTTTTTTTTTTTTTTTTCAATTTCAAAGATCACTGATAGCAAGTTCAATAGCTGCATTTTTGTACCCACATGATCTGATCTGGATCAGATCCCCATAATAAAACAAACAGGATCACAGTGACAGCCAGGGTATATATCCGTCTCTTTTTCATATTTTTGTTTGCTTTTTTCTTTGCACTACAGTTTACACTACCTTACCATAATAATAATTAAAAAGTACTGATTAATTATTGATCATGAAATAGATCCAGAATAAAAGCGAGATTACATGTTGTTTTTGTATTTACGTGTAAAAATTTGATCCTGATCAGATCTTGAAGATAATAAACTTCAGCTAATGTTAAAATAGTTGAACTAGCTGAAAAATTACCACATTCCTTGACATATTTTATTCAATGGGTCTTTTTCTTAACTTCTTTGTATTCAGCGAACAAAATAGTAGAGAATATGTCAATTTCTCGGTTTCAATTGCATTTTGAACTCCAACGTTGAAAAATTACAATACAATCTTGAGCCAAAAAGTTAAGTTTTTATGGTGCTTTTTTTTTCATCGCAAAACATAACATAACACATATCTATGTCATGTGGATAGGACATCATGCCCACTCAGGCAAAAGAAAATTATGAAAGTCTATGTAGTCGAACTTCATTTTTTGGATATATGTAGTGTATTCACTATACCAACTGGCATTTATCTGTTCAACCTCAATCCGAAATTACCTACCGCACGATGTATAGAAATAGAGCGTAACCTATTCCAGCTCCAATAAAGGCTCTAGATTAATCATAAACATAACCGCATAAGCCCGGCATATGGAGGGGACTATAAAGTCTTTATTATATAAAGATTTTAAATTCATAAATGACACAAATTCGATTACAAGGAATTGTGTATATGTTTGTCTGACTTTTACGAAATATTCCTCTTCCCAACTTCGTCGTATCAAATTAAATTAAAATTCAGCACGTGGATCAAAATTAGAGCTCCACTACACAGCCTCGCGAATATACCTATGTATCTATGTATATCAATTTCTTTTGGCGGCCGGCGATACAGATGATTGATACCGCCTTTGGACTTAAAAGTATCATAATTCAGACTATGTATATATACCTAATACTCTTTTTTATATATGAGTCTTTAATACAATATAATATAGTGGCGTTGGTGGTTCTAAATAGACGAAGATCTACAAATTTGGATTCACCGCCTATAACCTTTGTGTGCCTTATGTTGAAGAAAACTGAGGGAAGTACAAAATAAAAAACCTAAAGTCAATGATGCTAATTGATTTGGGGTTGTATTTTGTATTTTATGTCCATTAAAAAAGGCAGATGTTTGATATTATGAAAGCTTGTTCTTGGCGGCATCGTCAAAGCGTATATTTCAACAGAAAACCCTTGCTAGGATTTCTAGGACATACGGTAAAATGAATTTCCAAGAAATTTTATCGCTTTGGTAAATTCTCTGTTATGAAATGATCATATAGATGTCGTATAGAGGAACAGTTATAAAATCTCTGTTTTTCATGGTTTGAAAACAAAAATTGTAGCCTTTATACCTAGTAGTGTCTGGCGTAAAATACCTATTCACCCAACCAAATTACGACACGGAAGGATTCAGTCCCAATTTTGACATTTTTACTATTAGCGACATTTCAAAATTGAGTCTGTAATGGGTGATTATAAAATTGACTTTAAGTCACATTGCATACTGCATGTCATTTTTTCTTTACACTGCAGTTTACACTACCTTACATTTGTAAAACTAAAAACCCACCGGAGTGAAACCTAATTTCTGGATCCATAAATGAAACCCCAATGGAAACGTAGATCCAAAGTTTGTTTTTGTATTACGTGTTAAATGATACCCCCCACCCAGACTCGTAGATAATAAAACGCGAATATCACACATTTAGCAAACTATTCATGAAAATTTATTCATAACAACAAAATAATGTCCTTTACTTTTTTTTGAAATGAAAAAATATAACTTAAAAAGTTTAGAAACTCAGTTAAAAAAATATAAAGAGGTTCAATTCAAAAAAAGTAACGGACATCGCCTCTGGAAAAACTTGCCCTCAACATTTTGGTGTTTAAAATTTCTCAATACCATTGATATTCATCGAGAGCTGCAAGTCTTGTGTATCTATTTTTTTATTATTACCATTTTGTTATAATTTGTTGTTAGACAAGAAAAAAAGACTTAAGAACATGAAATAAAAAAAATAAAAAACATCGCCTCTAGAGTTTGGAAAATCTAATTTGTGCATGTAATTTTTTTGTATCTACTACTCGTTGATCCGAAGTTATAAGGGTCTAAACTTGTCTGTATTTCCTTTTAAGTTTCATGGTCAAAAAAGCTCTATAAAAAAAATAAAAAAAAATAAGGAACATAGCCCCTAGAGAAACGTATGCTCTACATAGTGCAATTTTTTTTTTTATAAAACATTTATTATGGTCTAGCTGCACGTCTCAAAAAAAATATAACTTAAAAAGTTTAGAAACTCAGTTAAAAAAAATATGAAGAGGTTCAATTCAAAAAAAAGTAACGGACATCGCCTCTGGAAAAACTTGCCCTCAACATTTTGGTGTTTAAAATTTTTCAATACCATTGATACTTATCGAGAGCTGCAAATTTTTAAAAAAGAAAAGACCTCGGATGCAGCGATCTTCAACTTCATGATGCATGCCACACTTAATAATATATAAAGTGGACATTGGTGGGAGTATTTCTGTTGACATCATAATATTCAATCTCGTAATTTTATTCGGTTTCCCGCGACTCTACAATTTCTTCAACCGTCCGACGACGTGTCGACGCACGAAGATGGGAGAAATGCTTTGCAAGCGTTATACAAAAAAAATACCCACTCAAGACTCAACTTACGCATTCCTTATACGTATGCTTGCGCGACGCCATTCTGTGGGAAGAACTCTATACCTTAAGCATGTTTTAGTTCATATTGTATTATTATGGAATTTCTACTTTGTTGTTTGTTTTTTTTTGTTCATAATACATATTAAATTTGTTGAATCACTTTTTAAATACAAATTAAATACATAGGTACTAATATTGTAAGTGTGTATGCATACATTTATTTACAGCAATTCATGTTTTTTTCTTTTAAGAATAATAATTGCTATAAATTAGAAATCTTAGGCGCCAGTTATAGCGATCAGAAAAAACCATGCGAAAAAAAAAATTGATTGAAGTTTTTATTACTTTTCAATTCGATTTGATAGCCAAATGATACATCGACGAGTAATTCAGCGTAGAATTTTTTTCGCGAAAAAAAATTGTCAAAACATTAGGTATATTTTTATCTTTTAAATGGATTTACTTGTTTTTCGGATGAAATTTCATTTTTCGTATCAGCTGATTGCTTTTTGACAGAAAGGGGAACAAATCGTTCCAATGATTTAAGTGTTCCAATTTTTGTCTGTTCCACTGAAAGAATACCACCGAAATTTTTTTTCTGAAATTTCAATCAGAAAAAATCTTGGCGGCTGTTTGTTTGTTTTTGGTTTGCTTAACTTTTTCTGACACATTTTTTCTGATTGCTATAAACAACCATCAGAAAAAAAATTAATTTCATTCTGTTTCAAGTTTTTCGGATCTGTTTTTCTGATCGCTATAACTGGCACCCTCTCTCATCGATAAAATTGGTCGATAAAAGGTGAAAAATGGAACAAAACTCATACGATTTGTTTCAATTTTCATCGTTTCTCGACTAATTTTATGACCATGGACGTCCATGTTTATGACAATCAGCTGGTACGGAAAATGAAATTCAGTCAGGAAAATAAATAAATACATTTTTCACAAAAAATATTTGTTCAATTGAAAATTTTATTGACAAAAAAATTCTTTGAGTTATTTGCCATCGATTAGTACATCAACTACGTTACAAATCGAATAAAAACCTAGTGAATAATCTATTTGAAAGTTTTCCTATTTCGTTTTCCTATAACTGGTAATACATAAACATACATTATGTACATTTGTACATATTGGGGGTTATAGTGAATTATTAATATTTCGTCAGAATGTTTCGAAAGTGATTTCCGAAAAATTGGTATCCTTTCCTTTTAGTTCTTGTGAAAAAAACTTAAATTAAAGTCTATAATTAGGTATTTTTACTTATGTCGAATTCCTTTCAACAAAAGAATCGAATTTTTTTCTAAAAAGAATCGAATTTTTTCTGTCGTTGAAAGGAATACGAAAAGACGAAAAGAATCGATTTTTTTTTTGTGATTGTGTGTGTGGCACTAGACAGCAGCTATTTTGAAGTAAAATTTCCAGAAAATATTCAATTTGGAAATTATTATTATTATTATTTGAAAAACAACGCACAAATATTTACTATAAAATTCACCGAAAATTCGTTGCAACCAAAAACATAATTTGTTTTCATATTGACATTTTAGAAATTTCAAACCTTGCAAGTGTGTGTGCAAATCGGTGTAAAACTTTCTTGAATCTTGCAAAATTAGCAAGATTTGTTTTGACAGACAAAATTCGAATTGTTCAGAAAAAAAATCGATTCTTTTAGAAAAAAATTCGATTCTTTTGTTGAAAGGAATTCGACATTAAAAAAAATGTCGCCTATAAATATGTTTTTTCTTATATTTGAGAATCGTTGCATACGTTGAAGCGTTTGTACCCAATGCTAAGTAGCTCGCTCATTAACTGCAAAAAAAAAGAGAAATCACACTGCTTTTGATTCTATTTCTTCTAAAAGTCATTGAACGACGTCTTAAATAGAAACTACTATCATCCGAGAGATCAAATGTTACTGGGACAGTCATAACTTTCTATTTATTTTTCTAATGAAAATGCATTTCGAGAAAAATATAAAAGAAATTAGTTTTTATTATTTCAGTTTTAGTTAAAATCGGTAAATTTGGGCATGTGACACAAGACCCGAAATCTATAAAAAACAGCCTTTTCATAAAGACAATCAGATTGAGAATTAACAAAATTGAAAAACAAGAAAATTTAATTTCAAATCATTCGATCAATCCAATCAGATAGATCCTCAAGTTTATTGTTCTTTCCTGAGCCCTCGTAGAATTGAATGTTTTGATTAAGTTGAGAGAATTCAAAATCCTTGCCATCCTTACCCAAGAAAACAACTTTATTCTCAGAATCGTCAACAGACTGCAGCTTGCTTGTTCGAGTCTTTCTCACTG
This sequence comes from Epistrophe grossulariae, assembly GCA_929447395.1. NCBI lineage: Eukaryota > Metazoa > Arthropoda > Insecta > Diptera > Syrphidae > Epistrophe > Epistrophe grossulariae. Next base: position 105,847,811 of record OV839568.1, read on the forward strand.
TATTCCTGCAGTAAAATTACGAATTCAGTAGTGATTATTTGAGCAAGTTATTTAGACTTACATTTCCTTCTCCAATATCGTTTTAATGACCTGAATACTCTTGGCCATTTCTTCATCTTGTTTATTGCAGAAAATCAAAACCGAACAAGGACTAATAGCAGAATCTGATAAAATGTTATATAAATAGCTAGAAGACAAAGAAAATGTAAGACAGAATTCAAGTTTAAAACTTTGTTAAATTGTAAGATAACTCACTCAGCAACATCTCTCAAATCTTTTTGAATAGAAACTGAATCTATGACAAAGATGACTCCCTTTGCGGTGTTTTTGTACTGATCAAAAAACTTGTCACGTACCCGCTCATGGCCTGGGATATCAACAAGACGGGCTGAAAGCCGTCCAGCCTGGTAAGTGCCTACATTCTCCGCAATCGAGGTGAAAGTTTCGGGAACCTTTGAATAAAGGAGCTGTGTAAACAAAACACTTTTGCCCGAATCACAAAGCCCGGTTAGAATAAAACTGCTTCTAGATGATGATCGTTTCTTGTAAATGAAGTAGATGACTTTTCAGCACCAAAAATTGAAAGTGAAAGAATAAGTTAAAATGCAACAGAATATTGTTCCATTTTAAAAGTTGGTTTTGCTTTCTTACCTAGAATAATTGATCCGACAATAAGTGCAATCAGAACCTGTGTAAAATCAACACCATTTGGTTCTATAGGATTTTTTCCATTTGATTTTTCATTTATTCTATCCATTTTTAGTTATAATATTAATTTTTTGTTTTAACTTTTGTTGCAAACAAATAAAAATACTTTTGTCAGCCAAGAAAACAAGATATGACGACTGCACAAGCGTGTGTGACACGCAAGATGATTTTTTGAAGTTTCAATTTAGATAAGTGATGCCAAGACTACTTGATATTTGGTCCGACTCCGAGCTTCGAGTTATACGCTCAAATTCTTAAAGGTAGAACCGCACTAGGCGGAACTGCACTCCAGCTACACCGTGCGCACTTTCGCATGAAACTGATCGGAACTTCACGTCGCGATACAGTTGGTCAGATTATCAACTTTGTCGCATAGTGTCGCGCCGTGAAGTGCAGTTGTCGCTTAGTGCGACTCATACAATTTCCTACAAATAAGTTCAGTTCCGACAAGTGCGGTCTTAGCTTTATTATTGTTTTCGTCGTCGCCCACTGATCTCTATGACGGGAAGATTGAGACCGGTATCACAGCAGTTCGTAGGCAAGAGAAGTGTGCGGTGAGGAATCTCGTGAGGCAGGAAGAAAACATAAAAACCGGACTCATGAGTCTACTTTGTTGTTGTTTCATTGTGTGAAATGTTGAAATTGTTGTTGTTTCAATGTATGTTGTTTCAATGTATTTTGAGGCGCCTGAAAGTTTCAAATGTAAACACGACAACACTCACCAGTCCGGACTCAATCTTCCCAATCTAAACAGGAACCTTGTTCGTTTACTCCCCAAACCTACCCATTTCTACCATTTTTAGCCCGAAATACTGTCAAAGTTCATATAAAAAAAATTTATCTGGTAGAATCTGGCAGTTTCGGGAAAGTACGCGAACAAACCAAATGTCTATAATACGCTGGATAGAGAATAGCCTATAGTGTATAACAGTTTTTATGAGGCAATTTTTGAAAGGGTATCGGCCACCACCTCATATCTCGCTCCATACAAACGAAAAAACAGATTGAAGATATTTGCCGTAATTGAGAATTCATTTGATGTCAGTTGATGTCAACAAGCATTGCGGCTGTAAATATTGAAAAAAATAAAAGAAAATCCAGGTCCATACCGCTGGCACCGCTGTTATACTGTTATATGAGGGTACCGGCAACGACTATATTTTTGCCTCAAAAATTTTGTATGAATACACTATCCAGTGTATATAGAGATCAGTGGTCGTCGCCACCGAAAATTCGAGTTGGTGTGGGGGAACCTTAAAACACATCTATTGTTTTCGTATTCGCCACGACAGATTCGCGTTGGTGGGGGGGAACCTTAAATCTGGTAGAAAATGGTAGTTTTCTGTCACAGTACACATATTAAAGGTAATATCATTAGCGTTTTCATTTTTGTTCAGTTCTGCGCATCTGTCAAAATCGAGGTATTATGGTGGTAAAATGGTGGATTCAGTGCCCCCTTCCTTGCCTAATTTCAATATTTTGTTGTTGTTTCTAATGATGCGCGTTGAGTTCCTGTGGGCACTCGAACAGCCATTTTTAATTTTTTGACATTTCCAACTTTGACAACCTGCGCAATATATTACCTTTAATATGTGTACTGTGGTTTTCTGTAGGTTCTTGTGCGTTAGGGAACGGACTTAGTATTTAGCAGTTTTGGTTTAGTTACTGAACAGACCTAACGTAACTCGGCTGGATTTTTGTTATTAAAAATATTTTTATTTTTGCAGAGTACATGCACCTCCCTATTACCTTCACTTAAAAAACAATATCGCAAAAATGATGGAAAAAGTAGAAATGTCTTTGAGAAGTTTTTACATATTCAATTCATTATTATGCAAAGAGGAAGCAGAGGTATGTAAATAAATCATTTAAAAAATTAATTTCTTAAATTAAAAACAAACCAAACAAATTCGATGTGAATAGGAGGAAAAAAAAATCCTTTTCTACTTCCCGTCAGACATTGAATTGAACAACAAATTGAAAGACGTTGGACTAAGTGAAGCAATTATTAAATTCTCCAGGTAAGAAAGTAATGATGTTCTTAACAGAAGTATCTTTCGTATTTTATAATTTATTTAAAAGAATTTTCGACACCAACAAAGCCAACAGTGTATGTAAAGCAGTTCACACCCAAAAAACGACACAAATATTCTTTGAACCAGAAAAGGATTTTTGGATGGTTATGGTATGGCAATTCTATTAATGATAATTCATAACTATTGGCATAATCTTTCATTGCCAGGTAATTAATGTTCCAAAAGAAATAAAATCCAAAGATGGTGTTGACGAAGCCGAATATAGGGGCGGAGAAGTACATGACAAAATCTTCCGTGCAGTTCTTGAGCAGTCATATCGAATGTTTCGTTTATTCGCTGGAAAATTCATGTCAAATATGATTGGTGATTCAGAACTGAATCAGGCTGAAAACTTACGCAAAAAACTCGATATTTTTTTTTCATCGGTGAGTAATTTTTCCGAGTGATTATGTTATTTAAATGAATAGGAGTTTTCTTTTTTTTACTTTATAGTACGTTTTGACATTAAAATTATCATCTTGTGATATCCTAGATGCCCTTAGAACCATTCAGTATGTACCGTTGGAGCAGTATACGTTCATAAAGCTTCATTCTTTCATTAATTTTATTCAACCTAAGTTTCCCACCATCGATAAAACAATATTCTTCTACAACGACCAAGTTGTTTGGTAAATATTGTGCCATTAATTTGAATTCATGTTCATGGATATCGTTTGTTTTCAGCTCGAAAATAGATCCACATGATTTATATAACATTCATGAATATTTATTGGGAACGGTGTTTCCTAAAGCAAATTTTGAATTGAGTGGAGCTGCACTACAATGTTCGAGTAATTTTGACGGTTATCGACAAGGTTCATTCATAAATGGGCCAGAGAACTCGGAGTCTTTCCCTAACTCATCGAAAGCCCTTAAAGTTCATCTAATGACGAATGACGGGGATTTGAAATGCTATTACAATATCATTTATCGGGTAATGAGTGCTACCTTCTGCTTATTTGCTGATGGTGAGTATCAGAGTTGATTAGGTTACAAACTTTGCAACTAAGTTCCTTGTCTTGTGATCCAAATCGTCAACAAGATCATAAGTTGTATGGAAGATCAAAAAAATTAAGTCACTGCCATGTTTCGGTAACATAATAGCTATTTAGGCCCAATTATTATCATGCAAATCCGATCGTTTGAATACTAGACAGTTTCTGAAATTGTCGGACAGAAAATTACAATTTGACAAATTTTAAAGAATGAGAATAATGAGAATGAATGATTCGAATTTGTTTGGTGTACATTATCCATTGTTCTATACCTCGCTTAACTTAAGTTGAATTTCTAATTTTTATTTTATTTGTAGCCAGGACTGAACTGAACGATGACTTTTTCTCTGAATTGCATTCCTTTATGCAAACCCATTTCTTGAATGTTCCCTCAGATATAGGAGAATCGTTAAAATCTAAAATCCCAAGTGACACTGCCTCTAGGATTTCAACAGCCGATCCCACAGACGCCAACAGTCCCAAGTTTCTTTTCATCGACGAACTTAGTCTAATTCATCGTACGAACATCTATGTTGACAATCGTAGACCTAAAACTTGTAATATTCCACGAAATGTTATGAATCTGATTGCTGATTTGCATGAAGACAAGACTTCAAACAACCAAAAAGAGGTTCACGTTAAATGCATCAATGATTATTGGATTGTCAAGAAGAGTTGTAACTGGCGTACGTTTTATGTAATAATCTCAAATAACAGAGCTACTTTATTGGATATAACGAACGAAGCCAAGAAGATCTTAGAACAAGAAATTAAAAATGATGTATTTTTTGACAAATAAACATAATTATAATTAGAATAAATGGTGTTCGCCAGTTGATGCGTTTTTCCCTTTTCCTGTTGGTTCCTCCATTCGACCCAAATGAATCTCAAGCAATTATTGAGTTTCCCACGTCTGAACTCAAATCCGAGAAACCACTGCTCGATGTTGTGTGCTTTTGTTTAATAACATAGATCTTTCTATTAGACATGCACATAGTGTAGCTGTGGTCTTCGTAAATAATTGAAATTTTTTCGCAGCTGCTTTTTGCCATGAAGTTTTCGTCGATGCTATTTTAAATTAAATTTCAATTCGATAATTTGAAAAACGGTGCATTGTAGAAATTTAACTTACGTTTCAGACATTTGCAAGATACCCATAAAGATGGTTGCACTGCGTTCGTCATTTTCTAGATCACCGCCAGATTCGAGGACGGCACCATCATCCTTGAGGATCAAGTAGCCAATTTGATTTCCAATTTTTTCCATATTTTATTTTGATAAATAAACAATAAATGGGCAGAAGTTCTTTGTGCAAAATGCAGATACCTGATGACATACATATGACAAATATCGATGAACCAGAAACAGCTGATAAGAGAAACAAACAAACCTGTCAAAACTGTAAATGAAGATAAATTTAAGATGCTGCCAGTATAACAATTTTGTATTTTATTTTCACATTGCCTTTTGAGAAAAATTTTACATTTTACGTTTTTTAAAAATAAAATGAGAATTTGTTTAACAAATTATTTTTCTTCGCGCACGAAAGATCCTTGGCTTTAATATTGGCCGCGCTCGAATGATAGGCCGATAGGGTATCTAAGATCGTTTTGCATCGGATATGTTTTCGAACGACCAAAACCGGATTGGATAGGTTTGTCTGATATTTTATATATTTATTTTATGTTTTATTTTGTTCTGTAAAAATCAAAATCTATAGGGGTATTCCCGATCCGATGCAACTGGTCTTGTATCATTGCAAAAATGCAAAAGTGTAAAATATCTGTACCCTAACCCCATTGTAAAAAAAAGCTTTGCACTTTTGCAATGATGCAAGACCAGTTTGCATCGGATCGGGAATACCCCTAATGTAAAAAAAAAACCCACAAACTAGAAATCCTGCGTGTTCTTTAATCCATTGCCACAGAAAGTGAGAGACTAGACGCTGAAAATCAGCTGACATGTATTCCAGATGTCAGCTGCTAATCCAAAAAAATTTGGGATACCTTTCAAATAAGACAATTAACTACATTCAACTTACTTTTGTACAAAAGTGAGCAAAATGTTTTGTCTTTTTCAGCCTGCTACGCAATTCTATTTTCTTTCTCAAATTTTATAAAAGTAAAAGTTAAAGCGGTCCTAACTTTTAAGCCGGAACCACACTTAAGCCGGAACCACATCTATCTCGTGTGGTGTGTCGTGGTGTGGAGCGGTGTGTCATTGAATGTGCACACTAGTGTGTAGTGATGTTGAAAAAGAAAAGTACAGATATATATGCCATGTCATGACTTTTGCTTTGATTTTTGTTTATAATAGCTGCGTTTTATTTTCCCCCAGATCCAATCCAGATCAGATCATGAAAATAAAACAATCCTGGATCTCAGTGACAACTTTTTATATACCCAATTCTTTTTTTCCTTTGTTTTTTTTTATTCGTATACACCCTTTGTCTTTTTTCTTTACACTACTGACGACATTTACAAATTAAGGGTGTGTGTTCAAAATGGATTTGGAAATCCAAATTCAAAACAAAGTTGGATCTTGTGTTGTTTTTGTAATACATGTATTTTTGTAAGCAAATCCAATCTGGTTCGGATCTTGGGGAAAATAAAACACAGCTAATATAAGTGTTCTCTTTCACAAGTAGTAAACTCCACATCGTGGTATGGCGCAATCGAAACAGAAGCGCCTCCACAACACAAAACACCACTCCACAACACAACAAGCTTCACAAATGTGGTTCTAACTTCTAAGCATATGAAACACATTGGAGCGATAGCGACACACCGCTCCACAACACACCACACGAGATAGGTGTGGTTCCGGCTTTACTTTTGCACAAAAGTAAAACACCAACACACATAAATAATCAGTTTAAAAATCGACAAACAGATGTCGCCACTGGGAGGGAAATTTTAAGGGAACGAAGCTTTTCATTCAGATGGTGCTAGGGTTTTTTCAACAAAATGGCAGTTTTAGTTAAAATTTCTCCAATGAGATGTCTCTAGATGTATCGCCCATATTGTTCATTTAAATCTGGATGTAATTATATTGAATTTGTATGATTTACATCTGGACCCATGTTCTGTAACTCGGCGAAACGGTGAAAAATGGAACAAAACTCATAGGAATCCTATGGGTTTTGTTCCATTTTTCGCCGTTTATCGCCTCGAAAAGTTATCGCCGAGTTACAGAACATGGGTCCTGGATCTATTGATCTAGATCTATTGATCTTGATGTATTGAGGGCCAGTTGTACAAATATTTAAACCGTGGTTCAGCAATTTGTATCCACCGATTCCGGCGGATTAATTGAGTTTCAACAGTGGTTTACTGTTCAAGTGTGTGATAATAACCAATTACATACTTGAACCAGCGTTGAACCTTAGTTAATCCGCCGAAATCGGTGAGTTAAAATGTTGAACCGAGGCTGAACCACTATTGTACAACTGGCCCTGAGTGAATAATATGGCGGATGTGTGTAATTTTTTACTTTTGTACTTTTTGCAAAAAGTTTTGAATGTAGTTAAAGTTTTATGGTTTTTACTTGTGCAAAAGTAAAATTTATAAGACTGCTTTAAGGATCCCTTACACCATCGCGAATCTGTCGCGGCGACGACGAAAACAATAATAACGTGTTGTTTTCATTGACAACCACATGTTGTTATTATTAGCCGTTTTTTATTACCAGAATTGATCTATATGGATCATCAAATAACATACATAACAACAACAACACATGAATCTGCTCTTTATGGGGATCACATTTCATGATCCGAAAACAGGTTGCTGGTTCTAGCCACTATGAGGTTGTTTTATTTTCGCAGGATGATCCATATGGATCATGGGTCATAATAAAAAACGGCTATTGTTTTCGTCGTCGCCACGAAAGATTCCTTTTGGTATTGGGGAACCTTTCACTTTTACTTTTGTAAAATTTGAGAGAGAAGATACGAAATTGCGTATAGTAAGTTGAAAAGGGGAAAACAATTTTGTTCAATTTTGAACAAAAGTAAGTTGAATGTAGTACATTTTTGGTAAGAGTTTTTATGTACTTTCCAACCAAATTTCGTGCAGATTCATTTTGAAATGTGAATTTGTAGGAAGTTGTATGAGCTATATTGCACTATAAGCGACAACTCTATCTACGACGCGGCACTGTTCGACAAAGTTGATAATCTGACAAACTTTATCGTGACATGAAGTTCCGTTCATTTTCGTGCGAAAGATTTCGCTGAAGTGCAGTTCCACAGAGTGCGGTTTAACGTTTTATTTTTATTCACCATAAATACAACAACTACTTAAAGGGCTCCCCCAAACCAAATCGAAACATTTGGAACGACGAGGAAACTTTTGGCTGTCAATAAATTCATTTACAGGGCGCTAGGTATATGAGAGTACCCACACGAGGATACGATTAAGCGAATTTCGTATAAAATTTATTGACAGCTGAAAGTTTCGTCGTCGTTCCGAATGTTTCACTTTGGTTTGGGGCAAAGATACTGTATTCAGTATCTTTGGTTTGGGGGAGCCTTAAGGCTTAACTACATTCAAAACTACATTCAAAACTTTTTGCAAAAAGTACAAATCTGAAAAAATACACACATACTCTAGCGACATCTCCTTTCAGACATTTTTACCAAAACTGCCATTTTGTTGAAAAAACCCTAGCACCATCTGAATGAAAAATTTTGTTCCCCTAAAATTTCCCACCTAGTGGTGACATCTGTTAGTCGATTTTCAAACTGATAACTTATGTGTGTTGGTGTTAAGGCTTAACTACATAAGCCAAAAAGTACTGAAGTACAAAAGTAAAAATATTTTTTTTACCGCTAGCGCCGTTGTTTTGTGAAAAAGAATACACAATTTTGTTTTTAAACCAAAATTTAAGCTTTCTGCATCATTTTTATAAGTTTTCCAGTCAGAAACACTATCCTAAAATGAGTTTGAAAATTTTCACTTTTTTACTTTTTCACTTTTTTGGCTTATGTAGTTAAGCCTTTATACTTTTGTGAAAAAGTAAAAGTTAGGATCGCTTTAACTTTTACTTGTGTAAAATTTGAGAAAGAAGATAGGATTTTTAGTAACTACGTTGAAAAAGACAAAACATTTTGTTCACTTTTGTACAAAAGTATGTTGAATGTAGTTAAGCCTTTAAATAAAACAGTAAAAAGTTAACTAATGGGCGCTGGACCTTAAAATAAAAATTCCTATTTCAACAGCTATACGAACAGATCTTGTTTTCTATCTGACATATTACAAAAAATAAAACAACATTTCAATATTGGCTTCACTGCTAATTAGAAAACCATCACCATTTTGTAAAGTACTCTTAAAACATTCGAATGGGAATGGAGCTTACGCTGAAAAAATTCTAATTAAAAAGACAAATACAATAAATTGATCTAAATATTAAAGGATAATATTGAAAAAGTGTAAGTTAATAAATGTTTTACAAGTTTTTAAAGAAATCTCTTGAATGGAATGTGTTTTTTATCTGAAGAAGCAATGTTGAAAATTTTGGGTCATCGTGTCGCCACACCCACAGCAAAAAAAAATCTGAAGCCGTCGAAAAATCAGAAACTTTAATTTTTCTATTTAAAGTGATATAAAATATTGAATTCAAGTTATTCTTAACAAATATGTATGATTTTGAACTTTTAAGTTGGTCTTAAAAGTAAAAGATGTGAATAATGATGACGACGTCATCATCGTTAAAGTGAGATTTTTTTGCTGTGGGATTCTGTGTACATACATACTCGGGACAAATCGATAAAAATATATGAGTAATCTGATTTCATTTCAAAATTATTATTACTTAATAGGTATTTGCTTAAATTCTTTAGATTGAATATTGTTAATTTTATTAACTGGCAGGCATACATTATACATAATTTAAAGTTATTTCATTTATTCGTTCAAAGACCAGCCAATTGTAATGCAATAACTAAGGGGGGGAAAGAACTTTCTTGGGGTCAGCTTGATTAATTCCATCCTACCCTTGCTTGTTTTTATTTGTTATGTATGTTGTGCTACATACATTACTCTCTGTGATGTGTTCGTTTAGCTTCGCTCTATTCTCCATTGTACCTCTGAGCTTATTAGGAAGGGGAAGTAGTGAGAATTCTTGTTCTTGAATGGATTACGTCATTTTGCTATTTTGGAGCAAATTTAAGAATTAAAAGGTTTTTTTGTGTTGGAATTTGTTACACTAAAATATTTGATGTTTTTTTGTTTTTCGTTGATTTATTACTTTTGATCCATAAACTCTTTATATAAGCCTAAGTTTTTGAAAAGATTGTTTATATTAAAGAAGGTCTAAAAAGTATATCTACTTAAATAAAAAATATACCTATAGGTATTGTATTTATATTTGGTAAACCTAAACAAGAATAAACAGCAAAAAATCCTTAAAGCCTTTAAGACTAAATTATCATTAAATGTTTTTATCTTAGTCAAGTACTGGGACAATTAATCTGCCAATTAAAAGAATGTGCTACACTTAATATATACATAGGTATAATGCCTTTTGCATCGTATTTTTGGATGTAGGTATTTGATTATATATGTATGGACATATATGTATAGCCATATAGGTATTTTCCATTCGTTTGAAATTATTCGTGTCTTTACTATCTTTTCTTTAGTAGGTATTTTTTTTTTCTTTAATATCATCTTTTTCTAAGGTGCCGTGTGTAAATGTCATTTACGAAATGGAATTTAGAAAGTTATTAAGAAATTTTTCAGGAGTGTTTAACTTTGGCTGAAGTCTATTTTAATGTTATTTATCTATGTACCTATGTATATCCAAGCAATATATCAACAGAAAAAAACAATAGTTATGTATTTTTAATTGTTAGGATACCAATGTATTAAATAAAATGATAAGATTTAAAGGTTAAGACAACCGAGTGTCTAAGTTAGATAACTCGTGTAAAAAAATGTTTATCTATAATTTGGATGGCTTTGCAAAGTTAGACAACGTTTATAAATACGACCGCTGGTTTCTAACGTTTTTAGTTTTGTAATCGCTTCATAAAATTTAAATCTACAAGCACGCCAAATTTTAATTAAAACTAAAAGGCTTGATTCAAAAGGCTGGCCCACCCGGCTTTTCACAGTTTGAAAAACCGTAAGATATTTACAAATTTTGTTAGGCAGGCAATCTCGAATCACCCCAGTGACTCCGGTGAATTCGCCAGCTTATGTCATATTCGGAACTTGCGGTGCTTGGGTTCACAGAAGCTAACCCAAGCACCGCAAAAATAGCAGAAATTTTAAGTTTAAGTTTTACAATGATACCAACATTTTTTCTATTTTTTTCTAAACAATTTTTTTGTTTAAATTTTATTTCAAAATATGTTAATGTATTTTCATTTTGTTATTTTTTGCCTTTACCCCATTTCACATATAAATTGCTTGGTGATCAAAATATTAAGCCATAAAGCCCTTAAGTGATTCCCTAAAAATAGCCTTAAAAAAGAGGATTTTATTTTTGTTGTTTTTACTTCACCTTATAAATACATAACTAAATGTTGGGAATATTAACCATCCTAATAATCCATCCTAAACTTTTCAAACACAAAAAAAATTAAAAAAATATCTAATTCTTTTTTACTACCCCATTTCACCCTATAATAGTTTTAAGAAATTTGACAACAAATCTTAGAAATTCTATTTATACCTATAACACGAGTTTTCGGAGATCTTAGTATACCGTGTGTTGCCCAACGAATTGCACCTTTTTTTTTTTTAAGAAAAAAAAGTACATAAAACACTCGCGTATTCGAATGGAATGTTGTGAAGAACTTTCGGAGATTTGAGACCGAAGTTGAATTAAGGCAAAGTTTTTCATACAAAAATAATTTGTTTTATTTATTTATCGACGTAAAGAGTCAGATATCATAAAATAAAAAAAAAATACTGTTCACGCATCCGAAATGCAAGAATTAATTAGAAAACTTGAGATTTTGCGTGTTTGTGTTTTTGTATAAATTTAATTGGGTAAATTAAGGTATTGAAAAGTTAAACATTTTGCCGTTCGTTGCGTAAATTTCTTTTCTAAAACTCGTACATTTTCGCTGAAATCAAGTGGTTAAAATGATCTTACTAATTTAATCTAAGTTAATCTCTAAATTCAATACATTGCCGCTGGCTTGTTTAAATAATAAATCATATCTATAGTTTTTCAATTTTATTTTATTAATTAAGCTTGCTAATCTGAGCTTGTTTAGTAATAAAAAGAACAAAACTTTGATGTTTTTCTAATAATATCAATTACTACGTTTACGTGAGCGGATCCACGGATCGGATTCAATCTGAATTGAAATTTCAATCAAGGTATATGATAGGTATATGCGATAGAATTGAAATGTAATCGAAGTGACAGTTTTGCAGTCAGTTTGGAAACAAAATACACAATAGCACACACACCAACAAGCCGCTGTAATCTCGATTCTTTAATTCTTCGATCTAGCCGCCGAGCTGTAATCTGGTAATCCGCATTCGATCCGATCCAGGTTTACAAATACATGAATCCTGATTCGATTCGGATTTAAATTCGAATGTAAATGTAGTAAATTATGAATTCGAAAACTGCTAATCCACTTGAAGTATAATAGCAACTACGTGATTTTGTGCCTATTACTTAAACTCAACAAATGAATCAACATAGCCTATCGCTCTAGATAAATTTAAAAATAAAATCACAAATATTTACCTATGTCAAGTGTACATGTCCCTTTCGGACGACCCGACTCACAGATTACAACAACAGTAGACGATCGTATTTGCATCATCAGAATAAATTTCAAAAATTGTATTTAGGTTCTTTTTATTTGCTTTAGAATTTAAACATACAAAGAAATGCACTTTAAATGTGAAGAAGTTTCGATTTGTATGGATTTCAGTTTACTGTAAGAGGGCCTTTGAATGTGTGTATATGTTTACTTGTATTGTGTTGTTATTTGTTGCTGGTTTTCTGAAATAAAAGTGCTTTTATAAAAATAAATCTTAACTCCAAAGTAAATAACTAAAATGTAATGCAAAACATATTCAGAACCTTAATTTTGCTATAGGTACCTACATATGTATTTATTTTTTTTTACTAATTTGTTTCATTTGCTTTTTATAAAAATAAAAACTTAAGATTTTTTTAATATTTCAAACGAATAAAATAAGAGAAAATAAATATGAATTAACTTTTTTTTGGGTTTAAAATTCTTAACAAAACTTTTTCACAGTACTGTTTAATTTCGTTAATGCATTTTTGATTTATATCCATCTTTTATGCGTATAATGCAAACATATACATATATGATTAGTATGTGTGTGTATCCCTGTGTCCCTTATTCTCGTCACGTGATTTTTATTTATAAAATAGTTGAACACGTAGAGAAAATCTTAATTGTCTTCTTGATCCAGATACATTTTCGGTCGTTCATAAAATTATTCCTGTAAAAATTTCTAGTGATATATATTAATATAAGTTTCCCAAACAATTATAAAAGAAAATTCGCTTGAAAAATTAAAAGAAAATATTAATAACCACAGAACTGAACGCGACTGTGAAATTTTCAAAACGGCTCTTTTTCTTCTCTGTTAAAAAAATTAATTCAATTAAATTAAAAACACAAAAAACTTCAATTTTCAATCAAACCTGACGTCATTCTGCTTTTTTCTGTTTTTCTACAGATCGTGGCGCGACGACAAAGCGAATTTTCTTTTAATTTTTGGGATCCTCACTTACTAAACTAAAAGTAAAAAAAACAAATTTCAAAATGCACTTACTTAGTGCATAACGACATATCTTAAACAATAAAACTATGGCTGACCAACTATTAAATTTAATCATTACGACAAAAGAACCATTCGAACCAGTTTTTTCCGAGTGGTTCTTAAAACAAATCAAAACCAATTCCTCTTGTACATTGGAAGAATTTGGATTATTTTTCCTCAATTTTATTCGCCAACAAACCGAAGAATACACAAGAACTCCAGGGACACCTAAGTGTGTTAGTAGCCCCGTTAGCAAGACTAATATTCGAAGAGATACAAGTGCAACGCGTACGCCGAAGAGAATTTTCCCGAATAATTCACAACAACAATTGACACCTGACAATCGTTTTAGAAGTGATGATTCCTTCCAATTGCGATGCACTCCGACTAGGAACACATCACTTGTCAATGAGAATCTCAATCAATCCAACCACAAAGGTTTCACATCTACGCCTTACAAAAGTTTGAACAAATCGAATGGGGGCAATAACTCGAATGAATTCAATCGCAGCAGTAACAGTAGTGGATTCTGTTTGGGAGACTTTATTGTATCTAATTCAAGGACAAGGAAGAAACAACAACAGAAAGACTCTTCGGCAAATATTTCTGATGGCAATAGCTCAGATAACAAGAATAAAAATAAATTTGAGAAGCCGAAGAAGAGAGTTGTTCCCACTCAGGTCAGCAAAACATCAATAGCTGCAGCTCCCTCCTTCAGTAGTCCAACGCTAAGCAGTGAAAACAACATTCTTAAAATTTTCAATGACGCCGAGATCGTCGACAAAGGAAAATGTTCCGTAATGGAAGCAAGAAAATCTCTCAAGTCAAACATTCTAGAGATCAGCAAAGAACTCGAAGAAGAAAATCGACCCAATCTCATCAATCAGAGTTTGCGGGAAGCAGTTAAGAGAATGGAGAAGTTGAATATGGAAATTGACGGAGAAATTGCATTTGAAGAAGAGCCCAAAATCGATTTCAATAAGCTAACACACCGCCGGTCTTTAGATTGTTTAGCTGAGATCTATTCATTTCTAATCGATGTCCATATTACTGCCAATGTATTAAGTGAGCTATCACACCTTCTAGGAATTCTCAATGCCGATAATAGCTCATCTGCTCAGAGTTTAACTCCTCAATTTTCCACGGATCTGGAATTTCATTTAGATGACAAACTAAATGTCATCAATCGTACAAATAACGAAGCCTATACTGCCTTAAAAACCCCCACGAATTGCATATATTTTTCTTTGGAAGTACTTAAGCGACAGAAACATCTTCTGGCTTTGTTGGATGTGAAAACCTTGAGAGTTGTTTTGAACAATGATCGAATAAGTGATCTTGCTGCCGATCTAAAGGAATTTCTCGAGAAGATCGTGCTTGAAAAACAGCAATTGGAATTTAAAAAATCTTCGTATGAGGCATCTTTCAGAATAAGTAAAACTTTCAATAATGTATTCTATCAGCAAGAAAACGACACGAAAAATAACTTCCCAAATGACAGGGAATTCAGCAATTTTAAATCACAACGCGATCACTTTTATACGATTTTTAAGTGTTGGGATGCAAATCATATCAATCATACTTGGAATTTTCGAAACGAACTGCATACAAAGATTCAAATTCTCTTCAATATCAGCGACCATCCTATCAATATGGCTCATTTGGCGAAACTTTTTGTCTCGCAGCTGCTAGTTTCGTCAAATAACAGTGAGACCTCACCCACGGACATTGGTGTCGAATTGAAGGCTCACGTGGATTTACAGAAGTTCAGCAAACTCACGCAGAGACTGGTGGAACCAAGCAATTTTAGCAGTGATTATCAATTCCCAGCAAAACAGGCATTTTTCAAGGAGTTTCTTCTTGTCTCGTCATGTGTGTCATTCAGTGAGCAAGTGAAGATTGCTCTCCTCGCTGAGTTGGTTCATTTAAACAGTTCAACCTATGAAGTCATCAATTTGACACCCAATGAAAGAACTGACTTTGTGATGGAATATGTTGTGCGCCCAGAGGTTCTATCAACGATGCAGGTGCTGGCGAAATTCTTGGGTCTGCTTCATGCACAACCATTTTTATACTCTCCATCAAGCGGCTGTTTGAGCATAGACAAAAAGCAAATCGAGCTGAGGAATATGGTTCAACCGGGATTTGATGTCATGGGTTTGCTGAAGGTGGCAGTTTCAGAAAGAAAACTACTCATAACAATTCCTTGGATTGTGCAGTACTTAGCAATGTTGGATCACATAACCTTGCAGTTAGACTACTATCGGAATGTGCTACACTTGCTCTATGAGCTCTACATCTATTTGGGGGGAAGAGCGACTCTCCTTCGCATGCGACAAACATCTGTGTTTATTCTGCGAACCTGTTTAGGATGGTTTTTTGAAGGAACTAATGTTGCCGAGTCGTATTATGCTTACAGACAAAATCGTACTTTGTCCTTCAGTCAACTAATCGAAATGAAAGAGATCTCTGTGCTGGTACCAAATTCATTGGTATCTGAATTCGCACATAATGATGACAAGCCAATGGTTGTGACAAGCATCAAGAAGGAAATTGAAGAATGTATGGTAGTGGCTTTGGATCGTTGTGAGAAAGTTCAGGATGTTAATTACAATGAAGATACAGTGGAAAGAACGATTGGCCAGTTTGATCCAATGCTTGAGTGCATCTTGAATGTAGCTTGTCCATTTCTTTCTGAATTTCGTGTTACCATTATGCCGCTAAAGTATTCGAAGTGTGTGTCTCGCAGTGGACGTTATAGACACGTTACACCGAAGATATCAGAAATTACAAATTCTCAGAGTCCGAAACAACAGCCAAAACAGGACAGTCAAAGCAAGCTAATAGAAGCTTTTCTGCACTCCCAGAATTTATCAGTCCGTCGAATTATCGAATTTGTTATTGAGCGTACAACTTCGGCAGTCATCAAAGACGCACAGATAGAAATTCTACTGCCTTCAAAGAATGAAGCTAACAAGAAGGTCCAAGAGGTGAGTTCAACTGATACATTGAGAGTGAAGAAGGAAATTCTACAAATCTATTCGCAAGCTAATGATGCCGCAATGGCTAAATGGAACTGTGAGCTTCCATTTATGGTCGAATCTCGAGTAAAAATGGCACTGGATGCCTTATTGCCTCATGAAACGCCAGAAGTCGTAAAATCCACTTGTTTGTCTTTAGTTCTACAAAAATGTCAACTAAAGATCAACGATTGGAGGATGACAAATCTGAAGAATATTGACTTTTATATCAAAGGCATTGATGTTACGGTAGATAAGATCGTTAAAGCAAATATGTTTAAGCAGAAGCCGTTGTCAACGAATCTTGAAATAATTATTGATAGGCCTTGTTTATCAGATATTCTGGAAGATTTACAATTTTGGATGCATGCATCATCAAGACGTCCCGAGCTTGTTGAAGAGGGTAAAATCAAGATGTTCCTTGAAGCACTACAAAAGACTTTCGATAATATCTTACCGCAGTCATTCTATCGTATAATCGGCTCTTCAGTGGTTCATTTGATTCAGAATCTTATCGAAAATCATAGTCCCATAGTGTCAAGGGATTTAATAAAACATTTAACTGCCATTTGGAGTGTGGAAGGAATGCATGCTTTTACACGATGGAATTGTAGTTCATCGTCGAAGAAAAGTATTAATTCAAAGCAAAACAGCGAAGAAGAAGAAACATCATCTGAAAGACAAAATATGTCACCGAATTTATTCTCCTCTCTTATAACGATCTCGTTTGTTCGATCGCTCAAAACCGATGAATCATTTAATAAACTGGAGCTGTTGCTCTTGGAACTGATCGAGAACAACGTTATTACTATTGATCATTTGAATGAACTTTTTGTTCGTATATTCAAAGTTGAATGGAATGAAAAAATTTTGAGCCGAATATCAGCTTTACTACAGACGGTATCCGGGAGACGAAATAAAAAACTCAAAGAAGACGATGGACGTTCGAATTTATTTATGGAAGTTTTAGCTGATTTTTCCAGAGACATAGACTCTTTCTAGTAGATAAGTTTGCTTGTTTTTTTGGGGGTTTAATTCAGATTCGTTAAAAAAAGATTTGTTACACAAAATTTAAAACAAAAATAAATAAAACTATGTTTTAAAGTTAATTAAATGTTTTTACATAAAAGAAATGATACTGCCTTAAGTTTTTTTTAATTTAATTGTTGTTATGTTCTTCTTTTTAGAAAGTATCGTTTTGGTAAATTGGTATGTCAATAATCAAAATTATCGCATTTGGAGCAAAGATAATCCACATGAGATTATCAAAACTTCGTTACATTCCCAAACATACACAGTTTGGACGTCTGTTGGATGGTTTTTGCAAAAATGAAGCTAATCATTGTGTTACGGTCAACAGTTTTTGGTATGGAGCCACGATTAATGACTTTTTATTTCCCCGATTGAATACTATGAGTGAGGAAGCAAACAGTTTTGTTATTGATTAATTAATTAATTATTGAAGGATGATGAACGCATAGTTTCACGTTATTGATATGTCTCTACGCATTGGATGTCAACATTGTTCGTGTTATTGCGGACACAAGATCACAAATATTTGAGAATTAATTGGAGAATGTATTCTTTGAATGAACAAAAAAAATGGCTTTTTGTTTTGTTCATTATCAAAGATACATACAAATATTTTCTGTTCTTATTTGGTGTTGATTTCTTATTGTAAAGAAATTGGTACGGAAAGAAACTCCAATTTATTGTTTATATACAGTATCTACATACATATACAATCAATGTTTTACAAAATATTGATGATATGATGTGGTGTTTCTTAACATTGAATTTACTCGAAAGTGACCTGAATATATTAATCATCATTTATATATTATTTCTACTGTCAGGGTCCTTTTTTCTCTTTAATGAAATATCGTTAAAATAGTGAAAAAAAAGATAATTAAACTTAATAAAAAAAATAAAATAAAATTGAGAATATAGTGAAAACTTGCAATGCTTTATTAAAAAAAATATAAAACATCATGCGGTGTTGTGTTAAATTGCGTAAAAACACCTTTAATATGGAGTTAACAATCTTTTCATTTCAAGGGCTGATTGTGTCTCAAATTCCAGATAAATTAATGTGAAGGGATGTTTTCTATATAAATACATTATCGTAGAATTCTTTAAAATTTTGCATTTTGATATAAAAAAGGCAAATTTGTTGAAAATTTGAAAATAAAAAAAATATACTTTGAAACGTGATACGTCAGGTGCCTATCTGTCAAAATAGAAATTGTCGTCCAGGGTCGAATTAGCTTTTGTTGGTGATAGCAAGGCGCTAAAATGCATTGAGCACCCGTAGTGCACAGTAATATTTCTTACTTTATGTGGAATATGAGACACAGCTTATCTGTGAAATGAGTGAAAGAGAAAAATATGTATTACTTCTGTAATGTCTCTTTTTTTTCGCTGCACCTTGAGTGAGTGGGGAGAAACATTTTTTTTCGGTGCACTTTGAATGAGTGGGGGAGAAACACCTTTATTTGTCACTTCTGATTTCATTATTACATCAAATATTGTTAACAATGAGGTTTTGTAAAACTAATTTGTTCATATCAATAAAGAATGTATTTATTTTCTTCAAACATTCTATTTGAAAATTTAATTGCAAAACCTTATTGAATGTGCGAAATTTTCGCACGGGTCTTCGGTATTGTATAATCATGAGACTTTTCATTTTTTTTATGTCAATGTACGTAACTCGTACGAGATTACCGTGTTTGCAAAGATGTTTGATCTTTTTTCTTTGGTAATTTTGAGAATCAAAACCTACAATGTTGCGCGTATTAGAAAAAAAAAAAACATCATTACTCAATCCATTAAAAATTTCAAATGCATACAATGTAAGATAAGTTAATCAAGTCACAATGCGAACGATTTTGTTCTAATTTTAATCGATTAAATATGTAGTATGGGAGTTCAAAAATTAATGCTTAAAAAAATTGTATAGATTCTTGTCATTTTTCAACCCTACAATCTTTTTGATTATTAAGTAAGTTAAGTTTTAATATCAAAATTAGGGTAAATCACACAATTTTGTTAAATTGAACTTTATCCACTATTCTCACAAATTAGCGATATAAAAAAAAACACCTATAACCAAACCAACCAGCCCTTATCTTATTTAATAAGAACAAGAATGTTATCAATTCCACTTGTTTATGAAGAAAATCAAACAAAAAGTACTCATTCACTCAGCCAATAGCATAAAAAATACCTGCGAAAAAGATAAGAGGCGGTAGTTTGACAATTAAGCCCAATTTCAATTGAAACAATTTAACATTTACACAATCATTCGCACAACTATAAACTTACTCCGACAATCACGTCATCATTGTTTCGATTTTGAACTGAACAAGTCTGTACCGATTAAGCTCTCTTGTTTAATTAACATTATTACTGCACATTCTATTCAGTGTCGTTCATTGATTATGTAAGCGCTTTAAATTGAAAATGACTCACATTTATTCATGATCTGTTTTTTTTTTCTTTATATTATAGGCAGCGTCAAATATAGCTAAAGAGAATTAAAAGCGAAAGGAAGAACAAAACTAGGTGAGTAAAATTAAAATGATATAATCATTTTAAAATGATATAATCATTTTAAATCTTGTTTATTTTTTTTATAAAATTTCAGAACAACCAACAACAAAAATAACCAGTTGAATCCCATTTTACAAAAAGAAACGAACGAACGAAGAACACATTTTGACACACACAATGGAGAACTTTACTCCAAAGGAGGTGAAAATCCTCGAAACTGTTGAGGACATTCAAGAACGTCGTGAGCAGGTACTCTCACGTTATAATGACTTTAAAATCGAGACCAGACAGAAGCGTGAGAAGCTCGAAGATTCGCGTCGCTTTCAATATTTTAAGCGTGATGCCGATGAGTTGGAAAGCTGGATTAACGAGAAATTGCAGGCAGCCAGCGAAGAGAGTTATCGTGACCCAACAAACTTGCAGGCAAAAATACAGAAGCATCAGGCATTCGAAGCTGAAGTATCAGCTCACAGCAATGCAATTGTTTCGTTGGATAACACCGGTCAGGAGATGATCAATCAGCAACATTTTGCTTCGGAGACCATTCAGAGGCGTCTGGATGAACTTCATCGTTTGTGGGAGTTGCTATTAAGTCGTCTTGCTGAGAAGGGACAGAAATTGCAACAGGCTTTGGTGTTGGTGCAATTCCTGCGTCAGTGCGAAGAAGTCATGTTCTGGATCAAGGACAAAGAGGCATTTGTTACTGCCGATGAATTCGGTCAGGATTTGGAGCATGTCGAAGTATTACAACGGAAATTCGACGAATTTCAAAAAGATATGGCATCGCAAGAATATCGCGTTACAGAAGTTAACCAACTAGCCGATAAGTTGATTCAGGATGGTCATCCAGAGCGAGACACCATCACCAAGAGGAAGGAAGAGTTGAATGAGGCTTGGCAGAGATTGAAGCAATTGGCCATCGTTAGGCAAGAAAAGCTGTTTGGAGCCCATGAGATTCAGCGCTTTAACCGTGATGCTGACGAGACTGTTGCATGGATTGCCGAGAAGGATGTAGTTTTGTCCTCTGACGATTATGGTCGTGACTTGGCTAGCGTTCAGACTCTGCAAAGAAAACATGAGGGAGTTGAGCGTGATTTGGCTGCCTTGGAAGATAAGGTGTCAACTCTTGGGGCTGAGGCTCAACGACTTTGCTCGATTCACTCGGATCACAGTGATCAAATTCGTGACAAGCAGTCTGAGATCGCTGATTACTGGCAGAGTCTTACAGCCAAAGCTAGAGAGCGTAAGCAAAAACTTGATGAATCATACTACTTGCACCGTTTCTTGGCTGATTTCCGTGATTTGGTATCGTGGATTAATGGCATGAAGGCAATTATTTCTGCTGATGAATTAGCTAAGGATGTTGCTGGTGCTGAAGCTCTTTTGGAACGCCACCAAGAACACAAGGGAGAAATTGACGCTCGTGAAGATAGTTTCAAACTGACCACTGAGTCCGGACAGAAGTTGTTGGAGCGTGAACATTATGCTGCTGCTGAGATTCAAGAAAAGTTGGCTGCTCTAGAAAATGACAAGAGTTCGCTGTTGTCCCTGTGGGAGGACCGTCGTATTCTGTATGAGCAGTGCATGGACTTGCAGTTGTTCTACCGTGATACCGAACAAGCTGACACTTGGATGGCAAGGCAAGAGGCATTCTTGGCAAATGAAGATCTTGGCGATTCACTTGATTCCGTAGAGGCTTTGATTAAAAAACATGAAGATTTCGAAAAAAGCTTGGCTGCTCAGGAGGAAAAAATTAAAGCTTTGGATATCTTTGCTACCAAGCTCATTGATGGACAACATTATGCAGCTGATGATGTAGCACAGAGGCGACAAATGCTTCTTAATCGAAGATTGGCTTTGCAAGAGAAATCATCCAGACGTAGGCAGTTGTTGGACGATTCAAATCGATACCAACAATTTGAAAGAGATTGTGATGAGACTAAGGGATGGATTAGCGAGAAGCTTAAATTCGCCACTGATGACAGCTATTTGGATCCAACAAACCTGAATGGAAAAATGCAAAAGCACCAAAACTTTGAGCATGAACTTAATGCCAATAAATCACGTATTGAGGACATCACAACTGTTGGAACCGAGTTGATTGAGAAAAAGCATTATGCTGCTGATCAGATAAACACCCGAATGCAAGAAGTTGTAGTTCTTTGGGAGACACTGGTACAAGCATCAGACAAGAAAGGTTGCAAATTGCAAGAAGCTTGCCAGCAGCAACAATTCAACCGAACCATTGAGGACATCGAGTTGTGGTTGAGTGAGATAGAGGGACAATTGTTGTCAGAAGACCATGGCAAGGATTTGACTTCCGTTCAAAATTTGCAAAAGAAGCACGCTCTATTGGAAGCCGATGTTATGGCCCATCAGGACCGCATTGAAAGCATTAAGGTGGCTGCGAATAAGTTTATTGAATCTGGACACTTTGATGCCGATAACATCAGGAACAAAGAATCAAACTTGACGGCTCGTTATTCGGCTTTGGCAGCACCAATGGGAGAGCGTAAACAGCATTTGTTGGACTCCCTTCAGGTGCAGCAATTGTTCAGAGATTTGGAAGACGAAGCTGCTTGGATTCGTGAGAAGGAGCCCATTGCTGCCTCTACAAACCGCGGTCGTGACTTGATTGGTGTACAAAATCTCATCAAGAAACATCAAGCTGTTTTGGCTGAAGTCAATAACCATGATGCTCGTCTTGCTAATGTCATTAGTTCAGGAGAAAATCTATTGAAGGATCAACCATATGCAAGCGAAGACATTCGTCAGAGGTTGGATACACTGCAAGAACAGTGGAACTCATTGAAGGAGAAATCCAATCAGCGCAAGCAGGACTTGGAAGACTCTCTTCAGGCTCATCAGTACTTCGCTGATGCAAATGAAGCCGAATCATGGATGCGTGAAAAGGAACCTATTGCCACAGGAAATGATTACGGCAAGGACGAAGACTCTTCTGAGGCGCTTCTTAAGAAGCACGAAGCTTTAGTGTCTGACTTGGAAGCTTTCGGAAATACCATCCAAGGATTACAAGAACAAGCTAAGAACTGTCGCCAACAAGAAACTCCTGTAGTTGACATCACTGGCAAGGAATGCGTAGTAGCTTTGTATGACTATTCGGAGAAGTCACCACGCGAGGTATCAATGAAGAAAGGAGATGTTTTGACACTCCTCAATTCCAACAACAAGGACTGGTGGAAGGTTGAGGTAAATGATCGTCAAGGCTTTGTTCCAGCTGCTTACATAAAGAAAATTGAAGCTGGTCTCAGCGCTAGTCAGCAGAATCTTGTGGACAATCATTCGATTTCGAAGAGGCAAAACCAAATCAACTCGCAGTATGACAATTTATTGGCTTTGGCTAGGGAGCGTCAAAACAAACTCAACGAGACCACAAAGGCCTACGTGTTGGTTCGTGAAGCCGCTGATTTGGCAGCCTGGATCAAGGACAAGGAGAACCACGCCCAGATTGCAGATGTTGTTGGAGAAGATCTAGAGGAAGTTGAAGTTTTGCAGAAGAAGTTTGACGATTTCAATGACGATCTTAAGGCTAACGAAGTGCGTTTAGCAAACATGAATGAAATCGCCGTCCAGCTGACATCACTGGGACAGACTGAAGCAGCTTTGAAGATTCAAACTCAGATGCAAGATCTGAACGACAAGTGGACCAATTTGCAACAATTGACCGCAGAGAAGGCCAGTCAGTTGGGATCGGCACATGAGGTGCAACGTTTCCATCGTGACATTGATGAGACAAAGGACTGGATTGCCGAAAAGGAGAATGCTCTTAATAATGATGATCTTGGAAAGGATTTGCGTAGTGTTCAGACTCTGCAGAGGAAGCATGAGGGTGTCGAACGTGATTTGGCTGCGTTGCGTGATAAGATTCGTCAGCTTGACGAAACTGCCAATCGTTTAATGCAATCACATCCCGACACTGCTGATCAAACCTACACCAAGCAAAAGGAAATCAACGAGATGTGGGATCAAATCATTACCAAGGCGACAACACGTAAAGAAAAGTTACTGGACTCGTACGATCTACAGCGATTCCTTAGCGACTACCGTGATTTGTTGGCCTGGATCAATTCAATGATGGGACTCGTGACATCCGATGAATTAGCTAATGATGTCACCGGTGCCGAGGCACTTATTGAACGCCACCAGGTAAGATTATTTAAAGTTGATAAAATTTTAATTTAAACATATTGTTATCCATCCAAATGCTTTGAAGTTTTACCCACTGAATATTTAAATAATAGAAATTGTTTCATTTGGACACAATGAGGATTGAAATCGACAACAAAACAAAAAAAAAACAACTCATATGTAATTTTTTTTATTTAATTTCTCTCTTTCCGTTTGTTTCGTTTTTATATTGCTTTTTCGTTCGTTTATGGATAAAATCACACACGTCACATTGCAACCACCAATTTCCCCGCAAAATAAAAAAAAAAATTAAAATAAAAAATCTAGGGTCATCGCGCCGAAATTGAATTCCTTAATGGAATCAATCTGTTGCCAGAGGTAGTTGGATAAAATAGTTTTTCTTATTTTTTTTTCTTCAAATATTGACACTCGATTTTTTTTGTTCTAAAGCAATAATAATAATTGTGTTTTTTTATAATATTTACTATACATATTTTTCATATTTTTTTTGTTATAATTTTTGTAATCAGCTTTATATTATTTTTTTTTTTTTATTTTTATATTTTTTTATAATAATTATTGTGTAACTTTTGTCTTATTTGTTGTTTTAACAATTCGTTTTTTTATTTATGTGTAAAATAATATGACAGCAGTAAAAAGAAATCTAAGCTTATCGCATTTCATTAGGATTTTGATACTAATTAAATATCGACTTGTCTAATTGATCACTTTGTGGTCGGGCTTTTTAGACTGAAGGGGATGTTCCTTGTTTTAAATTCTGAATTTTAAGTGCAATATCACCAGTGTTTCGGAGTTAAGCTCGAGTTGAGACTTGAAGTTAAACTCGAATTGACTTGAAGATAACTGATATTATCATGACAGAGTGGTGCATTTTGTATGGGAGAGTGGCAATGAAAGAAAACTTTCAGTCTTTAAACTTGCCCACAAGTGGGCATTATGGTTCAGATTTATAAAATTGTAAAGCTCTTGAGATAAGGTGTTATTTTTTCTAATAGTGACATATATGTTATTACATTAAGCAGAATGTAGCTATGTACAAAATTAACAAAAAAGTAAAATTATAAATTTGTTCGTGTATAAATTATGTCGACTACTTAGCAATTTCTGATTACTGATTAAAGAAATACTTGTCCTATTTGATTGTCACGTCGGAGGTTTATTCTACCTAAAAACAAAAATTGGCGAGGAAGTAACAAATTCGCCAAGAGTATCTCTTTTCTTATAAATGTGCCTCTCATACAAGCCGTTGAGATTCGTCGGAAAATTGTAGATCCCCTCTAATCCACGAGCCGTCACTTCATCAGTTTATAATTTAATTTTATTTGTATTCCTGTCGTAGATTTTGTTTAAGGTACGAACAATTTTCTCGTCTATCTTTGGTTGAAGTAATTTCCATATTAAAGCCTGTGCAACTGTATCAAAAGCTTTTGCAAAATATGATTATTATTTAAGTCATAAACAACAACAAGGCATCCAATTGAATGTTGTTTTTAGTTTTTAATCACTAAAATTATGAAAAAATTTTGTAGCCAATAAAATGTGCTTGTTTTAGTTTTTCTTTGTAACTTTGCTTTTAACTGAAAAAAATTATAAACAATAATTTGTCAGTAAACAGAATTGCTGTAAGTTGCCATTTTTTTAGTTATTTCATTTAGAAAATGCAAAAATGTTTGCATGTAAAATAATTTAATGTGATAATTTGTAACAGTCGAAAATGAAGTTACCAACAAAATCTAAAACAAATATAAGAAAGGTTGTACATATAAAAATATGTTGATATTCTTTTTTCAAAAATCCGCGATCCTCTTCAAGCTCTCTTCGATGTTTACCAACAATGTTGTTCCTTTTCATTTGTTTGCCAATTCCTTAACTACTTATTTTTACTAAGATCGCTGGATCTCTGTTTCCCTTAATAACCGTATGAACACTTAAAGCGTCTACATTGCTACTGCTTCCGTGGTTTGTGCTGTTTCTTTCGATTTATTTGAGTTCACTCCCACTCAGAACTCATTTATACCGTTGCGGATTCCTCGTTTCTTCTTTCCTACTATTATACGCTCTTGTTTCGCCTTCTGCTATATCGCTTGCGTAAATGAGTTCGGTCGCTTAATATGACCAAACGAAAGCGATTAACGTTTTCTTATAATAGTGTTTTTATATTGACATGTGAAGTTATTTAATTGAGATACAACCAACACAAATCATTAAGGCATCAAGGAATATTTAAACTCCCTCCTTACATAATAAGCTAGTTTTTTTTTTATTTAAAGATATAACTTCGTTAATATGTATTTGTTTCATTGTACAGCTAACATCCGTCCCGCGGCGTTGCCAAACGTTGTTAAATTATTAAATGTTTTCTTCCATTTAACCAATGACCTAAAGTGAAAATTTTTGTATTTGTTTGCAAATCATTTTGTAATAAAGTCATACATTCAAACAGCACCATTTCATTCATCAACAAAATTTTGTAACAAAATCTCTCATTCTTCATAATTTATCAGTGTTGTCAACCAAGCATTCATTACTTAAATGCCTTCTATTTCTGTGGTTCTGGACTAAATTAAACTTTAATTCTAGAAAAATATCCCTTAAATTAATTTTTTAACCTTTACAAATTATTAATAGGAACACCGTACAGAAATTGATGCTCGTTCTGGCACTTTTGCGGCTTTCGAACAATTCGGTTCTGAGCTTCTTCAGGCTAATCACTATGCTTCACCTGAAATCAGGGAGAAGATTGACGACCTGGCTAAGACACGTGAGAATTTGGAAAAGGCATGGACTGAACGTCGTTTACAATTGGAACAAAACCTTGACTTGCAGTTGTACATGCGCGACTGTGAACAAGCTGAAAACTGGATGTCTGCTCGTGAGGCATTCTTGAATGCTGAAGAAGTCGATTCAAAGGGTGACAATGTTGAGGCTTTGATCAAAAAACACGAAGACTTTGACAAGGCCATCAACGGCCATGAGGAGAAGATTGCAGCTTTGCAAGTCTTGGCTGACACACTGATTGCACAGAATCACTATGCTTCGAATTTGATCGATGACAAGCGCAAGCAGGTTTTGGAACGCTGGCGTCATCTGAAGGAGGGATTGATCGAGAAGCGTTCTCGTTTGGGAGATGAGCAGACTTTGCAGCAATTCTCACGCGATGCCGATGAGATCGAGAACTGGATCGCCGAGAAATTGCAATTGGCCAAGGAAGAAAGCTACAAAGACCCAGCTAATATACAATCCAAACACCAAAAGCATCAAGCCTTCGAAGCTGAGTTGGCTGCCAACGCTGATCGTATCCAAAGTGTATTGGCAATGGGTGAGAATTTGATTGACAAGAAGCAGTGCAGTGGTTCTGAAGATGCTGTTCAAAAGCGTCTTACACAAATCGCTGACCAATGGGAATACCTGACCCACAAGACTACCGAGAAGTCATTGAAACTGAAGGAAGCAAACAAACAACGCACATATATTGCTGCTGTTAAGGATTTGGACTTCTGGTTGGGTGAAGTAGAGAGCCTACTGACTACCGAAGATGCTGGAAAGGACCTCGCTTCCGTTCAAAATCTAATGAAGAAGCATCAACTTGTTGAGGCTGATATCCTTGCTCATGAAGACCGCATCAAGGATATGAATAATCAAGCTGATTCTTTGGTAGATAGTGGTCAGTTCGATAGCGCTGGAATACAAGAGAAACGTCAAAGCATCAACGAGCGTTATGAGCGCATCTGCAATTTGGCCGCTCATCGGCAGGCTCGTTTGAATGAAGCCCTTACATTGCACCAGTTCTTCCGTGATATTGCCGACGAAGAAAGCTGGATCAAGGAGAAGAAGTTATTGGTCGGTTCCGATGATTATGGACGTGATTTGACTGGAGTGCAAAATTTGAAAAAGAAGCATAAGCGTCTCGAAGCCGAGTTGGCTTCACATGAGCCAGCAATTCAAGCCGTACAAGAAGCTGGAGAGAAACTAATGGATGTCTCCAATTTAGGAGTACCCGAAATCGAACAAAGATTAAAGGCTCTCAATCAAGCATGGGCTGAACTCAAGAATTTGGCTGCTACACGCGGACAAAAACTTGATGAATCATTGACTTATCAACAATTCTTGGCTCAGGTGGAAGAAGAAGAAGCTTGGATTACGGAGAAGCAACAACTGCTGTCTGTGGATGATTATGGTGACTCCATGGCCGCTGTGCAGGGACTCTTGAAGAAGCATGACGCTTTTGAAACCGATTTTGCTGCTCATAAAGATCGTTGCTCGTTGATTTGTGAACAGGGTTCTGATTTAGTCGAGGCTAAAAACCACCACGGAGAATCGATTGCCCAGAGATGCCAGCAACTTCGTACCAAGCTGGAGAATTTGAACTCTTTAGCAGCTAGGCGCAAGGGAGCTTTGTTGGATAACTCAGCATATTTGCAGTTCATGTGGAAGGCTGATGTTGTTGAGAGCTGGATTGCAGACAAAGAGAATTATGTTCGATCAGATGAATATGGACGTGACTTGTCTACCGTTCAAACACTGTTGACAAAGCAAGAGACATTCGATGCCGGTAAGTTTACAACTAACAACCAACTTTTATAAATATTCTAAAATTATATTCAATCTCGTGTTCAGGTCTCAACGCATTTGAACAAGAGGGCATACATAACATCACAGCCCTTAAAGATCAACTTATCAATGCAAATCATGCTCAATCAGCGGCAATTCTCAAGCGTCACGAAGATGTTCTTTCGCGTTGGCAAAAACTTCGCGATGCTTCCGAGACACGTAAACAACGCCTTCTTGCCATGCAAGAGCAATTCCGCCAAATCGAGGAGTTGTACTTGACATTCGCCAAGAAGGCTTCGGCATTCAATTCATGGTTTGAGAATGCCGAAGAGGATCTCACTGATCCAGTTCGTTGTAATTCAATCGAGGAAATTCGTGCTCTTCGTGAGGCTCATGCCCAATTCCAGGCATCTTTGTCATCGGCTGAGGCTGATTTCAAAGCACTCGCTGCACTTGACCAGAAGATTAAGAGCTTCAATGTTGGCCCAAATCCATACACTTGGTTCACCATGGAGGCCCTCGAGGAGACATGGCGTAATCTACAGAAGATCATCGAAGAACGTGATGGTGAGTTAGCTAAGGAGGCCAAACGTCAAGAAGAAAACGATAAGCTAAGGAAGGAGTTTGCCAAACATGCCAATCTATTCCATCAATGGTTAACCGAAACAAGGTGAGTTCTCATTTTTTTTTACTCAGTTATGTTTTTTTATCAGTTATTTTATTCTTCTACATCTTTGGAAACAAAAACTCTTAATTTTTTAGATATTATATGCTCGGTTATAATGGTCAAGGGTAAACTATATTATGTATTTTTTTTTGCAATCTAACGAGTGTTTTGCTAAATTGCCGTGCAAGGTGAAATAATATTGAAAATAGCTTCTATTAATTCAGCGTCAGTGTGTTGTGTTTGAAAAATTTACCGAAATTAACTTAATATTAAAAGTGAGTCGTGTTATTTCATTCTATCGCCGTTCCCAAAACGGTTGCCATTCAGTTGAAAAGTTCTTAATTTACTGCTAAGGAGTCTTCAATTTCTAATACAAATTGATCACGACTAAATCATATGCCTCTTTTTTAACGATATTGTACATCAATTTTGTTACATGTTCTTCGATCTAGTCACCTATCGAAGAGGAACTTTTATGGGTACTTTGTCACAGACTTTACGAACCTCTGTTGCCTTGTTGCGATAGGAATAGAAACTTTTATTTCAATTTATAATAAAGTTGTTGGCTATTTGTTACTCACAGAAAGCTTCCGTCAGATGAAGGTATTTTGTAAATATTTATGACAGCTTTTTTTATAACAAAACGCATTCTCGAGCTGTGTTGCTTAAATCACATTATATTCATAGTTACAATTTCGTTTTTATCCTTACCCAATTTCTCTCCCGATAGAACATCTATGATGGAAGGATCTGGTTCTCTGGAACAACAACTGGAAGCCCTTCGTATTAAAGCCTCCGAAGTGCGTGCACGTCGTGTCGATTTGAAGAAAATCGAAGAACTCGGTGCACTTCTAGAGGAGCATCTTATTTTGGACAATCGTTACACAGAACACTCAACCGTCGGCCTGGCCCAGCAATGGGATCAATTGGATCAACTATCAATGAGAATGCAACACAATTTGGAACAACAAATCCAAGCCAGAAATCATTCAGGAGTGTCAGAGGATTCACTCAAAGAATTTTCAATGATGTTCAAGCACTTTGACAAAGACAAATCCGGCAAACTTAATCATCAAGAATTCAAATCCTGTCTGCGTGCACTCGGATACGATCTGCCAATGGTCGAAGAAGGACAACCTGACCCTGAATTTGAAGCAATTTTAGATGTTGTTGATCCCAACCGCGATGGATATGTATCATTGCAGGAATACATTGCATTTATGATTTCCAAAGAAACAGAAAATGTTCAAAGTTATGAAGAAATCGAAAATGCTTTCCGCGCTATTACTGCCTCCGATCGTCCCTACGTTACAAAGGAAGAGCTTTATTGCGTAAGTTTAATAATATTGCCTTTTTTTTAATACACAAAATTATTTATATGAAATTATTTTTTTGTAGAACCTCACCAAGGACATGGCGGACTATTGTGTTCAGCGTATGAAACCCTACAGTGACACCCGCTCTGGTCAGTCTATTAAAGATGCCCTTGACTATATCGATTTCACTCGAACACTATTCCAAAATTAAGCATCCCCCGACGGGATATATCTTTGTTTAACGTTTTAACATCATAATTTTATTTTAGAATTTAAGTATTTTATGAAGAGTCTTTATATTTATAAAAAAAAAAAACAAAACAAATATTTAAAACGCAATATTAATTCAAGGTTTGTCCCTGATAAACACAAAAAATATATATATGCATTTCTTTTTTTATTTAAACTTCAAAAACAGTATATGAAAAGAACCTTTAATTTCATATTGAATATGTGCGCCCATATTTTCACAATTCAAATGCATTTATATTATCAACTTCCGCAAGATCTTCGGCTGCAAAGCATTTTTTATAGAAAAAAAAAATAAAATAATTAAAAATTGATGTCATAGACAAAAACGACGAATTAAAATTTCTACCAAACGAACCAGTGTTATATTTCCTTCCAAAACTATATCGATACAAATTAAAATTAAATAATAAAAATATTGCGAGTAGCTTAAATAAATAAAGGTAATTAATTTTCAATAAATAAAATACCCTAGTTTTTTTTCCAAAATAAATAACGGAATATATCTTCAAACTATACTATATAAAACAATAATGTACGTATAACTTTTAAACTGGTCCGTTAGAAAATTGGTGACTCCGATTATTCAAATAAAAATCAACACCCGGCAGCAAAATATCAAGCTAAGCTTTTTATCAAATAATTTTTATTACAAAAAAATACATACATACATATATAATATATTTACACGTATATAATATTAAATTATATATTTAAATGAGCAAAAACAATACAAAAAATACAGATTCATGTCAAATAAATAAGTTATGTTTTTTTATTTGATCTGAAATTTCAGGAGGCAAAAGATAAAAAAAAAATTGGTGCACGACTGGGTCGCACGAACTTGTTCTTATGTGCGAACACACTGTGTTTTTAAAGTTTAAATATTTCAAAAACTATATGAAGAAATCTCAATTTATGAGAAAAAAAAATTGAAAATGTTCGAGCGGTTTTTAAAAAAAAATATATAAAATAAAAAAAAAAAAAACTGGTACGCAATTTTGTAGCCTTTATTAATGCGGAGTTAAAAAATTAATTACAAAAAAATATCATCTAGGTACCTATTTTCGAAATATGGAATTTTCAAAATTAAAAAAAAAATTATTTTGAAAATTTTGGTATGTAATATTAGAACTTATTTGAAGCTTTTTTTCAAAAAAATTCATAAAAATCGGTTCAAAATTCATTAAGTCGGAAATCAAAAAAATGATTCTATGAGGGATACCATTTTTAAACGATAAATAATTTTTGTTCCAATAATATGGTAGATCGTACAGATATTAGTTCACACAAAAAATCATAGGAGCCGTTTTTGAGAAAAATTAATTTTCAGTACCGGTTTTTAAACATTTGTATGGGAGGTACCGTTATTTTTAGTTATAAGAATATTTTTCATTCGAAATCTGCTAGATAATGTTAAAAAACTGCTGAGTGCCAAGGTTAATAAAAATCAACCGAGTCGTTTCGAATTACATATTCATTTATATTTACAATTAAAAAAAAAAATTTTTAATTTTGGTATAAAAAACTTTTTCGAGCGTTCCATAAAAAAGTTGATCAATCAGTTGAACTGTTTTTGAGAAAATCGAAAATCAAAAAATGGTTCTATGGGAGATACCATTTTTAGGATTTTTTTTAATAAAATTGTTTCCTTACTGAATTTTTTTTTAAGTTGTGGGCACGTTTTTAAGAAAAATAAGATTTTTATTTTTTGCTAAAAAAAATTTGTACGACAAGTACCGTTATTTTTGGTCTTAAAAAAAATGAAAAAAGGTGTGGGGGAATGCCCAAAAAACGCTAGGTACCAACTTTGAAGAAAATCGACCAACCCGTTTAGGCTGCAGCCGAAAGGACAGACGGATAGAATTGCGAGACCCACTTTTTTCTACTTCTCTATCATCGTAATGTAAATTTTGATCAAAATCCCGAGTTCGATTTTTTTTACGAATCCATAACTTGCCATATAGTACCTATATATCGCAAGTAAAAATATGTTAAACCAAGAGCCTTGTCTTAAATCAATTTTTTCTTACTTTACTAAAACCACCTCCACCTCCCGATTGCAACTAAGTTGAAACTTGTCTAGCAATTTATTTTTAACGAAGTTATACAACGTGTTGCAGGTAACTATCCGGCGATAGCTCCTGCGTATTCCGCGATTTTAAAAGCAGTTTACCGCACCAAGTCAGATGGTTTTTTCCTTCGAAAATTTGTCTCGTCAAGAATTTCGATAGTACATAGTTCTATTAGCGTGTTCTAAAAGTCGTTTTCTATGCTTTCGCGCAAAGTTTTTTATTTCATTTCTTACCGTGGGGATCCCAAGATCTCTGTGTAGATCGTCGTTTCTAATAAACCACGGCGCATTAACAAATGATCTTAGCACTTTATTTTTAAATGATTGTAAAATATTTAAATTAGAATCGCGAGTACAACCCCAGAGCTGTATAATCAATGCATAATTATTTCTGCACAAAATTGCTTTTTTTACTCAAAAATGGTCAAAGAAAGAACGGGTAGATAACAAAATTTAGAAATAATTCTCTCCGTAATAATAAAACGTTTCTAGTTTCCGACTTCCGTATGTACCTGTGGGAGGAATGGATTTTAATTGAGTGAAGGAGGAAGTGTAAAATGAACAGACAATTATCTTTCATCAGATGGTAACGTTAAGTACAACGACTATATAGCCAGACTGATAGAGTGAAGACTTCAGTGTAATGAAAATTGACAAGAAAATTAAGAACCAGAAACTAAATTCTATTCTTTGTTGGTCATATTTATGTCTTACATAGAAAAAAAATTTCAATTAAATTAATTGGGATAAATGTCTCCTTTAAGATTTCAATTTCGTTGGTTTTACCTATTTTAAGAATACTTACGTAATATTATTTGCAGTTTCAAAAAGCAGTGGTGAGTGTTTTAAATAAATGGCAAATATATTTTTAATAACTGAATATAACAATTTTATTTTATTTACAAAAGCATTCGCTGCACACTCTCAGAATACGCAGGTACATTCAACTTCTTTCCTAACGCTAATTGATCTAACCATTCGAACTTTTTCTTACAAGCCTCAGAAACATTTCCAGATTTCAGTGTCGTCCTGTAGAAAAATACCTTGGCTCCCACGCTTTCACCCCTTACTGCACTTGGATATTTATATTTATAGAATCCACATGGAGCATTGCCATAGAAAGTAACATTCAATTGATCACCACATTGCGCTAAGAGTACTCGTTCAGCAGTTTGGCGCATTGTTTCACCTTCTTCTCGGATTCCTTGTGGAAGCAAGAGCATAGTGTGGTTTCCTACTTTTTGTTCAACTAAAAGATAAAGGGTGTCTTCCAGGCGTCTCTTAATAGATTTCAAATTATTTGTTTTATCATCCGGAGTTTCTCGAGAAGCCAATTGGAATTTCTTTGCCTCTTCTATATAGGAATCTTTCAAATCCTGTGCGGTTTGTTTCGATAAAGAATCATCAAAGTCAATTTCAACTTCGCCCTTTTTTATTAGCTCAGCTTGAATCAGATCTTTTTCATGTTTAATTTCATGGTCAGATTTTAAGCTGCTTTCGAATTCAGTTTGCCAGAGGAGTTTTTGAAAATCCATTTGGATGCAGTTCAGAGATTTTGAAACTACAGGCAATCTTTCAACGAGCACACTAGCATAGAGATCCCATTTCTCTTTGGATTGAGGCTGAGTGGAATAGTTGGCTGATCGCGATCGAATTTTAACGAGACAAGTTTGAGAAAGTCGCCGGAACATAATGATGCTGCTGTTAAATAAAAATAATATTTTCTTTATTTATATTTGTATAAAATCATAAAATTTACTATGGCAATTAGAATTACGCTTAATTTTTTATCGAAACGATTTTTTCACAACGAAGGCTGTCATATTTCATCTGACAGGTTGGATTCGTTCAGAACTTATATCGTAAATTAAACATGACACAGGGTGCTTTGAGTTGTTGTTGATTTCCAAAAAAAAAAAAAACTATAGGCGTGTTATTTTGCAAGCCCTGGGGGAATTGGTTGAAAAAAACGACAGCGGGGATTAGCGACGCCATGACAGTAAAAAACATGGAGTTTTCATACAAACTATCGATAACATGTATGTAATTCATGCCGGTAACACAGTTTTTCTGTGCGCTTAAATTAAGCCCCGAGAATTCTCTGAGATTAGTTGCATTTAACATGTTAATTGTTTAGCACCGACGTCGTTTTTTTCATCCAATTGCCCCCGGGCTTGCAAAAAAACACGGCTTAAAACAACACGTTGTTATTATTGTTTTCGTCGTCGCCACCGAAAGTTCGCGTTGGTGTGGGGGAACCTTTTCTCTAATAAATACACAAAAACATTTCTTCTCAGATGTCAAAATATATTTAAAATGGCTTTAAGTAACCTCTAAACGCCGTGTTTGGCGTTTAAGTTAAGAGGCCTTTAAGTAATGGTGCTTAAATGTGAAAATTGATTATAGAAACCGATTACACACAAGTGTGCACAATGCACATTCAGCGACACACCACAACACACCACACGAGATAGGTGTAGTTCCGGCTTTAGCCTAGTATGCAGATCGCGCTTAAATTTAGCTCCCACTTTTCTCTCCAAACATCAGCAAAAAACCTTTGCTAAATTTTGACATAGAGCATGCGTTGTGGAGAATATGTAAAAGAAAGCAGCTGTTCTCCGAGATGAAATTGTTTTCAACCATTTGAATGATCTTTTTTATTATTGCAACTAAATTTTATCAAATAAAATGGATTCTTTTCTTTGGCTGAGATAAATCGTTTATTCCGAAATATTCCTCCATTTCAATTTTTGTTTTCACAAAACACAATTCATACAAAATTAAAGATTTACAGAATCTGTTAAAATTTGGCTTGAGAATTAATGTGCCGAACAATTATTTCGTGCGGTAAATTTTGACAGATATGTGATGTAAAGTAAGAAACAAACATTTGAATTTTTAGTTGGTGCTGCGTACCTTTCGGCTAAAAAGCTTTCCTTAATTTTAGCTGAGCTAAATTTTGGAGAGAATTTTGTATGGAAGCTAAAATTTAGCGCGATCTGCGTACTAGGCTGTCAAAAAACTTTACAAGCTACTTTCTACTCCGGATAAAACTACTTATTGAGAATTTATCATCCCTGGAGAGAATACCAAAACATGGCCTTTTGCTTTTTGTTTATTAGTAGCTTGGTTCATTCGTTAATCGTTTTTGTCTTGAGTTTCGTACAACTTCAAAGAATTACAGCCGCTTTCTTTTTTTCTCGGTTCGGATATAGAACAAAAAGTTTATTATAACAATAAAATAATATAACATCCGCATTTTAAAAATCAAAGTGATTTAAAGTAATTACAAATCTTTCGACAATGGGGTGCACTGAGAGTAGGGATAGCGAAGGAAACACCCGTCCCAAGTACAGGGTGTGTACCGACACTTTTTGGCTTGGTTTGTTCATTGTCTTCTGGCTTTTTCTGGTAAGTTTATGTATTATTTTCTATTTAGATTACCTATTATTGCTCACAAGCCACAGGGGAACTTCTAATTATGTTAATTAATTTAGAAAGAGAAGTAATGTATTTAAACTAATCACTAATTAGGTCGAACTAAAGTTACTCATGACTCGACTTTTAAAAAAATGTGATTGCAAGCGTGTGAGGCGGTCATAAAGATTCATTAACGAAAACAAGGTACCTACGTATGAAACGTTGTTTTATATTCAGCGAAAACTTAAACAAGATTATTGAAATGGCTAAATATTTGCCCGATGATAAACAGTGTACATAGACCCGATTTCAGAAAGTGTTTGATACATTTTTGGAAATCACGAGTTTTATGACATAAAGAAAAATAACTATGTAGGTACATAATATATAAGAATAAATAAATTATTAAAATGATCTCATTCCCTGTTCCCACAGACAACAGAAACTACCTGCATGTGTATCCCCATGTATAGTTAATGATTATTTCAATTGCTTTCTTTTTACCCACAGATTGTGATAGCAATATTTTCATTTGTTTATGGCAATCCAATTCGTATTATCAATGGCTTTGATTCGTTTGGTAATACATGTGGCCTCAAAACCAATGAACATTTCAAGGAGTTCCCATTATCTGGCATGGACACTTCCAACAAACCCGATTTGTTCTTTTTCGATGTGAAAGAATTACGTAAATCGATAAAAATTTGTGTTAATCATTGTCCGAAGAGAAAAATAAACAATGCCAACGAGCTATACAATTATTACAAAGATGAAAAAACTCAGCTATGTCGATATGATTTCGATATTAGCATTCTAAATCAGAATTTGCCAAGCAATAAGGATTATTTTAACATGCTGGGTCCATGCCCACCCCTTCCAATTTCAGAAAGGTTAGTAATTTATGTTCTTTTTCTTTAATTCTTGGTCAGTTTTCTTTCTCATCCCATTAATGTTTATAAGAATTACATTTTGCATTATAATATAATTTCTTTTTGCAGCTCGCCAGTTCTTCACAGATGTGTTCCTAAAGGAAAAGTTGATTACACTAAAGAAATATATAGTCTTTTGAATACCTGGGATGTTGCTCAACAGTTTCTTGGTGATATCTACTCTACATGGCATTACATAGCTATATTATGTGTCTTTGCATTAAGTGAGTATCATCAAATAAGAAAAAAATTCGTGTATTTTTCTACGCGTATGCTTTGTATGAAAAATACAACAGCTTAGTTAATTATGTTAGAAAATTCTACATATTTTGTATTTAACTTTTAATGAATGTCCAAAATCAAAAAAAAAACATATATGTTTCCGTAGAAATTCACAAGAGTTAGATCTATGAACTATTTTGGAAATATATATTTTCGGATTTTCGATGTTTGTTTCAGATACCTAGGAACATTTAATACCGCTGGAAAGAGGATGCCAAAAAAAATCTAATGCTTTTTTTGACTATTTTTTGATTTTGGGTTTTTTGCGACCTTTGACTTTTGAAATAGACAAATCTGCTTTGATTTTAAAAAACATTGATTTGTAAAAATGTTTGATCAAAAACTTTAAAATATTTAATTTTTTGTATCCAATTTCAAAATTATTTTGAATCAAACAACACCTTGATTTAAGTGGATTCGTTTTCAAAAAAAATGTTGGACATTTACTTTTTCCCTACTATTGATAAAAAAAGGCCTAACTACAAACCCTAACATTGTTAACTTTTTATTTTACAGTTCTTTCTATTGTTCTTGTTATCATGATGCATTGGCTGACTCGAATCGTATCATGGTTGATTTGTATTCTTGTGATTGTGGCCAGTACAGCACTGTGTGGTATCCTTTGGTATGCCTACTACAATATCAAACACAAGTCCAATTTTGAAATTCATTATTCTATGCTGGAGGAGTTCATAAGGAACGAACAGGCTGTCTTTGTTCTAGCCATTCTTGCTACTATTACTATGGTTGTCTTGATTGTTATTGTATATTTTTTGAAAAACAAACTTGGCGGACTTGCAGCGCTCTTCGAGGAAGCCGGAGTTTGTATGCTGGAGTTACCTGGTTTATTGATTGCTCCATTGATTGCTTTTGTTGTGCTCATTGCATTTTTAATGTTTTGGATATATGTGGTGATGTGTATGGCAACGGCGAATTCACCAGAAAGTACGTTGTTCGATCCAAGTGCAAATGTCATACATCACAATACAACGCTGGAAGGTGGCAAAAGCAACTCGCAAGATGACTATAAATGTGAGTGTTTAGTTAAAAATCAACAAAATCATTGCAATCAACAATAAAATACCAATCGTAAGACTTAAGCGAGTCCTTCCGAGAAAGTATTTTTATGCATTAGGATTCAGAATAGACTTAATTTTAATATATTTTATTCCCTAGCACTTCTCAAAATTGAGTACTTGGAAGTAAAATGGATTCATAGTATGCTCTGGGTTTATATTGTAGGACTTATATGGACAACCGAATTTATATTTGCCTGTCAACAGTTTGCTTTAGCGGCAGCTGTTGCTTATTGGTACTTTAGAAAGCCTACAAATTCACCAACGTGGTATGCAATTGGAAAACTATTGAAATACCATTTGGGTACTGTTGCTAAAGGATCATTCATCATTACTATTTTTAAAATTCCCAGACTTATTTTAACTTATCTTTATGCAAAGTAAGTTCATATAATTATGAATACAAACAAATCTTTGACTAAATATGATTTTTTTTTAGATTAAAAAAAGCCGAAGATAAGGGATCTGAATGTGCTACATGCTGCCTCAAATGTTGTATCTGCGGTTTTTGGCTACTTGAAAAATTCATCCGTTTCCTGAATCACAACGCTTATACTGTGGTGGCAATTGAGTCTATAAATTTCTGCCCTGCTGCTGGAATTGTAAGAGTTTTAAGTTTATTAACTAATTAAAAGTTTAGATAATTAATTAAAAAGTCCATTTTTGTAAACTGCTAGGCATGGAATGCAATGGCAACGAATGTCATTCAAGTTGCAACCATCAATAGCGTTGGAGACTTTGTATTGTTCTTAGGCAAATTGGTTGTGGCGGCTTTAACATCACTTGTTGCAATTATTATGCTCAAAGATCGTACTGATCTAAATTTCTACATAGCACCAGTTATAATTATCGCAGTGTTTTCGTTCTTCATTGCGCACATCATTTTGTCATTGTTTGAGGTAAGTTCTTTTTTCAATTAGAAATATTTGAACAAATTGTATTCATTTTGCTAGATGGTTGTGGACACCTTGTTCCTGTGCGTTTGTGAGGATAAAACAATCAATGGACGCGGTGGTCGTTGGGCACAGGGTAATCTTGCTAAACTATTGGGCGAAGAACCCGTTGGACCAGAAGAAGCTCCCATTCAAGTTGTTGAAATGACACCAATTAATAAGCAGCCATTTAGCTCGATGACCGCAGTTCCAAATATGTAGGGACTTAGCTATTTTCTTTTAATAATTGACTCATCCCAGTTGTTATATAAGCAGATAATTTACAGGGTGATTCGCATAAAACACGTTTTTCTCATTTATTTTTACTAATTTGATCTGTATAAAAATACTTCGTATTAAGTAATATAAGAAACAACCGCAATTTACACTTGCGGTAGCAACTCATGTTCAGTGTCCATTTTAGGTATCGTTCATAAATGACTTTCAAAAAGCTACCGTAGAAGTTTCCCTCTTTTAAAGCGGGATGTGTCATTTTCTGAAAAAAAAAGTAATTTTAATGTTAAAATAGTATAACCAACAAAGGCATTATAACCGTTTGTCAATTCTTAATTATGCTTCTTCTTTTTTGAAATTCACTATCGTATATTATTTATCGTTTGTCGTTACCCAGCCTAATAGAGGATTTTTATGTGAATTACCTTGTAAAAAATTGTAGATCCCATTTTTGGGTTATCCATCCATTGATCAACTGTTTTTTTTTTACAATTTTTTTATTTATATAAAGTATGTATCTTAATGTTTAAGCACAAAGTAATGATATAAACGAAACGTACAATTATTTTTCATGTTTATAACTATGTATACATTTATAGTTACTTTCTCGAACAAATAATATTACTTATACAAACAAATAAAAATTATTATATTTATTATTAAAAAAAATACATCTCTATTTTATTTTTAATTTAAATGGGATTGTTGTTCTTTGTGCGATGAAATTTTAATGAAAGTTTAAGTAATTAAAATGTTGAAATAAACATTTATTTTTTATAAAATAATTTAAATTACTCCCATGTGGTTTCAAACTACTTATAGTTAATGTTGTTAAAATACATTACTCAAGTTTTGAATAAAACTGCAAACATCGATGGTTCATTAAGTGTGATCAGTTTAATTTTGAAAATAAAAGAGTTCAGTTCAGACCTAAAATAGGTATAAATATTGAAAAACGTTTCTATATGTGGTGCAAGGAAAGAAAAAATAGTTCTAAAAATTTTAAAAAAAAGGACTAATATCTTATGGCTTTGCACAAATTCTATAAAAAATAGAATTTCGCTGTTTAATGGCAATATTTTAAAAGATTTCTGTTAATGAGCAGCTTAAAAATCTCAATTTTTTCTAGGAGTCTATTTGTAACGTAATTCAAATTTAGATGGAAATTTGGCTGACATGTCATTAAATTTTTTGTTATGGTAAAATTTATTCTCGAAGAGATTAACGATATCTAACTGAAAATTTTTCGAAAACAGTAATTTTATAAACAAAATTGTTATAAATTGTCATTTATTTGGTCTCTTTCATAACATTATTCGTTTAGGTAGCTGCAGCGTATCTAGAATTGAAAGTCTGAATACATATACATACATACATTTTGTAATAAAAATCTGAAAACTGAGATTTTTTTCTATTTTGTACCTGTACTTTTATATTCAATACAACGATCCGTACACTTATAAAACCTCATTCTTATATTCTTCACTCCCAAAACTTTCTTTCGGCCCTGTTGCAGTTTTCGTTTTCGATTTTATTTTGATAAATCTCGATATATTATTAAGGTTAAACAAATTATAGATAATTCAATACATTATTTATTTATTTATTTTTCTTCATCTTCGTTACTATCATAGATAGAAATGTAACTACACTTAGGGTCTGTTTCACAATGGCTGAGTAAGTTCTGATTAGTTACTCGACACAATTAAATATTGACACAAGGTCATTATTTCAAAAGAGAAAAACTAACAAATTTTCTTTTGTCTCTGTCTTTTTGGTTATAAATGCAAAAGTAATTTTATTTGGTTTGTGGACTTATGACGATTATTATGTGTCAAGTAACTATTCAGAACTTTACTCAGACATTGTGAAAGAAGCCCTTACAAACTTAAAAAGTTCTATTTTTAGATAAGTAAATAATATTTCTTTAATATTTTATTTATTACAAAGAACAATATTATCGCCATTATTCTAATAATTATGGCTCTAAAATATTGAAATTTAAAAATACAATTTGTGGTACAAGATTTCCGTTGAGCAAGTTTCTTCTTTCTACTATATTTTGTCCAGCCTCAGAAAATAATAGTTCTAATGGTACGGAATTGGCAACTATGCACAGTCTTTTCTTAACAATCTCATACATTTTTGGATAAAGTTTCTTTTTATCATTCCACCATTTGAATGGAGATTTTGTTCGTGGAAGCAATGCCTCCCGAAGATATTCATCTAATTCATTTTTAACATTATCGCGTTCTGCAAGAGGATTTGAAGATTTTATAACATCGTTTACTTTTTCATCAAAATCAGCCCAAATGGTTCGTGACTTTTTTGAATTTAATGGAATCAATAGTTTATCTTCATCTTTGTCTTGTTTCATAAACTTCAAATGGTCATCTGAAACCAAGTCTTTTAAGTTTGAATATGCTTTTTGAAAAGCTACATCGTTCGAAAAGCCATATTTTTTAAATCTAGGGTCTAAAAGTGTACATTCTGCAAAAATATCATTATATTCAATATCTTGAAAATTTTCTCGAAGCTCATTCATAAGGTATTCCCCCATATTTCGAATACAAATTGGCATTTTTTCTTTTAATAGAAATTTTTCACACTGCCTTATTAGTCCTTTAGAAATCAAAATAACCTCTGAGAAAGTCACATTGTTTTCTGAACTCATTTCTTCGGTAAAATCTTTGAAAAAAGATAAAAGTTCGGTAGCATTTTCCATTATCGCGATATCATCATTCGAGATTTTCTCTTCTCCCGGAAAGTGTGTATTCAATGTTGACATTAGACTTTTCTTTATAGATAAAACCTGTTCAAATAACTCAGTTGTTGAACTCCATCGTGTGGCAACACCTTGCTTAATTTTAAGCTGGGGGCTTTCTTCCAATTGTGCTTGCATCACTTGTAATGTTTCAGTTGCTGTAGGACTACTTTGGAAAATCTCAACAATTGATCTAATTTTAACCTGGGTGTCCTCAATTTCTTGCATGGCTAATCGGACAGCTAGATTTATAGTTTGAGCAAAACAAGTTATCTGCATCCAATTGTTTAACTGGATTGCTTCTTTTATGTTGTCATCGTTGTTTGAGATGACACCAACTATTTTGT
This sequence comes from Epistrophe grossulariae, assembly GCA_929447395.1. Taxonomy (NCBI): domain Eukaryota; kingdom Metazoa; phylum Arthropoda; class Insecta; order Diptera; family Syrphidae; genus Epistrophe; species Epistrophe grossulariae. The sequence goes on from OV839568.1 coordinate 105,890,951, forward strand.
CAGTTATACCCCAATCATAGCAAATTGTTGCCAATACCAAACTTAGGCTTTGGGCTTCAGCAAATTGATGGCATTCTAGCATGCAAGATTTCATTTCGGTTTTTTCATCCAAAAAATGAGCTGTCACGGAAATGTAGCTTTCGTTTGCAGTTGATGATGTCCAGCAATCAGTTGTTAATGACACGTAAGCTGCCTGTTGCAATCAGCTTTTAACTCTTTCTTTTGTAATGTTGTAACAATCGGATAAAAGGTCACCCGATAATACTTTTCGAGATGGAATTGGATAATTGGGATTCAATTCATTAACAAAAAGCTTGAACTCTTTGCTTTCAACAATGCTTAAGTCTAAGTATTGCTTAGTAACAAGTTTCACTAATTTAAGGTCTAAATCGTCAAGTTTTTTCGCTGGTTTCGTTCTATGTTGACTTTCGGCTTTTCTTACGTAAAAATTTTTAGAAACATATTTTTTCTTTACTTTTGTATTTGTTGACAACGTTATAAATTTTTCTGATTTTCTAGGGATTATTATGGGTTTTATGTCTTTTGGTTGCGAATCGATCCGTGTTTTCCTTTGTTCATGTTTTTTGGCAAAAAATTCGGTAGGATGCTTAACTTTTGTGTGTCGTGTTAAGTTAAATGGGCCTCCGCCCCGATATGACAAAACTTTTCCACAAATATTGCAACTTGCTTTAACATCACCTAAATCAGTAAAAAACTTCCAAGCCAGTGATTTTTTGTTGAAATTCGACATTCTGTAATGTTAAACCAAAATTGAAATTTGCATTAATTAAAAACTAATTAGAATTCATTAAAACTATAGCCTTATGAAATAAAACCAATTCAATATCAACAATTCGTGCGCAGCGTTTGCAATTTGCTCTTATAACAATCAACTAACTTGATGTTACTTAGATCTGTAACGGCTCTAAGTAACATCGCCGGCTATTAAAATGTGGAATCTAATATATATAAGAATATAAGAGACAATGTCCTTGAAGTTTCATTTATATTATTCATTTATATTACTCAATGATTTTGTTATAGGTAAATAGTATTTATTTTAAAGTCCAACTATAAGTCCTGGTAGCTGTTGCTGAACATATAGGTAGGTACCTACCTATTGTCTGCACATTTAACAAATAATAATAATAATAGTAAGTTCTCCCAACTTGCAGTTATTTAAATAATTGTTTATGGTCAGGTACATATCAATTTCCTTTGATTCGAATGCATACCTATCACATTTTTCGTTTGTATTCGAAGTTAACCGGCGTCTACTGTTACCATTTTTGTAATGAAGTTGGGAATCAGTTACGTATACGTATGTACCTACAATCATTCCACAGATTTTTTAATCAAACTTTTTAATTAAAACACTCAACTAGCTATGTTTAATTTATTATGACTTAAATCCTATACTTTGGCTTCAAGCAAGGTAATTTGTCTTTACCTCATAAATGTAAGAAACAAAATCACGAGTCACGACCGCCTCCCCCAAGTCCCAACGCCAACCACGATGAACCGACTTTGTCACTGATGCCTGAACATGCATGAAATGTATGGCTTTAGAGTTTAGACTTTAGAGGTTTCGTCTGTGGTATATACCTGGAATTTCCACTGCATCAGGCAAAAGAATATTAAAATGTTAAAAAAAAGCAATCAACTATTTATTGTTATTTCGATTGCAGTCCAATTATTTTGCAAAGGCCAGTAAATTCTCACAACACTGAATACAATACAATATACATAATACAACTCATCTAATCACAAACACCTCAACTCAACGAGACACGACAACGACGACAAGCGGACAAGACAAGCGTCAGCGAGTTCGGTGCTTGACTCGTTTTCTTTCAATTGTGTACTTGTTTTTCGAGTGGAAGTAAAATGTAAATACACTCAAAAGCTGTTGTTGGTTCAATTAGAGCTGTTTGAGATAGCACTATACAGTTCTCCCGTAAGTTTCCACTTTGCATTATAAAAATGATGCAATGCGGCCGATGTCGATTGTCGAATGGTAGATACTATGAGGAATGAGAAGTTTGTAGTTCGTTTTGATCATAATAAAATAATTAAATTTATATGTGAATTCTTTTGCAAAATTAGTAAAAGAAAAAAAGGATAATTTACGGTGATTTTTTGACAGAAGATGTGTTTTGGAAGTCGCATCTTTGAGTAAAATTGTGTTTGTGTCATTTTAGAGATAGTGTCCGTCGGGGGTGTCGTATACAGTACAAACTATCAAAATAGTACTCTTTTTATTTTATTTTTTCTGTGGCCGCGCACGTCCAAATGCGGTATTAATTATTTATTAAAATCCGAACTTTTCAACTGATTTTGATGTTTCAGGAATGACCTAGCGTTTTTTCAAATTCTGTGTTTTTTGAGACCTGGGACCTATTTCACCAAACACTTTTCACTTTGCAACTTTGCACTTTTATTTTGCAAATTTTGTTTCACCAAACGCAAATTTGCAAAGAGGAAATTATTGAATTGAAAAGTTCCCTCTTTGCAAATTACGTTTCACCAAAGAAAAATTTGCAAAGTGCAAAGTTCTTTTTGCAAAGTGAAAAGTTTTGTTTATTTGCAAAGTATTTGTTCTTTTTGTTTCACCAAACAAATAAACTTTGCAAATTATATTAAGAATTTTGAAAAGTTTTTCAGAAATATGCAAAGAGAAATTTTCATTTGCAAATAAGTGTTTCTTTGGATAAGTTGTCTTAAAATAATAAAAAAATAAATCGTTTTGAAGAAACGAAGTAGTAAATAAATAATAGTGACCAAAGTGACCACAAAGTAGTGAAGCTAAGAATTAAGATTGTTTAGGGCCAGTTGTACAAATATTTAAACCGTGGTTCAGCAATTTTTATCCAACGATTCCGGCGGATTAATTGAGTTTCAACAGTGGTTTACTGTTCAAGTTTGTGATAATAACCAATTACATACTTGAACCAGCGTTGAACCTTAGTTAATCCGCCGAAATCGGTGAGTTAAAATCTTGAACCGAGACTGAACCACTATTGTACAACTGGCCCTTAATGTCTTTTGCCTTAAATATTTCACTTTTTAATCACTTGGTAATTTCAACTACGCTTATCAGGTAAAAGAATCCGAAAACATATCCGATGCAAAACAATCTTAGATACCCTATCGGCCCATCACTCGAACGCGGCCATTTTTTTCCTTCTGTACAGATGTCAAAATTGAGGTTTAATTTTTTCCGCTAGTTGCAGTGACGAGGGCTAGTGTCGCCGAGGCTTACTGGCTGAACACAATGCGACGGAGCCGCAGCCGGAGTCGGAGCTGGAACATCTGTCAAAATATTAAATACACACAAAATCAATGCTACGAGCAGAATGGAACGCAACTGCAGTTGGAGCCGCAAAGGTTCGCCAACTTTTCACGTACAGCATTTTTGACGTTTTAATTTATATGAAAAAGCCGGAAAAATATATTGAAGTTTTTAATGCTTATTTGTGTCGCCAAAAAAATTATTAATTAAAAGAAAACTATTGGAAATAAGAAAAGTGAATGATAAACTCGTGGCTGTTTTTTTTTCTTTAAAATATACAAAAAGCTGTACAGCTCATTGTGGTCAGATAAAAAAAACGACGTACGACATTTTTTGAAAGCAGTTGCAGCTCCAGCTCCGATTCCTGTTGCAGCAGGGCATTGTGTTCAGCCAGTAAAATGGAACCAACCTGAGATTGGCAACTAGCAGTCCATATATAATACGTACATGTTTACCACGTTTACGATGCTTTTCCGAAGTTGCATGAATACCCTTAATATAAAAACACCACCCAAAGTCTTATTCCGAAAAGGGTAAAATTTGACACATCATGTCAAAACGTTGAAAAAATAGAATTAACGTCTTTTCTTAATAAAATTAAGTAGAATATTGATTTTAAAAAGACCATTTATTGAGTTTGTGAACAATAAAATAAATGGAATATTATTTTAACACGTTTATGTTTGGCTGCACATACATAAGGGGTATTCCCGATCCGATGCAAACTGGTCTTGCATCATTGCAAAAGTGCAAAGTTTTTTTTTTACAATGGGGTTAGGGTATAGCAATTTTACACTTTTGCATTTTTGCAATGATACAAGACCAGTTGCATCGGATCGGGAATACCCCTATAGTTTGAAACAAATTCGAACAAGTTATTCCCAACGGACTATTATTTATAAATGTATCTTGAAATTTAAGACAGCTGTTATAAATAAACAAACATATTTAATTGCAGCTCTCGTAATCAATGGAATCGGTTGTCTTGTCCTTGACTTGCTCACATTTTATTTAATTAAATAAAGCATATTTCCAACTATTTCGAATACTTAAGACCCTGTCTTTTTAGTTACTAGTCAAAAATCTAATATATATACATATGTAGCTGCTTATATTTATTACTAATAAAATAGTTACAAAATTCATATGAAATGAAGTAAATATTATGAATTGATTAATAGTGCAAAGTAGGGAGTATAAATTCCAAAAATTTTAATAATTTTACTTAAATTGAAATTAAAAACAGTTTTGATAACCTAGCGTGGTGAAACGCGAATGTATTGTGCAGTGTCCAACAGAGATGTAAACAGTGCTTCCAAAATCTTTTAGTGGATGAACTACAGAATTCATTAAAAATTTATCCGTTTGACGTATAAATTTTGATTATGGTTTTCTTTTCGGCTTTCGCTTGCTAAAAATTTTTTGAATTGGAGTCGTCCTTACATATTTTGTCCAGTAAATTTTTGGTCAGTTTTGTATAGCCTTTGTGATTTTTAATTTTTTGTTTAAAAAGAAATAATGTTCACCACAGACGCAATTAACTTAAATAAATCTCAAATGTTTGAGAAAATTCGCTCTAGTTTGCCATTCAATGCGAATATAACTCAAAACTTGTTGGAATGTAAGGATGATTTACTCTTTGCTTGGGACAGTGTCGATTCAAGTATTTTGGTTATGAACTGGAGGTTAGCACATCTTAAGGGATTCACTGAAGTTAAACACCAAATTTTGATACCATCAACACCTCAAACATTTAAAGTAGAACGAGTGGTGGCTTCCATCGAAGGATCACTTATTGCGTTATGTGGGCCACATGGGCTTAAACTGCTTGAACTCCCGCGACGCTGGGGAGCAAATGGCCAATTCATGGATGGAAAAAACACTATCACTTGCAGATCAAACAACATAGATGATCATTTCTTCAGTAATAATCCTCACATAGAAATTAGGCAATTACGTTGGCATCCAGCATCACCTACCGACTCACATCTTCTTGTATTGCTGTCGGATAACACTATTCGAGTATACGACAACTTCAGTTTACGACACGTATGGCAAGTTGGGCCCTCTATTATGGGACAGATGCACAATGCCAATACATCGACTAAGCTTCCTTCACCGCATTTCCTAGGTGAAACAAGTGTTGATTTTGATATTGGCCAAGCAGTGTCTTCATTTTCTGATGCATTTCCCAATATATCTAAATCTGAAGAAGCTGATGTGAGCAATAGACGGAATAGAAAGGATTCGGTTTCAGGAAATGATTCGGCTGGTAAAGTGATAAGTGAAAAAGTTGAATGGCCTATTATAGTTCTGAGAGAAAACGGAAATATTTACGTATTATGTGCTGGAATCGATAGTGAAAAACCACGACTTCAAGGGCCCTTAACCATACGACCCCAAACTACTGACAACTATGGAATGGATTCATGTTCCATTCTTCTTATTTCATCGCTACCACCTACAATTGTTATAGCGGAATCAACTGGAAAGTTACATCATGCATTATTGATGCAAGCAGAAGAACATGAATTGTCTTTCAACGAGGTTGACTCTGACCTCACTATCCACCCTTCTGAATGGACTTTGGAAGTTATAGAAACTATTGAACTAGAACTTGGAATATCAGATACAAGAAACGACACAACTTCCTCATACTCTTGCCCCATTCATCTTAAAAGAGATCCTGTTAACGAAATGCGTTACTTTGCCTATCACAACACTGGATTACATGTTGTAACTGTTAATTTTATTGCTGAATTGGAGCTTTATTTAGACGCAGATATAATTTCAGATACACCACATCTTTCTAATCGGTCACGCGTGGAATATCTTATTTGTACTAAGATCAATACCGGAGCTAAGACCAATGCAGTTCTTGGATTTGTTCTTTTGCAAATGCCATCAGAAATCGTTTTACTTCTGTCAAGTGGTCAGGTAATAAGTTTGAACTTGGTCATTGATACAAAATTGCTGGTGGAACCAACAGCTGTAATTGACTCTAAATTCAGTAAAGGCAACAGAATTGCTTCTATGGGCGACACTTTGGGTCAATCATTTCTAGAACATATTCAAAATATACTCAAGCGTACTGTTACACAACCTATTATGTCACTTGACAAATCAACTCAACCCAAACCTCAAGAGTCTTATGAACTTCTTACTCAAACAATTGAAGTTCTTCGGACACAGTACATGAAAAAGCATGAACTTGCGCGTGTTGAGTTCTTGCAAAGATGTAATACTATTAAACTACGCAAAGAACAGCAGAGAAAGGAAATTGAATATTTGGAAAGACAAAAGGATTCTATTCGAGAAAATGCTCATAGATTGGCTGAACGGTTTGAAGAAATCAGTGAAACACAAGACCTTCTTTCGAAAAAATGCCAAAGTTGGATAAAACAGGCTAATACATATCTCCCGAGTAATGATCAAGCTGAAAAAGAACTTAGTGAAGAGGTTGAAAAAATAAATAAAATAACTAAAAGTCTAGCAAATTTCCCTCAAAAAGCTAAAGAAAATATGAACAGACATTACTATCACACTCAAAAGTACATTGAAAACTCAAAGAATAAATCATTTGATCTCCCTGAAAAGCAGGAAACAACTATTAAGGAAATCCTTATGCAGATGATGGGAGAAATTGAAGGACAAATAAAAGAAGTCAAGCGGATCAACAACTTACTCAACTTGTAAAGAAATTCCTTTCAATTTTACTTATGATACATAAGCTTAAAAACACTTTTTCAATTTTTGTATTGTTATAATTTATAAGTAGTACCTACAATACCTAGATGATTAGTTCCTTCGAACTTAAAGTGACATAAGGTGTTTTTTTGTATGCAAATATATGTAAGCATTAAAAAATAATGGTCTTTTTTTAAAACAAAATATCTGAACTTAAAAAAAACAATTTTCAACTAAATAAAAATTCAAGTTTTATAATTTTTATTTATGGGGTATCCTGTATCCATGAATATATCAACAAACACACTAAGGTTGCCGATTTTCTGCGATTCCATTCTTCGACGCCTGGCGGGGAATCTTGTTCAATGTCCGATTAAGTACGAATAGGTACTTGTAGCGTGAAAGAGAAATAGAAACATGTCTACTTCATCACTGGCACAAGAAATGTATGGTGTGAAAATTGAGTTAATTTCAAATTAATATAGTAAAGAAAACATTTTAATCATATTTTGGTTACCACCATTTATTTAAATATAAAATACAATTCCTTTATTTACGCATCAATTCTTTACGTTCTTCTTTGAAGATTTTCCTTTTTTCTTTTCAATCACTTTTTGTACACGCTTAATTTGTTTTTCCTTGATTTTCTGTTCCAATTTTGCTTTGATGGGTTTTTTCGTTGTAGATTTTTCTTTTTGTTTTGCTGTAAAAAAAAAAAAAAACGTAAAATGTGTACATGAGTTTTTTATTTTTAATATTAATTCCAGATTTTGTTAATATATCGCCACATATGACATACATAAATGCAAGAAATCAATCAGTCTTATTGTGAGTTTCACCCGAAAAATATTTCACCTTAAATTTTTTTTGTTCACCCGGAATTTTAAAAGCTTTGAGTTTCACCCGAAAGAAATTTTGTTGTCAATGGCATTACCATTCTGCCCGAAATGAATGTTCACAATAAGGGGAATTTTTCGAACATGGAATTTCGGGTGAAACACAATAGGCTAAAAGTAAAATTTTGCAATTAATTGAGGAAACTAAGTAGGTACCTAGGAATATCGCTATTTCTAGAATACAAAAAAAATCAAGTTACTTAGTTAAGGCGATATATGTATAACTTAGTTCTTCACTTTTTCGTGCCTTTTAAGGTTCCCACACACCAACGCGATGGCGATGGCGGTGGCGATCACGATAAAAATGTGGATGCCGCACAAATAAATCAAAGGAGAGGCACACATCTACGCGATTGAAGTGTGCCTCTCCTTTGATTTTTATATGAGGCATCCACATTTTTATCGTGAACGTCACCGCCATCGCGTTGGTTTACGCGTAGCTTTATTTAGAAGATTAAAACAGTCCGTTTTGTTTTTAATAAAAGGGTAAATTTTTGTCACTCCAGAATTTAAAATCTGGCGGACTTGCTTTCGTAAATGAAGAGCGCACCCTATCACAACTTAGTTAAGCTGACAATTGATGTAGTCAGTCAGAATAAACCTAATTTTCGTTCTTTCTTCACGTAAGCTCCAGATAGCTTGTGAACATGAACGGCCTTTTTATTCACACGATTAATCCAGATTAACATTTAAATCTAGCTCTCATATTATTCACTCGATTAATCCAGTTTAAAACTTAAATTCGCATGTAAATTAAATGTAACTACACCAGGATTTAAGTTTTAAACTGCATTAATCGAGTTTTTAAATTAAATTAAAAAAATTATCCCATTGAATGTTGAACTATATAATTGAATAGGTAAATGCCTTCGCAATATCTTTTTGGTGCACAAACTCACGTTGTTTAACGTTGGTGTTTATATTTTTCTTTTTTAGTTAAAAAATCAAATTGAGTTCAACTTATCTTACCTGCCAGTACTTTTGCAGTTGCAACTGCATCCTTTGCAGCAAACAAATCCTCGTAATCGTCACCTTCATAAGCATGCATAGGGCGTGTTGCTTCATGACGAACTTTTTGTTCAACTCTGTTTACGTATTTCTCGCTGGATGCCTTCTTCAACAATTGTCTCTGCTTAGACGGACTGACATAGTCCGGATTTTCCCAAATCGCGTTGCCAGTAAAAGAACCTTCGAATATTTTTACCGGATTCATTACAAAACGTGGCCCCACTTCTGCCAATCCACCATCTTCGGAAAGAATTTGGAAATTCCTAAACCAAATTCTGTTATCGAGGAATGTGAATGTGTAGACATGATCGACGAAAGGCTGACTTTTAGGATGGTGATTAGGAACTCCGAAGGTCTGAATGAGGAGTTCCTTGAGCAGAGACAAATGTGGAATTTCATCGAATTTCTGATCGAATGAGAGCAATGGCCGCGAACCACGCAAGCAATTGCCAGTCATTTTCAACTCTCCCATTGTGTGTATGTTCTCGATGAGGAATTTTGCCGATGGACCTTTCGGAATATTCGATAACCACATATATAAGTCTCGTTTTCGTCTGCCTTCGAAAAGAATAGCTCTATTGCAATGCTTCATTTCACACATTTCATTAACAAGCGACAAAGTTTTGGAGCGTTCCATTTTAGACTCGGGTCTGTGGTGAGGCATAAGAGTTTTGATGTCGGCCATTAAGTGGCGATCTCTGTGATTGATGCCCCGAGCGGCAAAAACTAAAACGCGTTGTTTGTTGGTCCATTTTTCCTTCAGTTAATTAATAATAGTTTTTAAACGATGAAGATAATTCACTTTTTTGGGTCTTACCTTTTTGGGAATCGGGTCATCAGATAATCTTTTCGATGGAAGTGGTGGATTTTCATCTTTGGGTATTTCAACTGGAACTACTTTAGGTTTTTTCTTTATAAATTTACGGCCCATTTTTGTAGATTTATTAATCAATTTTAGAAAGTGCACGTGTTCTGCACACTAAAAACAAAACGCTTGTGAAATGAAATGTGAATTGACAATTCACATCTGTCATCATTTTGACAGGTTGTTTTCTGAATTCAGATCGCGTTTCAGGCCAAAGATTTTAGTTCTGTTTGCCAACGTGATATTTATAGAAAATTTCTGTTAAAAAAAAATTTGTGAAACTTGTGAAAACTTTAAAGTTACCGAACTGACGTTTTAAGCTATGCGCAAACCGACACGATGGCGGTGGCGATTGCGATAACTTTTATCGCGCGATAAAGATACGTTCAAAAACCTACTCACATCAACGCGATATATTGTGTAGCGGGCTAAGGGCCAGTTTGTTCACAGTGGGTTAAATCTGAACGATGACTTTCACAGCCTCTAACTAAATGGCGCTAATCAACCAAAATCGGCTGATTAGTGATTTCCATGATTAACAACTTAAATTATTTATTCCTTGAAAACAAATTTGATAATTATGCACATTCGATAATTTACCAGTTGCAATAATCCTTGTTTAAAGATGATCAGCTGTGAACAAACTGGCCCTAAGTTGTCAGCGACAATACAAACGTTTAATTTTTGAAGTTTAATAAAAAAAAATATATAAAATGGAATTTCCCCTAATTTTTTCTATTAATTTTTCAGTTTTCAAATTTTCTTTGTAATTTTTCTTCAGGCGATAAAGCGATCAAATGGTGCAAACCGACGCGATGGCGGTGGCGATCGCGATAACAATGTGGATGTCGCACACGTAAATCAATGGAGGGGCACACATCGACGCGATATGTGGATTGCGTTCACATTCCACTGCTGCGTTCAGTTACGCGACTTTTCTTGAACGCAGCAAGCACCATTTGATCGCTATATCGCCTGAAGAAAAATAACAGCCTAAAAAAGAAAATTTTAAAAACTGAAAAATTAATAGAAAAAATTAGGGGAAATTCCATTTCATATGTTTTTTTTTATTAAAATTCAAAAAGTAAACGTTTGTATTGTCGCTGACAACAGCCTGCTACGCAGTATATCGCGTTGATGTGAGCAGGTTTTTGAACGCATCTTTATCGCGCGATAAAAGTTATCGCAATCGCCACCGCCATCGTGTCGGTTTGCGCATAGCTTTAAGTTTATTATAATTTGTATGTACATAATTAGTTGAAGTCTAGTATAAATATCTGTTGATGTATATAATCGTAGATAAATAAATAAATAAATAAACTGGGGTTCAACAAGGGTCCAAGCATGTAATTGTCCCTGTTTACATTGTAACTTTTCACTACCCCATGACTATAGTTTTGTGGATGAGGTCTGCTAATGGAACAGAGCTCCTCGCCACTTCCACCACAAAATTAGTCACGGCGCGCGTAGTGAAAAGTCAAAATTTAAACAGGATATGCCTGTTAGGTAATTTTTGTTCAACACATTTTCCAAAGCTAAATTTGTTTCTATTGTGAAATTTTATAAAAATTTGTGGAAATACGCAAGACCCTGTTTAGATTGGGAAGATTGAGGCCGGACTGGTGAGTGCCATCGTGTTTACATTTGAAACTTTGCGGCGCCACAAAATACATTGAAACAACAGCAATTTCAACATTTTATACATTGAAACAACAACAAAGTAGACTCATGAGTCTGGTTGTAATATTTTGTTCGTGCCTCACCAGATTCCTCACCCCACACTTCTCTTGTCTACGAACTGCCGTGATACCCACAGTACACATATTAAAGGTAATATATTGCGCAGGTTGTCAAAGTTGGAAATGTCAAAAAGTAAAAATGGCTGTTCGAGTGCCCACAGGAACTCAACGCGCATCATTAGAAACAACAACAAAATATTGAAATTAGACAAGGAAAGGGCCACTGAATCCACCATTTTACCACCATAATACCTCGATTTTGACAGATGCGCAGAACTGAACAAAAATGAAAACGCTAATGATAGGCGTGTTTTTTTGCAAGCCCGGGGGGAATTGGTTGAAAAAAACGACAGCGGGGATTAGCGACGCCATGACAGTAAAAAATATGGAGTTTTCATACAAACTATCGATAACATGTATGCAATTCATGCCGGTAACACAGTTTTTCGGTGCGCTTAAGTTAAACCCCGAGAATTCTCCGGGATTAGTTGTTGTTGCATTTAACATGTTAATTGTTTAGCACCGACGTCGTTTTTTTCATCCAATTCCCCACGGGCTTGCAAAAAAACACGGCTGATATTACCTTTAATATGTGTACTGTGCGTGATACCGGCCTCAATCTTCCCAATCTAAACAGCGTCCAAGAAATTTCACGTTACCAAACAGACCTATTATTCACACGATTAATCCATATTAAAACTTATCCGGATGTGCATAAATATGGGCGGTAGATGTTTTTTTCAAACCCGAAGAAATGTTCCCATCCCAAGAAAAAATAACTTTTTTTTGCTTAAATTCGTTTGAAATTTATAAGGAAATTCATTCGAAATGGATGAATCTTTTCAGAGAATACCTAGCTGTTTTCGGTGACATATTGTTTTCATACCTATTATAATATGTATTTAAATATATATTTTATGTTATATCAAAATTTAGCTAGGATTTAAGCTATGATTTGTGTTAAATTTAGTGCGAGTCACCTACGTATTAATTTCACATCCGTATTTTTCAAATATACAATTTTTGTCACCATTTTTTTTTTAAATTAATAAATTAGGAATTCTTTAAACTATTTTCGAAGCATTTTTATTGATATTATTCATAAAAACTTGCATTGAAGCACTCAAACAAGTTTGCGATATTTTTAGTAAATTATGTTTAATCTTCAGTTGAACACAATGTGCTTCCAAATCTCACACGATTAAAACAACAAAGAAAAATCTGCAAAATACTAGAAATATAAATTCAAACTAATAAATGAACATGATTTAGAATCGCAACCTCTTGTCAGTATGATACGGAATTTAGAAAACCGAATAATTTTTTAAAACAACTATGGTCAAAAAATGGGGTGATATGTAATTGTATACTCTATGGCTCACATGATTGATAGAAACTATGTGTATTTAATTGAACATTTTTATTTTTAAATAGTATATAGGTTTAAGGGTTCTCATTTTTTTTAAATAAAAGTGTACATCATGCCTAACACATACATATGTATATATCCTTTTATGGACTGTATTTTTTTTTTTTTTTTATTTGTTAATTTTTAATAAGGCAAATTAAAACACATAGGAAGGATTCTTTTAATGTTTTTGTTTTCATAATTGCTGGGGTTATACAGTATATATAGATATTCTATTTATAAGTTAAAACTATTTCATAGGCTTACATAATGCTTAGGAAATACTTTCTCTCTAAATTTAAGTCCTGCTTTCCATTACTTCTATTATTAAATCCTATGTGTTTTTTTTATCTCATACGTCTATCTTTTTTTTTTATATCATCGAATGATCATCAGTATTAGTTTTTTGTTTTGTTTGTTGCCATCAATTTTATCCAGCAGATACTTAGAAAAAACTAATAACCAGTATTAGTTAGTTCTGCCGGACAGCAATAATTATGCTTAGTGTTTTTGTTGGTTTGGGCGAAAATGTGTAGTATAAGTGATCTGCTATGGTAAAAACATTTAGTCTTTCGTTCCCCCAAGCCCAGGCGTCATCGTATAAAAATTAAATAAATCACAAAAGCACTTTTTTGGAATTCCCATCATGGAATTGCGTCTCTGAATTAAAAAAACACTTTTTTCTTCTCCTTCTAAATGAAATTGAAACAAAAAAAGAAATAGTACCTATAATACAAATGAAAACAATTAATATCCTTGTTGGAGGACACTTCGCACACAGTACAAGACCTCTGTTGACGTGGGTAATTTTTAAGCAGCGCAATTATCCGCAACAGGGTGGTGTACTCTGGCTAGTTGTCATTGCCGCGGTTGCATGCTTGGCGGCTGTTCACGGTAGGCTTTCAGCTTTGTTTCCATAGCCTGGAAAAACAAACGGAAAATTGAAAATTCATAGCAATTACAAAAGAATAGAATTACAAAAAAGGGGTTTTGTTTGTTAGTTTGACACTAAGAAAATGGGTTTAGTTAAGCAAATATTCCATTTCAGTTTGATAAAACATTAAACAGTCGCAGCACGTGAGACATTTGTTTGTGTTCACTAATGTTAGTAAGTAAGAATCTGATGCTCTTTTTTAAAAGATGCAATGAGAAAAATTTAGAAAAGAAAATACGATAATTCGAAATTATTCTACAATTTTTAGAATTATTTTTCATCAATGTTTATTTGAAAGTTGCATGACACGTGTTATGAAATGTTCATTTTCCACACTAATTCCAATTCTCTCACAGAAAATAATTCTAAAAACTTGAAAAAGCCCATGGGTGAAGATGCAAAGAAGAAAATTATAAACAAATAAAATTGGTTACATTGTTTTGATCATCAATGGTTGAATTCGAAGATGTGGCGGATGGCGAAGTCGATCGAACATCGCCGCTGAAACGTTGTGCAAATCGCTTAAAAATATTTGTCGAACCAATAGACTGGTTGTGGTTGGCCGATTCGAAACACATGCTCATTCGACTGCTACTGCTTGTTGCATTTAATATATTACTATCATCTTGAAGTGCGCTCTGTTCTTTGCAAATGCAACGAAATTTACTACAACGTGGGCATAAAAGTGTTTTATCCAACTGAAAGAAAATATTTAAAAAAAGCGTTTTTGGGGGAAGAGAAAGAAAAACAAGATAAAATTACGTGCAGGCATTTTCAAGCAACAAAGAAAATTAAAAAACCAAAATTAGTTAACATAACTCCCAAAAACCAGACCCATTTATTAAATGCATAGTTTGATTGTCAGTACTCACATTCAGCTTTCTTAACATATCAGCAACAATATTCAACGCTGTTGTGCGGGAACTTGCAGTCATGGCGGCAGCGTTTCCATTCAGCATATTGTCTGGATCTGAAAGAGATTTCTCAAAAAATCATTCGATTTAAGCACAACAAAGGGAGCCTTTTCTTTGTGAGAAATATTATAATCCAAAAGAGTATGTGTTTAGACATTTACACAACATTTAATCTACAAGATGAATAATGAACTGCTATCGAAAAATGTTGTTTTTTTTTTAGTTGTTTTTATTATGTTTGCTTTATATGCATTTTATTCTTATATGAGTGTGGTGTGCATAATAATTTACAAGAGTATATTTTTTTTATGAATAAAATTTAAAAAATATTATAATGCGATGAATAGATAGATGGATGGATTTGATAGATGAAAATGTTTATAAAATATTAATCCTTATTAATAAGATTTTTTGTTTTAAATAAAAATCAGATCACATGCGACATGACTTGGAGATCTTTAAGGCTCGCTTGGTTTGTTTTAATGATGAAATTATCTTACTTTTTAGAGAATTTTGATTATATTCATTCAACGATGACTGGCTGTTGCCAGTTGGTATGGTTGCATTTGTCGGATTACTTAAGTTTTCAGATAGAACTGAATTTTCAGCAACGCCATTCGGTGTGGTACTGGGATATCGTGTTTTTACATTCAGTTCTTGTTTTAAATCTGAAATGAAATATTTAAAAATTCGTAAATATAAAATTTATGTACACAAGCTTAAATTAAGAAAATAAATATTTTTTTTATTATATTACCAACCTCACTCACTTTTAGCGTTTGACATTTTTAAAATAAATTACAAAATTTCTTTCGCCGCCGATAAGAGTGAAGAAGAAAAAGTATTTAATTTTTTAAATAAATTTCGATCTGAGCTCGCGTGAAAAAAAAACTGTATAAATATTTCCATGCGGAGCTCCCTTTTATTTAAAGCATAATAGTGTATAATAATGTGGAAACAAAATATGACAGCCCATCTTACACAGCATAATATTCCAGCCTACACGATTTGACATTGTGTTAATACATAAGAATTATTAGAAATGGTTCTAATTCTATCACACATTTCATCACATTTTTATTGAGGTTAAATTAAACTGTTGTGTGTGGTCAAAAAATGAAGTCGTTTCTCTCCCACAAATTTGGCACTAGCATGGAATTTGACATGTATTAATACTCAGTGGCATAGTGTGGAAGGGATTTTAATATTGTCATTTGAAGGAGTCAATAATACACCTCGGTTTATAGATACATAAATAAATAATATCTTGTATTCAAGAATATGTAAATAGCTTTGCCATAATAAATAAAAGTTAACTATCGGAGTTAAAATATTATTTTCACAAAAAATTATCACTTAGCAACATAATTCCTACAAAATGAGCAAATACAAAGTGTAGCGATGCGAAGTACGCAGAAAACACTCTGTCTCTGGTTCTTATCAATATAAGAAAAGCACACCACACAGATGAGGATGTAACTAACCTATGATAACATCATTTACTTTACCCTGTTTGTTTTTATTTTTTGTTGTATGTAATCAAATGTTCAACAACGAGAACACAGTAAACATACAAAATGAAATTCGATTACTGTTTGTCTAGCACTTTGTAACAAAATATAATTTTGTGAAAAAATCGATTGTCTTTAAAGTGTAACTTGTCTTCAACCCTCAAGAACAATCAATCCTATTTTTGAAAAAAGGTGTGGATATATAAACTATACAAATAGAAGTATTTTGGAAGTAATGTTTTATATACATACGTATGAACATTGGAATTGATTTTGTTTTTTTGTTTTAATCAGAGATATATATTCATGCACTTTTATATTAGGTGTGTTTTATTCATTGCTGCATAGCCAGCGCAGCACAAGTCTGAATAAAACGAAAGCTCACTCTATACGTTCATTTCAATAATTGAAAGCTCTATAGCCAGCACAGCCATCTTTATTTTTACTGATTTCTTTTTCGCCAGCAATCAAATTGTTTTTGTTTGCCAAGGGAAATTTTGCTGCGCTGGCTATGCAGCAATGAATAAAACACACCTATTAATAAAAGTAATTTTAACGATTAAAATCTATATCGATTTCATAAAGTCAAATTGAAATTAAATCAAACAAAAATTAAATTTTTGAATATAATATAAATATAACACATATGTATGTATGTATGTACATACATTCGACCAGTTCAGAAAGAAATGTCACAAATTTAGATCCTTCAATCTGAGCATTTTGACACTCAGTCATACACTAACCGCATACACAGCTCCTGAGCAAGAGCAGTCGAAACATACTCAAAATCAGCCAAGTGGCATAGAAAAATTAAATAAAATAGCAATCGTAAAGAGCAGGCAATACTTTATAGCCGCAGTATTTATTAAACATAAATCGATAATGTATTCATCATTGTAAACCTTTTTTTTTAAAGTCTCAATAAAATCAATTCAATTCAATTCAATTCTGAGCATTTTGAATGTATTTCAACAGAAAAACTGAGACAATTAGCCAGTTCAGGTTTCTTGAGATCTCCGAGATCTAAATCTCACAAATCAGAGCGTAATTCCTCACTTTTGCTGTCAAAAAGCTGAATTTTTTTAATTCGATTAGCCATTTTCTCCAATTTGATGAGTTTGTGCTGAGTTGAATCATGGGTATTTACTTTTGATAAGAAACTATAGTGCATTTGGACAAATTCTTCAAGAGAAAAATGACACACATTTATAAATAAAAATCAAATAATGTTTTGTTTTCTATTCACCAAGTAAGATCTTAGGTCTCACCACAAATCTGAAAAAATAACACTCATGTCATAAATTAAAAAAAAAAATAAAACAACAGCTGATTTGGATAGTTTTAACTTTTTACGTGTTCTGACTAAAAAACATATGTAGAACATCCTATTCCAGACAGATTCATTGAACAGCAAACAAAACAGTTTGAAATACTAAATTTTAGATTGATTAAGCCAGTTCACGTCTCTGAGATCTCACTGAGCAAACTTCTGTCAGCTCCACTGAGGAGAAGGAGAAACCTGAACAAAATTTCTTCTTTAGAATTCAGAGGCACTCTCCGTCTCGTTTTTATAAATTAATCAACTGCGACAAAAAATAATTGAGCAGACGAATCCAAAAAATTTGACAGCAAAAGTGAGGAATCTCACTGAGGAATAACGTCAGATTTCTGAGATTGCTGAGATTTCAAGAAACCTGAACTGGCTAATTAGGTCCAGAAGCTGAACTTTTCTGTTTCAGTCAGTCCAGAACTTTCTGATCGACAACATATCATGTTTTAGATGATTGACAACTACAATACCAGTCAAATTTTTTTTCGTACCCTGGCAATAAGATTGATTGCTTCTAAATTAAAAATAAATATCTTACCTCTTGTTTCATCCATTAGCCTTTGTAGCTTCTCTTGCAGCATTTCTTTTTCATCAACTTCCATTTCAAGTAAGGCATTTTTTTCGTATGCCTTGTCAAGCATCGCTTCGAAATCGGCAATGCTTTCGTTCAATATTCGGTGAGCACGCTCGAGATCGTCGTTTTTCTGTTCCAATTGACGCAGGTATTGCTTCATGGAATCTCGTTCGTTTTTTACAGTTTCCAATTGTTTTTCAACATTTGCAAATTCGATTACATGAGAATCTTGTTTCATCTGGGAATTTTTTTTGTTCATGAAATGGTAATTATGCAATCATAAAAATTTAAACTAAACAAAATAATATATAACTCACTCGTAAGGAATCATTCTCCTTTTCTAAATTTGCTACTTTCAATCTGAGATCTTTAATGGCATTCTGTTTCTGTTCTAATGTTGCATCCATTTCGGCTTCCATTTGTCTGGACTGTTCAACATACTCATCAAATTCTTGCTTCACATCTGTCCATCTAAAGATATTGAATTAGAAATGCTATGAATAAAGTCGACTTTTCTATCAGCTTACTCTTTGTGGTAAAGCTTTGCTCGTTCTTTCCAGTATCTGCATTCATCTTCGACACTATTAAACATTGGAGGCGAGTCCATTTTTCTGTGAATAAAATGTGGTTGTTTTTGTTGTTGTTGCTGCTGGTTGCTGATTACTGATTGGATCAGTAATGCAGTGATGCCTTGGCCCTTGCCTTTGCCTATCCCAAAACTTGATCGTGTTCAAACTATTTTCGATTGATTTAACATTGAAATATTGTTTATTAACAGGTGATTTAAAACAATTAACATTGAAAGAGAAAAGTATTTTGATTTTTCTTTTGTTTTTTACTGACAGATAGAGAAAATGAAAAATCAAGGAGAAATGAAATCATCGTACTCTGTGGTGCTATGCTATTTGCTTCTCCTCTGATACTGCCGTGCAAAACGCATGCAATACGACGCACTAGAGACTATTGATTATGCTTTAAAAAGGAAGTGTGATTAAAACTTACCAATGGAATTAGAATAAAACTCAAAGTTGTTTTCTTTTTATGTTTAAAACATGTATTTTTTATTAAAAATCAAAGAAAATCTGTTAAAAGAAATTTCTTGTATGTTGTTTGGGATAAAATGCCATGGAAATAATGTTGCCAGATGGAAATAATTGAAAACTAAATTGTCATCACTTTAATGAATGTATCCAGTACCTACGTTTTGTAACTCTTGCATTCGCCGCGTTCAGATTTGTATCCAAAGCGATCTGTGCCTCAAGCTACGCGCAAACCGACGCGATGGCGGTGGCGATCGCGATAACAATGTGGATGCCGCACTCGTAAATCAATGGAGGGGTACACATCGACGCGATATGTGGATTGCGTTCACATTCCACTGCTGTGTTCAGTTACGCGATTTTTCTTGAACGCAGCAAGCACCATTTGATCGCTATATCGCCTTAAGAAAAATTACAGTCTAAAGGCTTAACTACATTCAACATACTTTTGTACAAAAGTGAACAAAATAGGGGTATTCCCGATCCGATGCAACTGGTCTTGCATCATTGCAAAAATGCAAAAGTGTAAAATTGCTATACCCTAACCCCATTGTAAAAAAAAAACTTTGCACTTTTGCAATGATGCAAGACCAGTTTGCATCGGATCGGGAATACCCCTAATGTTTTGTCTTTTTCAACGAACTACAAAATTCTATCTTCTTTCTCAAATTTTACAAAAGTAAAGTTAAAGCGGTCACTTTTACTTCTGCACAAAAGTAAAAAGCCAACACACATAAATAATCAGTTTAAAAATCGACTAACAGATGTCACCACTGGGTGGGAAATTTTAGGGGAACAAAATTTTTCATTCAGATGGTGCTAGGGTTTTTTCAACAAAATGGCAGTTTTCGTAAAAATATCTGAAAGGAGATGTCGCTAGAGTATGTGTGAATTTTTTCTCATTTGTACTTTTTGCAAAAAGTTTTGAATGTAGTTTAGCCTTAAGGTAAGACCGCACTCGGTGGAACTGCACTTCAGCGGAACTGAACTTCACGACTTATTTGTATGAAATTGTATGAGCTATATCGCACTAAGCGACAACTGCACTTCACGGCGCGACACTATGCGACAAAGTTGGTAATCGTGAAGTTTCGTTCAGTTTCGTTCAAATGGTGCTTGCTGCGTTCAAGAACAGTCGCGTACTGAACGCAGCAGTGGAACGTGAACGCAATCCACATATCGCGTCCATGTGTGCCCCTCCATTGATTTACGTGTGCGGCATCCACATTGTTATCGCGATCGCCACCGCCATCGCGTTGGTTTGCGCGTAGCTTTATCGCCTGAAGAAAAATGACAGTTTAAAAAAGAAAATTTGAAAATGACTTCAAAAACTGAAAAATTAATATAAAAAACTCGGGAGAATTCCATTTTATATGATCTGTCAAACAAAGATTATAAAAATATAAAAAAAAATAAGATATGGGATACAAATATATCGCGTTGATGTGAGCAGGTTTTTGAACGCATCTTTATCCCGCGATAAAAGTTATCGCGATAGCCACCGCCACCGTGTCGGTTTGCGCATAGCTTACTGCGTTCAAGAACAGTTGCGTACTGAACGCAGTAGTGGAACGTGAACGCAATCCACATATCGCGTTGATGTGTGCCCCTGTGGGCCAGTTGTACAATAGTGGTTCAGCCTCGGTTCAAGATTTTAACTCACCGATTTCGGCGGATTAACTGACGTTCAACGCTGGTCCAAATATGTAATTGGTTATTATCACACACTTGAACAGTAAACCACTGTTGAAACTCAATTAATCCGCCGAATTGGTGGATAAAAATTGCTGAACCACGGTTTAAATATTTGTACAACTGGCCCGAGGCAGAACCACTATTGTACAACTGGCCTTTAAAAACTTGAACCGAGGCTGAACCACTATTGTACAACTGGCCATGATAATAACCAATTACATACTTGAATCAGCGTTGAACGTTAGGGCCAGTTGTACAAATATTTAAACCGTGGTTCAGCAATTTTTATCCACCAATTCGGCGGATTAATTGAGTTTCAACAGTGGTTTACTGTTCAAGTGTGTGATAATAACCAATTACATATTTGGACCAGCGTTGAACGTCAGTTAATCCGCCGAAATCGGTGAGTTAAAATCTTGAACCGAGGCTGAACCACTATTGTACAACTGGCCCTTAGTTAATCCGCCGAAATCGGTGAGTTAAAATCTTCGACCGAGGCTGAACCACTATTGTACAACTGGCCATGAATATTTATCGTTGGTATGATCGCATTGACAAAGATCACGATTAAAAATGTGGATGCCGCACATGTGAATCAAGGGAAAGGCACACATCTACGCTATTTATGTGTGCCTTTTAGTTTTTAAGATTTTTCTTGTTCAGCTTTTTTGGTCTCTATGTGTGCTTCTCCTTTGATTTATATGTGTGGTACCCACATTTTTATCGTGATCGCTACCGCCATCGCGTCGTTTTGCGCGTAGCTTAAAAAGCGTCCCAACTAAGTCCGCTTTCACACGAGGAACCTTCCAGCAACCTTCAGTTTATTGGTGAGAAGGGCAAGAAGTAAGACGGGGAAAATATCTCCCCGGTCAACGATTTGAGGAGATTTTTTTGACATTCCTCTTCACATACACAGTAGTGTGTGTTCAACCAAGCTAACTACAGAGAATTTGCACAATTTTGTTTGTTCGTGTGAAAGGTAGAAGAGATTTTTAAGGAAATTAAAAGAAAAAGTACAAAAATTTCCGGCAACTTGTTACCTCGTGTGAGAACTTATAATTTGCGAAATTTCATAATTTTTCGCTATTCGGCGAAAATTTCGTATGATTTGTTTGCTCATGTGAAAGGGGTTTAAATCACTATTAGTTCATACTTTCTCATTCAGATGACTCTCTTATTTTTATGACATTTGTTTACTTCGTTTTGTTCATGTTGTTCTTGTTAGTACTTTTCGTAATTCCCCTATTTCGCAAGCAGTTTTTGGTGTTGAAAGGTGATTAATTTTCCTTAAAATTTTCCGTGCAACAAAATTGCAATGAATTATTTTTTCCAAATTAAATAATTCAACTAAATTGCACCAAGAACATTTTAAAGTTTTAAATTGATCACAATAACTTTTACTTATAGCGTTCATCAACAGCGGCAAGGGAAAAAACTACATTCCAATCTCTGGATAATCATAGGGAGGAAACTTCAACAAAGAGGAAGAAAGAATAAAACCCTATTCGCCATTGTTACTGCATTAAAAAGAAAATCTTTAAATTCTTTTTTTCATTCTCGTGAAAATAATAAAAAAGCTCTTTAAGTCTAGCTGAGCTATCAGAAAAAAAAAAAAAAAAAACGATGGCAGACGACGAAAACAAAGCTCTTCTTCCCGGTGAGTACGATGAAGCTAAAATGTACTCGGCTGCCGGTGAAGGATCGGAGAATCCTAGCACAGGTACGTCGTATCAATTAAATAAATATTTATCATTTTTTTCTTCCGTCATACTACAGAATCTGCAATGTATCACTAGATCTTAAAATGCATTTGATATCTATTCAACTGGTTATTGAACTCTATAGCTATGAAACCCTTTAAGTGCGTTTTTTGCTAGTTCACTTCTCTTTTTCGCCAATTAACTAATAGCAACCGCAAAATGCTGAAACTACTATAAAATCAAATCTCACTTTCTCTAGATATAGCTGATACGGATTCAAACCAAAAACGATATTCAATCTCGGTGTATTTGATAGCAAGTTTGTTTTTTTTTGTTGTATTTTTTATTGCCACCGACATAACTCGCTTCGTCAATCGCCTATCGCCTATCGCATATGACTCATCGGCGTGGTACATTGATTTGTTTTTCTCAATGCGTCTCATTGTCTATATTATCTTATAATCCAGCAGCACTCGCATTATATTATTGTGTTCTGGTGCTAGTGCTGATGGTTGTCATATTGTTTTCTATTTTATTGCGGCTTGCTTGGTTAAATATTTTGATAAGAATGCGGCGATACTTTCAGTTCCAACTCCCAATTCTTCTGTCTTCTTATCGAATTACCAGCCCCCCTGCCAACAGCATATACTAAATGAACGTAAGCTAGAAAATATAACTCGAATTGGTCGCATGAACTTGCCCCTTATGAATTGTTTGGTGTAAATAAAAATAAGATAAGTCTTTCAATTTTCTTTGTTTCCATATACCTATAGTTAATGTTTATTGGTATCACATTTGAAGCAATTTGAATTGAAGAAATAATAGTTACAAGTAACTTCCTACATGTCTGTTTATTAACTCCAACTTCTTGCTACAGTTTGCTACTTTCGGGATTTCATAGTAAATTGTGCTACGTCGTACGACGTCGTACAACGTTTCATGTTACCAAACAAACATATTAATTATTAAAAGTTATATTTATCAAATAAGAGCAAAGTTATAGATACCTTAGGCATGTATTGATAAAAACGTGAAATACCTGAATCAAAATTTTATAGGAAATAGAATTGAGTAAATGCGTACTATAGGTTTTTAGCTATAAAATCGTAGCATTTTTCGCTGAGCAAACATTTGTTTTTAAAAAAAGAAGATATTCTCGTTTGTCATGAAATCTGAAAAATTTGATATCAAAATAGAGAATTGTTCATTTGAGTGAAACATGTGGGCACGGTTTTGTGTAGTAGAGGTTAAGACCATAGAAAATTCTGGACTCTAAAAAAAAAAAAAAATCTTCCTCATCAGATGGCGTTGATGAACACGTAAATCCCACTTAGCCCTAACAAAATCCATTGCTTTGATCTGTGTTACTATTTATCTTTACATATTTTTTAATAATTTTAAGTTGAAATACCTCGCACGTCGCACAGTGGGCTGGGAGCGGAAAAAACGTCTTGAGAAATTCATATTTATGTAGCCTTTTTATTTTTATGTGTAACTACTCTTAGATAACCCGAGGGTATAATTTCAAAGTATTTTTTTTAAATATATAAATATGTATATATTATATACATACTTATTTATAAGCCCTCAAAGTTAACAAATATTTTATTCAAGTCGCGAATCATATTTTCAGAAAACTTTTAAATGTTATTTTCCGAAGTTTAAAAAAAAAATTCTGTAACTTTATATATCACTTTATTCGTCTATATCTTAAAACAAAAGAAGAAAATAATTCATAAAAGAAGCCTTCTATAAGTAGCCTCAAACAATGGTACTAAAAAATGTAAAAAAATGGTTTTAATGAAAACTTTTTGAGTTTTAAGTTTAGCTCCACTTGCCTCCAAGCAGTGACGTATATCAACGTGTGCTCCATACTTTCCAGTGACAGCACAGAAAAAATTTGCTGCAGATACTTGCAGATCTGGGAGTTACGTTCAAATTTGTCTCACTGAATCGGGTTTAAAAAAACACCGTTTTGACGGTGGTATATATAAAAAAGTTATAATTTCTTCGGAACTAACTATCAATGAACTGGTTAAGCCCATTATTTTTACAAAAAATGTGTACCTCAATTTTAAAAATAAAATAAAATTAATACAATGACCCATGTCTGAGAAATTCGATTTTTTGAGAAACCATTTATTTCTGACTGCAAAATTTTTCAACTTTCAAGTAAATTTTTTCGGAAAAATATATGAAAAATATTATTTTTTTAAGATAGCTTGAGTTATATGATAGAGCTTAATAAAGAATAAATAAAAGCATAAGGGAGAATCCTAGTTTTTTTTTTATTTCACGCAAAAAGTACAAGCAGGTAAAAATAAAAAAAGTGTGTTTTTTTCTGATTTTTGTCTCAAATTTAAAAAAAATGTGAGTAACTTTTTTTCTCATCATTTTTTCTTAGCCAAATTTTGACCAAATATTTATGACTAATCTTAACATGTCAATAACCTTTTTTCTACTTATTTTTCCTTAATCAAATTTTAACTAAATATGTGAAAGAGCAATCTAAACATGTGTGCCAAATTTTATTAAAATCCATTAAATAGATTTTTTCTGCTCCCCCATACAAACCAAACCACTGTACGTCGTCGGCACAATTAAATCAAAATTAAAAATTGTCCAATTTCGATTTGAACAAGAGATCAAATCTCGCATCTTTCGTCTGGAGATCTCACCCAGACCCCATATTTTTTTGAATTAAACATGAAAAAAATCGCTTCGCAATCGCTTCGTTTCGGCAAAATCTAGTGCCGATATTTTTATTTTTTTTTATTTTTCTTAATAAAATAGTTATGTCCAAAAGATTCTTTATGAAAATGCGGCGAAAATTACAGTGGTGACTGAAGGCCAAAGTTTTTTTAGTTAATTTTTTGGATGTTTTTGAATCTTTTCCCATAAGTTTTTTTTAAATAAAAATAAAAATATCGGCACTAGATCTTGCAGAGACGAAGCGATTGCCGTTTATTTTTTTAAAATCAAGTATTACGACTTGGGTGGTTGTTCAAACTTCAGCGGACGCATTGTCTTGAAAGTTCAGGATCATAAAAAATCAAATCTTTTCTCAAAAAGATCAAGTCTTTTCTACAATAAGCTCTAAAATCATTTTTGATTTTTAAGAACTGTAGATCTCGATTGAAAACAAAAATATGAATTGGTATTGTTTGAGTGTAAAAAAATTTTGTGAGTTGCTTAACACTCACCAAAACACAGCTATTGATAGAAAAGGACCCGTTTCGGGTGTAACAATTAATATAAAAACAATAATTGTTGCGATCGAATCATACTTGTTCAAAACGAAGTGGTTTCATGAAACACTAGACGAAAAATAATTTGACTAAAATGTCAATTTGTTGACATTCAATTTTCAACTGTTACTTTGAAGAAAAGAGAATCAGAAAAAAATCTGAAATTAATTTTCAGTTCTTACACAATTCAAGGAGAAATTAGAAAAAAAAATTACGCGAAATTAAGTTCGACTAGAATATATTTTTCTCATGCCATTTGAGTTCACAGTACACATATTAAAGGTAAATATCATTAGCGTTTTCATTTTTGTTCAGTTCTGCGCATCTGTCAAAATCGAGGTATTATGGTGGTAAAATGGTGGATCCGGTGTCCCTTTACTTGTCTAATTTTAAAATTTTGTTGTTGTTTCTAATGTATATTAATTTTTTGAAACTTTCAACATTGACAACCTGCGCAATATATTACCTTAGATTTGTGTACTGTGCTTTGAGTAATAGTTCTAGTAGTTCTAGCGAAGTTGGGTTTTAGTAGGTCTTATAGATAGATATGTGTTTGGTTTGTTATTTGATTTATGTTTACAGTGTACAAAATATTTTTTTACAAAAATCTATCTAGGTACAATGTACATACATTTTAATATGAAAATTTCATTTCTATCATAAGGCGTGTTTTGGTGAGAAACTGAAATCCAGTCAGTCAAAATTTAACAAGAAATAAAACAACAAAAATATACTGGCATTTACATTAACTTTTTTCTCCAGTCAAATCTTACTGCATAAAAGTAGTTTTTCCTACTCAAAATCAGTGGGAACTGTGGATCGTTTTCTTGATTCTTTTTACTTCTTTGCGCTATATTCTTACCAAAACACGTCTATAGTCTAACTCATACAAATTGCCATTACGAACGGATTTTGTGATGGTATTTTTCTGTAAAATTCCGATTCTAAACTCCAATCCAACAACAAGTACATGCAATCCAGTTATGCATTTTCATTTCTTTAAATTCCGTACAAATTAGAATTCCCCTCTATAAGTTCTGATGCTGTGTTAAAAGCAATTCCTTTTCATAGATCGTGGAAATATGTAGTAATTAAAAATTATTAAAAAAAATAACACTCATTCGAATTTGAAGCCTTGCAATTTGTAATAATATATTTTGCATATTCAGTTAGTGATGTTTGTTTTTTAATTATATTTTTTAACTTTAATTGTAAAATAATGGTCAAAAACTAACGTATCGGAGGAAAATTATCCGAAATCAACGTTAAAAAAATTCAGAATTTCAAGCTGAAACTAATAGGTCGACTTAAATTGATTTTACAAACAAATTTTTCAGATTAGACATTGAATTAAAAAAAAATAATAAAATACAAAATCCAGCCTGCTAAACATTTTTGTTTTATATTAAATCCTAGTTTATATCCCAGATTGTATTATTATTATTCAATGTAACTAAATACAATTTTTGGATCCATAACTTGACCTTAAAGAAAATTATATCGCAATTACAAAGTAAAATCTATGTACCTATTCTCTCGAACATTTTTTTTTTATAATTATTATAAATATCAAAAGATAGGACTGTTAGATTCTCAATAAGATTTCAGCAACATTGACATAAATTGCTATCATCTTTCTTTTATAAACAAAAAAAAAAAAAAATGTGATGAAATTCTTTTCGCTCACCATATTCGGGTATACTATCTTTAATCAGTTCATATCAAGCAGCTTATTCTTAAGCTCACTCAGTGTATATATGGAGATGAATCTCTATTACAAAAAAGGTAAAGTCACGTCGTGTATCGTTATGCTTCCTTACTTTAAGGTGTTTGCTTGATAAATGTGATAAGAATAATGATAATTATGTGGTAAATTTAATCGTGTTTGTGTGGATACCTGTCTTTATAATTTGTTTCTATACTGATTATTTTTTATTGGATCGTTGAGGGGAAAAATAGTACAATTTAAAAAAATATTTGTTTTAATAAAGAATTTTGTGAACTATTTGGTCAAGAGCAAGTGCTTTTACTGTTCTTCCACTAACCGATTCAATTGAAATCTTTTTCTTTATTCATTTATTTATTATATTTTATTTTATGAACTTCCTAGTTATGTTCTTACTTTAAGAATGTCTTAAAACGCCTTCATCGTTTTATTTATTTATTTTTAATTATACCTACTTGTTACCGAAAATCTATTATTCAAATTAGCTTATCGCACTTTGACTTCAATTAATTAATTTTATTGAAAAGAAGTTGATAATAGAAATTAATTCTTTGACGCGAAAAGCTATCGAGAAATGTTTTTTTCAAATGTGAACGACAACGAAAACATTATTTTTTGCTAAAAAAACTAACGTTTTGTCTGAAAGTTATTGATAGCCTTTGAGAAGTTTGTTATGTAATCCAAAGAGAACTTACAATTACTAAGAAATAGTATCTTTCAGTAATCACTTACGAGAAAAAACAAACTAGGACTAGGCAAGAATAATGTAACACTTCATTGAGTATCTGGCCACGTGCATATGCGTGAGTAAAAGTCCACTGTAAAAGATTCCATACATAAACCCGTTAATCCAAATACTTTAGCAGAAATGTTTCCAATCTCAAACCAATAACTAGTTTGGTCGCAATTGACGTTCCAACCCTGTAATTTTGTAATCACCCATTAAAGTTAATTATTTTAACAATAAAAGCCAAGATTGAACAATTTTAAGTATTACCGATAACTGAACATTTAAAAAAAAAATTAAAACTAATATTTCGTACTTTTATTGTACTACTACTAAATGAAATTTGGTACAAATTTACAGAGAGCAATAAAAAGCTCAACTAGTCCAGAAATACATATATCATCCCAAATCGGTCAACATTAAATAAAAATTAAAATTAAATAAAGAATTCATTGAACAGAATCAAAATTAAGACCGACAAAGAGAGTGGATACTTTCTATGGATCTAGTCTAGGCTCGACAAATGACTCTATTTCTATTCTATTGTAAATTTTCATTGACATTAATACAATATTTTCTGTTTAAAGGAGGCGTCGCCCCATCAGTGGTGTCATCAATTGGACCAGATGAATTACCCCCGCCATACCAACAGGCGGCTAGTGGAGGTGTTCCGATGGTCACATGCCGGGTGTGTCAAAGTATGATTGACATAACAACCAAACGAGAGCAGCATGTTGTCAAATGTGGTCAGTGTAATGAAGCAACAGTAAGTTTAAAACAAAGATTATCTGCAAATATTTTTCTATGAAATTGTAAAAATTAAATATTTTTTTTGCAGCCAATTCGTAATGCACCACCGGGAAAAAAATATGTACGCTGTCCATGCAATTGTTTGTTGATTTGCAAGAGCTCATCACAACGAATTGCATGCCCACGACCAAATTGTAAGCGAATAATTAATCTTGCACCCAGTCCAGTTACACCCCCAGTGCCTGCAATGCCTGGCATGTGTCGTGTTACTTGTGGTCATTGTTCGGATACATTTTTGGTAAGATTTGTAATTGTAGGAATATCGAAAATATATACTCGATTGCTGGAATATATTAAAGTTCAATAACAATGCCTAACGTAAACAGTTGAGTCACATTATGAATTTCTTTAATTTTTAATTTAATTTTATGACATCGCAATCGTAAAAGCTTGACGACTTGCAAAGGTACATACTATAATTAGAGCCAAAATGAACTTTAACAAAAAATGTGTACTATTTTTGTCAAACAAATCTTATAAAGCGGTTTTGATGCCTGTTCAACACCGAGTTGCTTAAATGTCCCATGCTTAAACACATTAATTTGGAACATTTTCGGTAGAGTTGCATAGTTATTTATACACACCGATCGATAAAAAAACTCAATTTTTTGTTAGAGCAGCAGAAAAACTAGTTTTTAAGCAGAAAGTATTTTTTTTTAATAATAGTTTGTCTTGTTATGTAGTCAAACGCGATCAGCCTTTACATTAAACTGTTTTAATATGATTTAATTACAAATATGTCAAATAAAACTCACAATTTTATCTGGGAAAATCCGACAGATAGGGGCTGATTCGAGGATAAAAAAAATTTCGTGGATAAAATATGAGAATAAAGCCTTAAAACAAAATAAAAGAATTCTTTGTACACTACATTCAATAAAGACTACTTTGAAGGCGATAAAGTTAATATTGACAATTATTAAATAGATTTTATCAACAATCCCGTGTGTTTTTTGGAAATATCATTTAAAAAGCCAAATAAAATAATGCTTCTAATAAGTATATCTTCTAATATAAATTTTTTGTTTTATTTAGTTCAATACATTCACCAATGCGTTGGCCCGTTGCCCCCATTGCCGAAAAGTTTCATCGGTTGGCTCAAAGTTTGCTCGTGGTCGTGGAATAATCTTTTCAGCGCTCGGCTTTGTGTTTCTCCTGATTGCTATTGGGGCCACCATTGGAACATACCCATATGCCAAAGTAAGCAATGATTCACTATGTTTAAACAAAATTGATTATACACATTATTATTGATTTTTTTCAGGAACACGGCGGAGTTTTTGTCGCGTACGTTGGCGCTTTTTTAATCTCTACATTTCTTTTCGCCCGAGCGGTATATTATTTCCGCCTTAAAGTTAGTGCCATAGACGGCCCCATGTAAAATATTTAATCATATTTTTTATCATTCCTTTTTTGATATTACAAAAAAAATCCGAAATTCGAACAAAAACAATAAGCAGCAAAAGTTGTTAGAAAACACATTAATTAAATTAAACTATACAACTGTTTGTTTACCAAAAAAAAATTACAGAGAAAACAAAAACTTATTGTTGATTGAAATGTTCACATAGAAAAAAATAAATCAAAAGGAAAAAAGTGTATACCGTAAGAAACATGTGTTTTGTTATACATTAGACTCTTTTTTATTATAATTATTATATTTTAGTTTAAAAAAACTGTTAATTTGCTGTCTTAGATAATAATTATTGTTTACAGCTTCAAAAGATTTTTTGATATTTGCAATTTTGTCAACTTTAGTATCTGGAAATGCCTAGATGATTTGTAAGCTATGGCTTTTCGATTAAGTAAATACATGCGATTGCATAGTTTTATTTAAGACTTTTTTCTTTTCTTGTTTGTTTAGTTTTGATTGTGTCGTTTTTTTTTATTATTTGAACTTTGATGAATTTGAGCATGAATTGTAGGTCGGCACTAAGGACTTTTCTCTTTGGAACAATAAGAATCTTGTGTACTAATGTTCTCGGGAAATTTATTTTTTGTTTAATTTTCTATTGCATTATAATACACTCACAATATTACAAAGTTATACATTTTCGAACAGAACAAAAAAATAATACAAAGTTACAACAAGTTGTAATGTTTTCACTATTAAAAAAACCCAGATCATTAATATAAATATTATTTAGTGCCGTTTTAAACAAACAAAAAAACAAAACTTATTATAATAAAAGAGGTATTGGTTCTAATACTATAGCATGAGAGTATTGCATTACAGAAAATAAAACAAAATTAAAGACAACAAAGAAATATTATTATTATATTATTGAACTTATACACTTATTATAATGAATAATGTAAATAAATTGAATAAAACTTAAATCAATTTTTTAATAATAATTTCGTTCAGACACTTTTGTTGAGAACATTATTTTTGTTTAATTCTTACTAAAAGGAAGGACATAACTTTGCGACAAAAAACTAAAAGGAGGCTTACAGTCTGGTGCGGACCACGACCAACATACATAATATAATGTATATCATTTTTCACTTCACACATCTCGGCAAGCACTCGGCCTTTGCATCCTCAAGTAGATCATTTTACACTTTAACCGAATTTTCATCGAATATAACTCTCCGCAGCAATCTTCGCTATTTCTTAGAACTTCACAACATCAAATCAAATATCCTCATCTCTACCTTTACCATAAATTAATTGAATGAAATAATGATGTAGGAATCGACTGCTTGCTATGATGGCTACCGCAATTGTTGTCTAGTGCGTTTTTTCAGTATTGTAATACCACATTACGCAACATCACTTAAAATTTCTGCTTTTATATTCGGTAAATTATGAGCATTCGAAATCATTTTTTTTTCGGTATGAGAATTTTTTTGATTTTTGAAGGGAGAAATTCACTGTAGCCGAAAACTGAAGTCGTGAAGTTCAGTTCCGCTGAGTGCGGTCTCACCTTAAAACTGATGCTGGTTTGATGGCTTATGGCCAGTTGTACAACAGTGGTTCATCCTCGGTTCAAGATTTTTACTCACCGACTCACGCTGGTTGAAGTATGTAATTGGTTATTATCACACACTTGAACACTAAACCACTGTTGACACTCAATTAATCCGCCGAAATCGGTGGATAAAAATTGCTGGACCAATGAATGTTTTACGCAAGTGATTGTGCATCATCTCTGCAGCGATGCATTTGTGATAAATCATCACCAAATATTTTACCTTTATTTATAAAAAAATAGAAAAAAAAAAACAATTAAAATAAAAAAGAACGTAACTATTTAGATCGCCCTGATTAATAGAGCTCACTTCACTTATTTTATTATGTACTTTAAAAAAAGTTCCTAGAATAAAAATTACTATAAAACAATACCCACGGAATAATATACGTTCTTTAATTTCTTACGTATAATTAAGCGGTGGATTACTGTTGCTTGAACTATCACCAGAACTTAAAGTCTCTGGAGTTTCTTCTTTAGCTTGAATCCGAGTAAAACTGGGATCTTTCTTTTCCTTTTTCTCCCGTTCTTTATCCTTATTATGCTTATGTTTGTGTTTGTGCTTATGTTTCTTTTTGTCCTTCTTTTTCTTCTTCGTCTAAAATGTATACGATAGAATAAAAATAACTTAAAACGAAATTATTAATTCTCTTGTTACCTTTGACGAATTATCAGATTTCGATTTGCTATCATCTTCGTGCTTGAACATTCCTGGTTCAAAGCCAACCGGCCCTGGTGTGGGTAAGGCACCCGGTAATGATGTTGAATTGTCCGAATAGTATTCTGTTTTAAGCCTTTTTGCTTCTCCACCACTAAATGTTTCATTGTCAACTACTATAGGCAATTTTCCATCAACTTCTACTTCGGCTTCAAAAGATTCAACTTTAACTTCATCTTGTTCAAGTTTGATGGGAAGTTCGTCAAATGCATCGGAAGCAGATCTTTTTATAGCACCTGCTGTCTCTGGCGGATCTCGAGGAGAATCACTTTCAAAAGGTTTGAAGTCCTGATTTATGGAACGAGCTTTAGGAGCAGATTCTTTAACAAACTCCTTAAACATCCCCGATACATCTGATGATTGCAAACTAATTGGTTTCTTGATGCCATACAATGCGTAATACAAATCGACCATGTCGCAACGAAGCTTTGTATCATGGGATAGATTATTGCTGAATGAGAAAATGTATACAATCAAAATTACAGTTGGTGATTCTATTTCTATACTTACTTCATATTTTTCCAAATACGCTCTACTAATTCTGGTTTATCTAGACGACTTCGTTGCATCTTCGTGAATGGTGGATTTTCAATGAGTAGACGAGCCAAAGCATGTCTTGCAGCAGGATCTGGATCTGTTTCTAGAAGATTTATTAAATGATCCAAATCTTCCCATCGACCATCTACTTTGACAAAATCCACAAGACATTCCATTGCAGCTATACGAACATCAATATACTGACCATATGCAGCATAGCACCGATAAATTTTTGGCAACGACGGAAGATGTCCGCATTTTTGTAGTTTTCTAATAACTTTGAGACAAGATACTGATACCGTGTACTTGTAAGAGGGAAGATGTTTTTCCAAATTCAATAGCCGAGTGACTTCTTCCAATACAACTCTGTAAAATGGGGGTTTGCATTATTTTTTAAATCATCAAGGATTCTGTATCTCAAACTATACTTAGCATCGGCTGACAAATTTTCTGAAGAGATTGGTGCACCTTGTAGGACAACAGACACAACTGGAGTGATTGAATTACCCAATGCGTCGACTAAAGCAGCCCGATAATAGTTGTCGGAGTAATGATTTCTTGTATTGTCGTTATATTTAAAAAGATCCAAAAGAAAGCGTATTACTTCTGGTGGGCAAATTCCATGGGATGTGCGAAGACCTGCATTAAAAAAGGTAGGTAGTGATTTTTTTAAGATAACTAATCTCACGATAAGACTATAGGCAGGTCAAAGGAGAGATAAGAAAAGGTATATGTTAGTTATAGAAACCCAACTAGATCTTTTCAGTTCAATAAGGTTGGCTACGAATTTCTATAACTCACCTGACATCGCAACTGGAATTGTCTTCTGCAAGAAATAATGCTGAAAATTGGAAAAATTATTTTGTTTTATGATATGTGGTGCACTAAACGATCCAAAAAACTTTCGAAATATATTCAACATTGCCGGTGGTCCATTCCATGATGTAACCATAGCATTGGCAACCTATGAAAAAAAAAACAAAACATAGTACAAAACTAAGAAAAATAGAAAATAACTATTACCTTAGTTAAACAGTGTGCGGCCTCACACCGCACCTTATAGAAACACCTTTCATTTTCGATGGTATCGGTTAGAGCTCGTCTAGTTGCAGACGTTGGATATTTCTCAAGTGCTCCAATTGCTTCAAATTGAGCCGTAACATCTCTTTCGTGCCTTAATTGAAATTGCCATTGAAAATCTGGTTGTTCGATATTCAAATCTCTGAGTAAAATCATTTCAGGATCGAGTCGAATCCACAAAACTGGAGAATCATCCATTGCAGACAAATCCATATCGACTTCTTCACCAGTGCAAAGAGGAATCTTCTTCTTTTTGTTACGACGACTCTTCGAATGACAAGTGATGTCGGACCTTACTACAGTATTCTCAATCTGTAGGATGTGTTTGAATGTACCATCTAATTCTTGCAATTGAACCAAAAGTGGCCCGTTGTATTTTTTAACACCCTTTTGATTGACCGAATCCTGTCGGACCTCCAATTCAATTGTGTTCCTTTTTCGATTGAACACCGAAGTAAGGGAGAATTTGGCATGACCAGCCGTACGCACCCACTGGTCCATAAATACAGACATATCCTTTCCCGTGACGGTGAAGATAGCTTTAATGAAGATATTTGTGGAGATCAACAGATGATGCCAGAGCCCATTGCCAATCTTCGTACTAGCGGCATTTGTGGCGAGTGCTAGCTGTTTGTTGAAGACTTGAAGCAACAATTCTTGTCCAATTCGGTCCTCTAACATGCGTATTACTAAGTGAGCTTTGCGTCGCATGGCTTCAATGTACTTCGGCGACACGGTGTGCAAACTTTTGATAGGAAAATAATGGGGTACCTCTTGCGATTTATTTGCCACATTAGCGGGATTAGTTGTTGAAACTGGTAATGGAGCTGGAGGTTGACTACAATCGAGAATAATTCCTCCATATTGCTCTTCATACCGCACTACAGCGGCCATTTCCTTCTGAACCCACTCACGGTATTCGTTGTTTCCAAAGCATTTTTTTGAATACAACCCACAGAGATACTCCGCAATACCTTTTGCTAGCCAGGTGTCCGACCATCGTTGAGTGGTTATGAAGCAACCAAAGAACTGTTCAGCGATAGCCTTTGTCATCGCCGTTCGAGTTGCATAAGTCTGGTCAATTATCGCAATAGAATGAAGTAAATGCGTGGACACAATGCTCAAAGTGGCATATGCGGCAATATTGACGTCAGTCTCGTCTACAAACACTTGCTTGTAACACGAGA
This sequence comes from Epistrophe grossulariae, assembly GCA_929447395.1. Lineage (NCBI taxonomy): Eukaryota > Metazoa > Arthropoda > Insecta > Diptera > Syrphidae > Epistrophe > Epistrophe grossulariae. The sequence goes on from OV839568.1 coordinate 105,926,555, forward strand.
ATGGATATCTTGTGGACAGAGTTTCTTCAAAGAACTCAAAAGCCTCGTGCATGTACCGCACAGAATTTTTCAGCAGAGGCATTAATTGCGGCAGGCAGAAGTGAGTCACTTCGTGCATGTGTGGGTCAACATAGATTTCAAAGGGTCCAATGGCCAAAGCTATGTTTGGAGCACTAACTGGTGTCGTGAGGGAATAGTGAAAGGTTTTTCTTCTTAAATCTGGCGTCATAACTACTTCGACTAGTTCACCACACGACACCGCAGTCAGTAGCTTGTCCACCGTGAATTCCAGCTTCCAGGTGCAGGGATCAGCGAAGCTATCGACGCAAGGAAACCACAGTCTTGTGGAGTTCTCGTGACCATAAGTGAACATGTGTGCGGAGTTGGGTGTAGGTGGCTGACCTTCGATTTCGGGAGGTATAACAAAGTGTATACCTCCCTGGGGGTTCTCAATTGAGAATTCGATTCCAATTCGGAGACCCCGACCCTCTTGGATCATGTGGAATCCTTCCGGTGGGACTTCGATTATAAGTTCTCCTGCGTTGACATCTGGATTAGTTTTCTGGGCTGCGGTTAGATGGTTTTTAGAAAACGTCTCCAACGAGCGACTAGAGAAGAATCAGTTTTTTTATTTGTGAATGAAGTGATGTGAAACTTACGTTTTTGTATCAGTCTGGCAGACATTCATAAACGGATCGAAGTAGACGAATTTGGCTTCACAAACATCGTTCAACACAACACGATAGATGCGGCATTGTTGTGCATTTAATCGAATTATGTGGAGATTCTCCTTCGCCGGGACGATTGTTAATTCAACGAAGCCCTAAAAAATGTGTAATTTTGTCTTTTTTTCAATTAAATTTAAATAAATCAACTTACGATGATACTTCTACGCTCGAAACTTATTCCAGTGAGGCTAACAATTTGATGAGCTGTGTTGGCAGAAAAAAAAAGAAAAATCGTAAGATTTAGGTGCCTCAAAGGAAATTTGTTTTACTTATAGTTTGAATGGGCGTGTTATTTCAGGTTTTGCAGTTTTTTCCACCTTCATTTTGTTGAAAATATAATTATTTTTTAAAATTTAATGACGAGAAAATATTTTTTCATTTTGCTTGTTTACAAGGTTTAAAGCAAGTGCATTTTGCACTGTTTGACGTTTTTGACAGGCGAGTGCTTAACAGTAGAGATTGAACAAAATGAACTGTGTTATGAGTTTTTAAAGTTGGAACTACAATGGGTGGTGGGTGTATTCAGCACGGCGAATTAAGTTTTTTTATTAATACCTGCCACAAAGTAATTGCAATCACTTTCACATAAAAGAGAGAGAGAGAGAGTGTTTCTTTCTTAAAATAAGTAGATAAGGAAGAGGTGTATATCACATATACAGTGTATATTACTGAAAGCGTGTCTACACATAAAGAAAACACCCTTTCAGTTCAATCTACCTTTCCCTATCTCACAACCTTAAAAATCATGAATATCTCACTCACACAAAAAAAAAGTCTCATATTTCACCCGAAAATATTACTTGAATCTGGCGCATCGGTGAACTTTGGGTGGAACCTACCTTTCTCGTTTTTACGCACATAAAATCTTCCTGTCTCACTGAATGCGCCCTTCAGTAAAATGCCTATGGAATAGTGAATTTACATCTTTGTATATAAACTCTATAGTACTCTCATGAAGAGGAACGTCCGACGCGCCGTGAGTTGAGCTGATACTGAAGCTTGTTCCATTTCAAACCACTTTAGTTGAGAAGGGAGAAGGAACAGATAATCAAATACAGAAGAATAACAATTAAGTTTAAAGAAAGAAAAGAAGAACGAGAACAATGTATAGGATGTATTGGAAATTTATGAAAATTGAACTGAAAAGAAAAAAAAAATCTGCGACTTTTTCTTGTATAGATTTCTATAAAAAGGGGTAGGATATAGAAAGAATGATAAAAGAATAATGTTCAAGGACATTAATAGATATTCAAAATTGCAGAACTTTACTAATTTAAAAAAAATTCTATAAAATCTACAAAGCGAGATATACATTTTTGAAAATTCAAAATTGAAGAATTAAAAAATTCTAATAAATCAGAGTTAAGTCCGATAGAAATATATTTTATACGATTGGAAAGATATTTGAAAAAAAAATATGTGTTTCAGGAAATTTGGATTTAAATTTTTTTTGACATTATTTTTGATGTTCAAAAACAGGGATTTTCCGGTGCGAATTTGTACCAGCTTTTTGATTTTTATCTTTTAAACGGATGCTTTCAAAAATCTAAAAATCGCGAAGGTGATAGATATTATTGATCTACATTTGTTGTAAATTTTATTTTTTTTAGATTTTTCAAATCTTTCTCAGCCGAGATATTGACATATTTCTGTTGTTTTATTTAACCTCATAACTCTTTAGTTATTGTATCTATAGTTTTAGTTAGTTTGCCATCTAGGAAAATAGACAATTATTTTGACATATCATACATAACTGTAGATATATCAATAGAAAATAAGAAAAGTTCAAAAAATCTCGGAAAAATGGGAAAAAATGGAGTTGTTGTTCATTGCCAATAGACGTGTTTCAGTGCAGAATTGTCCAAGTTTTGCCAAAATAAAAAACACCCGATTTGCGGTCATTAAAATGCTTATATCTTTGGATCCAAAGGTTGGATTTTCAAAATTCAAAATTCAAATTAAAGCCAGAATGATAATCTTGTACCAGCTATAAAAAAATTAAAAAACCGTTCAAAATTTCATACTAAAAAATTTTTAACAATTTTTGGAGAATAATTTTCATCGAGGCAAACATAACGAGGAAGAGGAATACACATAAACAAATAAAAAAGAGTTAGTTATTAAGAATATACTGGTGGGAGGGAGATAGGTATTCTAAAGACGGTGGAGTGTGTGAAATAAAAAAACCATAACCTTGGCAAATTGTCTTCGCATCGGCAAAAAAATTGCTATATATGTATATTTGCACGTTTTTGGTAGGTATTTTTCATTCATAATAATTGTAAAGATCCCCTCATGGTTGGTTTGGTTGGCTGATAACTTTTGTTCTAATAATGGGATCGTTAAGGTTGAAGCCTTAAAATTTAGGTAGAATGTAAGGATACATTTTTTTTACAAAATCATTGCGGAGTAACATTAAAGTATGTGTGAAAAACGTAAATAATTTAAAATTTAATGGAAACACAAATTTATTAATTTATTTATTTATTTCATGCACGTGTACTTGACCCTTTTAAGGAAACTTATGATGTGGGTACAGTACATTTTGTAGGTAATTTTTTATTTAATAAAAAATTAAGAAAGGATTGATTTGGTTGGTTGTAACTTCTGTTTTATTAATCGTATATGAAAGATTGAGATCTTAAAATAAAGGTAAAATGTAAGGCTAACATATTGAGTTAAGAATCATTGAGATCACCTAAAAATGTATTTGAAAAAAGTGAATTTCTTCGTTATTTATTTATGAAAAATTCAAACTTAATGAAAAAAAATCGGTTTCACTAGCATGGGAGACAAAATTGAAATCAAAGTTGGTTCGTTGGTTCAAAGTCTGAAATCGGATACAATGAAATATCATTACGATCGTAATCGTAATTACAATTATATAAAGACGAAACAATTATTTAGTTTGCCACACGTAAACTCAGAAAGTATTGAACTGATTTACAAATTTTATAATACCTATTCTTTATGTTCATAAGATTGTTTAAGACTATTTTTTGTTTGTCTAATTTGTTTATTACATCAGAATATATTTTTTTCAATTTTTTGTCAGATTTTTCTTTGAAGTTCTCCCTCATTTTCGCTTATAGATTAAAAACCTCTTTCATACTTTAGAAAAATAGGAATTGTTTTATAAAGTCAAAATATTTTCCTGCAAATTTTAAGCCCTAAATCTTCTCTTAATTATATAATAGAAACCGAGTAATTCTATTTTTATACAAATTTAAAAATTATGATTTTGTGAATTTTTGTATCCAGAAATTCGATTCATGGACAATCACGTGGTTGCTGCTTTGTTCCATTTCATTATTATTCTGCCTTTTTTGCATTTTCGCTTTCTCCTATTTCTACTTGCTTTCTTTATTGTGAGAATTATATAATAATGGCAAATTAATGGATTCATCAAACGTGAGACGGAGAACACGAAAATGATAATTGTGTGCATCTGTGAATCGACTTTAGATAATAAAAAAATAGTTATCATAGAATTTTGAGTGCAAGCAAATGACTGGAATAAAAATGAGCCTGAGTGAAAGGATAGATTTTTTTTGCTAAACTTCTTGATTGTGCAATTGGTTGGGTACCTAGGTAATTATTTGTTTTCTTTCTTCTTCTGCATATCTACATACCTACCTAAGCCATATTGAATTATCCTTTAATTTCACTTAGATAAATAAACAAACTCACTTCAAAACAAAGGCAAACTTAAAAAAAAATCAAATCACATCGGTAATGCATGCCATCCCTTTTTACACACCAGTCGGCATACTATACCGGTAATATTATTCGAAATACTGTGTCGGTATATGTCCATTTTACACCACCATAAAACCAAACCTTATCGACACTATGCATCGATACAGTGTTCCGCCGTCCGCGGCGTGTAATAGGGGTAGGTATATGTATGCAGTATGTATAGCTTCGAGTTCAGACCTCTCCAGTTTGCCCTATTCTGACAAAATAAGTGAATTTTTCAGACATATGTACATATCCTATTACAGAAATTAAATGTGATGTGATCTATCATAAAATTATTTTAATCTGAAATTTTTGAATCAATCTACTTCTTAATGATCAACAACTTTCAAAATTAATATGACAATATTGTTTCAATTTAAAAACAAATTACACGTATTTTCTATAACATTTCAAAATTAATGGCTGATGATGAGAATATTTCAACACCAAAAACTTTTGAGGAACTCTTTCAATTATATTCAAACTATAAACTCAATCCACTTGATATTGAAAATGAAGTCTACGAATCAATTTTATTATCTCAAATTGACTTTTGGCTAGAAAAATCGCAACTTTTGAATGTGGTTTTTACTTCAACTGAAACTGGCTTGGCATGGATGAAATTCAAGTTGTTACTAAAAAAACAACTAATAAAATGATTAATATTGTCATACATTTTGTTATATTCCAGAAAGTGGCGGTTGGATTTTGATGAATTTCAAGATTTTTTAAAAGATATTTGTAGTGCAAGGAAATTAGATATTGAAGAAATTAAACTTCAAATGACAAAAGCAGAGCCACCAGTAGCTGAAAATCCTCTAGGTGTCAAATAAAACTATTCTTTAAAATTAACTCTAAATTGATGTATTGCATAGTATGCCGTTGTAAAATTTTGCGAAAAACATTTAAGGCTTAACAGAAGATTGTCGTCAGAAGATGTATTGTCGTTTGTCATTGCCATGTAAAGTCTTCTCTCAAAGCCGAGAATTGCTCTTTTGAATAAAACATGTTGATATGTGTCGCTAACAATCAAAACGGTGCTTAAGGCTTTTTCAAAATTTAGAGTGTGATACACCATTTGCGTATCAAAGGAGCTCTCCGGATGGTGAAAAAATTTTGTTTCAAAACCATCTAATTTAAATGTTATTACAATTTCAGTTTTTCAAAATATTGAAAAAACTTATTTTTAAAAAGCACCAAAAATATTTTTAATAAACTGCCTTAAAAAAACATTTCTCTAAAGGACGAATATCAAAGGACCTTGTGGTATTTTTTTTAGTCAGTCTAATAAAAAAAACTACCACAAATCAAACAAAATTTGCTACATTAAATTATTAATATTTTAGAAATTATATGTTTTCGCTTTTTACTCGGTTTCTTAACAATTTTCTTAACAAAATTTGACGTACGTCTCATTTAAGTGGGCTTACCCAAGGTTGCATTTTGCAGGCTACTCTTTTTAAATTTGCTCTGGAAGATATACTTCAGGTGCATTAGAATTCATGCAGAGTGGTAACTCAATAAAAAGCCTTCTTGTACGATAAGGCGAAAACCAAAAAAAAAGACGATCACACAATATTATTTTAGTTTTATTTTAATTTTTTTTTGCTAATATAAACTTTTTTCCACTTCTCAGAAGAAATCGTATAAATTGGTGTCTTAGTGCTTATTGGCTAAAGGATATAACACCAATGTAAAAAAAAATTATTCGTCAAAATTCGATGTACAAAGGTATTATAATAATATGAATAATATAAATAACAATTTAAACTTAAACTGGTAAACTAAGTACAGCACAAGGAACAATGTGCACCACCTGTCAATTATGAAGATTCGTTCTTTCCAGGAGTAATTTCTTCATTCTGTCCGCGTGGATGACGCGACTGTTGTTGTTGTCGGTCACTAGGTATGGGTCTCAAATATGTAATGGCTCCTCCTTCACCGCCACTATTAGCACCACGTTGTGAGTGACGATGAGGAATGTCAACCTGTTCTCCTGTATATTCGGGATGGTCCTTGATATATTGCTCATATGGAACTGGGACTGGTACGGGAACTGCTTGCACTGGATATCCAGCATCGATAAGAGCCTGGAACTCAGCTTGAGTGATTGGTTTACCATCTGGAGGTGGTAGTTCTAAATGTTTATTATTGCCTTGTACCTTTGTCTTTTGAGATGGCTGTAGCCCAGTGCTTTGTGAAACAAATATGCTCGACTGTGAAGGAGCTGCGGACGGAACCACGTATTGTTGATAATCTTGTTGTTGATGCGCCTGCGCTTGCTGCTGTGGATGTTGTTGTTGTTGTTGTTGTTGTTCACCGTAATAAAATTGAACTGGGCCAAGGTTTTGCTTTCCCTGGGTTTTAGACTTGTGACTGTGAAGTTTTCCTCGATACTGTCCGTTGGATGGTGATGATTTGCTTGGTTTCGTAGGTGGAGGGGAAGATTCGATGGCATATTGGGGTTGAGAAGTCGAAAAGGCTGTTGGAACAAATTTTTTGTGTTGTTGATGCTCATGACTTACAGTTGGTGCAGTTGGTGATGGTTGGAACCCACTATATTGAACGACCGATGGAGAGTAGTATTGACTAGCTTGACCCACTGTCGTAGGAGGTGAAGCTGTTGTTGAATATGACTTCGGTTGCAAGAAAGGTGATCGACTCGCAAGAATAGCAGGAGGACTGGAGTGACGATACGCAGATGGTCTATTTGAGGCAAGCAGTTTCTCAATTTCTTTCTCGAGTGACGACTCTGCCAATGGATGGTTGGGAAGAGTCCTGTAGCTGATTGCCGAAGGTCCATGGTAAAAGTTTACTTGCTGACTTTGTGTTTGTTGTTGAGGTTGAGCTCTGATATGCTGCTGTTGTTGTTGAAGATATTGTGATCCTTGATGGGGTCCGGCTCGTGGTGCTTGACTATAACCTGAGTATTCGGGGGCTTCTTCAAGCTTGGACTGGTAGTTAACGAGACTTTGTCGTTCTACAGGCCTACTTTGTTGACCAGCTTGAGAATACGAAGCTCTTGCTTGAGCTTCTTGAAGTGCTCTGGCTTGGAGCTCCTCCTCAATAAGCTTCAACAAGTGTTCCTCTTGAAGTGACTGATATTGCGCTTGTTGCGTTTGTTGTTCTTGCTGCTGCTGATGAGGTATATATTCAGATGGTCGAAATTGGCCGTGGGCGGGAGTGAACCGTACATGTGCTTGTGATTGCAATTGCTGTTGGGCATACTGTTCTTCAGCAGCATATTGTTGTAGTTGAGCTGATGAAGGCTTCTTAACAAGCGTATGTGATTTACCTTCTGCAACAGCCTTGGCTTGATGATTGCGACTTGTATCTTGCAGATAGGCAAAGTGCTGAATCTATAGGAAAAAAAATATAATAAATTCAAACCAACCAAAATAAAACACAATGCGTGGGAAGAAAGTACCTGAAAAGTTAAAGAAACAAAATAATTATACACACAACTGCCATAATGTATGGATGGAGGCTTTCTTTAACTGACAAATGAACTGTATGGGAATCTCTCCATCGATTCACACAACATAAAATGTGTGGCAATATAATTGCAGTCCAAAAGTATTACAATGTGACTTCATTTCCACCTTATGACAGTCATGGCCTGATGGATGTGTGTGCCATTCGCAAAAAAATATTGCACAATCGAGGCAGGGAAAAGGTGCTGCCTTCATGTTTGTAATTAATTACAGAAACGATGTGAAACGAAAATTGTCACAGTTCTTTGGCAACAGAGACGTGTGTATGTATGGCTGATGGAGAGGTCTTTTGTAAAACAATTTACTTAAGACTTTAAGTTAACTGGAACGCTTGGTGGTTAAAATGTCAATTGAATATGTAAACGATAAAGCTGATTTTTTTAATTATCCAAACAAACATTTAGCAGCAGGCAGATTTGAGAAACATTTATACAATAGATGTTACGTAAAAGACTATTAAATAATTTATAGCTCATCAAACTTAATTAGATTATGAGTTTTTTAATGAGATATATGTACATATATTTATATACCATATACGTATATGTGATTGGTATGCAAGGCTCGCTTCTCTTTCAATCAACGGAATTTTAAAAATTAAATGCAACTATAACATAATTAGTACGTTTGTTTTAGTAAAGATTTAAGCGTCTTAACTTTCGTAAGTGGTTTTGTTTTGATATTGATTTTTTTAATGGAAAATGGTGTTGTTATTTTATCGAACCCATTCGAACATGTACATATCAATTCAATAGAAAACAACTTTTTTGATTCTATGAGCATTAATTTAAGTTTGTAAAATCACTGATGCCCAGTTTCACAGTCTGACTTAATGGCACCTACATAAGTGGTCAATAGAGTAGGCCGGTTAATGTTAACAGTGAAGGTCGTAATAATTAAAAAAATATATTCTTTTAGACGTTTCGAAGAGATAGGTATTTAAAGATTGAAAGAATAATTAAAAGGTACAAAAAAATGTACAATAAAAAACATCTCATTCGAGAAAATAAGCAAATAAATAAGACCTACCTTACAAAAAATTCTGAATTTCTATAAACAAAAAGGTCACAGAAATTAGAACAATTGAAGGCCTTAATAACAAAAATAAGTTTGATCGAAACCTCGAGTTCTAGTTTTTTTACGAATCCATTACTTACAATTTTTTGCAAGTACTATAATAAATATGTTTTTCCAAAAACACAGTTTTTCCAAAGCAAATTGATGAAAACTTTATTACTTTACCTTCATTTCATTCAATACAAGTATAAAAGCCGTATTATTTTTTCAACTAAAGGTAAAACCGCACTCGGTGGAACTGCACTTCCGCCACACCGCACGAAACTGAACGGAACTTCATGTCGCGACAAAGTTGGTTGGTTGGTGCCGCGCCGTGAAGTGCAGTTGTCGCTTAGTGCGATATAGCTCATAAAATTTTCTACAAATAAGTCGTGAAGTTCAGTTCCGCTGAAGTGGAGTTCCACCGAATGCGGTCTTACCTTAAGTGAATAGCGAGTAAGCTCTGCAAATTTTTACTCGCAAACATGAATTTTTGTTTTGTGTATAAACAATAACATATAGTATTTTAAAAAAAATATACATGTAGGTACAAATAAGCTGAGCTTGCTATTCACTGCTTCAAAAAAACACGGCTATAATATAAGCCATTTCTTATGATTTTTCATAACATCAATTTATGTTTTATTAGTTTAAAATCATTTAAAGCTTTTTTTTTTAATAAATATAATATTTTTAATTTGACAGGAGAAGATACTGCTGTACCACTACATAGGTTTAGCCTTTGGCGCTACTTAATATGTTGTCTTCTCATTTATACATAATTAAAGGAACGGATATTAAAGTATATGCGACATTCAAAATATATCTGTCACATGGATAATAATTATTTACAAACCGATAACCAAGAGCTATGAGATACGTACAATTGCAAGTGCTTACTTAAAAGTCTGAATATCGCTACTACTAGAGTCTGTCATTCATTTTTCTATATAATTCGCATTCAATTTGGCCACGTTTGATAAGAGTTTGGCAGCAGCTTAAATGTGTTTTACTACATTACCCTACATAAACATTAAACAGTATTTAAAATTATGGTTAAATTCGAACCTATTTTATAAATAGTAAGTTGTAAAATGTGAACAAAAATATTGACATTATTCATTATTTTCCTTTAATACTTATAACACTCAAGAGTCGTGATTTAAAGTGTCTACGGTACAAGTACCTTGAAAAAAGTTAGTATACGCCACAGTGTCTACAGTCCCTTGTAGTCATGTTTTTCTCTCAGACAAATAAGTTTCTTTAAGTTACTTCTGACCCAATTAATACATATATACTTCTCACGATATAAATTATAATCATAAAATATATTAAAATCAATTTTGTGTACCGTGTTCAGTCGGGAATACCGTTTTAGAGATATATACATCTTTATCGAAAAATCTAAGTCCATAATTTTGCATCTCAGATAAATATGTCCACCACCTTCGCTTTAATGTTTTGTTTTTATAAATAATAAACAAATAACTATTTTATTTATAGGTTTTTCATAACAAGCAGGCAAACGAGTTAATGAGAATCTACAACGCGCGAATATGAAAACCAAAGAAGAAAAAAAAATGCTTCAAAACATCCGCCAGCAAGCACTTATGTCGGTTGATGCCAATAGACGAGAAAAATTCCTCTGCTTACACCATCGTATCGCGCCCCACAGCTTAGCTGTTGTAATCGGAGAAGAAACGTGAACTTCAAGTCACGACAGCGACCTCTTGAATAATCTGTTTACGAGCATATTTGTATATGTATGTATATATTTTTCCTCAGCTTGTGACTTATATTTTTGAGAATACCACATTAGATTGGCATTGCATTAACCTTTTGTCTTTTCACTTTCACAATATAAAAATAACAGACTTGATCTATTATGTCGCGTAACATTGCGTCGCATCACAATATTATTTGTTCTTCATTATTTAATGGAAATGGCAAAGCCATTTTGGACTAGTATATCCAGAGGAAATGTTTGGCGCGAAATTCACAACTATGTACAAGTTCACATATATGTATTTACTATTTATATACATATATACATATGTATACCTACATATATCTCAGCTTTTTATCTAGAAGTAAAAATAATAACTTATGACATAAAATACGATTCATTATCCGCATTTAAGCTAAAAACTCATCCCCATTAAGTTCAGTTGAGTTGTTTCAAAGATTAACCCGAACAAAACCTCTATTTGCATAAAAAGGGACGGTGTAAAGGTAACTTTATAGAATTTCGAAAAATCTAAATAACTTTAATAAAAAAAGACTTGGATCTACAAAAATCTCTAAATTGTAGTTTTCTTTAAATTATTTCTATGGATAACAAAATACTTACAAGCATATAAAAAATGGTAACATGAAAATATCTATATATATCGTTACTTTTAACTGAACAATATGTTTCCCACAATTGAAATTGATGACTTTTACTTGCTTAAAGCTGACAATAGGTACACCCGTAGTTGCAAACTTGACAAGCGCGCTTGATAAATCCTTTTATGCAAGACGTAGGTATATGCTTGAACGGTTGTATAGGATAATTTTGCACAAGCATTTTAATTGTACAAGCCCCTTGATGATTGATTGATTTTTAATCATGCAAAATTGTACAAGCCACGCTTTCACAAGCGAAATGGAATGTACGTAAAGCTTTACAAGCTAAATTTAGATATACATACATATACAGAAGAGAAGATATTTATGTGAGAAGTTATAACTTTTCTCATGATCATATCCTTCTTTTTAATTGAAGGTTCAAAAAAATTCTTTCTCGACATTCATTCTGAAACTTTAATCGGTAAATTAGTATGGGAAAAGGCATTTATTCCCATAAACTACTCTTTACACACATATCCAGTTTCTTTTTTCGCATTTCACTTTTGAGAGCAAAGAAAAAAGTTGTCAAAGCAAGTACATCATCAACATTATACTAATCATCGCTCACTGGCGCTTGTCCAACCATATATGTACTTGTGTCCTGGTGGTGCAGAAGGAAATTCTTCGTGCTTGTACAACAACAAAAAAAACTGCATGCTTGATTCGTGTAAAGGTTGTATAAGCGCGTGTTTAGCAAGCTTAAAACCAATTCGGATAGCAAATTTGTTGTATTTTGGGATACTCAATCCCTTAATTTTTCAAATTAAATAGTATAACCTCTGAGGGCATGCGCAATGATACAATTTATTTTTTTTAGATGTATAAGCTGCATTTTGTTATCCACATGATCTGATCTGGATCAGATCTTCATAATAAAACAAACAGGATACCAGTGACAGCCAGTGGTTTCTATAGCCACCTCTTTTTTCACTGTGTTTGTATATATTTTCTTTGCACTACAGTTTACACTACCTACCATACAAAAAATAACAAAGGAATAGTTTTTGGATCATTGAAATAGATCCAAATAAACAGCAGGATTATATGTTGTTTTTGTATTTAGTTGCTAAAATTTGATCCGGATCAGATCATGTGGAAAACAAAATGTATCTATTGACTTTTTATCTTATTATATTAGCCACATTACATATGTGAATTTGATCTGTTTTCACAGAACCATGCATATGATATTTATGCAAAAAAAAAAATAATGATAAAACAACCAAAAAAACCGGATGTTGCGGGTGTGATCATATCCTTGATCATATCGTTCTTACCTCTTGACTTTGCTCCAGTTGTGGACCTAACGCTTGTAACTGCTGACTGTGTGGCCTACTTGTAGGCTGATAGTTACGCAATTGCTGATCATGTGGCGACAATGGACGAATTAGAAAATTATTAGGTTTTGGTCCATAAATAGTCTCTTGAGGTTGTTCGGGATCATCTTGTTTTTCATTGGAATATGATGCAGTATCACTCGAACCTATTTGTCGTTTATCCTTAGTTTCTGATACTTTGATTTTTGTGCTTTCATCAGGAGTCACTTTCGATTTGTCTTCCTTTTTATCTAGGCCATGTGCACTGAAGATACCTGGAAAATTATAAAAAAATAGGAATATAATGATGGTTGAGATATAATTTTTCCAAGAATTCAGCGCCTTTTAATTTTATTTTATCTACTATTTTATTAGTTTTATAAAATTTAGCAAGCACTTTTTTTTTGTTAATTTGACCTTTATAAGGGTTAAGATTTTTAAAAATTCAACAAATTTCGATATGGGCATCAATTATTTTGACAGTCCGATGAATTATTATTAATTTATATTCATTTACGAGTTTTAAAGTTTTTTGAAATGACAAAAATCGGTTAATATGGAATTAAAATATCGATGATTTATGGGACAACATAAATGTTTTATTGTTACGAAATCACTGCTAAAATGTATACATATTTATCAGTGGCCTTCAACAAGTGGGAGCATACAAAAAATTATAAAGTTAAAAAGCTTACCTACATTATTGTTTTAATTTGGTAAACATCAGTTCATAAAGTAGGTATCATATCATTTGAACAAAAGCACGTAGGTGGTACTAAAAAAGTTTTATGAATACACACTTTTGTGATGTAAAATAGTCATTTGATTAAAAATCGGAAACCTTCACATCAGTAGTAGTAATAATCAGTGCATTTGTTGACGAGAGTATAAGTTAACTCAGGTATATTAACATGTTTTTAAGTTCCAATATAACAAAAAAACGAAGAGTTTCTCAAAAATATATAAGTATGTATGTATGTATTAAAACCAACAACAAAAAAGAAGGATTAAATTTTGTGAATTGGTTTGATGCATTTTTGCGGCCATTTGTTCCTTTGTATATGAATATTTGGGGGATTTCTGTACCTTAACTTTTGGGGTTATTTTTATCTACTTGAGCCAAATTTAAGAACGCAAGAAAAATATTTCCCTCAACGAGTTGTTAGTATATAAGGGCTCAGCTCAGTTAATATCATAATAATAAACTAGAGATAGTTAAATTGAACCCAATTTAGCTTAAAAGTAAATTTTCAGTTCTATCGAAAGAAAAGTGCTGAACTATGGAGATATGTGCTTTCGCTATATTGAGACAGAGAGGGCGATATTGTGCGGTAGTAAGGATAAGGAGATTTCAATAGTGCCACCCTCTATTATTCAACTATCTTTTTGCACATTTATAAAATTATTTGACAAGTATATCTATTCAGATAACTCAGAGTTATTTAAAATCTGTAAATTAATTGGCAAAGTTTCTCAGGAGTAAACTTCTATCACACTAAAAGATGAAAGTACACTCAATTGTTAAACTTTCCTATTGAAAGTATTTTCTTTTATTAGTTTAAAACAACAAATGAACAATTTATGATGCAAACTTTTTTTTTGTTTATGGGTTTATGCTTTTTCTTTTGGCACCAAAGTTGTGCCGATTTTTGTTATGTAAAAGCTTATGATAGACATATATTTTAATTCCCATATGGAACGACTTATTACTTATAAAGTTATACTTTTTCTATTAACCTTAGAAATTAATTAACTTTAAAATTTAAATATATTTGCCGGTATTCGGCTGACAATCAGAAAGTTATGTAAATTAATTGTTTAAATTTTTTTCAATTTTGATTATGTTTAAATTGATGAAGTTGATTATAAAATTGATTGCTACTTATAATGTCATCCTAAAAAAAAGGTCGCATCTTCATTGTATTAGTTTTGAGATTAATGAATTTTAATGCTTTTTCAAAAAATTTTTTGATGCATTACATTAAATTGTACGTCATTTTATAACCAATTTGATTTTTTGATTACTAAAATAAATTAAAACCTGAACTAAATAAAATAATTGAAATAGTATTTGGTAACCATTTGTGATTAAAATCATAAATTTTAACCTATAGAATAATTACACACGAGTGGCTCGCACTTCGTAGGTACTTGCGCTTGTGATTCAAGTAAAAAAAATAAAAATAAATATTTTGTTATAAAAAAAGTACAGAAAGATAAAAATACATTGGTTCATTAGTTCATAACTTGCCATCATATTATATGTCTAACCTGAAACAATATAAATGTTTGCTAGACAAAATATGTAGAACCTATATAGAAACTTTTCATCATCTCTAAAAGACCGCTCAAAGGTTTTGATACAAGTTTTAATATGAAATAAATTTTTATTTTACCGGTCCGTTTGTAGAAAACCAGTTAGGAACTATTTAAAATTTAAAGATACTTTTCAAAATCTCTGTGAAAATTATTATTTGATTTTTACAAAAAAAAAAGAAGAAAATAAAGAAAAGTTAAAACTTGAAAAAAAAAATATTACTATAAGTAGAAAATTCAGCCTTTTTTTAAACAAAATTGGAAATAGTGATATGTAGTTTTTATAATTTAAAAAAACATAATAGGAAAATAATTGTTGAGTAAATTTATTTGCTTTAGAAAATATTATTATTAATAAAACAAGCAGCATTCTTGTAATTATTTGAAAAATAAGTCTTCATTATTAAACCTTTTAAATTTTGAAAATGTGTATTAAGTAGACTTTTGCATAAAATATAATTATAAAAATATCGAACAAATTTTTTGTTTTAAAATACGTTTCACTTGTAAATTATAAATGGCAAATTATGTAATAATTTTCTTGGAACTCACCAACTAGTAACCAGCAAACTAGTAACGCTGTTTTCATACTGCCCATTTTATTCCACTTTTTCCAAAACTTTATAAGCAAAATGTACACGCTTATATAATAAATTTAATTATTTATTATTTTTTTAATTTGAAAATATTAACACATTTTATTCTTTTATAATCCAGATGTAGATGTGATATCCTTTTCTTTGAATTATATCCTTGGCTTAAGATATTTTATTTTTTTATCCACACTAATTATTAATATGAAATTAATAAGTAAGATAAAAAACTCTTCACTCAACGATATAATATATAATTTAAGATTTCAACAATGCACGGTGCGACAATAATAGTTGGAATAAATTTTCCGGACATAAGACAACATGCCATAAAGAGACGACGGATACTCTATAAGCGGCTCCAAACACGATTCTGTGGCATGAATCTATGTTGCACTGGCATTTATAAAAACTCCACATCGATGAACCTTTTCGTTAGATTCAGCTTGTGTTTTTCCTGGCTTTTTGTATTTTTTCTATGCTTCTCATATGGAAAGAGAAAGGCCATCATCCATTTGGCATAGGTCTATGGCAGCAGTGCAGTGTTGCTGCTGGAGTTCCATCTATACAGTAGTCGATCCATGGAAGTGAGGAGGTGGTGGGTATATGGGCATTGTTTCTGATATAGTCTTGTGATGTTTTTATTTTAAATTTCCATTATTTTTTCTTGTCAATGGTTTGAGTCTAGTATAAATCTACAGTCACCAAGCAGCCATACCGTGTTCATATACATAATATAATCTGACGATAGATTTTCCAATGAAGATTCCGCAAATGAAGATTAATGTGATCAGGTCGAAAAGTACCTCGAATTTCGGCTTCGCAATAATAGCTGGACACAATTTTCGGCCTTATTTTATATATTCTTTATTATGTATTACTTCTTGCGGACTTAGTTGTATTTTCTGGATTTTCTTCTTCTTCAAGACACAGAAAATGTAGGCTATCCAAGATTGGAGCTTTTGTATCTTAGAATTGTCATGGCTTTATTTGATGAAGCTATGGTAGGTGTTTAATTGGCAAAGAAGAAGAAAAAAACAACACGAAATCTTCTACGTGGTTTCATTGTCTGATCTCGTTATTTCGCGAGGAAATTAAATCTATACTTATATATTGTTGTTGTAAAAAGACAAATACGACGACGACAACGACGATGGACCATGTATATAATTCATCGCGTGTTGGTATGTCCCTATAAGCTCAGAAGATATAGAAGTTGTAAATTACCATGTCGAATAATACTCTGTGATTTTGAATTTTGTGTAACCCTATAGTGCATGTGACAGGTATTGAGATCTGAACTGCTGTATGGTGGAAAAAGAATTTATTTGGCAATCGACAGGCGGTAAAACTAGTCGACCTTAACATTTAGATTTAACACTATTAACTATAATGTAGGTCTATGAAATGAATTTTACATCATACCTAGTTGAAGTTGAAGTAAATCTAGTATTTGGTTATTTGATGTTTAAATAATTTATCCATCAATGCATAGCTTGCAACTATCCGGTAAAATAAATTAAAAGACAGTGTTGCATGTGCTTGTTCTTATAATACAAGTGTCTTGGAGTTTTAGCACTATTTGTTGTATTATGTATTTAAACCATGGTTCAACAAATTTTGACCCGTTTTGCGCGATATGGAATTAGCAATACTATTTGCAAAAATTTGTTTTGGGGAACAAATTTTTCTATTAGAATTCTATTTAAAATTCTACTAAAAATTCTTTATTCATAGATTCGATAGTTGTGAATATGACAAAATGGACAAAACGTACCCCACCACCGGATTCGGTAATCGGAGCAATTTTCTTCATCAAAATAATATCATGTTTTCATAAATTAAAAAATCAGAAAAATAATTTCAATTTTTTATTAAAAACCAAATTAAATTGAATTTTATTTCAATTTCACTAAGCGTACAAATTTATTTTTTGTCAATTACAGTTATTTTATTTTTTACCATGAATGACCTAAAGGGAGGTCAAGATAAATTTTAAGAATTAAAAAAATTCTTTCTTAAAGTTTAAACTTTCAAACACAATGAAAAATATAAAGCTTTCTTAAAATAAAGTATTTAAAATTTCGAAAAATGTCGTTTTCACCCCATTTCACTCTATAGTTAGCTTAATTTTAATTCAATTTTTTTCCTCAGCGTGTTGACAACAAAACTGAAAAATTTTGTTGAGAAATTCTGTTCATGTAACTGTGATTGCTGAGCAAGAAAATTTATATAAATAGTAAAATTAAAAAAAAATACACCCGAAGTCCATCTATGTTTACAATTAAAAAAAAAATTGTTTTGCCCTATTTCAGCTACAAATACATCACTAAAGAAAAATCCTTCAAATACAAAAAAAATTTTTAAAATCGAATGATTTTTGTTCTCCATTTTACCCTATAAATAATGAAATTTTGAACAAGTCATCAAATTTTTTTTGTTTTCTTTAGTTATTTTGACGCCAAACCTGAGGAATATTGTTCGAGATTGCTGAGATCTCAGTCCAATATAGAGGTCGCTGGTAAAATCATTATAATATGTAGTTTTAATCAAAAGTGAAATATGAACACATGTATTATGTCATCTGAATTTTTGAATTAATTTCTTAACCATTAAGGTCCGTTTGCTGATACTACACATAACGATTTAAGTTAAACTTAAATTCTTAGGGGGTACTTTTTCCATGTCATAAAGTGATGCTTAAGAAATTAAGTTCAACTTAAATCGTTATGTGTAGTATCAGCAAAACTCCCTAAAGAGTTTTAATAATTTAATTTAAAAAATATGTTTTATTAAAATCTCGAGTTTTGTTAATTTTCCTACACATCAAGATGGCGAGTAGAAAGTACAATTTGTATAATGTATGTTTTATTAAATTATTATTATTATTATTTAGATTTTAATTGTGAATAAATTTGAACATTTTGCCTTAAAATTAGTCATTAGATTGTTGATACACTCAGCAATATTTATTTAATACATACGAACAAAAATATAAGTTATGCTGGATTTCCATAATTTTTATCTTCCATCTTTTTAAAACCATGAATCTAAAATTATATTTTATTGTAATACTTTTTTCGTGAAATCCGCTTTCAAACAAATTCTGATGTACATATCTCAATCAATTAAATCTAGAGCATTTTTTCGCTATCTCTTGGACTGCTGCTTAGGTCTATGACTGTTTCTTTTAATTTCCTATTCAGCAAGCTTCACAAGCAATTGGAGATTCTGAAGGTCTTTCGTGAGTTAAAATTATGTATTTTACCAGAGTAACAACCACCAGGTGGCGGATATTTGTACTTATCAAGTTTGTTTGCAAAAAAAAATCTATCTTTTTCATAAAGCAAATGATGCTATATAATTATAGCTGGATCTTGCATGCTGCATGCAGCACAAATTGGGTGGCGGAATTCAGTAAGCGGAAAAATCTAAATGATTTATTGTTGTTTTTTGTGTTTTTTGAGTTTTTCTCATGTTAAATGGTTTAGTCGAGTTTGATGAAGGGAAACATACTAGTTAAAGGTATTTTAAGTAGTTTTTTAGATGGTTTTTTCTTGTTGTCCTTAATTCGTTTGTTGACGTACGGAAATAAAATTGCACTTTTTTTAACGTATTTTGCAATCGTTGAAAAACAATGCTATTACTTTTAAATTAGTTAAATAAATTCCCGCAATTTATTTATGAATATTTTCCCGTGCATTATGTTCGCAACATTAGGTTCACACAATGAATGTACACAATAAAGTAAGCAATGATCAAATTTGTATTACTTTATAGAATGGTTTTGAATAGTTATAGCTATATTGATAAAGGTTTGATATGTTTACAATAGAGGGGAGATAGCGAAATAAAAATGTAGTTAATTAATGTAGTCTTAAATTTCAGATTTTATTTTATTTTGCAGTAAAATCATATCTCATGAAAAGAAGATTATGGAGATTAGAATAAGTTCAATGATTTTAAGCAACTTAAGAATTTATAAAGGGAATAAATTTAAATGGAAGTGAAGTGCATCTGAACAATTTTTTCCGGTGAAATGAGTATAAATTAATATTGGAAGTATAAAAATTTTGTAAAGAAAATAAGCCTTACTTAGATTAAATTTTTATAAAAAAAAATTGCTATTTTAATACACACAGTAAAGTGTTAAGTAGTTTAAAGAACATTTATTGAGCTTTTATAATAAAACAAAAATTATACTTAATAACGTGTTTTTGTGAAAAAAAATCATCATATCATACATAGTGTGGGAAAACCGTCATTTACACAGAAAAAAATGTATGGGGGACCAGTCAAATGAAAAAGGAATAAAAATCATAAAAACCGTTATAAGTAGAAAAAGAAGCGAAAACGAGAAAATTAAACCTCTTATAAGTTTTTCGACTTGAAATAACCTCAGGAACTTATGGTTTTCTTCTGAGGTGGTGATTTCGGGACAACCTGTATATTAGCCCGGGCATAAACTTTGTCATCAGTTGTAAACTTTTGCACACACTTTCTCAAGTTATCGAAATTTGGAGTCATTTGAACTTGTAAGTTTGTTTTCATCTTAAGTAAAAAGGTATTTTTTACTTAATTACTTACTTCCGTGAGTTAGTTAACTAACATCGATTAAAGATAATTCATGTCTCTTAAATCTTCGAATTCACATGTTAAGCTCTGATTTTTTAGAACAGTGATGTTTAAGAATCTGACGTTCTATTCCTATATTTTTTTTTTCTTTGTGAAAAATATTCATCGAACTTTGTAACCAATTCTTTGTAGGTACTTAACTTCACGCAAATCCAAGGCGAAGGAATTAAAAACTTCGAGTGATTCTGGGCCCATGTGTTGTAAGAGAAAGGCGACTTTGCGGGAACATGGCTGTGGCTCGAGATTTGTTGCTCGCATGAAGACTTTGAACTGATTAAACCAGCCTTTCCATGCTGTGTCAAAATTCGTTTTTTGTAGATTCAAGTGTGGAATTGATGACGAAAAGCTTTGAGACTGTTGCGCACTTGTAATCGCGGCAGTTTCGAACTTTGGATTTTTTTTGTCTTTATATCGTCGAGTCATTATGAGGTTACATATAATATATATGTTATACATATATACTAGATGTGATGAGTGTTCTATGTACAGTGAGGGTAAGAGTGCTTTCAATATATTTATAACAGGTACGAGCGATAAATTTTAGTTGAGACTTTAATATATCCCTAACTCACCCTTATAGAACTGTAGAGCAGTACCAACAAAAGAAGCAACAAATAAATTATATATATGTACCTTTACGGTCTATAAGAAAAGTGAGATTTTTAAAATTTTTACATACAGGAAAAGAAAAAGAGATTTCTGCACTAATGGGTTTACTGCATATATTAATGAAATAAAGAGGCGTCTCATCAAAGATGAGAAACCAACCTTCAACAAAACTAAAGTCTTGAACTTCACTTTCCCTATATACATATGTATGTTTGTATGAATATGAATTGTTTGTTTTTATAAACTTGTCTATCATTGTTTAGACTTTAGAGCATAACAAAAACCAAAGGCATATTTTTACATATCTATAAGTTCAACACTAGAAGAAGAAGAAGCGCAACGTCCAACAAAATAATAATACAAAAAAGAAGATAAAACTATACTTATGTTAACGATGCAGAGATGAACCACCTTGGCATTTAGGATTCCAACAAAAAGTATAAACTTACAATAGAGACGACAACTTTAATATATGAAACATAAAACACTCGATGCGAATACATTCAAGATGCAAAAAAAAAGAAGCATACAAAAATGTGCAACACCGGCAAAAGGTAATCGCTTGCCATGGCATCTATTAGTAAACAATGCAACAATAAATCCGAAGGAAAAGATCTTTAAGATGTAAATCAGATTTTTTTGCAGTTGATATACTCCTCATCACATGTCATGCTGCATTTATGCCATAATCATAACAAAATAAATGATGAGAGGAAAATGATGCGTATACAAAAGTGAAAGTCACTTTCCTCAAGTGTCCCGGTGATGGACGTAAACCGTTGTGCGTCCTCTGAGGAATTACTTTTTTTTTTAAATAACATAATAATATTCGAAACAAAAAACTACTTATTTTATTTGAATTTAAATCTTTAAACGGTCATGTTATTGCATGATATGAAAAATATTAACTTTCCTTTATAAATACGTGATTATATCTATAATGGCTATGCGGTAAAAAAAATTTTAGTTGGAAAACGACAATTCTAAAGGCCAAAACCACAGTAAGTACATATACCTAAGAGAGCTCCTATATGGGTAGATGGATGCCATCACTGCACCATCATATTACTATACCAACAATCTAAAGCCACAATAATGTCCAGAGTGCAGTCAAATGCAGAAACCAGAAATGTTGTTTGAGGCTGTCGGTGGGTCGGTCGGCGCAATTGTCCCCGCGCCTGGTTGCATAATTGCAACAACAAGAATGGAAGTAAAAGGCATACGAATACATGATCATTGAATGCATCAATGGTATCTCGGAACAATGAATATACAACAGTGAGGCGGTATATATGTAGGTACTTCTGTGTTTTCAATTTGTTCTTTATAACTTTTAATTTCGAGCCAAATAAAAAATTATAGGTTAAGCAAATTTGCTAATTAGAAGGTGGAATCATTGTTCTTGAGAAAATGGCACATGGTCAAACGCAAAGCTTTACCAATCATTTACATAACAATTACCAAATTGTAATTTGTTTTTCGTTTTTAATTTACAAAGACCAAGTTGTCTTAAACAACTGAAAAATTTTAATACTTTCTATCCTGTAAATGGTCAAAAATTTGATAATATTATCGTATCGTGCGAGATCAACAGATTTTCGAAGTTAAACCAGAGTTAACTCATAAAAAACATTTTTCAGTCAGTTTAGATCCAGTTAACTCTGGATTAACTAAGAAGATATTTCTGACAGATGCGTCACTAAATGCTATCGAAATATAAATGGCGACAATAATTGAAATCGACCTTTCCTTAGTGCCACCTTGTCTGTTTCGATAGTGAAAGCCAATTTCCGTAGTGTCACATTTAGAATTCGATAGATTTTTGAGTTGACAACAGAAAGTAAAAGTTAATCCTACACTAAAAAAACTGCTTCTGAGTTAACTCCAGTCGAATTTGTTTAAAGGATTAACTTACTCTGGCTTAAATCAAAGTTAAATCCAGCACTGAAAAACTGGCCCTAGAGATCTACTGATACTTATAAAAATTTAACAACTTCAAAACGTTGGTTTTCTAATGTAGATACATTCAAATGTATGATAATTAATAATTATATACCTACATACTTTAAACGGCTGTATTTTCTAGTTTTTGATTATCATAAAAAAAACTATCTTGCCTCACTTTTGATTATTATTATAGCAGGTACAAAATAATAATCACCGCCTCCCTGCCCAAGCCTTCACCAAAGATTTGGTTCGCTGATTTTTATAATCGACTCAAAACCTAAAGGCGCTCCTTTTATTTTGGTGTTAAAGAGCCTTGCAGAAACAAGAAAATAGTATTCAACTAGTTGTAAAATAAATGGTAGTTATTTTTGCCCGTGAACACAATAGCTCTCTTGAACTTGTTTAATATTAAATCCAAGCAATAACACATCTAGTCAAAAGATAATAATAAAAAATGCACTTTCTTTGCCAATTGTACGCTGCTCCAGCTCCAACAATTTGTACTACAAACAAAGATCAATGGCACAAACAGTATTTATTTAGTTATAATTAATTACTAATTATTTTGTATGTGCTCACCAGTTCAGTGCTTCATATAATAATAATATTGTCTCCTAAAATAAATAAAAAAAGTTTTTTTTTTTATTTGAACTCGATATAATGCGGAAGGGGCATTATAATTGAATAACACTCGAAACGTCAAATCAACGAACAATCGAGAGTGATGCAGTTCCCTTTCGTGCCATTTTATAGCTTGGGAGAAAATTATTATCTTTCAATTTCAATTGAAGTTAGTTAAAATAAAAAAAAAGCTTCACATTCGGTTTGATGCACGGTTTCGATTTTCTTTTTCTTCATTTCATTTTTGTTGTTTTTGTTTTCCGTGTGGTGAAATTTATTTTCCGTCTTTTGATGAATGAGATGCTGATTTTGCAAATTATGGTAGGACCCTTTAAAAATATATGACATATATGAATGTACGTGTATGTATGCCTCTACTTACCTAATTTGAATTAATTTGATGAACATAAATATGAACTATAGACAGGCAAATAAATCAGGATTGTAAAATAAAGAAGTTTATATTCAATTGAAGGAAATAGTCACTTTTTTACTATCAGAATGAGTAGATCATCAAAAAAATGCATAACAACAACAACTATCGGGATCACGTTTCATGATACAAACATTTAGTTTTTACTTTGGCGGGTAGATGGCTATTTAATATTTCATATGGTAAGGCAGTGTAAATTGTATTGTAAAGAAAAAAAGACAACAAATAAATAAACCCGATAGATGGGTACTTAACGTTATTGTCTCCCTGATCCTTATTGTTTTATTTAAAGGGGATAATCCATATGGATCATTAGCGATAATTAAATTTGGCTAATATCGAATTAAAAATAATTTTAACTATATTCAAAAATTATTTTCTTGTCTGTCATTGTTACAGCTTAATTAGTCGAAAACAGCAAGGTTCTATATTTTAGGTAAAAACTTTACTATCACCCCATTATTTGTACTGTTTATTAATTATATGTATATGTAAGCATATGAGAAGAGCTAAAATCTTATAACAAAGGTTTTTCTGACGAGCTTTCAATAAACCTTATTGTATGTTAATTAAATCAAGAGTATTATTTTGTTGTTTCTATAATAAATACTTTTTACCATTCAGTATCTTCAATTTGAATGTCAACTCTTTCATTTTTAAAACAAAAATTGCTTTAAAAAAATTAAGTCTTATAAATCTCTTTGGTAGAAAAAACAAAAAACAAAATTAAATACATAATACAAAATGCTGCCGCTCCAGTTATTTTCAAAAGTTACAAGGTGATCTTGTTGATTTGGCTATTGTTCTTGGGTATAGTAAAATAATCATTTAAACATGCATTGTGTGTCTTTAAGCTGAATAAATTTGAAATAAAGCCACACGCAATTCATTTAGACTTTCCTGGTTTATTTATTGTCACATTGTTATGTTAAATACAAATATTTGAATTAATTTATTTGTTGAATGTAAATAAACTTTGTCATAAAATGCGTTTCCTTTTGAAAATAAAATAGTTTGTACCTCAGCTCTTTCGTTTATATTTGATTTGAAGCTTTTAACTATATATAAAAAATAAATAGATAATTATAAGGATTTGGCTTCTCCTTTTATCGGCAGTAATCCGTAGTGGCAGGTTGTATTTGTCATAATTCACTCCGGATTTCAAATATTTTTTTTTATAACTAAACACTTCAAATTCTTCTTTTATATTTATTTAACGCCGCTAGGGTTAGTAATATGTAATAAACTACATATTTGATTAATAGGAATTCGTGTTAATACAGTGGAATTTATTTAATAATGTCTTAAGATGCTAAAAAACCATTTAAATTATTTCCGGGGCACGACTTTCATTTCTTTCCTAATAACAAAACTATTAAAATCTTTAAACCAAAAAAGAGTTCATGCAGCTATGGATTTTAATTAAATAAATAACAATTCAATATGAATATGCCCATATCCGATTATAATCATGAACTATGAACCGCACAAAACATAATGATTTAAACTAATCAAACACAAAACAAAAGAGAAATAAATAATACACAAAAATGTAAAATAAATAAATTATGTAAACAAATGATAAATTCGACGATGACTTTTGGAGATATATCTCTTATTTTAACCTCAATTGAGTTAATCTCATTATGCAGAATTACGTGTTAAGCCACAATTAAGTTTTTTTTTTCTTTCATTGTGTATGTTTTAACTTCCGTAGTTTTCTATTATACGAGTATTCTCGGACAAAAAGAAATAGACAAATTAAGCCCTTCCTTGTATAACTATAAATCTTTGCGATTGACCTCTTCTTTATATAAAATACAAGTTTGCAACTACAAACTTCCAAGTCCATGAGTGAATGATGCAGTAAAACTCCATCAAATCTAGGTGAAGTCACGGTTTATTAAGTAATTACCATCAATTTTATAATTACCATTTAATATTTGTTCGTGAAGATTGACGGTTGATTTGTTCGAATTAAGACGAAGACTTAAAGTAGGCTTGACCGGCGGCGTTACACTTATGTTGTCCATAAACTTTATCAACCGAATTTCCCAATCTAACAATCGTGGATGGCAATTAAAGCAGAAAAAAAAACTGTTATAATTACAATAATTCTATGGCACGTTACATAAGTGATTATTATTTGCAGTGTCTCTCACGTCGTCGTTGTCGTTGGTTTGGTTCGTTAGGCCGTGGCCGGATGGTATATAACCCGCCCAGGTGAGATAATTGACCCGCATCGCAATCTGCTCTTAGTTTGTTTGGTAAATTTTTATCACTTTGTATCTTATTTGTGCTCAGATGCTAATAGATCGGTTGTAGTTCATGAGAATAATCTATAACAAATCCATGGGTTCGTCAGAGCAGCCATGTTAAGAGGTGGATTGCGAAAAAATGCTATAGGTACTTCTTACTTACTCACGGTGTCTTATTTGATAGTGCAATAGAAAATATTGTATCTCACGTGGGTTTTCCTTAATGCAGAAGATGTTTGCAATAAATTTGGTGGAGAAACAGTTTAATGGTAACAATACAGCAACCAGTTTAGAATGTTAAAAACTTAAAATAAAACCCTTTTTTGCTTATTCGTAACGAAAGTACTAACTTCCCTTCACAAAAGAGGTAGATGAACTCTTTTTTAGGAGTAGTGTAATGGGAACTGTGATGATTTCACCATTTAAACAAAATTGTGGTGATACGATGGTTCTTGTGCCCAAGGGATTTTGACTAAGATTTAAGAGGAGAAACTGGTTCATCAGTTTTTATTATTTTTAAATTGTAATGGGTGTGGGTTGGAAGTGCAGTTTGGTAAATTGGTGTGGTACGGCTTAGTAACGAATATTTTATAGTGTGTCCAAGGTTCAAGGATAAATTGATAGGTATTTGGGGCTTCGCAAGAAAACAAATAAGGCTAGGCAGAAAATATATTTTCATAATGTTCAAGGTTGTCAATAGTTTTAACGATACCCTATCAATTAAAACACTTTGTTTTGGATCCAATTAAATAGCCTTAAATAAATACTGCACTTATTTCAATTTTCAAATTTTAGATCTTTACTCTCTTACTAATTTGGATATATGTATTTTATTTTTAAATTAGCTATAATTTGTCATAAAATAAGAAGTTGAAAAACAACAATCAAATCATGAATTAGAAACTTAAAGGAAAGTCCTCCGTTTAGCCCGGATAATGGAAGCAATTTTACTCTCATTACAATTTGAAGGTACCAATAGTTAAAACAAAAAAAATAAATGAATGGCTAAACTCCCAATTGGCAAGTTGCCCTTTACTGGCCAGATTTTATATGTATGTAAGTCGATGACGGTGAATGTAAAATGTATAATGATAAAATTGCAACAAACAATTGTTAAATGGTTTGTTCACGTACGAGTATAGCATATCACAAACTTACATTAAATGAAAAGTGAGAGGATAATAAAATCGCCAGTGCACAACAGCTGGACTGGACATTGGCTAAATGCATTTATCCGGTGTGCACGGAAGAGAAAATGATAATGCTCACTTATTCTACAATTGTCTTGGCAGCAACACAAATAACGAAGAAATTTTTTATGCAATCTCGAGGAATATGAGTCAAGTTGTGTTCATTATACGAATAATAAATAGTTGGCTTTGAACACCCACAGATTAAAAGAAAAGAAAATTAGTTTGTTAACCTTCTTCTTTATTAACGTATGTAGAAGGGCTAATTTTGTATTTGTTTTTTTCTCACATACATTTAAGGTTTGTTTTTTAAGCAATACTTAGCACAATAGATTAAGTTATTTTAGTTTGAAAAAGGATCCTACTTATAAGTCATTTTTTTTTTTTATTCTGCAGAAACTTCAGTTTTCTTTTCTTTAGCCACCGATGTTGTTTTTTTTGATGAGGCTGGGCCTGCCTTGGGAGTTGAATTTGATTTTGATGAAGCTGGACCTGCTTTTGCTGCAGTACTTGACTTAGTATCGACTTTTTCTTTTTTAAGCTTTACCACTGGCGTCGATTGTGTTTCCTTTTTGGGTTTTTCTTCTTCAAGAACTTGATCAGCTGCAGCCGGTGTAGATTCTTCCTTCTTTCCGTTTACTTCTTTGTTCGGTTTTGACTTTTCACTATGATAATGTATATAAAAAATGAATTAAGACACAATGTTGAATATTTATATTTTTTTTCTTTTTATCTCACCTTTCAATATCTATATTAAGGACGGATTCATCTTCCTCCTCTTCCTCTCCATCATGATCTTCAGGGCCGACTTCACGCAGCAGATCGCCCAAATCCTTGTCAACATCTTCCCACAGCTTGTCTTCACCAACTTCTTCAGTTTCTTCTTGTTCTTCGGTTTCTTCCGTTTCCTCAGTTTCAGCTTCTTCAGTTACTTCTTTTTCTTCTTCAGTCTTCACAGGCTCGGTGGGATCTGTTGATTCCTTCTTCGGTTTAATATCCTTCTTTTCAGCACGCTCAGCCTTTGCCTGCAGATTTTCATCCTCTCGGTGACGCAAGAACGACTTTAAGTGACTGCGAGAACTGCAATGCTGTTTAATATACGCTTCTTGGTCTTCTTTGACACTATTATATGTACGACACAGTTCACAGTAGAAGGCTTCAACTTTTTTGATAAAATGCGACCCAACTGGAACTTTTTCTTTGCTTTGCTGCGAGGGATCTTCATTTAAATGCTTTTCTAGATCTTCATCGTCTAGATCGTCAATCTCGCCAACAGAGTCGACTGTAAGGAAGTTCTTAAGATCAACTTCCTTCTCTTCGCCTCCACTTGCTTCGCTTTGATTGTCATTGCTGCGAGCCTTGCGCTATAATTATAGAATTAACTTTTTAACTATTGGCAACAAAATAAAGTAAAGTAACCTACCCGAATGTGTTCTAAGGAGCAACGATGTGCCTCATAAATCATTGGGCTCTTGAATGCCACATGGCAAGTCGAGCAATAGGGCATCAAAAATTTCTTCATATCCTTATGATGTTCGGACAATTGATGCTTGGCCTTAGGTTGGCGATAATTTAACCGACACAACATGCAGAACTGTGGTTCTGTTTCCTCTGGATGGTCCTTGTATTTCTCATCAATCGCACGCTGTGCATGTCGCTGTTGAGTACGCATACGAGCTAGGGTCACACGCTGGCGAATAGCCACTCGACGCATAGCCATCTTGTGAGTTCTTGAATACAAATGGCTGTGATACTCCTATAAAATTATTTGTTCATTGTTAGATTAATTAATCAAATATAGAATTGTGACTTAAAAGTCTTACCTTAAAAGTAACACAATTCATACGGCAATGAACACAAGTCAGCTTGATGAACGCTGACCACTTGGGTGGTGATCGGCTGCGCTTGCTGCGACTCCTGTCCTTGCTACTATCTTTACGGTCCTTTTCCTTCTTATCTTTCGAACCTGAATCTTTTTCCTTAGCCACTTCATTAGAAGTGCCATCAGCACTCTTTTCCGACGATTTTTTCTTACCTTCCTTGGTTTCTCCGTTTTCTTCTTCCTCTTCACCTTCTTCACCAATTGCCATCGATGTTTCCTTTTTAATAGACTTATCATTCTCATCATCTTTATCTGATGCACCCTCGGCGTCGTCATCTTTATCTTCTACGTCTTCTTCATCAACAACATCATCTCCTTCGGCAGACTCTTTCTTTGCCGAAGAAGACGATGACTTTGTTTTCTTTTTGACGCGCTTTTCCTTTGGTTCGCCATCTTCCCCTTCGATCGCATCCTCATCTAATAACTCTTCAACCCCTTCCTCCACTTCGTTGTCTGATTTCTTGTCGGCACCACGTGACTTGCTACGGCCACTTGGACTCTCAGATGAACGAGGACCTTTACGCTTGCGCAACGAACTAAGTAATAGGATACAACACAATATTGAAATGGTGAGAAACCAGAAATTCATCTAAAATCAGCTAGAGATAGATCTAGAAGAGAGCACACTATATAAATGCACAAATACATAAACAACAGTTGATCATTTTTGTATGCGCCTTTTCGCCGCACATGCAACCATCCAACCACCGATCGAACCATCAACCATAAACCATTTTGAAAAGTTTAATTTTCCAAGCAACGGTAACGGTTTTCGGTGAGGACACCTGATTATTATTTTTTTTATATAATGTGTTTGGCCATTGTTTAGTTTTGGGAATTTCTCATGAGTGTGGCTAGAAATGTTTTGATAAATTTTCGGAATTTTGTTTTTATGTTTACCTCGTTAATCGGGCGATTTTAATCAATCGCGCACGATCTCTCTGACGTGCCAGAAGCAGTTGTCTCCGCATGAGTCTCATGTCCGATGACTCTTTGCGAATTACCCGCATGCCACCGCGGCTGGCTCCGGTGCCTCGTAAGCGGCTGATTGTGCCGCTGCCGCGCGGACGTACCACATAGCTGCTACGTACGGGGCGTTTTGGGGGTCCCATCGAATCATTTTGGCCGTGTCGTCTGCTGGCAGAGTCTTCTCTCGTGCCCCGACGGTAGGACGACGAGGATCCACGTCCTTGGTAACCGCTGGGCGAACTGCCGCGATTGCGACTTGAGTCGTTTCGACTGCGGTAAGATGATGAGCCGCCGGCATAGTTTGAACTTAGCCTTGAGTCCTGTGTAACAAAGGGGAGGAGGAAATTTTTGTTTTGTTTGTTTTTCATTCAGTTTCGCATTCAGTTTCATGAGATATTTTAATTTTTGTTTTGATTTTTTTTTATAGAGAGGATGCAACATAGTCTCCAATCGGCTACTAATATTAAGAATTTGATTCCTAAATGTGCGTTGGACAAAAAAGTGTCTCAGCAAAAAATGATGCTTAACATTTCACATAAGAGTTTTAGCTCTGTGGACGTTCTCTATCGAAGTTGAGCGTATTCGAGCGACCTTTGGAATTTTTTTTTGGAAATGTAAAAAGACATGACTTGAAAAAATTGCTTTCAAAATAACGCACGCTTTTTGGGGCATTTTGTATTGGGACTGATATTATATTCTGCGTTCTAATCAGTTCTTCAGTCTCAGTTTGTTTTGATGATGTTTTTCGCTAGATAAAGTTCACTTAGTTTAAAGTCAAGGATTCGTTTTGTCGATCCTTTTTCACTTTTTACTGTGCTCAATCGAGGATTTTCACATATAGCATATTATATTTTTCGCTAATTATACTTTTTCTATAGTCTATTTTTGTAAACATCAAAATAAAGGTATTTATAAAAATAATTGTTTATGTATAATTTAAAACTAATAAAAAGATGTTTAAGATTATGGTGAAAAGTATTTTGTTTTCTCTTAAAGAAAATAGAATGAATATTTGAGAAAAGTTTTTGAGTTTCTTACCTCTTGACGTGGACGCTTACGATCATCAGAGCGGTCTCGGGAGCTGTCCTGCAAAAAGTAAAAATTAATATGTAATATAAAATTTACATAAATATTACCAAAAAAGGAAGTTTATATCGCTTACAAAAAAACCAAGTTTCACATGCTATGTTTCTTGATTAAATAAGGCATTTTATTTGGTTAACCACACAAAAATCTTTATAGATTTGGTTTTCGAAATAAAAGCCGTGTTTTTTTGCAAGTCCGGGGGGAATTGGTTGAAAAAAAAAAACGACAACGGGGATTAGAGATGCCATCACAGAAACAAAATGGAGTTTTCATACAAACTATCGATAACAAGAATGTAATTCACGCCGGTAATACGGTTTTTCGGCGCGCTTAAGTTAAAGCTAAGTACAGACGATTGTCAGATCTTACAATATTGTCAGAACTGTCAATGGTTTGACAATAGCTAACAATAAGCTCACAATTGACATATTTCTTACAATGAAAAATTGTCCGTTCATCACACGGTTGGTAGATTTCTTCCCAATTTGATTGTCAGCTATTTTTTTTATCTATCTTTAACCAACTCATTGACATTTCGAACAATGAAGAAATTGTCAGCAATTGTAAGATGTTTTCAGTTAAAACATCTGACAATGACCAATGAGTCTGACAATGTCCTAATCGACTGACAATGATAAAAATTGTGTGTTCACACGATGGTAAGATACCTGACAATTTTTTGTCAGATTTTCGTCTGACAATGACGTGTCTGACAAGTGTTTAGACGATTGTAAGACATTTGGAACAGTTTTTTCACTGATAGATCTGACAATATTGTAAGATCTGACAATCGTCTGTACTTAGCTTAAGCCCCGAGAATTCTCTGAGATTAGCTAAGACCGCAGGGGATTAGTTGTTGTTGCATTTAACATGTAAATTGTTTAGCACCAACGTCGTTTTTGTATCCAGTTCCCTCCGGGCTTGCAA
This sequence comes from Epistrophe grossulariae, assembly GCA_929447395.1. Taxonomy (NCBI): domain Eukaryota; kingdom Metazoa; phylum Arthropoda; class Insecta; order Diptera; family Syrphidae; genus Epistrophe; species Epistrophe grossulariae. The sequence continues at coordinate 105,958,747 of OV839568.1, forward strand.
AAAAAACACGCCTAATATCCTCTGTTGGTTACTGTCGTACCTTTCGAAAATAAAAGCTTTTTTTGTTGAAAGGAATTCGACATAAATCTCTTAAACGCTGCAAAAAAATGTATCCTCTAAGCTTTATTTTTGTTTACATTTCTTCTTTAGAAACGAAATTTAGGTCACACCGGCTTCACGACTATTTATTCTTTTCGAACTTGATACGCATTCTTTCGACACCCACCCTTATAGTTTAACCCCGTATCTAAAGCATTCCATTATATTCTGCGGTTGGTAAATTGGGGTGTTTGGCATTAATTTAGTGCGCATATTTCTCGGCCCGAAACCTAACTGTACTTTACCATTTATGTATGTACATACAAATTATGCTTGATAATTCGCAAGAAATTTCAAGACAAATTAATTCGAACCTGAACGAACATAAAACCTCAAAAAATGCAACATAATTTTATTCGATCTATTTAAACAAACAACTCACCCTGTAGGACCTCTTAGTATCATGACGATTTTCATAGCGGGAAGGGAACTTATCACGACTCCTTGAGTCGTAGCTATTGTAGCCTCCCGAATTGTATCGAGAGCTTCCGCCTCTGTAACCAGTTTCGTTAAAATCTTTTCGAGAGCCTCCGCGATATGATGAGCCAGATGAACGGTAAGAATTACCACGTCCTCCACCACGACTGCTATATCCACGTCCACGAACCATTATTTTTTTTTTTAATATTCTTAAAATAGAAAAATGAAATACACTTTTATAACATTATTAATTTGCTAAAAAAATCGATTTTTATTCTTCAAGACAAAGTGGCACTCCATTTTGTCTCTACCTGTGCATTATGAAATTTTCAAATGTTCATTTTCGAGATAAACTTACACGCTTTCCAATTGTAAAACTTATAAAGTTTTTCACTCAACTTATGTTTAATGGTTATTTAAATTAATTTATAATATTAATTACTGATTTTATAATTTAATTATTGCAAAATAGTGAGAAAAAAATTAAGCGGCGTTCTACCTCACTCTTTTCACTTTAAAATATATTCACAATTCACAAATCACATTTCACAAAAAAAATTACAAATGGCGTCAGCCGTCGAGCGTTGGGCCGATGGTAGTTTGATTTGAAAGGAAATCGCTTGCAGCTATTGGCTAAAGTTGAAACTTCAATAAGGTCCGTTCGTGTTCCTTCGAAATCAACTGTTTTTTAACGATACAAGTTGTGGGTATTTTTAAAATTTCACAATTTTTCATTTCTTGGTTTCGTATGGACGTGATACTACGTTTTCATTGTAGCCGAAATGAGGTATTTTCGTAAATTATAACTTATGTATTTTCATTGCAAATTTGCTAATTTCGTTTGACAGCTCATTTCACTTCTAATTTCATTTGTCACATAGCTTCTTTTTGTTCTGTTCTCTTTCTGTTTTTATGTCTGTTTTTATGGTTACTGCAACTTATTACTACAAGTTGCTACTTGTCATTTTTTTCTATGAGATTTGACAGAAAATTGTGGTACGACGTAGCACAACGTTTCGAGCTACCAAACAGATATTTTGTTTTCTATACATCAAATTTTGACATTTTCAATGGTTTCCAATGGGTTTCCACTGAATGCAATTGGGCTTTTCTAAAAACTATTTTTGTCTTTTCTCTTTCTAAAGCCTCAACTACATAAGCCAAAAAAGTGAAAAAGTGCAAAAGTGAAAATTTTTAAATTGATTTTGTGATAGTTTTTCTGACTAGAAAACTTATAAAAATGATGCAGAAAGCTTAAATTTTGGTTTAAAAACAAATTTGTGTATTCTTTTTCACAAAACAACGGCGCTAGCGGTAAAAAAAATATTTTTACTTTTGTACTTCAGTACTTTTTGGCTTATGTAGTTAAGCCTTAATTTTGACAGTTCAAAACAACAAAAACAAAACATGTGATATCGAACTTGGAGAAATGTAAACAAATGCTTTTTTAGTGCAATGTGGATTTTTAATATTTTCTGTGATTTTTGTTTATATAAATAAGTTTGATAAGTTATTAGGGGTATTCCCGATCCGATGCAAACTGGTCTTGCATCATTGCAAAAGTGCAAAGTTTTTTTTACAATGGGGTGAGGGTATAGCAATTTTACACTTTTGCATTTTTGCAATGATACAAGACCAGTTGCATCGGATCGGGAATATCCCTATTGAAGTTGATTTTTTGTCAAATTGTCGTTATAACCATCGTTTTATACGTTTTTATTGGAAAACAAACAAGCACTATAGGGGTATTCCCGATCCGATGCAACTGGTCTTGTATCATTGCAAAAATGCAAAAGTGTAAAATTGCTATACCCTAACCCCACTGTAATACGTTTTCATTGGAGCCGAAATGAGCTAATATCGTAAATTACAGAAAAGTTGTTTTCATTTGGCCAGTTTATATTTCAGAGATCTCAGAGATCTCCTCTTCCTCACAAATATAAACACAATTCCTCACAAAAATTCCTCACTTTAACTGTCAAAAAGTGAGACTGAAATTTCTTGGATTCGTCGCTCGATTTCTTAAATTCCTTTGAACACAATGCAATTTGTTTATATTTCATTCTCCTGCTCTGTCAAAGAGACGGAGGAAAATTACTGAGCGCTCTGAAATATAAACTGGCCAATTGCAAATTTGCTAATTTCGTTTGACAGATAACTTCATTTTGAATTTGATTTGGCAGTTAATAGATTCTTTTTCTTGTGTTCTCTTTCTGTTTCTGTTTCTTATACATCAAATTTTGACATTTTCAATGTTTCCCCTCGGTTTCCACTGCGGATGCATTCCACTTGGGTGTGTTCATAAGGTTTTTACGTAATTTCCAACCTAATTTCGTGCAAATTTGGTTGAAATTACCTCATTTCGAAATGTGAATTTGTATGGGAAATGAGATAATTTGGAATGGAATTTGGACATTTTCAACGAAATTACCTCATTTGGCCCAATGAAAACGTAGTATAAAAAAAAACTTTGCACTTTTGCAATGATGCAAGACCAGTTTGCATCGGATCGGGAATACCCCTTATATTATAAAAATATTTGTCGTTTGTTTACCTTTCTCCAAGTTCAGACCAGCTATCCTATTTTTTTCGCTTGTTTGAAACTGACGGCTGGTGGAAAAGCCCAATCCACTTTGGGTGTGTTCATAAAGTTTTTACGTAATTTCCAACCTAATTCAGTGCAAATTTGGTTGAATTACCTCATTTCAAAATGTGGATTTGTATGGGAAATGAAATAATTTGGAAATTTTCAACGAAATTATCTCATCCCAATGAAAACATAATCATTTTGCACTCCTTCTACTCCAAAAACATTTGGTTCTACTTTTGGTGCCACATTCAGGAACACGCCGTAACTTGACATTTTTGCTGAATTCACCAAAATTTTCAACCCGTACTCGACTTTTCAACCTACAGTTCACATGTAACGATTTTATTTGCTTTTCTCACAAAAGGTCCGTTCCCAAGATTTCTCGCACTAAAAGTTGGTCAAATGTCAAATTTGAGGAGTGGGGATGAAATGCTCTCAAAGAGAAAGAAAACTGAAAAAATGTCTGGAACGGTTTTCGCACTAAATTGGACTACTTTTTAAACGTCAAAAAATATATTCGACTATGGTTGCCGTAGATCAGTGATAAATCTTAATCAACATTTTCAAGAATCACATCCCAAGAAAATAAAATGTTAACAGAGAATAAACGTACAAACTTACATCAAGTATATTAATATACAAACAAACTAATCTTTAATTATACATTAAATTATGAAGCTTAAGCGTGTTTTTCTTGAAGTAGCACTATATAATATAAGTAATACTCAATATTGTCAATTTTAAATTTTCTTTTTAAGAAATAGTTTTTTGGCGTAAATTTTTTGTAATTAGTTGATTAGTTAAAAGATTAATAAAATGATAAAAAGTATGCTTATCTTTCAAAACTAAAATCAAAATAAAATTAACACTTGGGCAACCCTTGTCCGGCATAGATATTTGTACTCAACTGACAAATTACGTCATCTGACATACGGCAACCAGGCATTTGACATCCAGCCCAGAAATAGCCAGAAGAAATTCCTCGGACTAAAACTGGCAAGAAGGGGAAATATTTTACTCTCTCGAGCGCGCTCTCTTTTGTAAGAATTAGCACAACTTTTGAAGTCTGGAACGACTTCGGACTAAAAATGACTAAATCTGGCAGTCTGAAACTGTTTGAAACTGGGTGTGGAACACACTTAAAGAAAATAAAAAAAATAATATGTGTCATTTTTATTTTAAAAGTCATTTTGATCATAAATTTAATAAATCTGGTATACTTTTAGTTCATAGACAAAATGGATAAAAATAAAACACACCCCGCCATTAAAAAGATCCTGGACTACGATATAAGACTCACAAAGTCATTGGTGTCTTTCCTCCTGAACTTCGTGGCTTTTCGTTCAGTGAAAAATAACTGCAAGCTCTTGGAAATATCATGTCATGGAATCGCTTGGCTGGCCAGTTGGTTGGCATTCTGCTGGCTGATCAACAGCCCTTCTCTCTATAACATGCAAATCAATATGCTCCTAGGCTTAATAATTGACATTATATTTGTTGCAGTTATTAAAGCAGCTACAAGACGTCGAAGGCCGTCAGCCGATGCAAAGCACTATGATATTGGCCCGGATAAATTTAGTTTCCCGTCGGGACACGCATCGAGAGCCTTTTTCATAGTTGGCTTCTTCACAGTTCTGTATCCATTGCCAGTGTTTATGTGGCCAGCGTTAATAGTTTGGGCTTCTGGTGTTGCTATTTCTCGTATCCTAACATATCGTCATCATGTCCTAGATTTATGCGCTGGAATACTTCTAGGAATATTCGAAACTCTTATACTCTATGTCATTTGGCTGGGACCTGAGCTGACTAAGTCGATTATGCTGAGCCTATCTGAAGATTACGTTCCTGGAGGAGCTGAATAATTTGTTTTACCTTGTTTGTCTCATGTAATTAAAGTGTTAATAAATTAAATAATTATTATTATTAGAGTCTGTCTAAAACCCGACAACGAAATTAAGTGCTTTTCACTTCTATGTTTTTTTTTTCTTGCTTACATAAATACAGTGCTAGCACCCAGCACTACGGCGTATAAACAGTGAGGTATGTATGGGGGAGGGAAGGGCATGCTGCCCCCTGCAACCCACCTGCTTGGGCACACTATAGGATTTGGGGTAGGTGCGAGGTTGGGTATATGCAAAGTTTCTTTTGCATTTAAAGAATCTGGATTTAAAGCCAACCTCCACCTCCGCCTACCCTAAATCCTATAGTTTCGCGTACGCGAAATCATATTCGCGAACACGATGTCGGGTCTTTAGACAGATTCTTATTATTATTACATATGTATGTATATTTTTTTGAAAGGTATAGAGACCAAACATTGGCAAAATGTAAATTGCAGTTAATAAAATTGTTTTAATACCATTCATTTGCTTTCTATAGTTAAAACAATATTTTTTAGTCGCTTTCATTTTAAAAGGAAGTTGCTAAATAATTTATAACAGTTTTTTCAATACACGCACATTTCCCAGGTATTTTAGTTCATTTGCAACTTCTATAGGTACGGCACATTAATTACTTATAACGGTTGCATTTTGAAATTTTTTGTGTGGATGGCTAACGAAAGAATCCTACATATAAACTATTTTAAATTGATTTTTTTAAATTTGTCTGTTGTAGGAATATTTATAAACAAGGAAACCAGATTATTCCCGATAGTTTTCCTATATAAGTTTTCCATGGTTCGTTGCTAGCTTTCCGAATTAATTTCAAATGAATAATAGACCGGGAGGTGGCAATACAAAAATCGATGTAAAGAAAATTTTACTTATGTGGCGTTAGATAAAATCATTAGGTGAACGCTTCGTCGTCCACCCGATATCCCGGTCAGAACGGCTTGCCGACCAAAAGAGGTCATTTTTAATATCAAATTATAGGAAAAATTTTCATCATTCATATTCTGAAGGTCGTCCGGGGAACAGCTGCGTCAATTTCTCTAGCCGATCAGATTTATGCAAAAAAGTAATATAATGCGTATTTCACTTTAAATATTAATAATTTACTGGGTGTCCAAAATGTATGCTTAAAATTTTAATTGAACTATGTTTTCCAATAAACGGGGACAATTAAATAAACTTAAATAATTATAGCTGTCTTGTTCTTTAGTTTAGGATCGCAGCAACAGCCCTTCATATTTTCATATGGCTGCAAAGATCATAAAAAGAGGTTAGAGAACTCTGAAAAATAAATCCAACAAAAATTTAAAATGTGTTAAGTAATAATAATTTATTTCAATTCAACTTTTCTTCAACATTGCGCGCTCATTTCGAAATATCTTTTAACATAATTTGAGAATATGTGGTATTTCATGACCATTTTATTCTCCCCACCATCCAACATCTATCCAGTTCCTCGCACAAATGACGAAAAATTAACATAATCTCTGACCAGTGTCATTTGATTCCAGTACATATTTACCCAACGGTGATATGCTTCCTGATACTCTCTGGTAGCATCTTCATCATAATTATCTGTATCCTCTTCTTCTGATTCTTCCGCGTCATCCTCATCCTCATCATCACAATAATAATCAATGTCTTCTTCTTCTTCGTAATTCCAATGATTCCTTTGGTTTTCAAAGTCTTCTTCATCATCATAGTCAGTGAAATATGATGCAGATTCATCGCCATAAGACGACTCATCGTCTAATTCACTTGTAACAATTCCTGAAGTACCGCCCGATATGATGTTTTCATCGAATCCACTGCTACCGCGTTCGGTGTCATCAGAGTAAACACTATTTGATCTTTCACTCAGAGTTGGAGATCTCTCTGGAGGAGCTGGAATCGGTACTAGTGGTATTTCTTCTGGTGGATTGATATTTGCCGGTGATGGGAAATGTTTCACTTCTGGAACCAGATCCTCTGTGACATCACACTGCTGACTGGTATTTAAATCTTGACTGGATGCATCTAGCGCCGAAGGAGTTGCCACAGAAAGGATGAATGTTGCCTTATCTATGTCAACGTCTGCACAAGTGGCTTGACTAACCGATGGACTCTCCTCGTTGAATTTCTCATAATCTGAATAAATGTCTTTCTTGATTCGAACAGGTTCCTTGGAATTTATAAGGAGATTCTTAATATCCATCAACTTCTGAGGGCTTCGCATGACATCCTCAACAGATTCTGTTCGGCTGCTGTCCAGGACTTTTTTGTAGTCCTCAAATGGATCGATTTTCTTGTCCTTCTCTTTACGATCAACGAGAAAGTCAGTGATATTTGGGATGGAGACCTTCTCACACAGCACTGATTGAAAGGGTCTTGCCGAAGCTTGTTGTATATCTTGTTGGCTACTTCGGAGGATGTCACTGTCAGCTGCAATACTACTGGCGTCATCAATGGTATTTGATGACGGCAACTTTTGCGAGGAACTCTGCTTTGACTCTGGTGTAAGTTTGTGTAAATTTTCGGGCTTATGAGGAACTAACTCTAGCAAACCCATAGCAGCTTCTCGCAAATCAACCTGGAATGTCTTGGTGTCTATGGAATGGGTGAAGTTGTTGTCTACAACGTTCTCTTTGTCTCCACCTTCATCCGCTCCCCAACGAACTTCTGGATCGCCAAAACAACCATATTGCGCAAAATCTCTATCAAAGTTCGAGAAATCCCAGAAATCACGATCTATATCTAACTCAGGGAACCGTAGAATATTCATACCGGTTCCAATTTTGTCACGAATATTCGTGAATAGCTCGCGATCCTTTTCCGAGGCAATAAAACTGATGGCAATTCCATGGGAACCAAAGCGTCCTGCGCGTCCAATGCGATGCAGATAGGTGACAACATCTGTGGGCAGTTCCAAATTGATGACGAGATTGGCATTCTCCGAGTCTATGCCTCGTGCCATGAGATCTGTGCACACCATGATGCGTGTTTTGAATTCTCGGAATTTCTTAAACATCTCCAGTCGGGTTTTCTGGTCTTGAGCCCCTGAGATCAACTCACAGGGCCAGCCTTCTCGTTCGAGACAGTTTTTGTAAGATTCAGCGCGAGATTGCGACCCAGTGAAAAGTAGGCACTGCTTGAAAGGAATCATTCCGAAGATCTTTCTCAATGCATCCAGTTTGCGGTTCATCTCAAGAATGCTTGTCTTTTGTTCGGGGATTTCGTAGACAAACTGTTTTATGCCGACAAGGAGTGTAGCGCGATTCTCTGTGGAGACGAGTAAGGGATTCTTCATAATTTTTGCCAAGTCTTTGTCAAGATCATTGCAGAACGTTGCACTACAGGCGATTGTTTGTTTTCTGGAGGGTAGAAACTGACGGATGATGGCAAGATCTTGTCGAAAGGACTGTGAGTACATTTTGTCTGCCTCGTCGATGACAAGGACACGAATTTTTGATGTGTTCAGGACTTCGTTGTGGATTAGGTGGAGGACGCGCCCTGGAGTACCGACAATAGCCTTGGCTCCTTGAAGATTTTTGCGATCTTCAGCGATTACCATACCCCCGATGACACTTATGGCTCGGAAACCTGTAGAACTCAAGTCCGTTTAAATTGGAGTTTGAGATTAACACCCATATAGTTCACTCGCTACATCCAGATTAAAATATAAATCCAGATGTACCTATTTACTTTGAATTTGTATAATTTACATCCAGATTTAAGTTTTAATGTAGATTAATCGAGTGAATAATATGGCCGTAAAAGTACTACCGCTTACCATGACAATACTTTCCAATTTGGTTGAGCACATATTCTATTTGTACGGCAATTTCACGTGTTGGAACCAAGATTAACGATTGTGGTTCTCGAACTTCACTTTGATATGCATCCAAAATGATTGTACAAAAAATCAAAGTTTTGCCGGTTCCAGATTTAGATTGGACAAGGAGATCTGTTACAAAATTGGAAATAAGTAAAGATTTTTAACTTTTTTCTTGGTAGCTACTTACCCATTCCAGATTTTCCAATTGGTATGGCTGCTGCTTGAATAACAGTTGGATAAACAAATCCAGCGGCATCGAGGCCTTTGCGAATAGGGTCGGCTAAAAGCATTTTACTAAAAGGCGATACATTTTTTAGACGAACATCGTCTGTACGCTCTTTGGCGTCAATGTTGTGCGCCACAGACTGCATCTGTGAGATTTATATGAATTTGGTTTTTTCAAAAATCGGATTATGATTTCTAAAATTGTTTGTAACTATTTTTTTCGCGTAATGTGTGTTCACTTCAATCGCTCGGGAAATAAGAAAAAATGCAAATTTCTTAAAATAAAATGCGACTTATGTTGTTTCTTGACAGTTATTTTTGACAAGTTAACTGAAATGACATAAAACGGTGCGAAATAGGGTGGTACAAAATAATTATTTCGTTTTCTTTTTGCCATTTTAAAACACTCGGGAATTAAGGTTCCCCCACACCAACGCGAATAGATCGCGGCGATGACGAAACGGGTTCACGTTTCATGATCCCGATCAAATCATGTGGATAATAAAATATTCTAGCTTGCTCACGGATTTTATTTTGTTTAAAACATATAGGTACGAACTTTTGAAATATTATTTATTTTTATTAATTGTGTTAAATTGGTATTTTATTCTTGCTTATAACTTCTTTAGCTTCTGACTTTATTTTTACTTTGCAAAAAATAGCAACAAATTGATCTTAAATTAAAAACTTTAATATCACTTCCTATTGCTTATAAGTTAAAGGTAATAACAATAATAATAATAATAATAAAGTTACAAAACATGATCAATTACTTATTAATTTTGTACTGCACTATAATGAAAATATTCTTTTTATATTTGTAGTGTGGCCTTTAAGTTCAAATGCGTTAAGCCCAGACAAGACAGTTCGGCTTATTAATTTAAATTACATAACAATTTGTATTTACCTACATATGCTGATTTTTCTACGCTGCTAAACTTAATCAAGAAAATACGATCCACTGTTGGTTCAAGACAAATTAGTTATTTTTAAAAATAATTAGCTAACAAATTATTTTTCAAACTTTACCGCCATTAATGTTGGGAATGACATGGTACTAAACCAAGAAGCATTAATTTGAAACGTTCGATTACTCCTTATGATCATCATCTTGATTTAATTGTTGGAATTCCTTTAGACTCCTTCGTACCGAATCCATGTATTCGGTAATTTTTTGCTCTGAAATCAACTACTTATTACTTGTATATGCACGATATAAAACATGTTACGTTTGTACATACTTCACAAGATATAATCGGTTCATTAAGACAGTAGATGACAACTTGGTAAAAAGATGCAGCCATAAACATAATCATCCGTATAACCACCATCATAACATCTTTACCCTTACAATAGGTAGGTATTCTTACTTATTCGAAATATTTAGTTTTAATTGATTTATACTTTATAGATACCACGCTAACTGATGCTTGAAACATAACCACACCATGAGTTATCAAGGTGCACAAGGCTCAAATGCAGATAAAGGTTGTTAAAATCCTTATAGAACCTATCAACAAAAAAAAAATTGAGATAAATTAAATAATTTAATGTTCCGATTCCGAGAATTGCCCTAGAATTGCTCTTTTTCTTGCAATGAAACTCTTAAAATAGAAAAGAGCACATCTTTTGACAAAAACTGCAAATCTTTTCGTGAATGAAACTCGCTACATGTTTTTAGGCGAAATGAGATAATCACCCCTGTTCTGATTTCCGATCGGTTTTAAAATCCTTTCGTTTTCAAACTCGGTGTTCTGAAATACTTTTCGCTTTCAATACTTGCGGAATGAGTGTGCTTTGATTTTCGATCGGATTGAGAATAATTGACATTTGAAAATGCATTTGAATTTTTGTGCCCCAATTGAATATTTTTCAAATTAAATCGTTTCTCATTAATTTCTATACAAATTCAAATTTCGAAATAATAGAAATTATCTTTGAAATAATTGAATAAAACTGTATTGGTTTTAAACGGAAAGAGTAAATTTTATGTTTGGAAAAAGGAAACGAAAAAGAGAAAACATTAAAAAAAATATACGATCAACGTTCAAAACAAAATTTGGAAATTTGATAATTTCGGCTCCAAAGATAACGTTAATTTCGGATAGAAAACAAAATTTCTAAAAATTTTACAATTATAGGTATGAACTTAAAAAAATAATACCTAAGTCAAATGTTCTTTCATATTGGTTTATGGACTGGTGTAAGTAATTTAAATGAAGCTCTCTGGGCACATTTGAAGATGTCTAAAATCCAATAATTCATCGTAAAATGCGTATAAGAGCAACATAATGCATTGCTATGAATATAAACCCACCATCAAAGCTTATAGCACCTAAATATATGTGTACCTACAACACATCAATTATAGTTGAAAATAAAATTTAAAAAAATTAATTATGTATATACCTAAAATTATTCTCACAATAAATACTGTAAGTGTAAAATGTTCGTACCGATTCCTGTTATAAAGATAGCAGCAATAAAAAAAAGTGAAAATGAAATATTGTGGGATTTTATTAATTTCTTTCTCTCAATATGGAAAAAGCGTCGGGTAGGCTTAGGTAAAATATTTTTGGAAAATATATATATTATCAAACAGAATATTTTGAAGAGTTATCAATAAAAAGAATATAAAACCACAACAAAAATAAATATAAGAATACAATTTTAAAGATTGCCTGAGTGAAAAAGTGTAAGGCAATCAATTTTCAATTCTAAACTTTTGTTGTCACTGACATTTCTTTTTGGTAAATTTTTTTTTAATGTTAAGACACATTTTTTGTCTTCTTTATCACCGTAATTTCAGGTTTAAGATAATTAATGTGGAATTAAATTTTTGTACGAACACAAAAAATGTCATTTAGTACCAACGCGTTGCAAGTAAGTACCATCCTAACGGTTAATCGTTCGAAGCGACTTTATTATTATAATCCCAGATCATGAAAACAAACATAGTTTCAACCGTGATAATTTATAGGTAGGTACATACGTTGATAAGGATATTTCCAAAATAAAGGTTAAAAATGTCTCGAATGTGCGTAATGTATAATTTATAATTATAAAGGAAAATCTCATTTTTCTCAAAAACGACTCCTACGATTTTGATTGAATTTTTTATGTGAGCTAATATCAGTACCATCTATCATATTTTGGGAAACAAAATTTTATCTATCAATTAAAAATGGTATCTTTCATACAACCATACAAACCAAATTTTGTAAATGGCTTCGAGCCCTTTGGTTATTAATATTTTCAATTTTGGTCTATAAAATAACATAGCTTTGATAAAAGAAACTTTAAAAAACATTTTACGCATTAAAATCGTATGATTAGTATTTCCAATATACCAATTGTATACATTTACTAACTTGTAATTAATACAATAATAAGAAATTGTTGATATGCAAGCATATTTATAAAAAATAAATTGTCCCATTGCGTTGCTCCAACACTTGTCGAGAATTGTTCTTACTTCAATGCGCGAAATCCGGTTATAAGAAGTCTCTAAATTTATTTAAAAGAAAATATGTATATATTTATATAAAATTGTAAAACGATTAAAAACTATTACATAATACCCTCAGATAAAAATTCAATTCCATCCACCAATTTATGAGTCGAAATAAGTTCAATCATTTTGACACAAACAGAAAGTATATTAGTTTAAAAATGGATAGCAATGTTTGTATCATTGTACAAATACTCTAGGAAGTAAGGAAATATAGTACATTTTAATTGGAATAGTGAGGATATTTTTTGTTAAAAGTTACTCACTTCGGCCATAATAACTATACTCTCTTTGTATCGAAAAATATAGCAAATGTTTCCATAAACATTTATACAGCTTGCCATCAGAAGAGTGATGGTTATCCTAAAGGTTATTTTTATTTTTTTAAGAATTAAGAACGATTATTTTCTTACAATTTCAGTAAACTTTTCCGCGATGACGGTTTTTTTAAATTTATCCCCATACAAAATGTTAACAGAACGAGATCTCGAAGTTTTTTTTCATTTTTACTTTTTAACACAATTGCATCATCCAGAGTCATTTTACAACTGGAATAAGTTTAGTTCAAAAAAATTAATTTATAAATATTTTAAGTTTTCATTTACACCTTGACAAATATACTGATTTTAAGTTTTGTTCACGAATGAAAAGATTTTCTAACTGATTTGAAAGTGTACTGCATTCCTTTTATAATTGAACTTTGTTATGTATGTAATTTAATTGTCAAATTGATTATTCGCAAGTATGCAATAGAATATTTAAATTAATAATAGGATTTTGGAATGTAATAACATATTTTGTAGATACTGGTTACTGATGAGATAGTAAATAAAATATTTTTTTCAGCTTTGTTGGTTAAACAATTTTTTGTACTTAGGTACTGCTAATTGATGTATTGGTTAAGCAAACATTTGAAAAATAAACATAATATCAAACATATTTTTCGTTATTGTATTTTTAGCAGACCTTCAAATTCAAGAACGCTGATGAGAAAGTTTAAGCAATCAAGCGTATACAAAATTTTAGTTCTTAGCCATTCTACTTTTACATGAGTGATGAAATGTGCATGAATATTTTTTTTTCAGGAATATAATTTTAAAAATGGAAGTATCAAGATTTGATTTGAAAACAGGTATTAAGTTCTATTTCTGCTGAGGTTTCACCTTTGAATTTTTAATTCAAACTACAGTCAAACTTCGATAACTCGAACTACTATTTTCCACAATAAAAGTTCGACTTATCAAGACTTCGAGTTATCCAAATTGATTATCAAAATTAAAACAATTAAACAATTCAATATTTGAAATACATATGCATAATGCACAACACTTTTTGTGCTTTATTAAGTCTTATACGTTTTATATTAATGTACATAAGTTGCTACACCATACACAAAATTATTGCATGTATCTAGTTATTTGGGTCTGAGAGTAGTTTTTTATTATTTTTTTTTTTTCAAGAAAAAGGATTCTAATTTATTTAAAGCTGCATAAATTTCATCTGTTGTATCGTCACACGTTTGCAAATATAAATTCAAATTGTCAAATGTGCTACAACATGCTTCGAAGGCTGTTGAATGAATTCCTCTACCGAAGTCTCGTCTTCACTTTCTATATCAATTGAAATTGGAAATTGTACATAGAATTTTATACAAAAAAAAAAAACCAAGCAATAGCTATGTACACACATAAATTAAAAAATAATGCAAAAATATTGAAATGTTCACCACATTAAATAAAAATTTTCTGTAGGTACTTACAACTTCTAAATTTCTTAACTAATATTATGTGTAATATGTAGGTATCTCGTTTTCAAATGAAAATTCCCTTCAAAAATTCGAATTTCAAAAATGCATTTTTTCTCACTAAATGGGAATTCCCCTAAAATGTTCGACTTAGTTGATGCATATGCCATATGTTTTGTTCGAGTTATAAAGAAAATCGAGTTATAAAAGTTCGAGTTATGAGGGAAAAAATGTATCAGATTTGAACTCTAAACGCTGCTGCCACATAATTTTGTTCGAGTTATAAAAAAATCGAGTTATCGAAGTTCGAGTTATCGAAGTTTGACTGTATATACTTTTATTCACAAACCAAATTCTTTTGTCTAAGCGTCTTTTTCCACTATCATTAATTTTATTTTATTTACAAAGGTACAATCTACAAAAAACTTAAATAATATACTATTAAACTTAATTCCGAATTAATTTTTGCTCTGCAAAACTTGCTCGCATCGTTCGCAAATTGAATCTTCACAATTGACCAAAAACCGTCGGCAACGTGAGCATAAAATTGTTGCATCTTCACTTAAGGACATACTATAATCCATTAGTGAAGCATCTTCTTCCAAATGAACACTTGCAACTTGTAAAAGTTCACATAGTTCAGAAGCTGTAGAAGTAGTTGTTGGTTGTAAATTCTAGAAAACAAAAAATGATTTTAATATGCGATCTTTATATGGTCAAAATGAATTAAAACCTTAAGAAGAGAAAACTTATCGGAACCACAAGAGATTTTAACTTTCAGCACCCAAGTATTGGTATCCTGAGAGTTTTTGTTCAGTAATCGCTTTACTTCAAATGCAGTATCAATTATTTCTTCAACTTTAGGATCATTCCATGAAGGATTTGAATGCACTTTGGCTTCATGAAACGGTTGGGTTTCTTAACACGAATAATTATATAATATTATGTATGTTCAAAATTTCAAAAAAAATACCTTACCATAATAACTCCAACTTTCTTCAACCAAAAAAGGTACGACCGGCCACAATGATTTACAAAGAACTTCGTAAGTATTACTTAGAACCTTTTTAACATTTTCTATTTGGTCATTTCTACCACAATAAAGTCGATCTTTCACCAAATGCACATAAACCGATGAAATCTGATTTGTGACAAAGTTAAGAATGTTCGATGTTGCTCTATTATACTCGTATAAGTCGTAGCTTTTTTGAACCTATGGAAAATTTTCATAAGAAGTATAATTATGTAGCTAAAATTAAAAAAAAAAAATGTACTTCTTTTTCAAAGTTATGAACGCAACTCAGAAGATATCGATCCAAATGGGTCAGACATTTGTTTTCACAATCAATTTTATTTGTAGTCCTTGAATTATCCCCAATTGCTCCATTCAAGTACCTTAAAGTCGATCGAATTTTACTAACATTTTCAGCACAATGCTGCAATAATTTATCGCTGACTATAATCGACATATGCTGAGTGCCATGAGACGCCACCCACCATCTAAAATTGAAAAGAATACAAAAATATGAATGAACAACATTTCTTTGCATACAAATATAAAGGACTAACCTGAGTGCATCGGTTCCATATTTCTTTGTAATATCCTTGGGCGAAATAATATTTCCTACCGATTTTGACATTTTGTGACCCTTCTCATCAACTGTGAACCCATGAACAAAAAGAGATCTATAAAGAAATCACAATAAATAAATAGACGACTCATCAATAAGAGTATTACTTGTATGGGGAGCAGCCTCTTGCTGCTACACTGGTCAATAACGAAGATTGAAACCATCCAGTGAATTGATCATAACCTTCTAAATATAATTCGGCAACTTTTTCTCCATCCAGAACACTAGACCATGAGCTACCAGAGTCGAACCAAATGTCAAAAATATCTGATCCTTTTTGAAGATTTTCAACTTTGAGACCAAGTTCGTTTAATAGTTTAGCAGGAAGTAGTTTTTCAATTGGTTTCGCCCACCAAAAATCAATATTTCCATCTTTTTCAAGAAGTTCAGAAATATGTGCAATGATTTTTCTAAAAGAAAAACATTATCATTAGAGTTTGAAACATATACTTAAGGACTTTTTTCGTACTCATTTACAATCTCCTTTCCAGATTTTTTATCATAAAATACCGGTATCGGAACACCCCATGCTCTTTGTCTTGATATGCACCAATAAGGTCGTTTTTTTACCTGAGTTATAAGAGCTTTTTTGTTTGCTTCAGAGTTGACACGAGGAAAAACGTTAATTTTTTCAATCTACAATTGAATTGTTAATGAGAAAATATTTTAACACAAAGAAGAAAAATTCTTACCTCTTTAACTGCCTCATCTCTGATTTGTTCTGTATTGATGAACCATTGCTCACTTGCACGTATGATAACAGGTTTTTTTGTTCGCCAATCGATGGGATAAGAGTGACTGAATGTACCAGAGAATATAACGTCTTTAGAAATATGTTCCAAAACAAGTTTATCTCCATCACCTAGAACTTGTTTCCCAATCAAAAATGATGGTGCTTCGTCAGTGTAGATGCCATTTTCATTCACGAAGCATTTCTATTGGGTGAAATAAAAACAAATCGCTTGGAATATTTTATAAACAAGAACATAAAATAATACGTGGAACCCTGAAGTTTTTAATTTTTTTGAAAACAGAAATACAAAAATTGAACACAAATTGGTAAATCATAGATATATTGAGAGTTTAGAGTTTTGTAGATTTTCATCACACTGGCAAAGAAATTGGAATTTTATAAAATGTATAAACTAGTCTATTATAGTCACGATATTCTGAAGCACGAAAAGCATTAAAAGAAGTGACAAGCAGAGAAAACATAGAAGCGAATTAAAATAAAGGTTATTAACTTACAACGGGTAACTTGTGATCCAGGCTGACTAGAAAATCTTCTGGACCATGAGCTGGGGCCGTGTGAACTAGTCCAGTTCCTTTTGTGTCTTGAACATGAGTGCCAGGCAGAAATGGTAGTTTCTGCATATTGTCAATTGGATGAGAATATGTACAACTTTTAAGTGATTCTCCTGAAAAAAGAAATACAAAAAATTGCAAACAATTTTACTTCAACTGGTTACAGTTCAGCTTAAGTACTTACCTGTTATGCTCTCAACATGAGCAACTTCTAGTCCTGTCAAATTTTGAAACTCTTCAATCAAATTACTAGCAAGCAAGTAAAGATTTTCTGAATCTCCATTTAAAGTAACCAAAGAATATTGCAGTTCAGAGTTGTAACAAACGGCTTGATTGCTAGGAAGAGTCCATGGTGTTGTTGTCCATACCAACGCGTAGGTGTTCTTAGCTTTATCAACATTCAATGGAGTATCTGACAATTTAAGTCGCAATACTACAGAAGGACTAACGAAGTTCGGATCGTATTCGAGCTCAGCTTCTGCGAGAGCTGTTTTTGACGATGGAGACCAATAGACAGGTTTAAGAGCTCGGTACACAATTTTTCTATTAAAGAAATCCAAGAATATCTTCAATTGATTTGATATAAATGCTGGATTAAATGTAAGATACACATTGGATGGATTGACCCAGTCGGATAAAATGCCCCAAGAGCAGAACTCTTCTTTTTGTTTTTGGACAGTTTCCATAGCGAATTTTCGAGCTGAAATTATGAATTTAAAGAATTGTGATTACGTAAAACGTTGACTCACATTTTTGTCGAACAGACAGAGGATCTGTTTCGGACTTGGAAGACGACATCGCTTTTAGTTCTATAGGAAGACCATGACAATCCCAACCGGGTTTATAACTAACTTGTCTACCCTGGGCTACATTCTGTCGTAGGGTTATATCTTTAAGAATCTACAGGAATATTTTTAAACTATAGACGTTTATGTTCAAAAAAAATTGTATAAACCTTATTCACAGCATGTCCCATGTGGAGATCACCATTGGCATACGGCGGCCCATCGTGCAAAACAAATGCCGGTTTATGATTGTTGTCTTTTTGATAACGATAAGCATTCAAAAATGGTCCCTATTAATTTAAAATTAATTAGCAATTAAGTTAAATTTTGAAAAAATGCAAAAATTATTTGAGCAACTTACTGTAATTAGGGACTTTTCGACATCAATTCTTTTTGCTGCAGATAATCTTGTTGGGAACTTTGTTTTTGGTAAGTTAATCGTACTGGTATATTTAATAGGCGTTTTTGCTGCATGTTTAATTGAATAATAACGCAGACAATTGCTAGAAATCAATAAATATGATTTTAAAAGATGGTTCATTATGCAAAAGTTTTTGAGTTTGTATTTTTTTAAAGAAAAAATTTCCAAAGTCAGCTGTCTTTTCTGACAGATGTGAGGATGGTAGTAGATTTTTTAATGGCCGCGTTCGGGTACCTATAAAAAGCTTTCCGGATAAGTTTGTTTAGACTACGTTTAAAAATAACTGGGGAAAATGAGGTAGTTTCGTTGAAAATTTCCAAGTTTTATTTCATTAGGCGTTTTTCTCTTTTAGCCCCGAGCGTGGCACTGAGCTGTCAAAAAGAAAACTATGTAACTTTTTAACTCGGAGTGCTCCGACCTCTCAACTAGCATTTCTTTTTTAGCTCAGAGCTCGACCGGGGCTCGCTCGATGAGCTCGGAAAAAAATGACCGAGCACATCGAGCACAAAGCTGAGCGCGGCTAACTTCATACAATTTTCATGAAATTTGACAGATTACTAAGGGCCAGTTGTACAATAGTGGTTCAGCCTCGGTTCAAGATTTTAATTCACCGATTTCGGTGGATTAACTAACGTTCAACGCAGGTTCAAGTATGTAATTGGTTATTATCACACACTTGAACAGTAAACCACTGTTGAAACTCAATTAATCCGCCGAAATCGATGGTTAAAAATTGCTGAACCACGGTTTATATATTTGTGCAACTGGCCCTAAGCATATGAGAGTTCAGTGCTCAATTGAGGGCCAGTTGTACAATAGTGGTTCAGCCTCGGTTCAAGATTTTAATTCACCGATTTCGGAGGATTAACTAAGGTTCAACGCTGGTTCAAGTATGTAATTGGTTATTATCACACACTTAAGAACAGTAAACTTCTGTTGAAACTCAATTAATCCGCCGGAATCGGCCCCTGAGGGCCAGTTGTACAAATATTTAAACCGTGGTTCAGCAATTTTTATCCATCGATTCCGGTGGATTAATTGAGTTTCAACAGTGGTTTACTGTTCAAGTGTGTGATAATAACTAATTACATACTTGAACCGGGTCACCATTGTTTGGCAAAATTCATTTGGCATTTCTTTGTTTCGCTTTGATCGTTAAATATTTTGTTTAATTCGCAATCCACAATTGGCAATTTACATTTGGCTTTTTATTCATTTATGTTTTCCAATCATTACGCAAATAACATTTGGCGTTTTTACATTTCGCTTTTTCTTAAAAATATTTTTAATCATTTCGCAAAATTCATTTGGCAATTTATTGTTTAGCTTTTTTTTGTTAAGCCGTTTATTAATTGGCCAAGTTTTTTATTCGCGGAATAACGTTTCGCCGTTTCATTATTTCGCAAAATTTCAACGAGCCGTTTTATCACTTCGCTGATTAATCATTTCGCCGTTTATAGTTGTTTGGTCGATTGTACATTCATAAGCTTTGACTTTTTTTGATTTACCGTTCTTTCGTGTTTAATTTCGTACTTTGCATACACCCAACCTCGCACCTACCCCAAATCCTATAGTGTGCCAAGCAGGGGGGTTGCATACCTCACTGTTTACACGCCGTAATGCTGGGTGCTAGTAGGTACTGTATTTATGTAAGCAAGCAAAAAAACAAAAATCTCATGTACAAAATAGTTTTAATAATTTTCAATTTTCTCAAGAACTAGAAGACATATATTTAATCGACATAATCGAGGCCAAAAAATTGCAAAACAATTGCCAAATAAAAAAAAGCGAAACAACAAAATGCAAAATAAAAAAAGCGAAATAATAAAATGCCATATAAAAAAAGCGTAATAGCAAAATGCCAAATAAAAAATTGCCGAACTTCAAAAAGCCCATCAAATAAAAAACTAAATGAAAATTGCGAAATGAAAAATGCGGAAGGATGATTTGTCAAATCATTTAAAAGACAAAACGTAATTTGCAAAACATAGAATGCCAAACAACAAAATGCTAAACAAACAAAATGCCGAACAAAAAATGGCGAAATGAACCCCCGCGAAACGTTAGTTTGCCAGACAATTCTTGCGAAACATACCATACCCACTTGAACCAGCGTTGAACCTTAGTTAATCCGCCGAAATAGGAATCCTATGGGTTTTGTTCCATTTAATACGCCGAAATCGGTGAGTTAAAATCTTGAACCGAGGCTGAACCACTATTGTACAACTGGCCCTCAGAGTTTTGACAGCGAAGCTGAGGGCCAGTTGTACAAATATTTAAACCGTGCTTCAGCAATTTTTATCCACCGATTTCGGCGGATTAATTGAGTTTCTACAGTGGTTTACTGTTCAAGTGTGTGATAATAACCAATTACATACTTGAACCAGCGTTGAACCTTAGTTAATCCGCCGAAATCGGTGAGTTAAAATCTTGAACCGAGGCTGAGTCACTATTGTACAACTGGCCATGAGAAATTATGCTGAGGAATCTGTTCAGATAATTGAGATTGCTGAGATCTCCGAGATCTCATTTTCCTGAACATGCCTAATCATTTGAGTTTTGTTCCATTTTCCAACATTTCTTGCCATAATTTATCAATGTGACTGTCGCCTTTCAAACGAGGAAACCAGTTGCTGAGGATTTTTTGATGTTTTCTTTAAAATTTCCAATATCCACCAATCGTTGATTGGAAGTTGATTGTGTGGTCGCTAGTAAGCTAGCGTGGCCAGTTGTACTTTTGTTATGACCTTTAATTAATACAGAAACCAAATGTCACTTTTTGACAGAAAAGCATTTGTCATTTTTTTGTTAAAGGATTCTTGCAGTTAAAAATATCAACAAACATGAAACTTGTAAGTGAATTTTTTAAATAAAAACAAAACAAAAATAATTTTTCCAATAAAATTAACTTAGTACTGCTTGAGCAACGATCTGGCCAAACCATGTTATGTGATTACATTCAAAGGACTCCGCATCATGCTAGATTGCGGCCTTACTGAACAAACTGTTCTCAACTTTCTGCCGCTACCCTTCGTTCAAAGTTTTAAGTTATCCAATTTGGCCAATTGGATTCCGAATCGTGAACATGACCAACAAATGGATGGCGAATTAAAAGAATGCTGTGGTCGTATCTTTGTTGACTCGGCTCCCGAGTTTACTCTACCAATGGACAAACTAATTGATTTCAGTGAAATTGATGTTATCTTGATTTCGAATTATCTAAACATGCTTGCCATGCCGTATATCACTGAGAGAACAGGGTTTAAAGGCAAAGTCTATGCTACGGAACCAACTCTTCAAATTGGACGGTTTTTCCTTGAAGAACTCGTCGAATACATTGAAGTTGCGCCAAAAGCAAATAATGCAAATCTCTGGAAGGAAATGTTACACCTGTTGCCGGCTCCACTGTGCGATGCATTTAGGCCAAAGAAATGGAAACAAATATTTAGTATTAAGGACGTTCAGAGCAGTTTAGCTAGAGTCACTATTACTGGATATGATGAGAAATTGGTTTGTTTGTTTATGAATTTTAATGGAATATGTTCAAGTTTTTCTTTCTTTTTAGGATATCTATGGAGCATTCATTGCGACACCAGTCAGTTCTGGATACTGCTTGGGTTCCAGTAATTGGGTTCTTAATACTGCACATGAAAAGATTTGCTATGTAAGTGGCTCATCGACTCTTACAACACATCCGCGACCTATCAATCAAGGTGCTTTGAAACACGCTGATGTACTTATCATGACTGGACTCACTCAGGCACCAACTGTGAACCCTGATACAAAACTAGGGGAACTCTGCATGAATGTTGGTAAGAAATATTTTTTTTAGAAAAATAAGTTTTGATAAGTCCTTGATAGCACAGGTAAATTCAAAACTCTTATCTGTTAATTTAATAAATATAATGAAATACATATATATAAATATCACTATTAAATTAATATTATTATTATTTAGAATCTGTCTAAAGACCCGACAGCGCGTACGCGAAAATGATATCGCAATTTAATAAATATAATGAAATACATATATATAAATATCACTATTAAATTAATATTATTATTATTTAGAATCTGTCTAAAGACTCGACAGCGCGTACGCGAAAATGATATCGCGTACGCGAAACTATTGGATTTTGGGTAGGTGCGAGGTTGGCTTTAAATCCCCTGATTCTTTAAATGGAAAAGAAACTGCATACACCCAACATCGCACTTACCCCAAATCCTATAGTGTGCTCAAGCAGGGGGGTTTATGCGCCGTAATTATGGGTGCTAGCACTGTATTTATGTAAGCAAGCGAAAATTGAAGTGAGAATCACTTAATTTCGCGTACGCGAAATCATTTCGCGTACGCGTTGTCGGATCTTTAGACACACTATTATTTATTAACAATTAATTAAAATTAAATGATAATATAAATTTTTTTTGAGGCTAGCTGCGGAGACTATTAAATTAAATTAAATGGCAACTATAAATTGTCTGATTTTTACCATTTAAAAAGTTATGATGTCTGGTTTCTACAATAAATGCAAAGCTTTATGCAGTGCATTAGTAGTAGTATTAGTAGTAGTAGTGATTTATTTATTTCTATAATTTCAGAAATTGTTTACAAAATTCACAATAGCATTGGCTTTTGCCGTCAGCCGAGAATGAGTGTTTTTCTGAATAATATAGCTAATCTTGTTTTAATATTAATATAATGATAAGTGCATACATGTATATAGTTTAAATGCTTCGTTTATTATTTGTTGCCGATATTTAAGGGCAGTTCTTATGAAGTTATATAGCAGGTTCCAGTTTTCTCCGTTGGAGATTCACAGGATTTCATCCATTGATAGCGTACTTTGTCCCCAAACTGATCTTTTTGTTGGACTAAGTACCCGTAGATTGCACATTGCCCTCCACATCGGTGTCATTAATGTAAGGCAGGTAATTTAAATGTTATACTTCTCCCCTGGTTTTAAAAATGGTAGATGTCATATCTAGGTTGAAGCTATCATCAAAGTAGTTATTTTCGGCAAGGTCATGCTGAAGTAACTTATATTATGTATTTCGTGACTGAATTTGTTGAATTTGTCTCTTAAATTCGTTTCTTGAAGACTCCTCTACTTTTGTGATTAGGTCTTGCAGTTCACTCCTTAAGGACCCTTGTTGTAGTCACTACGCGAAATCATTTCGCGTACGCGTTGTCGGATCTTTAGACACACTATTATTTATTAACAATTAATTAAAATTAAATGATAATATAAATTTTTTTTGAGGCTAGCTGCGGAGACTATTAAATTAAATTAAATGGCAACTATAAATTGTCTGTTTTTTACCATTTAAAAAGTTATGATGTCTGGTTTCTACAATAAATGCAAAGCTTTATGCAGTGCATTAGTAGTAGTATTAGTAGTAGTAGTGATTTATTTATTTCTATAATTTCAGAAATTGTTTACAAAATTCACAATAGCATTGGCTTTTGCCGTCAGCCGAGAATGAGTGTTTTTCTGAATAATATAGCTAATCTTGTTTTAATATTAATATAATGATAAGTGCATACATGTATATAGTTTAAATGCTTCGTTTATTATTTGTTGCCGATATTTAAGGGCAGTTCTTATGAAGTTATATAGCAGGTTCCAGTTTTCTCCGTTGGAGATTCACAGGATTTCATCCATTGATAGCGTACTTTGTCCCCAAACTGATCTTTTTGTTGGACTAAGTACCCGTAGATTGCACATTGCCCTCCACATCGGTGTCATTAATGTAAGGCAGGTAATTTAAATGTTATACTTCTCCCCTGGTTTTAAAAATGGTAGATGTCATATCTAGGTTGAAGCTATCATCAAAGTAGTTATTTTCGGCAAGGTCATGCTGAAGTAACTTATATTATGTATTTCGTGACTGAATTTGTTGAATTTGTCTCTTAAATTCGTTTCTTGAAGACTCCTCTACTTTTGTGATTAGGTCTTGCAGTTCACTCCTTAAGGACCCTTGTTGTAGTCACTTAAACTGACGTTGTGATCGCTGGCGAATTTTAGTAGTATCTTTGAATTTACTTCACAATTTTATGAGGTAGACGGTTACTGGGTTGAAGCATTACTTTCTGGATATAAGAGAAATGCAGTTGTAGAGTGTGTATATAAAGTGGCGGTAGACCAGTTTCCAGATGCACCATATAATATGGGGTATTAATTAGTATTCTCAAGAAATTTTTTTACAAAATATTTTAGCAGTTGTTCCACCTCTTCATATTGAAATATCCCCCAAACTTGTGCAGCATATCACATTATAGATCTCAATACACCATTCCAGCTACTGTAAATTGCGCGTTTAGATTCTTTCGGTTTTTTTTTTCAAATGTTTTCTGAAAGATAGCTGTGGGGTTATGAGTACACCGAGATATTTATACTACTATCTCGAGGTCTTCATTGTTCCATGTCCATTTTTCGTTTCCAGCAAATCGTCCACTTCCTTTGCGGAAAATCATGTGCCTACGTTCTGTAACTCTCGCATCGATAAAATTGGTCGAGAAACGTTTGAAAATGGAACAAAACTCATATGATTTTTTTCAATTTTCATCGTTTCTCGACTACTATTGCCGATGCGAAAGTTACAAAACGAAGGCAATGATATTTGATTTCGCAGTATTTAGTTGTAGATTCCAGAGGTAACAATATTGCTGGAGTTTATTTATCATTAGTTTTCATGTTCGGACTTTCTGCTAGCATGACAATATCATCTGCATATAGTAGAAGCTTTATTGGAACTCCATCAAAAACTATTCCACCAGTAATTCTGCAAGGTCATCAAGGAAAATTCAGAATAGCACTGGACTCAAAAGGCATCCCTGTTTGACTCCTGTTTTAGTTTGAAAATAAGGAGACAATTTGTTTCCATCCCATTCTGCCGTGAGATTGTCTTCATAAAGACTGCAAAACCTTCAGCATGTTTGTTGACATCCTTAATTTACTCAGTTTGAAGAATAGGGCTTTTCTGTCTATTGAGTCGAACGCTGCTTTAAAGTCCACAAAGAACGCATACAATTTTGTTCTTCTATCCAGGTACGTCCGCGCGATGCAAGTAAGGAAGAATATATTGTCAACCGTCTTTTCGGAATCCGGCTTGAAATTCACTTAGACGGTCGTTTTCTCTAATCCAGTTATAGTAAGTCTTTCCAACATGATCCCCGTAAATATGCATTATGCTGATAAATTATTCAGGACAACTAGTTCTGAAAATAAAATTCTGTTTAAAGGAATATAAATGTTTAATAATTTAGATATAAATATTGCAATCGACAGCAATATTAATTTATTTAAAAAGAAAAGTAAAAACTAATAAAGAATTCAAACTAAACTGTTATAAATTTAAAGTCTCATTTAAAAATTTTAGTTTAAAAATGGTATCATACATGACTTTTTTTTTAGCCGTCACTATCAGAAACAACGGCTCCGCACTTATTCCTTGCTACCCATCCGGAGTGGTCTACGATTTGTTTGAGTGTCTCACACAGAATCTTGAAAACGCTGGTCTAAATAATGTTCCAATGTTTTTCATTTCTCCAGTAGCCGATAGTTCTCTGGCATATTCAAATATTCTAGCTGAATGGCTTAGTTCGGCAAAACAAAACAAGGTCTACCTTCCCGATGATCCATTTCCGCATGCCTTTTATGTTCGAAATGCAAAATTGAAGCACTATAAGCATGTTTACTCTGAAGGGTTCAGCAAGGATTTCCGTCAGGTTTGTGCTAAAAAAAAGAAGATTTTAATTAATTTAAATTTATTCTTCTTTGCCTTCTAGCCGTGTGTGGTGTTCTGTGGTCATCCGAGTTTGAGATTTGGAGATGCGGTGCATTTTATTGAAATGTGGGGTTCGAACCCCAACAATTCAATAATTTTCACAGGTTCGATTGTATTAGGTTTATATTTTAGAATTTTCTATATCTTGTTTTTTTTTTTTTACAGAGCCTGACTTTCCGTATCTCCAAGTGCTGGCTCCATTCCAACCGTTGGCCATGAAAGCATTCTACTGCCCCATTGATACGTCACTGAATTATCAACAGGCAAATAAGCTAATTAAAGAGCTCAAACCAAGTGTTTTGGTAATTCCTGAAAACTACACGAAACCCCATCCAGCTGCACCACAACTTTATATTGAACAGCCAGTAATATCCTATTTCAAAGCTAATGTTTTTCTTCTGTAGTCACCATCTAATTTTTCAGGACAAAAAAATTATTACCTTCAAGTGCGGAGAAATCATTCGATTGCCTCTCAAAAGAAAAATGGATCGAGTATATCTTACCTCTGAACTTGCATCGAAAATTGTACCTCGTGAAATAAGCCCTGGTGTGACAATGTCTACCCTTACTGGAGTGCTTCAAGTCAAAGACAAGGTACACAATATCGCTCCTTGTGATGGGGAATCAGATGATAAACCTAACACAAGTGCCAGCACAAATCTTCAGCCACCTAAACGAGAAGAAGTACTCAAGAAGGTGAAATATGAATACGGAGGCGTCGATATAGATTTATTTATGAAGAAACTTGCACAAGATGGAATTACAGACATTAAAACAGAACGCAGTGGAGGTGTATTGACAATAAGCATACCAAGTGAAGATACGACCATAAAAATCGAAGAGAATTCAACGCATATCGTGTGTGGAGGGAAACAATCGTTGCGGCTGAAGTTGAGAGATTCCCTAATGCAGTGTGTACAGAGTTTTTGAAAAGGAAATATACAAATAAGTAATAAAGTGGAAGTTTTTAATTTTGAAGTATGCATAATGCATTTCAATCATAAGGCGTGTTTTTTGCAAGCCCGGGGGGAATTGAATAAAAAAAACGACGTCGGAGAATTCTCTGGGCTTAACTTAAGCGCACAGAAAAACTGTGTTACCGGCATGAATTACATACATGTTATCGATAGTTTGTATGAAAACTCCATATTTTTTTCTGTGATGGCGTCGCTAATCCCCGTTGTCGTTTTTATTATCTAATTCCCCCCGGGCTTGCAAAAAAACACGCCTCTAGTCAATTATAATTTAACTTTATGTAAATTACATTGAAATGATAGAAATGTATTAATGTCATCGGCATTTTAAGTTTTAACTTTGAAGAAGGGGAATAAAATACTTACAATTTTAAGAAAATAAAACCTAATATCGGACCATATTTGATCAAAGACTTGAACTTGAACTTAGACCTATTGAAAGGGAAAGCGATATTTTTAAAGGTGAATTGCACATTGACTTGGATTCATTTTAGCTAATTGGAAATTCATAAATTATTTAAAGACTGAATCTGAATTATATCATTTTTGAAGTTCAAACAGCCAGCGTAAAGGAAGTCTACAGCTAACATAACAATTCACGATTCGAATCATAATAATAATTCCTTTCAATTTTCAAACAAAGTAACTACTACTTTTTCATTCAACCCTCTTGCTTTTTCACAGAGGGAAGTATCATCCCATTTCGTTGCTGAAATTCCTCATAAGTCAAGAGTGAAGATGGTCCTTCTTTTCATAGTAAAATATTTCTGTATTCTATTTGTTTTTATTTTGGATAGAATTTTCAAAATAGTTTCCACAATGTCTGTTATTTGTATGTATCTTTAAATGCATTTATTTTGTTTTCTATGCAAATTCAAATGTTTTGTTTACACTTTTTAGTTAGAATTTTGTGATTATGTTGGAGAGTAGCTATTCCAACAATTCTTATTCAAAATTAAATATTTTCTCTCATGCAAAAGTTTCTGCGGTTGTCGTTTTGGCTCTTGAAATCATATTTAACACTTTAGAGAATTGTCTTTGTTTTATGTGAGTACAGAGTTGAAAGTTGGAGAGCCATTGTAAACATATTTTTTTATCCATTTTTTTTTATGAATAAAATTTAGCCATATCCCGAATTCCATTGCAATGGGAAACTTGTTTCGAATCCCGAAAAAAACTATCACCGATTACGTCGTAGTGAAAAATCTCATCGAAATTGGCATTACGAACGGATTCAGTGATAGTTTTTTCGGGATTCGGAAAAGTTTCCGATTACGAAGATAAAGCTGATTAAAAAAATATTTTATTGGAAACGAGAAAAAATAAAATACATGATTGTGTCATACATAAGTACATATTACTTTCTCTTATGTTCAATCACATTGTGGTTTTAAAATTTGAGAAAAACATAATATTATGCACATATAATTGCAAATTCCTAAACGCAAAGCAAAAGACATACAAAGTAAATGGATAAGCAAGTTGAAATGTTGAATTGAAAGCATATTCCATTTCAGAACGATTATTTGCTTAAATTGTTGTTTGTTGCTGGATTTAATAATGGACTCCCAAACAATTTTTTTAAAAAGATATTGCTCAATTCTTGCACCACAAAACCAATCTTGTACAAAAAGAAGAATACAAATGTAAAAAAAGATTATTTTTTCCTTTGCCAATGGAATTATTAACAACAACTTCACCTCCTGATGATGGGTCCCTTTTTTCAAATTGTTATTGAGTCTTTTAATAAATTTTACGTAATTTTCTTCAATTTCATCCTCCATTTTGGTTTAAAAACAAATAAACAAATACGGGATACGCGATTGTTTTCCCGTGTAACATTTGCCCGCCGATTTGAAAGGTAGTTTTTTTGCTACAATCCCGCAGCACGATATCCCGCGGAACGATTGCCTATAAAATTTTCCACGGGATTGGCGGCGGGATAGGCAATACTAATTAGTACTTTTTGACAATACATTTTGCTTTTATGCAATAAATATTTAATGTTTGTTAAAATATTT
The DNA here is from genome assembly GCA_929447395.1 of Epistrophe grossulariae. NCBI lineage: Eukaryota > Metazoa > Arthropoda > Insecta > Diptera > Syrphidae > Epistrophe > Epistrophe grossulariae. The sequence continues at coordinate 105,987,967 of OV839568.1, forward strand.
AACTTTTTTTTTTCATTTTAAGCGATTTTCTATTTCATACGCTTAAAAGGGCAATTTGGCAATTTTCATAAAAAAAACTACCAAATGATAAAAAGAAACTTTTCATACACTCAACTTCGCACCTAGCCCAAATCCTATAGTGTGCCAAGCAGGGGGGTTGCAGGGGGGCAGCATGCCCCCCATACATATCTCACATTAACACAAGAAAAGACTTTTGTACAAGAAAACTGCTATTGAAATGAATTTTGTTTATGCGCTGTCGATTAGTATTGAAAAAGTAGGAATCGGCGGGCAAACGTTACACGGGAAACTGTGATTCGGGATATCGTTCTGCGGGGAAACGTTTTGCGGGAAAACGTACGCGGGAAAACGTGACGCGGGAAAACGTAGCCAACCCACAAATACTAGACACGACACACAATAAACAAATTCAAACGCAAATGAAGTGAGCTTAGAAGAAGAAATAGAGGAACGAGGCCGAGCATATCGAGACCTTAGAAGAAGAAATAGAGGAACGGGCATATCAAGGAAAAAGTGAGGCTTTTTTCATAATAGTGTGAGTTACACAAACACAAATGCATTCACACAGGAAAGGCATGTAGTTAGACAGCTAAATCATGGGGCGCCCAAATTAATTTTCAGCTGTTTTTTTGAGGAATATGTTTTGAGATTTCAAATCGCCAAAATAGAAAAAAAAACATTAGTAAATTGAATAATTTTTTGAAATAAAAGTAAATAAAGTGAATATAAAATACATACATGCGGTGCTGCGATAAATCCTGAAAAAACATCTAGGTATAATTAGCAGTGCAATTTTTGTTAATTTCACAGGTATAAGCTGTGTCAGATATTCCACAATAGGCGTTTTTTTTTTTAGCCCCGAGCGTGGCACTGAGCTGTCAAAAAGAAAACTATGTTACTTTTTAACTCGGAGCGCTCCGAGCTCTCAACTTGCATTTCTTTTTTAGCTCAGAGCTCGACCGGGGCTCGCTCGATGAGCTCGGAAAAAAAATGACCGAGCACATCGAGCACAAAGCTGAGCGCGGCTAACTTCATACAATTTTCATGTAATTTGATAGATTACTAAGCATATGAGATTTCAGTGCTCAATTGAGTTTCTTAAATAGATCGGTGCGCTCAGGTCACGCTCTGTTCGGAGTGAGCTCTATTCGCTCAGAGCCCGCTCTGTGTCCCGCTCGGAGTTAAAAAAGAAAAACGTCGAGAATTTAAATTTTGACAGATAGGCACCTGACATATCACGTTTCAAAGTATACCTAGGTATTTGTATTTTCAACATTTTTGCCTTTTTTATAGCAAAATGCTTGAAATATCAATTTTAAAGTATTCTATGATAATTTGTCACTATTTTAAACTTGAAAGTTTGAAAATCTCGAAACACTTTCCTTTAGATCGGTAAAATGACAGATAGCCACCTTTTTGTTTTTTTTTTTTTTAATTTGTTGCGAATTTGGTCAATCCACATGGGTACCTACCGTAGACAGAGTTTAGCATGGGCGATTGCGATCAGTTGGCTGGTTGGGCGGCGCCATACCAAGAATTTAGAGAAATAAACTCTATGAAATACAATTTCTACGCAACAAATGACAAACATAATAATTATGAAGATAAATACCAACAATCTAACAAAATTACCAAATGTGTATTTATTCTTAATTTCTACGATACTCGTAGCCAATACAAAACTAAAGACCAGGGGAGTTTATTTTAGGTTAGTATTATATGTGAGTACCTATATGAAAATGAACAATATAGCACTCTGCTGCATGTATGCATATCAATGGGTGATTCGTATAAGAAACTGAAACCAGCATCCATTGAAACAGGTGCGTATAAAAAACCAAAAACTTTTTTATTTGTGTTTTCCTTAAAATTTTTGTTAGTTTTCATTTTGGGGTACATATCTAGTGTAATTGATAAACAAAATATAGGTATACATCATAACATTACTACCATTTTACAATGATGGCCCAGACAGAATAGTTTTTAATACAATTAATTATTACTGATCATTTTATCAATATCTACCTAAATCATCTCACGTTTTAACATTCAAATAAAAATAAAATGAAACGGACAGTATCCGTTTCTGTTTAGTTTCGATTACTGGGAATTTAAAAAAAATTTGCTTCGTACACCGAAAGCACACAAATTACTTAATTACTTTGTTAAACCACCATATACCCCTTCCATATTTCAAGCCCTTGGTGCATTACAAAATAGAATATAGTGAATAAGTGTATATACATAGGTAATAAAACGAAATAGTCACGATTCACAAAGTATTTGATTCAATAAAATATATCCTTCCTGGATTACGTGTGCACTTAAACATTGAATTGGATCTCTTAACCTCGGAAGAAGATATTTTCCAGTCGCCATGTGTCCTTTTTATTTCGTTTCAATTAATTTAAGAACTCATATTATATCCAATGTTTAAGTCTTTCAAATGCTTTTGTTCATTTGTTTCTCTTACATTTACAATACAGTACGTCGACGTGTAATATACTACAGTGTTGTACCGCTGATACATAAGGTAAAATAGAATTTCAGACGTAAAAAGAATTAACTGCAGTGCAGTCCTTGAAGGGTTTCTTTTTTGCTGATTAATTTTTTTTTTATATTGCTCTCAGGATATACTCCAACAACCATCTCATCAACAAAAAACCTTAACGCCCAACTTAAGTACCATCAGTAAAGAGTAGGTGACTTGTTCTTGTTTAAAACTCAAATAGGTACGAACCATTGTTCCATAGCATTGTCGGGAGCTACTCTCATTCACTCTATTGGGAGTTGCGGGACACAATGAGAACATTAACAGCAATAACAACAGTATAGCACCAACAACAGCAATACCTTAGTTCCCATACGTTACAATATACTACATTAAGTATCTGCAGTTTCTTTTCTTCGTCCTCTTTTATTCTCCCGCGCTATCACATTCATTTTTTTCGGTTCATTCCATAATTAAATAGCTTTTGAAAGTGTCTCATAATTTTGTAACCCAGTTTTTTGGGTCCATAGGTATTCAACTGTCTTTATGTAATTTTTTCCTTCTCAACCTACCGAACTACCTACTTCTTACCTATAACCATAACTAAGTACTCCCTCTCATTAAATTAACTCTTCCCTAACGGTAACGAAATTTTCCGCGAAGGACAATGCTTGAGAAAAAAAATATAGATAGGTATGTAGCAGAACACAACAGAGTCGACAAAAAAAAATAGAAAATGAAACTTTTAACTCCGAAGGTGCATCACTAGGTAGCTATAGCAAGACTTTCTCATTGTCTATTCTGATATCTATCTACTGTGCAATGCTGTGAGCAGCTTTCTTCTCATCCTGCTGCTGAATTGCTTAACTGTGCAAAATGCACGCGATGGTGATGATGTCCTTGCCAGTATTCTCTCAGTATATCTTTTTTTTTTTAAATAGATATAGAAAGGGCACAAAAAAGTTAATAAAAGAAATGAGTTGTAAAGTTGATTTAACTAGTGCAGTTAAATTTTAAGCTTGACATAATTAAGGTGAATTGCTGAAGGAGAAAACACAGAAGCTGTGAATTGGCGGTCCGTTTGCGAAAAGGGGCTCGAATGAGGTCAGGCAGCTTGGGATAGTTCATAGCTGTGAGGATTCTTGTATTCAGGTACATAGGTATATCAGCTTGGCCAATGTTCAGAGGTTTGTTCATCATTCATTTCTCATCTGAGACTCTTCGTGTTCTTTTCTGTTTGCATATTCCTGTACCTACCTACCATTCTACTTATACCGACTCTGCCATAGGCCGTCCAACCATCGTCGTTATACCTTTTAGTTTATACTTACAAAAGTAGGTATTCTCTGAGGGATCCTATTAATAATTGAGTAAGGTAATTGATATCAATGGGCCGGTAGCTATGGTAGCCTGGCGAAGTTCTGTGTTTGGTTAATGGAAGCATACCTTTGTGGCATACCTAGTATTTCGTATTTTGTCTGAGTTCTTCGATTAATTATATCATTTGTCATTCTTCATCTTGTATAGGTATAAGCTTGAATGGAAGGAATAAAATAACGGTGCCTACCTATGCATAAAATTAATTTTAATCTTCAAAGAAGTTTCCATAAAGTGTTTCTTTTATCTGGAAAGTTTATATTATTCAAAGGTAGCAAAAAAGTGATATATACCTATACCTACGTGCATACATATGAATGTATTTAAAAGGTCTGAGATCAGAATTAGTTTTACAAAAAGGTTTTTATTTTTGATATTTTCAGAAAGAACTCTTCGAAATAATCTTTTCTTAATACATACTATTAATGCCCATTAAAGTCCCCGCTATACGTAGTTTTGAAACCTCTTACGAATTCTAAGGGCCGTGCTATTATGACTTCCTTCAAAATTAATTTTAAAAAAATTGCCGGGATTTGTAAAATTTTGAACATAAATGGAAGGATCTGTTAATTCTCAATTCAGCACTAAAAACTGGCAACCACTTACGAGGCTCGATTGCATTAGGTTGTTAATGATAACTTATAGGTACAACAAATTGCTCAGACAATCTTTTTGCTTTCTGTCGTCCTCAGGGCAATCAACACCCTACACCTTTATTATATATACCTACCTAAATAAAGAACTCTTCCTCCAAAAAGTCCTTTGCCAAAAATTTTCATAAATTTCACACATTTTCCATTTCGACACAATTCACTGTATTTTCTTTTTTTTTCTTTTACATAAACCAAATACATTGTGCAATAAATAATTTTTGCATATCAAATAGATAAAACCAGTAGATACGGATTCATAGACAATTGCACAACCTCATCACTACCACACTGCAGCACCCACCCCCTCTTAGAGTCTGATGACAGAGAATCCAAAATGCAAGGTTATGTGGTTGGCGCTGTGCCATGCATGTCGTCGGGAACAATTTTTTGTTCTTTAGTTTTTTTTTTTTTTGTTCTCCACCGCACTGAACATTTAAGAAATGTATACACAAGCACATATACACACAGGAATCACATTTATAAGGATGAAGGAAACAAAAAAAAATGTAAAATTGTCGTCGTCCTCCCAGCTTGACTGCTCTGCAGGAAGAAATTACGGAGGAATTATTTAATCGATTTGCAAAACGGAGAGAGAATTGAACAAATATACAAGAGACCTATAGAACAGAAGCAATATAGAGGAGCGAGCTCCTTATAGTCAGATTCATAACGACGGTGACGCGACACACGGACATATACTCCTACTTCATGATGGCACGCTATATTATTATGTAGGTATACTGTGTACATAGAAAAGAGGCCAGAGGACTATATGAAGTGTAGGCACCTATTTGTCATCGGCGACGCGGCAGCAACTGTCAGAATGTGATGTGAATCATAAATAAATTTGTCTATGCATGGTGGTTGTGTATATTATCATAAATGATGTTCGCACTGTTTACAAAAATTTATGTATGTATATTGACGATGTTTTGTTTATATTGAAGTTGAAATGTTTTCAAACTGACTGAATCTATTTCTTTATTTGTATGTATTTACCTACTGTTCACAATAAAAATCCAAACCCCAAATAAATCACTTATCTTATCAATATCTAACCACTCGAGTTCAATCTCAATTTTGGTAGAAGTTTTTTTTTTAATGTACCTATCACTAAAACAAAACTAGCACAAAAATGAAAATCAAGAAACGAAAAAAGGAAAATCACAAAAAATACTATATTCATTTTTTAATATTTTTAGTTTGAAATAGTAATGTAGGTACCTAATAGAATTTGGTGAAGATTAATTCCATTCTTAATCCTTTCAGGCAGTTGCTGTAGCCCTCAGCCACGTTTTTAACCGTCTCAAAGTGGAAAACGACCGTCCTGGGGCTCTGCAGACGTCACTTCAATTACGTTTCTCAAATTAGGATACAAATCCGAATTGCAAAACGGAAGTGAAGGTATAGTCATTTCTGTTCCATCCTTCCACATTGGTTTCCATATTTAAATTTTAAAATATTGCTACATCAGTCAGTTTAATTTCATTTTATTTATTAAGCCTAGTATTCAGTTCGAGTTAAATGAAATTGTCATACAAAAGAAATTCACGAATAGAAATGAGTTATGAGTACCAAAATATGAAAGTGAAATATGAAAATCAGTTCTTCAACATTTTCACCCAAAAATGTTCATTTCCCAATGTACAGCAACATAGAAAAAAATTTAAGTAGTTGTGGAAAATGTTGACATTTGTCAATCAATTTATTTTGTTTTGCCAGGGGGCTTGAGCCCCTTACACCCCCTCGCCTATCTCGAATTTGCGGAGGCCTATGCTTTGGATGCTTAGAATATTGTAATTCAGTTTTTGTATTACATTGGGTGCATGAAATGAAAAAAAAATTAAAAGCAAAGAAATCAATACGAATAAAGGTTCCCCACACCAATGCGAAACTGTTGCGGTGACGACGAAAACAATAATAACAATATGTGGTTGTCAATGAAAACAACACGTTGTTATTATTGTTTTCATCGTCGCCGCGACAGATTTGCGTTAGTGTCGGGGAACCTTAAAAGAAATAAACCCAATAAAATTCAAATGCATTTTTTTTGCAAACATTTAATGGTCTGCGAAATAAATTATAACCGAAAAAAAGAGTGAAGACTTCTTCAAATTAAACTGTCTATTTCGTTTATCGAACAGCGTAGTACTGCAATGTTTGGCTTATTCCAATTGCCTTGAATATTGCCAATTTTGGCTTTGGCAATGTAAACGACAATATTGCTCAGCAGTTGAAAGGCAGTTATGTATAGGTATTGATTTCAAACGCTGAGGCAGTAAACATTACTTTGACGTTTCACCTTTTTCAAAATGTTTCTCCGCGATTTTAAACGCCTTTTGCTTCGTTTTGAAACTAAAGTTGAAAATATCAGAAATAACGAATTTCTTATCAAAAATAGTAATTTTAAAAAGCCAAAAAGAATTTGACAGCGGTCGTAATTTTTATACTGACATTTGACATTAAATTACTTGGGAATAGCCAATGAAATCGCGATTGCCTCAAATATTGCCAACGGAGCTACCCCGGTTGGAAAAAATGACAGAACATCGAATTTAATTTTTTTTAAATCAATTTAAGCGACAAAATTTAAAAAATATTCTTAATCTCCTACCAGAGGCGTAGAAAAAACCTGACAGACTTTTGTACATATTTAATATGACGATGCATATACCTACCTATAAACTCTCGCATGAATAATTTTGTAGGTTATATTTTGGTTATATTTCGAGTATCACGTAAAAATCAAATTTTTACGGATTTTAAAACTTCAGCAAAGAACTCACATATGTACAAGGTCCTTGACTTTGAAGTTTTGAAAGAGAAAGTTGATAGACATAACTTTTAGTCTTGCGCGGAAATATTTAATTGCTCATAATATCGTTGCGGGTGCTTTTAAAAGCGTAAGCCGTTTTCTTTAAATTTTTCATTGAATAAACTAATAAACTTTTCATGTTTCAAAGTCGATGACCTCATTTTCATTTCGCCTTGTTTTCTGTAGCTAAATATACTTTATAGCTATACATAATCATAATAAAGTTCTTTATAGAACCGTTTTGACTACGCTTCATAACAAAGATACTTTGGTTGTCCATGATTTTTAACGACAAAAAAACTATATGAACGCAGTTAGGAGGTTTTCTCCGTCGACCGACCATAAAACAAGAGAAATTCAGATTGAAGCAAAACATACCTATTTATAATAAAATCTTGGGTAAAGACTATACCAAAAGACTGACAATGAACTAAAACTAAAAAGTTTTCTCCTTAAGATGATTTAGTACCAAATTAAATTTTCACGATGCTTTTTAGTGCACTACCGAACAAAAACATAGTCAAAAGGATTCTCTCTATATATGTAGATATATTCTATGTTCTATAGTCTATATTTTATAGTGTATTGACTTTCGAAGTGTAGGAATATATATTAGAGAGACAGAAAAGCATCCCGAAAACGCATACAGGACACACAAAAGAAGTCCTTCTTATTAAAATATGCGAAAGACGTGCCAATAAACTTGAAACCTGTGAGAGAGTCTTTGGAAGTAGAAAGTTTTTTTCTTCTTCAGTCTGTGTCGTTGTTCCTCTGTCGTTTTCTGACTTTTAACTCAAGTTTCGTTTTTTTTCCTCGAACAAAGAAATTTGTCTTCAATATTACAGTTCATAGCAACCTTCTACATAGGTATATATATATGCGTAGGTATTTTGTTCATTGCACTTTAAAATAACTTACATCTACTTCAATAAAAGTTATTCGATATTATTTGTTTAAAGTTTTGTTTTTTTTTTTAGTAATATACAAGCAACCTTCTTAATTCCACACAGAATACATTTATCATTCGAAATGGTGATTGTGCGTTTACATTTTCGGCATCAAAGGATATGAAACAAATTAAGGAATTTGCGTTCTAAATAGGTATGTATAGGAGACCATGTGTGCATTTCAGACGATGAAGTCTCCGGTTTTATAGCCATATTTGTTCAAACTCAAAGAGTCATAAATTTGCAATTAGTAAGCAAACAGCTTAAGAACTTCTCAAAACAAAGATTGATATACCCTACCAAGTACGTACATACATACCGTATACTAACACCATCAATAAAATGAACATACCAAGCCCAAGGACATCAGGAAATATCTATAGCATATTGGTCATAATTGTACATATATCCATATTATGTAGTAGTTGTAAATATATTCTGACTGTATATGCCAATGATATATAAGGGCAACTTATGTCCCAATGTTTTGAATTTATAATAAGACTAAATCCTCACTATATTTTGTATCCTTTGAATGTGCTTCTCAATATACAATATTAGTTCTTCAGTGAGGCGAAGAAGTTTCGAAGATGACGATTATGTACTGTGGGTCTTTTAGATAAATATGTTAGCAGAATTCATAATTTTTGCGTGAATAATTAAAGTACAAACTTTTGATCGATTTGACTTTTTATTTGCAAATTCATTAATCAAATCATAATTCAACTCATTTTGTAGGAAAGTTAAATATTTATGTAGGTACAGGGTGCAATTTGGCAGAAGAATTGGTTTTAAATTGAAATGATATTCTGTACAACTTAATGAGATATTTTTTTCGTAATGTACATCTTTGTGAATTTTGATTTATTAGTTTTTAAATAACTTTTTGATTAAATGGCGCCCAACAAAGTCCATACACTGTCGAAGCATTGGTTTTAAATGTAAGTGAAATTCAGTTAAAATAAATGAGACATTTTTCGTAGCGTACAGTTATGAAATATTTGGTTTATACACTGAATTTTAAATAACTTTTCGATTAAATGCCGCCCAACAGCGTACATACATACACTTTCTAAGTATTAATTTTAAATTGAAATGGAATTCAGTACAATTTAATGAGGCATTTTTTGTAGTGTACAGCTATGGAAATTTTTTATTTAGTTTATGCACTAGATTTTTAATAACTTTTTAATTAAATGGCGCCCAACAGAGTCCATACCCTGTCGAAGCCAATTGTTCTCTTACAATTTTTCGAGAATCTTTGAAAAAACAATTATGGATTTCAGGTAGCTCCAAACAAAAAAAATAAATGCACCTCGCAGAAAGCATATTTTCGCTAGTCAGACGTACTGCAAAATAAAGAGGCGATTCGATGAATGAATCGTTCCAATTGAGAACAGTAATTGGGAGACAAGACGCACGGTCAGATTTCAAAAATTATATAGTTTTCGACCTAAAAAAACGCGCTGCTCAACGGAACACTTTTGTTTTACCATTGAAACTTGTTCCTGGTGTAAAATAAAATTCCAAATGATGCTTAATACTGAATAAAAAAAAACTAAAATAAAATGTTCAAATTCCATTAATTCCAGTTTAATTTCAATTTAAAATCATTACGTTTACTATGTTCCACCCTGTATTTTTCTTTTTTTCATTCCAAAAATTAATTACGAATGCCATTTTCGGTTGAATTTTGGGAGCGTTTCATTCCTTGGAACAAAAAAACTTGGAGATTGATCAAAATGTTCATATTCGATAGGATGAACAATTTAAAAATCCAACAGAAAACGATAAAAGTTATCGAGTATTATTTGAGTTCTTTAACTGCATGGCATAGTGTGGTACTTTACAAGATCAGCACAGTAACTAGCTCAACAAAATACGCCATTATATGTATATATAATAATTACTCTACGTATAGGTAAACTTCCTTTCTAGACTTGTAAAATAAGATTTTCAATTTTAATAAATTTCCCACACTACTAAATTTTGGTGGAGACCTTTATTTTTATGTAAGGCTTGCATTTTCTATAAACTATCATAAATTTTGACCAGGGCTTATACTTTTTTGCCGGAAAGGAGAAAAGTTTTATTGGTCGATTTTAGTGAAGTTTAAGAGATATTGTGCACCACTGTGCGGCTGTAAAATTCAATGCAAGATGATGATCGTAATAATAATAATTATAATAACAACATATATGGAATAGAAATGCCCATGAAGAGATACTAGTTTTTTTCGTTGTTATTGTCAGCTGTCACTTTAGTAATTCCTTCGTCTTTTTTAGCATTCAAAGTGATTTTCCCAAGTGAATTTCAATGCAGTAGGGATTTGACTTGCCCACTTTCAAAGTGTCGTGGGAGAATGAACAAGGACTTTATAGTATTCCCATTTTGATATCCATGATGTGGGTATAAATATTGTGAAAATGCATTCTTCGTACATCCATGATCTGCTACAATTTTCTTCGTCTTTTAGTCAATGAATATGGCGTTTTGGGGACAACACTGCCATGTCTATGTATATAGGACTTTAAAATGGAAGAAGAAGAAGAAGAAGAAAGGTGGGCTTAATCATGAGAATTTACTTGTTATAACATTTCCGACATGAACACTTTGGCAGTCATACAAAGTGGCAAAGTGATTGCCAAGGACTATATGCTGCAAAAGTGTGTGTGTGGAACAATTTGCCAATATGTTTTCTTAATTGCATCTTTTAATGGTCATTATACATATAAGTTTACGTGAGTATTTAAAAGGAGTTATGTATGTAGTTCGCTAGTGTAGACGATGAAGGATATGAAATATATGTTTAATCCGTTTGAATACATTTTAATTCATAGAGAAAGAGGTGGACAAAAGAGAAAGACGCTAATGGCTGGAATTGATTGCATTTTGCAGACAGGGATAGTAATTATGCATGATTTGATTTTTATTTAATGCTTTTGCATGGATATTCGTCTACATAATTATTGAAATGACTAGGTATAAGTTTGTTTTCTAAATTTTCCATTGTGAATAAAGAAGGATTAAAATCTAGAGTAATTGTCATGAATTTGTTATGATTATTCTCTCTTGAATAGAATTAAATACTTTAATGTAGTAACAAAGGATTTTAATAGGTAATATTATAAGCTGAGTTGAATAGAAATCCAAACTAACATAAAACAAGGAATATACAACACCAAGAAATACAATAATATAGTCTATTCGAAAGTAGAAATATATTATTTAAAATCGCTGTTTCTATAGGTTAAGGAGGTAATTGAGCAGCAAATTCATTTCAATAAATTGTCCTTTCACTTATCATACCGGTACTGTTATATGGTGCAGTAATTCCTTATTTTTTTTATTTTATGTTCAAAGAGAATTCTTCTATTGAAAACGAATCTTACTATAAATTAATAAAAATAATTAATTAATATAAAATAAAAAATTACTGCATATACCTACTTTGTTTAACTAGAAATGAATGAAAAACTTTGTTGTATAAATTAAAAAATTTGGTAACGCATAAGAGCTCGTTGAGAGCCGAATGACTATTATGACTTTCAACTTCCAACCTATGCTGTGTGTGTACGTGCTGCTAGTTTTCAGGGATGGAGCGGACCTAGAATCAGCTCAATCCAAATTCCAACGATCAAAGGTACTTAATATGGCAGGAGATATTTCTGAAGAATTTGTCACTTCTTCGCATCTTTCTTACATATGAACTTACAGTCATGTTACAGATACTACTATTGAATCATAACATACATTTTTACATTTTATCATCTAACCAATCACTCTGACCCTTTGGTAACAGACTGCTAGAAATAATTCTTAGTTTGGACTGATTTAAAATTTTGCACAATAAAGCTTAAAAAAATGCGTATACGCCATAGTGATCCTCCCCAAGTAACATCGTTGGAGCTATTAGATGCAAAACTGTTCTTTTACAGCTCTAGCTAGCAAAATTGAAAGCTATTGCTCTGTAAAAGATTATTTCACAGCTCCTTTCATTTTATTTAAAAATTGTGTTCTATAATTGAAGTTTGAGAACACTTTTAGCTCTATTAACTTTATGATGCATCACGATTCAAAAATATGCTCCACAACAAACTTTACACGTCTACTATCGAGCAACCTGTCAATATCAGACAAATTAGAGACGTTATACAGCTGCTAGCAACTCATCCCCAAAATACTAACGCATTATCTTCTGAAATGTAAAAATTTAGCATTTACAGAGCTGTACAAAAAGCGGCTGTAGAGCCGAATTACTAATATTTGCACACAAATACTTCGTGAAGCGCATGCGCATTTTTCAAGTTTAAAAAAATTTCTATAACAGCTGTATATGAAACCTCTCTAAAAAAATTCTATAGTACTCATGTTATAGGGTGTTCCATACTAGAATACGAAGAAAATAATTATTTCAAAAGAAAAAATTAATCCAGTTTAAAATAAATTAATTAATTTCATTCTGCATGATGTGTCGTTCTCGTCATATTGGTTGTTAAAAGGAAATTTTTTTCCAAATGGCGGGTGAGTTATAAAAACTTTATTTGATGACGATTATTTCGTTTCTAAAAATAAGCTTTGAAAATTTCATTACGTACATACAAAAATATACCGAGGACCTAAAATAAATTTTTGGAATAAAATATTCTTCAAATAAAAATCTTCGTTCATAAAAATAATTCTTTTTTATTTTTTGCCGAAACTTTCAATTTCTGAAACACCCTTTTTATTTCATTAAAAAAAATATAAAAACGAGAAAAATGCCATCTTGTTAAAACTAGCTCCAAAAGTACAGAAAGCAAATCTTTAAGTGATATAAGAGCCCGATATCAACAGTAATTAATATTTCAGCTCTATAACAATCAAAAATATAGCTCAAAGTGATTTAACAGGTGTATTGAAGAAACTTTCTTCCCTTATGAAAACATGGCGGCGAGAAAAAAAATAATGCAATATTTTCTTTTATTCATTAAAAAAAAAGAAATATCTATCCCCGCGCTCTCACTCAATATCAAACTAAATTGTATTTTTAACCAAAATAAATTTATTTCGACTTTGAAAATTTTTTTTAGAATTTTAAATTTTTTTAGTTATTATTTTATTTTTATTTGACAGCTTAAAATACAAAATTTCGAAGGCGCGTTGTAATTTAACAAAGTAACCGCATAACGTTTGTGAAAAAATTTAATTCGCACTTAAATTAAGCTAACATTTCACCGAAAAATATTAAATCTTTTTATTATTTATTTTGGTAGGAAATTATAATTAGCATATATTACAAAATTATATATGTATGTATGTATTATTTATACTATCAAACGATTCACTTATTCTATATAAGTATTAAAGCGAGCCTGCGTTTATGTTTGGTATTATATTTATTACTCAAACCAATACGAACAAACATCTTTCAAAAGATGCTCTTTAAAGGTGTATGACATAGACCTTCAGAGTCACTTGCCACTAATAACGTGCTTCTTAAGAGCAAAAAAGTGCTCTCAAACTCAAAGAATTAGCTGCAAATGAGCTCGACTTAAGCTCTAAATAGAGCTAATTATTAAAAAAAGGAGCTTTAAGATTAGCTCTAGAAGCGCTGTTAAAGTCTTTAAAGAACTAAAAATGTTACTTGGGTCACTTTTATCGCTTCTAAATACATATATTATTTATTCTTTTTTAGTTGAAAATTTCTTTTAATTTTTATTTATAATCCTAAGTACACAAAATTCGTGTACGCTGTCAGATCATTTGCTTAAAATTGTCGGTACCTTAATAGCATTTACGTAGAAATATCGGTTTTGGTAAACCAAAAGTTTTGAATGAACCCTCTCAAAAATTTTTTGCAATTCAGAGTTGAATTAAACAAACACATCTTTCGAAACATTCAGCGCATAATCAAACGTCAAAACAAAAGCTGACAGGATGCTGTCAAGATAAATTAAATTCACTATGCTTGAACACAGTAGACGCGATGCAGGGACGTGCGTCCTTTCTAATAAATTAACCAAATTGATCATGACTCAAATTAAATAGCCAGGACCCATGTTCTGTAACTCGGCGATAATTTTTCGTGGCGAGAAACGGCGAAGAATGGAAAAAAAATTCCATTGTTCTAATCAAAAATTTAAAATCCTAAAAATAGAAAAGATATGTAGACATTATGGTAAAAGAGAATACCATATTTCAGAATAACCACTCTCCCCTTTGTAAATAATTGCTCTAAATTAAAGCTGGAATTAAAAATCAAAGTTCTATTATACTCGATTGTACAAAGCTTCAAACTCAGTACCATTCAAATTGGCATTTTATCTGTGAGAAAGTTAAAGGGCTCGATTCAAACAAATTCCCCTTAATTTCCCCACTTCATACGGTCTTTTAAATTCTGATCAAATTTTGGAAAATATTTTTAAAAATAAAAATTTTAAAGATTTTTTTTAATACATAAGTTATGAAACTAATGTCATGGTAGTTGTTGTTATTTTTTTTAATTTTAATTATTATTTTAAATAACTTTCAATCTTAAGCAATTTAAAATCCTTCCATTAAACATGGAAATAACTCTGAGAGTATATTTCCAAAAATATCAACACCCCAGGGAATTTCCCCTTATCCATTGGAAATGGGTATAAATTGAATGAGAAGCGTTGCTCCCAAGAAAACTAGGCCAACAGGAAGTCTATGGTGCTCATTGCTTTGAAGACATGCGTACTTTATAAGAAAGAATTTTAGGAATAAAGTTACTCTCTCTATAAACTCAACAAGTTGTTTGTTGTCATAGGCACAACCAGGCGGTGGAAGTGCTGATGGTACACATAATAATCTTTCAAGGAACAAATATAGATTCAAAGGACTTAATACTTGTATCCTATGGCAAATAATAAGCAAAACGAATTGTTGTCGACAACAATGGTTTGTAGGTACTTTATTCGTAAAAACCACCACAAACATTCAAGGACTCAAAGGACAAGGCTTCCTAAATAAATATCTACCGATATTGGTACTTTTTCAGTTCCATAATTCACAGTCGATATATTTTTATCTGACCTCCGCATTGTTTGGGATATGGTGATATCTTTGAGGGTCCTTGAGGAACATATTGTGTGTACTCACATAATTAGTAGATAAAGTGCATTGATTAACTTGATATCTTTTTCTCAAATATTATCTCGATTGAAGTCAAGTTGATAACAATAAGAGTGCGATGCCAAACACACACAAGAGATAAGATATACGCACAGATTCAATGTGGGACTCCTTTAGCGGCAGAATTAAATATACTACATCTTCAAACATCATCGCACTTAAAAGAGGACACAAAATGATGATGACGATGAAGGATAATAATGATGACAATGTTAATCGTGATTACGTTGTTGATGATGCTCTCAAACGACACCTTCTTAAGGACAGATTTTAATTTTAGATTTTAATACACAAGTAGGTGTAGGATGTCCTAGGGCGAGTTAATGGATGAAGGGTGTATACTGGGTGATTGTTATGGTTTGGGTTTTAGTTGCTAGCCCACTTTTCTGTGAGCATGCTAATTTGATTAATTAGAACAAGTCAATGCGCTCATCATCATCATAATCATCAGCATTCGAGAAATGAAGAACAAGAAGATAAACGAATGAGTAGTAGGAGTGTGAAAGAAAACAAGAACAAAAAAAAAAAGAAGTGAAGTCTACGATGTCTATGAAGGAGATAGTGTCCTTTCTTGTTCAAATATGCCCTGTGGTTGTTGATAAATTAATTTCAAATGTCATGTCGTAACACTTTGCAAAACTTGTTGCTGATGTATTTGTGTTTGAGTTTCTTTTTTTTATATATTCATATGTGTATGTACGTAATTTACAGGGTGTTTCGACTAAATATTGAAAATTTAAATCTATGATAAATATATCCTATTTGATATTATTTATAAGTAATTCAACACAAAAGAAAAAGAAAATTCATTCAAAACGATTGAAAGCAAAACAATCTATAATTTAGAAATTATTTTTGGTAATTGCAAATTATTTATTTATTTCTTTATTTCTTTATTTATTTATATGTAAAACTTTATGTTTGTCGCATGACGCAAGACAGAAGTGAAGACTGTAACGTTTGGCAATGCTTAAATCAAATTAGATAATACAGCGAACATAGGGATTTGACATTTTTTGAGAAAATTGCCCTATTTTTAGTTTATTCATGTACAATGTACATATATCTCTTTATTGGCAAACCCGATTTTACTATAATTTTAAAATACAATTTTTCTAAATATATATGTATGTGTTGTAATAAATATTGATTGATTTTTCTTTTAAATTCCATAAAACCCTTAGCGTTGAATTAATTCATCTACCTACACTCGGTGAAATTATTCTTGTTTACATCCAGTTGATTTTTTTGTGTTAACTCCTTATCCTGGAGTCCGCTTTAAGATGTTTCACTGCCAAAATCAAAATTTAAAATAAAGGTAGATAAGATATCTAAAAGTAGACGTGGGCAAAGGAAAAGTTGTGGAATACCACTGCCTTAAAATTTTATCAAAAAAATTTGAAATTTGTGTGAAAGATGGGATGTGTTTTCATGTGAAAAAATGGGGATTTATTTGATAGATTTTTGAAGAATTATTTAATTTTTTAGTCAGTAATTTGATTATGGAATAAGTCCCCAAATTTAAAGACTCATTTCATGTTTCTATTTTTCATCGATTTTTGACTTAGGTATACTTTGCTGATCCGCTTCGCGGGTTCAAAGGATTTTAACTCTCCGCTTAGGTTCAGTGGCTATAGCCAGGCACCTATATATTTGTGGACTCATTTGATTATTTTTTGTGACTTATTTTTTTTTTTTTACTTTTCTCATCTTCGAATTCAATCCTCAGTTGTCATTATTCATTAGTTGAATAAATTCCCCGATTTGGGGAGCCGTGTTTTAGCTATTATTTATTAAAAAATCCTGCTACAAATTTTTCGATAAAGTAAAAAGCACCCTGTTATTTCAAAGCACATTTTATTGTTATGTATTGTGAAATAAGTGAGAAAATTAGACCAACAGGACACCTGATGAAATTTCAACAAAATGGTCTATGCTATATATATTATAAGGTCCCTGAAGCTCTACAGCTCCTAAAGTGACTGGGGAGTATCTTAAGAAAATTGTTTTCTGTTCTATTTCATTTTCAGATTTTAATACACAAAGAGATTGGATGATGATGTTTGAACATTGAGACTATTATGACTGCTTATTCTTCGAAATAAACACTATGCATATATTGGAACTTGTTAAAATGAAAATCCCAAATATCCTTTTTTTTTGGTCAGACATTGAAAAATGTGAAGAAATTTGTCAAGATAATCGACTGGTCGAATATTGAGGGCTATCGATCCATTTCGTTTATTTGTAAGGGGAATTTATTTATGGCTTTTATATATGATGGGTCATTTATTTTTAAAGCAGCAAAATTCGAGAATATGTACATATTTCGGATGATATACAAGCACATACACACACACGATGATTTGTATATGTATGTATGTAATAATACAGAGTGGTATCATTTTTAACAGATAAATTGAAATAATTGATTGAAAAGTGGAAAATCTCTAAAAGAACTTACGAGAGTGGTTTTAGTAAAATCCGCCTTCTTCCACGCCCATTTTAATATTATTTCTCCTAATTTTACTCCTGTTTTAACAACTATAGAAAGCTGGAATTTTGTAACAAAGATCCGCCCACTTTTCTTCGTTATTCGTCTTATTTTTAATGTTTTTATACAATTTAAACGTATTTGCCATCAGTAGAAAACAGATATTTTGTATTTGAGCTCTTTTAAACTGAAAATGACATTTTTATTTTTTTTTTTTTTTGTTTTTTAATAAATCTAACCCTTGCCACTTTTCTTATGTAACAGATTTCTTCTTATTAAAATCTATGCATAGAGCATAGTTAAACTAGATGGCGTTCAAAACGAAACAAATATTGAGCTGACAATATCACACATTTTCAAGTTTTCTGATAGATGGCGTTGAACGAAAAAATAAAAAAAAAATAGCTTAAAACAAAAAAAAAATCTTTCTGATTAAGCTGAAACTAACATAATAATAATTTTTTTTGTGACCTTTTAAATTTATCCTATTGGATCCTAATTTTGTGGGCTTTAGGTCTTCTTTGTTTAACTTTTTTTTATTAAATAGACGACTTTTCGCACGTGGTTACGTGCTTCTTCAGGTCTATTTCGATAATCCCAAAAAAGTATTTGGAATAAACTAAGGTTTTTATCTATCTATAGATATTTGTTATTATTTTTTTATCTCTTAATATATTTGAAAGTCTTGAAAAAGACGTTTCAAATCATCAAAAATCAAAATAATAATAAAAAAAAAAAAGTTTATTTGAATGAAAAATTTTACATTTTTCTGAAAGATGGCGCTTAACACCAAAATATGTTTCACCCATGTTCACGCGATACTAAACTAATAGATTTAGGTATTCTTTTACACACAGAACCTTTGTCTATTTGAAAGCTTTTTTTTGTCACGAATTTAACTCCTCTGCAGCAGCGGAGCGACCTGGATGGTGGCTATTCTAATATATAATTGGAAATTTGTACTATCACTAATTTTTAGAACGCACTAGAAAATGGTGTAGGTATATATATTGTCTAAACTTAAGCTGAGCTTACATCACTCTTTCCTTTAAACTTTGAAGCGTCTATAATAAGACGCTTCGTGTGCAGAAGTCCAAAATCTTAATTTTTACCCGAGAGAAAGTAATATTAAGATTGATAGGCAAATTAACCCACCTCTTATATAGTTTGTTACACCTACCGACAGCTTTACTTCTTCAAGCTTTATAAGAATTCATCTCCCTTTATGTAATATTAATTTAAATTTTTTCAATAATCTCCTGTCCTTGTTATCATATCTTCTGCAGATTCCACAACTCTATACCTATATACCTTCATTAAAAAACCATTCAAAAAGAAAACCAATATTCATAGTTTTTTTTTTGTTGATAAAAACTTTTTTCTCTCACCACGAAAATGAAATGATGAAATATATCTTTGAAGAAAACCAATTTTAATATCTCTGAAAAATCAAATCCTTTTTACCATGACCTGCATATTATTCAACGAATAAGCAATTTTTAGATAAAATTCATTCCACTGAGCAATTAATATTAAGAAAAAAATCATCTTCTGTCCAAAGTTGATAAAAAAAAGCTGATCAGGGTAGAAAAAAAGTAAAACATAACCAAAAAAAAAAAAAACTGAATTCTTATCTTAATCAAAACAAACTGATCTCAAAAAATGAAAAGGGTTCAAAAGGATTCTTTTGCCAATATAATTCTAGGAATTGTTTTACAACCATCCTTATTTTTTTTTTCTTCTTCTTCTTTTATTAACCCTTCTTCTTCCATCACCCTCTCTTTACTTTCTTTCCATGAACAAAGCTGTGTAAATATTAATAAATTATTTTTTAAATCATTGCACGCACCAAAACATTTGTGCCCATCCATATCCTTCTCTACAACTATATACAAGAGTCACTGATAAAATATAAAAACAAAAACTCAAATGAAAAAACAAAGCAAAGTCAAAGACTATTTGGGTATAAATACGAAACTCTTTGAAAGGAAATCTCTCTCTTGCCTTGGCCCAAATCACTACGGGAAGCCATAAAGAGGTCCTTCGCTAAGATATATCTACAAACACTTGAGTAGGTAAGCCCCGACCAGACCGAAAACCAAACCAGATACCAAATACCAGAACCAAAGTAGAAGACCCATCCAACCTTATTCCACCCAAACACCCCACGAACTACGGCCAATAAAACATAACAAATTTTCAAAAGTGTCTATGGGTAGATATGTGTGTGTGTGTGTTTGATTCTTCAGATAGACGGGAAAAGTGTCTTCAGATGTTCTTGAGCGAAAATAATAAAAAAAATTAAGACGAACGCTTTAAATAATTTCAAAGTCTCATCGACCCTCTTCAAGTAAAGGTTCCTCCTCTTTAGCTCTATGCTGGTGATTCAAGAGGATGAACGTGGTGGAACGAAGTCATTTTTTAAGAGAGCAGATATTAAAGAAATAATCCGTTATTTTATTGACTTTTTCCCTTTCTTTGGTTGTTTGTTTGATGAGAAGGAGGCTACATATAACAATTATTTGTAGAGTACGGGAATTATCTATTTTAAAGGAAGGTATATCATTATTTTAAAGGCAAGTTATGCATTCGGAAGAAAAGGACGTGGAAAGTGGTTATGACCTTGAAAAAAAAAAGTATTTAAAAATTCATAAACAATTTCTTATTGTTGACCTTTTTCTGAGTCGTTGATTAAAAATTTGGTAGGTAGTGTCAAAATTGTCAAATTTCTATTAGAATCGAAACGATTTACATATTTAAAAAATCTTCTTCAGCACAAAAATTTTGTTCTTATCCTTTAGAAAAATTGTCGAAGATTTTGGACTTTCTTTTCTAAATTTGGTACATTGTACCTGTATTAGAATCACTTTCATGTTGAATCACAAATTTTAAGACATTTTAAACGTAAGTTTTACTAAATTTCTGACTTTGACAGTACTTTTTTTTTTATTAAAAATTTGGCACCATATTCTAAGCTAAATTTATAGAAGCCTCCATTTGGAATACAAAAAAAAGTGTTTTTTTTTTAATTTTATAATTTTGTAGCATAATCGAACCTTAATATAGAAACATCCATTTGGAATACGACAAAAAAAAAAAAGGCAGTACCACTGAATTCAGCATCCCGAAAAGGTGTACCAAATTTCATTGATTTTACATGAGAAATGATTTCAAAAATTTTGCGTGAGAAATGATTTTTGTTGCGAAAATTCAACAAATGGACCACTGTGCCCTGCAACTGGCCACAATTGAATCTTCTTTAAATTTGATCTCTTCATTTGGTGTTTGATCATCTCTAAATATGAATTTAGTCAAGATGAACCGTTTTTTTGTGACAAATACACCCAAACCCATCAATAAACTGCAATCATATAAGAGCAAGTTCGTCCAACTTAACAGTGTATTTTAATTTTCCAATATAATTCAAGGTGACAATGAATTCTTTAAGAAACCAAAGTTTCCCTTTCGTTTATGGTCGTTTAGTGGAATGGGAAATTTTGTTTCTGAACGTACATACATAGCTGTCCCCCGTAAAAGGGTGAAAAACAGACAAGACCTGTGAACTCTTAATCTTGATTTAATGTATTTTCTATCTGCAGATTTAAATGCAAACACCAACAATTTTACCTTAAATTTCGAATGGAAATGAATTGAGAGAATGTAAGCAGAGGACCAAAAAAAAATTCTCCAACAAAAGCAAAAAGCTCTTGTGACACGGGAGTGAAATACGAAAAAAAAAATTGATTCTAAAGTAATTTCTTATTAAGATTAATGTATTTCCGTTCTGATGTTCCGGTTGGTTTTTTTTTTCATTTTATATATTTTTGGGAACAGGAAGAACTGTATAACTCAAGCAAGCGCACCTGTAGCATTTCGTATTTTCTTTCTTTAAAAAATATTCCTTTTAGGGATTTTGTAATGTTTCTCTTATTGGATGTATCTCCTTCAAGTTTGTGAGACATAAAATATAAGGGAATAAGCTTGTTTGTCAATTGAAATCTTATCTTAAATTAAATAAGATGAAGTAAACAACAAAAACAAAAAAATAAAATAAAAATAAGGGCCTACATTATATTAAGATGTAAGAACAGAGAACAAAATTAATTTCGTCCTGGGGTTTATTTTTATCCTGTGACTTAATGCAAGGCTGACACAAAAAAAAAAAATGATAAAAAAGATGAAATAAAGAACGTTAACTTCAGCAGAGAATCATACACCGTTGCCTTAAGAATAGAAAGAGTAGATAGCTATGTACAATGTTCATCATATACTCTACTCATACTTTACTATACACGCGCGTATTGATGAAAATTTTTGAATCAAGTCTAATTTATTAAACGAGTAAATAAATGGATTTGTTTGGCTTGAAAGAATTTTTTCTTATACATTTAATGAAGAGGAAATTCTTCTTTTAAAATAATTTCTTTTCTCCTTCTTTTTCAATAGGACTTTGGGTTATACATATAAAGTGCATGATGAAGAAAAAAAAAACAAGTTTAAAAGTAAGGTTCAAAGATTGGAGTTTGTATGAAATTATTTCTTTGACTTGATTGTTTGTGAATAAGATGTAATTGGAAACAAAATTTTTCTGTATATACATACATGAAGATACACATATTTAAATTCAAAAAGAAAAAGATTATAAAAATCTTATTTGAATCGCTAAATTAGCTTTGGTTTATATACAGGGTGAAGCATTTTTATTTTAAGTGAATTTCAAAGCGTATAGAAAAATAACAAAATGAAATCGAAAAATTTGGTTCTGTTTTTTACAGTGAACTGTTCGATAAGCGAATTTGATAATTGAAGCGTTCAGAATGAGAAGGGGTCAAGTTATATTTTTGAAATTTGAAAAAAACGTTTAAAGTTTTACGTTTATAATTTTTTTTTCTGAAATCGAGGGAAACTTATAAAAAAGCCATAAAAAAAGAAAAAAAATGTAAAATTTTTAGTATATCAACCAATTTAATTTAAATTCATTAGAAGTTGCGGTGTTTTACAAAAAATTCAGCACTTGACCCCTTTAAGCGAAAATGAGTTTAATTTATTTTTTATGAAAAAGGGTTCAAGTGAAAGTTAGGTTTCTTAAAATTTGGTTTTATGCATCTTTTTATTATCAGGAATTTCAGATAATGCCTTTTCACAAAACCAACGGTGTTCTTGGGGTACAAATTTCATCTGGTCATCGAGATTTTTAATTTTTCAATAGAAAGTTTTTTGGTTTTTCTTCTCTCTTGGAAAGAAATCTTGGTCTTGGTATTTTATCTTTCGTTTTTATTGCATAAAGGGGTTAAGTGTGCACTAGTTATAGAAATGCGTTCTCCACTCATAGAGGTGTTAAGTAATCTTAACCCCTTCTTGCTTAAAAAAAACTTCAAAACAAACGTGTAGTTAACCCCTTTAGCTAACTTTGTAAGTAATAACAATAGAGACACAAGAATAAGACCAAAATTTAAGTTGTCGCTTAACACCAGTATTGGTAAAAAAAAACAAACAAAAATCGAAAAATGTCACTTGACCCCTTCTCACTCTAGACGTTTCAATTGTAGTATATTATTTGGAGAAATCTAAGTCACTTTTCACACGAGGAAACAAGTTGCTGGAGCAACTTCAAACTTGTTTCTTACTGACGCAGCGTACATATGGTGGAACTTAGAAATTTGACAGGAAAAGTGACATTTGAGTTTTATTTGTGTTTGCATTTTTCGTTTCATTCATTGCAGCATGAATTTCTGTGATATTTTTGCGTTTGTTTTTTTTTTTTTTTTTCAATTGGTGACACTTTCAATAGAAATTTATCGGTGTGATTTTCGTAAGTTCTCTTTCGTACGAGGAAATTGAGTTAACACAACTTTCAGTTTTAAGATGAGAGAGGCTTTGTGTCCTTGGTATAGGAAAATTGAATGGCACACGATTGGTGAAAATTGAAAATTAATTAAAAGAAAACGTCAAAAAATGTCCAGCAATAGGTACTATGTTTCGTCATGTGAAAGGGGATTAAGATTTAGCTTTTGTAAAAAAATCGTTTCGTATCCAGCTTTAGATAATTGATCAAACGTCAGGTTTAAAGTTTGACTAAATTCCAAAACGCATCAGTTGCGTATTTAATGCAAAGTCATGAGTTCAGAAAGTCAAAAGAGAAAATGGTGAGAAATTCATGAGTTTCTAAATATATCCCAAACCTCAGCTTTGTACAATTTGAATCCTTTCTATCATACTGATTGATAGCCCAATTTTAATTTAGATTTTTGATTATTTTATTTTCGTCAGGATTTCATATTTCTTAAATTCTTAATCTTTATAGGTATTTTGTGCAGACCTTGAAATGGTGGAGTTCTACTTAAGAGAATATGGAACACCTAAAAAAATAAAACTTTTTCGCAATAAAATCTAGAAGTAGGTACTTTTACTCGCACTTTTTATTTTTGCAAGTAATAAAATATCCTAACCTTATTCAATTATAAAACCCAAAACATTCAACCCTGTGCAAATCATTACCTTTTTGGCAAGGTTGTAATATTATATAAAATATATATTTTTCTTTCTAAGATAAATTTTAACACTTAAGGTTGACGAATCCTCCAAATAAATCTTTACGATCCCATTAAACCCACGCCATGTTTAATTTAATGTATTTTCTTAACAAGTCACGCTGGTTATTCTTTTTATATTTTTTTTGTTGTTGTACCGCATCAAAAAGCTTTACAGGTTGAAAAAAAAATGGATTGATAACCATAACGGTTGAAGGTTGTATATTTAGCGACCCGTAAACCTTTGACTCATGAAGTTAAAAAAAGTGAAGAAAAGAAAAAAATACCAACACGTAGAAAGGCTAAGATAATTATTTTCATTCTTCACCACTAAAAAGGATGCCTATGTGCAGGAATTACATGACAAGTTGGGTTAAAATAACTAAAGGGATCGTAACCCTAAAACACAGACAATTCAACGGTCGGTTGCCGCACCGCGCCACACCAGGCGGAAGAAGATGCGCGATGGGACTACCAACAAAACGACCACGGTGACAAATTCCATCTGCAAGGATACTAAATTAATTTCATTGCTTCCGCACGTCCTAACATCACTTTGAGACAGCCAACAGCAGCGCGGCATGGTATGGTGTCGGCGTCTACCACTGTGTTTTGTCCTTATAGACATGGACAAATTCCATACTCCCCTGTGGAGTTGGAGAATAGTCCCACGTGTATAAAATTCCGTTATCACAAAATATAACACCGATGATGATCGGCAGGCCGTAGGAGCCTTGTCTTTGAACCTGGACCTGCTGGTGTACGGATGTAAAGGAGGTTAACTTCCTCAAAGGAATATTGACCAGAATGCTGATGAAGTGATGATGACGAAAACAGTAACTTCGGTTTTATGGTCTCCATCTGGGTCGGTCATGCTGACAATCCCCTTTCTACGACGCGACGATGACGCAGCGACGACGTTGCATTTCCTATTGACTAATGACTCAATTCCACTTTGGCACGAGAAAGGAACTCAAAATTAATTATTTCATACACCAAAATTAATCAACTCAAAGAGAGCGGAGGGGGGTTGGATAATTAATCACTTTATACCTGGATGCTCGTTCTATTGCTTGTTGCCGAAGTTGAATGCTTTCTGTGTTATATCAGGATGATGGAGTCGCGTTGGTGGGCGATGATGATGACGACGACGATACGGTGGTGGGTTGAATGACGCACCAATCCTTAGAGAACCTTACAGAACCGTATATAGGAACTTGGGGATGGATGGATGGATAATTGTAATGCAACACCATCACTGCTGGCTGGCTGGCTGACTGTCATGCCCCCTATATATTCTTGCTGGAAAAATCACTTGGAAATTTTCACAAATATATCTTTTATAATCCCATTTCGTGGAGGGGCTTACTTAGATTGTGCTGCTGAGATAGAGATCACATCGATAAGGCGACTTAGCTGAGC
The DNA here is from genome assembly GCA_929447395.1 of Epistrophe grossulariae. Taxonomy (NCBI): domain Eukaryota; kingdom Metazoa; phylum Arthropoda; class Insecta; order Diptera; family Syrphidae; genus Epistrophe; species Epistrophe grossulariae. The sequence goes on from OV839568.1 coordinate 106,013,857, forward strand.
GCGAAAATAGGTGAGAGATTATGTTAGTAATTTGCAGAAAATCGATGGGTATTATGGTAAGTATTTTATGGGCTCATTCAGGTTGAAAAATTACAGGATTTCAAATTGGAATTTGTGAGTACCTATAGATACCTTAGAGGACCAGTCAACAAACAGAGAAATTACACGACAGAATTGATGATAGTTAACATCACTTTGAAATGTGCAAAGAAGTAATAAAGTAGGTGCGATAAAGTTGTTAGGCGGAAATTAAGTTTAAGATTTTAGGGAATTTCCAATTGAAGTGATTTTGAAGAAGGTAAAGGTATTTTGTGAATTCATCTGAAGGGATAAACAATTAAAGTACCTACCTAAATTTAAATAAGAAAAAAATTATAATATAGTATTCGCTTCATTTTTTCTTAGACAACATTGACTCTTTTCCACAACTAAAAATAGAATAAGAGTTTTGGAAGATTTAAAATCGCGAATGATTTAAAATTGAAGCTATGTGGCTTTAAATAAAGTAAGCTTCGTTTATAATGAAGCTGGAATTGCTACAGTGAAAATTTCAAAAACATAAAATTAAATTTAGCGATGTTGTTTTCCAGAAGGCTTCAATTTATTTTAATTTGAAGCTTAATCCTCAATGGAATTCGTAATACAAGTGGTCAAATTAAATTTTCGCAAGGTACCTGCAAAAAAGCCAAATGTACATAAAGGCAATATGTTCTCAACGACACATGTACTATTTAAAGTTCACAATGGACTTACACAGTTCCTCTATAAAATGTACAACTGCTATAGATATATGGACATAGAGTTATTTTTTTTTTAAATTGTATACTGGTTTACATATAAGTCAAAAGTCTGTGTACGTATTTCTGACTATGTCGTTAACACAATATGGCGCACTGTGGTCCAAAATGACTTTTTTCGTTGCTAAAATCATAACTTTTGCACGCATGAAGATATCGCTTAATTTTTATTTCTTCTGAAATTAAATTTTTAAGGCTATAAAATAGTGATTTTGAAGTTGCTTCACAGGGTGTTTCTACATCATAGGCTGAAGTAACAAAATGGAATTAAAGCAAAACTTTGAAAACAGTTAAAATTTTGCGAATTTTGTAAAAAAAAAATCTACATCCTATTTAACTGTTTACAGGTTATTCTAAAATAAAATTGTTCACAACAGTGGATGCATAAAGTTAACGAAACAAATGTTTGATGTTTTGAGCAAGTATTTCAACAGTATATTTTTTTCATTTTGTGGCTCATCGATATATTTTATAAACTATTTCAGTGGCTAATTTTACCTGAAACAGTGTAGGAAAAAAAGTAAATGGACCAAAATTTTAATAAATAATTAAAAAACATAAAAAAAACAAAATAAAATCGAATACATAATACGTCCTTTTTAAGTTAATTATAGATTTAAGTTTTTAGAAAAACTTAGTATTTCCTGCTCCCTGTTTTATTGGACCATATCTAAAATAATAATCCATATTAAAATATTTCTTTTAATTTTTTTTTATGGAGCAGGCAAAAAGAAATTAATCTCTTACTTTACCCTCTTTTTGGTATTAATAAGGCAATAGCGAAATTAATCTCCAGATTTCGACAGGTTACAAAAAACAAAAAGGACTGTAAGGATTAAACATAATTTTCTTTCTTGTCAACGTTCATTTGTTTTAATACCTACTTTAGTTTCAAAAATTCTTTAAGTTTAGGAGAAAGTTTTTCAAAAATGGGCGTGGAAGTGGGCGAATTAGAAAAATAGAATCTTCAATATAACAATCACTATAGTTTGCTTACAAGATTGTGAGTTATTTTGTGGATGGATTTTGTACGAACAAGATAATAACTTAGCGTATTCTAATTGAAATAAGAAGAACATTTTACAGTTTCAGCTGTTTTGAGAAAGAAAATAACTCAAAAATTTCAAGCGAGTAAATTTGTTTTTAAGACCAAAATGTTAGTACCGGGAACATGTTTTTTTTAAAACAAACTACGTTACATCAAAACATTGTAAAAAGTTTGCATATAATTTAACAAATAATAGCTCTGTTCAAACCTTAAAAACTTATTAAAAAGTAATTTTTTGTTTTATTTATTAAAAATATACAAACACTTTTTTTAATTTAAAATTTGAATTGGCTTACAATTACACAATTATAATAATTGCAAAAAAAATAAAATAAATAAATTCGTTTTTTGTTATTTTTTTTACTCTAGAACAAAATTGCCCAACTTTGAAGAGCTACATATATGTATTTAACAACAAAAATATTTTAATTTAGTTTAAAAAATAGGAAAAAAAACAAACAATAAAAAAATCGGATTTTGTATTTTTGCAGGAAATTTTGTTTTTTTGGACCAATGTGTGTTGTGAGTACATCAATCATTAAATACTTTTGTATTCCGTACCTAAATATTGCGTCAGTACATATTTTGGTTTTCGTGCAAGTGTAATTGAAACATATTCTCTGTCGGATTTCCATTAACTTTGAACGCTGGAAATTAATACTTTTATAGAAAATCATAAAAAGCCTATGGGAATTACATGGAGAATCTATTTCAAATTTTAATCAAACCTATAACATTACTATATATGATGGATAGATAAAAAAAGATCTGTTCGTCTACTGTGCATATAACCAAATTGGTGAACCAATATGTTCGTTCAAATCATTTTATTTTACATGGGAAAATTTTAGTGTAAGTACACTTGGGCGTATGAGTACTTTTTTTTAAGTCTATTTCATTGTGAACTTATTTCTTCAATTTTTGCTACAATTCAGGCACATAAATTACAAAACACTTTGAGTTTATTCAAAAATTACTCTACTTTTCAAAGAATTGATAGCAATAAGATCTTTGTACAGTAGGTTTTATATATGTACATATGTACATATAGTATGTAGGTATAAAAATGTATTTGAAAATAAGTTGCCGGCAATTGATTGCTGGGCGGTTCTTTAACATATTATGTGATTATTTTAAGGGAGATATAAAGAATTAGCTAAATTAAACTTTGATACATGAAACTGCCTCGAAAAATTCCTGCATTACTGCATGCAGGATTCCATCTCGCCCATTATTTTTGATATTGTTTCAGTTAAGGCATTTTTAATTTTTATTAAAAAGTTGCAAAATGCTTTTTATGTACATAATATGTGTTTATCAAATTTATAATGTTTTTCCTTTCACAGATATCTATGTTTTATTTTTTTTTAACATTTAACTTATATCTAAAAGAAAATAGTATTGCATTAATAAAAGCTAAAATAGCTACTATGTATGTATATCTATGCAAATTTTTCTATTCACTACATTGTCAATTCATACACCCAAGGGCGTTCGAAATAATTATTTTTCTAATCACATTCCACCAGTCGTCTTTCTTCTGTTTCATATACAGAACCTACAATCTACATACATATGATGCATAATGAATTTTAGAAAAATGTATAAAAAGAAAATCACTCTTTCCATTAAGGGCGCCAAGGTCTCAGAATACGAGTCAATTTATCATTAATCATTTGCTATTTTTTTTTTTTTCATTGAATCCTTAATTCACTTTTTTCTTTCCTTGGCTGACATAACCTCATCTTTTCACTTAAATATGCTCACCCCCTCATGTCAATCAATTCATCGTGTACATCTAGTTTTATTTTTTTTTAGTTTTATGTCTGAAAAGTTCCACTCAAGTGTAACGAAATTATGAATGCACTTGAGTACAAAACAAAAGAAAAAAAAATCACAAATTGAAAAAAAAAATGCATATACATTATACATACAATCTGCATCACTCAATCGCTCTGCACGCTGCCGCCTATGTCAACGACCCCTTTCGCGCATATACACGCGTCAGGAATAAGAAGAAGAGTAAGAAGAATTTGAATAAGTATTCTTCCACTGAAATTTCAACGACGACGTCGTCCTCCAGTTGAAAATCGCGAACATCACATTCAGCCATCCACTCCCATTTATTGGGGCATTATATTTGTGCATAACAATGTTCAGCAGTAATAAAAAAAAAAAAAACAAAACACTGCCAGCAACAACTAAAACGTCACAGACAAACCCAATCGTACAAAATTGACCCAAATTCAATCTCACAGAACCAAGTATGCTGCTTTTGCTTATGCTGCTGCAGCAAAAGTAGATACTTCCACTACTTGTTGAGCGCATCCGAACCGAACGCACTATAGCCTGGCATTATGTACATATGTATATTCTCTCACATCAATCTCTAGCGATCCCACGCATGCTCCCCGGTAATTAAGTTAGAAAACTAAGACAGCAGCAAACAAGAAGATGACAAATTAATGCTCTTCCTTTGGATCTTTTTCAAATTGGTTAATAATTATTTTTTATCATTGAGACATGATGAAGAACTCATCCATTGTCGGTGGTCGTTCTTCAGCAAAAAAGACCACCCTGATGCTTCATCCGATTAAAATAAACAAAACGACATTGACATCGACATCCGTATTCAATCCTTCATGGATTTTGCTAAACAAAAGATAGATAGCAAAGAATAAGATTTTTTACCACATGATTATTTTTTGTTTTGCATTAAAATTGTTTGAATGGCAACAGTTAATGTTAAAAAACTATATAGCTATTGTAAAATCTGCATGAAGATTTGTGCAACATGCAGTGATGTTGCTTTCGTCGTATTTATATAGTCAGAGAAATAATGTTGAATGTATAAGGGAGTAGATTTTTTACCAACCATCTAACATTGAATTCTTTTGTAATCTAGTAAAATTGCAATTTTTTCTTTAATAAAATACTTTGTTTTGAGATGCTTTTTTCCAGGAAGGTTTTTTATTTGTATAATTTGTATACATAAACACATTACGAGTATAAGGAAAAATAGGAAGGATTTAAAAGAAAATACCGATGCACTGTTCTGAATATCAAAATGGGAGGAAAAATAGAAAATATAGAAAGGCATTCCACATTCGTGTTGTGCGGTTAAAGAATGAAGGCTGTCTGTAGTCTGTTCAATATTTTATCTTAATTTATTTCCTCAATCCTGGATTAAATATATCACAAGCCATGAGCACTAGACAGAATTTAAATATTCAGTCAAACACTAATAACCAGATTGTTTAAGATTTTCTAATTTTTGATAAAATCGAAATTCGTAAAAAAACTGAGCTCAACCGAATTTTGTCAAACTTGACATAACAATGGTTGGGAAGACAAAAGAAGTGGGTCTCGTACTTCCGTTCGTCTGTCTGTTCTTTAAATTTGGTACCTTATAGTTTTTTTTACGTTGTATAAATTTTTAAACCTTATTTTGTTCAAAATTAATCCACAAATTAATAAAAAAAAACATTTAATTTTAATAGCTGGTATAGACTACCGTTTACCAAGCGAAGAAACTTTTTTTCAATTGCGGCTTTTTTCGAAAACGGTTCAACTCATTTTATTTTGATAAATTTTTCATGGAAAATGTTTAAAAAGTATTGTGTACTAAAATTTTAAAAATATTTTTTTTAGGTTTAAAATTATTTTTTAAAACTTAATATTTCGAAAACAACATGGTCGATTTTTATTAAATTTGACCCCAATCTGTGTTCAGCAGATTTTAAACAAAAATTATTTTTTCCGCCGTATTATTAACTGTAATAGAACTATGTATTTTATTTTGTTTTTGGATTATCTAATTACTTGTTTCAGAGATTTAAATTAAATTTTTTATAGAAGACCTTCTAATAACTTTAAATAATATTGCATATTAACATTAAAAAAAATATATTGTGGATTTTTAAAATAAATTTTTAAAATTATTTTTTGATAATTCGATATTTCGAAAATGGGTATGAATTATTTTTTTTCGAAATTTTTGTAAGTGAAAATAATTTTTCTTATATTCCTCATAGTATGTATCTACAGCAATTAAGCTTTTCCCGAGTTTTTCAGTGAAAGACTCCGAAAACTACGCGTTTATTTTGTATGAAAAAATTAATAATCAAGGTACACTTGAAACTTCGAGAATATTTTTTGTGAATTTTGAACCTTAAGGTGTGCCCACACTAAAGAAACATTTTTGAAACATTTCAAAAACATTTCAGAAACAAAGAAGAATTTCTAAAATGTTTCCGAAATGTTTCTGAAATGTTTCTGAAATGTTTCCAAAATGTTTGTAAAACATTTATTTTGGTCTTGACGCTTCCTGAAACATTTCTGAAACTTTTCTGTGTTTCTCATTCCGAAAGTAAGCATTTACATAGGGAGTGATAAGTGAGTAAGTGTTCGTGCATTAAAATAAAAATCTTATCGAATGAATACAAATTTAGGAAACGACAAAAGTATTATGGGATCCATTAGATGAATATTTTAAAATCGAAAACAAAAAAGCCGATGGTTTTATCTGAATATTGTGAAAATATAAATTGTGAAAAAGATGGTGTAGAAAAAAAACTACATGCTTAACAAAAATTATATCTATGTTACACGTGTAATTAAATTATTCATGTATGAACACGTGTATTTATGTCGTGTATTTAGGCAATACACGTGTAATTACTTCTAAATCGTACTTATGGTGTTTTGTGACACTGAAAAATAGATACAATGCCATAACTAATTTTTGTTTGAAAATATTTTTTTCTTGGTGTGACATATCAAAAAGTACATAAAAACCGTTCTTTTGCACTGTAAAAATATCTTGAAATCACTTTACCTTGGTCATTTACAAAAAAGTGACGCTTTTATAATTACACATAGGTATATATTTTTATTTACACGTGTATATACACTGTACACTGTACATGTGTTGTATTTTTTTACTACACGTGTACACGTGACACGAATACACGTGTAATTAAAATCGAGAGCTCTACTAGAAACTCTGTTTAATCGTGTGAAAGGGGACACAGAATTATTACAGAAATGTTTCTTAAATTAAAGCATTCACGCACCAAAAACAAATTCCAAAAACGCCTTAAATATTTCTGAAATGTTTTCTAAATAAATACGAAACATTTCAGAAACATTTTATAAATAATATTTCCTGAAATGTTTTTTTAGTGTGGACATACCTTTATAAGTCTCTTGGAGCATCCGAATTTTTTTTTAAATATTGAAAGTAACCTAAAATTGACATACATTTTAAAGTAACCAAATGTTTACCTACTGATGAGTAAACTGTTTTCCCTGGACTTGAAAGGCATATTTAAAGATTTTATCTATAAGAACCGCAGTTTTAAAGTTTTATATGTCACTGTTTAAACTTATTCCTATATAACATTCCTGTTAGGTAAATCTAGTTGCATCTTCATGCAGCAACAGTTTATATATAATAATTCTTCTATTTCAAGATTCAACAGATGAAGGGGTTATACCTACGTATGCATATTCATCCTAGTATATTTCCAGTTATACAGGAGAACCACATCTTACAGCGCATGTCAACAAATTCAAATCCACTGGAAAGTCATTTGCAAAAAATATCTCCCCCTTATCCAATTTACCGGGTCAACATGAAACAACTTCATCCCCCGCTGAATCAACAGAGGGTTGTTTATTTTGCAAATTGTGTCACAGAGCCAAGTGGCATGCTTGATAATGCTAGGATCCTACATAGCTCTATATATGTTATTATAGAGAGGTACCCCTTTTTGTTGGTTTGTGTATGAAATTGGGGGTGTCCATTCCAATTCCATTATGTTCCCTTATCCAATTCACAACACACAATATTATAAATGTGGAAGAGCCGCCCGGGCACTGATGATGGTGGTACAACTAACAACGTTGAACCAACAACATTCCGAAGCATAATAATAATTTTTACTCCGAGATTGGGTCGTCGCCGTTGTCGTTGTCGCCACCAATTTTGCAACACAGAAGTACGTGGTCGTTGGCCTCGTTCGCATATAATAGTAGCTCGTTAGTAGCAAAATTTTGATTGAATATAAAAAAAAAAAAAAAAAAAACTATTAAATCGGTTCCACCTATTTATACTTTAGGGGCTCGAGTTAATTAATAGTTTTATTAGTTATTAATAGCTGCATGAGGTTATATTAAAACAGTTGTGTTCAAGTAACGATTATTTTATTGAAATTGAAAAATTTTGCTACAGAGGGAGTTTTTTGGGAGTTTTATTACTCGCTGTTTAATTCTACCGGTATGACGGGTTTCGAAGTTCGTTTAGTGTCGTCTAGAAAAATAATTTTTTAAAAGTTAAAAAAAACTGGATTATTGTATCCTTTTAAAATTGGTTTAAAAAAAAGTAGATTAGTAGAAAGATCTATACACAAACACGAAAATACTTAAAACTTAATCAAATATATTTTTGTCGGTGTGATATTTTTAAAAGGATCTGCCTTCTATCAAAAAAAAAAAATATACAAACAAATTTTGTGTGTAATATCCGTAAACATTCAAGGATTTTTCCTAATAATAAACAAATACCTATACAGATAATTAAAAAAAAATATTATCCTTTGAAGGACCTCATCTATTAGCTTCGATCGTAAATTTTGTCTCCGATAAATTTGTAAAACAAACGCGATAAGAGGTTTTTTCCCTTCAAAAAATAAGGATAACAAAAAAAAAATACCAGTTTTATTCTTTCACATCCTTTCAAGTCCTTTTGTGCCAATCATTAATTAATCAAAGTGCAAGTGTGTTCATACTGTGTGACAGAGCAAACGAAAAAAAAAGAAAAAAATTATCTAACAAGAATACAATCTCGTTTCCGGTTGATCCTTTTCAATACTATTGTCCATCGTCATTTGTGATACAAGCAATAGTATAAAACACACAAACAAATAAAAAAAAGAAAAAGGATTTTCAACTGTTTTCCACCTTTTCAGCAAGCAGCCAAGAAGAAGAACAAGAAGAAGCAAAACCAACTATATACACGAAGGATTGCTGCAGCAGCGTGTGTAAGTTTAGATTTTAATTAAAAGCGACAAAAGAAGAATGAAAGTGATCCTTAAAAATTTCCTGGCAAAAGGATTGGGACGGGGCTCAGGGCTAACACAATTCTTCGTGTGCAATGTGCATTCTGTCGACGACATGGAATGGTATCCTTACGCCCAATAGAAACCACAAACTGCATGTGGTATTACGACCACCCTTGGTGCAGGACTATATACCGAGGTAGATAATGTATGTGTGTTTTTAAGGGTATTCGGATAAGGGGAGGGGTGGTATGTTTGGGGAATGACCTGGACGGTTGGTTAGTTCAGTTGATAGTGCATCTAACCTGCCTGCCTGATTTGCAGCCCTCTTCGTTCAAAGTTTTGTGGTCACGGTTGGTGTGGGGTGTGCCAACGCTGCTGCCGTGTGCCCAATGTATCAATGACAAGGATTCATTTTCGTTTCGCTTGTGATTTTAGACTTCAGGTTGAGCAGTGATCCTAGGTTGTAATTTTTTTTTTTTACAATTTTCAGTCCCCCCTTTTTTTTGAGTTAGATTACACCTTGCCGAGGGATCTAGTGTGCTATATGAGATCCTGAGGAGGGGGAAATTGATTTGATTTTTTTTTGTTCTTCCTTTGTATAATAGTTGTGGTAGAGTTCAGAAGGCGGTTTTGCGGTTTGTTGGTTGGTGAAGAGCTTTGATTTGTCTTTCGAATGAGTTTCATTTATTGTCGTTGTCGCTGTCATCGTTGCTCGTCGAGCTTGTCCTTTCTAATGCTCCCTTTTTGTGGTTTTGTCAAAGATTGCTTAAGTGTGTATATCTAGTGTAGGTATATTGTGTATTTTGAGAAAGGGGTAGAAAGGGATATTTTAATTTAATCTCATTTTTTTTTTGTTCTTTAGTTTCTCTGTTCTGGGTTGTTTGTTGATTTTGTAATTAACAAGCGATTTGGTAAACCGATAAAAGTCCACACTCCTAAAGGGAATGTTTGTTTAGAAATCAGTGTTACGTAAGAATAAAGCAAGCAAATCAAATTAATGAGGTTTGAAGCAAAAGTTTTCAAACCCAACAAACTTTGCCTTATTATACTTTCTTTTTTTTTGTATAGGTATATCCGACTTATACCTAACTAAAAAGGTATATAGAGTTGCCCATAATATAATATTCCAGTGGGGCGAGATTATTCGTGTATTATGTAAGAAGTATAAAAGGAGGAATAATTAAAATAGAGAAACATGGTTTTCCGCTTAGTTATTTTTGTGTTTGTTTTTTTTTTAGAAAATTAAGAAACAAAGTCAGAATTCTTAATGAATTTGTACTTAAGTTTCCTTGTGCCAGATGGAAATATTATTTTTTTTTTTTTTGAAGAGAGTTATGCTTTCACAAAAGTATAAATACGTGGTTTTCTAACTTTTATACCTATACCTAATGTCTTCATTTAAAAATGAAGAAATGGGTTAAAGGAGATCATAAATTGGAAGTATGTAATTAGGTAAGTATAAATAGTTTTTGTTGTGGTTTGTGGATTTTATTAAGATTGAAAGCTTAATTATAATACAGAATTATTATTTTCATTTATGTATTATAAGAAGATACTCTGAGATTTGCGAGTTGAATTAAATGTGGTTTATGACATGGGTTGGGTCCAATAGTATCAAAATTAGCTTAGATTGTAAAATTTTAATATTTCAATAAATTGTGAGGTAAAAAAAAATGTGAAAATAGAAAAATCATTTTTAAAAAGTTTTATATGGTGAAAAATAAAATGCACGACAGGGTCTCACGTATTTGCTCAAATCAAATTGTGGTTCAAATTTTAAAGTTAAGGATTTTAAATTAAATTAATTAGTTATGGGAGCCTTAATTTGATGCCACCTGAAAAAAACATCGTTTTTTTTCTACAGCCTATAAACTTGGTGGTAGCTCACCTAAGTGATTATTGTAACATTCAAACCTTCAATAAATTTACACTTTAAACAGTTTAAATAAGAAATAAACTGATTAATAATAATTGATACACCTAAAAAACAATTCTCAACAACAATTCTGCTTAATTAGCGGCGATAAAAATCTTTGTTTATGAACTAAGCGAATTTAAAACAGTGTTTCCCAAATATTCTTTTTGATGAATTTAATCAATTCATTCAAAAACTCGCCCATTTGATACATGATTTTGCATACAGAATGAAGTCGAGTTGACTTGTGAAATTTAACCTGGTGAGTTTGCAGATTGTATATTAAAAATGTTTGTTATTTAACTAAACAGAGTTTTACATTGTTTTTAATCGAGCAATTTTCTGCGTGCAAGTTTCAAATTTTTATGGGAGTTATTTCATTGGGAGTTAAATCTTTTGTGAGTTAGTTGGTAAGATCTAAAAATTATAAGGTTTTTGTTTAGATGTCATCTGATTTGAGAAATTAAATTCATATTACATACAGCTATTAATCATAATTAGCTCGAAAATCCCATAGAGTATGTCAAAAAAACTAAATATAAAGTTTTAAAATTGCGTTTACTAAAATAATGTCTTTTTTAAATTAATATCTTCTGAGACGCCGCTTATTCGAAATCCCAATGTATTATAATCCTGCTTTTCAAAATCCCGTCAAATCCCGCCAAATCAGTTTTTTTTACAATAGGTATATAAATCACGCGATATTTTAAAATTAAACAACTATGGAGTTTTGATTGCAAAAATGGGATAGTAAGAAATAGAATTATAACAAACAGGATTATAAAAGACAAGATTATAAAAAGCGGAATTTTAAACGAGAGGGATTGTAAAAAGTGGGATTTAAAAAAACGGGATTATAAAAAGTGGGATATCAAATCCAAACCTTATTAAGAATATATGGTCGGCCAAAAACAAAAACAATGCAAAAACGGCTAACCTCAAAAATCTTTAAGTATCAAACAAAACTTGGAATTCATTATACCGAACTTTAGCTGTTCTATACTGTCGATTCTCTCAATGTATGACATGTATATTTTCAATTTTAGATGCTCCGGCATAATCTTATAGCCCTTTACATCTCTATTCAAGGTCTCATTTGAGTTCTAATACTTTGAGCTTTTCCACACACTTAAGGTATATGATGGGTTAATGTTGCGCCACGCCCAGTATAATTTTACTTTATTTTATGATTAAAAGAATTCTTTTCATTCGAAATAATAATAAAAGATTTAAGAGTGAGAAATTATTCAAAAAACCACTATCTTTATTTGACAACATTCGCCTTCCAATTTTATAAGGTTTTCCCATAGTGATACCTAAAAATTCCCTTTTCCCCATAATTCTTCCACTACAATTTAAATTTATAAAAAAAAAATTATTTTATTGTTAATAAGAAACAAGTATTGATTCGAAATTAGTAAACAAATATATAAACGTTGAATGCATGAGTTTAACTAATTTAAAATAAAAAGGATAAAAATAGAAGCCGTAACAAAAAATAAACACAATAAAACTCAAATGTCATTTAATTATTTTTGTATAAAATATAAATTCTTCTTTCGATATCTTTCTTTACAAAAGCTACAAAACACAAAACGAAAAGTTACAAAAGCTAGAGCAAGTTATGGATTCGTAAAAAATTCGATGATAGAGAAGTCGAAAAAAGTGGGTCTCGCAATTCTGTTCTCCTGTCTGTTTGTCGTTTCGGCTGCATCCTAAACGGGTCGTTCGATTTTCTTCAAACTTGGTACCTAGCGTTTTTTGGGCATTCCCCCCATTCGTTTTTTTCATTTTTTTTTTACAAAAATGCAACCATTTTATAAAATTTTTTTTATGAAAAATGGTTAAAAATGGTACCTCCCGTAGAACCATTTTTTTGATTTTCGATTTTTGCAATAACAGTTCAACTGATACTGATCAATTTTTTTATGGAGAATGTTTGAAAAGGTTTTGTAACAAAATTTTTTTTTGATTTTGAAACAAATTCAAAAATTTTTTCTTGAGAACGACTCGGTATATTTTTATAAAAAACGGCTCAAAAACGGCTCTTACGGATTTTCATTATAATTTTTGTGTGAACCATATTTTCGAATCAAAAATTATCCATCTATCTATTGATTTAAAAAAAAAATTCAAAATTATTTTTGTAAAATTCCATGGGTCTTGTGAATAAAAAAAAGTTAAAGCTTTTTTTGGAGGAAGCTAAATCCAACTAGTCATAGCTTTTACTGGCAGCTAAAGCTAGACAGTTCTAGCCCAACCTTTGTTTTATGTGAATAAAAAATGATAACGCTAAATAGCTTGTGCTAGAAAATTCTAGTTTAAGCTTCGCAATTTAAGCAGTTTGTTTTTTATTCACATGTTTCGACTAGGTAGCTTTAGCTAGAACTGTTCATATATAGACCGAAAGGAAGGTTGTTTTGGATTTTGTTTTGCCACTATCTGTTCTATAGGGCATGTTTTGATTTGGGGTAAAAAATATTTTTATCATTTCGTCCGTCAGTTTCTGCGTCTATACGGTCACTGTGGACCAATTGGTTTCAAATTTGTACATAGGTCGGGTAGCTCCAATAAATTTAATTTTAATTAACAGCTCGCACAATTTTTAAGTACCTGCTTCATATTTCTCCATTAACTTTGTAATTGTACCTTTTAATGGCTTATATATGTACCTACAATGCCTAGCTACCTTACCAGCAATAGCAAGTTCGTGCGATTGAATTGTACATTTTATTCATGCTGCAACTGTCAACGACAACTACGTGCTTAACAGTCTTACATACAGAAGAGCGTTCAACTCCAAGATCTTTTAATTTTTATTTAAAATTTAATTTGAGAGGTCAGTGCACCTCTGTGCTCCGTTGAGTCTTCTATGAAGTAATCAGAAAGCAACTGCACATTTTTTTTGAAAATCTAAACAAATTATGAAAATCCTCATCACTTACTTCCAATCGTTTCTTATAAAATTTTTGTTTTCTTACCATATTCGCACTGTAACTAAAGAGAATACTGGAAATAAGACCTATAGTCAAAGCTTTCTAGACAGGGAGAAAAAATCTTGAAATTTTTGTAGCTTTAACTTTAACTTTAATTTTTTTTTTAATTTTTATTCACACAAATTGAAGCATAGGCTGGAAAAACAAGCTAAAACTAAATGAATTTAGCGTTGGCTATTTTAAAATAGCTATGACTAGAAAACATCTTTAACTAGCTAGCTTAAGCTTATTTTTCACCAAAAATCTAGCTTTTACTTAAAAATCCAAGTTTTAGCTTTAGCTTTTTTTTTCACAAGGCCCCATATTTCGAAAATGATATTTTTTTAATTAATTTTTTAACTTTATATTTACAAAACAATTTTTTTTTTAAACTGCTTCAACGATTTTCAATTTTTTTTCTCATAAATTGAGATTTCTTTAAGAAATCGGATGATGTACATCGCATTGGTGTCAAAACAATTTCAGAGGTTGTTATGTCATTTTATGTTTAATTACATTTTTTTTTACAATTTTTCAGTCTAAACTATAAGTTACATGCATATTTGCAACACGGTGCTATATTGTCCATAAATAAATGTGCCTGCACAAATAATACAACCTTAAACTTAACTAAGTTTTTAAGCAGGTGGTATACAATAGTGGCTCCCATAACAAATTTCTCTCTTTTATAAGATAAATATATTTTTTGAAATATTAAAAATTTAAAAACACACTGTGATGCACATAAGAGCAAGTTTGTGCGACCCAGTCCTGCACCAATTTTTTTTGTGCATTAATACGCTATTAGATATACAAATTATTTTGCTCGCTTATAATAAATTTCCTGGATTTATTAACTGTATGCGAAAAAATAATATTGAATTTTATTGAGTTTATTTTAATATTGATTTCTTTGCTTTAATTTTTTTTGTGCAAATGTTTTAATTCATGCACTCAATGTGAATATTCAAATTTGTACAAAAACTGGAAAATAGGGAATTTTTGGGTATGACTGTGGGACCTGAATACCTGCATCCAAAGTCTGGCATCACTGTCACAGGCTTCTCATTTTTTGTTTTCGCTACACTAAAACTTTTTAAACACTGTTTTTTTATAATTGGAGGAATCATATTCAAATTAACAGAAATTATTATCATTATTATAAGATTTTTCTTGTATGCTGTGGAAAGAGTAATATTATTTCAGGTGGTTTACAAAATTAAACAATTTTACAACTTTTCTCATCGATTCTAATGCCAGGTACTTACTTCCAAATCTTGTTTAGAAAATTTTAAATTGTATACATAAATAAAATTTAATTATTTTTAAAGATTACCTTCATTTTGCCTATTCTCTTCAAGAAATTGAAACTCATTAGATTTAAAAAGAAAGATTTATTCTAATTAAGCTCATATGTGGCAGACACTTAAAAAAATAAATGTCATTGTCTTATTCCGTTTAAATAACTGTTGCTTATACACAAACGAGTATACTTTCAAAAGGAATTACATCTCTTAATACCAAATTAGAAAATTTAGTGTCAATTTTAACGATTCTCTTGGCACAAAAGCAAACAAGAAACAAACAAAAGAAAATAACCTTATATACCAACTGTTGCTATATGTTGTTTTTTTTTTTCTTTTATAAAATACAAACCCCAAATGTATTTTTACACATTTATCATTTGTCAAACCTTCATCTGTCAGCATCAGCAGAATGCTTTCAGGGATAAGTAGCAGAAGTTGAGGTAAATTTTGCGTATGCCGTCTTATGGTCTTATACTTTTACTGTTAGCGACAAATATCAATCATTTCTCAAAAAGTGGTATTCTCAAGATGAATTCCAGAACTTATTTAGGTATATGTATATATAGGGTAAATCCTTTAAGCAGTCAGAGCATCATTCATCTAAGTCCTATTTCTTCCTTTTTTTTATCAGTGGTATTATTTATACCCAAAAAGTATCAACATTCAGATCAAAATTGTATTTAAACTTTTTATTAACTTATTCAAATAAATGTGCTTTGGTAGTATAGATATAAAAAAATTCATTGAAATGCTGATTAACTACTGGCAATGCTATAAAAGAAATACGTTAAAAAGGTTCTACATGATTTATAACTGCAACGGTCCATAAAGCTTTTATGCTTTGAAGTTTTTTTTTGTTGAAAAGGTCTACTGTTTGTTTACTGATTGATTTAAAATGTTTTATTTATGTGTTTAGTCTTTATATAAGTATAATTAACTATACATAAAGAAGCTTGAACCGATTTTTGTCAGAATTAGAATCTATAGGATTTGTATAAATAAATAATCTATTTTTGTTATTTAAAGAAAATTAAAGGAATCAATAACAAAAAAAATTGTTTTTAAGACAATTTTTTTTAAACTCACTTTCTTCTTTGTCATAGCCTGTCTGTTTCTTCACTACAAATTTTTTAATTAAATTTAATCCAATTTAAGAAATATTAGAAATTTGACTTCAATTTCCACTTAGTAAGTGCAGATAAAGTAAATTTTTTTCTTTTCTATTTTTTCAAAAACTAAAAGAAATTTTAGCATCTACTTTTTAGCGTTTGACTTAAAATTGATACGAGCAATTGAATGTTCAAAATAATAATACTACTTAATAACGTATTTTATTTATAATGTTAATAAATTTTTTATCAAAAATTTGAGTTTGAAAATTAGTTTTCGAAAAAGTCTTCACTTATATAATTTGATTTTAATGGATTTCTGGTTTTAAAAAAAGATTACGACATTTTAAGTTTTTTTTTAAATATTTTGTTTTCTATTTTAAGTCAATAGTTTTATAAAATTCCAAGGTGGCGGCTTAAGCTCCAACCCGACTGGACTAACACTTTTGAGTACATTTTAAAAATGTGGTATAGGTACAAGTAACTTTTTATTTAAAATAATTTTGGAAATTTGTTTTTGCCGATTTTTACTAAATTGCCTATGAATTCGGCGCAGGGACATAAGGCCCAGGGACATAAGGACATAAAGCCCAATTTTTATTTTTAGGGCTTAGGTCCCACTTGAGTGAGACATAAAGCCCAAATTGAATTTGGTTCTTAAGTCCCACCCAAATAAGACCCAAACCCCAAATAAAAATGTTGGGAGTTATGTCCCACTAAATAAAAACTACCACATGATAAAAATAGTTAAAAAAAAATATTTTTAAAGTACATTTTGTTTTCTTCAATTTTCTCAAAAATTATAGGAGACATTTTAGCATCTGGTTATTAACGTTGGACTTAGAATTGATAAGATTATTGAATTTTAGAAACAAAAATACTATGAATAACGTTGTTTGAACAAAACAATTTCAAAATTTAAAATTTTCTTCAAAAATTTTGAGTTTGAAAATTAATTTTTCAAAAAGTATTCACTAAAACAATTTAATTTAAAAAGAAAATTAAAGAATGGGGTTCTAGCCTATAAAAAAGATATAAGTGTTGACGTTGTTTTTAAATATTTGTTTTCTATTTTAAGTCAATTTTTTTTAGAAAATTCAAGACGGCGGATTAAGCTTCAGTCGATTTTCCTGAAAAAACTACACATATGCTTTTATAATATATAATATATATAATTTCCCAAAAATCCGTTCAATTACCAGAAGAAAAAATTGAAGCCTTACTTATTAAAAACACATATTTTGACCAACAGAGCCTTTTTCTTCAAAAATATTTCGACAAAGCTGAATTTTGTTTGTGTTGAGTTTTTGTATGATTAGATTACATATATTATATTTTATTTGTATAATTTTACAATTTTTTGAATTAATAATATCAACATAACAATTGAAATACAATAAAATAAATGGGCAATGGCATTGCCGTCTGCCTGAGAGTTTTTGTATGTGTTAAGCATTTCTCTAAAAGAACCCTTAATTTGGACCAGGGTGTTTAATTTTGTGGGGTAAAAAGAGTGCAAGCAAAAGAAAAAACAATAAATGCTGAATTTTTGCCTTCACATATCTTTCTTTTGGAAGCAATTTAAAAACAAAAAACGAATATTTGCCTCTTTCATCCCACAAAATAAAAAGTCCAGATTCTTAAAAAAAAAATGATTTGTTCACATAAAATAAAAGCTTTCCGCCAAAAGTTGTTGAAAGTTTTGAGAGATTATTACTGTCTCATTTAAAAAAATTAAAAAGGTCTTAAAATCACAAGGTCATAACATAATAATAGAGCCGCTCATTAAAATTTTAAAACAGGTAAGATTAACTTGGAAATTGTCCATGTTAAAGTTTTGCCTTTTTTAATCCCTTTAAGGACTAAAGAAAAAAAGGTCCATATTTGATCTTCAAATAAAAATTCAATGTACCAACAATTTTTTCTTCAATTATATGTCCAAGTAAAATAGAACTTTTAAAAAGTCCAACATTTCATAAATATTACTCATTGTATTAATTAATATTCGGCTCCATAAAAGTACCAATCTTTATGGCTTTCACTTTGTTTCTATATGTACAACTCCGTATAAGTCTCCATTTCATTAATTCAATTGTCATGTCGTAATAAACATTTTTATTTTTGTTTATTTTTTATATTATTATTTCAGGGGCTTCTCTAAAATGTGTCCTGTGGTTTTTCTTCTTAACAAAAAAATAAAAAAAAACTCAGTCAAAACAAATTAATTTACATTCATCATCTTGCTTTTAAAAAAGTTAAGTAAAAACAAAAAACAATACAAAAAAACGCAAAAAAAACAAAAAAAAAAAACGCTTCAGCATGTCATCGTAAAAACAATTTAAATGTTCCCTTTCCTTATCGCTTTTTCTATATCTTTCTCTTTGTCTAGTCCTTTGTGTAAATTTCCATTCGCCACAAAAGATAAATACCCAAACATTTTTCAAAACCTGTCTCACTCACTGCCCCTCTTTATACCCCTAAGTGATGATGAGAGTCCTTGACCATAATATTATCCATCCTGGAGTGCCGCAAGCTTTGTCCAAATAACCAACAAGAATAAACAAAAATAAAAAGAGAAATAAAATTGAATAACTCATTCTAATAATACAAAAAAAAGTAGAATAAAATAAAATAAAATAAAATGGAAAAAAGGACGAATAGACAAGTGCTCCTTGAAGTGAATACAACATAATTACCAACAACATTTGCTCTGGGTACTCATGCATAAATAAACGTATCGGATGTAAATGTCATATAAATACCCATTCACAGAATCTTATAACTGCTCTTTACCTCTTTCTTTCGTGCAACAGAACTGGGTGCAAACTGGAATGTCCCTTTATAAGCATCCAACAACAACAACATCAAACTATCGCATTGATGATGATGATGATGATGGAACAACATTTCTTATTATCATTTACCATTTTTGTTTGAGGAAAGGCAAAGAATGTATAAGAAATCCCCCAGCGGAAAACGGAAAGACATGACAAGTTTCTTGTTTCCTTTTTTCATATACTTTCTATCTCTCTCTTTATATGTATATGAACAAAAAAAAACTATGACCAAGACCAAGCATGTCCCAGAGCCACCACAACAATCCTTCGGGGCTGTTATTTTTTTTGGTTGTTTGAAGAATCCTTTTCTAAATGGGTTGACTTTAAGAAAAAAAAAAAGATGATAAGAAAAGGAAAAAAGGTTTTTGGGAGCAAAATTTAAATGACCTAATGGGTTGAATGAAATTGTTGGGACAGAAATGTTTCTAACTAAAAACGAAATATAAAAAAAAATAAACAAAAACAAATTTAAGAAAACAGTAAAATGTTGCTGTTTTCTTAACCCTATATTATGTTTCCTTTAACAGATGTTCAGAAAATTTTCAAAAAAATACCAAAATTCTATTAAGTTCACATCGTTAGGGCATATCATGCAGAAAACTTAAAATGCGAGTTTTTGACCATGGACATCTTGCAGTTGGAAAGCCATCCAAGTTGATTTCAAGAGATGAAATCAATTATCCTAATTATCTAGCAGTTAATATTGGTTTCAGGAAAGAAAATTTTAAAATAAAAATTGAAGAATATTTTTTAAATTACTTTAGAACATTTTTTTCTTAATGTGTCTTCGAACATTTTTTTTTCGTGGCTATTTTTGTTTATTGATTTTTGTTTCATCGAAAAATAGAAAAAATAACCGTTACAACCACCGAAATTATTTTCGAACATTTATAATTGAAGCGTCTAGAATGAGAAAGGGATATTTTGATTTTTCTTAGGCTAAACTCATACTGGAGCTGCGGGCAGAGCGGCGATGCGAGAGGTGAGCAGAGCGTTAAAAACAAACACATGCTTTCTTATGAGAACCGATACCTCGTTGCTAGAGCCCTCAGTATAAGAGCTCTCATAAGAACACATTTGTTTGTTTTCGTCCCTCTGCTCACTTCTCGCATCACCGCTCTGCCCGCAGGTCCAGTATGAGTTTATCCGTAGCCGATAAAGGTATTAAGAAACAATTTAATTGCTGCACTCTCTAAATTATGACTTTTTTTTTCTAATTTTATAACCTTTTTCTAAATTTTTTTAGCCTTTAGAAAAATAGTTCTTAGCCAAAAACTTTAAACGGCAAGAACTCAAAACATCAATTTTGTCACTTAACACTTTTTCATTCTAAACGCTTCATTTACAGTTTTTCAAACAAAAATATGAACCAAATTGGTCTTCTCTACAATTTTTGTTTTAATAACTTTTCACACGAAATAGATATTAAGCGAAATTATAAAATTAAAAATGAAAACTCATGCTGAATGAATCTGATAGGTGGCCAAATTTTTTTTTGTGGATAGTTGAAAAATCTTCAAAGATATACTTAAACCTGGTCTTCATAGCAATGTTAAAAAAGAACAGCCTGGAAAAAATATTGTACATGTATATTGAGTCTAAAAATAATTTTGCTATGCCCAGGAAAGGCCACATCCTCTATAAGCTTCCTCAAATGGCATAAACATGGAAGGCAAATCAATTAACATGGCACTTCATGAAGTGGTTGGGATACAGATTGCAAAATCAATTCATTAGGAACTTATACCCTGGTAGCATCTTTGATATAGAAGGGGCCTTATAGGTATAACGTTGCAATTTGACAAGCCCTAAGCTCTTATCGGAACCGATTCAACACTGACAAATTTAATATTAATAAAATGCTAGAAACATAACTTCTAAAATCAGAAATAAATGAAATGGCAAGTTACGGATTCGTAAAAAAATTGAACTTGATATTTTAACCAAACCTGACATTACAACGATAGCAAAGTCGAAAGATGGGTCTCGCAATTCTGTCTTTCCTGACCTTTCTGCTGCAGACTAACCTTCTTTAAAGTTGGTAGCTATAGCGTTTTTTGGGCATTTCCCCGACAAGTTAATTTTCATTTGTTTTTTATAACGGTACCTACAAATAATGAAAATCTTATTTTTATCAAAAACGTGCCCAGAACTTTTTAAAAAATTCAGTAATTTTTTTTTACAAAACGAGTAACATTTTATAAAAAAAATTCCGAAAAATGGTTACAAATGGTGCTTCGTATCAAACAATTTTTTTTATTTTCAATTTTTTCAAAAAACGGTTCAACTGATTTTGATCAATTTTTCAATGGAGAATGTTTCAAAAAGTTCGAAAAGAATTGTATACAAAAATTTCAAAAGTGTTATTTTTTTGGAATTTTGAAAAAAAGCTTCAAAATAATTTTTTGAGAAATTAATATGTAATTTGAAAACGATCACGTATACTCACATAATACTATCTTGAACTTAACTACGTTTTTGGGAGGGGACATAAAATAAAGTCTCCTATATATAACTGTTTGTTTAAGAATACCTTGAAGAATTTTATATAGGGTGACTACATAGGATTAGTTTTGCCTACTTTATGTCGCGAGGGGTAATTTTCCAAAAAATTGAAATTTTACGTTATTAAGTATAGGTACTATTTTTGTTTTTAATATTAATAAAATGTTCTTAACAATTTTTAGTCAAGCACCAAAAACCAGTTGCTTAAATGTATTATAGTTTTAAGGGTAATTGAAATGACTAAATCTTCTTTAAAATCAAATTTTTATTGGGAAGTATTTTCCGAATGCAAAAAAAACTCTCTCATTTTTTCCCTACTACTTTACTACATTTTTGTTTGTTGCCGTTTTTTTAAATAATTTGTTTTATATATGGTTTATATCTTAGCTCAAAACTATATTAGCTATAGCTATTAATGTTTTAGCTATTTTAAACTATTTTTATTGGCTCGCTTTGTTCTATGTCTGCCTCAGTGTTGCCGATTAAAAAGAAAAATGAATTTTTTCTTGAGATTACAATAAAATTCCTTAGATTGCCCAATAATTGAATCCACACCTCAATCAGTCAATTTCTGATTTTGGTTTTGAGAAGCATTATATTAGAAAAAAATTCGTTCAGTTTTGACTGAAGAATGTGGCATACAAAATATTTAAAAAACGAATTTCCTCAGAATTGAATATGCCAAGCTATCGTGCGTCGTCGGCCACTTTGTCCCCGTTCACACTAGGAAATTGAGTTTCCAGCAACTTTAAATTTCTAGAAAAAAATTCTAGGGAAGGGCACCAAGTTAGAAGAGTGAACGGTCTACGATTGGTGGAGATTGGAAATTAAAAAAAGGGGACTTTAATTTTTCACAACATAATGCCGTATTCTTCATGTCGTTTATTACATTGTTATTTTAGAATATATTCGCTTTGTTTGTTTTGACATTTTTAAGTAAGTAAGTAAGTCCATCAGAATTTATCATTTCACGATATGCAGGTGAAAAATCGTGAAAATCATGGTCTGCATGTTTGGCACGAAATATTTTAAATTAATTTTCTGATGAGCTATAAAGACTTGAAATTTTAAACATAATGTGGCTCAGAACTGTATAACAGCAATTTTGTTTGTTTGAAGTTTAAAGACTTATCTTCTCCTTTTTTCGTCTGTCAGCCTGTCTGTTTGTTTGCTCATTAAAAATGTAAGCAGTAAATTTTGAATTGAGTTACCAAAGACTTAATAACCTCACATTGTAAAAATAATTCAGAAGTGAATTACAACAAATTTGCGTGTTCAGAAAAAAGAGATCTCAGAGATTTTTCTCACTCAAAAAGTGAGCAAGCGAATCCAAGACTTTTTTTTCTCAGAGTTTTGACAGCAAAGCTGATAAATTTCGCTGAGATCTCCGAGATCTCATTTTCCTGAACATGCCTTATGTGTTTAAATTTTCAAGTCTCTATGTTATCAGTAAGTTAATTCAAAATCAATCGCAAAATATTTAAACGAAAAACTTGGGACGCATGCAATAGATAAAAGTGAGGAGGAAGAGAGTAACATACATGCGCCCCACGTTTTGTACGGGGAAAGAAAAAATTATTGTACTTGCATTTTAGTAAGCTTTAATATTTATTTGTATTTGAATAATTTCTTAAAAACTACTTTAGTACCATGCATGTTTTATGTTTAAAATCTTAAACATTCTAAGCCCCTTGGACTATAAGCACAAGTTCAAGTGTTTTATTTTATTTATAGATACTTTCTCAGTTATATAAGAGTTATACGAAATTCAGAAAATTTATGTGATTTTACATAAATACCTATATCTATTTTAAGTTGATTAAAATCTCTAGTTGTAAACTTCTTACAATTACAATACATTATCCTTTTAGCTGAAAGTCAATAGAAAACAAAACGAATATACAAAAGACCTGGTTATAATACCAAGGGTTAAAAAAAGAACCTCCCACAATATCAAATTTTAAGTCGGCATCCAGAACTATAGAGGATGATTTGGCATTTGTTTTTCGTCTTTTTCTTATTTGTTTCCTGTGTTCGCCCTTAACTAACCACTTTTCGTATTCTTTCCATATAGTTGGTGTGTTTTTTTTTTTTTTTACTTTGCATTTCCGTTTGATTACTAACCCACAAGAATATTGGTTGAAACGATGTCGTAGTATATCCTTGTAGTGAGTGGGTGGGCTGTATAGCTCTAAAGTGCTATAGTGTTGAGAGTGATTGCAAAAACAAACAACAAAAAACCGTTCCTGCTTTCATGCTACTATTACTAGTACTATAGTTTTTCTTCTTATTCTTATTCTTCTATTTCTACCACTGCTGCTGCTGTTGGTGCTTTTGCAATCTCAGCCAATTTTCTTTTAATTTAATAAAACAGAAGAAAATTCCAGGAATTGCGAGGAGAATTTACCACGAAGGATAAAAAATACAAAAAAAAAATGAAACAAGAAAAAATAAACGCTTAGCAGGACGATCGTTTTGTTCGTTTCGTTGTGTGGAGCATTAGAATTGCTATGTCGCACACTTGAAACAGGGTTCCTGCGACAAATTGGAAATTAATTTGAAGTCCTTTATCGGCTCTCACACGATATTTATTTTTACCATCGTCGTCGTTCTCCTTGTCGTCGTCGTCGGCAACAGCGTTTTCCACGGATGAAAAAAAAAAAAAAACGATAACGACAACGACTAAAGCTAAGTGCCGACATCAG
Source organism: Epistrophe grossulariae (assembly GCA_929447395.1). NCBI lineage: Eukaryota > Metazoa > Arthropoda > Insecta > Diptera > Syrphidae > Epistrophe > Epistrophe grossulariae. Next base: position 106,038,119 of record OV839568.1, read on the forward strand.
CTGGAAATTTATTTGGTGGCTGAGGAGCTTTGGAAGCGTTGAATGGAATACAAATAGAACAATCATTGGATTAAAATATATGGGCCTTCTCTGTCTCGTCGAAACGAACTAAAAAGACAAGCAATTTAGTTCGCTTGATTATATAGAAAATGTCCTTGCAATTAAAAAAGGATTGATACAAATGCATTTCGAATGCCACCGCCCTCGATTTCAAATATCTTCGTACTCATATTAAATACGATTAAACTCATTATAATTTTTAAGAAGATTACCTATATTTCTCAAAGTATAGGTACCTATACCGTTATATGACTTTCTGATGAACACTCATCGCAATCATCAAGTTATAAATTGTAATGCGCTTAAATTATATCAATAAACAAATCGATTTGAGAAGCAATCACTTCATTCACATTTTCAAGTCGATACCTGTTCACTTAATTTGATCTTGAAATTCATTTCTCAGAAAATCTGCAAGAAAATTCAATTTCAAACGAGCAATACATTATATAAATACATCTATATACATACAATACAACGAACGTATAAGAAGCAAAAAGATTCCAGAGCGTTTAAACGTATAAGAGGTTCATGTGATGTGCTTAACGTGTGGAGCAATTTTCGTTATTCGAATTTCAGAATCTCTTTAATATTGAAAATTTCGTTGGAAAGAAGTTAATTAGGTATTAAAAGGAATATTTGAAATTATAAAAATGAAATAAAAATTGATATCGTATTGATATTTGATTGATATTGATATCTTAGGATGAATTTTATTATAGAAATAAAATGAACGACTGGATAGCACGTAATAGATACGGTCACATCACTATGGTTTCAATGTTTGAGAACAAAAGAGAAATAAAGTTATGGTAAGCAAATATTTTATTTTTTTTTTTTACACTTCATTCTTTGCTGCATTGTATGCTAAGATCAAACCAAAAGGGTAGAAATGTATTTGGTTTTACAAAAATGGTCAATATAGCACCGTGTTGCATATGCAGAGATCTTAAAATTTACATAAATTAATAGTTGAATTTAAAAAGGCCAAGAATAAGTAAATATTATTAAACTAAACAATTGTTGAAAATCTATACTATTATAGAAGTAAAAATTTATTTAATAACTTCTTAGACCAACGTGATGTAAACTATCTGATTTTTTAAATACGAATAAATCACAGTGAAAAGTAAAAAACATAACGGTATTAACGGAAATTACATCGCTGAATGAAAACGTTCAACGCAAAAGAGAAAAAAAATAGAAAATTCAACGACTCAAAAGCAGAGGGGCCGTGCGGTGTATAGGAGAAAGTTTTTTTTGACCACGTTTAGACTGTGACTGCCAGGGTTGTAACCTCAGCAGAAAAATTTTGGAGCAGGTTTGTAAAAATAGTGGAGTAAATCGAAACCTTCCGCAGTAAATTTGAAAACGAAAGAAAAATTAAAATTTTCAAAAACTGTTTTTTTACAAAAAATTTATTTGAACAAAATTCAAATTTTCAACAAAAAATAAAAATAAATCACAAAAATTCCATTCGTTTCAGAACACAATAGAATTTTAGATTCAGACATTCAGAGTCTTTGGAAATTTCCTTTCATGTGGTTTGGCTTAAGAATTTTGAATTTTTCAGTTTGGAAAAAAAGGAGTAGATCTTAAAAAAGCAGAGTAGATTTATTTATTTTTTTAATGTTATCCGCGTTTTATTATCTACGGATTAATAACTTGGTATCCTGCTCTGTATCTGGATCTATTTTAGGAATGAACTTAGCACAGTTGTGATGGAAGTTATTTTGGGATTATTTGAACAAGTTTTATGGTTAAAATGCAAATGGCAGTACATATTTGTTTGTGCAAAATCATATTACATTTTCTTGCTCTTGGTAATGAACCCCCAGAATTAAGCGCCCTGTGCATTTGCACATCTTGCACATATGGTTGGTCCGGCCCTGCTGGCGGGTATAGATGGCTTTTCATTCGGTAAGGAGTAAAAACTGTACATAGAGTAAGGAAAAAAGACAGTATCTACATGGAAAATAAACAAACATATAAGATAAAAAGAGATGAGCATACAACACTGTTGTCATTAGGATCCGTATCGTTTTGTTTTCATGGGATAGTCCATATGGATCTTCGTGGATAATTAAACGCGGCACAGCAATTACATAGCTAAATGAACACGTTCAACTCAAAAGAGAACCTATGCAAAATTCAACGACTCAAAAGTAGAGGGCGCATGTGGTCGCTTTTTTGATTATCGTTTTTGATTATCAACTATTCGGTGCTCTGTGTAAATCGGTCGCCAAAAATTGTTTGTTTTTTGGCATTACTTACAATTCTGTAAAGAATTAAATGTCTTTTTGCTTTTTTGGTGCTAAAAAATGTTCTCAATGATATTCATAAACTGATTCTTAGTTCCAAAATGTTTTCTTCTTTTTCTTAGATTTGTTCTTATCAGTCGGACCTTTTTATAATTATTTTCACTCCTTACTCTCCGTGCGGTTTGAAAAGTTGCAAATGATGTAAACATTGCAATTGAACTAATTTGCTATTTTGTATTTTTAAAACACACTTTTTACTTTATATATTTATATATATTAGTATTATTTATTAATATTAATTATAATATTAAAAAAAACCAACCAATTTTAAGCCGACTGCAACAAATTTTTTGTGAATATTACATTTTTACTGTGACTGCTCACTACGTATAGTTATGACAGATTGAGGGTTAAATTGATGATGTAGAAAGGGAGGCGACAGCCTTGAAGAAAACATAAAGATTGGAGAGCATTCATGTTTCATTTCCGAAATGTTCCAGTTTGTTGCATTTTTTCTATAAACATCATCTATTATTTCTTCTTTTTTATTCACCGTAAAAAATAAGTGCTGATGAATAATTTAAAAAAATTTTGAACTTTCACTAGTGCAGCGCCTTGAAACACATTCAAAAAAAAAGTACCGAAAAGAAAAAAAATACAAAAAATCGATTTCTATTTACGGTGTTACTGGGATAAAATTGGCTTATTTTCGTTAAATTTTCACCTAGATTTGTAGATTTTCAACAATTTTTCTTTAATAAACTTACTTTTATATAAAAATCTATCTACCACAAAAAATTCTGTATCACACTCCGTTTAGAAAATAGATTCTCGGCCTTTCCAAACATTTACTCTAATTTACATTAATTTTTAAAAATTACTTTCTAAATAAATTAATCTTTCAGATTTGTAAAATTGATACTCTTAAACATGCCTTGATTTTATTGAGTTGGTAAACCCATCCACAGGTGCCATTAGCTGCGTTTTATTATCGCCAATAACCCATATGGTTCACCCCGATATAATAAAACGACACGGATCGTAATGAAAACTTTTTGTCTTATGTTTGTTTATTTTTCATGTATGTAGATACTGTCTTTTTTCCTCGGACTGCAGTTTGTACTCTCTTCCGACTGAAGAGCCGTCTATCCGCCAGAGTAAGTTAACTTATTTCTGGTTCCATAAAGCAAACCCCGATAGAAACCTAGATTCAAATTTGTTTTTGTATTTCTTGTGAAAAGATAACCCCAACCCAGACTTATAGATAATAAAACGCGGCTATTGGATGTTAGCTTTAATTTTTTAATATTATTTATTGTTTTAAGTACAGACAACATTAAAGTTTTAAGACTAAATTAAAGATTTAAATTGTTTAAACGAGATTGGACTTGATTTTTGGGTACAAAAGTTTGTACAGTTTGTACGATTGAACTTCTTAGAGCCCTGGCAACCCTGAACCCAAGTCCAATTAGTTTATTTATAAACTACCTTTATAAAAAATACATTTCACTATAAACAATAAACTATACCTATAAAAGTAGATAAATCTATGGGGAACTTGTACTTAAATCTCAATTCAAGTTTGACTTTTGTCTGATTTTTTTTAATATTTTTTTTTTAATTTAAAATTTAAACTGATAAAAAAAACACGAAAATCTTTTTGTTTATCCTTACTTGATAAAAATTAAATGAATTTTTTTATTTAAAAAAAAAAAAAAATCAGAATAGCAAAACCTGGCACTTTCTCTCTCTCCAAAAAGAGTTGTTATTAAAAAATAATTTAAAAGAAAAGAAAAAAGAAATAAAACTATGAATGGTTCCTTAAGGATTTCGTTTTTTAAATCAACGCAAAACTTTTATTTCATTCTTAAGAACTCTATTCATATAAAAATATATCTACCTATTTATATAGATCTAGGTATGAAAAAGTATCTTTTTTTTTCTTTATTTGTTCTTCAACTTCAGATAAAAGTCAAAATATTGCACACTCTCGAACAAATATAAAAAAAAAAAAAATTAAACTTTATCTCAATGTCTGTGTGGAAAAGCATTGCCATTTTTCCGAGGGCAAAGATCTTTCTCTATAGAAGCCAAAAAATCTATCTAACAAAAAATTGTGACAAACAAACTTTTCTCGAGAAGTAGAACATAGGAGGATAATTCTGTTGGCAAAAGTACCTTTTTTTAAAGTTTGTATCCAAAAATAAAATAAAAGAGCAAATACGAAAGCAAATAAATAAAATAAACTTCAAACAAATTTTATCTGCAACCAATTTTCATCACATTTTACAGTGATGGTTGTGTTTTATGGGTTTGCACTTCTTGGGGTCACACATTCTCTGCAACGAAGAAAATCCTTTGGCTATATAATTTGTGTTGCTACATTAGCCAAAAGGACTAATTTGTTTCGTCCTTTGGTGTATATGGGGAGGGAGGGTGCGGTGTAGATGGGATGTGGACGTGGAACTGTGGAGAAACACATTTGGATTTGCTTCTTATTTTACTCCTTCATGAGGATATAACATGGGAACGCTTAAGTTTTCCGCTTGTTCGCTCTTTCTTTTAGTACTGCTTGTTGAATTTTTTTAAGTGCCTGGCTTCCTAGTTAATTTTTTTTTGTATTTCTAAAACAGCATTACACGAAAAAGGTTTGTTAGAATGAAGTTTTTAGAATGTTTTCTTATACAGTGACAACCTAATTGCAAACGAACTCTACTTCCTTTCTTTATAGAATTTTTTTTCTTCTAACTTTAGTAAGGATATGTGTAATGTTGAAACCGTTTTTGGGTGGAAGAATTAATATAAATATACTTGTATATATGTATGTTGTCATGAGAAAAACACAAACAGCGGATGTGGAAGTGAAGAGTTCTCAGGAAATAACTAGGTAATCTTGACAGGCACTCCAAATGAATGGTTGTTGTTAAGGAGGTATTCTTCCACACACACTCTCTCGTGTTCCTTCTCTAGCCCTATACTTGGCCTGATGGCTTGTTTGTATAATATGTAGTGCTATATTCTTCTGTATTTTTGACTGAATTTTCTGCATAAAAGCAAAGTGTGTACTTAGGTCCGAGGGCCGACAACGAAAACGAAGACAAATTTAAACAACTGTCTGTATATAAGGTTTTTCTTTTCTCTAAAAGTGAGCTGTGGGTCTCAACAATTTATAGTGAAATAAATTTAGTTATAAGACGTATTATAATATTATGTATTATAGAAATAAACTTTATTTCTCTATTCTAGTAAATATAAAATTTATGGAAAGAACATAAGAGCTATAAATTATATTTCATAGGTAAATCTTTTTCATTCATAATCTAAGGTTAAAGTATCTTCGGGAGGCATGCATTCCAAAATGTGGATATTAAGCTTATATACTGAAGATACGAAGCATTTTTTTTAATGTGTATTTAAGAAAATAAATTAAAAAAAAATATCTGTTACTTAAATTATCTGAACAAATTTAATTATGTATTTTTCGATTTTAAATAACTTCAAATGGTATTAAGTACACAAAATTTGGAGTTTAATAACGGTGATTGTCAAAAAACAATTTATTTGCTGTTAAGTTCAGTTCATCTTATGTAAGTTTTATGACAAAATCAGACTTAAAATATGACGATTAATATAGTAGAAACATTTTACTTGACAAGTTTTTCTTTTTGTCGGGTTTTCTTTAAATTCGTACCTACACATGACACAAGAAATTTTATACAAATGCTTTAGATTCCTTTTTTTGTGTCAATTCGATATTTGAAAAGTCATAGTTCGATTTTTGGTACTTTTGGTAAAATTTTGTTTCTTAAAAAAATTTGTTTTCTTAAAAATATTAAATAAAATGTATATAAAAAATAAAACATAATTTAAAATATGTACATAATTTTTTTCTCATAATTTTTAATTTTTTAAACGTTATCAATAAGGGTATTCATGTAACGTCGTAATCCTACAAATAGTGTAAAGTGATAAGTTTACACAAAAGTTTACATGACGGGGTAATTGTATCAGCCGTTCGTTGAACGTCAAATATTAAACTTCAAAATCGGGGTCAAAGGTCTCGGTACGGTTTAAAAATGTAAGATACAATGAAAAGAGAAAAAGATTTCGGGGTTAAAGGTATAGAATTGTAAAAGTCGCAAACTCATAGCAGTGATCGAACGAAAATGAGATATAACATATTTCTGAACACGCCTAATTCTTAAAGTCGCAATGTAGTTTGGTTAAGTTTAACAAAAAAGGTCGTTAATTTTCCACAGCAAAATCCTTGAGGAATCCAAATTGTGTAAAAAATTTCTCATACAAAATTTGACAGTTCATTAACCAAATAAATCTTAACCAAATGGTATACTTATCCAGTGTTTTACATCATTGCATGAATACCCTTAATATAAGAATATTTTTTTCCATGATTTTACCTAATTTTGATCCAACTATATAAAGATATTTCCGCAATTGGGCATTGTATAAGTGGTTGTAATTTTCAAATTGCTTTTAAACTTTTCAAGACATTTCTAAAACTGAAAACTCGAAATATTTCTATCCAAAGTGAATTACTTTATTTCGATCCAACCTTGAAAAAGTGTTTGGTTGGAGATATTTCCGCAACCAAGATCTAGATTGGATAACTGTCATGGCATACAACAATACGTTCTTTTTCTTCTGCTAACTTCAGTGAAAACTTTAATCACAGAAAAATTATTCGACTTACAAATTTTGCCTACAAAATTAGCATATTTAATTAGCCACAAATTCAGATATCAAATATGTTATTTCGACAAAAAAGTGTAAGCTAAAATTAATTGAAAGGTAGGATTGCATTATTGTTAACATTGAAAGAGTTTTTTTTTTGTTTTGTGTAAACCTGTATGTATGTACTTATACAAATTCTGGGGGCAGTACAACTCTTATAGCAAATGTAATAAGCCATACCGCAAACAAAGCGCAAACTAGCTATTAAGTTAAAATCAGACTTCCACAGAGTTAGGTTTGGGCTATAGTTTTTGATTAATAAACAAAATAAACAAAAACAATTGCTTATCAACTCAATTCCTCGTCTAAAAGTGATAGGGTATCATATATAGCAATGAACTATTCAACTATATCTCACACAAAAAATCCTATACAAAACGAATTGAATTTTTTGTTTGTTTGTTTGTTTTTTTTTTTTTTAATAAAAGTCAAGGTATGGTTTGAATTTTAAAATAAATTTCATTAACACAATATTTTACCACTACACGGTGGATAATTCAAAAAAATAAAAAAAATAAAAATAAATAAAATACCCAAAACATGGTCGTATATCATTTTGGGAAAAAAACAAAATTACCAATGACACTCTAACTTGCCCTGTTTGAGGTGGGTGAGTATAGTGTTTGCGGATTCCAGTTGGTAGGTATAGGCTGTCACCTGCAGCACTAGTGCAACTATCATGCAATATACACTTTCGTTTGTGTGATAAAAGGTAAACAAACGGTGCACCGAGTGATAACACTGTGGACTTTCGGAAATTGCATTTTTTCTTGTTTTTTTTTTTTTTAAACTTCTATGGAGGTCCTGTGTATATATGGAGTTGACACTTGAATCGCATCGAAATTGATTGCCAACAGGGGGCAAGGATATACATGCATATATATCTACAGAGAAACTAGCAAAAAAAATATAAAGAGAATATAAAAGACACACATATGTATATGTATGTATGTATGTAGAAAGCAGAATGATATTTCGAAACACTCTGTGAGCAATAAATCACTGTATAATCGATTTTGTGACGATGCGACACGACAACGTTGTGACAACCTTACCACTCCCATTTTCACGCCTTCACCTTATTCTCTCAGCAAAGGAAAAAAAAAACATAAAAAAACCTAAAATCGAAAAAAAAAATATTTTGAGTGCTTTTCATTCAATGCTGTACGACAAAACAGTAGCACATTTTTATCCCATCCCTATATGTACCTACATATATATGGAAAATATTGAACACGCCAAAAATGAAGGACGACACATAACAAACGTGTTTTTTTTTTGTTGTTAAAATTGAAGATGTTATTTGCGAGATTGAGTGCTCTTAATCAAATATGTATTCATATTCAGGATATACAGTTTTTTTTTTTTTTGTATTTATTTTGTGTGTTAAAATGTTCATGGTAATAAAGAGACAAGAGATATACGCGACTTTTGTTTTCAAATCATTTTTGTGCACAATAATGAAGTTTTTATTTGCAAAACACGTACAGATTTGTTGTATTGATATATTGGCTATATTTCTGTATGTATCAGTCAAAAGTATAACGAGTCTGCAGATCATTTTCATCAAAAACAAAGTATATTTGGGAGGAGAAGGTGTTAGCTTGAAAATTGCAACTGACTGATTTATAGGAAGTGATTTTTTAGATGGTTTACATAGTATAGGTATATCTTCTATAAAAATGCACTTAGAAAAAAAAACTTGAATGAATTGGATTTTATAGAAAAAAAAAAACAAATAGTCATCTTTTTTGAATAAACAGATTGCCAGCCAAAAATATAAGTTCCTAGCTGTCTAGAATTTTTGTTTTAGTTCAACTAAAACGGTAAGTTGCCATATAGTCCATTGAAATGTTACAAAATTTTGCCCGATCCTTGCATTTAGCATAGGACAAGGTTTTTTTTTTTAAATGTGTAGAGTGCATCAGTGTGAGTATACGAAATCGTTTTCGGGGCTGGAACCCCCCTCAGTTGGCCGCTATCTTAAAAAAGGGGTAAGAAGCCCCTTTTCACAATATCTTGATAAATAAAGGTCTGACAAACAAATTTTGTAGACTATTTTTGTAGATAATTTAATTCTCTAAAATTTTGGTTAAGAGACTTTTTACCGTTAAATTGAAAATAAAAAAGATATAGCCAATAATCGACGAACATTTTCAAAAAAAATTACTTTAAATGGTTTTAACTTTTTTCTAGCAGTTATATTTCCTACAGAAAAGATTGACATACTTTTTTCATACAAATAACGGTTTTTGAAATATACCAAACTGAAGAGTTAAGCGTTTTACTTTTCTATGTAGATGGGTGACTTAATTCCAATATCGGTCCACGCTATTTGTCCACCCCTTTAGGTGGGAGAGGCAAATAAAAAAAATCTAATATAGAAAATGAATATAAAAACACAACGGCAACACTTACAATATTATGTTTTAACTTATATTAAAGCCACAAATTCATTCTTTATGTATGTTTTTGAATGAAGTTATTTCAGTGTTTAATTTTTGAATAAATTTTAAAATCAAAATTTAAAAAATAAAATTTGAAAAAAAAATAATAATAATTTTGGTAATTTTCAATTTTCTCAAAAACTAAAAGACTTACAGCATTCTGGTTTTTAGCGTTCGACTGAAAAATAATAAGAGTATCGAAAATTATAACCCAAATTAATACAATTACGAAAAATTTTGAAAAAAAAAATAAATTAAATTGAAAGTTGTGCGGATGATTAAAAGAAATGAGATTGGTTCTTAGAATACCCGAACACTTATTGACGGTTTTATGTCTATAGCCTTTATTAAACTTCTTTATATCTTAAGCTTTATGAAAAAGAAAATCACGTCTGTTATTTTGTTTTTAAGACAAAAGTAAAGCTATCTAGATATGATTAGATATTTAAATATTGGCACGGTTAAATTAAAATGAATGTCCTTTTTCTTAATTTGTAAAACATACAATTTTGTTTTTTTTAGTGATTTTTCAAGCCACATATAGTAGAATAGCGGAAAGATGAACGGTTTCAACTGTTTTCACCCTTCAGTGCTCAAAAAGATGAAAGGGTTGAAATTTTGTACTTTTGAAAAGATGAATGCATTATTACCAACTTAATTTTTTACTTTAGTTTATATTTATGTAACAATATTCAGTTCTGTGAACGTTACTTTGGGACTTTTTTTAACTTGTTATGTAAATAATATTTAATGTTTTTTTTTTAATAACTAGGTATATCTTCTTCCTTTACCAAAAGGTGATGCTCCAAAAGATGAACAGTTTGAAAAGATGAACGGGCCCTGTTTTATATATGTTCATCTTTTCGAGATTCTACTGTAATTATTTTGTACGTCTAAGTTGAGTTGAATTAAACATACATTTAAATTGTCAGAACTAACATAATAAGAATTCCTAAAAATCACATAATAATATCTTATAATACAAATTCAATGTATTATAAGATATTATGTGCTTTTTAGGAATTATTTTTGTTCTGGTTCTTACCCTAATGTAACAAAAATTACTCAAAAACGAATACAAAACTCTAACGAAAACCCAAAGTCAAAATCCAAAAATAATTTCCTTTGAACAAAATTCATCAAAAATGTACAGAAAATCCTACAACTATAAAAAGATTGTAATCCAAACCAAATCTAACTACCTATATGTATTACATATCTTTGTGGTAATGAGAACTTGCTAAAGACAGATCTTTTTCATATTGGTAAACTTCAACCTATCAGAGACTTCTCAAAACAACCAACAAAAATTTCCAATGAAAGATCAAATTCGAAATAAGAAATAAAAAAAAAACTTCCCTGAAGAGAATTAATTTCACAAAAAGATAACTTAATTCCTAAAAAAAAAATACATCCGTATATCTTTCAGTTTCATAAAGTACGTAAAATACAAAAAAAAAAAAAATAACGACAACAAAAGTTCAGTTCTTTAGTTACTTTAACAATTTTCAGCAGAGAACTCGTTTACCGTTCATTGTTACCAATCGGCATCCTTATTCCATCAAAGTTGCTTCATGATGCTTTTTTTCGCATGTGATGTGCATTTTCTTTCAACAATGGTGAGAGCTACAGACTAGAGGTGTTTTATAATCAGGCAATTTTTTCTTGTGTTTTCTCCAATAACTAAGCTCCCAGTCTCGATATTCTGTTGACAAAACTATTTTTAAAGAGTGAATTTAAGTGATATCAGTGAAAAAACATCAGAGTGACAGTTTTAAATGCGAAAATTTTGCATTTTTAATAAAAGTTTTGTATTTTTTTTTTTTTCTCGTTGAATGAGTTGCAAATCAATTAATCCCTTTGTTTCTCTCGAACCTTTAAATAAAACCATATTCAATTGTTGCATTTATGTCTGGACCATACAGCAAACGAAGCCGTCCGTCAGACACAACGACTAAACTTAAAAAAAACACTAATAACTCACCTCGAACCTCGCCACAGCAAACTTCAAAAAGAATGGCTTTTGATGACAGTGCCTTGTTGTCCAAATTGGATGAGAAACTCGAAAAACAAAGTGAGTTCATAATATCCCTCTTAACTAAACAAATACAAAATGACAACGAACAACTTGCAAAAAAAATTCAAGATCAATTTGACTTTGTAAACAAAAACATAAATGTAATTAACATGAAAGTTCAACAACTCGAGAGTGCAAACATTAACATTAATACCGAAATCGAATCACTTAAATCTGATGTAAACAAAATTAAATCTGAACTTAGTAACACTAAAAAAGAACTAGAACAAAAAGATAATAAACTTTCAATAATTGAAACCGAACTTGCCGATGCATCAACAACAATTAACAATCTTGATAACAAAATAGTAGCCAGCGATGCCGTGATATTCGGTGTCCCCTATTTACCCGATGAAAACTTAAAATCGGTCTTTAACCATCTCTGTCACACACTTGATATTAAACCACCGGTATTGATAGATTTGTTTCGCACTCGCCCGAAAGGAAAATCTGATAATAACACAGCCATAATAGTTAAATTTAAATCACCATATGAAAAAAATTTCCTCCTCACTTCAATTGCAAAACACATTAAAAACAATAAAACGCAACTATGCCTCAAAGACATTGGACTAGCATCAACTGCTCAAATCTTTGTTCGCGAATCATTATCACGAAAAAATAATTATTTAATTCGGCACGCTATTCATCTTAAGAAAGTAAATAAAATTGCAGCGGTGTTTACTATTCGCGGCCGAGTATATGTCAAACGGATGTTGTCAGATGTCAAAGGAGTATGTGTCGATAACATAGAAGACCTTGATGGAATTGCCAGGCTAACACTACATGAAAATTGATTTAAATCTATTTTATTATTCTTTTTTTTTTTTTTCTGAACATTTTATTTTTTTGTTGTTATAGAAAAACTTATAATAATTCTTAATTAAACATTATCATTTAATTTTTTTTTTTTTTTTTAATTATATTTTTTTCTTTTCTCAATTATTTCTTTTTTTTGCCTTCGATAACTTCATTTATACTTTTTATATTTGACTTTCTCTTTAAATAACAAAATAAATCCTGTGCTACATCGCATCTCATCTTTAATTTTAATTATTAGATATTTCTTTATCCTTTGAAGGTGACTACGTTTTTCCTAAAATTGGTGAAACCACTTTTTATACTAAAATATTTTCTGTTTTTTCTTTTTTACCTCTTTTTTATTATTTTGTTCGAAATGGAACATATTGACATGGAAGGAGTATACGTAGGCAGTAGAAATGACGGCTTCTTACGGTCAATGGTTAAAGTCTTAAATAATAATCAGGTGGCAGGTCTTCGGGTGTGTCACTTGAATGCACAAAGCTTATTTTGTAAAATTGATGAATTTAGGGATGTGTTTGAGGATTCTGATACTGATATCATTTGTATTTCTGAAACTTGGTTCCTAGGTACGAATAGTGACGGATTGTATAGTCTGAGAAATTATAAGTTGTATCGCGCCGATAGATGTGGGAGAAGGGGTGGGGGAGTAGCTGTGTATGTTCGCAAAAATTTTACATGCAAATTTAACTGCAAGTCCGAAGTGGGATGTGCAATGGAATACGTTTTTATAGACATTATGGCGGAAAACAGTACTTTAACAATAGGCGTTGTGTATAGGCCTCATAACTATGTTGCCTTAACCCCATTACTAACGCTTTTAGAAAATATTTCTTTGTGTACTCCTAAATTGATTATTTGTGGTGACTTTAATAGCAACCTTCTTGGGGAAAACCTTCTAGTTGATGAAATGCGGTCTTTTAATTTGTTTCCAGTTAACACGACCTTTGCCACGCATTTTGTAGGTATATCGCAAACACTATTAGATCTTTATTTTGTAAGTGATCTTAGTGATGTTTTGCATTATGACCAGTTGTCAGCACCAGCCTTTTCAAAACACGACTTAATATACTTAACGTTCGATTTTAGGATAACTAGCCTTGAAACTACTTTTGAGTATAGAGACTTTAGCAGGGTAGATTATTTTCGTTTGGAACAAGATATACGGAGTATTGAATGGGATAGAGTTTTCTATTTTGCTTCACCCAATGAACAAGTAGAATATCTGAACTCTAGTATTTTAAATCTGTTTAACAGTAACATTCCAATCAGAACTAGAAATTTAAATTGTAGGCAGCGTCCCTGGTTTTCGAATGAAATTCGAAGGCTCTTATTTCAGCGGGATCAAGCTTATAGAGTGTGGAAAAGATATAGATTAGATGCTTACTATCAAAATTATCGTACTCTTCGTAACCGCGCCGTTAATAAGATAAGATTAGCAAAAATTGAAATGTATAGTAGAAAGCTAGGAACAACATCAAATAAACGTCAATTATGGAAGAATCTAAGGGAAATAGGGGTAGGTAAACAAAATATGGAATGTAAAGAGGATATCGATGTAGATTTATTAAATCAAAACTTCGTTTCGCTTCCCTTTCCTAACCTTTCTCGTTTTTCATCTGAACTTCTTGACCCTATTAATGTTTCTCATTCAGATTTAACATTTGAATTTAGTTGTGTGGAAAGCACTGAAATTGTTGAAAGCCTTCTTAGTATTAAATCCAATGCGGTGGGCATTGATAGTATACACCCAGTTTTTGTCAAGGCTATTTTACCGTTTATTTTGCCTTACTTAACGTACTTATTTAATACAATAATAATGACTGGTATTTTCCCTACTGTTTGGAAACAAGCTAAAATTTTGCCAATTCAAAAGGGCCAAAACAAGAATGATTACAGGCCTATTTCTATTCTACCTTATTTGTCCAAAGTATTTGAGAGAATCCTACAAAAACAATTGAATGCTTACTTAAGGGTGCATAACATCATGTCCCCTAAGCAGTTTGGTTTTCGTGAGCAGCATAGTTGCACGACAGCCATAATAAATGTTGTTGAAGACATTAGATTGGCATTAGACGATGACTTAGTAACATTTTTAATACTGCTTGATTTCTCAAAAGCATTCGACACTGTGGATCATCATAACCTATGCCATAAACTCTCTTGCAAGTATGGTTTATCACCATCTGCAGTTCGTTTATTAAATACATATCTGCAAGATAGAGTACAAGCGGTCTCCTTAAATAATAAAATGTCAAGCTTTCTTCCCACAGTGAGAGGTGTTCCTCAGGGTTCTATATTGGGTCCGCTTCTCTTTTCATTGTACATCAACGAACTTCCATCAAAGGTAACAGGCTGTTCTATTCAAATGTATGCCGATGACGTCCAGTTGCTAAAAAGCTGTCCCCTTGGACTAATTGATGATTGTGCACATACAATTAACAACGATCTTGCAGAAATACTCAATTGGTCACAGGATAATGGACTTTTCCTTAACCCACTTAAGTCCAAATGCATTGTCATTAGCAAGAAAGTGCTTAATCTAGATTATTTTCCAAGTATCTTTTTGAATGGCACACCAATTGAATATACATCTAGTGTGAGAAACCTAGGTATGTTGTTTAATAGGACGCTAACTTGGGACAGCCACATAAATGCGGCCGTGGGTAAGGCATACGGAGTGCTTAGAATGTTATGGTCATCGCAACATTACATGCCCTTGAATATTCGCATGATGCTAGCCAAAACTGTAGTAGTTCCAATTTTAACATATGGTTGTGAAGTCTTCTGCAACTGTGATGCTGGCAGTAGGAGAAAATTGAACGTCACCTTTAATAATATAGCTCGCTACATATTTGGTCTACGTCGTTTTGATCGTATATCTAGTTTTTCTCTTCAAATCTATAATATTTCCTTCGATCATCTTCTTCGGTACAGAACACTTCTCTTACTCTACAATATAAATATTTATATCTATCTATATTTATATTTTATATAAACTTTTTCTATGTATGTAGCTTTTTCTCCAATCATTTTAATGTATTTAATTAGCATAACACTAATTTATAAGATTTATCTCTTACTGTGTATGCAATCAATGAATAAAATTAAACTTTTCAACATCAACATCAACATTTTTTCATCAACTTCATCATCATCATTATCATTATCGTCACAATGATAATCTCCGTCCCAACCTCTGCTTTATATTCCTTTCGTACAGTGCAGTGGTGGCGAACCCATTGTAAGCTCTGATGTAAATTTTTTTTTTTTTTTTATATTTTTTTAAAACTATTTAAATAATTAAAAAAAAGGATCTGGGATAGAGAATTTTTAATAATTATTTTTATAATTACCAAAAATCATCATCTTACCTTGAATCATAACTATTTTTAGTTGTATTCAGAAGTTTTATATTTCTAACTTGAAAGAGCTAGAATCTTGCTTCATTTTACGTCAATGCAGTGGTCATAATTCTGTATTTATAAAAAAATATTTTTTTTTCAGAATCTCCTTTGGTTTTTCATTCTGTAAGTCCAAAATTATATATGCACATAAAACGCGTACCACAGGATCGCCATCCCAGTTCATCTAGATACTACATATATTCTCCATTCCCACAATGTCAACTTTTAGTCGGTATGATGCGAAGCAGAAGTAAAGCAGTCAGTCAGTCAGTGAAGTAACAGTAGCTTCATCTGTTGAATGTTTTTCCAACAAAGTGCACAATACAGTAGCACATCCTGCGTCAGGATACATAGGGCATACGAAATGCTATATGCCCATCATCCTCTATATCCCATTTTGTATAACAAAAAAAAAAAAACAACTCTAATACTGAGAGTTTGTTTTTGTTTTTATTTGCTGTGCAGTGGCAGTCATAATTCTTTTTTTCTCAACTTTTCAAAAAATGCAAAGAAAATTGAAACTTTTTGACGTCATGTTTTAGACGTGCGTCGTCGTCGTTGCCTTGCATTCATATTTTTATTTTTTTCTTTAGCAATTTTTCTGCTGTTTATCCAGTAAGAGAGTAAAGTTTTATATATAAGGGAGAAGATAGAAGTTCTGCATGGGCGAATATACATATATATGAATGCTGTACAGAAGCATCAGTGGATTGTCTATTCTACACTCTGGTATAGTGAATCCTGTAATTTTACAAACTCTTTCACATTTTAATTTAACCAAACAGTAGGAGTGCATGGTATGGTGTGGCGTTAACAGACAGCAATCTTACGCCCGCAAACTGCCATCAGCAAATAACAACAACAACAGCAACGACAACATCACAAAAAATGGCGCCCGGGACATGAAGATTTCAAAACAACAACAAAAAACCTCCTCTAGATGAAAAGAAAACATAGGATCTTGTTTTCTAAAGAGTGAGGAATAACTTTGTGGCAAGTTATAGAGAAACGACGAATAGTTAGGCTTGTACATATTATATGGTGCAATGAAAAAAATGTAACAAAGCAAAAGCAAAGAAGTAATGCCACATTACTTCTTTGCGCTTTAATTTCCTCCAGAGCGGTTTTAATTTAGAGTTTTAAAACTAGTTCATGATGAAGAGAATTTTTGTTTGTTTCCTTTTTTTTTGTGTGTGCGGAAAAATTGCCTGTTTGCTTGCTTTTTTTATATTATACCTATATTTCTACACAATTCTAATGTTTTAAAATAATTAACCCGAATAAGGAAGTAGCTTCGGTTTGAAGTTGTGAAGACTTTGAGATTTTTGTGTCCGTGCTACTTATTTGATCTGAGGTGGAACAGGTGGACCAATTTGCTTTAAATTTGGAACAGAGCATTTTATGTGATTCCTTAGAAGGGAAACTCGAATTTTTGCCTAAGCATAGATATCTACCTTCAACTGCCACACAATGATTTGGTTTTTTCTTTCTCGATAACGGCATCACCGATTTTAATAAAACTTCCTACCTGTTACGATCAAAGTGAGGTTCCATGATGTAATCTACCATTAAAAAAATATCGAAAAAATATTTATTTTAATCTAGAATGAAAAAGTCTCGAATACACAAAAATTTATAGAATGAACCAAATTCTAGAAAGACTAAATCTATAAAAAAATATTATTCCAGATTTTTTTTTAATCTATTAAGGGCTAAACAAGGTTATTATATGCTGGGGCCGCTGGCAACACAGCACAGCCTATGGGATAAAATTTCAGTTGGGCAGGGGATTTTTTATTTTTTTTTACTGTAGCCTAATTTGTGATTTAATTGCCGAAGCAGTTGCGTAGCATTTTGAGCTCTGTGAAAATTACACATACATACATATGTATAATCCTTCTTTGCTGCTCTCCTTCTGCAAGATTTGCTTTTTTCAAATTATAAATTTTGTGAAATCGAATTTTTGATTTTAAAGTCAAAAATTTAAGAAAATTTTTTTAATTTATATATTTATTCTAGATTTTAGCATTCCAGATTTTTATTTCTAGATTTTTGTATTTCTAGATTTTTTTTGAGATATTTTCAATTCTAGATTTTTGTTTTTGAGATTTCTAGATTTTTGTTTTGGAGATTTTTACTTTCTAGATTAACTATTGCTTTCTATATATCGTAATAAAATAGCCAAAATTGATCGTGAGAAAACTCTGTTTTATGTTTTTACCAAGAGCCAAGAATATTGCATTACGGAAATAGGGTTTTAACTTTTTTTTTTAAATAACCTGAATTTCGAGTTATTCACTTAAAGATTTTTAGTGGGTTGATCAATTTTGTTATAATTTTGCAAACTGATGCTTCTTATTAATAAAAACAATATTAATATTATAAATAATATTATCTAATATTAATAAAATAAAAAATGTTTTTTACAAAAAAAAAAAAAACAACACAAAATTACATTTTGTATCTTTTTGAATTAGTTATTCTTAGTACTTTTGAGTTTTTAATTTTTTTTTTCAGGAAAATGTAGCTCAATTGTAGTACCTAATTCACCAAAAGAGCAAGTTCGTGCGATTAAGTCCTGTATATTTTTTGCATTACTGGAAAGAAATTGTATAGCAGCTGCCGGTGCCGAACCTATAAATTATGCCACCCTAGGTAAATTGTTATTTTGCCACCTCAAATAGGGCTCTATTTGAAAGCATTTTATGACAAAATACATATTTATAAAATTTTTAAACAGTGCTGCTCTCCGTGATTTTATTTTTGCAATGTTATATTTAGCATGTCTTTTTCCGATTATTCACTCTTAGGACATTGTTGAGCGAATATAGGTTTTTATAAGCTTAAGCTTCATAGAAGATAGCTTCAATTGATGCAATACTTACAAGACATGTTAATAGTATCTTAAATGCCATTAATAAATTTGAATACAACTCAATAAGAAATGTGATGCTCAATAGTTTGAAATAGTCAAAGATTTGAAATTACCAACAGCAGATTTTTAATAAATACACATCTTATATTATATTATTTCTATAGTCTAGACTCACTTTCCGATTCTCATACTACACCGAGTTTGACAAATGAGGTGTCAAAAAAAAGCAAAATTACCTGCTGATTCGATAAATTATTTTTATTGTTATTTTTTTTTTGTAAGTTAATAATTTGAATAAAAACTGCATTTGCTTGTTTTCGTGTGTCTTTTATTTGTATGTAATTGCGAGAATTTTCACAAGGGTAGGCTAGTATTAATTTAATTCAAGAGATCTTTAGCTGTTATATACTTTTGAACTTTATTTCCAATTGCTGCTTTTAAAATTGCTATAAGTTTATCGCAGTCTTTTAACTCCACCTTTTTTTAAATATAGCAAAGAAATCCGAAATTTCGGCGCAAAGCGCTCATCGAGAGAAAATAGCGTAACATCGGTAATGTAAAAAAAGAAATCAGCTTTAAATTTCAATTTTCGATCGATTGTTTCAAAAGATTGTTTAGATTGATAATGGCGGTAGGCTCATCGAATCGGACACGATGAAATCCACTTGAATGTGGATCTTGAATAACAGAAAAATAGCATTGCGACTCTAAGAAAATTTTGCTGCATCATTCACTAACAAATTAAGAATATCTTTGCCCTCTGCAAGGTAACAAGAGTGCACGTGGATATTTGTCCAAAATTAATTGTACTGATTTTGTCGCCTAGTCAAGGTGCCGCCCTAGGCATTTGGCTGTTTTGCCTATGCACCGCCATCTGCTGTTAATATAAATTTTTTACCTATCACCTTCGAAGTCATTCAATTTCAAAAAGATTAATCATGTCATTAACATTGTATCAACCAAGTGATTTGGTTTTTTTTGGAGCTGCCTAGAGATTTTTTGTAATAATATTTCCTCTATATATTCGCTACAAGTTCGGAGCTTTAGATGATGACAAACAAAAATCAAAAACAGGCATACCTCCGTATAATTGCCGTTAGTACTGAAATTTGAGATACAAATATCATGTGTTTGTTAACCAATTTCAAGACTTTTAAGATGAAATTGGTGATTTGATTAATGTGGTCTTACGAAAATGGTTTATTCTTAGAATACTTAATTTAATAATCATGATATTCATCTGTATATTTAATTTCTGTTCAATTTTGATCTTTCCTTGTGAACTTCAACGTTTCAAGAACCCAAATATATAACCTGCAACACCTTAGTTCGTTTAAAAACAATTCAATTCGAAATGTAAATAAATTAAAAACCTATCAATCAATCTTTTACCTTGATATTAATTCAAACCAACAAGGTGTGACTCCTCTTCCACACCGTCTAATAATTTCGTAATAAGTATACCTAAATACTTCTTGAGAATGTCATTTGACTTCATAGATTATTTGACAAAATACCTCTCAATATTCCCAACAGACGAAAAACCTTGGAAAAGACATGAAAAACAAAAACAAACAAATCAACTCCTGGAATAAATGTAATCAATCACTTATCACTGTATATATGACATACGTATATACCTACCCTATAAGACATATTATTTATTAACTTTGTCTGAAAGTTAAGTAATTTATCGGTTTTGGGTTTAAGCTTCTATACTTATCATTGATATGACTATAACCATAAATTGGTACGATTTTTTCTTTCAAGTCTGTTTTTTTTTCTTAACTACCATCACACATGACATTCTTGACACCATCATCGCACTGCAGCACTGTTTCCAATGTCAAACTTATTTTCATAATATCTTCTTCTTGTACTACTTATGTTATGTATATATGGTAAATTATAATATGTCCTTGGAATACTTTTTTTCTGCCGACACATCTTTGGGGAATATTCTTTTTTTCTGTCTTAAGAGTCCCTTTTATAACAGGCTTATCATTGCATAACAACATCACCCATTTGCTCCATAAATTAGCCAAATACAGACATATCAGTGATTCACAAACAGATTTGATGCCCCTATACCATATACCTACTCCAGTGACAAGCCATAGCCTGCCACTCATGTTGTCCTCGGCGACAAACCGCCTTTTTCTTGTCTCAACAATCTTATACCGCCAGAGAGCTTTTGGCTTTCTTTCTTTGTCAAGCTCTTAAAGTGACAACATCTTGACACACAACCCAATCCCCCTTATATATATGAATATGTATATGTATATACATTCCTAATTTTTGTCCTCGAACTAAAATATACAAAGTAGGACCCGCCTTCGTCCTTCAACCACCCCCCCCCCCCTCCCTCTCGAAACGAAAGCGTTCAAAAACGAAAAAATAAAAATATAAAAATCTTTTCCTTTATCAAAATCGAACAACAAATCCACACACAAACTCACGCATCGATATCTCGAAGGGACACAGAAAACATAAGCAAATTCTTGACAGTTCAAAAAGATTTATAATCGAACCCTTAGAAAAGCTGTCAAAAATTTCCCCCTATAACAAAAAGATTGAGGTATCAAAGGCAGTTTCTATAGGTAAAAACACTAAACAGCAACAACAACAAAAAAAGAAGCCGCCACTGCCGCGCTGAAGGACGACGACGACGACGACGAAGTCGGTTCCCCTATACATATATGTATACTATAGTCTAAAGGTTGCCATAACTCCTGACCCCATCTGCGGAAAGTTTATAGAACTATTTTGTTACAATTTCATAGCTGTTATCCTTGCAACCGCCAGCGAGCACATTTCGAGGCCAAGAATGTTATAAAACTTTTCATCTGATTCGTTTTGCTTTTTTTACGATCAAATAGTTATACCCACTCGGGATTTAGTGCTTCTTCTATAGGTACATATGTGTTGGTTTCCATTGTTTCTGTCATTTTGTTTTGGTAGTTTTTAGTACTGTTCCTTAATTCGGCAGAGACAAATTTTATAGCTAGCCTTAGGCGAATAATAAAGCGAACCATGAAGAATAGAGCTCCTTCAATACTTATGCGAATACATTAAATTGACGCCCTTTAGCGGGCCATATATGACTTGACTAAGAATTTTCATTTACAGAAAATACATAGCAAGCACCTTTTCTGTATAATTCAGAATTCCGGATCTTACAACCCTAAATATTGGGAACTTCTACCTAGAGAACAGTGGGGTCAAATGGAATGTGTTGCTAGTCAAGTGAAGTCAAGACAAGGTCGTGTGCATGTAAATACATATTACATACAATATATATTATTCAAAGTTTGGGGGAAAACTTATACCTTAACTCAGCTTGCTTATCGTAGAGTGATTGGGATGCGCCTCTGGGGCACCATGATTCAAGTTCGCGGGCCTTAAATTTGCCTTTGAGACTTTCAATTTGATTTATCGTATTTTCTTTTTGACAGATAAGATTTATAACTAACTTTATTTATTATAATTTTATTTTTTTGAGTGTTATAGAAGTTGTGAGATAAGAATTTAACCTTAATTAGAGCAACATGTTTGAAAGTTTTACTATACGAAGTGGCTTTATATAGCGAAGTTTGGGTAATACATTATGTTGAACTTGAATCCCGCCCCCCATCCGCATGAAAAAGTGTTTATGTATTTCGATTAAGGAACTTTCACTATCTTAATATTTTGTTTTCTTTATAAAAAGAAAAAAATTGTTTATTCAGAAAAGTTTTTTCGGAAAATATCTTTGGTTGGGTTTTAAAGAGAGACTTATTTGAAATCGTATAGATAACATATATGTAGCTTCGAATGGGGAAAGTCTTAGTCTTTGAACCATAAAGGTTATAGCTTGTTCAAGTGAAATATAAATACATATTTAACAAAGTTTTCAGTACAGTTCCCAAGACCCTTTAAATCAGGTTAGCTATTTTTGTTTTGCATCGTTTTAGTCAATTTTGATCATTGGCCAAGTTCAGGGAGAAAATTCTTAGTTTGCAACTTAATATGTCAAAAGAAAATTGTGACGTAAAAAATTAAAATCATAACGTAGGTGAAGATAATTAGAAAAATACTTCTGTTTAAGTGGAGCGATTGAATATATTTCCATTTTTTAAGTTCATTAGACCTCAACTCCAAAAATTGCGTTCCGCCCAGGTACAACACTTGGGCTCATCAGAAATAAAAATCAGAAAGCGTTGGAAAATGTGGAAGGACGTTAAAAGACATTATCTCCATTTTTTTTGGATAAAACTGTTTATTTTGAAATTAATCCGAGATCTATGTCTTTTTTAGACACCACTGTGACATTTCCAAAAGTGCTGCTTTGTATTTTCATTATTTTATTTCTGTATCCATAAATAAAAACCATTATTTTGTTTTAATATTCTTTCACCAACAAACCCTAATTAAAATCCCTCTTTTAGTTTCTCATACTTTCTTTATGTATAGATATCAAATCATCAACAGACATCGTATATCGATAAACGATAAATATATGGAGAAGTGCAGAAAAAAAAACACACTAAACCCACCACAAAATGACTAAACACACCCAATTGAAACAAAGGAGAGGTGGAGACAGGAGGCAGTTTATTTCACCAAACATTTTCCATTTACACCAGTTACTATCGCTCAGCCATATTCTTTTTACTCAACTCGACTCGTCTCATCGTGTATTCTCTTTTTGAATGGCGCCCGGGTAAGGGTGTTCTTTATAAGTAGAACATTAAATGATATTATTTTAGATTTCGTCACCTCATCACTCTTGTGTGTGTTCCCTTTATTTTTCATATCGTTGAAGAGTTTTACGCCAACAAACAAAATGTCGATTTTAATCTACACTGAGAGAAAATAAAAACGAAAAATCAACAATGAATTTTAGAGGTTTTTTTTATTTGTTCTTGTTCAGAAATAATTTATGTTTGTGTTTATAAATAAGCTCTTATCACTTAAGTAACTTCATCACATCAAAATAATCAATTTTTTCGGAGAATATAGCAATAAGTGAGAATATGCGATATCTATACCTTTGTTTGTCAAAAAAAAAAAAAAAAAATAAATCCTATAAAATCTATTATTTACATATATTTATATGAAATCATAATAATAGCACATTTAATATTTCTTTTAAAAGTTTTTTCTCAGTGTATGTATGTGTCTTATAATAAAGCTCATTGCACAGCTCTTGTCATCATTTTATGTTGAGACAAAAAAATATATATATGTATATACTGGCATAAAGAATTTTATTTTTAAGCCTCTCTCTAAGGATATTATACCCTTGGCAAACATATACAATCCGTCCAATCTATATAAACGCCCATATTTAGAATGTCTACGAAGGGATAAGTATCACCTACACCGACTGACAACATATGGGGAAGTAGAACACTTTTGCCATTATATTTATTCCACTAAAGAGGCAAACTTTTATGAAGTGCCAACAAGAGGCTATAAATTACTCTTATATAGAAGGACCCCTCATTGTTGTAGGATTTGTGTGCTGAGGCTGATATTCTGGACAAACTTAGAGCCCCACCATCACCACCATACGATTGACCGACCGACGACGCCAACATATAGCCCCTATACAAATTCTCCGACGGGGTAGCAAAAACTCCATGACATGAGTATAGGGTACACACGATACTATTTCTCTATACACCCGTTGATCCTTGATGGCTAAATGGGCATTGGACAAGCAGGACCATAAAATCGCACAACACTACACCACACCACACCCCACATAGACCAAACCTCACCTAAACGACGAATGCCAAAACGAAAAGCAATAGTTATGGGCGTTGGGCGCCATTTAAGGCGATTGGGATGTGGAAATCTATGTCATTTTTGGATTATGGTGGGACAGTTTGTGCCATGGCATTAGGTAAAGCATTATAGTGCGTGGTTTGTATGGGGATACGGGATATATATATATATATATGGCAAGGATATAAGTGAATTTAATTATGGGACCCTGGTTAAGTGGCGGTGAAATGATAATAAATCAAAAATATGTCACTGCCTCTGAAGTCAATTTAGGAGAAGTTAAACAGGAAAAAAAAAACAATATAACGGTTAGCGGATATGTACGAGTTACGACAGCGTATGAGAAAGACGAATTGATGTAGAAATAATAACGGTGTTAAAACCCGTTAATCAAAATGACCAACAAAAAAACATAGAGAACTGAATTATAGAAGTGAAGAGAAGAATGTTATGAGTTTTGTATATTGGTTTCAAGTTATATTTATTAATGTGTTCAATCGAAGAAAAAAAATGAATGTGATAATTTAAGAATTCCCATATATTATATAATATTATAAGCCTTATACTGAACATAGCTCATATCAAGGGTAGTTAATCTTTGATGAAATATTATCACACAACTGCTGTGTCACTGGAAGAAATAAATTAGAAAAGACGAGAATCGTATGTTGGGAAACATAAAAAAAATATAGGTATATTGCTTTGAGCTTATTAATGATTCAAAAAGGAAGCATTATTGAGAATAACAAAAAAAAAATGGGCGACATTCAGTCTTGGTCTTCAAACAGTTTTTGGATTAATTTAATCTCTTATAAATAATATATACTTTCAGTGACTGCATCATGAAATAATTTTGTCATTTGTTTACAAATACGTTTTATTTTTCAACGTCAATGTCTTTATAATACAAAATGAACAATTCTATTAATAAACCCAAATCAAACATTCATTGTTTTTAATCAGCGAAGTAAGCAAGAAATCTTATTAATAAAACAAACAAAATTTTAAATAGTTAAGTAGGTGGATTAATGTGTATAATTAAGTTTAAAATACCTTAGATATTTTTGCTATAGGCTATAGATAAAAAGAATAAAAAGCTAGTGACACATATTTAATTTGCAAGGTCAAATGAGAAAGATGTATGCGTGGAGACAGCAGAGTTTTTGTTGACTAGTAGATTTTCATTAAGAATTACTTATTAACGTGAAATTAACAGTTAATTATATTTTAATTCGTAAATTAATTTTTGATCAACGATTCAGTTGATCTGTGAATTAGACGTTAATTAAATTTGTCTGTTAATAGGAATCATTAATTTTTTATTTTAATCGCGCGAATCAGTTAACGCCAAATGTCATATACTTTGAATTTTGACAAATTTGCACCGAATATTGATATGACGCGATTCACGTGATTTATTGATATAAATTCAAGTTTATAATTCTATTATTTTATGAAAAGTCGATTTTTCCTTTCTGATCTTATTTTCGCAGAGTATCATAAAAGTTGAGGTATACATTAGTTCTGATAAATATGCAGCTGAATAAATTGTAATAATTAATTACACTACGTCTCCCCCACCACCGACCTACCTATACCGTGGATACAAGCATCATTCAACACTTCCGACACCCCTGACCTTACAACTTCAACCATCTCTGGTGAAGTATACTAAAATACGAATATTATTTTGTACATCATATTATAGTTCACACTCAGTGTGATCCAAAATATGTATAATACACCGTAGTTTTAATATAGTACAATTCTTGAGTACTATGGTGAGTCTTCTTTTTGAAAAGCTTAGGCTGCAGAAGCGACAGTGCAAGCCTAGGTTAAATTAGTAAGTGCCTACTGCCTAGTGGCATCTGATATCTAAGACTGTAATTTAGTGGCGTCTGCTATTTTATACTAAAATTTAGTGGCGTTTGATATCTTAGACTATAATCAAGTGGATATTGCTATCTCAGTCAGCCTTCTTTTGCATTTTATAAATTTATTTGTAAGAATATACGAATTTTTGCTTATATAAAATTATGAAGTTATAAGTAAATAAAAGCATATTTTAGAATTATGAACACTAGTGATTGATGAATAAAGATAACGTTAAAGTTTATTGAATCTTTGGTAAAACCTTGGACCCGACGAGCATACCTCAGCCTTTGATAAAAAGCATCTTAAAAAAAAAAAGATTGCAAAGTTTCAATTTACAAGACATATACGAATATTGATATGACTCGATTTGCGTGATTTAAAATAGAACTTTTATGTTTCATTGATAGAAATACAAGTTCGTAATTTCATTATTTTAATCCAAATCTTTTTCCTCTTCTTGCGATCTAATTTTCGCTCAGTATCTATAATTAAAGTCAAAATGTATTGAAAAGTAAAAAAAAAACTCATTTAACAAACATAAAAACACATTTGCTTTTCCAACTGAAACCCCTTCATCATGTATATCATCCTTGTATATCCTTAAATTTAATTTTGATAACTCCACATATACATAAATGAGGAGTATCTTATGATGATGATGATGATGATGGAAAACCATACTATCATGCATATGACGAAGGAAATCAGTTTCCCATTTGTCAATCTAAATTGACTTCCTCGCAGGGCATCATTAGAACACAAGAGCAGCAGCGTAGGTACGAGTACCTAACCATATACTTTAGTGTGTGAATGAAACCAACATACCTATAGTGGGTTCGTGGACGACAGTTGTATAAGCTTCAACGAAATTGTACACCATCATCGTCATCAGTCCAGTGTGTGTAAAGGATATCCGTATCACTGCAGTTACCTAGACACCACCTAGATTCTCCCCACTCGTTTGGGCAGTGGGTAGCCAACTCGTGTGTACATGGATATAAATTGCTCAAAATATAAAACTTCCTTTTACGTACCACCCTGGCTTTGCAAAACAAGTATAAGTGAAGTGAGTCTGTGTGTATAAAGGTTTAAAGCAAAGAGGAGGTAGGTATACGTTTTCCTTTACCCCGTCCGATGTATTTAAAAGGATCTTCACTACACCGCTATAAAGCAGAACTGCATAAACATTGAAGGTTTAGTTTAGTTCCATTTTTATGTTGTGTATATAGGTGTATGCTTTTGAGCAATGGCAAAAGCAACAGCAGTAGCAGCAGCTCAGAACGGACTATATAAGGATGGCAATTTATTTTGATTGAGTTGACTCTGGTGTAATCTGAGCTTTGCTTAACTCTCATCGAGTTTCAATTTGTTTGCTAGGATTCTTTTTTGCTCGCCTTTGCTCGATGTCCTTTTTCCCACTTGTTCCACTCCCATTTTGCGCCCATTTGTGTCAACGTTTATCTTGACTTTGATTCTAGTTCCACATTGACTGACTATATGTATATGCTTTGGTGCTTTGCTCTGCAATTTGACCCGTGTCCTTAATGTCCTTTTCTACATTTTCCTAAAGAATATATATATGTTCATAGATATGTAGATATATGTATAGTAAAAGTCGGTCATCGTCATCACTGTATCGTCGCCCTAAAGCAAATAATAGTGACGCTCGAGAATGCTGCTTAATTGGTAGCTATTAGACGAAAAACCCAATGTGCCAACAGGCAAATTATATAGACACAATATATAGAAAATGATAAGAGAGACGACACTGAACAGGACATTGCTCCGTTTCCGCGATTAAATTTTCACTTGTTTATTCTATTTCTCCTCCTAATTTTCGTCGGCTTTGGTTTCTCGTTTGATTGTGATGTTGTTTTTTTTTTGTGTCACCTTTTTTTTCTTTTTTTGAGGTGATTAGTGACACTTACAACAAGGTCCTTAAAGGACGATTAATAAGGGAATTGCATAATTACTCACTAAATACCCAAATGCGTAAAATTAATTTTTCTAAGTCGATTCACGGTTGGGTGGAGGATAATGGTGGCACAAAAGTGCCTCATTTATTGCCTCATCGTGATGGAGGTTTCACAAATTTGCTCATGTTGCTTGCCATGGCGCTGGCGCTTCTGCGGAAATCAAGATTTATTGAGGTGATTTATTTGAATGGTTTGTTTGCTCTCTTCTTGTTTTTCTGTTGTTGTGCCCCTATTCAGCTTCGTTTTTGTTTTTGTTTTGTTTTTGGAATAATTCTTCTTCCTCTCTTAATTTCTCATTGAACAACATTGTTTGATTCACTTTATTTCATTATTTTCATTCATTTTTTTGTTTTTGTTTTTATTTTTCAATTATTTCACATTTTCTTTTTTTTTTCTATTTTCATTCATTTAAGAGCCAAGGATTATAAGACAAATACGAATAGGTCTTCATTTTTCAATAAGCAATAAATCTAATTTTTAATTAATTGGTATATATCAAATCAGAGGTAAATATTGCAGCAGTGAAATTAATTATTAAGGATTTCATCTTTTTTCGCAGGTATATGTAGGTACCTAGTGCTTTTGTTTACGGAAGAATTTTTTTTGTTGTTGTTGTGAAATAACTGTGATTTGATATTGACAATGAGTTTTGTTATTAAGGTTTGATTATTAAAAAAGTAAAAAATCAATACAGAACAATAGGGTCCTATAGATGATTTGTGAATGCAATTTAGAATTGAAATTTCGTTTTAGAAATATATAATTAATTTTTAGGATTTTATTATCCTATAAAATCACAGTTATTGGAATGTTTGTACTTTTGCGGGGAGTAATGATTGGTTAGAGCATTGGGGAGTATGCAAAACTGTAAAGCAATTGGTCAATAAAATATGAAGGAGGCTCACAGTTTTATTTAAATTGCTTTAGTTATTACATATACGAAGTTTAATCAAAATCGTTTAAGCTGTTTTTGAGGAAATATGAAAATACAAAACCATGTTTTTTTGGAGCTGTTCATTCTTGATGAGGTAGCAAAAAATTTCAAAAATCTCCTCTAGGAAATGACAGTAGGAAATGGAGCTGTTAGATAAAAAAAGGTGTTTATTATCTCATGAATTCCAAGACCCATTTGAATCTAATTGTGCATAGAGAATAATAAAATACGAAGTTTTTTTCAAAGCAAATTTTATAAACTACTATCATAAATAAGCCAAGTAGAAGACTTAATCGTCGCACTATTTAATTGGACTTGTTTGATTGTTGATTCAAAATTGATTTTAATGGCACCTTTTACCCAAAAAAAAGGAGTTTTGTCCCTTGTAGAAAAAAATAATGTCTAGAGTAGGGCCTAACCCTTTAACAGACGAGTACTAAATGCACTGTGTCATTTCTTCATTCACTATTGTGGCACACATAATTTTTGTTTGATATTCCTTGACCTTGACGTGCAGGCGCACGTCTTAAAAAATAAGTTCTTATAAAAAACAATTTTTTTTTTTTACTTTTTAATACAAAAAAAAATATTTTTTATGTAATAAAATTTTACTAATCTCGTACATCTTTTTTTAATTTTCAGAAGTTCCAATTTGATAAAAGACATTCAAATTTTACTATATTAGGCTACAGGTAAGAACATCCGTCCATATTTATATGATTTGAATTGTTTTGAAAAAAAAAAAAAAAAAAATACTGTTTTCATTAAAACTAAATCGAAGGTTATTTACGGTGTATTTTCTCGAAATGTGATTCTTTGAATAATTTTTAGTATACAAATTTT
The DNA here is from genome assembly GCA_929447395.1 of Epistrophe grossulariae. Taxonomy (NCBI): domain Eukaryota; kingdom Metazoa; phylum Arthropoda; class Insecta; order Diptera; family Syrphidae; genus Epistrophe; species Epistrophe grossulariae. The sequence continues at coordinate 106,068,220 of OV839568.1, forward strand.
CAGTAGACAATATTTTTATTTAATCTCGTGTGACAGTCAGATCATCTTAGTCCATTCCATCCCAGATTAACGATACGTTTCCGGGTTCTCATCTCAAAACATTATAGTAGTCTGGTTTTGGATTTTTGTATGTTTCTAGGAATTAAAAGTATCCATACTTGAAAAAAAAAGTGTGAGTACCGGGAATCACGGTTAAAATGTGTAAACATACGTAACGTAACGTGAATTACAATCACGATCACGATGCTCTAGGCAGCTTTACTTTCCAAACCTCAGCTTCAACTGAAAGATGAGTTATTCTATTATTCTATTCATTTCAATTAGTGCCATTTAATCCAAATAAGAGACATCTAAGGTCTTAGTCAAATACCTTCTAAAAATAAGCAGCTCAATGTCAATCTTAAATAAATCGTTCTTGAATAAATTATACAACCTGAAAAAGGTCAACACTTTTGGAAAAGATATCAAATCTCTTATCAAACAATAGAAATTCTTGGAAGAGAAGTACTTGAAGAGGAGCTCAGAGGAAAGAAAAAATCGTGAATTCTTATTGAAAACCCTTATAATAATACCAATATTAATGATAAACGATAATACCAACTATAATACTAATGTAAAAAACTTGCCCTACTCTAGCTCACATTACACAAATCGTAGAATGCTTCGTTTCTATTTTTTGTGTCTATTTATTATATTTTGACATTTCCTATTGTGATATTTATTTTTATTTTTGATTTTGAACTTTTAAGCATAGTACGCAGTTGAAGTGAAACTAAATTTTCCATAAAAAAAAATGAAACCAACAAAATTGTAAACGAAAAAATTCGTTTTAATTTGTGTTCTGCAGTACGCTGTTCAGCGAGCAAAATTGATAATTGTAACAGGTTATTTGGAGATAGGGTTGCCAGCTCTAAAATCAGCAAAGCCTGACAGTAAAGAAAGAAATGCCTGATGATTGAGAAAAAAGCTTGACAAATAAAAATTTTGTTTTTCCTTTTTGAAACTTATTTTTTATAAAACAAATAAAATGAAGACAGGATACAAAAGTATCGGGACTTGGTGTTGACAAATTACGTCTAGTTAAACCGAAAATGCATTTTAATGACCGAGAACCTGCCCCAAAGTTAATTTCTTGCTTAAACTTTTTTAACCAATATAACTATATTTTCAAAAAAAAAAACACTTTAACCATGATGTAAAAAAACTATATCGTATTTCACATAGTGCGTCAAAATGCATTTTTTTAAAATTATTTTCTTAAGAATTTCATTACCTGTAATTATTTAATAATAAATCCTAACGGTTTTGGAGTTAACATATTTTTTTTCAATTTAAAAAATCCTCTATTTTGATTTAATTTTTGGGTCACCCTGTCCTTTTTGAAACTTATTTTTTATAAAACAAATAAAATGAAGACAGGATACAAAAGTATCGGGACTTGGTGTTGACAAATTACGTCTAGTTAAACCGAAAATGCATTTTAATGACCGAGAACCTGCCCCAAAGTTAATTTCTTGCTTAAACTTTTTTAACCAATATAACTATATTTTCAAAAAAAAAAACACTTTAACCATGATGTAAAAAAACTATATCGTATTTCACATAGTGCGTCAAAATGCATTTTTTTAAAATTATTTTCTTAAGAATTTCATTACCTGTAATTATTTAATAATAAATCCTAACGGTTTTGGAGTTAACATATTTTTTTTCAATTTAAAAAATCCTCTATTTTGATTTAATTTTTGGGTCACCCTGTCTAAAATTGATTTTTATTTTTTACCATCTTTTTATATTAATTTTGCTTAATAATTAGACTAACATTTTATAAAAAAAATTTTTCATGACCTTCATTATGTAGCTACAAATAAATTGATAGCCCTAAATGGAGTTCAAAATGAATTTGTACTTGAAACGTTTCAAATAGTCTTTCTATAAATACCCTACCACTAAATAACTTTTTTTTTCTTTTAAAAGCTTGTCCTAGTTTTTCAGTTTCTTAAAAGGTATACATAAAAGAAAATTTCATGCTTTTAGCACCAAAACTCAACTCCCGGTTGAATTTCGAGATAGGTGTTTTTTTGAATCACCCTATTGAACAACTCTTTGTCCCTTTCTAAAAAGTGACAACTAAACTAAGTAAACGTTTTTCTTCTAACGATTATATTTTGTGCGATAATTATAAAAAAGCCTGACAAAGGACGAAACCTGGCCAAAGCCTGATTGGACATTAAAAGACTGACGCGTCAGGCGAAATCCTGACGGTTGGTAAGCCTATTTCGAGATGTCTTCAGTCTTTTTCGTCTTGAATTATTTGCACGAACCATTAAATGTGTGCAGCGGAAAATTGATATTCGAGTTTTATTTGTATTTGTATTTTTATTTGTTGTTTCATTGATTACAGCATAGGTTTCTGTGATTTTTTTTGCAATTGGTGACATTAAGTTTTTCCGTAGTCTTTTTGTTTACGTTTTCGCTATGGATTTCGAGAACGAAAAAAATTTTCGTTTCGCTTCAGCAGCGTACAAGCTGCTTTAAACAATATTTGTATTCGAAATAAATTATATTTTGACGCCATGAATTATAATCAAGTTAAAAAAAAGGACATTATGCTGCAAAATTTGTCAAATTGTTGGAAATTCTTTGCTTTTCAAGTTCTTATAGGTACGAGAAAAATATTCAAAAAGTAACGTTATCGTATTGTGGAGAAAAAAGAATGTATTAATGTATTAGATGGTCAATTGATAGTTGATAAATATATAAAATCGATAGTTAACCTAGCCCAATTGATAGAAATTTTGATCATTGGTAATGATGCCGACCATTGTGAATTACAAAAAAAAACTTGATAAATTATTACGAAATAGTTGATATATTTTTTTAACACATTGAGTTCTAATGTACTAAAATTCAATATTTATTAGATGTCAATTGCTAATTGATTTCATTGTTTATCGTATTATCTTAACTCTTAGAATTATTTTTGTTAAATGGTAGTTTTCTAGTTAACTAAACTGTTTATTTTAAAGTTTTTAAAGTACACAGGTGTAACATTTTTCCACTTTAAATATTTTATCAAAATGATGTTTTCAACAAATTCACGATAAAATTCTTCAACATTGATATTTCTCCTCAAAACTGTACCAACAACAACAAAAATGTAGATAAGTGATTTCCAAAATTAATCTGAATAACAAAGAAAATCAAATATCAAATCTTTTCTATCAAGAAATTAAATGCTTGAAGAAACTATATAATCTGCATGCGTGTGAGCTTGGGCTTTTCCCTTTTCAATTCCACGCCTCAATAAACTTGACGACCTTTTTACTAATCCCTTATTTTACCCACAAAATGTGACCCAGAACTTGAATACCATTTTGTTGATTTGTTTAACATTTTTGGTAAAATCTCTTCCTAATCTTTTCAAATTATAAGTTCTTCCATCAGTGGTCTATTGCCACTATACCAAATGTGCCACAAATAACTACTATTAAAGCTCCAATTTTTTTTCGTTGGTCAATTTTGGTCCTTGTTGGGATCCTTGGGTATATATCTAAGTAAATATATATAAATTAACAACATACATCATATAAGTATGTTTGGATGAAATGCTCGGCGTTTTGAGAGTGTATCACTTTTGATCTCATTATAACCCCTTCGGGGCTAAATCTGCTCAAATCAAAAGTTACACTTCAGTATTATCCTTGTGCCCATTTCCCAGTCACCTATGTCACTTTGTGATTGTTTACTCTCACACAAGACGACACACCGACCATCATACTCTCTTTCGTCGTCGGTCGCTTGTTGTGTGTATAATGTATATTGTTGTCTGCTGAATGGACAAAACTCCCTAACCATAAACTGCAGGATAATAGCCAAAAGAAAAGGATGTCAAAGTAAATCCTTATAGTGGTATAGCTCACATTCCGGTTAATACTTTGATCAATTTGTTGACAATGTGGTTGACATGAATCCTAAATTTAACGTCCTTCGTCCTTTTGGTTTTATACAAATACATATATGTATGTGCATACACTATCACTACACTATACACACTTAGCCCTTGGATAGATAAGTTGGTTGATTCGGTATCGGAGGCAACATCGTATCGTACATATAGTGACCATAAAGGCTCTTGGTCCTTATTTAAATGTGAAGCCAGTTTGGTTCACTTATTACAGCTATGATGGTTATGAGAGAGCTTTGATGGGATTATCCGGACCACTATTGCCGTTATACCAAAACTAATATTAGCTTCCTTCCTTTTCTTTAAGCTCCAGCACAAGAATATAGACGTTGCCGATGGTAAGGATATGCGGTAGCGGTAAGGTCACCATCTTGCGAACACCATCTCCTGTATATTTTGTCACTTTATCTTGAATGGAACACATAAAACGAAAAGGGTTTAGACCAGATCCTTATAGATATCTTCAGGAATAAATCGCTTTTAGGATGGAATGGGACTTAAAGACATATTAATGCGCATGATGAGTTCCTTAGTCCCGCAACATATCACAGATCAGATCAGTATAGTATTAGGCTTATGTCTGTCACAAAAAAGGAGCATCCCAATCCCAACTCCTTCGATATTGCGATATGGCTGCTGACGAAGGATTAAAAGTCAACAACAAATTAATTGTGTATTCTGTGATTAATACTTCTGCCGTTTTATCGCGTTTGCTTAATTAATTACCATCGAGCTTGTGGCATTTCAGCCAGCCATGTGGTAGGGGGTGCTGCGCTATGGCAGATGTTACTTCTTCGTTTGTGGCGCCAACCACCTATGGCGGCGAGATAAATGTCAACAATCATTTGATTTAGGATTCAGGACACGGTATAGTAAACTGTGTTCGTTTTAATGTTGATGGTAATTCATCATGTGCGTTGATAAACTCTGCATGGCATCCGCCCAACCGTTGCCTCATCTTCATCGTCATCGCCTTATACCCATACCCCGAGTTTGTGATCTTCTTTAAGCGAAGGATAAGTTATGTTTGGTCCTTCGTCGCAGAGGAGCATTTGTCGTTAATGATGATGTTCCGTTTTGGATAAAAGGGACTGAGCGTTAGAGCTTACTTTTGAAAAAACTTTAGGCATTGAAGATTTGCTGAGCTTTTGTTGACTGAATTCTATTAACAATAAAGCTAAGGGATTGTGCTTAACTTGTTGAAATATTTATATTTGATGTAATGTTCAAAAAAGAAGACTCTATTCTTTTTTCTTTCTGATGCCTGCTTGGGACAGAAACGGATGTTCAAAGAGCCGTTAAAATACTGTAATTTACATATTTTATACGAAGGGTGGTTGGTTTAGTTGGCTATATACGTCCTAGTTCTTATACGAGTATAAAATAGAAAGTTTCAGTACGGACTTAGGTGGGACATTATTTGCCTTTTGGAGTTAATGTGTTTGAAGAATAAAAAAATGGGGCGTTATTATTTGCTTTTAAGAGAAGAAGATCGTTGAAGAATTTGAATAATAAATGACCGAAAATAAAACCAAGTTGGATCATATGGTTCAAAGGAGCTTCAATGAAAATTTATGAAAAAAAAAAATAATAATATAGTAATCATGAAACCATAGAGAGAGAGGAAATGTTTTTTTTCTCTTTTATGTAAAAGATTTTTTTTTTAAACTGGTAATGGAATGTATTATATGAGTTTTTTTTATGTTAATCCTAAGAAATTCATATTAACCTAAATTTTTGTTTCTTGACAGTTATATTATGAAGTTCAAATGCATTAAGCGAGTGAAAAAAGCAAGATTAGTTGAACCATTTACCATTAGTTTAAAAACAGGAATATAAAACAGTAAAATAAATATTTATCTTATGCTTAATGTATGTTTTTCATTACAGTTAAATTAATCGGAAATATTAATTTATCTTTGGGAAAATTTTAATTTTTTTTTTTGTGTAGGGCGTATACGTAACCTTTGTTTCTTCTGTAATTACGTGTTTATTGAATAAATTTATTTTTTTTTTACAATTTTTGAAGATCATTTAAGAGTTTATAGCAAATATTTTAGCTAAAGATTCTTGGCAACATTTTTTGAGGTATTTTAAGTGATTAGGATATATTTATCTGATCTTTTGAATTTTTAGGAAATTTATATTATTAAGTTTTATAGCAATTAAGTTTAATTGGGTGTAGAGACAACATTGAAGAGTTTTATTTTAAAAAAACAAAACAAAATATGCATAACTGGATCACAAGAAATTGCTTTTCTGGTTACTTGTGTAATGGAGCTACGTTTTAACGAAATGTTTTAAAACATGTCAAAATTACTAAAAAATGGATTATTTAACGGATTCTCTTTGGTTTAAAAAAAATCATTTTCAAAATTTTTAAATGCAATATCTTTTTAACTTTGAAAAAGCATCAGATTAGAACAAAATCGATAGTGGCATTCAAAATCTTTAGGTGAGTAACTAAAGAAAAGGCAATTTTCTCAAAAAACCTCAAATCCCTATTTTCCGTAATGCGAGTAATTTTGGCAAAAAACTGCAATGCAATTTTCTTAGAAATAAAAAATAAAAATTGTTGGAGTGGTTTTTGGGAAAATTTGAATAAACCCGAAATCGTTGTTTGGGCAGATACCGTTTTTAGATGAGCTACAACAAAAATTCCATTTTTCATAAAAAATTAATAGACTAGAGACTAGATTAATAGATTGCAGAAAAATATTTTTTATTGAAGGTTGGATATTTAAGGATGCGTTCGTTGATATTTTTCAATGTTTATGCTTTGTTTTCAATTTTCATTAGAACCAAAATGTATATTGGCTTAGAAAATTAATTAGTGTCACCGTAAATAATAATGCTTTGACTCTTTGATGTCACAAAAAATCATGAGCATAAATATAATGTTGTATTTATATGCGTTGACATGTAATCTGACATGTAACGCTTCTAGATTTGGTTCCAAAATTAAATCTGGAACACTATTTGCGCTTTCTGGTGACAGTTCGCATTAAATATGTATTGAATAAAAGGGAGATAATTATACAGTTATACCCCTATCCCTGTAAAGTAAGAGTGTTAATAAATAAACAGTGTAAATGGAAAACCCAACAAAATTGATATTTTATATTTCGCATCGGAAATTGATCGCGTTTCGGTAGCATTTGGAACAAATAATTTATACATGTTAAAAGTTCACCCCTAATGGTCATGTAAAAGTGTGAAATTTGTAACGGTGTTCTTTTTCTTCTGAATGTCGAAATATAAAAGTGAAATGTGAGAAATAGTTTAAGCAACAACGAACTTACCAAAATGTGATTCCCAAAGAAACCACTAATGTCAGACTTAGACGTGTGCCATTTTCTTAAGATTTATAACTTCATCGTGTTAATGATCTAAAATCTGCCATTTTGTTCGTCATTAAAACTGACAAGTGTAACTGACGTTTAATCTAGACATAACAGTGGCCTCGCATCGTATCAATATTGTGAAAATAATTTTCTTCATTCTTTTTTGACTTCGTGTAAGCAAATGTCATTCATTATTTTGGGACAACAGTTTGGAGAGTCTTGTAAATCCAGCATAAAAGAAAAACCATCTGATCAAAGTGCACGGTAGTGCCCAGCCAAGTTCTGGAACTACACCCTTTTTACAGGAACAAACTCAGACAATTTTCGACCCCCCTCCAACTTCAGTACAAATAAAGCCAGGAACTTCAAATTCGAAGCGGTAGGACTTGAAGTGCATAAAAATAAAAAAAAATTGTATTTTAGGATTTTCATTTGAAGGCGCGTGGTATCCGCCAACTTTCTTGAAAACTACAAAACGTTAGTCTATTATTAGTTATAACTTTTTTATTTCTGATTTATCGGTAAAATTAATTTTTGGTTTTAAAAAAAGTAAAACATGACATTGTAAGTACTGTCATTGATTTTTAATTTTCTATTTCAAGTCGATGTTTTAGGAAATTTCCCATACCGCCTTAACGCCCTGGACTACTGTACCATCTTATGCAAAACACCCTGTTTCCAAGTAGATATAAGATCCACCGATATTTAAAGCACAATTTTCTGTATAAGCCTAAAAGCCGTTAAAAGTCATAATGTGAATCACTAATTAAATTCATATTATTACCAAATACTTTTCTTCTCAATTCAATTTCTCCACTTCTAATATTTTTATTTATATATAATCAAGGTATATAGTTAATTTATCTTCATCAAACTATCAAATTCAAAGTATTAAGATAAACATCTTGTATTTTATTTACTTCATGCGGACTTTTTAAGTAAAATCCTGAAAAACCGTTAATTTTCCAATCGAAAAAATTGCCTCTTAGAATCGATTTTTTTTTTCTCGTAACTTATGAATCATCATCGTTCTTCTATTATCGAACGCGTACCATCAGATAAAATGATCCATTATTCCGTTTGTGTTCCTGTTTCAGATGTTTTTTTTAACTTCACGTGTTCGTATTCTCGACTTCAGTTGTATATCGATGAGTAGATGAAATAAAAAATAAAATAAAAGTATTGATGGAGGGAATTTATTTTTGAAAGGAGAAAAAAAGAAGACCGTTGCAGAGAGTCACGGGAATACACTCTTGTATTTTATCATTCGATTTGCAATGTTGTTATTCCAAAAATGTCCCTTCATTATCGTATCTATTTTCCACTCTATCTATCTTGGTCTATTTTCTATATTTACAGTTTACAGGTAATAGCTGCCATCAGATGATCTGAAATGATGGTATACCATATAGTGTTGCCAACTAAGATTCTTATCTTGAATTTTATAAAGGAATGACAATTAAAAAAATGTTTTGTTTATTTTTTCACTAATATTTGATGTTTAAAATATTAATTTAAAGTTTTTATGAATTTCTGCTTTAAATGTAGACCAACTCTTAATATGTCTTTCTTTCAAAATTTGAAATTGACTCTGTTAGAATTTTCCAAATCAATTCTTTATGATTTAAACATAAAGTTAACTAAACTCAAACAGTCGTGTTTATTAGATTTTTGTCTACTTAGACACTGTCTCACTATTTTAAAATTGTTGGAATATGCTTTATTTAATAAAAATAAATATCACATTATTCACGGTTAAGAAAATCTTCTCTTGTGTCTAAGTTTAAAGTTAGAAAACGTTTTAAAATTTTTTAATTTAAATATGTATCTACAAAAAAAAATGACATAAATTTTTATTTTAATCTCAATTGGCAACCATGGTTAAAGTAAAACAAAGAGCTTATATAAAATATTTATACAGATAATCAGTTCCGCCGAGAGTTCTCAACAAGGTAGTTATCAAAATTGGAAAGCGGAAATGATTTGTACCATTCGGTTGTTCAAGTCCTTTTTATAAGTAGTACAGTCCTTTTGAACAAAGTCCGCACATCCTCTCACTTCCTTGCCAATTCTCATTCAAAATATCCATCGAAGTTCGATAAGAATATTTTTATTTTTTTTTTTGAATTTCAATTCAAGTATGAAATTTGATGGAATTATTTATTAAACTTCAATTAGCATAAATGCAAATTACAATATCGAGCAAAAGACATCGTCGTTATATTTTTTCCCACTTCCAATTCGATGGAGTTTTCTTTTTTTTTTGTAAAGTAGGTAAGGTATGTTTTATTTTGGTCATCAGTTGAATATTAAATCAGGGGAAATATAATTCGAAAATAGCTATACCTAAGATGAATATTTTTATTTTTTTATTTTTTTTTTTGTAAATTTATTTTAACTAAGGTATAAAATCGAGGGAAAGTAAGTAGGTACCTGATGCCTTTAAGTTCAAACGTAATTTGTCAATTTACAATATTTTAATATTTTTCTCCTGTCGGTTATGTTCTTCAAATGGAATTATTGCCGCCAATATGAAACCGGAAGTAAGTAACCAGATACATTTTCACAAATTTAAATTTTTAAAAGATGTTGCTGTTGTTATTGGTAATTTAATTTTTGCTTTAAAGCAAAACAAAATATTCGTTAATTTCAATTCATTTGGATGCAAAGATAGTAAAAGTATAGAGTACATATACATATTATATGGAACATGACGCGCGTTTCTATTTTTTGAAGGATAAACAAAGACCGACTACCAGCTATAGGGGTTTTCTTGTCATTTGTATTCGTTAACAATTCCATGAGGAAAAGTTTAATCTTGACATTTTTGCAGACTAAGAGACGGTTCATTTGTTTTCAATAGCTTTTTAGCTGCTTTCTATAACTGATGATGATGGGCATGGAGGATGAAGCATGAAGGATGAAGAATGGGGGAAAGCATTGGTTTTGGCTCATGTGCGTTGTGTTGAAATTTAACATCAGCGAGGGAAACAATGCCGGGTTTTGTATATATATAGCATCATAGCAGTGTTTTTGGTAACAACATCAACAAGGATATGCGAGAGGTTTGTCGACTATATCTATGCTCTTGAAGAAAGTTTGTTGTTTTCTTTTGATGATGGCTTTCAAGTTTAATCAACTATATACCTATACTTTTCTACAGTGTGGAGTGTTGTTTTGTGGGATATAGAGTGATGCACAACCAGTTCTTCTGATTCTTCTGGAAGTTAAAACAAGAACAATAGAGACTAAGAAATCTTATGATTTTATTTTAAAGTGGTTCTCACAGCATGGTATATGTACTTACATTATGTATATAATTTGGAAAGTTAGAAATTGAAGTTGCAAATTTTACAATTTATTTTAAGTTTGTTAACATGAAATCAAGAAGAACATAATGTTTATTAAACGAATTCAAAATTAAAGTTAAACTATTTTTAGGTTAGGTACTTGATAGAGGTTTTATTTATACCCAGTCAAAAGTTGTAATTTCATTTGTTAGAATGGTTTTTTAGAACTCAGAAACTATTTTAAAGTTATATAGTTTGTAGAGTAAATTATAAAATTGAGAAATAATATCACAAAGTCCAGCTTTGAAAATAAAATGTACGACTGGGTCTCACGAACTTGCTTGATTTGTCGTATCGTTTTTTAAACACTTTTATGGGAGGTACCGTTATTTTTTTATTATAAGAATAATTTTTATTTAAAATATGCTAGATAATATTAAAAAAACTGTTGGATGCTAAGTTTAATAAAAATCTATCAAGTCGTTTTAGAATTACATATTAAGTTCTCAAAAAAAAAATTTGAAACTTTTTTTAAAAATCAAAAAAAAAAATTGTAAAATTTTGGTAGGTACAACGAATGGTCTGTTTATTATTAATTAGGAATTGAAAACCGCAACCTCTTACGAGGCTTGGTTGCGGAGATATCGCTGATTTTTAAACTTTTAAGTGTTGCCGGCATCATAAGTTTTTTTCAATTTTTCACTAAAATTTTTTTTCTCGAATTTTGTAAAGTGGTGTACCTATATAATACATTTTAAACTTTTTGAAACATTACCCACATTACCCAAAAAAAAATGATCAAAATCAGTTGAAACGTTTTTGAGAAAATCGAAAATAAAAATAAAATGGTTCTATTTTATAACTATTTTTCAGAATTTTTGTTTTCATAAAATGGTAGCCGTTTTGTAAAAAAAATTACAGAATTTTTATAATTAAAAGTTGTGGGCACATTTTTGTGAAAAATAAGATTATCATTTTTTGCTAAGAAAATTGTACCGCAGCTATTTTTATTTTTTATCTTAAAAAATGAAAAAAACCTTTTTAAAGATAATCGACCCACCCGTTAATGCTGCAGCCGAAAGTATACAAATCTCGAGTTCGATTTTTCTTACGAATCCAAAACTTGCCATATATGTAGTACCAACACAAGTAAAAATATTAGAGACAATTGGCAATCGTGTCTATTGCACAATTATTAATATGCGCACTTTTGTATATAAAAGATTCTTATACTTACTTAAAGTGAAGCTGTACAGTCAGCCGAAAGCGTTCTAGTCCACCTTTCTTTTCACCATTTAGCACTACTATAGGATGGTAAGTGTTATTAAAAGGGATATTTAAGTTGCTCAAACGAAGGTTTATCTACTCTTCTTAGTCGAAGGAAGCATCATTGGCAAGAGTTATTCTTCGTTGATATCGTTGAATGAGCTGATAGTGAAAACCTAGGTAGACATAGTTTCTCAAAGTATGTACCTCAAAGTTAGAGCTATCTATTGGTCGATGGTGGTCTTTCCTCGCCTTGAGCCGTATACTGATAAAAATCTATCAGTCCAGTTTACAAAGGACAAATTTACAGCACTTTCACATAATACAACAGAAAAGATGTTGATGCGTTTGTAGTTGGTGCAGCTTATGTGGACCCCTTTTTTATCAGAATTGGGTAAGCATTTTGAGGTTCTATTCATCGGATATGTTTCCGTTCAACAATACTTTGCAAATAAGTTGGTGCACATTACTAGCTATGTTATTTTCAGCGCTTGGTACAATATGGCAGTAAAGAAATCAGGTCCAGCAACTCTACTTCACATAAGTTTAGAATTTCGATGTATCAAGGTGTCTTCACTTCGTCGAGGTCAGTTGAATGCAATTTTCGGTCAATTTTCGGTATCTAGGTTTAGTGCTACAATCTGCCTGATAGCGGAATTTGATTCGTCATCGCTGTTATAGATTTTTGAGAAACTATATTCTTCCATTTTCTCAGCATCGACTGGGATTTTACTATTTCCCTGGTCGTATTTGTAGCTTCGTAAGGTTCTATTTACCCTTTGTTAAAACTTTCCAAACCCGTTCCCTTCTATGTTCACAAGAAAATAGCTTTCAATCAAGCTATGCGTAAATACATATTCCAAACTTTTGGCATTTCCGGCTTTTTTTTATATGAGAAATTCTATTATACCTGTAATTTCTTTATACACAAACGAATTTCTCTAAATTGACTTTACTACCCACTATGTATACCTATTTCCATTATTCTAATTTTTTAACAACATTTTTCTACTTTATTATGTATATCCTCAAAGTTATCTTTTTTATCACTTTTCCTTGTTTGTTGACAACTTTCTTAAATTATTTATTAAATATTTACAACCATCCTAACTACACATCATTTTCAAACATAAATGAATTCACCATATAGATAATAAAAAAGGAAAATACAAAAAAAAAAGACTTCATGAAGGCCACATAATATTATGAATACGTAAAACATTCAGAAAGATTTTTCTTATACATATCTACCTATATATCTAACCTACAATATCGCACAAAAATAATGTATTTTAATAATAAAAAATAATTTCTAAAACTTTTGTCATCAGACAAATGAAATTCGTGACGAGACTTTGAGAGAATATTATTTTATAAAAAAATAAACAAAAGAATCTGGTATCTTTCAACATCATTTCACACAACAATACCTCTATATATATACATATACTTACCTACATACCTACCTCCTATATACCGAGTCAGATCCTTGTTTTTTTTTTATAAGCCAAAAAGGGAAACTTTTCACATTTTTCAACAAAAAAATAATAAAAACACATCACTGACAAGCAACCATATTTTTGTTAATAATAATTTTTCTCCTTCACAAGAATTATGATACATACCGAAGTCTCCTACCAAAGTCTCCGCATCTAACCCACCAAACAAACAAACCACCATTTCCACCGACCATCATTTGTCAACTCCAACATGTCTGCCAATTTTTTCCATATTTATATGTAAAAAAAAAAATAAATACAAAATGTGTTAAAAGGCATTCCATATTCCATTTCTTGATAAAAAATTCAAATTCATATACATTTACATTTACATACTTCCAAAAGAAGTTCTCTCTTCGAACAAAAGTAATATTGCTTATAAATTCCGGACTTAAAAAGAAACGAAAAAAAAGAAAAAAACCGTTAATCAACTTTCTAAAACTTATTCTCATTCATACAAGTCGTGATAAAAAGCTCTCAGCATTGAGGCGCTCGTGCCTGTGGGCCAGGCCAACTCCTTTGGCCTCCTTTATCTCATTCCTGTTATACCTACCGGTCGCTTGCTTAACAACGGTATTATATCGATGCCAAGGCTAAAATATTAAACGGTAGACATGATTGAGTTTGTTTTTGCCTTATTTAGGCCTGTTTACAGTAGTAAGGCTTAGACTCTGCCACAACAGAAACAAACCAAACCCAAATGTAAGCTGACACAGAAGAAGCTCAGCGCTGCTGCTGCTGCTGCCGCTACTGCCGCCAACGAATAAAAACATTAACAACTTTTCCCTAAAGCAGGCCGAAGAAAAAGTAAACTTATTTTGTCAACTTTTCCTTTTTGCAGGATGATAACAAAAAAGTAAACAGATATTTCCTTATAACTTTATGATTGCTTGGTTTGCCTTATGAATAAAAACAACAACAACAACAAATAACTCTGAAGTCTCTGAACTATAAGGACACGCTTACATTATTATCTATTCTCTGATGACATTGCAAGAAAACAAAACCTCACAAAAAGAATTCTTCAATGGGATGGAAACAAAAAAACGAAATAATTAGCATGACTGGGTTGTACAAACTGGCTTTTGTGCAGCTATACCTACATGACATATAGCCCAGGAAAATAAAACTTTCACTTTGAAAAAGTTCCAACAAGGCTGGAATTTTCGTGTAAAGAATTATTTTTGTGTTGAGAATTTCATAAAAAGAAGCATACATTTGATTTTGTGGAGTGAAATTTTTTTTTTTTTTTTGAAAATTTCCCCCCATCTGTTTTTAAAATAAATGCAAATATTATAGCTTACAAAATTCTCCACAAAAGAAAAAAAGTAATAGTAATAGATTTTGAGAGAAATGTCCACTTGAGCTGCAATTTATATCTTCAGACTTTTTCAAAAAAAAAAAAAAAAACTGAAAGCTTTTGAGATATTTATAGGTACATGGAACCAAATTTCATCCCCTTTTTTTTTTTTTCCTCATTTTAGTCTAATTCCTAGACCATTTATATTCATCTGTTTGAATGAAAATTAATTTAAAAAAGGTTAACGTCTTTATTTGGTCGCCATTTTGGCTTATATTGTGAATTTTGATAGTCGAACTGCAGCTGTCAAGTAGAAATGAAAAAAAGAACCCTCCATGTATGAAATTTTGTAAACCGTAAAAGCCGTTAACGAGGAAATTGAATCGAAAAAAAAGGTTTCTATTGCTGGTATTACCGTTAATAACAATTTTTCTTACCGAAATAGAAACCATATTCACAATAGTAACTACACCCAAAAATTGTTATCAAAATTGTGAGAGCCAAATTCCGATCCATGGTTGCTCGAACTACTCTGCTGGGCGATTATGTCGACCGAATATTGAACACAGCGCGCGATGTGTCCCGCGAACCGAACCATTATTTTCTTAATAAATTTGCACAATTTGCAAACGTTGTTCAGAAGTAAGTCTATTGATTATGAAAAAGCAAACCAAACTGAGCATAAATCAAGTGACAGCCGTCAAAAAGACCAACTCTGAAAAAAGTATTGCCAGACACCCTTTTTATGAGAACTTACATCTAAAAAAAAAATAATAAAGAATATTTGGCAGCACTGATAACTAATTGAATAACAATTTAGCTGTCAGCTGTTTTAAAAATAGTTAAGAAGAATTCAATCAGTCAAACAAATATTTTGTGTTAATTTCTTTCTCAACCTTGTTTTTTATCTATTTTTTTTTTTGGGAAATTGATCAAAAAGAATGTCCTATGAATCTAGTATCGATTTATGTAAAAGAACTTCAATTAGTCATCAATAAGTATTCGATAAAAAAAACATTTAACAAAAAAACAAGTAGACGAACTGGAGTGGATTAAATTCGATGAAAAATTCTGCCGTGATAAACTTATTTTTAGCAACAAGGAGGGGTTATTGGAAAATTTGAAGAAATCTTCCCTTAACACGACGAATGTTGATTTAAGCTCAATAAAAAAAAAGAATTTACAAAAATGTATTTTTTTAAGGGCCAGTTTGTTCACAGCTGATCATCTTTAATCAAGGATTATTGCAACTGGTAAATCATCGAATGTGCATAGTTATCAAATTTTTTTTCAAGGAATAAATAATTTAAGTTGTTAATCACGCTAATCAGCCGATTTTAGCCTTTTAGTTAGAAGCTGTGAAAGTCGTCGTTCAGATTTAACCCACTGTGAACAAACTGGCCCTAAATATTAAATTATTATGTCAAACGGATTAATTTTTGAAGGAATCGATGAAATTTCAAAGTTATTCATCCAAAATAAATTTTGGAAGTAATCAAATTGATAAAAGTATCGAATAATAAAAAAATAGTACTTAATCATGTAAAATTTGCATTAAAAAAAATAAATTTGAAACTTATTTTTTAATTTTTTTATTTTCAAAACGTCGAGTTTCAAAATATGTTTCTTGAAAAACTATTACTCAAAATACCTTGAATTAAACCGTAAATTAAAAAAAATAATTTTGGGTTTGAAAACAAAATAAAGTATGATATTGTTACTGTTGCCACTGTTTTTTTTATTTTAAAGTATTTTGTTTTATAAAATTGCAATTTTTGTCTTAACGGGGGGGACGTAGACCCCCTTCCTAGAAAATTTGTTTCTAGTTTTGACCAAATTTACACGTGCTACTTTTTTGATGCATCTTAAGCAAATCACCGTGGATTTATAAGGTAAAATTTCAAAAGTAGTGAAAAAGTCAAATTTCGGGGTTTGTTAATAAACCGGCCATAACGTTGGTACTAATCCATAAATTCATTTCATTTATACCTCATATTCTCGCCTTAACTATCTTTTCTACGTACACAATCCAAAACATTTTTTCTTTTTATGATTTCATTATTTTTTTGGTAAAATACTAAATTTTATTTTCCCATTTTTGTTCAAAATTATGATTTTTTTTTAGATATTTTGGCCTATAACTTTAAAACTCTTTAACTTATCTGGAAACATTAAATGTGATTTGCATTGTTAATTTAATATTGTTCAATCAAACCCATCTTTAACTAGGTTAATATATGGGCTAAATTGTAAAGCTGCTTTCGAACAGAGCATACAAAAAATTCAAAAATTCATATCTCGATTCATATTGTGACTTTCGAGTTTAGCGGGGTCAAATATATACGAAAGAAATAACGGCATTAAATGTCCAAAAAATTACATTTTTTTTTAAACTACTGTTATAATAAAAAACTGTTATTTTTCCCGCTTTCACGGATCCCTCTAGCAAAGTCGAACTGGCTAAGTAACTTAACCAATCTTTTCCCAAATTATTGTCTTATGTTCCCTTCTTTTTATTTTTCATGAAACAAATACTTTACTTCTTAACAAATGATAACAGGTCAAAGGAAAAAGTTTCCTTTGAATCGAACACATGTCTTTGCCTTTTTGTTCGTTGTATTTTTATATTTTATTTTTATTTTTATTATTTTTGTTTTTGTTGTTATGTTACTGTAAAAGTGAACAAACAAAAATACAAATTATAAGTTCAACAAATCACTCCAAAACTGTTCGTTCTCCGTATAGTATATAGTAGTCGGTCGTATTATGTAGGTTGATGGATGAGTTTTGGGTTAAGAAAGGATAAGGATGATGGTCGGCAAAAAAAAAGTAAAACAGTATATATTATTTATACTGCCCCAAATCCTCAACCACACATACTCTGTCAAAATAAATCGCAACATTTTATTTTGACCTCAATTTGACTGCAATAACACAATCATGTGTTTGGTTTGGACGCATTATACCCGCATATATAAACACATACATACATACACCTAGAATCTCCGGTGCAATTTGTCAAAACTTCATGCTTAGCACTTGGCACGACTTCTCACATTTTATTTATTTAATTTTTTTTGTTGCTTTGTTTTCATTCATCACATCCGGGTTTTTCTTATACATATTATATTTGGCCAAAGGATTTGTTTTTTTTTTTTTTTAATTTTTGTAGCATATAAAGGGCGTTTCATGTGTCAAAATGAGTTTTTTAGAAATTTGAAATTTAGAAAAAATGTTGTCCCTATCGAGCACTTGGTAGGTCTTTTTGGTTGTAATAATTACTGGGTTTACTTTATATTTATTCCATTATCTTCTGCAGAATTGCACAAATTTCTAGAAAGGAATTCTATTACGTAAATAATAGTCGAAATTCATAAAATTCATAAAGATTACCCTATTCCAAAGGCTTATAAAGGGTGTTCCAAAATGTACTAAAGATTTGAATTTCACGCCATTAATTTTATAAGGTGTTGCCAGCTGCCAACTTGACAGTTGAAAGTTGAGGGTTAATTTGAATGGATTGCTACACGAAATAAAGAAAGAAAAAGATCAATACAATGTAAAAATAAACTGATCTCGCAAGAAACTACATACGTATATACAAAAACTTTTTTTTTCAAGAGGTAGACCTTTTTTAATTGCTAAAGTGCTAATGATTTATAGATCTTGATGGATAAAAAATTCAATTTTCACTCTAAGAGTCAAGCAGGAATTATGTTTAACAAGTACATATTGACGCACGGTTAAAGTGCAGAACCTCGTAAGTCGTTTTCATTGTTTTTCAGAAATAAAAAAAAACTGCCAAATATTGTATGGCGATCTACAGTAAGAGGTTTTGAATTATGCATTTTTCTATAAAATGTTCAGAACAACATTTTTACACTGAAAATGGTTCTGATTTTTCTGATTATTTTTGTTGAATTTTTCGACCTACGAGGTCCTACAATTAAACCGTGTGTCGATATCGGTTTTGTGTAAGAAACAAATTTGGAGGTTTCAATCGATACAAATACAGTAAAACCCACTTAAGAGAAACTCCAAAATGTCACAGTATTTCTTCCACTTAAGCCGGTTTTTCACTTGAACGAATCCCGCTTAAGTGAACAAAAATTTCCCTTAAGCGGATTTCGAATAAGTGAAAAATTAATTTTACTTGAGCGTAAATATTTTTTTTACAATTGAGGCGCTCAGCGCCAAAACGGCCTAACCCACATTTCCAAAAAAATCAACTAAGTACGCAGATCTAACCACAATTCAATCATTTATATATTATAAAAAAACCGAAGCCCTATATAGAACAGTTCTGTTGTTATTGCGGAAAAATGTTTGTAATTTATAAAAAAAAATATCAAAAAGGCTCGAAGTTAAAATGGCTTAGGTTGCTAAGATGAAATATAATTTTCAAAAAAAAACTTTGCATAAGTTAAGTCAACAGTACACAATGACTCTTTAAACAATTAATTATTTCAAACAAGAATAATAAACAATTTTTATTTAACTTTTAATGAAAAAAAAAAAAAAAAAAATTGTTTCAAATAAGCTTCTCTTCAAACTCATTTATCTCAGTTCGAAAATTTTGGGGTTAGTCCGTTTTGGCGCTGAGCGCCTCAATTAAAGAAACCAATTTCTTGGTCTTACGTGGCTGGAATAGGAAAATAAATTATAAAAATGTAATTTTCTTTTTAATAAATTTCAAAATACGAAATACGAGACATTGGAAATGTTGTTTTGGATTTTTGAGACCAGAACCAAAAGCGATTTGTTTACAAAATGAAAATAAACGGTTGTGACATATTAGAAATTCAAATGTCATTTTCGTGGTGAAAATTTGGTGGAGGTGAAAAATAAAAAAAGGAAATGAAATTTTTAATTAATTTTTTTTTTCTGTTCAATTCAAATTTTTTTTTGTCACTTTAGAGAGTTTTTTTCACTGAAAAATATAAATTTTAACTGAAAATATTATGTTTCATGTATCTGGGTTTTTCACTTAAGGAAGTTTTTTCTTAAGCGGAGTGTTTTATAGGAAATTGGTTGACAAATACTCGGGGATGAAAAAAGTGTTTCAGATAAGCGGTTGTTTCTCTGAAGGGGGTTTCTCTTAAGCGGGTTTTACTGTACTATGATTATCGAGAATTCCGAAAAATTTCATTTCGTCATACTATCCTTCGATCTATGCATCTGGTCCAGTGTATTTTGAGATAGAGCCTACTTTAAATTTGGTACAGAGCATTTTTATGTGATTCTCTAACCATATCATTTTTTTTGAGATTTCTACAAAGCAAACAATTACCTTTAAAACATGTTTTATCAAAATAGATTCCCCTTCCCAGAAAGAAAAAAAAAAACTTTTCTTCGCCATCACCGCCTTCAATTCCATGAGTTACTTTTCGTTAAAAATTGTTTTGAATTAAAAGTTGCTAAAGAACCTTGCTTGAGACAAGAAATCCTTTTAAAAAGGAAATTGACAGTTTTTTATTCACTTTATAAAGAAACAGTACAAAAACTCTCCCAAAATTATAATTATTATCGTAATTTTTTGCTTATTTAAATCACCCTGTATAAAAAGTATTTTAAGTATGTACGTATACTTATATACAAAGTGGAAATACAAAAACTATTCCAAAATCTTTTTCCGTTTTCATTGTACATTTTATCCGGAGATATTTCCTCTGGAAGAAATTCTTGAATCTCTTTTCTTGTTTTTGAATTTTTTGTTGTAGTTGCCCACTCACTCCTGATGGTGGGCCAGGCGAGGCCAACAAAAGCATTGAAGTCAAGGTTGGTAAATATAAAAGACCGAAAAAGGGTTATGTGCATTTATCTTGTTTTTTTTTTTATTATTATTATTTCTTCACTATGGTGCCATGGGAATGACATTAGAGACACAACGCCAAGCTGAACTCATTTATTTGTCCAGAGTGTATATTGTATAGTGCGGGAGAGTATAGTAAAGGAGGAAGGGTATGTGTACATATACCTTTCTGTATATATATTGGAGCAATGTGAGATTGGGGACTAAATTGCAAAGCATAGTCGAAGCACCAACGCCACCTTTTAACTTTTTTTAGGAGCACAACAAAATTTCAGAGAGTGTATAAAAAGTATATAATATACATGTGTGTATAAATTTATGTATAGAAAAGAACAGAACGAAAGAATAACATACAAAGCATTCGAGAAGAAGAAGAAGGTTTAAAAAAATCCTTATAAACCAGGACAAAGGAAGAAAATCTGGGTTAGTGGTGAAGTGAGTACTCTCGTTTGGTCTTATTAACCCACCAAGTACCAAGAGCAGCCAAGGCATATCGCCACAGTGTGCCAAAGGACTTGCATATATAAACTTTTTCCAGGATTAAAGACCGAAATTGATTTTAAATTGTTGTGGCGCACACTCTCTTGTGCTATATGTATATGTATAAGAAGAATTCGAATCCTTTTATAGAATAAAATAAAAATATGTTGTATAGATATGTTTGTGCAATTTACGATGGGAAAGGGCGTGAAATTAGAGTTCTACTCAAACGTCTTCGTCACACAGGGGTATGACGTTCCGTTGGCGGAAATGAATGGAAATGAGAATGTAAGATTTGTGATGTGGGAAGGAAATGAATGATTTATAAAACTAATATTGTGAGCACATATGTATGTACGTACGTGCGACTGATGGTGTGTTAAGAATATTATGCTGATGATGGAATTGAAGATTTTGGGAAAAGCATGATTTTAGGTGGAAATTAGAGTATGAAATTGGTTTTATTTTGGGATTTTTTTTTTATTTTGTGAGGGTTTTCGAAGAAATTTTTTTATCTATATACCCACAGTGAAAGCCCGAAATTGCATACTTTCAGGGATGGTGATATCAGAAATTTTCATTTTGTGTGCGAAAAAGATAAAATATTGATTCTAACAAATGACAAATACCACGGAATTATAGCAATGCGCTAATTTTGTCCCTCACGTATGTAAATAGGATCGCCAACAGATGGCGTAGCGCTCTCAAACTGCACACACTTGTGTATAAAATTTATTGGATTGGGCCAAAAAAATCATTGGAAAGGATTGTTTGAAGCCCCTATAAATTTTATTTCCACTTTTTAAAATGCTGAAATTGATTAAATGTTTAGTGTGAAGCTGGGTTATTTCAAGCATGTTTATTCTAAAAATCTAAGTCTTCTGCAGCTTCTCAGCAACATCTCCTCTTTTGGGATTCCTTTCATTGTAATTCAAGTATTTCTTTCTTAAAGCTAAAATTTTGAAAAATTGGGTTTCGTCATAGCTTCCGTGCGTCGGAATCACGCGATATTTTACGGTGTAGTTGTTTGAGAATACTATTGGAACGCCAAAGATCCGGCCGCCCAAGCATGAGGACTCCACGTGCTCGAAACAGACGAAAAACACTGACAAAACAGAAATTCTTATCGTGAGAGATGAGTATTTCTTGAGTATCCATGTCTCGCATAACACTCTGCTCACAGTCGCACTGAAGTAAAAACAGAATATAAATTCAAAGTCTCTGTTTAGCCGGTACGAAAGAATGCTCACAGACAGATTCTGTTCACTAACTAAAATTTCACAATTGAAGAAACGTTTAATAAACAGAATGATCAAGTGAATGCTTGGACATCAAAAGAAGTGTCAGAACTCATACCTAGGGTTTAAAGAGGCCCGCGGGGAAGGACCATTAGGGCGTTATCGACCTTAGTTTTTGTGAAACTTCAGCACACATTTACCAAAGCCTCTCAATCAATGTTCTTCAACTAGTAAAACCACACAAAAATGGATCAAAAACAGTGTTCCGAACTTTAATACGGTATGATTGGCCAGCTGGTAGTCCAGTCCTCAACTAGTTGGATAAAACTGTGGTCCGTTTAAGAGGGATAACCTGCTCTAGATAGACACACAAATATTGAGTCATAAAGGCAAATGACGGCCATTTTGAATTATGTCTTTTATGATACATATGCAGCTATTGATCTTCCCATGTAAATACAAAAGTATTTAAAAATATCAGCACATTATATCATTTGACATTAATTTTTCCTTGTATCAGTATTTATGACTAGACTAGGAATGTAATTTCTAAAGTAATTTTAATGATACTGCTTTTCAAGTTTTTACCAAAAAAATCGTGTATAATGGAAATTTGAAGTAGTGATGTCAGTAAAAATGTAAAGATTCAATTATTATTTGTAGCCAACAAAAATTTCATTGCGTACCAACCTTCTAAATCATAAATGAAACGATTTATTTTATTTTAACTATTGAACTAGTTACCTTTCCATTGATTACTTAAAGATTAAAATTCATTTTGCGTCAAAGGTTGGCCCAAAATTTTTATTTTTCGCTAGAAATTATAATTGAGTCATCTCATAAGCTTCATTTTATCGTTAAAATAACAATTGATTTAACTTTACAAACTTAACTGGCACATTAACACATTTTTCGTTTTGGCCTTTGTTAAAATATTGTACTGAATTATTTATGAATTCCATATCTTTATAACACTATTTTGTTAACAGTTTAATCAATATTAACTTTGTCAAATGTAAAGCTTCTGTTAATATTTACTTTCTCTTTTAACTTTCTTTTCGTTCATAACTCATAACTACTCACTTTTATCGCAACCATTGTAAAGAACACTTTTGGAATAAATCTTTCTTTTATAATCGACATTTTGTTCGACAATTGTCTAATAATTTAAACAGCCCCAAAATTCAAACGCAAAACATCAAACGAAATATTAAACACTTTTTGAATGACAACAACTTAAGTGTGTTTCCACCATGTTAAGGCTGAAGTTTTAGCTTTTCACGATGCAATCATAAAATTCATTTTATTTCATTTTTGGACATGTAAATCAAAAATTGTGTCAGTTTTTTTTATTTTATATTTCCTATAAAATGTAAAGTTAGAAGACTTCAATTTATATGAAAAGCTTTTTTTTAAAAATTGTATTTTTTTTTTTTAATTTTGATTGTAGTATTGTGTATGCCTAACGATGAAAATGTAATCTCGTTATATCAAAATAATTGACCAAACTAAAACTCGAGTAGGTTTAAAAAAACATTCTGTCATTGTTCAATTTCATATAAATAATTTGAGCGCTGTGAATTGAACATTTGAATTAAGTGGCAATTCATTTTTTTTAAGAATAACAACATTGTACATACATATACCTATGTATATAAAATCAAAGTTTTTTTTTCGTATACAAATCTGACACTTACTTTTAGTACAAACGAAATTCAATTCAAAGTAAAAACCTCACTAACAAAAGCCATGACCCACTTTTATCTAAAAAAAAAATAACTAACCAAAAAAAAAAATAATTCAAACTACATATAAACATTGGAACACTTTAAATTGACAACTACTGACAACAATAATTCATTGAATGCTATACCAATTAAAGTTGACTCTTACTGCCATCATCTGCAATAGGAACAGATATATATAGAGTTCCTTTACCAGAGAAATACATGCAATGGCACAATAAAACCGAAACCAAAACGAACCACTATTCGATTTACTTTAACATTCAATTATATCCTCCTTCAAATATGAGCTTTTGCCAATTTTCAATTGACTTTTCCAGAATTCCTGTCAATTCAAAAAAAAAAAAAGAATCCTACTCAAACATAAAATATATAGATATTCCGAACAACAAAAATATGTACGTTTATTAAATCGCGAACATCACAAAAGTCCTTGTTGCACAAACAATGAAAACAATGGCGGCTTACCGACTATACGACAACGACGCCAAAACGGAACGAAACGATGACGACAATCCGGCTGGTGGAATGAATTTAAACCTCATCGTTGTCGTTCTTTCGTAAAGTAAAATGTTTTTATATATAGTATAGTATAGTTGTACCAGTTGTACCTAGCATCAGCATCACACATGTATTTCCGGTTCCAAATTTATTATAAATAATCCACGAGGAATATTATGTATAAGGAATCCTTGTTGCAACTTATGCAGTTTGAGTTGCCTGCCTCCTTTCCTTAACCACCTCGAAAATTTGCTGCATTAATAATGCCGAACTAATTAAGAGACCGTGCCTAATGAGCATGGGAATCAGAAGTGGGATATAACGAAAACGACGACAACTGCCTACAGTGTACGGCGTTGTATTTCTCTGTGAATTTGTGAGAACTCGCTATGTATGGCATATCCGTATCGTGTATGTGTGTCTGTGTCGTGTGTACTTCATTAAGTTTTCCTTCAACAATTTCCATGGAAAATGCATTTTATTTATTCAAATGTGAAAGTTTTGTGTTTGTTTATAAGTTTTTGTGTGTGTGTGTGTATACTTGCACCACGATTTTCCGTTTTTATTTTTTTCTTAATACCTAGCAACAAAACAACCTCAACTCACCCCTTCCAAAAAGTTGAACTTAAACACAAAGCCGAATCCAGAAGCCGACGAACTATGGCCTAGAGTATATAAGAAAAAAAAAAACATTGCATATCCACCTTTTGTGGGAACGATGACGACGACTTCATAGTCGGCGGGCGACAAACTATGAGATACCTACCGTTAATGAATGAAATTGAGGTGTGACATAAGCTGTAGAGTTATAGATGTATAGGCAGATAAGGAGGAAGTCAGCGTAAGGGAGGATATGGGTAGTATAATTTGTTTTATATAATTAAAAATTTAAATTCAGGCTGATGTGTGAATACATGAATACGTGTCAGAATTGATTGAAAAACGAATTTCTCTTTTAATTTCGTGTTTGTATTTTTTTTCTTCTGCGGCTTTGATGTGCAGTGACGTCAAATTGACGCGATTGGCGCATTGTTTTTGTTTGCACACAGATATGGATGGGTTGTTTTTCTTTTAGGTTAAATTTCGATGTTATTTCGCGAAAAAAAAAAATAAAAATAAAATAAACAGCAGAAACACGTGGCTGGTAATAAAAAAATAAATTAGCTTAAAGAATATGCAGATATTTTTAAAGCACTTGAAATGCTTAAACTTATTTTAAGTGTTTTTTTTTTTGAAGAGCTGTTTCTATCTCTGTGAAAGATGGTCGTATAGGTATTAAGAATAAACGAAAACAATTATAAAGCTTTATGATATCTTAGCATCAGATAATTTTTTTAGATAACGTAACTGCGCAGCCATCAGCACGTGAAAAAATTTGTACCTACTTTGTTTTTTTTTTGGAAGGGGGTATCTTATTTTAATTGATTTTTTTTTAATCATATATAGGTACCTACCTTACATAATATGTAATTTTGTTGATTTTTAATTTAATTTTTTTATCAGCTGACAATTTTTACTTGCGATATACATACAGTACCTAGGTATAGGTACATATATGTCAAGTTGTGGATTCGTAAGAAAAATTGAACTCCAGATTTTGATCAAATTTGACATTACAATCATAGCGAAGTCGAAGTGAGTCTCGCAATTCTGTCTGTCTATCCTTTCGACTGCGGCTTAAACGAGTGGGTTGATTTTATTTTAACTTTGTACATAGCATTTTTTGGGCACTCCCCCAACAAGTTTTTTTCATTTTTTTGAGGACCAAAATAACAATAGGTAGTTGCTGTTCAAATTTTTTAAGCAAACGATGTTTCACGTGCCCACAACTTACAAAAACAAACTGGTAATTTATTTTACAAAACGGCTGCCATTTTGTAGAAACAAAATTAGACAACCATTTTTTTTTTATTTTCGATTTTCTCAAAAACGGTTCAACTGATTTTGATCAATTTTTTTGTGAATTTAAAAAAAAAATTCAAAGTTATTTTTTGAAAATTCGATATTCCGAAAATGGATAGGTAAATGATTTTTTTTAATTTGCTTAAAAATTTTTTTCTATAAATTTTTTAAAATTTTATATATAAAACATTTTTTTAAAATTTTATATATAAAAATTAACTAAAAAAAACACGCTCCAAGGATTTTTAAAATTTTGTTCTTATATAAATTAAGATTTATTTAAGAAATCAGATGGTGTACATAGCTCTGGTGTCAAAACAATTTCAGATTTTGTTTAAATTATATATTTCTAATTATATTATTAGATTTTTACTAATTTTTCAGTTTAAACTGTAAGTTTCATGCATGCTTTATGTGCACCGCGGTTAGGGTTACCAGCTCTAAAATCAGCAAAGCCTGACAGTAAAGAAAGAAAAGCCTGATTTTTAAGAAAAAAGCCTGACAAATAAAAAAAATTTAGTTTTCATTTTTGAAACTTCATTTTTATAAAAAAAAAATAAATGAAAGCGTCTACAGAAAAAAACCGCAAGGGATGTGGAACTTGGTATTGACTTACGTCTAGTTTAACCGAAAACGCATTTCAATTACCAAGAACCTGCCCCAAGGTTAATTTCTTGCTTAACACTTTAACTATGATGCAGAAAAACTCATATCGTATTTTACAGAGTGCGTCAAAATGCATTTTTTTTTTTAATTATTTTATTTAGAATTTCCTACCTGTAATATTTTAATAATAAATCCTAACGGTTTTGGAGCTAACACAATTTTTTTTTAATTTAGAAAATCCTATTTTGATTTAATTTTATGGTCATCTCGTCCAAAATTGATTTTTATTTTTTACCATCTTTTTTTATTAATTTTGCTTAATATAGTTAGACTAACATTTAATAAAAATATATTTTGTATGACCTACAAAATGCTACAGATAATGGTGTTCAAAATGAATTTGTACTTGAAACGTTTCAAATAGCACTCTGTATAAATATCCTACTACTCAATAACATTTTTGCTTTTAAAAGCTTGTCCTAGTTTTGCAGTTTCTTAAAAGGTATACAACTTAACAAAAGTTATGACCATTTGAATCGAATAAAAAAAATAAAGAATTGACCATTTCATTTAATAAATCAATACAAAAAGTTCAAAAAAAGCAAAGTATTTCCTTCTATTCTAAAAATTATGATTTATTTGAATTTGTTTGAGAATCATTTTTGATTGAATTCAAATATTCAAAACTTTTGATCTTAGGTGAGTTGTGATAAGTTGTATACCTTTTAAGAAATTGCAAAACTAAGACAAACTTTCAAAAGCAAAAACTGTTATTGAATAGCAGGATATTTACATAAAAATTTTAATAAAAACTACATAAAAATACGAACAATCCCTAAAAAATTCATGCTTTTAGCACCAAAACATTTTAGAAAAATTACGATTTTTAACGACTTTCAAGCAAAATTATTGAAAAAGCGCTGGTAGCGAGCTCTAAATGGTGTTCGATTTTGAATTTTTTCGGTCTAATTTTTTGGTTTCAATCTAAGCTTCATAATTTCGACCGGTCCCGCTTGAATTTCAAGAAAGGTGTTTTTTTGAATCACCCTATTGCACAAGTCTTTGTCCGTTTCTAAAAAGTGACAACTAAATGAAAAAAATGAATGTGTTCACTGCAATTTACTAGAATTTCGATTTGAAAGCATTCAGTTAACGTTTTTCTTCTAACGATTATATTTTGTGCGATAATTATAAAAAAGCCTGACAAAGGACGAAACCTGGCCAAAGCCTGATTGGACATTAAAAGCCTGACGCGTCAGGCGAAATCCTGACGGATGGTAAGACTAACCGCGGTGCTTTATTGTTAAATTTTGTATTCTCACATATACTGAAATACGTTTTTAGCAGGTGGCATAAAATATAGGCTCCCAAAACTAATGTATTTCGTTCAAAATCAGACTAATAGATCTTAATTATTCACACCTAAAACCACAGTGCGACCAGTCGTGCTTTTTATTTTACTGACCAAAGATTTCTCTGGCCCGCATAAAGCGCACCAATTAGTGACTTTCTGGAGGCAATCGCAATGGTGTTTTGACAATGGCTTGTGGATTATTAAATTAACGTATTTCGAAAACGGCCCATATAGTTTATCGAAATAATCGCTCTGATGGACCATTATGAGCAGTAAAAAATTTACGTAATGTCGAACGAGTTTCTCGAATTGAAGCATATTTTCAAACAATTTCCGTCAGACAAACTATTTGTGATGAACTGCCAAACTAAACTAACCTCAAAACAACCGAGAACTGTCAAATCAGATGTCACAGAAAACAGTGTTGCCAATTTAAAGTTCTCTGCATTTAAAAAATGAACCCCTTGGAAATTATAAATATAGTATTGTCAACAAAACTTTTCAAATAATTATTTTTGGATTTTCAATAAAATTTAAGTAAGTTAAATATTTTTATTTTTAATCAAATAAATTTTTTGATCAATTGTGTCGAATTTTAAAATAAGATTAACTTACTTAAATAAAATTGTATATGCGTTATTATAAAAATGACCAAAAGAACATATTTTCGTTTTTCCCATCCTCGATAATTCCTTGTAAAATTGAAGTTGCTAATTTATTAGTGCGCACCATTGCAGTTTTTTCAAATCGTTTCACTTAAAGTACCTATCATAAAAATGCTCTGCTCCGTCATTCTGCATGAATGCCATCAAACTATATCACAAAATTGATCTTTGGTTTGTCTATATACGCATATGTATATATGATGCACATTTACGTTTTAAGCTCTGAAGCTCAACTATTTGCAAAATACCAATAAACTCTAAATTCCACTTTCCACCCATATAGATAACTAATCTCAAAATTGCTATTCCCAATTGGGATGATGATGACGAGGATGACTATAGAACAACGACGATGAAAACAACAACAAAAACTGCGATGAAGACGACGACGATGGATGATGATGAATCATTAAACTACTCGCATAAACACAAACAACAGACGACGCATAAAGGACGACACAAAGGATGAATGTGCTGGTCCCATAGCCCTGCGTGTCAATATTTACTTGGGCATAATAACCCTCAAAACATCTCCCTGTTGCTTATGGGAATAAAGATGATGAAATGACATTGGGACATACATTTATACTCTAGATGGTACATCTCTATCTCGATTCTGCACATTTAACCCTTGAGGGACCTTGAGAGTATAGGACTGTATGTCCTGCTGACTGTTGAAGGCTCTCACTGTGTCTCATCTATTTTAAAAGCCGTATATCCGCAAACCATCCGTAAAATTTCCCATAACTCCTCGAATTTAAAATGACGATATCTTCTCTTGCGTTTCATCTTATAAAAAGTATGTACTTGGGTGTCCTGAAGCATCAAAATCGTATATTCAGTATCAGGTGGGATGTAGATTTTTCTTTGGGATTAAGCTAGATTTTTGTTTTCTTTTCTTGATCAGATCTATTCAGGTGGAAATATCAATATTAATTCTGTCTCTAAATTGACACGTTTCAGTAATTTTCTGTCAGATCATAAGTTCTGAACATTTCAAAACATTCCGATTAGATTAGATATGTTCATGGTTCTTTAAACAGAATTTCAGTAAAAACATAAAGAAAGGTTTTTCTTATAAAACACTGACCTGATTTTGATGAAATTTAGGGTTATTTTATCAAATAAATTAAAGATAGTAGGGAAACGTATTTTTTGAAGGTAAATGTTCCATAAAAATTCAAAATATCAGATCAATCGACTATAAAATCTGAAGTTCTTCGATATACCTTCTTATTGTCAAAAGAAATATTTTCTGCTATACAAGTACCAAAAAAAAAGGAAAATTTTTAAACTCTTAAAGTGTCAACTCTGTAGGTACTTAAAATAAAATCAATATAAACTATATTTTCTTTGACAGAAGCAGAACATGCCAGAAGAATTGTTTCAAGCCAATAAACATTCCAAAGAACTTTGTTTCGTTTTGTGGTCAATGTAATTACATTCCTTAAACTGTTGCTTGGGTGATGTTTATTTTCTTTTTATTTATTTTTCTTCTTTTTTTTTACAAAGTAATCGTTGAATTTTATTTACATCAATAAGGACCAAGGTTGTATACCTACTTCATCTTATCCAATATATTTTGTCCAATAAACGATTGATTGAACATTTTCCATCAAGTTGAAAGAACCCATAAATACCACACGATTGGGTAATGTCCTTTGGAAACTGGTTGTCGGTCTGAGTCTGAGAGCTGAGTATATTATTCAAGAGAAAATAAAATATCATCGCCTTACTCCAACCTTAGCTTAGTTTGATACAAGCAAGAAAAAAATAAATAAACCAAATATTCTTGATGCTGCTGCTGGGTACTATGTGGAACTGGATCTGGAACCTCCCTCGATGCGAATAATTTTTGTCTCAATGGAGTCATAAGTATAAAAAAAAAAAAACATGTTTCTATTATTTTTGCAACCGAGACGTTTTTGTGGAATATTTTTGGTAATATTAACTCGTAGCGTATATAGATGGGAAAATGTCGTCGTTCATATGCATGCATGCTTTGTAAATAAATACATAGAGGGAGGGAGTATTTTGCATTTGACGAAAGATAGCACAAGATGAAGATGATGAACAAATTCCAAAGAGTTTTTTTTTGTTGTCTATAAATATATCGTTGATTTCATTCATCATCATTTGAGTTTTTCTTGTATGGCCATTGAAAATGTCTGCGGTGAATAAATTCGTTAGGGAAGCTTGAATTCAAACAATAAAATTGCTTTTCTTCTTAATCCATGGATTAATTTTTTTTAATTAATTAGATTAAGTTACAAATTATATGAAGCATTCTTTTATCGACCCCATTAAAAGTCTCACTACAGGACCATAATGATTTATATAGGTTTAAAAGCGTGCGGACTTTATTGCTTATAAGCTTTCGTCGTTAAATCACTGCACTGGTTTCTTTTTCCGAGATGTAATAGTGATGTTCATGTAGATCATGTAGACAGGGAGGTTTAACTACTTTGAAGTAAGATATAATATCTATTTATAGTAGAGTTTTCTTAAGGTCTTCGATGTTGCTTTCAATGAAGTCATTTAATATTGGTAAAAAAAATTTAACAATATTTTACTAACGCCGCAAATAATGATGATATATAGTGACACAACTTATAACTAAAACGCAATATTTAAGATATAACCAAAAAAGGTTGTTTTATTTTCACCGATCATAAAATTTTCCAAAGTGCATTGAACAAGATTCATTATTTATTCCCATCGGCAGATGAAATGGTGTCAAACTACCTTCAAATAAAGGCACTTTTTTTTAGTTGTTTAATCTGATCCTGATAGTGAAAAAAACTAGGAAAGTTCTTAATCTTAGCGTGAAGATAAATTTATGTTTTGAGTTTAACCACTTTAGTTCATTGACTCATTGAAGTTAATACATTATTTCATTTCCTTAGATCAAATATTGATTAGTTCTTAGTTTAAATTTTAGCTAGTTAGGTACTTACTCCAAAAATTTTTTTAATTCTGCTCGCACTTACCGAAATCTAAAACCTTACTTAAAGTGAATTGCATAAACCAGTGCACTATATCAGTAAAAACAGCATACACCAGCACCCTAAATCTCTGTTCATCCTACCAAATATCATCCGACAAAATAAATCAGCACCTATCATCATAAACCAGTCACCCAAAAAATGAAAAAAAAAAAAATATTTATTTCGTCGCCTTTATAGTTCACAATATTCAAAGGAGAAAATATAACAAAAGGACGTAAGAAATTTCATTAATTAAGAGCTTATCGACTCATGGTTTTCTTTTTTTGAAAT
Source organism: Epistrophe grossulariae (assembly GCA_929447395.1). Lineage (NCBI taxonomy): Eukaryota > Metazoa > Arthropoda > Insecta > Diptera > Syrphidae > Epistrophe > Epistrophe grossulariae. The sequence goes on from OV839568.1 coordinate 106,100,464, forward strand.
TAGAAGAGCAAAAATGAGTTTCCTCGGCTGATTCCAGTTTGTACTTTGTAGAATCCTACTTATACACTCTTTTTAATTTTTTAGTAAGCAGCTCATTTATTTTTCCTTCGGATTAGTCCTGGCCTGAAATCAGATTCCTGCCGTTTTTGCCCGGTACACTTCTTTTAAGTTTTCTCTTGGCTTAGTTTACCATCTGTAACTCACAATAAAATGGCATTGTATTATATGGAATACCGTGTTTCATTAAAGTTAGATAACGTTTATAAATAAGACCGTTTGTTTTTAATGAAATTGTATGATTGTAAAACTCTAATTTTTTTTAAAATCAAGATCTGTATAAATAAATCAAGTAAAATTATTGACAATTTGATATTATTTTTTTTTCGAGGCAGTCTACTTTTTGTCAATTCGAGATTTAAATATTTCGAATTTTTCGACTTCATTCAATCAAAAAATTTCTGAAAAGTCAATATAATTCAAAAATTTTACTTGTCAAATCGTTCTTCCGACGATGTCAATATCATTTTGAAGGATTTGAAGGAACTTTAAAATTTGCTTGCACACAGTAGATATAGAGAATCAGTCTTAATAGCGCAAAAATAAAGTTCAAAAAAGCCAATATGCAGACAAAAATCCTAAATTATTTGACCCTATATATAAAAAAAACATTACTATGTTTTTTTCTATAAGGTACAAAAGATATAATTTGAAGGATTTAATTATTTAAAAAAAAAATTCATCAAGATCCAAAATTTACTCTGTTCTCATAGTTTTCAAAAAAATATATTTATCTACTCACTTTATAGATCATAACATAATATTTACTACAAGAAATATTTTATTCACTACTGCATCCGATGCATCAGTTGCTGTTAAAATTGAGTCTGATTTCCGATAAGCGAAGTTTTTTAGCTTTAAAACGCAGAAGGTAGCTATATAAGCGATTTTAATTTGCTAAATTTTGGTTTTAGTAAGATTTTGGGATTCGAGATATAATTTTAGATTGTTAAAAGCGGGAATTTATAATTGCGAGTTTATAAAAAAATTATTCGAAATTTTCATTTGCCGGGTATCGTATTGCTTCCATTTTTTTAAATTTATAGGTGGGTATTTAAGATTTGTATTTATACTTAAAACTTTTTTTTTAAGAAATAAATAAAATATATTCTTTTATTTTTTCTCCTGAGCTTTAAAATTTTATTTTTATAACTAAAGTCTTTTTTTCTTGGTAAAAACTTAAACCATAAAAAGAAATATGCTCTGTCGTGCAAAAAGTTATAAATTCAATGTATGTTTCTAGCGCTTTCCAAGAAATTCTCCTCTAAAAATAACCATCAAGCAGTCATAACCATCATATAAAGCTATACAAATAATTGTAAATTGTTATAGTATGTTATATTCATTCAAGTTATAAAGTCTCTTTAAAATGCATTTGCCGCTTTCAACATTTGGCTTATATATCTAGGTATAGGTATGTACATATAATCAACATATAAAATAAAAATCCTTAAAAGGAAAAACTTTCCATCAAAAGGCTTGACTTTTTGTGGAATACTAAAGTAGCTATAACCATCTTTATAAATATATGTATCTTTATACTCAAAGCATTAAAATACAGACAACTCCTTCGTTGCGGCTGAATTTTTTATAATTCATTCGAGGTCTTAAAGCTACACCAATTCAGCTTCTCACCTTTGGGAGAATATACAAAAAAATTAAACAAAAAAAAAAAAAAATAGGTAGGTATGTATAAATGAACATGCATCCAAAATGTTCAAGCTTCAACAGCGAAAGGGACATCACATCAACAAGGATTACATCATCATGGCCAATGCACCTTTACTTTCATGACTCTCCAGTGACCAAAAAAGTAAAAAAAAAAAAAAACGGAAATTTCGGCTTAACTCAAAGTAGAGGATATGTAGGTAAATACAAAGCAACAAAAAAAAACTTTTGTTTTTCTTTGGGATCAACTTTGTATATACATCACAAGGGATACCTACCCTATACCTACAACCATCATTTCATTTATTTTTTATATTCAACAACAACACATCGGAAAAGTTGGAGGAGGCAGCTTAAATAAAAAATTCCCATTCAACACAACATCACATCAGCGAGTTGTATATATAAATACAAACACACTAAAATGTACTCCCCAAAAGTCCTTCTTATTTCCCTAAAAAAAAAAACTGAACAAAAATAACTTATGCTAAATATCTGGCGCAACATGACATAACAGCCCTCAAAATCAGGACGTTAAATAAATCCTCGCTCCCATGTTAACCAAAAAAATACAATGATAAGAAGAAAAATATTCAAAAAAACAAAAAAAAAAATTAAAAGCAGCTTGCGGTTTACGGTGTGGGTATACCTAACCTACCTGCTCTGCTCATGCCTATACTTGGATGCTTAGTCGAAAATTTTACTTTTAATACGAATTCATTTTGAAAAATTGTCAAAAAGAAATACGTCTTCCTTTTACCATCATGATGAGGAATATAAACAGTGTTGGTATGGCCTAGGAGTCTCTGTGAATCATTTTTTGTATGTACAAACCAGCCAACGCCTTTGTAAATATAGCAATCACTTTTGCCCACAAAAGTGAAGCTGACTCGTGTCTTATATCTTATTCATGACCTTGAGTATACAAAAATGTCCTGGATTATCCTTGATGAATGTTATATACACTCGAAGTACTTTGATTAAAATGTTTGCTAAGAAAAAGAACGAGACTAGATATAAATGCCAATTTATAACAGTTATAACAGTTTATCGGTATTAAAAGAAAAAGTGCACAGTGCATTAAGGACGAGACTAGCGAAATGCCAATTTATAACTGTTATAACAGTTTATTGGCACTTCGCATGAATTACAAAAAAATTGTCTGAGTCCCCGGACTGAAGTTTAAGATGTGTAAACATCAATTATAACGTAAAGTCTGAAACGAAACGTATTACATATAAGCCTCACTTTTTTTTACCCACCCGCCGACATAGATGTTAACACATCAAAAGAAAGTGTCCCTAGGCATGTCAGATTATAAGAGTTCTGTTAATAAAAGTACTGTTTATAACGCCACGCAGTCCCGGGGCCCTCTGGCGGTGGTCGCACGAAGCTCTTTAACGCAAGCTCACTTTTATTAGCGAAAAACTGTTATAATAACTGTTATAAATTGGTATCTATTTCTCATTTTGTTCATAATTTTTTTTTTTACTGGCAATTTTACAATTAGTTTGCAATCAAATGAGCCCGAGTGTACCTATAGCATAGCTTTTCATCGACTTTACTCGGTTATGAAATGTACAATGTCTATATGTCTGGGTCATGCCAGTTCCCCTTTTCATGAATTTGCATAAAAAAAAAATCTTCCAATCATTTCAATATGCGAGGCAAGTGTAATAAAAGTCTTTCAGGGAATCTTTTATTGCCCGCTAACAACAAAACAGGAATGTGTAATAAAGGTCTTATTTTCTTTTCCTATGCGAAACGGGCAAAATCATCTTAAAATGAAAAATAAATAAAATCAAATATCTTCATTTGTATATAAAAAAAATCATGGAAAGGGCAAGGAGTGCTATATACATATAACAAATGATGGCAAGTGGATCGTTTTACATATATACATAGAACATAAAAATAAAAATAAAAATAAAACACTTGCTTGCGTGCAACTGAGCCTGGGAGTTTGTATATATGTACCTACTTTAAGAAAATCTATCGGGAATAGAAAAATAATAAAAACATGAAATTACAAACTCGAAATAAATAAATTAAAACAAATGCCACACAAAATGTTTCTTATATTTACAATTTGTTTGAGTGAATTTTCAAAAGGGGATATAAAAAGTTTTTGACTTGCTATAGGTATAGGGCAAGTTTTGGATTCGTAAAAAATTTAAATCAAACCTAATATTACGATGAAAGAAAATAAGAAGAAGTGTGTCCCGGAATCTTATACGTTTGTCTGTACTTCGACCTACAGTCTAAGCCCCTGGAGCTATTTTCTTCAAGTTAAGGATTTACGTTGGTTTTTCTGAAGGGAAATAGATTTTTTTTAAATTAAAAAATAGCGGTGCCTGCCATTAAAGTATAAAGGTAATAAAAAAAAGCTTATTTATTTCTAAAGAATTAATTTATTTAATTTTTCTGTAAACGTTTGTACAATTCATATTCATTTTAGAATCAAAATGTAACGATAAGAAAATACTTGAGTACCATAGTTCATATAGTATTATTTCTATAGCTTAACAAAACTATCAAGGGGTATCTCAAGTACCGCCAGTGAAGGATCCTGGTCCTATAAGAAGGCTGCCTGTTGATAATTTTGATTCACCGAAAGTAAAACAAAATAGAAAAGCGTATATATATAGAATGAGAAGGGGTTAAGTGACATTTTTGGATATTTTACTTTTTCTTAACCGATAAAGGTGTTCAGCGTAGGGTTACCAGCTCTAAAATCAGCAAAGCCTGACAGTAAAGAAAGAAAAGCCTGATTTTTGAGAAAAAAGCCTGACAAATAAAAAAACACACAAAGCACACAAAAAAATACGTCATAAAATGGAAGTGTCATATCTTGCACAATAGGGTGATTCTAAATAACACCTTTCTCGAAATTCAACTTTGATCAGGCCAAATTATGTAGCTTAGATTGAGAACAAAAAATTCAAAATCGAACAGCATTGAGCGGTTGCTACCAGCGATTTTTCAATAATTTTGATTGAACATTTTTGAAAATCGGAATTTTTCTCAAATCTTAAAAGCTGCATAACTTTTCGATTTTTGGTGCTAAGAGCATGAAATTTTCAGGGATTTCGTAATATCGCCCGGTCCCGGCTGAATTTCGAGAAATGTGTTTTTTGAATCACCTTATTGCACAACTATTTGTCCCTTTCTAAAAAGTGACAACTAAATCAAAAAAATGAATGTGTTCACATACGATTTACAAGCATTTCGATTTGAATTCAGTAAACGTTTTTCTTCCAATGATTATATTTTGTGCGATAATTATAAAAAAACCTGACAAAGGACGAAACCTGGCCAAAGCCTGATTGGATATTAAAAGCCTGACGCGGCGAAATTCTGACGGATGGTAAGCCTAGTTAAGCGACAATTTTAATGCTACACTCCAAATTATGGATATTTGTCTTTTTTTTTATTACCTTTTTTCTAAATTTCTTTAGCTTTGAGAAAAAAAATTTATAAGTAAAAAACTTTAAACGATCATAACTCAATACATCAATATTAACACTTTGGACCTTCTCATTCTAAACGCTTTAAATTTCGAAAATTCGAAATTTTGTTGAAATTATTATTATTTCAGGATTTTTGTACTGTGAATGTAGGTACGTTCGATTTGAATTTGGGATAACAAAAATCAGACCTTTTCATTCCCAAACAAAATCATCAATGAAAAACGCGTTTGACACAGTAATTGAATTCTTGCCTGACTCAATTCAAAAGTAAAGTATAAATAAATTTATAAAGGAAATAAAGAAAAAAAAAATTAAAAACAAACAGCCCGATATCAAAGAAAATTACAGACGATGAAGTCTCTACGTTTTAAAATATTTTCAGGGAACATCTGAAAAAAAATATCAAAAACAAACATCCACATTAATTTATACAATATCACAAATTTCATAAGGTAAGAGGTAAAATGTCAGGGAACAAAAGTGCTTTGAAAAATCAATAAAAGAAACATCTCTCTTAGCTTTATTGTGTATCTCAAACGTTTTTTTTTTATTTTATTTCTTAAGAAAATTTCCGTCTGTCTTGTTTAATTTTAATTCTAAATTTTTGCAAGTTAAAATTGTGTTACAAAAATGTATATGGATCGTTGAGAATATTAAATAAATAATTCTGATTGATTTCTTATACCATATTAAGGTTGTACATGGAATTGAGTTATTCTCTTTTCTTAACCTAAACCTTTAGCTTGTCTTTTACTCGAACATATGTCACGTGTGTTTGTTGAAATTTTATTAAAATATGTAATTCAATCTGGGTGACGCAAGGTCTTTTAGTATTATTTTAAAATTCCCGCAATCAATATTTGATACCTGACTGGATTGAAAAAAAGAATAATTGATTAATCTTGTTCTTGGATATTTCAGTTTTAAATAAAGTGAAAGAAATATTTTTTTCCCATCTGATTAGTTCGTCTAAACTCTAATTTTACTTATAATTTTTGTTTTTTGTTCATAGATTTTTTTTAAGGTGGGTTAGGCCCTAATCTTCTCCGTGATAGTCTAATACACTATCCCATATGTCACGGGGTAGTTAGCTAAAAGAGGGATTCATTAAATCATCCTTTTTTGCTTAACGACCATATTATTTACTCTGGATTTGAATTAGTTTTAAGTGATTTTTAAATCCAATCATTAAATCCGGATCTATTTAAACTAAAAATTATAATCCATATCCGCATAATTCACTGCAAAACATGCATTAAATCCAATGGATTCAAATTGTATTTAATCTAAATGTAAAATATTTTAACCTTAATATCAATTTTATGATATTTCTATAAAAACAAAATCGTATATAGGAGTCGTTTTTAAGAAAACTAAGATTTCGCCTACCGGTTTTTAAGAATTGTTTTTATTTATAATCTGCTAGATAATGCTGGGTGCCGAGTTTAATAAAAAAAGAACAAGTTGATTTCGAATTATTAAGTTTTTTAAAAAAATTGAATTTTACTTTTTAAAAATCGAAAAAAAAAATTTGTGAACATTTTGGTACACAATTCATTTAAAAAATTTTAAAATATTTTTTATAAAATAATTGATCAAATTATCGTTTGAAAAAAAAAAATGGTTCTATATAGGAGGTACCATTTATAAACATTTTTCGGAAATTTTAGCCGCTTTGTAAAAAAAATACAGAATATTTTTTTATAAGAAAGTTGTGGGCACGTTTTTTGAGAAAAAATTTCAATGTCAACAAAAAAAATCGTACGGCATGTACAGTTATTCTTGGTCCAAAAATGAAAAAAAACGTATTGGAGGAATGCCCAAAAACACTAAGTACCAAGTTTAAAGAAAATAAACCCAACCGTATATAAGACTGGCAACCAAAAGGACAGATATAAGGACAGACAGAATTTAGAGACCCGCTTTTTTCGACGTCACTATTTATATTTTTTCGTTTTCATATTTGCGCCAAGTAAATTCCTATATGGATAATTATTTTTCAAAGAAAAAGTAACATACAAAAAATCGATGTGAAATCACAGAATTTTTGTATTTCTATTATACATCTAAAGTTCAGTTTTTCCGTGCGAGATCACTTCAACAAATTTGGGTAATTAAATGAAGTGACATTTCTGTCAGATGCTGCATTCTCCGTGTTTAAAAACTATCAAAACTAATTTAAAAAATAGCTTCCAAAATGCAGTACCTACTTCTAAAATTATTTAAAATTTAAATCCAGCATTGAAAAACTGTCTTTAACAAATAATATTCCTATCCGAGTCCAGACAAAGAGAACGACCTAAAATGTGTGCAATCTAAAACATAAAGACTTTGTTACAAAAATTGGTTATTCTAGAAAATCCGATCGCCAATATAGTACAGCTGATCCGTTTTGAGAGATTTCACTGTATTTGAAACTTAAAGTCTATGGCTAAACAAGAAACGAAGACTTTGATTCCGATTTCTATGGATTTAAGTCAACACAAAATTTCATGTCCTAAACATCAATATAGGGACTCTCTTGATTTAAAGCAAAATACTAAATACCTTTATATATCAAAACTCATCCAATCACACTCTCTTCACTATCACCTAATCAAAATCATAAAATAATATTTTATTAACTTCATATAAGGAACTCATATTTCAAGGAGCTGTCTAAAATATTGCTAACTCACTTGTTTTCAATTAAATAAAGCCTATATAATTCCTCCATTTCCCCAAGAGCCTCGACAACACCATTTTCACAACCAATGTAGGTATAAGCTTCTATAAATAGAGAATATACATACCTACTTTATTTCTTAGTAGATATATAATAATGGCATATCCTCACGCCATTTGCGTGAAAATAGTTAATCGCCAAAAAAAAGCAATCCTTACAAAATTCCTTAACGTCACCCTTTACCTGTCTTCATATCACATTATATCAGTATGTATAGGGTATGGGGAATTAGTGAAAAATAAGTCATCAACTTACCTTTTGGAGAGTGTTTCAAATTATTCGATAAGTTATGGACTTTGGTCACGACACGTTTATTGCCATTTTGTTGGGTTAAATTGGAAATGACATGCCCGTCACAAGCGCTCCCTTTTTCATAGTTCTTTTTCTTTTTAACACCTTCTGGATAATCCCCAGATTTTTTAACGCTAAGCTAAAGTAATTATATGTAGGTATAAGGTACACACACAAAGGACAATTTATCAACACTCCTTTTTAAGTGAAGTCTGTCTAAAAAATGGGGATGCGATACGTCCTTGAAAACTTATATAAAGAAAAATTAAAAAAAAAACTATATACTACTCCTTTTGAATTGTCTTTTAAATTGTTAGCATGTGTGCTTACCAAGTGCCATTCATCTAGTTTCTCTCTAAACTTTTCAAACAATATCTTTTTTTTTTGTTCGTTCATTCGTTTTTGTTGCTGGGGTGTAAAAATTTTGAACTGTGCCACTTTTGCAAACAGCCGGAGTATACAAACAAAAGGTGCCACATAATATCGTGTGTGTGCAATAGTTATGTACCTACCTATAATATAAAATTGTATACGAAACGAACAATTGTTAGGAAACTGCTGGCGGCATCACGGTTCTATAGAAAATAAAAAGGATTTTTCACAATTTACACGCATCGTATATCAAGTGTCCTTGTGTAGCCACTGACATATTTTTGTTCAAGAATTTTGTTTTTATTTCAAGCTGTCTGTCTGTGTGTGTGTTTTTTTTGTTTGTGTAGAGAGGCAGAACGCGACTTTCAATTCAACTGATGACTGACGAACAAAAAGGCCAAACAAATCGAGTGTGTTCAGAAGTGAAAGCACCTCCTATCTTACTCCAGTTTATAAGTTGTAGGATATGTCCTGACGGAGTGCCTTTGGAGAAAAACGAAAAACTAAATACAAAACAAGGGAAAAAGTAGGTAAGATACCTCTTTCGTCCAAGAGTAAAGGATTTTTTCTTTTCATTTTATTCTCTCTCTTTATAAAAAAAAAAACAGAATGTCTATCTTTTCTTTGCCAAAGAAAAGAGTTCTCATTTATTCAACTGTTCTACACAACTATACTGTTGCTTTGAGATATTAGTGACAAGTTCTTTTAGGTGGAAGAAAATGTGTTTCTGTTGGAGTCAGTACCTACCTATACATATGTATATGCTATACTTTCCCTACTTAGAAAATGCAGAACAGTTTGAAATGAATTTCATTTTGTTGGAAATCAGAATGAAAATATCCTTCACATTCCACGGATGAGCGAAAATGGAAAATGCAAAAAAAAAAACCAAAAAAAAAAACAGCAAAAGAATCAGCGCCAGCAGCAGAAGCAGCAGCAACATCCAGCATCAGTAGATCCAACACCAGCCCAACAACTCTGGCAACTGGTAATCAAGGAAATCAAGAAAATCCTTAATAAAAACGCCAAGAGCTCTATAACTATATATCTACCTATACATACCATTGTGCTTGACTGGGCTTTCAGTGTTGGAATTCTAATGAAGCACCTGTTATTTATAACCCAAAACAATTCCTCTTTATTCTCTGTTGATGATGGGTCTTAGTGTTGCAACTTATGTTCATTGGAGTTGATGAATACCAACACAAAACAAAACAAAAAAAAAAAACTTTTCTTTGAATTTTATTTGCTAAATTATAATGAAGGATGTAAAAAGTCAAACGAAAAAATAAAATAAAATCACAACGTTCTCATAAATGAAATTCCTAGCATTTTGAAATGAAAAATGAATTCGACTCGTTCCGTTCCATAAACTTTGCGCAAGTTATTTATTTTATTTAATATTATGTTCTTTAATAGGAAATTCAAAGTACATTTTGTATGTGCCTTAAATTCTTCACAAAGTGGAAAATATTTTTCCATTTACATTTTGTCAGTCCATTTTCTTTTTCAAGATTATGAACCTCAATTTTTTTCATACAAAAAGGGTCCCAGGGGCATAAATAGTCTATATTGGGTAGGGGAAAGTGAGTACGAAAGTAATAGTGGGTCGGTTGTAACAGTAAATTTTTACAAAAAACTAGAACTGTATGCTTTCATTTTTTAATTCAAAATTCTTAGCAATAAGGTTCTGAATGCACCCACGAAAATCCAAATGTCAGTAAAGCGGAATGTGGCAACAAAATGCTAAAAAATAAAAATGAAGTAGAAAAGTAATTTTTTTTTTTATGAGTTTTTTCATATATTTTTTTGAAAAAAAAAATAATTCCTTTATTCGATGCTATCTTACCGTGTAGGTACCGTTGATCAAGAAAACTGTTGACATAGGCACTTTCCTGACGACTGAACATATATATACCTTAAGGGGAGAAATAGTGTTGCTCGAGCGGAGCATACAGGAGTCAAGAAATGAGTTCAAATCTTTTGAATAGTTAAGCAAATAAGCTCAAAATTTTGTTCTGGGCTTTATTAAATTTACTTAATTTTATGGTTATTTTTTTTCAAAAAGGAGATTTGAGATTTTGAAGGTTTGAATTAAAACATGATAACGAAGCCTTGCAGCCCAACTGCGAGTGTGTGAAAAAAAACCCTTTACGAGACTTAAATTGAGGGTTTTTTTTAATTCCGATAAAACGGGATTTCGTAATTGCGAGATGTCAAATGCGCGATTTTAATTTGCGAGATTTCGTAGCCAACCCAAAAAAATATACTTACCTATGTTAAGGGTATACCTAACCTTTTCCTGGAAATTGTTGGACTTTTTTACTATGTGAACTAATGAAAGTACATATATAAATCCATATGAAGCTCCAAATGATTTAGACTTTAAGAAAATTATTAACTGGTTTTATCGTTTTTCGTGAAATTATTATTAACTTTATTGTTTTCATAGCTCCAAGGCATTGGGAAATGTTTTAATCCTTTGTTTATTTTTCTGTTAAACTGCTTTTAGTTTTAATTCACAATTTTAACTTTTCGAAAATAATTAGCATACATTTGTGCTAGTTCCGTCTAAAATAAACCATTTAAATAAACTCATTCTCTCAAAGGCTTATTTCAAAAAAATTAAATAAATTCATGTAAAATAAAAATAAAAAAAATAAAAACAGCAAAATAAATTGAATTTAAAATCAACACAGAACCCGAAATTAAATAAATAAATAATAATAAAGGTATTCGTGGCTTGCAATATAATGACACATGCAACACAAAAAAAAACAAGAAACAACATCATCATATCGTTGAACTAATAATAATAATAATAATTTTATTTTAGCCAACAGAATGTGTTTTATTTTATGTTCGAAATTGTACTTGCTCACGAACCGAATAACCGCAATAACAAATTAAATTCCAATACATGGGCTAACCATCAGTAGCAGTTTGGTCACACTACAAATGAACACATACACGCACATCATTGTATACATAAACAGTAAACACCCATCATTGGCCTGGCCCAAACATCAGCACCAAACCATCCGCACCACATTCGATTTGGATAATAATATGCAATGCGTCCAATTAAGTAATAATAGTTAAATTTTTTCTTTAGGTTGTTTTTGTTCGACCAGCTCGAATCCTGCAAAAGCTTGTTAGCAAACATTATACAGACAGAACGATGAATTAAATTTGCACAAGGATAATTGTTTTTGTGTAAATAGCTTGGCAATACAACAAAACACAGTATAGTATATGTATATGTATATTCAATGCTATTGAAAAGGATATAGTTGTGAGTAAATATATACACAATAATACTAATATTTAGGGATCGATTTCAGCTATATGAGTATATAGCGAAAGCAAATTAGGTTGAGAGTACAATATTATAATAATCTATTTGATTTGATATTATTATATACTATTTCACAAAAAATGATTGTACAATTGTATTTACTTTGTTCTTAATTTATTATTCATTTTTTTAAAAGGTTTTTGAAATTGAATAATAAGTAATTGCGTAGTTAGTAGGAACGCTGAATTAATTAAATTCAAATTTTACATGTATGTAAAAATGTATGTACTATGTAATGTTAAATGTACATTAATATTTGTTTCAATCAATTTTTCTCATGCAATCATAAAAAATTATATTTCTGTATATTCATGGGTTGTAATGGAGTTTGATTTCTTGTAATTGCATGCAGAGCTTTTTTGGTACTAAATCGATGTTGCCAAAAATTAATATAGTGAATAGTGATTTCATCTGATGTAGTAAGACTTGAAAGTGCAGTTGTACAATTTCATAGATTGGACAATTTCATATAGAACGAATCTTCCTTTCGGACCCAAGAGACTGCAAAATAAAGACCTTATACATCATTTGCTGATATCGTAGTAGAAAATGGTCCCGGAGGTCTCGATAATCGATAAACACAAATCCTTTGGACTATACAAAGTATATTTTTATTATTACATAAACGTATACAGCACTCATTGGTCTGAAGATGACTTCTTCAATGCTGTCTTTAAACTAATATGTTAACTGTTCAATCGTTCCTGTTTCAGTGATGCCAGATGAGATTTTAAAAATCCCACCAGATAAAAAAAAAATCCCTTAATTTTTGTACTAGACGGAAGAAAAAAATCAGCATAATGACCGCTCATGATACCAAAAATTGTGACGCTTAAAAGAATGAAATTTGTTCACATATACATAATAAATGAGAAAGTTGCGAAAATTGAAATAATTATTTTTGGGACTAAATAGTCGTTCACCACAATATCGAATCAAAAAATGTTCACTTAGCTTTAATTCTTGCACAAGCTCAATATTTATAGAAAGCCTTCAAATTTTTCCATTAAGTGGACGGACAAAAAACCACATCAAATCGATAAATTTGGTTCTGGTTCTTCGTCAGTATGTAATATTTTTATGCGTCTCAGTGCCATTGTACAAATCTTTCGGACTTGTCTGAAAAATGTCGGCTATTTTGTTCTTTTAAAATTATGATAAATTTGCCATTGGTACCATTCAATTTTGTTATTGTCACATTTTAAAAATATTGTCATGACTAACGAAACATTTAGCCAGATCGCGTTTCTAAGATCTCACGGAGCAATCTCCGTCAGCGTTAACGAGCAAAAACCTGAACAAGATTTCTCCGCTAGAAGTCAAAAGCACTCTGCATCTCTTTTTTATGAATAGATCAACAGATCTCTGAGTTCTCAGAGATTCTGAGGAATTTGAACTGGCTAATTAATTACATATCAATGGTTAAAGTGTTGGACCTCTTAAGTCGAAAAATTAAAAAAAAAATATTATTAAAACAAAAAAATCAGCGGAATCAGAGCCACCTTTTGGCAATTTCAGTGTTACAATATTGATCTAAACATTTTACACAAAAAGACAGAATAACTCTTACCATAGATCGCCACACAAAATTTGGCAGATGTTTTATGATTTCTAAAAAAAAACATGCAAACACGTCTTACCGAGGTTCTGCATTTTAACCGTCGATATGTTGTTTTCAAATTTGATTGTAGAAAGTCAGAATTCAAGATAATTCTTGGAAAATTTGTTTTTTATCTCAGAGTCATCAGCAATCTCAGGAACAGAATTTTTCAAGTTTTTCTGACAAAATACTGAGGACAAAAATTTTTGATTCGTTTTCTCTCTTTTTTGACGGAGCGAAATCTAATGTCGAATTCCTTTCAAAAAAAAATCGAATTTTTTTCCAAAAGAATCGAATTTTTTCTGTCAAAACGAATTTTTTTATTGTAGCAAGATTGGTTTTGACAGAAAAAATTCGATTCTTTTGGAAAAGAATTCGATTCTTTTTCTGAAAGGAATTCGACATAAATGGGACAAAAAAACTTTACCAATTTTCACCTGTCACTTTGACAAGTTATTTTTTTTGTGAAAGACTGACATATTTTGGATTCGTTTGCTCAATTATTTTTTTGTCGCAGTTGATCAATTTATAAAAACGAGATGAAGGCGACTTCTAAAGAAGAAATTTTGTTCAGGTTTCTCCTTCTCTTCAGTGGAGCTGACAGAAGTTTGCTCAGTGAGATCTCAGAATCGTGAACTGGCTAATTATAAAATGTGAAAGTTTGTTTGTCTGGCTGTCGATTTGTTCCTCCTTATATCTGAAAATACTGAAATGATTAAAATGAAAATTAGTAGAGCGAGAGGATGGAAGTTGAAGATGTGCACAGCTTATTTTCTTTTTTGAAAAAATGTAGACAAAATAAAAATACATAAGTGATTGTGATGAAAATTGGTTGAGCGAGGGCATGGAAAATGACAATGGGCATAAGTTTATTTGTCAGTTTCGACAGTTTATTATTATTTATTAGATTTGCTATATTTTTTATAGTGCACTCGGGCGTATACGTACTTTTTCATATTTTTTATAAAATATATGGTGGAGCAATATGGTTGGAACTTTACCTTTTGTTGTAATTGACAATATTTTTTGATAAAATTAAAACAAAAAAAAATCAATCAATAAGTTTTTCAACAATTTAATTCACTCAATAATTCTTTTAAGGCATCAGCTGTTGAAGAAGGTACATTTATATGAAATAAATTTTATAAATTCATTGCTTGAAGGTACCGTAATATAAAAAAAAAGAAATAGGAACTAATTTAAATTTATTTATACTACCTTTCTCAAATGAAATACATATATTTATAAAATTTAAAGTTTTAAATTTGACTTATCACAATCCTTCTCATCGTTACTAGAAATTTTAAGATTTTCCATTGTATTCCATTTGATAGGATGCTCTGGAAAATAAAAAAAAAATCAGGCATTTACTTAAAATAATATGAAAGTTATATTTTTATCACCGTTATTATTTTCCAGATTGCAAATATGCATATTTTCCATCAATCGAATTCTTTTTAAAATGTCTGTTTTTTCCTGGAGCTTAGTTTTTGTCAGTTCAAATAGATCGAGTTAATTTGCGATCCTATTTTTTAATTCCGTTGAATTTATTGTATGTATAATTAAAATAAATTTCTCATTCTTGGGTTTGTTTCACAAAGTCTGATTAAAGTTCCAATTAAGCTACATGGAACTTATTCAACAATTAACAACCTCATTTACGTTTCACAATGTCTGAATACGACTAATTGGCAATTAAAGTTCTACGTATTTTACTGGCCAGATGAAGTGCCGATTAGCAAATTGAACTGCCAATTAAAACATACAAATCTGTCACTGATCACAACACTTCGATTCAACACACTTCGCTTCAACGCACTTATTTGTTATTATCCAGAGCTCTTGGAATCAATCCTCTCGACACTTTTAAGACGTGCAATAAGACGACCGACACTGCCAAATTAACTTTTTGATTTAATAAATAATTTTTCTTTAATATTTGACATTAGTTGAATTTTATTTGTCTGGAAAACTGGAATAACGAAGGAATAGCTAATTGATCATTGTGAAACGCAAAGTTTTTTAATGGGAGGATTTAATTTTAGGATAAATTAAATGTCGTAGTAGCGTAGGTACAAATAGAAATTCTCAAGATGGAAATTGGGAAAAAGTGTGTCACAATATAGCAAATAATATATCAGGATGTACATACATATTCATATTAAAATCACCGAAAATTGTTAAAGTAGAATGAAGTTGAAGATCGCTGCATCCCAAGTTTTTTTTTTCTTTAGACTTGTAGCTCTCGATTAGTATCAATGGTATTGACAAAATTTAAACACGAAAATGTTAAGGACAAGTTTTTCCAGGGGCGATGTCCGTTACATTTTTTGAATTGAACCCCTTTATATTTTTTTTAACTGAGTTTCCAAACTTTTTAAGTTATATTTTTTTTAGACGTGCAGCTAGATCATAATAAATGTCTTATAAAAAATGCATTATGTAGAGCATACGTATCTCTAGGGGCGATGTTCATTTTTTTTTTATTTTTTTTGTTGAGCTTTTTTGACTATGAAACTTAAAAAAATTATATTCACAAATTAGATTTTCCAAACTCTAGAGGCGATATTTTTTATTTCTTTTTTATTTCATGTTCTTAAGTCTTTTATTTTTGCCTAACAACTAATTATAACGAAATGGTAATATACCTAAATTAAATTGGAATATTATTGAATTAAATGTTGGAAATTTATAATGAAATATTTGTTTTATTAATATTAGTTTTTTACGAATCTTTTTGAATCTTTTTAAATTCTGTAATTTGTTTCGAAAAACTGAGTTTGTAGATCGGTTGTTGAAATTTAAAACATATGTATAGCTCAAAACTCCATGAAAGCAAGCATCAAAAAGTTTTTTTTTTAAATTCATTACAACATTTGTACCAAAATTTCTTACTTAAGGTGTTGCTAGAGTCTGAACTGGACCCAAAATTCTCCCAGCTAGCTCGGTTCCTACACACAGAAAATTTTTAACCGACTTACTTACTTAAACTTAAACTTAAACTTAAACTTAAACTTAAACTTAAACTTAAACTTAAACTTAAACTTAAACTTAAACTTAAACTTAAACTTAAACTTAAACTTAAACTTAAACTTAAACTTAAACTTAAACTTAAACTTAAACTTAAACTTAAACTTAAACTTAAACTTAAACTTAAACTTAAACTTAAACTTAAACTTAAACTTAAACTTAAACTTAAACTTAAACTTAAACTTAAACTTAAACTTAAACTTAAACTTAAACTTAAACTTAAACTTAAACTTAAACTTAAACTTAAACTTAAACTTAAACTTAAACTTAAACTTAAACTTAAACTTAAACTTAAACTTAAACTTAAACTTAAACTTAAACTTAAACTTAAACTTAAACTTAAACTTAAACTTAAACTTAAACTTAAACTTAAACTTAAACTTAAACTTAAACTTAAACTTAAACTTAAACTTAAACTTAAACTTAAACTTAAACTTAAACTTAAACTTAAACTTAAACTTAAACTTAAACTTAAACTTAAACTAAAACTTAAACTTAAACTTAAACTTAAACTTAAACTTAATTACATTGTTCACTATATTAATTCTAACGAAGTTGACTCGATTAAAAAAAATTGTTTAAAATAATTACCTAAAAAGGTTATATTAATGGAGAATCTTGATTAGGATTCACAATTTTGAAGATCGTTTCTGTTAAACGAGTAGCTTAAATCAAATAACACACTTACCAAATAAAATTACTTTTGCATCTATATAACCTATTCAAGTCGTCAAAAGACAATTTGTTAGTTTTTCTCTTGTGAAATTATGATCCTGCTTTGTCAATATTTAATGTGTCGAGTAACTAATCAGAACTTACTCAGATATTGTGAACAGACTCTTTATTATATATAAATTTAATTTGAATATACATAATTTTTAGGTTTTCTTAGTTTACTTTAGACATCCTGATATTCAATTTAATTCCCAGTTTTTTTCCAATTGCTCACACATACGTTGTGTTAGTTAGTTAGTTTAGTTTTAATGACTCTTTATTATTTCGTATAATTTTTGTTTTTTTAGAAAAGACATGATGTAATTTTATTTTAACTTAAGTCTTATTGGTATGGCTTATATCGCCGTCTACCAGACTGACATTGAATATAAATACATAAAATAATAGTAAAATAAAAATATAAGATATAAGAAATGTTTTCTTGTATATTGATATAAAATTGTGTTTAAAAATCTTCCTCTATTATACATTTTCTGTACCGTAAAGCCGCAACAACGTACTTATAAAGCGCATCCCATCCTTCTTCCCCGTTGAGTATATTTAGTAACTCAGTTTCATCTAAGTATGATTTACTGAAGCAACTCGTTCTTATTTCTCTCAAAACTGGACATACAGCAAGAAAGTGGTAGGTATCTTCACGTGTCTTCATATTGCAGAGACTGCATAACAAAGGCAGATCAGGACGGTGAGGTATAAAATTCAGGTTTAGTAACTCTCCCCTTGTTTTAAAAATAATGTTTATTTTATCCACAGAGTTGGTGTTTAGCAAATAGGGTTTTTCCTGCAAGCTGTAGTCCAAACGACTATAGTAGCACCTAAATAGCGATGAACTGGCTTCAGATGCATATCTTTCATACATTATGTGTCCAAACTTCTCCAATAACGCATTAAACTTATTCCTTAATTGAATTGATTGTCCGTTTGGTACTATCTCCAGATCGATACCACATTCTGAGGCAAGATTCTCCCACTCTGTTAACATAGTTCCTCTGCCTTGGAGAACCTCATGTAGAATAATTTTTGGAATCCTTTTATCGTCCATGTCCATGATTTTAACAACGTAGTTAAAGTGAGTAGTAAGAGTGTCCATAATTAAAGGAGGGATCCCTGTTTCCAGATACAGCATATAGTTTGGTGTATTTTTTGGTAAGCGGAAAATCCTTTTAATAAAATATCGAAGGAATTTTTCAACTGCTTCGAAGGGGTGATAGCCCCAAACTTGGGCTCCATAGAGAAGAATTGACGCTGCTGTTGCTCGGAATAACTTATGCTTTGCATTGTGCTCAATATATTTGCTCTTTATGCACTGCTCCCATAACGAAGAGATTGCCCGCTTGGCCTCCGCTAACTTCCCTTCTAGGTGCCTAGACATATTTAAATTTGGTGTTATTAAAATTCCCAAATACTTGTATTGCCGCACAATTTCAACTGCCTCGCCGTTATAGGACCACTTTTCACTCCGTGCATTCCTACCACCTCCACCTCTGAATACCATAATTTTAGATTTTTGCATGTTCACTTCCAGATTCCACCGATTGCAGTACGCACTGAGTCTGTTTATCATCATCTGCATTTTATCCACCGTATCAGCGAAAAAGACGATATCATCTGCATACATTAAAGCAGGTATTGTTTCTCCTGCCACCATAATTCCACCTCTTACTTCCTCCGTAATGTCATTTATAAACATAGTAAAAAGTAAAGCACTCAAGATACAACCTTGTCTAAGACCCATTGTTGTTTCAAACTCCTCCGATATAGTATCACCGTCCCAGACGTAGGCTATATTGTGCTCGTACATCGCTTTCAGAATGCATATAATTTTACTCGACACACCCAATCCATACATTTTGAAGAAAAGCGCTTCGCGGTCAATAGAGTCAAAAGCTGCACGAAAGTCTACAAAAAACGCATATAATTTCTTCTGTTTTCTTTTGTAAGAATCCGCAATGTTGAAAAGTGAAAATATATGATCAATTGTTGAGTATTTTTTTCTGAAGCCGGCTTGAAACTCTGATAAGATGCTTCTTTCCTCTACCCATTGTGACAGTCTGTTATGAATTAGCCCAGCAAACAGTTTAGCACAGGTATTAAGAAAAGAAATTCCTCTATAGTTTGTTGGGTCTTCATAGTTTCCTTTTTTATGGAGTGGGAAAATGATAGATTTTCTGAATGTTTCGGGTACTAATGCATTTTCAAAGATTCGATTGAACTCGTTAGCAAGTAAAGATACGAAATCATCTGAGGCGTGCTTGTAGAATTCGAAAGGTATGCGATCATCACCAGGTGCCTTATTCAATTTGGACTTCGCAATGACTTCTTTAACTTCATGTATTGAGAAAGGGGCGTCCAAGAAATCATCCAAAATAAGAGGCGGAGCGTATTGCACTGTGGGCGCACATTTCGAGGTATTGAGAAGACTTCTGAAATGGTCCCTAAGACTTGATGCTTGAAGGCCTAGGGCGATGCCATTTGTTTTTCCATTTATATGTTTTACTGCTTTCCAAAAGTCTGCAGAACAGCGGGAGTTGTTGATTACTGCTATATTTGTTTGATCAAGGGCTTTCTTCTTGGTATAGCAAATTTGTTTATAGTTTTTATTTGCTTCAGCATATAATTTTCTAAAGATATGTAAGTTGTGTGACCTTAGAAGCTTTAGAAACTTAAACGATTGGTCTCTAGCTTTTAAGCACTCGATATCAAACCATTTTTGCTTACATAATTCTCGATTTTTCAGTGGACGGTTTTGCGTGGCAGATTTTTTGATAATTTCCGTGAGACAGTTTATATCAGCAGGGATATCTGAGTTTGCAAGTTCTTCCATTTGTTTTCTTAAGTTAGCCTTGTAAGTGTTTTGATTTTTATCGCTCCAGATTAATTTTGGAACAAGATTAAGTTGTTTTGTGTGATCAGGAGTATCTGCTGTTGTAAGTGCGAAAGTAATTTCAAGGGGCATGTGATCTGAGGCTATTTTGACTCCTACTCTGAAATCAGTAATGAGATTGCTCCATATCGCGGACGCAAAGCAGTAGTCGATTATAGAGCAAGCAGTGCCTCTAATAAAAGTAAATTCTCCCTCCGGGTCTCCTAAGCAGCTACCATTCAAAACATGACAGTCGTAGGCATCAGCAAGTTCCAAAATTTTTGAGCCTTTGTTGTCGCATACGTCATCTTTTGAATTACGATTCAAACTGAAGAAAGGGAAATTGGAACTAACAAAATTGTTTTGTGCTAGACCAATTCTGCCATTAAAATCTCCCACGAGCATCATATTCGTTGAGTCAAGGTCTTGTAAAGTGTCGCATAGTTTCTCGTAGTCGAGCTGCCAATGACTGCAATTTAAATATATTGGGACTATATACATTCTGTCCATGCCGATCCTTATATCCATCACGTACATTACATCTGTTCTTATAAAATTTAAGTTAACTCCAATAATATTTTTACGAAATCCAAAAAGTTCTCCTCCACTACCGCGGCCAAAATTAGATAATTTTACTGCATGATTCCACCTTAGTTCATAATTAAAAAATATTTTCTTAAATCTATCCTCTTCATCCGTTGTGTTATTTATGTATGAGTGTTTTTTTTTTGTTATAAAAGTTGGGAGGAAGTACCTGTACATTATGTACATATTAAATTCCTTTCGAATTTAACAAATTCTTCATTCTTAATCATTTCATTGAAGTCATAATGAAGTAAAAAACCATCCCAATTCCAAGATTTAGATATTGATATATTATCATGGATGAATAATTAAGCCCAAATATAATGTAGAAGTTGTTAGTTTATAGTCTATACCATGATGTTGTCTTTAAACAAATGTATGCCTATAGCTGGAAATGTCCTCATCAACTAACATAATTAATGTTACCAAATTCAGTCGCTGATGCACTTGTTCCACCACAAGGTATATAATATATCTATCTATGAATATTAAATAGGTATATACTACTTGTTGAATGATATAGACACCCAAATTAAATATTTGTTTACTTCAAAATGAGTAAACGGCTAAACGGTTTCTCCGGCCAACTGAGCATAAGTATACAAACATTATGACTGTCCAAAATTTACACGCGCGTGTGGTAAACACGGTCAATACACCGTTACTCTGATTTTATACCTACATTTACATAGTTATAGTATATTTATTTTTTATATATACCTATATACAGAATACATATAACATTTTATATATTTGGAGTCGAAAATACCAATTGCAATATTATTGGATGAGTACCATATTACAGTAGTTGTACAATGTACAGTAATCAGTCCCATTGATGGCTCAAACATGCCCCAATGCACTTAACATAGCATTTTGTCTCCGCACGACAAAACATCGCATGTGGATTTAATATAGATAAATATTTACCAACATAATATGAAATCCACCACATTACAAACCAACTAGCTATATAGAATCAGAACCAGAACCAGGACGACCAGGACCATCAGCCATCATCAGCCATTATATCAGAGATAACGTAGTTTGTTCGATTTGTGTTTGTGTTTCCGGCTAACAACCTCCCAAATGAACCATATTGACAAAACAAATACTTAGAATCCGTTTGCGAACGACGCACGACGACATAAACGACCGGGATTTTCGTTCTCCCGCCCAAAAACCGATATTAAGGTGTAATCGAAAAATAATCAAGCCATGACAATACTTACCTGATAATTGCTTAACTGTAATTTCCTTCTTTGCTTCGTGTTGAAATGTGATCCGTCGGAATTGGCCCCAGACTTTATATCTATAATATCTATATATAGTGCTTCTTCAACAAGGGTAGGGGGAAGAGAAGGGTGCGAGAGTCAATTGAAGTGCTCTTCTGTTCTGGATAGCTCTTTCGTAACGTTACATACATATAAAGCTGTCCTTACGGGAGAAACAATTAGGTGTGGATAAACAACAGCTATATGTATCTATACTCATGTAATATAGCGATAAAGTGTTGACTTTGAATGAAGAAAGTGTTGTTGTACGGGTACTAATTGTATTTGCTTAAGCTTCAAGCTTATTCTTCTTCTAGGTAAAATACATACATACATAGGTACAGTTTTCAATATCAATTCACTCTTTTCAAGAACGGTATAAGAACGGGCGAGGGAGCCATATTTGAAGAAGGCAAACGATTACAGGATATAATGACGGGGATTTCACATACATAGATATACATACCAACCTATAACAGTAGTATAATGTTACATTTAATGATTGAGGTATTTATTTTTTTTGTTGTGATTTATGTTCTAGCATTGATTTCATTTTTCTTCAATCGGATCTATTTACGAACTGTAATTACGGATGAATGTTGATAGTGAATATTCTTTTCTGTTTCACGTATATCGTATGACGCAATATTATCGTATGTATATTGTACCTACATATGTAGATAGAGATAGGTAACGGCCATTTTGAATTCAGCATTTTCGGTTGATGATGATAAAATGGAGACATTCAAGGCTTTTGTCAGCAACAGTTAGAATTTACTTCACATAAAGCATGGGTCATTCGTATTTAATTCTTTCGATATATAGAAGTCAATAAGGAAAAAAAATGACAGAAACATTTTTAACAGGCTCAAAAAAATGGCAAATTTTCTCTGGGTCAAGAAATCTTTAATACTTCTAGCTAAACATTATTAGGTGTGCGTTTTTTCCCAATTTTGGAGGAAGTTTGGATGAAAAATCAACGTTTTTTGCTAAACAATTTAAAAGTTAAATCTTTAATTCAACAAAAAATAATAGGTACCCTGCATTCATAGCTAAACCCAGAGAATTATGGGGACTTAACTTAAGCGCGCAGAAAAACTGTTTCCAGTGTAAATTGGTTAAATGGTAGGCATCCATAGTTTTTTTTTGCCATGACGTTGCTTATTCCCCGATTTATTTTTTTTTTTAATCAATTCTCTCTGTGATAAGAAAAAGAACACATATTAATAGTTTCCTCATTTCACACTTTTTCTATCCGACAAATATATTTATCAAAAAATTTGGTGAACATAGTGGAAGAAACGCATTAAGTAAATTTTTTACCGTGATTAAGAATAGA
Organism: Epistrophe grossulariae; assembly: GCA_929447395.1. Classification (NCBI taxonomy): domain Eukaryota; kingdom Metazoa; phylum Arthropoda; class Insecta; order Diptera; family Syrphidae; genus Epistrophe; species Epistrophe grossulariae. The sequence goes on from OV839568.1 coordinate 106,123,831, forward strand.
ATCCAAAGTTCAGCTTTTTATTTTGTTTGTAAGTTTAGTTCAATATTTTGTTCTAGATAAAAACTTGCTCTAGATACAAACTTTGGTAAAGCTCATGCTTGGAAATATACGTTTTAAGAATTCCCACCAGATAAAAAAAAACAACAACATATTTTTTACTGGATTAAAAAAAAACTACTACCACAATGTCCGCTCGTGGTGCCAAAAAATAGTGACGCTTATAAGACTTAAAATCGCAGCTATTAAAATAATGAAACAGATTCTTCTCTCTGAACGATTTTTGGTTGCAAAATTACACACACATTTGTGATTTTAAATAAAAACATGTTGTTTTAGTAGGCGCGTTTTATTGGTAAATTTATGGTTTAGTGCAGTAAAATTTCCCTCGGTAAAAAAAAGCCAATAATTGCTGAAAAATAAGCCAGCAAAATAGTGAATATAAAAGTGGGGTTGTTGTTCACTAACGAAGAGGATTTGTTCTATGATATTTGTAGTTTAGAAAAACTGAAGTGCGTTCCCATACTAGACATTGAAATGCCCGATTAAAAATCCGGAAATTATATTTTGTTTTATATTTTGAATGTGAATGAGTTGCCTTGAAAATAGTTTTTCCTTGTTTTAGAGTCAGACTTTAGAGACAAAAAATTTGTGTTCTCTGGGGTAGGTTAACTTTTTAATGTAAATTCAAGCCAAAAAGGAAGATTGGCGTTGCAATTTAGTGAACACAAAACTTGTTTTTTTTTTTTTTTTTTTGAAAGAAGATCGAAAGATTGTTCTTCTCTGCTTGTTTGACAGTTTTATGTATCATTGATGATCAGGACAAATATATTTTATATATAATAATAATAATTTTAACTACATGCCTGTAAGACCTAAGGTCTTTTAATTGCAACCTGAATTGCACGGCACTAGTTAGAAGAAATAGAAGGATAGGAAAGAATTTTTGCTGGCACAATGGACTGAGAAATACGGTGGAAATTTATCTCATTAAATCCCACGGGTGACTTTCAGTTGAATCTGAGGAAATAAATAAAAGAAAGCTGCCTAGACTGGGGCTCGAACCCAAATCTCTAAGTTAGCAGTCAAGCCCTACATCCACTGCGCCATTGCCACCCGCAATTAGGTACCAAAGAATAAAAAAGAATTTTGAATGTTTTCCCACCATGAATTTTTTCTCACCATTTTGGTTGGAAAAACCACCAATCTGGGAACACTGTCTGAGAAATTTATTGGCTTGTTTCTTCAGTATGGCTAAAAATTGATAAAAAAAAACCTTCATCAAAAGGTATAAGGTTCACTTGAACATTGGAAAGTTAAAAAGTAGATGGTAGTGGTAAGCTTTACGCCTATAGATCGTATTGATCAGCTTTTTTAGTATGTGGACCTTATTTCCGAGAGAACAAAAGGTAATATTTTATTCAAATGAAAAATTTTTTCCCGAAATTTAAGATCTGTTTAAATTATTGTTCTCTAAATATGCTGACCAAAGATGACAGTCACTGCTGAATGTTGACAATTCTTCAAATAATAATAATAATAGTTCATCAAAAGCAGTGAGACAAATCAATGTTGCCAAATTCAAGGATAAAGTTCATTAGGTCAAAACCAGAGTGTTTCGGAAGGTAGCGGAAGTTCTGGGAAATTGTTGATTTTAGTTATTCCAATTCAATTTCTGTCAAAGTTCTTCTTAATGTTATAATTATTGATTGATTCTGACTTATGGTTGTTCTGATTTGAAATTAGCGAAATACTGATGACAAATTTTGTCATATAAGTATTCCTCGTATTTGCCTTTTACAAAACCGCATCAATCTAATTTTCTTATTTTTTTCAACCATAATTCAAATATGTATCCTCTTTATGTCAAAAACATGAACATAATAAATATTATAGCAAGAATAAATTATTTCGCCAAGTGGCAATAATTAACCATTCAACCAAACAAGCTTCATCTATGGGGAAATTTAGTGCAACGATATCATATCATATTTTTATTCTCATAACTCATCCACTTTTAACCTTCGAGGTCGAAAAACCACACAGCGCGACAGCACCATGGTGTCCTGAGGGGGTCCGAGAATGAATTTTATACTGCAAGCCGTCATGATGCGGCAGTCAGCTATATCCTCTAATTAAATTGAACAAGAATACACTTCAACCCATTTACTTAATTACACGCAAAATGCATTCATCAAATAAAGTATCCTCTTTGATATAGTTTCCTATTTGGGCCGCAAGCCACTATCCAACATCAGCGCCACTACCACAACTACCATAACCAAACTTGCAAGATGATGAGCTGAGCAGGATCAGCGAAGGCGAGATGAGATGGAGAGAGAGTGTCCTAGAAATGTGAGAAATACCACATTAATTTCCCACAGTACGCCACAAGGATTCACGCTCAAAAAACCATCCAACTAATATATGTGGATATGTGTGTGTACTGTTTATGTGTGGAGTAAAGTGCCTGGGCTCGGATGGGGGAGTATAGATGATAATGTTCCTTGGGTTCCTAAGGCGACGACAACTAAAAAAGGACGGAAGGTTGGCGACGATATTATGATGGCGATGATAATGATGGTGATATGCCTCTTCTGCTATACTTCCAATTTCAACTTTCACTATAATATATACGATGCGATGGTTTTAGATTTTAAATATATGTATGTACCGTTGTGCGGTGTAAAATATGTCACACATTTGCAATTTGCATGCAAGCATGCACGACTACACATACTCGCATGCTTGGAGAAAATGATTATCCTTGCGGAAATATGTTGCGCAGCGATGTGACCTTTTCTCCTCATATGTAGCTGATGCTGCTGAAAAATAAATGGGAAAACTAGAAAACTCTTCAAGGACACCACACAACGACAACACACATGAACTAAGGTGATGATGAGTATGCGAAAGTGTATAACGGCATAAACGAGTATGAACATCGAGCACGAGCTAGCAAAATGTCAAAATCTATATAATATCATTATTTTATTTTATCCTTCGTCACCCGCACAATGTGTGGAAATAAATGAGATTTGATTTTATTGCTGTCTTGTGTTGAAGATTATATACATATACAAAAGTAACATTTCTAATTTTAAGTATTTCATGATTATTAAAAAATTTTAAAAGCCCTATACATAAGTAATTCCTTTATTAACACCTTCCCCTTAGAAAATTTCAGAAAAAATCAACAGAAAAAAGATCTGATTTTACTTAATTAATGTTTGTGGTATTGATTCAGTTCGCTGCCCCAAAAAAAAAAGGGCCTCAAGCATTCGAAAAGACTTAATGCCCGCTTGAAATCAGGGTTCAAATGTAAAACAATTCGTTATTTTATTTTCTTATTACTTTAAATAGGGCTAGTATAAATTTTGTGTATCGAAGATGCAAATTTTGTAATAGTTCCCTTTCGTTACAAAGGTGGTAAATCTCCATTGTTCTGTAGCTTACCGTACCGAAAGGATTAAGAGTTTAATTTGAAGTAAATTTATGTTTTTATGTGTAGAGTTTCGTTAATTTGTCAATTTTGCTTCCTGAAATTCATGGAATCCAGAACGGGAAATATTAGTCAAGTAAATGCTTCCATTAAACTTCACAAAAGAATTTATTCGAGGCCTGCTTACAAAAAAAAAAATACATACACGATAGTCCAAAGATTCGATAACTCTTGCTTAAAAAGAAGGAAAATTTGTTAAAAATCTAATGTATGTACATAAAAATGATTTGGATTTTGTGGTTTACCACGATATCTAGAAAGCAATAATCTAGAAAGCAAAAATCTTGAAAAAAAAAATATAAAGAGCAAAATCTAGACAAAAAAATCTTGAATGCAAAAATCTAGGATTAATATATTAATTTTTGGGACAATGTTTACAATTCGGGCGCGCGTTACCTTTTTTTTGTTTTACGCACAAAATTTAATGAAAATTTATATTCTTAAATTTTTTACTTTAAAATCAATAATTCGTTTTCACAAAATTTATATAATTTGAAAGAACCAAATCTTGCAGAAGAAGAGTAGCAGTAAAGCAGGAAAGTGTTTAGTCACTTTCAACTAACACAACTATATATAATCACAAGTGGGTCCAGAAAAATAAATTGTTTAATAAACTGATTATGTATGTATATAATGAGTTTTATTTGAGTTTAAACTCCTTAAATAGGTAAAAAAAATCTCTAATAGTTTTTTTTTTGAGATTTTTTTTCTAGATATAGTCTTTCGAGATTTTTGTTCATTCTAGATATTTGTGCGTTCGAGATTTATTCATTCTAGATTAAAAAAGTTTTTTTTCGAGATATTTTGCATTCGAGATTTTTGTCATTCGAGATAATGTCATGATTCCGGATTTTTGTTTGTACGCCCATAACACGGCTTAATATCATCCGATTTGCATGGGGATTTTGTTGTTTGGATTTTTATTGAACCAAGTTAACACACTACGGAGCCTTAAATTAGAAATTTTGACAGGAAAAGTAAGAAATCGTGAAAATCGAAATTGCATACTTTCAGGAGTGGATTTTTTCTTTTTTACATTTTATACACTAAGACAGACCAGCTTGTAGTATTTTTTATTTTTTATAGCAATTAATGATGTTTAAAAAAGTTCCGAATTACTTTATGTATCATATATTTATTAAACTCCCTTGGCACAGTTAAAATAATTTTAAGAAACTAAAAAACCAAAAAGGATTGTCTTCTAATCTAAATAAACATGTATACAAAATGATTTGGGTGTTTTGTTTGTACGTGCATAACTCAGCTAAACATCATCCTATTTGCATAGAGATTTTTTTGTTAGGTTCGTATTGAATCAGGTAATTTCAACCAGAAAAGTAGAAAAATCGTGAAAAGCTGAAATTGCATACTTTCAGGGGTATGATAGTGATGATATCTGACAACTCTCTTTTTGTATGGGAAGGAAACAAAATTGGATTCTAAGGAACTTTACGGAATTGATAATCGACTAATTTTGTCCCTTACGAGAATAGGATCGCCAACAGATGGCACTCTCAGACTGCTTCATTTATGTAGAAGAATTTTAGGGGTGTGCCATAAAATGCGTTGTAAAGGGTTGTTTTAATAGCCATTAAATTTTATTTTTACTTTTTAAGACGTTAAAGTTTATGAAAAATTCGGTGTGAAGCCGGGCAGACCATAGCTAGTTAAATATATATTTTTATTTTATTTATTGAGGAGATTTAAATGTTCTTAACTTTGATTTTGTAATTTCGAGTTATTATTCTTTTGGACATACAAACAGCGTTTTAAGTGATAAAATCATGCAAAACGACTCTCTTTTTCAGATTGAAAAATAAATTCCTATCTATACTTAAAGTCAATTTACTACGATGAAATTCATTTAATTAAAAGAATAACTTCTGTGCATTAAAGCCGAATGAAGAAATTAGTATTTAATTAGAATTTTCCTTTTTAGATAAAACTTTACCCTAATGATTAAGAATTTCATTTCCATCTTTTATATTCCTCAAGAGAACAACAATTTAGAAAACAGCTTAAACTATTAGCTTAAATAATCTTTTCTTAATCCCTGTACATTTCGCCCAACAAAACAAGAGCAAAAGCAATTGTATCCAACAACGCCGCCGCTGCTGCTAACAAAGGCTATTTTATAAGTGTTTCTTAACTATAATCCGCACACAACACAAAGATACAATTAAACCTTATTTGTCTATTGAATTAAATATTATTTCTTCTTTTATATGTAGGTATATAAATATGTATGTAAGTCTATATATAAAATAAAATCAAGGACTTAATCCGCCATAAAGTGTTATAGTAGGTACCTACTAACGCAATATCAGCAAATTGATGGCGCATATATTTGATATAATCCCCAATTTCTATTAAATTAGTATTATATGTATCTGCTTATTTATTCTATTAAGGAATTATTTCATATATATTATGTATATGTATAAACTGAGGGTTATCTTCTTGACAATTTTACCACAGTCTCACATACAAAACACAATATATAAATTTTGCCAGTGACCACTAATTAGTGAAATAATAATTATATCTGGCAATTAATTTATTCAACGAAATATTATGCTCATTTCAGATTGTTTGGCTGGCTATACATTAAATATAATAAAGCAGTTAGCGGAGTTAGTTTCGACCTCTCATTATAAAGGAAATCCTTTTTGGGATTAAAGCAAAATATAATTGAACCAGGAAGGACTAACGTGCTCAGGTAAATTGCTTTTTTTTTTTTAATATTAAATTTGCCTACAAAACCGTGCAGTTTTGTTTTTTTAAATTAATTATTGATTTACATTTATTAACAAAAATATATTTCGGATGTTTAATTGAACTTAAAGCAATATTGAAGGAATAGTTACAAATATTGTTAATTGTATAAATTCTATAGAGAACGTAAAGAAATTTAAAAAGCCTGTCTATAGATCTTAAATTCTTTAAAAAAAAAATTAAAAAAATTATAAACAAAGCAAACTTAACCTATAAAGTGCACGTTTGTGGTGGTAGTCACCATAGAGATTGATTAACTATCAATTTCAAAGTTAAATGAATTGGAAACTTGTAGGTTTCATTTTTGTGTTGAGTACATTAATCTCTTTTCATTTGGTGCATTCAGAAAAATGAGATCTCAGAGATTTTCCTCACTTAAAAAATAAAAAGTGAGCAAACGAATTCAAAATTTTTTTCCCTCAGTAGTTTCATGTAAATATTAATAAATTCGGTGGGGCTTCGCAGCTCATAGAAAACCAGGCCCACAACTTTCAAGAATGGCTGTCGAATGGAAGAACCCATAATTGTGTGCTGATTCCAAACGACCGAGATGAAAGGTATTTTTTCAAAAAAACCCAAACATCAAGTTTTGATTCGGTGGCATTGCTCTATTCGTGCGGATCCCGGATGCTTTGAATAGATTTTACTTTGCATCAGTTTCAAAATTCGGACGGGCCTGCCAGATTGGGCTATCTTATTCCAAAATTGCCCACAGCAATTTCAGTATGACAGCCCAACCATAATAATAATTATCTTGGGCGATATTTTTTTTTTTCGTACTAAAATCGGCAAAATTTTAAGGATTTGCGTTTGGATATAATGTCAAGGAGCAAGAAAACAGTGGAAAATATTTGAAATTTGGAAGAACAATGAAATAAGCTCCCTGTATTTGACTGGATATCAGATTTTCCCTACGAAATTCCAACAAATTTGGAATAATTTTGACAGAATTTGATCTTAACGTAAAAAATATTTCGGATGAATTGGTTTTCGACGATTTTGCGTATTTCGATATACAATTATTAACTTTACCTGTCAGCAACGATGTAAAAACAAAACCGAAATCGATTAACTACAGCATCGATCAATTATGGGTTTGCGTATTAGCTGAAGAAACTTTTCACCTCACTTGAAATAAAAATGTTAATTTAACCAAAATAAAAACATTAGCAATGCAAAAATAAATTTACTTCGTTAGAGATTTCATATTTTAAAACGTCAAATTGCCAAATGAAAGCATCAAAACAAAAATGGATGCTCAATTAATGCGCATCGCTGACGTTTGGGATGCGTTTAGAAATACATGACTTTGTGCATTAAATACGCATCTGATGCGTTTGAAACTCAGCCTCTTGGAAGGTATGCTCACTCTTGCAATAGGCAGTATTTTTAGCTGTGAATTTAAATATTTTTGTTGTTATAGATGCAATAGACTGCAGATTTCCAGCGAGTAGTGATAGTGCTATTACTGCACTAGGGCAACTATACCATATTTCAGCTATCTATATACCCTTTAATTGTGTTTCATGAGGTTTTCTAAAAACACAACAACTTAATTTTACTCAATTAAAGAAGCTTCACTTCAATAGACCCTTACGTATGCCGCCTATCAAAAAATTCTATTGACGGTTTTCTTATCCAATTTCTGTCTACATAAATCCCACTTACATTGTTTTCTATTGTTTTTCGTTTACTTTAACACTTAACGACAGTATCATCCATCAGTTCCAAAAACTCTCAACTTGAGAAAAGTTTTGTTTTCCAAAAGCCTCCTTTCAATTCTTATTCTATATACCTACCTATATATATATATGAAGGTTCGCCACCGCCATTGTAACCTCTTATATACCTACAATCAAAACAAAACCTCTTGACTTGAGTGAATAAGGATATACACACTTATCAAAACAAAACTTGTGATTTTTTCCCACGAGTATAAAAGTTAGAGTTCCTCGCTAAACAGTAATTAATTAAACTTTTACCATAGCGGAAATATAAAAAAGAGAAAAAAAAAATAGGTCCTTAGGTAACAGCTATGATGTACCTACCTACCTATAACACACCTCCTTATGTATATGTATATTATACCGCCGCACCATCGTAATATTATGAACCACTTGAAGAACTCTTCAACAATGTTGCAGCAGTTCATCACACTTTTTTGTGAATATATAAAAACATCTTTTTCGTATATACCTATAGCTATATACTCCCTCAGTGATGATGCTCCACCATCTCATAGATTCATGAATAAACCCATCACCTACAGAATAGATATGATGAAAAAAAAAAAACTCGTTATAACCATCAGGGTATCTAAGTAGTACTGCCATCTGACATGAAGTACCTGCACTGACATGTGAACGTCAAGACCAATGTTTTGCTTGTGAATTGTGTTGGTGTTTTTAGGGATACATGATATGGGTACATAACATTATGACGTGCTTTCCCATTCGGTTTTTTTTAAGGAGCAGAGATTTTGTAATTTGTTTGCATTTTTGATAATTTTGTTTGAGAAGATTTATATAAATCGATTGTTAAATGCATTAACTTTTGAATGTAAAGTTTGTTTTTAATTAATTCTAAGAAGATCTTTTCTTTACTTTAACTTTTTTTAAGAGTACCTATACATACATGTTTTCAAAATAAAAGAAAATAATAAAAAAAAAATGCAGAAAACACCCTTGCTATGATTTTCTCAAGAAAAATCAATCGCAAAACTTCTTTCCATAATCGATTCTTTTAACGGAGCTGTTGAGAGTCCAAAATATTTAAAAGTTTTTTTGCTATCCACTTCAAACTTTTTCCCTCGTAATTTGTTTGTTTCCCTGAATAAAATATAAATTGAGGTTATTATTACAGTATACGTTTTTCTCCAAAATCGAAACAGTTTTATAACTGGAATTAAACAAGATATTCATTTTGTCTGAAAAGTTCAAGGTCATCCAAAAAAGCGGACACCCTGCAAGCACTTCTTCATCAAAACCATTGGAATAACTTTTTCTCGGAATAAATTTTATTTTTATCAACTTCAGCATCAAGTAATATGATTTCGAGTTACGTGAGTGTTTTCATTTTGATTTCAGGCTTGAAGTAGAAAGCTCAACTACACAATTTCAACTTATAAAGCTGCGCTTAGACGATTAATGCGTTGACTCGCCGCCGTCTGATCGATCATTTGATTTTTAGAGTCAAGGCATTCTTCTTCAAAAAAAAGTAAAAAAGCTTCTGAATTTGATATTTCAGAATCGAAAACATATTGGACGACCAATCTAAAACACCAGTTGTTGGAATCGTCAACGGAAGCTATTAAAAGTGACCATTTCTGGTACGATTAATAAAATTTCAATATTTTTTTTCAGAGGATGTCCGTTGTGTGCGTTGCCATACTTCAATAAAATTTGACAGTTCATGACTTGGCAGAGAATTGGTATTAATCGAAAATTCCATAAAATGAATGAAGTTAATAATTCACATTTACTTAACATGTCAACAACGCGAAAAATAACAATTTTTGCTCTTGTCAAAGTGTGTACCAAATGTTACCGTATGGCGTATAATGGGATGTGTTTAAGTTATAGAATCACCAAAATTTTCAAGTACAAAAGTGCTTAATTAAAAATTTTGATTCAAAATAGCTTTTAATGGCATTTTTCCACACAAATTAGTGTCCCTCGGACCCATCATTTAATTAGTGAGGGCGTTCGCACGAAATTTTTCAGTTCAGTGCATCTTATATAATTTCAAGACTATTATCTAGTGTGAAAATCTTTTTCGTGGCTTGTAAGGCTTTTAAATGACGTTAAATAAGCAGAAATTTTAATAAAAAAGGGGTATCCCAAAATTAACTTTAAAAAAACAAAATGTTTCCTTTAGATTTGGCGTTTTTCTTTTTTACCTCAGGGCAGATAACCGAGCTGTCAAAAATTAATTCTATGTTTCTTTTTTACCTCAGACAATTCAGAGCACATAAATCGTGTTTCTTTTTTCCATCTGAGCTAGCTCGGAGCATGATCTGTATGCTCAGAATAAAATGACCGAGCAAATCGAGCAAAACGCTGAGCGAAGCCAACTTCATACAATTTTTATGTAATTTGACAGATTACTATGCATATAACATGTTCAGTGCTCAAGTGTGTTTCATAATTAAATCTGAGGGCTCTGATCATAATCTCCTCAGAGCTTTGCTCTGATCGCTCAACCCCTGCTCAGAGCTTTGCTCAGAACCAAAAAAGAAAAACGCCAATTGTTATTTTTGTTATGGAATCATAAAGTAAGAAGGATTTTGTCAGCTTTGCTGGCACATACGCAGCCATGGACATTTGCAAACAATTTGGTTCAACAAAAGTTGATAGTTGTTCGCATCGACCTTTGACTTCAAATAATAATCACCAATTGATCTAATCAAAGTGAAAACATGTTGTTCTCAAAAATGCGTTATAATCCTAAACTATCAGCTGTAAAATTGTTTTGTTTCTTAGGGTTGCCAACACTTTACTATATCACGCAGAAAAATAATCGGTTAAAAACAGCGTAAAACTCGGTTAAGTTACAAACATTGTTAATATACAACCTGCAAACTCAAAAGGTTAAATTGTACGAGTTAACTCCATTAAACAAAATTATTTAAATCTATACACTGATTCTGTTAAAGTGTATTAAATTTTATTAATCTACTTCAGGGTTAGTTTGTTCGGTTTGAAACATATTAAAGCGCTCATAGAAACCAATACTCAGAGGTGTGTGAAAATAAATAAATATAATTATTTTATCTTAACAAGCTTTTCGTTTAACTAACATAAACGATCTTCAAAATTGCGAAATCTAACAAAGTTTCTGAATTTATTTTTATCTAGTCCACATACGTTAGAATTTACATAGTGAACTATGTAATTTTGACCTTAATTATAGTTAATTATAATTCTTAAGAAAAGTGGGTTTTGTAGTGGGTTGATTTAACTGAATTTAATATTTAAATATTTGCAGAGTTTAACTTAATAGAGAAAAACTTTGATGTTTGACCTTTTCGTTAAACATAATGTTTCATGTAAATTGTACAATGTACATAAAAATGTATTTGAAACTTACATAGACACAAATTACGGGGAAACTAGACCTTGAATGACGTTTGAGAAGTGTTGAGAAAATTACAAATTTTTCAGCATCTTCCCGTTTGACTTTTCGAATATTTGGATGCATTTTTGAGTCTAAATTTTGGCAAAGTTAAACTCATCTATGGAAATAATTTTTAGAAAAATAACTAGGAAAATAAGTTTTCTTCATTTTCTACCTTCTTTGTGCCCATTCTTAAGAAACTTGGGTACTTTAAATTTTTATAATTAAATTGTATCCTCTTGACCAGAATATGAGAAGTTGGAACAAACTCATTAAAATATTATTTGTCTAAGAAGAAGAATCCCCAGAATTTCATAGAAATAATATTACTGTAGGTTCCTTAATATATTGAACGGTATAAGAAATCAATAGTTTAGTTTTTGTTTCAATGGTTTTCTTGTAGGTTAGAAAGAGGCTTGGAGTTGATATAGTTCAGTAAGAACTAATAGAAATACTATACCATAGTATTTCTTCATTCTCATATATATAGGTACCTATAAGTAAAAAAAAGGTCAGCAAGGAGCATAGAAAACCGACAATCTACACATATAAATTAATTTCAATGGTCTGTAGTTCTTTATACCTAGCAACCAACCCAAAGTCCTGATGAACTAGGTCAAGAGTAAAAATTGAGTGCTTTAATGTAATAGCTGGTCAGAGAGACTAAAAGGTGGAATTATCACGGAGGAATATATATAGCTATGTAGTTCCTTAGAGTTGGATTTTATTTATTTAACAGGATGGATTGGGTGTATAGTACAACAATATATGTATTTATATATACCCTTGCGGGTTTTCTTGAACTCTGCGTTAAGGGTAAAGTTCTTCCTAAAGTTTGATGTGACCATTAATTGAAGTGGTGATGTGTTGTTTAAATGTCTGTAGTTATTTATAAGAGTTCATGCAAGCTATTTTGTTATACTAAAGGAATTTATTTAGAGCTTAAGGGTTCTTCTGCGTGACGCAATATACATGAACATACGAGGAAATGTGCTTTCGAACTCGCATGCTACATATTAAATTGAAATGGAAAAGCACATTTCACTTACTAAAGTTATTTTAACTTTCTTAATTTAGATTTTTGGCTTTAGGGTTTTTAGGATATATGTATGTAGAAGCTTGAATTTATCTACATTTGGATTTTTTTTTTTAGGAAGTTACACTTTTATGGAAATTTAATTTTAACTAAAAACTTTAAAGTGCAGGTCAAATAAATCTTATAACGATTAATTTGCTATTGTAGATTGCAGCATGGCCTAGGTTTGATCTAATGTATTAAAAGTTGCTTGAATGGCACAAAATATTATATAATATACATACCTTTGAGGCAATTTTGTATTTCATTAATATTTTTGTCTACTTGTGTGCTTACTTCCTCTTCTAAAACTCTCAAAATAGCAATGAAATTTATATATTTAACTTTAACTCAAAACATACCCATTTGCTCTTTATTTAACATCAATAAGAAACGAAAGAAAACTCCTCAGTTAAATTAAATCACTTTCGACCTTTACAACTATGTTAATTATTACTAAGAATTTCCATCGTCAAAAGTATCTTTCATTTTACAGGTAGGTAGGTACCTATAGCTTCTTCGTTCGCTCTGTGCTTAAAAATATTATTATTCAAATTTAATTTTTCATCTCAATTCAATTTTGAAAAGTTCACACCTTTTCAACTTTCACCTTTTTGGCCAGGCAATTATTAAGTTTTCATAGCAATCTTGTTAGAACCATCACCATAATTCCCCTCCCCACTAAAATACCCACTTTCACCATGGTCGTTGTGTAGTCCCGTTAAAATTTGTTTGGTTTTGTATATCCTTTGCCATAATGACAAATATCCTTTTATATTAATGGTTTTAAAAGAGGAACTTCTATTATAATTTTAACTTTAACAAATTTTGCAGATATCATCACAGAAATGCGCGCAATGTCGTTCTCATCTTTGTTTTCATCATCATCGACATCATCAAACATCGCGGCAATGTTTATCTAACAGTTTTCATAGACTTTGTACTTTATTTCATCCAACCTTTTTGTAAAAAAAAAAGAAGAAGAAGTACCAAATTTACTTCAATGGTTGTTAGATTACAGCCAGGGCCAGTTTTTGGTTAAATGGCGCCCGGGCTCGGGTGATGTATGTTGTATGTATAAAAAATATTCTAGAACTAGTTTTTTCCCATTTTTATGGAAAAAATCATAAAAATTCTCAAAAAGATTTTTATTTAGTATTATTTTTTGGAAATTTTAGGAAAAACATTTGAAATTGGATTGTTTTTTTTTTTTTTGAAATTTTGTAAACCATTTTTAAGAAAAAAAATTGGTACATCATTTTATTATTTTCAGTAATGCAGAGTTAAAAATCAATTTTGTAAAAAATCATCTCTCCAATTTTGAAACATGGAAATTTCAAAAATAAAACAATTTTTTTTAATTTTAATTTTTTTTTAATTTTGTAAAACACTAAAAAAATTGGTACGTCATTTTATTGTATGCAGAAATGCAGAGTTAAATTAATTTTGTAAAAAAATTAAACTTCCCAATTTTGAATAATTGAAATTTTTAACAAAAAAAAAACAAAATTTTTTAATCCAAAACTTGTTTTTATTTTAAATTTTGAATTGCAACTTATAAGAAGTTCTTATATAAGAAAAATTAATTTAAATTGGAAACATCAAAAAATGTTTCTGTGCGAAAAAGGTATACTGCTGAAATTTGCTAACTGTAAAATTTTTGGCTGTAAAAATGGTAGATCGTACAAATATTAGTACACATAGAAATTTCTTAAACGGTTTAAAACAGTACCGTTAGTTTTGATAAAAAAAAACTAATTTTCATAAAATATATTATAGATTATGTTAAATAAATCGCCTTGGTCCAAGTTTAATAAAAATCGACTAAGTCATTTTCGAAAAATTGACTTTTCTTAAATTAAATTTTTAAACTTTTTCAAGAATTTTAAAATATTTCTTGAAAGTTTTGGTAATGCTATTTATTTTAAGAACTTTCTCAATAAAAAAATAATTATCAATTCAGTAGAAATTCGAAAAAAGTCAAAACAAAAAATAATGGTCGTTTGGAAGGTCAATATTAATTTTTCATAACACAAATAACTACCAAAAGGGTTAAACGTATTAAAATTAACTGAGTTTTTTTAAGAAAAATCAGTGGAGCCATTTTTGAGAAAAATAAGATCCCTTAAAAATTCTAACAAAATATATCGACAGTTAAAGTGAACCCTGCGTAAGTGGTTTCACGTGTTTTTCAGAAATAAAAAAAAAAAACTCCCAAACTTTGTATAACGATTTATGGTAAGAGGTTTTGATTTTAAAATGTTCAGAACATTATTGTAACGCTGAAATTGCCAAAAGATTGCGCTTCGATTTTGCCGATTTTTTTGCATTATTATAATATTTTTTTTTTTGAATTTATTGACTAAAGAGGTCCCACGCTTTAACCATCGGATATGGCAGGTACGGTTTTTTTTGGATACAAAATTATTATTATTATTATTATTATTAAATTAGAAAAACCTTTTGCTTTCAATTGGTTAAAATTATGTTCATATCTCTTCTGTGCTTTCAGGAAACTGTCATTCTTAAAAGTTTAGGGCCTTTGCCAATACCCTGCTCCAAAACTACCCCTGATGCTTTCGACAAAGAAGATTTTAATTTATGAAGGAATGCGACCTAAATAGACAACAAGCGCACCTTCTTCTTAAATGAACTTTAGGGTAGGTGAAAAAGGACTCGTCCCTTGCACTTAGCCCCAAAAAGAAAACAACATAAACAAAAAAAAAACAAAGAGTTTCATATTTCATGAGCTTGATGATTAGAGTGACAAAGTTCCATTTCAATTTAATAATATTCACCGTGACAGTGAAGATGTTTTCCGTCACTTTATATATTCCGTAGAAGAGAATGTCCTTTTTGTCCATGAAAACTTTTCCCATTGAGATTGCAAATGGAAACATATTTTCCCCCTTCTTTTTTCATCTTTTTTTTTTTTTTTTTTTTATTATTGGTTCTGTTCCATGGTTGCTTTGGTATTATCTCTTAACTATCTTTGGGTCGCGTTTGTTTTTGAAACTCGTCGTCGTTGGTCGTATCTTCTCTTTTTAACGTCTTTTCGTCTTGTCCAAGTTACAAAGTGAAGGAATTGGATTTAAAAGCAAAAGGGATAAACTAGCTATTGCTGTATATGTAGGTATACCCCTTAACACTTGAAATCCAATGATGGGATCAAGTGCAAGGATGAAAATGATGTTGAGAAATGTTGGGGTTAGGTTCGGTTCGGTTTGTCTTGAAATGAAATGAAGGTGGTGAATGGTGATGTTTCTTCGTGTCGTTAAAAGTGTTGGCATTCCCAGGCTACTATATAGGGTTCTTCTATATCAAAGGGTGTTGATGATGAGGAGCGAACGAGAAAACTGTGAGACAATCTCATTTTGGTATAACGAGTATAAATCATTGAAGTTGGAAATTGCCTGTGATCCTTTTACGTCGAATGTTGAATGTCTTGAGTTTTCATCGTCTTCATATTGTCATCGTACCTATATATATAGTTGTAGTCTTCGTTTATATTTTCTCATTTTTTTTGGGGGGGGGTTTAACATATCAAAGATTTCTCGGTTTTCATCTTTCATTCGTTGAAAGAGAGTTAGGGTAAAAGTTGGTGAAAACGAATTATCTCATTGTTGAACACTTGAAAAAGTTTTTTTTTTATCTTTTTTTTTACTTTTGAATTCGGAAGAATTCTGGAAAATGGAGATGACTTTCTAACATTTTGATTGTGTGTTCTTTCATCCTTCAAAGGGGACATTTGAAGCTCTTTTGATTTGTTTTCTAGTTTTATTATTTCTTTTTTTTTATTTTTTTTGATGTTGTTGTATGTTTTGTGTACCATTCTGGAAATTGGATAACAAGTTGTGATAGTTATTATGAGGAGACTGTGAGAGTTAAATAGTTTTATCGAATTTGAGCGATGGTTTGTAATTCTAAAAAATAAAGTTATAAGCTTTGTTTTAGAATTTGTAAGGATAAACTTCAACGATTGAAATTCATTAACTGAGACGTGGACAGATTTTACAATTATTATTAAATTCTTTATTACCTACACAGAGCTTTTTTTTATTCCAAAGAGTTCAGAAGATTTTAAACCATTAAGTAGAAATACTTGTCAAAAGAAAAATTTTTAAGAGACGATATCTGAGTAGTGTTTTTTTAAAAATATTAAGGCATATTGGTGAAAAACTAATAAAAATTCAAAATTTATGATTTTTGCAGCCAAAAAAAAAAAACTCATTTTACACCAAGACCAGAAACCATATTTCGTCTATTTCTATTAAGAGGACGCACTTTAAACGGAAATAGATAGAAATATGGTTATTTTCTCGTCGAAAAATTTCTTATCAAAATAACTTATCAAATCCGCATATTGATGCCACTGGTGCAAGAAGAAAGTAGAATCTATCAGAGTTTTCTCAAAGCCGCAAACGACAGATGGTCAGAAATTGATACATGTCGGGACTCGAGAAACCTATGGCCGTATCTCTCTCAGCAAACAAACAGACTATTTACTCACACTGTAAGCAGACCTCAATTATTCCTCCTGATTGGAAACCTAACGGGTCACAACTCAATGGGAACCCACATGAGCAGAATGGGCATCGGCACATCTGGCTCATGGAGAGGGTTTCAAGATGAAGAGATGGAAGGGGGCTCCTATCAATTCTTCTGTGAATTTCACAGTCTAGCAAGAACTAGAAATACAATCCTTGTAAAATACTTCTTCTAAGACATGGGGGATATCTTGTTTTTGCCACAAAAAAACATTTTTAAATTCATTCAGAATACAAGTTGGTTCAGGGAGGAATCCCAAATCCCAATCTTTCCTTTTTAACTATAGAACTATAGATATCCTGGGGAGCACAATGGATACGGCCTACCTCCTTACCTAACCTAACCTAACCATACAAAATTTAAATTCGAACAAATTGTTTTAAAGATATAAATCATAACGCATCAGCATGTGGTTTCGATGTATTTGATATTGATATCGAAATTTTAAGACCAATTATGAAAAATAGAAAATTTCGACTTAAAGACAAATTATGTTTAAACTGTGGTTTGTGTTTTTGTTTTTGACTCTCAATCTATACCGTCTGGAAAGCTCGTATTTTCACTTTATAAAGTAAGTTTTTAATAAAGTCTGAATTTAATTAAGAAATATATTTTATTTTATTAACCGAGACACTGTACTTAAAACTCAACAGACACAATACCATTACCATATTGCCTAACAAGATAAATGGTGGTAAAATTCAAAGCACCCGCGCACACTTATATAAATTTACCGTCTGTTAAAGTTTGTCTGCTACTGCTGTGGCTCTGCAGCATAAACTTTACATCAATCACAAAAGGTGTACCTTATACTTATACCTATATACAACTTCTTTTGAATTGTTCTTTATTAACTTTTCTTTAATCGTAAAAAGAAAACAATAAACAAAAGTTTCATTGCTTTGAAATTTAAAATTTATTGCACATTCACACTCAGTTAACAATTTATCGACAAGTGTTCCAAAAATATCCTTTATAGTATAGTTCAGGAGGTAGCGTTGAGTTTTATTAAAAACAGAGTGATTTATTCGACTTAAAACATTGTTTGAAAATTATTAATTGCCACCTCATCTACCAGAAAGTGTATGATGTTCCCAAAGATTTAAATTCACTTAAATTTAAATTTAATGTTTAGAGAACCCCAAACACTGACAGTCGTATTTATAAAATTTTTGTCTACTTAGACAGTGTCTAACTATATTCAAATTGGTGGAAATATGCTTTATTTAATAAAAATAATTATCATATTATTCACGGTTAAGATAATCTACTCTTGTGTCTTAGTTAGGCAGCTATAAAACAAAAATGAACAAGGTTTTTAAACACATTTTCCAAAGTGGGACAGTTGTCCAAAGTTAGACAACTTTTATAAATAAGACCATGAGTATTTCGTTACCAGTTCCTTAAGAAGAAAAAAAATAGTAAATGAAAATCAAACGGAAAATTATTTTAATCATAGGTGTAATCATTTTTCACTTGGAAGTAAAGTTCTTCTTACTTAATAGAATAGTATATTAATTTCTCACTATGAAGGCAATGTATTACTTTCTCATAATACTCATTAATAAATGTGGATTAAATTATCAAATGGAGTAAATGTCCATGAAATACATAATATTATTGCACCGTTAAATTCATATTTATCTATAACTAGCAAGTCCTTCCTGCATCATTTTTAGAGTGAAAATACAATTTTTAGGAGCTTCAAAAAAACAATCCTTATACAATGAATTTTTTGGCACGCTCCAATATTTTTTATATTCATAATCCCATTTTCGTGAGGGACAAAATTAGTCGATTGTCAATTCCGTGGAGTTTGTCATTTCTCAGAATCAATATTTTCCCCTTCTCATACATAAAGGAATTTTTAGATATCACCACTATCCACCCCTGAAAGTATGCAATTTAGGGTTTTCGAGATATTTTACTTCCGCAGTAGAAATTTCTAATTATCGGCTCCGTAATGTGTTTACCTGGCACAATTCAATCCAACATAAAAATTCTCATGAAAATGGGATGATGTTCAGATGAGTTATGCGCGTAGAAACAATAAAAACAATTCATTTTTATATGTTTAGATAAACAACAAAACAATAACGAAGCTGGGGGGTCATTCCGTAATTTACTGAACGATTATCATCAAAACGATAATTGTCGACGAGATCGTTCATTATTTGCTTCACGTATCTCGACTACTATCGTCTCGTCTATCGTTTACAGTTTGAGAGCGTTTGATGTAACTCAGGTGGAGCTGAAAAATCAAATAATTGTCATAATTGTCAATAAAATAAATTTTTAGAGTTTTTGTTTTGTGTTTGGTGCGATTAACAGATTTGATAGATAAATTGGTAATCAATAAGGAAAACATTGAAAAGAACTTAAATTCTTCAAAAGGTTTAGTTTTCTCACAGCGTGTATTGCTTGAGTTAGTAAATAGTGGTTTGGCGAGGGAAGAGGCGTATAAAATTGTTCAGAGCAATGCAATGAAAGTGAAACAAAACAACAGTGATTTTTTGGCCGAATTGAAACATGATAAACCTTTACTTAAGGTTATTAACTCGGAAAAACTTGAATCTTTGTTTGATTTGAAATATTATACAAAACATGTAGGTCACATATATAGCAAGGTTTTCAATTAGGCTGAGTAGCAATGAAAATTTGTTTGGGAAAAAGTGAAACTCTACACCTGCTGCTATAATATATCATAACCATGATCTTCATTTTCCAAATTTCCAATAAATATTCACGATGTACGATGATAAATATGCAAAAAATATAACTTTTTGAACAAAATATATGCGTTTACTTTTTCAAGGTTCATAATGTCATTTTTTCTGCATGAGTTGTCACCTATGCCAGAAATACAAATATGCTATGAACAAAATACTTCGCAGCATAATGCAACCATTACTTGAATGTTCATATATAACTTCATTTATTTGACTACGAGAAAAAGATTCAACTCTTTGAACTGACAATAGGTATTCACATTATAATATTTTTAACGGTATGGTATATGGCCGAGTTCAGACAAAACTCTCACTTTCAACGGCTTAACTTTCAAGTGGTGATGGAAAATCAGTGTTAAAAGTGCCACATGGGGTACCAACAACGGCGACCGGTACTACGAAAATACAGTGGACTAAAATTATTTTAAAATTAGAATAAAATCATCTAAAACAAACATGTAAAAAATCGTAAACCTTCCAATAAATATTCACGATGTACTTGATAAATATGCAAAAAATATACTTTTTCAAAGTTCATAATGTCATTTTTTCTGCATGAGTTGTTGTTGTAATTATTTTGGACACTGTGCTTTGCGCTAGAGCCAATGAAAAATCACATCCTGCTAACCATTGATACCCTCCGCTACCCAAAGTCTCGAGGGTAAGAGCAAGTCTTATTATTGGAGGTATATAAGTTGAACGAAACCCGTTTGACAAATTAATCGTTTCGAGTACCATCACGAATGCTTCCTTTGATAGTCGAAAGCGTTGAATAAAACTAGAATAGATTTTTACAATTATGGATTTTTATGATAAAAATCATACTTACATATGAGTTGGAAGAGATAGGGGATTAGATTTATCTCTCAACTGTCGTCGCAAGCGTATACTTTGTATTTTTTCATTTTCATTTTCTACAATAAGAAAATTGCTTCGCCGAAACATTTTAAACCCAATTTGTCAATTGAAAAGATAACAAAAATGTCAATTTTCAATGGAAGCTCAATCGTTCAATTATACAGTACCTAAAAACTTCAAAATTAATTCAAGACGATACCTATTTAGCTATAGTTCAAAAGCTATCGTTTTGACGATAGCGTTTCGACGATTATCGACTTACGTGAAGCAAATAAATATATCACTATCGCTCAAAAGATATCGTCTGACGATAATCGAATTACGGAATGACCCCCCTGAAGAAATTTAGAAAACTACTTCTGTTTTAGTGAAGCAATTGAATGTAATTCAAAAATATTAAGATTTTAAACGTCAATTCTTTTACGTATTTCACACAGCTTTTAAACTATGAAATCGAACTGAATACAATTTTAAAATTCAATTGAATTTTGCATGGTAGACCAAAACTTTCTTCCCCTATACATATATTTATTTGTTAGATATAAATTCTGTTTTTGAATATTATTGTACCAAATATATGGATGCATTTTTTTTGTTACGACTGTGACATTTAGCACATTATGGATCAGCATGCAAACTGTCAACTAGGATTGAGACTTAGAAGGATAAGCTTCTTTATGCATGTTTTCAGTGTTAGAGCCCTACTCCAATCGGAGTAAATTTTAAGAAAGAAAATACAGTTTTAAGAAAAAAAAAAACCTACTCTGCCAATTCGCTATTTTGAGATCAACTTGTTTTTTTTTCAGTGAAAAATTTAAATTTTGTTTAGCCAAATCACATAAAAGGAAAAGACAGCACTGTGTTTCTCAAATTTCTAACGAAATTTGACCTTGAATGTTTGATTCAATAATTATTTTCTGTTCGGAAATGAATGAAACTTATGAGATTTTTTTTTCTTAAAAATATATTTTTGTTAAACTAATTTTTTTGTTAAAAAAACATAAGTTTTTCTTTAGTTTTTAAATCTACTCCGGAAATTTTCGATTTACTCTACTTTCTTTTTTACAAATCTGCTCCGAAATGTTACCACTTATATTCTAATCATGTTTGTGATTCTCTATCAAATAGGTATAGGTATATTGGCAATTTATTATTATTTGAAATGTGAATGAGTTGGAATTTTTTTCCGAATGATGTAGAAAAGGAAAATATCAAAAAAGCTTAAAAAATCTTGATACATTACATGGCTTGCTATAAATATGTAAACATTTAATTAATGTAAGAAGTAAGAGAAAATCTATTATATACTCAGCTATGTCAATATACCTATTAGATACTTATCATATCGTGAAAATATATCAACAATACCACCAAGACTATTTTATCTTTATATCAAACTTCGCTAAGTTAAGGAAAAACAAAACAACCCGTCTTCGTCTTGTTAAAAAAAAAACAAAAGAAAAAAATATAAATTGAAGGTAAAATTTAATTTCCTTTTTCCTGAGCTTCATTCACAATCGACAATCTGATTATTTATGGTCTCCTGATTTTCATTTTACTGTGTTTGTTTTTTTTTTTTTATTTGAACAAAAGTAGCTCGACAGAATAAGTCCTAAATCAAAAGGCACAGGAAAATATCGCTTTCTTGAAAATGAATGCAGCCCAGGTGAATACCGAACACAATTTGCTAAAATACAAACAAAAATAAAAAATAATAAATAAACAACAACAACGACAACCGTTGAAAAAAAAGACTTTCTTTTATGATTTTATGTCTTTTTATGTTTTCTATTGTGTTATATAGCCTTAAGGACTTAGGCTCTATTAATTGTCAAACAAAATGGTAGAAGAATAAAAAAAAGAGAATAAAAGACAGTAAGTCTGATACTTTTAACGGGTTAAATTTGTCACTAATGAGAGAAAAGTTCTTTTTAATAAAAGAATACAATAAAAAAAAGGACAACAAAAATGCCAATTTAAACAATAAAGAAAGGAAGGCGTCAAAAATACGACATAGAATTTTTCAAAAAAAAAAACAATTATGTACATAGTAGAAAAACAAAGTCAGGAGCGTAAAAATGTGATAAAGGACCTTAATTTGTATTTATTTACTTCTATTTAAAAAAAAATACATTTTTCTGTTTTTTTTGTTGTTTTATTTATGAAGTAGGTATTTTTAAATGACACTACAGACTGAAGCTATAATTAAAATTGTAATAAAAATGGAATCACGAATGATTAAATATAAAAAGTCGACTGTTTGTTGCTGTTGCATTTATGATAATAATGCTGGCTGCTGCTTGTTGATAATGATGAGGATGATGATGATGGCTGCTGAATCCTGAGTGCTTTGCTGGACGACGCGACGACGACGTGTCCTTTTTGACAGATTATCTTTTTTTTTTTTTTTTTTTGTTAAGTGAATTAAATTTCTTTGTAAAAGGTTTTAAATTGGTCTCTTCAACAGACATTTCTATATATTATAGTGAAATTAAAATTTAATTTCTTTTGTCATTAATGACACTGTTAATTAAAAAGCTTTTGAATTGGAATGGATGTAGAGGTATATAGGTACTCATTATATTCATATATGATGGGTATATACATATAGGGGTTAGAGTTCTTCATGTCGATGTCATTTGTAAAATTATGGGGGTATCCATGTATTGCACGTTATTACCTGGACTGCAACCGGGTACCCTTTTAGTTACCGGGTTTTTCTTTGTGTTTGATCTGACGGAATTATTGGTTCGTACTTTTTTCAATGGCGAGTGTCATAGATCGATGTTAAGTAACTTCTTTTGGCCTTAATGGAATGATCGGAATTTGGTTTTAACTCCAGATGATGCTACGTGCAACCAGCACAATATTCCGCACATGACCATTCTGCACGAACGATTTAAGGGCATGTTTATTGGGTTATCTCCCGTGCCTTTGGTGTGAACTGCTTATACCGAAATCGTGCGATTGAAAGCCTTGAGAATTAGCGGCTTAAATTTATATGTACATAAGGGTGATTCAAAATAACATCTTTCATGAAATTCAACCGAGATTGGGCGAAATTATAAAGCTTAGATTGAAACCAAATGATTAAGACCAACAAATTCAGAATCGAACACCATATAATATGTAGGTCGCTACCAATTTGTCAATAATTTTGTTTGAAAATCTTTGAAAATCGGAATTATTCTCAAATGTTTAAATCTACAGAACTTTTCGAATTTTAGTTCTAAAATCATGAAATTTTCAGGGATTATTTGTAATTCCATGTCCATCATTAGAAAATTAATTTTTGAAATACAATTTTTATAGTTTTTTTTATAACAAAAAAGTAAGCGTCCCAGGTGTTTACTTAAAATTACGTTTAATTACAGGACAGGCTCCAAATTAGTTAATTTATAGTTTAAACAATATTTTCATAAAAAACCGCAACCGCGATGTAGAAAAACTCATATTATATTATAAAGGGTGCGTCAAAATGCATTTTTTAAAAATTATTTTCTTAAGATTTTCATAACCTGTAATATTTTGGTAGATATTAAAATCTTAACAGGCATCACATTTTTTTATATTAGAAAAACCTCTAATTTGATTTTTTCTAATTAATTCTGCTTAATAGTTAGACTAACAATTTATAAGAAATATTTTTCATGACCATCACCTACAAATAAATAATATAACATATAATATACTTTAGCAAAAAAAACGTAAAAATTAAATATCTATAAAAAAATATCCCTTTATATGCTCATTTTGAAAATCCCATTGCTCTTACTTCTTATTGAACATGTTATCCATTAATCATGCTGATTATTGAAAAAAAAAACATACCTTCCCTTAGTCTACTTATGTAAAATACTTCTATAAATCAATTTTCTTTTTTTTATTTTTATTTTAAAAATAATTTTAAAAACAAACAAATATCTTTGTGTCACGCCGTTCATGTTATAAAAAACCACAAAGTTTACACATATTTATTTTCCAACATAAAAATTTTAATAAAAATGAATTTTAATAATTTTCTGCTTCCATAAAATAAATATGTAATTTTTGTATTTTTTTTAATTTCATATTAACTTGTATAATAATTATTTACCCCTATGATATCAAATAAACAAGCATTTTTTATATCGTTTGTCTTTTTTTTGTTGTCCATTCATACCCTTTAGATATAGTATAATGCTGGCTATGCAAATATTGAACTACAGCTAATTGGAAATATGGAATTTTTTTTGTTTGTAATTAATTTTCGTTATAACATAAAATAATAATAAAACAAAAATTGCACATTCACTACACCTTTTTGCATATAAACATACATCCATATAAATATATTTCAAACACTGAACAAATTTAATTTCACTAAAATATTTTGCCGAACAAAACCGCATAAAAAATAAATTCTCTTTGAACATGGATGGAACGAGCGCCGCGTTTGCTTGTAGGAGTTGTAGGAACAAGTTTTTTTTTTTTATTTTTTTTGTCATAAAAGTATCCATGGCAAAAAAAAAAAAAAAAACAGGAGCAAGGATATGTTTTGTTTTATTCAACTTTCCAGTAAGTTTAGTTTGAAATTACTCTGCAATTGCACCACCTACACTACATCTACATGAGTAGGCATCCCAAGTTCTGTAAATTTGAGTATAGGAATATCTACTGGGAGTAGATTGTGTATGCTGTTGAATTTTCATTTAATATTTGTTCATTAGAGAAAATTTTTGATATATGTATTTATATGTTTTTTTTTTATTAATTGAATGTAATTCAATATAGTAGAATCATATTATTTAAAAAACTTGTAAGGATGGAACAGTTATAGAGATATTTTAATTAATGACGTTTCAAATAAAGAGGTAAATGACAGTATTTAACGAGTGAGTTTTATGGATCATTAATTTTTTTTTCTGTATGTTTGGGTTGGATAGGTATATTCGCTATAGTAGCACGAAGCTTAAAAAAACTAGAAGTTTAAATTCATTATTTTGAACGTTTCAAAATTTAGCGGTAAAAATAATTGTGAATCCAACATTTTAAAGGTATTCAAGTATACATATTTTGTAGGACTAAAGGCCGTAAAAAGCTATTTTGAATCAATAATTCAACAAGTCCAAATAAAATAGTGCTAAGTTTTCTACTTGGCTGATGTTTTTCAGTAGATAGTATATAAAATTTGTATTATTAAAAAAACCTTCTTATATACATATTTATGTTGCATGAAATACATGTCAACAAGTTCTACAGGTTCATGCATTGTGAGCAGCATAAAATAGTGTTGGGTGCAGTAACTCACACATGCAGTGACATATCACATCAAGGGGCGTATGTTGAAATTCAGGAGAAGCAGGGGTTGGGGTGTAACTCGTGAAATGTTGAATTTACTTCAGGTAAAAGAATGTTTTTAGATTTAAATTGTTGGTTAAATTTGAATGAATTAAAACTTGAGATTGAAATTGCAAAATTGAGCTTCATAAAATGAAAAAAAAAACTGCTTAGATTAAAAACATGTGTATCCTCTTTTAAAAAGTAACTTCTTAGTTACATTTTACTTTATTTTTCTTCAATTATAAATGGCGCCCAACATGGAACCTGACAGTAATAAAAATAGGATCAACATACATAAATTATCAAACGTTTCAAAAGTTATTGTAAATTAAAATTTCACTCGCAACTGGTTCTTTGTTATTTGTAGGTAATAATGAATGAATTTGCAAAAGTCAAACCCTGCGATTTTTCTCATTTATTTTTATTTTTCATATAAAAACTTTTTAAAATAAAGTTTAAAAAAGAAAGCTACACATGTTTCTTTCAATTTTAAAATTTTAAATAGTTGTTGAAAATTTTTTGAATTACTCAAACCGAATTTAACAATATAATTAACTTCAACTTCAAAAACCAAGTCTCTCATTCGACTGACCAGTTTTTGGGAAATTTCAAAAATAAAAAAAATGACAATTTTGTAATTGCAGTAAAATCCTTTTCACGTTTTTCTCATTACACTGAACAATGATTCTTCTAAAATAACAATTTTCGTTGGTTCATTTCCACAAATTTCTGGTTAATGCGGCTTGACCGATTTATCCAAAAGTAATTGGCTAGTTTAAAGTAGAATTAATAGTCCCCCTTTCGACATACAAATTTCGATCGCAATCGGTTTAGCCGTTAAAGAGCACGTCAAAAAGGAAAAAAAACAAACTTTTTTACAAAAGTTACCGTCAAGAAAAAATTTTGGTAATCTTTTTTTTTTTTACAAAAATGCAGCCCATTATACCTACACATACACATTTTTACTTTCATTTCCCTGACACGTTTTTATTGTTTTAGGACTAAAAATGACGGTAACTGCCGTACAAATTTTTTAGTAAATATGTAATGAAAATTTAATTTTTCTCAAACACGTGCCCACAACTTTTTTCTTAATAAAAATTCAGTATTTAAAAAAAAGGCAAACATTTTCTTCTTCTTCTATTTTGATTAAAATTTTTATGTGAACTGAAAAAGTTAGATCTACCATATTAATGAAAAGTTCGTTTATTTTGTATTACAAAATTCTTTTTGACCAAAATTCTGTAAATGTATTGAAAATTCTGCATGAACATAATTCTATATTCCATTATTCTGCAAATATATTATTCTGTATTCCAAAATTCTGTAAATCCAGAATTCTATATATCAAAATTCTGTAAATCCAAAATTCTGGAAAACATGTTTACTGAAATTGTTAAAATAAAATAATTTTGATTCCAATGAAAATTTAGTAGGTATGTATATAATTTTTTTGTATTCTGCACTCCAAAATTCTGCATTTAAAAAATAAAAATTATTTTGATAATGAAAAAAAGTGCGCACTTTTTGAAATACAGAATTTGGGAATACAAAATTATGGTTTTACAGAATTTTGAAAAAACAGAATTTTTGATTTTCAGAATTCTGGAATACAGAATTTTAGATTTACAGAATTTTGGAATATTGAATTTTGGGACTTACAGAATAATGACGGCAACCAAAAAAATGTATCTGCGATTAAAAAGGGATTTCTTGGTTTTTTTTTGGACTGTATTATTATCTGTTGGACCGATTTTAACAAAAAATTGTACACAAGAGTTTCTAATAAGTTTCAAATAATATTTCAATTAAAAATTTTCAAAAAAAAAAAAATAAATTTTGGATTTGAGAAAAAAAAATCAAAATTAATCCGCATTAATAAACACTAAACATGGTTTATTAATTAAAAAAAAAATGTTTTCAATACTTTATATACATACAAACCTATAGCAAAATATTTTTTATTTTTTATTTCTTTTCACATTTTATCTCGAAAATTCTTTAACTTAACCCTTAAAATGATATTCATACCTATATGTACATACCTACGTTTTTTTGTTTTTAAACTGAATTACATAAAATAAAACAAACGATCCAATTAAAATCAATTTTATGTCAAAAGAAAGTTTTAAGCTCTCTTAAGAAAGTTAAAGAAATGTTTTCGAAGTCCGGTGTACCTACATTTATAATTCCTTCCTCCTTGCTGATTTCGTTTATGTTATGCAACATTTTACCGACTAAATAAATTAACAACCACTCAAAACGTTAATTAGACGAGGGTCAAATATTTAAATTTATAAAAAAAAAAAACCATAATATACATAACTAACAGCACCGATGGCAAAACCGGAAATTTTTCATAGCTCATTAAATATTTTTCCAACCGTAATTATATCGACTGAGACAATGTGCTTAATTATGCCCTTGTTTCTCCTTATTTTTATTTTTTTTATTATTTTTTTTTGTTGGCTCCTATCCCGCAGGAATAGGTATATATATGTACCTATATAAAAAAAAAGCATTAGAATGAGCCGAAGAATTAGACAACGAAGCATTATATACCTATTTCATTTCCTTGTAAATATATATAATATATATAAACAAAATATATAAATTATATGTAAACCAAGGAAGCTTTCTAAATTGCACATATGTCCTAGTTACTCTAGTATACAGCTCAAGAGAGATCCTATGTAATATATATGTATGTAGTCCCTGTCTGTTTGGACAAAAAAAAATATAGATATACAAGGAAATTCAACGAGAAAAAAAGTTTATAATAAAACAAAACAAAACAAAAAACCGAAACCGGAAAATAATGAAATATCCTGGGTCTCTTTCGTTTGCCAGTTTTTAATTATACAACATTTTATGCTTAGACATGGCGAGAAAATTCCACTTACAGGCATAATGACCGTTATTAATATTTATGTACCAAAGAATTTTTTTTTGTATTCCTTGTGGGCCCATAAAAATTATAAATAAAATTTCTATGCAAACAATGGGGGGGAGCGCATATATTGAGCAAGAAGTATAATATAAATAAATTTGTACCTACCTCAATACACATGGAGATTTATTTTTTGAAAGAATGAAAAAAAATTATTTTCTTAATCAAAAAAAAAAATAAAAGACACTTTAAAGTTTGACTAGTACTTAGGAATTTAAAGCCCAATAAGAAGTCAGTTAACCTTTAAAGTTCTAAAGGTCACGAAGAAAGAATATTTATTTATGGTAAACAGTCGAATTTATAAACTTAAAAAAGTTTATCAGTTACATTTATATTGGAAGGGGTGGACTGCACTATGGTGTTCCTTAAATGAGACATATTTTTGGATAGCCAGTTTGAAGTATTAAAAACAATTTCTTTGATTTTTTTCAGATTTTTATTTCACTCCTTTAATCCCCCTATGTTCCCCCTATATTCACACTACCATATACATAATATGTTATCATAATATCTTATATGAAACGAATGCTGTTCAATTTAAAGGAAAAGAAGCAAAACATGAGAATCGTTCTTTTTTTCTTACAGGTCTCAATAGTTTCTTTTCTGCGTTTGATTTTACTTTGGGTTTTTTTTTATTGCCTCAACGTCTTAGGATTTTTATTCGCAGTTGTTGTTTCTTTATTGCGTAGGTGCAGTTTGCGGTTCGATAACGATTTTCTTTTGTAAAGAATAATTAAGATTTTATTAGAAAGTGAGTGTTTTCTTTAAAAGTAAGGTCGAAAAAACGAATTGGCTGAACATTATATCTTTCGTTGTACTGGACGTCCATTGTATTGCTTTTCATACAAATTTTTTTTGGATTTTAGCTTACTTGTTTGCATTGTTTGAAACAATGACAGTTGTTTCAGATAAATTAAATTTAGAAAATTAAAAACATTTTGGTAAAACTTAAGAAGTGTCATGATGTCCTGCTGTTTAAAATTTCACCCCTTTAATTTTATAATTATTTTTCAGTTTCATGTTTAAAAAAATCTAAGAGAAAAATTTGTAACCTGCGATCATTTTTCATATGGACTGTGAACTGTGAAGTGAAGTCAGACGGAGGAGGAGTTAAAGCAACTCAGTGAAAATCTGGAAAAAATTGTCTGTTTGGTTGTTTGCAAACATCAAGCTTAAGAGTTTGGAAGAGCCCCGTTGTTTTATGAAAAATTTACCAAAAAAGTCTTTAATTTTTTCTTTCAAATTCTATAATGGTGGTATCTTCAGCGTAAAGGTTTTGAAATCGTGAATAAATTAAATTATAAGGATGTCAGAAAATTTGGTTGTATGAAGACATAATAATACCTACATTTGTGTACATCATACATACAATCAGAATTACAGACCCACCCGTGTTGTAAGAACTATAGGCTATGTTAATTTTTTACGAATCCAAAACTTCACCTACGGTAGTAATTATATCATTAGTAGAACATAATATCGTAAATTCGTACATCGTAAGTTTATGTATCGTAATTTCATATATCGTAAGCATTTATATCGTATAAGTAAAAAATATAGGAATTGAAAACTTGGAACAATAACAAAAGCCGAAAAAATTCCAAAATCTTTGATATTCTTTAATATTTAAATCACTTATCGATTTATTTCAATAGCTTTAAGAAATATTTTTTTATTTGTTTCTTTGACATCAGTATATTAAGAAAAAGACAAAAAATAATTAATTTCTTCCTTTTCCTCTGATCTTCTAATAGAAAACAATAAACATCTTATATTAGCAGCCTTCTTGTTGTATAATCGATGAAGTCACGTATTAAGAGCTTTTTCGATTGTAATTTTTGTCAAAAAAAAAAAAAAAAAAACAGACGCGTTAAAGGCAAACCAATTTGTCCTTAGTTAGGTTATCCTTCATATAGTAATCCTTATATCTCCCGGGCAAAAAGACATCGGCCAATCTTCTATATAGAAATCAATAAGTACGTCTTTTGCTTTGGCAAAAATGGTATACGTCTTTAGTTCGTAGGCGATTTGTTAAATATATACGAATCTAACATACATAAATAAATACAGCTTCATATAACATTATCTACTGATAAATTAATGATATTATTCCGCCCAAAAACACACTCAGAATATTTTATGAATGGTATACTTATAGCTGGACCGTAATATATATTTTATTTAATATAAATAGTGTCCTTTAAATTGGTTTTTGTCTTAAAGTCCTATGGTCACGATTTAATTGAAACTCATTCAGACTTAGAAGAGCTAGAGCGTATATTGACATTAAAAATGATAGGCTTTTGAATCTATTTTGCATTAATTTTTTTTATGAAAAGGTTGAATATTATGGTGGTCGGTATATAAAGGTCATTGTATAATTTCAACCTATCCGCCTCCTTAATTTATTTGAAATAAATAAAATTTCATATAATCTTTATTTTAACTCAACCACTATAAAACGAAGGAAATTTTATATTTGAGCACACAATTACATATATATGTACAAAAATCAAACCTTTAATTTCTAATAATTGATGAAAAAATTAAAATTAATGGTTTCACAAAAATTTCTCCTTTATTTTATTTGTTTTGTTTTAATTATTTTTTAAATTTTATTTTATTTTCTGTTATTTATGTTTAAAATCAGTTTTTTTTGATAAATTTTAATGTAAATTTGCATTTGAATAAAATAGAAATTTTGAAGAATTATATCAGTTTCGATTAAGTTTCAGCCTCTGTAAAGTCTTGGACAAAATTCTTGAATAATAAAAACGACAGCCTTCGTAAAGCTTCAATAAAAAAGTATTAACAAGCAAAAGAAATTTTAACGAGGATTCTAAGAAGTTTTATCAGAATTAGTTTATAGAAGTTTTAAAGAAGATACAAAATTTTAAATGTAATTTTATTTTTATTACAATGAATTATTGAGATCAGATTTTGTATGAAAAATGCCTAGCAACTTTCTGTATAAGACAAAAAGTTATAAAAAGGAAATAGAAAATCATATATAATTCTCTTAAATCCTTCAAATTAATTTTATAGACCAATTCAAGAAGCCTTTGGGAATTGTCATGAGAAAAAAATTATCTGATGCTCGAAAATTTCCCTGGGAATTTATTGGTATCAGGAATAATTTTTCCAGGGGAATTCGTCTGTCATTATATTGAATTTTTGTTGAGGGTTATTTAATTAGATAGCAGACAAAATTTCGAATGAAATAAAATTCCTCTCGAGATTCCCTATAGGTTCCATTAGGTGTGTTTTATTCATTGCTACATAGCCAGCGCAGCAAAATTTCCCTTGGCAAACAAAAACAATTTAATTGCTGGCGAAAAAGAAGTCACTAAAAAAAAAATGGCTGTGCTGGCGATAGAGCTTTTAATTATTGAAATGAACGTATAGAGTGAGTCATCGTTTTATTCAGACTTGTGCTGCGCTGGCTATGCAGCAATGAATAAAACACACCTATTATTACATTGGGGCAGACATTTTTAGTTTGCCATAGAATAGAAAGAAGTTTAAAGGTTCTCCCACACCAACGCGAATCTGTCTTAGCGAATACGAAAACAATAATAACAACGTATTGTTTGCATTGACAACCACGTGTTGTTATTATTGTTTTCATCGTCGCCATGACAGATTCGCGTTGGTGTGGGGGAGCCTTTAATCCATGTTTTCAATTAATAACCGCCATCTTGATTTAAGATTGAACTTGGTTTTTGCTATTTCCTAAACGGAGGAAGGTAGACAAGTATTTTCATATTTTCGGAATAAAACTGAAAAAAAAAAAATGGTTAGACTTGTTTTCTTCAAAGAAATTAAAAACACAAATTTTATTCGTGAAAAACAAACCTAAGTTTAATTGGAGAAAGTGGCAGCCCTGTAAGGAGTTGATGATCTAATATTCAGATTTAAGCTTATTCCAAATGAAATAAAAAAAAAATTCTTTATACATAATTTACGTAAATAAAAAAAATTAAACCCAAATTGTACGATAATGTTTAAAAATCAAAAAAAAAAATGACTTGTACATTTATATAATTTTTTAAAATAAGTACATAATATGTAATGTTAAAAAATGTGACGACCAGCAGAGTTTGTCGTATAATAAATATTTTTGTTCGTCAATATCACAATAGCAGTCTTTTTTTGTCAAACTGCATCTTTGTGTCCTCGTTATGAGAAATAAATAGTTGCTTTTTTTAATTCATCCTATTTAACTTGAGTGAACGTTGTTGGTCAGGGCCGAAGGGTAGATTTAATTAACCAACTACACAGAAGAGAAACCAAAATTATTCATTCTTTTTCTTCATTGGCAACTTTGGTCGTTGAATGTCAGTCATACTCATAGTAGTATAGATATAGCTCGAAGGACATTATCATCATGCAACTCTTGTCACTTCTTCTCCATCTTCTTATAACACTATGAAGGCTAGTGGTGTTTTTCTTTTCTTGTTTTAGTGTTATCCTTGCTCATTCAGTCGTCTATACTTAGTTAAGTTTGCTTTTTTGTTTGTGTATACCTACCTATCTATTCTTCTTTCAAGTCCATTTTTATTAGAAAGACAAGCATAAATGGCGTGGAGCAAGCAAGCCAAGCAAGCGGTGTGAAAAATGTTCTCTCACAATTTTGTTTTAATTAAAGTTTTTGCACTTTATAAGGCTTTGCCTATACAAGCATATAGTTTGTTATGTTTCATCTTCTTTTTTTTCTAATTCTCTGCCTCTCTAACTACTATACACTTCCTATCTCTGCTGATACTCGTCGTTAAATGGTTAAATATCTCAGCAGGTTCTCTTTTTGTCCTCCTATAGAAAAATGTCTAAACGATGAATACAGTTGGTTTGATGAAGATTTGCTGCAAAAAAAAAAAATGAAAAAAAGGAGAAAAAAAAAATTAGAAAAGCAAACAAGAGGAAGACAGCAAACTAACATTTCGTTTGCACTTCATTTTTACGATGGACCAATTTCATCAATCGTCACACTCACTCTGCTGTATCCTTTCACTCAAGACCCTATATAAAGAAGGAGAGGATGAGGACGTGAAGTCCCTTATGCTTCCTACCTATCCTCTTATACACTAAACATTGGGAAGTGAAATATAAAGGAAATAACAACTTTAGCTGATGTGGAGCTCTCTCTCTACTTCACGAAACTATTATTGCTCCCTTAGGTTTTTGTTGGTCTCAATCCGATTTGAATGGCAGCATGAAAGGGACATAGAACAAGGATAATGAAGACAGGACTTAGGAGTATTAAGAAAAAAAAAAAAAAGAAAAAAGTAAATTTTGAACACTCAGAGAAAAAATTGTCTTATATCTATGTAGGTTTAATGAATTAATATTAATTGATTAAATAAAGACAAACAGGAAAAACATGACCTCAAAATTGTACCTTAGCTGCCATAATTTTGGAACTTCAACTAAATTATAGATTCTTTCTGCAAATGCTACAATTTGTTTCTCTTTATGTAAACAAATAAAAAAAAAATTTAATAATTTTTTTTTAATTTATTTTTTCGATACAAAAATTTACCTCAGTTTTTCGATTATTTTGGTTGGTGTTTTAAATACATATTATCGATCAAATTTAATCTGCAACAAGATAAGATCGCATTCGACAAAAAAAAATAGTTGGCACAAAAATTCAAAAATTTATACCTCGAAAACTCGAAAAAAAGTCAAAATTCGGGAAACAAATTTTGACATCGAATGTTACATCCAAAAATAATATATTTGTTTGTATAAACAAAGGTGCACAAACGTAACAATATACATTAGGGGATCATGACGCAATCTCGAATGACAAAAAATCGCGAAAAAAACATTTTTTTAATCTAGAATGAAAAAATCTCGAATGCACAAAAATCTAGAATGAACGACAATCTCGAAAGACTATATATCCAGAAAAAACCACGAAAAAAAAATATTTAAGTTTAAACACAAATAACACTTATTATATATTAAGTTTATTTAACAATTTATTTTTCTGGGCCAGTTTTGATTATATACTAGTTGTGTTAGTTGACAATGACTAAACACGGTTATTATAAGCAGGAGCCGCTAACATCACAACACAGCCTGGGCTAAAATATCAGTTAAACAGAGGATTTTTTATTTTTTTTTTATTGTAGCGTCACTTAATCATTTAACTGTCAAATTGGTTGCGTTTGCTCTGCTGCTCTCCTTCTGCAAGATTTGTTTGTTTTTTTTTTAATTATAAATTTTATAAAATCGAACTTTTGATTTTAAAGTAAAAAATTTAAGAAAATTGGTCTTTTTATACTTCAGAGTCCTCACTAATTGTCCCCCGACAAAAATTTAGCAGAGGAATCCAAAATTTTGTTTTCCTAATATTTGATACAAAAACTGAAAAATTTTGCTAAGGAATCCTGTTTATATTTGTGAGATTGCTGAGATCTCAGAAATATAAACTGACCAAATAAATTTTCATTGCGCTTTATAAAACAAACAAAAGTATGTAATCTAGAATTAATATATACTAATTTTTGAGATAGTGGTAACAATTCGCACACGCAACTGTATTTTGCAATCGATATTTTTTTCTAGATTTTTGTAGATTTTTACTTTCGAGATTTTTGCTACCTATATATTATACAAAAATATATTGTGATAATTTAAAGCCACAAAATATATAAACCTGTTCTGAAATTTAGGGTTCTGTGTAGAAAATGCTAAACAGGTCAAAATAAAGCTCTCTACCAAAATTCGGCTTTGTCAGAAATTTTTTGAAGTGGCATTCTTATATTCCTCAATAATTTTGAAATCTCTAAATATCTAAATATTTTATTGTTTAAATTCGCTTAAAACCAGGTAGGTAAACAAATTACCAACCGGAAATAAGAAATTTCGAACAGAAAAGTACAAAAATTGTAAAAACCCGAAATTACATACTTTCAGCTGTTGAAATTTTTTTTTTTTTAATTTGCCAAGCGACTTAGATTTTTACCCGTGCGAAGCTAGTTTAAAATAATTAATTACAATAAATAAGAATAATGTTCATCTATGTAATAATATTGAAATATTGTTCGTTGGTAAGCACATTAAGTTGAGAACAGCTCTATTTATTTGGCATTTTTTTTTTTAAGGTTCGTAACACTTTAAAAAAAGTTAACTGATCTGATATGTGGCTCTGGAGTCATATAAAAAAAAACTTTATTTAAAAGTGACTCATTTTCGCATAATGTTGTTAGTTCATAACAAAATCTTAATCCAATAGGTGGCGCTGTGATCAAGTTATTAAGAAATTCTCTGTTGCGAAATAACTAATATTCACAACACCTCCACAATCGACATTCATCGACTCAAAAAAGATGATCAAGATTGTAAATAAGAATATATCTTTGCCATATGGTATTTTTTTTTTTTCAAAATCCGCCTTCTGCCACGCCCAGTTTTCTTATATTTGAGTTTTTTCTTATTACACGTTCTTATATTGAAATTTTAAATTTTTAAGTTAAGATCTCTTAAAAGCAAACCAATACATGTGAAATTTTTTTTGAGATCCGCCAAACATTACTAAAATTTGTTAAAAGTTATACAAAATAAAATGAAATATCAACGTGATCTGGTTATTCATATTTTATTTTGTAAATTTTAAACGTAACTTAACTACTTAACCTCGCAACTGATATTTTATTTTGTAAATTTTGTTAGCAATTTAAATTGTTTATATTTCCGTGCAAAGCCGGGGTGGGCCAGCTAGTACATAAAAAAGGAGAAAAAAGCATGTGTTTAAAATGGAGTTTTATCTTTTAGCCGAGGTTAGATTTGAATTGATTACGAATACGAAATAAATAACTTTAATACACGACCATAAATAGGAATATGTAGTTCAAATCAAGCCAATGATAAGCATTTTTCTATATTTAATATTGGCTTATTCTTCGATAAACAGGTTTTTAAAATGCAGGGTTATTCTAGATATCTATCAGTTTTTAACCATTTTCTTGTCTCACATTCCTATCACTCCCGATAAATATACCTACTGACGTCTTAGTTAGAAATATGATTTTTCTCTGAGTGTACTAAAAAAGGAAAAAAACCCAAAAAAAAAAAAGGATCCTTTTCAACTGCGATATATCCTTTTGCTGATGAAATGCATT
The DNA here is from genome assembly GCA_929447395.1 of Epistrophe grossulariae. NCBI lineage: Eukaryota > Metazoa > Arthropoda > Insecta > Diptera > Syrphidae > Epistrophe > Epistrophe grossulariae. The sequence continues at coordinate 106,160,831 of OV839568.1, forward strand.
CAAACCCATTCATTGCAATCAATTCTTGTTCATTCACAAAAGCCTGTGTACATATATATGTATACCATTTGGGACAGATCGCATTTTTCTTTCATTTTACATTTTTATTCTGTCCATGTCCTCTAAAAAAACACCCTCTAGTTATGGTCGTTTTTTTAAATTTTTTTTTTTATTTTTGTTGCAATTTCTTCTGGTTTAATATTTGTCTCTCGCACTACTGCCACTGCTGCTTAGGTATTTGCTAGCGGTACATAATAGGAGATCCTGTTTTTTTCTTATATATTTCTCGGTTTCCTTGCAGAACTTCTAGGAATTTTTGAGCTTTTCTTTCTTTGCATAGGTATCCTAAGAAGGTTGTTTAAAAATATTTGCTGGGTTTCCTAGTATTTTCTATACTTTCTTTACCCACCTATAGAGATGGAATGAACGGAAACAGGCATAGTGGCAAAAAAAAATAAAAAAAGATTGGCCTTTTCCTTGGCACTTAATATCGTGGGAAAAATATAGTTTAAGTGTTTCCTTGGTTCTTTGCAATTTTGCTTATTTCTCAATTGCCAAGAAAAAAAAAAATAAAGGCGAACAAAAAAATGTATATTTTAGATTATTCATGATGGTGACGCGGCAATAGTAGGAGCGTCATAGTCATCGTTATCGTCAATGGTGTTTGAGGGGGCAACACCGACAACGACGACGCGACGAGACGCGGCAGTACAGTGGCGTCCAAATGTTATTTTCATTATTTCACACACCCGCACCTATAAAAGAAAGAGAAGAATATGTCAAGCTTTTGTACCGAGGTGAGGTGTTATGTGTGGGCTATATGTGGATTGGAATTTTAGAAAAACCTCTAGACTCTATAATAGAAGGATCTCCTTGTCAACCCCTCCCCCAACTCTCTCCCTCGTATAGTTATATTGCTTGAGTAGTTATTCGGTTCAGTGAACCCAATCGATGCAATCAGATGGCGCTTGATGGGTTTTCCTGTTTCGTTTTGTGATTTCCGATAGAGGAAGCAAGCAAGAATTCTGGGCACTATACACTGATGGTGCTGCAATAAATGGGTGGTGGACTGGTGGCTATGATGGCTGATGCCTGGTGGGTAGCAATAGAATTGAATGTAAATTTTATCCTGCAGCTAAACGTTGGCGATGCATGCATGATGATGGTGATGGAGGCAAGCCAAAAAAAAAGGATGTCTTATATGGCATGGCAATGCAAATATAGGATATAAATAGAGGCGAAAAGAAAAGAAGAGAGATATGAATTAACGGAAGAAGAAAAATTGTTGCTTGCATTTAAGGGTCCTTTGATCAGACACAAAATTATTCCAATTCAAATTCGATTTTTATTTATTTTATTTTTTTGTAGAAAATGTGGGCAGGAAATGTCTGGCAAAAAAATTGTATTGCAATTTATGGGAATTTATAGCTAGACAATAGAAATTATGCACATTATTGTATAGTGTAGTATAGGTATAGAATTATGCAGTTAGAATGAGCTAAAAGACATTGATTGTATAGTGAACTGAATATAAAGGGGAATAAGTATACATTTTGGCAAAAGAAAATTGATGAAATTATGATATGAGGTTAAATATATAAAGAGCTGTGGTTAAGTGGACCTGCAAAGGTTCAATAATTAGGTATTTGGTATTTTTAGTCTGAAATTAAATTAAAAATTATTTACAATAAGCAATACCAAACTTATCATTTTCAAAACTGTGTTACTTTATGTTTGCTCATTTGGACTCATTTTTTTAAATTTTGTTAATGTTTGAAATAAGCCAAGTTTATTCACCCTTTTCAAATCAATTAATAAACATTAAATAATCCATTATTATTTTTAACTTCCGCGTATTTTTTTTGAAACAGAAATTCTACTTCATGTAAATTTAAATACGAACAAAAGCCTTTTGAATTAAAACTACCACATTCCATTCATTGAATCCAATGAATCCAAGAATGCAAGTCTAACTAATAATTTCTTTGTTCAAGATAAATTTCAAAGAAATATGTAACTAGAACACACAAGAAAAAACACATTATTTCAGACATATGTCGTAGTCAGTTGATTATGATTATGAAACGTGTACAGTGCTGTGCAGAGGCTTTTACAAAATGCTAAATACGGATTCGCTAATCCTTCTTTCATAAAAAAAAAAAAAAATGTATTTTTCTTGGGATAAAGACATAAAATTACGATTAGACTGTCAAAGTGAAGTGATCGTCAACGCAAAATATTGTTAATGACACGCGTTGACACTTGCGTGGACACTCGCTTTCACACTCACTTTCACACTCGCGTTGACAATCGTGTTGATACTCGCTTTGAAACTAGCGTTGATTATTTTTTGTGACCGTGTAAATACCATGTCAACGGAGTTAGACTCACAGACTAGTTGTTAGCGCGTTTGGCAGTATTTCAACGTTGACAAAGCTGAATTTTTTGAAGATTAACGTAGCCTGCGTTGTCCTACATCTGAATTTCAAAAATTTCTTATTTTGAATTTTAATCCATAGAAATCGTATCCATACTTTGATGAAATTTGACAGTTTATATAGCTTGACAGTTAGGCAATAAACAATTTTTTGACGTGTACTGAATATTTTTCCGAAGCAAAAAATTTAATCTAAACATTTCCATAGAAAGGCTGCTTATTCAGCTGCAGCCTAAACATATGGTTGATTTTCTTTAAACTCGGTACCGTGGTTTTTAGAAATCTTATTTTTCTCAAAAATTTGCCCACAGAGTCAACATTTTTTTGCATATATATTTTTAGTTAATGTTTCTGAAAAATGGTGATTAATGGGTCCCCTGTTTTTATTTTAGATTTTATAAATCGGTTGAAATGATTTTAATAAATTTTTTTATGGAAAATGTTTTAACATTTTTTTTAGTTTAAAAAAAATAAATTGAAACTTACATATTTTGAAAATGACTTGGTATAGATTTCTATTAAACTTGGCACCAAGCTGTTTCTTTTTTAATTTATCTAGCAGATTTCAATAAAAAAATAATTTTTTGAAAATTCGATAATTCGAAAAGTGGTAAATGATTTTTTTTTTGGAAATTGAATTTTTATATCCACATCAATCAATACTTGAAATTTAGATTTCAATTTTGTTTCCTTAAAAATGTGTAAAAAAATTTTATGTGTATACATTTTTTTTATTTTTTAAAATCCATCCAACGATTTTTAAAATTTTTGTTCTCATAAGATAAGATTTACTTAAGAAATGAGATAGGTCTGGTGATAGGGGATAGCCCTTGCTCCAAAGAACCCATGTAATGATAATGGGTAACCATTCAAATCACTTCTCTCGTAGGTACTCCTCAGATCCATGGCCAGTTTTAAATTTTCGTAACCAGTTATCGGGGAAATTAGTGTTGAGTGTGCACTGAACACCGAATTATTCGGGTAAATGATCTCAATTACAATCAACCAATCAACAAACAAACTCACTGTCTTGAAAAACCTTTGGCATCTGTGTATTTAACTATATTCAAGAGACTATAGTAAATCAACGAGAAAAAAAAGGGGGATCACCGCAAACCTCATCTCTCTAAATCTCATAATTTTACCCAAACCGAACCAAAAAAAAACAATGATATACAAATTTTATTTGCACAGCATTTTATATTTATCTAAAGTTATATACATAAATGCGAAATGCAATTGCAGAAGGATATTTATTTAAACAATGGAATCATAAACAACTGTTTGTCTTTGTGAACATATAAAATGTGTGCATATACTCGTAGGTATACTAGAGAGTTTCTGTACTGAATTTCAATTAAAATAGTCCTTGGTATAAGGTTCGTAGCCCTTGATATTATTTACTGAGAAAATATTTGTTCACAACATTTACACAAAAGGCATCGTATATATGCCAGAGAGTGAAGAAGAGGAACCCAAGAGTATATATATATTCCAGATGTGTCGACTGCTGGTTCCTCTCCATCCATAGTCCGTCCCTATGGTCACATCTTACTAAATGGTTTGTTTCATTGCTGTGGTTATGGTTGTTCAACTTGAGAAAGTCGACGACGTGCGACGACAACGGGAAGACCAACGACTGTATAGATTGTACGTGTGCCATCATTGTCCTAGGTTCTAGGATAAACATCCTGGATTCTTAGAAATGTATACTTTATCTGTACATTTCTCTTTCTCTTTATTTTTTTGAAATATAATGAACACAAGTAACAAAGGGAATTTTCTCATTTGGAAAAGTGTTTATTTTATCATTACAAGTATTTTATATGAAATTGATTGGAATAGGTATAGGTAGGACCTGAACATTTCTAACTCTTCTGCACCTCACTTTATACGGTAAAGTAATTGGAAAGAAAGTGAATGCAATTTATATTGTATCTGTACACTTTAAGATTGTGTAATTAAATGCATCTTGGTTTAAAATTTGATTTAAAACTGCCCTAATTCTTGAAGGAGGAAAGTGTTAATTTTGAAACAGAAACAGAAAATTCTAAAATGTAGATATACTCCAATTATATTGTTTTGCATTAGTTTTCTAAAAAAAACTTTACTTCTCAGAATTTATAAATATCACTTAAAATTTCTGCTAAGATAGCATTCCAGTTTGTATGCGATACACAATGCGGGCAGAATGTCCTTAAATTTGGCAATAACTCAGCCAGCAAAGATAAAAACTTGAAATTTGGCATTATTACTCTCGGATTTAATGTTAATACATTTTCGAAGTAGGTCATGGCCACGACGACTAAAACGCCTACTTTTTTCAAAATTGCATAAGATGCAAAAAGGCTAAACGTGTAGGTTATATCAATACGAGAAATCCTATTGGAAGGCAGTGGCGTAGCTTGGGTATATGCCGCCCGGGGCAGATCCAATTTTTGCCACCCCTAACATTTTTTTTATGACACCATTAATTTTTTTTGCTGTTTTAAAAAATCCAAAGATAAACAGCTGCTTAACTTAGATTTTCCGATTGCCATTTTTCTTGAATTAAAATGAAGCATCAGAAATGTTGGTCAAAGCTTTTTTAACGAGAACACATTTTAATGCAACCCATACAAATTAAAGTATTCAAAACTGGTTCTATCTTTTAAAAAAAGTTGGCATGTTTTTTACAGTTAAATAATAGGTGTTTAACTTACCACAGCTAATCTTAGATGAGATCGAAATTTCTCATTCTTTATACCTTACAATTATAATTAATTAAAAAAACCAACAGTAAAATAAAAAGAAGTAACCACACGAATTAACCTGTTACTGAGCAAAACTGTATTATCTTCTATCGCTAGTACCTAATTTGAATTCGTTTTTCAACGCCTTTTTGTGACATTTAACTTTAGAGTACTTGGACATACATAATATGCAGTGATAGAGCAGCAATTTATGTAGATAGGTACTGTTATTGTTAGGATGTGTTAAACGCAACACTTTCTTGACTGTGAAGCAGTAGTGAAGCAGTGTTATTGCTCGTTAATTTTTAAATAATTTCTTTGGACTTATAAAATGTATCAATTTGAAGAAAAATAGATCCAAATGAAGAGAAAATATAGAAACAGAACATAGAAAAATCTTTATCAATAACATCTTAAAAAAATAAATAAATTGGGCGGCGTGACAGCTCATGTAGAACCAGGGCCTAGCGTCTTACAACTTTCAACTATTCCTATGTGCATGTTATTAGCAGGAATGGACCTACAATTTTCTGCTAAATTCGAAAAGCACTTTTTCATGAAAAGAGATACTCAATTCCTCGCAAGAGACAGTAACCCGTGAAAAACATTTCTATTTTTAGGTGGCATAGGCTGCAAATCGAACCCAAGACCTACGGCGCGGCGTGAAAAAAAAATTAGTCCTACGTACTAATTATTATCCCACGGGCTACTCACTACTACTCTAACGTCTGTTTTGATTAATATTTTGAAAAATTGTCTGGAAAATTGCTGCCCCAAAGTAAAGTGCCACCCAAGGTCTGTGCCACCCATGCCCCTGCCACGCTACGCCACTGTGGGAAGGGGAATTTATTTCCCCCTGTTTAGACAGGCAATTTTCTAAAAAATCGACTTGAAATAGGAAACAAAACATTTAAAACCAACGGAAAAACTTACAATATCATGATATACTTTTCTTAAAAGCCAGTAATCCATTATTTAATTATGTTTCTAAATCAAAAGGTTTTAGTAAAAAGTTTTGGAAAAATTTCTTTTTAAACTCAAGATATCGAAAAAAAAAATAAAAAAATTTTGTTCAAAATTTTACGTTGGTAAGTAATATTTTAGTTTTAATATTCAATGGATTTACCAATTTTTAGTCAAACACTAAAAACCAGATGTTTAAATGTCTTCAGGTTTTTGATAAAATTGAAAACAACAAAATCTGCTTTACAACTTTGTAAGTGGTATCATAAAAATTTCCATTTGGCTATCTAATCCTGGCAGTTTGAACTCTTCATTATATTGTAAGGTTCTTGCCTTGTTATAGACAAGGTTTTGAAAGTTGTTCGGCCTGATAAGTAATTATAATAAAAATGTTAGAAAAAAATTTCGATTTTTTTTAAGAGTTACATACGTCACCAACAGAAAGAGGAGCAAATTAAAGCAAAAAAATTACATATTCTGAAAATAAACAAAACACTTAACAAATTGACATATAACACTTTGCGACACCTCACATCCATCAAAGCTAAAAGTTTAAGGATTTTTCTTTAAATACAAAAGCAACACATTTTTTACACTTTTCCTATTTTCAACCACAAATAAAGAAAACAAAAAATTATTGTTTTTTTGTTAACTAAAAACTTAAAAGTCACACCTGAGCTTACTGATTCCATGGAAAAAAAAATTGTTTTGATAAAAACAACGATTAGATAATAAATAGCACACAATAAAAAAAAAAAAAAAAAACAGGAAAAACTCAAAAAACGCGCATCTGCAAGCGATATGAGATAATCTTGGCAACTATAATTACGGTAAAATATGGGTCTGTGGTTGCAAAAGCGATGTAACCCTTATTTTGAAAATTTAATTTTTGGAGTCTAAGTGATTATTTCGGCGGATTTGTCAGGTTAAATAAGCTGGGGTTAGACGATTTTTATGGCAAATATATGAGACGCAGTTTTCTTACAATCACTTTGGTCATAACATTTTTTAAGTTTGATCAAAAGCGTTAGAACCGTTTTTAAAAAAACATGAATAAACCAAAATATAGCAATGGCATAATTACCCGGCTTAGTTGCAATAAAACAAAAATTAGAATTTTCCCTCTGGTGCCAAATTTGAAGCAAATCGGTTCAACCGTTTAGACTCTAGCTGTATTTGCATTGGACGCACGGACGCACGAACGCCCGAATGCATGAACGCACGAACACTCGAACGTAAGGACACAGACGCACAAATTGATCGGTCTTATGTAGAAATCTACTTTTTCGGATATCTCCATAATTGTAGTAGTTTTTTTTTTATTCATGATAACTTCCACATTTTTTATTAGAAACTGATACTTGTTTAACTTTCTTGTGTTTTGAGTGAATGACTAAAATTCTTCGATTTTCCATCGATAAAAATCCTTTTTTCATCCAGAAAATAAAATGCCAACACATTTCCAATTTATGAACACATTTGTAAATCTTAACGCTCTCTGAATCTTTAAAATTAGGGTCAAGATTATAAAAAAAGTATATAAAAATAAAATTATCGATTTCAATACCATGCCAATTATTGTGCAAACTATATAAAACCTATATAAAACTGCAGCTCATCAATTTGCATTGTATAGATTTTTATTTATAAAATTAACAAAGCATCATCTCAGTTTTCAATTGGGATTCACTTTCAGTTGGCGAAAAAAAAAAGCATTAATGATTTCTAATTTATATTTAAAATAATTATGTCCTTTGGACGCGAAGTTCTTACACAAAAAATATTTACGTATATATAGAGAACCGTGTGCTATAACAGCCACAGCATACTTGGAACCCAAAGGCCATCACACAACCACGGAGTCCATGGTGACTGCATTTCCCTTTCGCTTATAATAAAATTATCCATAAGTTTACTCTAGAATGACCTAATTAAGCGCAATTGTATATATTTCTATTCCACCAGGACTGGCAAGCTGTGCAAACAGAGTCTCCATATTATAATAAGTTCCAACGGTTAATGCACAGGACCTTCAGAGGAGAACACTAACTGACCATTACTATGATATCGTTTGGTTCTATATGCACAGTGTGACGTTAATATGTCACGTTATGTATCTAAACATGTATATGTATGTATGTAAAGGTATAACCAATGAGAATAAATAGATATGTATGAATTGTTAGGTTATTATAATATCCTTATAGCCGTTGGTATATATATATTGCCGACTTGTGCATATTTAAACAGTCATCTAATTATTATCAAGAGTAATGAAAAATATAACGCACCCTATATATAGATAGTCTATCCCTACATCCACTTACCTAATTGAAGCAGTATTATATAGTTCGTAGTATAAAACTAAATAGAATTATGCCTTCGAGTTAAAACCAATTCCCTTGGAGCGTGTTCGCTATAGTCTTATATGTCCTTTATCACACAGAACTACGCTGCCTGCAAATGGGTGTGATGGAGAGGGAGTAGGTTTTTTGTATTAATATATTTTATTTAATATTCTACATTCGTTTATTTTTGCTTCATTTTTGGTTGGTATCGTATTTTTTTTTGAAATAGCAGCTCTTTACCTCTTGTGCATTGAGACGAGTTTTTCTGTTCAAAATTTAGTTTTTTTATATAATTTATTATGCAGAGTGTAGCGCTACATTTAAAGCTTTGATTAAACCAGAGGAAAACCATGAGCCAGAATTGATGAAGATCTCAGTAAACGTGTGTGATGCAGGTATTTAACTTGGATACATAGTTATGGTGGTAAAAAAACCTTATTAAAAATTAAAGGATTTGCTTCAGCTAGAAGTAGGAACAATGTACATTCTGCATTTTGTTTCTTAAAGCTGATTTCTTTTACTTGCAAGGACATTATGAAAACTATAAGGTATATATGTTTAAAAAAATCATTACTTGCACACGGTGCCGAACCTGCCTGAAGGCAAAACAGGCAATTGCCTAGGGCGGCAAAATCAATACAATAATTTTAAAGCGAAAAAGGTTTATAAATCCATCTACTTCAATTACTTCTTCGTTCATCATTGTTGGCCGAAGCGCTGGACCATTCTTTAAAAACTGAATATTCAAAGCAAATTGCTTTGAAAAATTTATCCGATATCCGCTGTTCAAACAGAGCAAAAGCGACAACGTGTCCTTAAGAAAAGTTATCAGAAATTTATGATTCTTTAATGAAAACTCAACTTGATAAATGCATAAAAAAAATTAAATTTTGTACTGTCAACAGGAATATGTATATCCTTTCGAAAATGCTCAATCAAAATCAAAGGACTTTTTAACCTATTTGGAGGATTTTGATAAATTGCGACAGTAGGTAGGTACGTTCAGATAAACCGTTCTTAGAAATCTTTGTTTGAAAAATTATAACAGGACGCTAAAAACATTTTTACGAAAATGAACAATCAGGTGGATTTCTTTGTGCCTGATTCAAGGAGGTTTCGTAGCCGCCGTTATCAATCTGAAAAATATCTTGAAAAAATCGATCCAAAACTAAAATTTTAAGCTGATTACTCCTTTTACGTTATCGATGCTCAACTATCTTCATCTTGATGAGCACTTTGCGCAGTACCAATTTCTCAGCCAAAAAGAAGGTGGAGTTAAAAGGCTTCGAACAACTTGAAGCAACATTAACAGAAACAATTGACAAGGAAGTTCGAAAGGATATTAAGCTAAATATCTCTTGAGTGAAAAAAAAATGTTTAATCAAACTTCTGCGTTGTCAATTTTAAACTATATGTATTAAGCTTCACACTTCTTACTGGAATTGTGCAGTATATGTTAACTTTTAAGGTTTCCTTCAAGTATTGTATCAGGCGAAGCCATAGCTTTTCGAAGCTTAAACTTAAAAAACCTATCTTCGCTGAGCAATGACCCAAGAGCGATTAACCAGTCTTGCAACTTTGTTATTCAGAGACATGCTTAATCGCATTTTAGAAAAAGAAACCAGTAATCTCTACAATAGTTGAAATAATGAAAAATCGCAGATCAGCATTTTAGTTTAAAAATTTTGTAAAAATTGTATTAAATAAAACCCTATGTAAGTATGTTAATATTGCTGTTACCTTCCTTTTTTATTTGATGCGGCAAAATAACAATTTGCCTAGGGCGGCAAAATTTCCAGGTTCGGCACCAGTTGCACAACATCTTGAAAAGCCTTAAAATTCATGAGTAATTTTAATTTAAAGAAAATGCAAATTATATTTGTGTCGGTATTCATCGACTAAAATCTTGCGTCTTAGAAAAGGTACGCCACCATCTTATTGATGAGCCCAACTATCGTGCAAAACGCATTTGGAATAAAGGTCGCAAAAACTTTCAATATAAAATTCATCCGAATTATCAATTGAAAATACCATTAGAACAGAACTATTCATTGATAAAAATTGTTACCTATAATATCGTCACCTGAATGCAAGAACCAGCTAACTCAATTTTCGAATTTTTGAGAAAGTCGCAAAAAACTTTTTGGCCCCCTTTTAAGACTCCAATTTTTGCATGATAGTATACTGATAAAATAATAACACCATATTTTGTCTGCGCTACTGGTTGTAGTAAAGGTTACAATTTTCGATGCGAATCGATTCCAACTAGCAAAAACCCAAACATCTCAAAAATTTAAAAAATCGAGTTAGCTGGTTCTTGCATTCAGGTGACGATATATACCTTACGGTTTTATTGAATACATGTGGGATTTCCTTTCTACCAAGCGTAGCAAGTTAAAATAATTTCGTTCCTATTTTTCAAGTTACATTCATTTTTCCCAAAGTTTCGAAAGGGATTGCTGTCCGCTTCAAGGTATGATAAAATAAATGAAATAAAAAAATTAATAAAATTTGTATATTATAAAAAATTATTTAACCGCACTTCTGTTGACGAGGTTTTGTCAAATGACAAACTGGGGCCTATTTTACAGAACATATACATCACATACTTTACGGAAATGTATGTCACGTAAAATAGGCCCCATATGAGTGGGCGTACATTTTATTTTTTTTTTTTCTAAATTACGCGTTTTCTAAGTTGACGCATAGTTTTTCTAAAAATTCAAAATTTACACTGAGCCATCTTTGACGATTACTTTAAGGTACATACATTCATGCAATGTATGTGATGTATGTTCCGTGTTTGACAATACTTCGTCAACAGAAATGTTTTTTCCAATTTTTTAATAACTTTTTTTTTATTATTTTTTTTCATTTAATTTATTTTAACATCCCCTGGAGATGACACAAATCCCTATCGAAACGTTAGGAAAAATCAATGTACTTATGTTTCATTGCAACTAATATAGTGACAAAAAAAAAACGCGAAGGAAGAGTAATTATTTGAGTTTGTTCCGATTTGGTCAAATCACTCATAAAAAAAATTAAACTTGTTCGTTATTTATCAACAAATTAAAAAATGCTAGTTAAATGTATATTAAAAATTAAATTATGCAATTAATACATATAATTCTTTTAAAAATGTATAAACATTAGTTCATACACAATGAAAACCGATTTACATATTTTCTAAACTAGAATAATTAATTATCATTTTTCTAGTTGAAAACAATAATAGATAAAAATAATAAAATCAAACCACAAAATAATTTGTAAGTATATACATAGGTAGGTATATTTTATTCATTAATTTAAAACATGGAATTATGTCATAATTTTAATAAATTTACAAAATCAATTGTTTTTGCTTGCTATATGCAAATTGCAAAAAAAAAAAAATAATAATACTACCCTGATTATATGAACAAAAAATTAGAAATCGATTGCAAATATATCAGGAAAAAAGGACATAATAAATTGTTGCATAATTCATTATACATAAATACATATATATTTTATACATATATACACCCTTCTAAAAGCCAAACGCATTAACACACATCAATCGAGCGAGCGTCAGAACAAATTGATTTAGTGGTAATTTGTGGCCACCAGTTTTGCATATAAATTGGATATTCCTTCAATCATTGAATATGTATATAGAGTATATATAGACATATATAGTTACATGCATAGAGTGATAAAGTTAAATTGCGTTTAAAAATCAATAATTTGAATTTTAAACGATGGACATTAATGATTGTCTTTCACTTAAATTACAACTACCATTAAAATTTAGTTATCACTTAAACATTAACATTTTTATTAATTGTAACATATTTTTTTGTAAGTACGGAGGCGTGGAAAAATGAAAACAGTCACAAGATTTCGTATTTTAAAAAGCACATTTAGAAAATTATCGTCAAATTACATAGATAAGAAAATTACTCTTATTTTTTTTTGAAGAAGAATAGAATTTTCCAAGTTTTGTGTTTTAAGTAAAAAACTTGAAAACTCATTTTCCAAACAAAAATATGACATGTTCACAAAGGATGATGGTGGTGTTTAAATTTTTTGAAAAAAAAAAAAAAAAATTGGGATGTGCATAAAAAAAAACAAATTTTGACCGGAACTGTAAGATGTGTAAACATGAATGTTCCTAAAATTGCCGTAGTTTTGTTATTGAACGTACCAAATTACAACATAATAAGTGACACGCAAAGTATTACACGTAATAACCTAGTTTTTAGGCAACCCTACCTCCGGCATAAATGTTTACACGTCAAAAATAAGTTTGTGATATACTTATGCGTCCTTAATTGACTTTTTGAATATTTAGAATAGGCAAAGAAAATATCTGTCAATATTATTTTCACTGAATAAAAAATGGTTGAAAGAAATACATACACCAAAATAAATCTGAGCTGCAAGCCTTATTTATTGGATCTTTATTACGTAAAGTGTTGAGTCAATTTATTCGGGTTATGGTTCGGTCAAGGTTCAGTTTTGTCATTAACTATTTGTCATATTTATAAAAGTTCTCTTACTTACAATATTTTTCTGCTTTTTATATTCAGATTCACATAGCTGTTTTTGAGTTTATTAAATTAAAATACATCGAAACACTAAGTCAGAACCATTGTTTTTGTTAAGAAAAATATACTCGCTAACTATCCATGAGTTGCATTGAAAAAACTAAAAAGCTTTAAGTTTAAGCTTTGGTTTGGCATATTAGGAATTAATTAAAAATGCATTTCGCTTAGGTTTTCTGAGACGATGTGCTTGAAAATAAAAAAAATAAATACTGACCCAACCCTTTATACCTGTAGCTAAAGCATATGGTCACCGCAACGCCCAGCATTAAACCGTCCTTCACAGGAAAAAATCCGGCTCGAAGGACTAAATTATTTTGTATACAAAATTAATAGAAAAAATGTAATTTCACAAAAAAAAAAATAAAAATGGAACTACTTTGTTTGAAATTGAAAAATTTAATCTTTATCCAGTTATTTGGTTTCATGAAGAGTTGAAAAAGTAAAGTACTTTAAACAGTTTCATGAAGTTTCACATGAAGCTCAGCTGTGAACTGTATTCTGTGTTGGGTATTTTGTTACTCGATGTAAGAAATTTTGTCTAACTTCTTATCTGGCTATAATTAACATATTAGACATACATATTGCATACTTCGAAAACTAAAGTATACCATTCTCATATCTGGTCTAGTGCGCATCTTAAGAATCCTTGCACCTAATCGATAGAATACAGAAGAGCTCCGAAAAATGAAAAAAACAATTTCAGAAACCGACGGAATGGCTGTTGCTTATCACTGTCTTATCGTTACAGTTTTAAAAAGTGCTCTTTTAAATAGTCTACCCTCAAAAATTCTACCGTTATACTCGGAATTTATATCAGTAAAACTTTGAGTCTAATTTTCGACGTACCGTTAATTAAAGAGATTTTTTCTTTAGAGATTTTTTATTGTCCAAATATTTAGGACAAAATGTACATTGTAGAGATTTTCAATCCTCCCTCTGATTCTTAAATGCTCCCACTGTATTATGCACACACTGTGTCTGTAAAAATATTAAATATTGAGTTTTTTGTTTTAAATACGCATTTATAGAAAAAGGTTTTCATATTTTACATTTAATCTCTTTCTTTTGACAGAGACGAAATATAGATATCTTAAAAACAGAGCTTATAATTTTCAAAACAGTCTTTGTTTTTGTTTTCTGACAAACAAAGACTCACCAATGTATATAATTATCGGCTTTTATATGACAACCCAAGATATTTTTCATTAAATTTAATTCATTTAAAATTTAAATTTCTTCCATCCTTTGGTATTATGTAAGTTCTCGTTTGCTTTGTATATATAAAGCCACAATATGTGTTGGAATGAAGAAACCCTTAACCTCCTTGGCAAAGCCAGTACATCCATAGAACATAACTTTCATAATAATTATCAAAGCATCATTTTCCACTTCTTGTCTTTTCCATTGGCCCCAAAAGCCCCATCATCATCATCATCATCATAACATATCCCTCTGACATCATCGCCTTCATGATTGTCAGAATCATAATTACTAAACTTTAAAACTTCATGTATGCTTTTTCCTGAGCAATGTTAGTTAATTTTCCACACATTTTTTCTTTCATAAAAATTTTGTAGCTATATATACCTAGGTATGTCTATATACAATGTATGAAATAAAACATTAAAAAAAAAAAAAAAGTAATAGTCGTCGTGCTTTCCATGCTTAACCAGCAGTGCTTTTTGCCAGGTTTTCACCACCCAACACCCAAAAACCCAACAAAGCCTCGTTCCACAAATAAGCTGGGGCTCACCCAGCTCACAACTTTGCTGCCAAGGGCTTTTTAATAAAATATTCATCTCTGTCTTTTTGAAGGCATAGAGAACATTCCACAACAAAATTCCTACATACGTGTAACAACAAAAGGAAAATATTTCAGTCTCCCTTCTCGAATACCGTAACTATCGTGCATTCCAACATGGGATCTCTCTGGTTTGGAACTGGGATCACCCTTTCCGCGAAGGTGGCTAACTATACAATATTCACCCCATCAGCTGCCCTCCCCCATTATCATTATTATCATCATCATCATCATCATCATCATCATCATCATCATCATCGTCGTCACAACGAACTCATCTCCGTTCAAAAGTTTTTTCGTTAATTTTAAATGTTATCCTTGGCTCCAACCAACTTGAATATTAAACCTCCTACTTAATTCCTTCGTTCGTTCGTGAGCTGCTCGTGGAGCCTGGAGTTTATATGTAGAATGATGACGGAACAATGCCGAATGAAGAAATGGGCAGAAAATCTACTGTGAGACTTCAAAGAACTGCATGCCGGTGTAAATATTTGCATTAGATGTCAAAAAGCATGACGTCTTGGGTACATACATATATATTATATTATGAATAAGCCCCTGGAGCAGCACATGGAATGAAATATATGGGGATATATGTGCATTGTTTTGAACACAATGAAGATTTGGAAAGCAACTCAACCACTAAAAAGGAGTTTTTTGTCGATTTGATGCTCTCGCACTTCGCTTCTCACAGTTGTATATGCACTTTGACTGATGAGTCCTGAGACCTTTAAGGAAGGATCTTAAAACCAAAGAATTTTCTATCTTCGCCTCGAAGGGTTTCTAAGTTAGTTTTGAAAAGCTGATGTGTATAATGCTGTTCGCTATTTATTCCGATGGGACCCATCACCATGTGATTTTGAAGAAAATTACACTCTAACATGGAATTTTATTAGATCTTTGATGGACTGCTCGGGAAGGGGAAGTGTATTGTATGTGTATGTGGGGGAGAGTTTTGATCTAACATGAAACTAATATAAGTATGATGTGTAAAATGTTTAAATTTAATAAAAGATGTGTATGAAAAGCTCTCATATGCCAAAATGTAGTGCGAAAAGTGTTCAACAATTTTAAAATAAATTTGAGTGGCATGCGAGAGAATTTGTTGAAATAGTTGAAGAATAAATAGTATTTAGCTGTGGAAATAATTTTGACTATGCATAGTATTTTGTTGAGTTAAGAAAGTAGCTTGTAGAACTTAAACCCACTTTTGCGAAATAAAAGGATAAATACATTATAACTGAGAATAGCTGTCTATGTTTTTGATAAATAAATGAAAGATCCTCGGTTCTACTTTGCATCAACGAAAAAAAAAATAAAACAGATGCTAAAAAAATTGCATATTTCAGAATCAACAAAACTTTTAACACAAAATTAATGAAAATCTTTAAAAAAATTAGTACGTTGGTTTCCCCTTTCGTAAAAAAAATTCACAAATTTGACGTGAGACTGAGAGCCAAAAAGAGATTAAATATTTATCTATAGAGAACTATGAGAAAATAACTTCGAAATTGAGAAAAAATTTTGATGCAATGTGCTTTGCTCAGAAATGTCTAAAAAGTGTCGGAAAGCTTTTGTGCCCTTAGAAAAAAGTAATACAGTTTTTTTTAATTTCTCAATAAGGCAAGTATTGGTTTCGTGTAAGAAAATTTTCGAGCTTGTAATGAAAATAGAAGAAGTAGAAAAAAGTGTTTTCATCAGACCCTCCGTGGGTCTTTGCGTCTGTTCGTCTATGCTTCTGTATTTTTGCGCACCCTTACGTGCACTGTAATTTGGGCTAGAGTTTAAACGGTTTGACTGATTTTCTTCTGTATTAACAGAATATTTTTAGTTGATTCCCTGAAAGGGAAATTCAAATTTTTATTTTAGCTCATCTAAAGTGATGCCATACAACAATTTCTGTTTTTTTTCAATTGTTCTCAAAAATGGTTCTAAGGATTTTGATTAAACTTAGTACCTTCAATCAAGCGATTGTAAGCAAACTGCGTTTTAGCCAAAAATTTCGCATTACGGATATAAGGTTTTTAAGTTTTTTTTTTTTGAAAATTAACTTTATTTAAATTATTATGGTAAAAACGTTCAGGTTTTGTAATCTGGTGTTTCTAAACAAAAATATTGCATTTGAAAACATTTTAAATTGATTTGATATTGGAGATTTTTAACGTGTTTTTTCATGAAATAAATAAAAGATATTATTTTAAATAACTTAAAAACACTTATTTTATTTATTTATTTACTTAAATGCATTTCGGAAGCTATGCTTCCATCGTCAGTAAGTTTTATATAAATAATAATAATTAAAAAAAAATTTGTTGATATATTAAATACAAATAACTCATTTCAAACAAAAACAAACTACACAAACAAATTTATAGTGAATTTAAGATCTATTATAAAATTTTTTGAAAATTGGATCTTCTATTGGTACATCGTCACTATTCATTAAATTATTTCTATTTTTGAAAATGTAAGGAAATTCAAAAGCATCTAATTCATAGTGATTATTTACATTGCGAATTAATTATAAATTTTGTAAGCTAAAATTATGGTTATTCTCCAGCATGTGTTGTGCTACACTCGACTTTTCAGGTTCATTGTATTTTACATGTGCAAGTAGTTATATGCATTTAGTTAATTTTACACAACTCACCAATCTAAGTTTCTAAAAAGTTAAAATGTCATTGCTCACCAAAATATTCCTAAAAAAATATGTTTTAAATTTATTTCTGAAAATAAAGGTTGACATAATATTATTATATACATTATGTACTTCGTAATTCGATTTTGCATTTTTTTTCAGAAATAAAAATAAAAACTGCCAAACTTTGTATGGCGATCTATAGTAAAAGGTTTTGTAGCCGGCCTATTTCTATAAAATGTGCAGAACAGCATTTTTACGCCGAATTAGCAAAAAAGGTGTCTCCGATTCTGCTGATTGTTTCGCACTAATAATATTTTGTTTTTAAATTTTTTCGAAATACTAGGTCCTACACTTTAACCGTTGATATAAATAATCGTACATATTTATTTAAGAAAACATATTGAACTAATTTTAAAGGTCAATTTAAGTGTGTTTTATTTTTCAATTTAAAAATCATGCGTTGTACCACTTTTTTACTACAAACTTTTTTAAAAGTAAATCAATGCCACTATTGTGCATGCTATTTGAACTATAAATCCATGAACCAGTCTTTCATTTCATTTTGGTTTAAAATATGTTTAAAAAAAACAATTTTCTTTTATGCAGAAATAAAAATTAATTATGTATTTGTTTTGCTTTTGTTTACAGATAAACACATCATCAGTCAAAACAGGTAAATTTAAATTTATTTTTATAAAACAAAAAATCAATTCAACATTAAAATAAAAATTGATTTTGTCCTTCAACAAATTAAATCTGGGTAATTTAACCTAATTTATATCATCATATGCAATTATCGCTCCAAAAAAAAAAAAACAAAAATAATGAATAATAAAGAATAACAAAAAAAAATACAAAAAAGATATCAACATATAATTTTACCAAATATAGATCATCCAAAAATTTCATAATTCAGTCTTTATCTTGTGTTGTTTATTTGGATGTATTTTGTATTAAAGTTTCATTTTCCTATCCTCCTTTTTATCAATCAAATTAATACCTTGCAGCAATCCATTATTTCTGTTGTTGTAGTTTCCAATCTCTTTTTTTTTTACTGTTGAATTTATTTTGAAAATTTTATTAACAATATTATTATATTATTTTAAATTAAGATCATTCACAAGCAATAAATTATAACAACAATGTATTTGTGTTAATTGGTGTAAATATAATCAACTATTGATGGTATATTGTGGGACAGAATTTATAATCCTTTATTTCAGGATTCATTTTATTTTATTTTAATTTTTTTTTTCAAGAGTAAGAGAGGGAGTGAGAAATGTGATGCCAGGCCAGTCTTTATGAGGTCTGCGGTTCTTTTTTTTTCAATTCGATATTATATAAATGGCAGAATTAAATTTATCGAAAGTGCTATCGGTATTATATATATATTTTATTAAACTGCGTTTGTGTGGGTACTTCGGCCACACACCAAAAGTCGATATAAAAAATGTATACATTTAACTTGGAGCCAAACCAAATTTCAGGATTCATTGAAATCAGAATTAAACACATTCCTTCCTTTATCAAATTACAAAAGGCCGTTTAACACCTTTGTCTCCTTCCTGCGTCGGTGGTCGTTAGTGGTCATTTGTGTGGTTTTTTTAATCTGGAAACAAATAATGAGAATTAAATTAAGGTGATACTGCAGAATCATAAAGCTTTTAATTCATTCTGTACAAAATCAAAAATCTATACGCTTTGTAATTAAATTTAATAATTATAATGTGTAATAACATTCAAGAACCTTGCACAACGTATATATACATCTCATCACTTCATGTCTTTTGAACGCCATTTTACAGAAAATGGTTAGGGCTTCAGTTCTATTTTGTTATTTGACTGATCTTGTTACTCTGATTAAAAGTCTACAGCTCCGTGGAATAAGTGAAAAAGTGAAGTTCATTCAATAATAGAAATAAATGAAATATATAAACCCATTTGCCTTTGTTATGAAAACTTTCTTTCAATTATTCCCCTGTTCTAAGCTAATCTCACGATATGGGCAGGGCATCTGTTACACAGAAATCTTACAGTTCGCGTACACTGAAACCAAATCATCGGCCAATTTCGGGTCGGAGCTATTGGGACGTCTGTATCTGATGTTCGTCTGCATATACTAAAGCCGTTCTCGTACGGTGACAGTCTTGATTGTGTAGTTAATTTTTCAGTGGGTATCCATTTTTTTTGTATGTTTTATTGCAAAAGTCACCGGCAAACGAACGACAAATCCAAACAATTTTGGATTCGTCGGTTGATCGGTTTTGCCCGGACGGTATCGGTCGATGTCGGTTGGAGTGGTGTGTGTCCCAAAAAAATGGAAATAACACCCACGGGCTTTTTTTTTCTTTTGAGACTGGCAATAAGACCCACCACAAAAAAGCATTAAGACCCTCGGGAGTTTTTGCCTTTCTGAATTGGCATGAAAGTTTGATTCTATATTTCTATATTTTTCAATTAACGATTTCAAATCGAAACGATTTTGAGCTTTGTTAATAGTTTTCCTGAATATAAGTACCTTGGGTGGCCCGCTTCGTGGGTACCACGGATGTTAACTCTCTTTTTGGGGGGCTTTGTACCGCCCACGCAACTCCGTTGCTCCGCTTAGGGTATGTTCAGTCGTCAGGCAGGCGCCTTTGCCAACAGTTTTCTTGGACAGCAGTCACTTGTACTTTATTCTTTGAATTGAAACAGAAGAAAAAAGAATTTAAACCCACAGCTTTTGTTTACATTTCAAAAAGGAAAAAAAGCCCGGGGGTATTATTTCTCTTTATTTTGGGAAATAAGACTCTTGGGATTTATTTCTGCGAGTCTTATTGCACTACACCTATTTATGTACTTAAAAGTAACACATAAAACTGTTAAATTACTTTTTATCAATAAATCAATGTGGGTCACTGTGGCGTATGTGGAACTTTTTTTCAAATTTATTTTTACGAAGACTTTTAAATATCATTTTTATTAAATTTTTAGGGATGGGGTTATCAATAAGTGCAAAAATTCGATTTCAAAAATTCGGTATTTTAAAATTCTGTAAATTATAAAAACATTGTGTTGAGTTCAGAATACAAAAACTGTTTACGCCTACTATGCTTTCATTAGAGTCCAAATTAATTGATTTTAATATTTTCAGAAAAAGTGTGTTCATCTAAAGTTTGTAATTCTTTTGCACAGCTGGTAAAACTTTAAAATTCACTTTGATATTGATTGCATATACGGATTTGTTGTTTTCTTCTATTTCCGTTCGATAACTCAATGAAGATGTGTTTTGTAAATTAAATAATTCGGAGTCGAATTTGGACGTTTCAAACGATATTATATAAATAGCGTATATAATTGTTTTACTTTCATAATTTTTGAGTTGATTTGACCTGCATTTCCTCTTATTTCTCTTCTGGATTTACAGTTAAATTATAACATAGTTTACACTTACCATATGTACGAACAATTATTGTTTTTTTTTAGTTCGACTTTAAAATAGTGGATTTGTTGTTCATAAAATCTATTTTGAAGATATTCTATAACATAATATAATGTCACAGAATCTTAGAATACAGAATAATAGATTTACAAAATAATGAAAAAAACAAGAATTATGTTCATACAGAATATTCAATCCATTTACATAATTTTGGCCATAGAGAATTTTCAAATGCACAAAAACGACCCGTTCCTATTTTTATGTAGTTAATAATATAATTAATATATTTGTTTTTATTTTTATATTTATATTTATTATATTTATTTTTTTCATATACTACATAATAATATGTACTTAATATTTTACTTAAATTAGTTCTTTTTTCCGCTTAAAACTAATTAAAATATTACTATTTACCATAATTGAATACATGAGCCATGTAGAAGACTTACCACTATTTAATTAGACTTGTTGAATTATTATTTATTAAAAATAGCTTTTAACGGCTTTTAGCCTATAAAAATTGGTGTTTCGTCCTGGACTTGAGTGAGGGTCTTGTCAATACGCAATCATTTTAGCATTTTTTTTGTGTTTTAAATAGGATTACCATTTTGTATGATTAATTCGAGTAAAAATTTCATTTTCATATTTAAAAGTTACGGATGAATGAATGAATGAAAGTTTGGGGTTTTATGATTGTATATATTTATATATATATGTATATGTTCATTGCACTGCAACCTTAAGATCTATTGTGCCCCCATTTAGAAATAGATGAGGTGTCTCATTTATAACTCTTCCTCCAAAGTTTTTTCTTTGAGAAATTTCAGTATCTAAGGGTATTTTTGGAGAGGCTAATTTGCTTTCCCTTATCTGGTGTTGTCCCAGATATCTATGTCGTTTTTGCACAAATGCTTCGCAACTACCTCAAATGTGGTGCGGTTTCTCCTCATGAGCGTCGTAGAATCTACAGTTGGTGCTGCTCACACAGCCGAGGATGCTGAGATGTCTTCTGAGCTTGCAGTGACCAGTGAGGAGTCCCGTTATTATTCTTAGATTATTTATTCTTAAGCTAATGCAGGATGTGAAACGTTCTTGGTTATAATTTCCAAGTAATAGTTTAGCCTGTCTTAGCTTAAAAAGTTCATTCTTCTATTTTTATTTTGTGTTTGATCAAGTTTTCTCCTATTCCACAATACTGCTCTGGAACCGTTAAGAGTGTTGTTGCTCCTATTTTCGCTAGGGAGTGTGCCTCTCTATTGCTTTGGGCACCAAAGTAACGGTTAATCACAGGTTATCTAAATTGAAAGAAGAGTTACCAGAAGTGAAACTGAAACGGTTATTGATTAAATGTCACTCAATGTGATATTGTGATATTTATCAATTAATTTGATTTACTCAAATTAAAAAAATTCAGAAAATTTAAAAGTAAAATAACAAATTATTTCTGATATATAACCATCATTTTATCTTCTTTTTTCGCATTTTGGTTTGTCAAAGTGCCAGAGAACCTTTTTTAGTTTCTGATTCTATTGAATATCATTCAAATTTATGTACATATTTATTGAGCGTATGTTTTTGCTAGTCCATATTGAACTTGACGAAAAAAAAGACATTAGGACTTATTGAAATCATTACTGTAAACAAGCCTATCACTGGTATAAAATACCATTACTACCCTTTCACCTATATTGCAAGCATGCAAAACAAAAACTTATCAGCCATGCCACATTACAATAAATAAAAAAACTCATATTAATATTACATATTTTGCTTAATGAAATAAAATTAAATAATAGGTGTGTTCCTTTATTTTTTAAGTGTATTTTTTATTTTTTTATTTTTCATTTCAAGGGAAGTGAGAATACTATCATCTAATAAGCGACAAAAAATTTCAAGAATAAATTTAGATTAAAGAAATATTACATCATAATTTACTCAATAGTAACAAATAAAACTTATTAATTACTGTTTATCAATAAATAAATGTGGGTCAGTGTGGCGTTTGTGGAATATTTTTTTTTTCTGAAATTTATTTTTACGAAGACTTTTATATAATAAACAAAATAAAGAGAATATTTATTTATGCATACTTCATAGTTAAGATTTTCTTTAATTCATTTTTTAACCACAATTGCATCTTTTAATCTTTACTCAAAAGGTAAAGTGGGTTAACTCGATTTTTATATTTTTTCAGTAAATCTTAAAAAAATTATTTCAAGAAGATTATAGGAAGATGAAACTTCAACCAAGTACCAATTATTAATCACTCTTTTTGAATTAAATGCAGCATTGAATTTAATAAATTTTAAAAATTAGTTTGGCTTAAATTGACTTTACCTTTGAGTAAAGTTTTTGTTTTTTTTTTTAATATTTACCATTTCGATTGTATTTTAAACATATTTTGGCATCATAAAAAATTTCAAAAAATTAAATGTACATAATATATGATATCATAAAAAATTGAAAAAAAAACCGTTTCCAACCAAAAAATAAGACAAAAAATGAGATTTTTCAGAGAGTTCCAGAAGATTTAGCCATAAATGGTTATTCAAATTTGTTACATGTCAATTTTCCTTAATAAAAACAACCAAATAAAAATCTTTTTCTAATTTCTTATTATAAACAGGCTTACGATCAAAATCCTGAAAAAAGTCCATAAATGTTTGAAAGAAAATTTAAGCTCTCATGTCAACAAGGATCCATTCAGCAACAAGAAAAAAATTGTCTAAAATCTTGTAAGGTATTGTTTTACAAAACTCTTGAATACCCATACATTTCATAAGGTTAAATGGATATACAAGTATACAATACCCATCCAAAGCCCTGGGTATAATATCATTGTTTTTTTAGCCTTTCAAAAAACAGTTTTTAAACTTTTGTGTTTTTTTGCTTTCACCCACTCTTAAAAGTGTCCCACAGTATAAAAACCAACACAATTTGATATTCATCGTTTGCATAACTAAGCTGAGAGTTGGAATCTTTTTATTTTTTATTTTTTTTTATTTTTGTTTGCCATAGACTTCTTAAAGGTCTATTAAAAGTTTTCAATCTCTGTCCTTCAGCTGAGCTCGTTCCGGTTTTGGTCAGTTTTTCTATGGTCAAAGTCTTTGTAAAATATATATTTTATCCTCGAATAAGTTTCCTTGAGAAAAATAAAGACGAAGAAAAAAAAAATAACATAAACCTTTTTCCTTTTTTTTTTTTGTACACTTCTCTGTGGGTAGGGTAGGGTTTGAACTTATCAGCAGTTGTCCTGCTGTTACTGTTGGTTGGGGTTAAGGAGGTCAGTCTAATTGGCTTAGAAAGAGGTATTAAGTGAGGGCGATATGGTATAAGAAAAATGACGAAGGCAAAGAAGAAAAAAAATGAACAAAACATTTAAGATAAGGGCTTAGCGTTACAGCGTGCATAGTGACTTTTTTTTACAGAATTAAAAAAAAATATTAAACGAGTAAATTATAATTAAGAATTACTGAAAAACAAATTTTTTTAATTTTTTCGTTTAAGATTTCTTATGGCAAACTTTTCAGACTTTCGATTAAATTTCGAGGTTCGGGTTAATATTTATTCCAAGAATTTCTTTGACAAAAAAATAATAATAAATATTATGTAAATGGGTAATTCCCAACAAACTGATATCTTTTTTGATTGCAATATTATCTTTTT
The DNA here is from genome assembly GCA_929447395.1 of Epistrophe grossulariae. NCBI lineage: Eukaryota > Metazoa > Arthropoda > Insecta > Diptera > Syrphidae > Epistrophe > Epistrophe grossulariae. The sequence goes on from OV839568.1 coordinate 106,185,438, forward strand.
AAATTTAATTTTTTTTTTCTCATAATGTGTGTAATCTTAAGTTTGTTTGGAAATTGGCCACTGTAAAATTTTGCTATCGTTTTCATACTTAATTCAACTTCAAAAAAACAATCTCAATTGCCATGTTTTACTGAGAGTGTGAAACCAGCTCAGTAAGCATTTTTTTTTAAGTTAACGTCATTTATCTCCAACAAATTTTTATTCTAGAACCCGACTGGCAATATATTTTCCAATTTTAAAAAAATAATATAATGATGAAAATTAAAAAAATAATTGCTATTTGCCCAAACCACACGCGCATATAAAAAAAATGTCTATCTTTGTTCATGAAATATCCTTGCACTATGTTACGAGTATTATACCCACTTTGTATGTATAGTTATTCTTGAAATTTTTCTACAAAAAGCACAATAGAATCCTGCAAAGCCGATGAATTTAAACTCAATGGCGGGAAAGGATAATACATATTATATAATACATACACACACAGACAGAATTCTTTATTATTGAATGGTGTAAGATATAACTCATTCAGCATCAATTCGATAAATAGAAAGTGATGTGATGACTGAGACACTTTTTCCAATTGCTTTTTAAATGTGCAGACTTCCGAAATCAAGCAAGGAATATAATTCACAAAAAAAAACTCACATTTTAAAGTAAATATTTTGATAGATATGCTACGATTCAAAGGGATCTCCTTCTAAAGCATCCTGCATTACGTTATTCTACCCACTTGTATAGTATGTGCCGAAATGAAAAAAAATATATATGTATTATATATATACAAACTCATTCTCGAAAGCCGCGCCACATCATTTTGCTTCTGTGATTTTTATTATTCTCACAATTGCAATGCCAAGCAAAGATTCGAATGTATACCTCTATACCTATACTCACATAATACCTTTGTGAGTCTCATTTTTTATAAAAAAAAAGTCGGCCATATAATACTATACTTCTACGGATAAGAATGATATCCAGTACTCAGTAGCATATAGTTGCTTATACACTATAGCTTTGATATCATCACTGACTATACTTATACCTTTAGGTACTTCTAGAACTCCCCCAGCCTTGAGGAAATGAACGGATATACATTTCAGAACTTCTCTTAGCTGCTTCGCTGGCAAATCCTTTGTGTGAGATTGCTGAAAATTGAATTTCAAATAAATTTCGTATTCTTCTTGAATGATTTGGTAGAACCAGCAAAATAAAATAAAAAAAAAGAAGTCTCAATGAATTTTGCAACGCGAGAAAGGATATCGTTGCCGAATACAAACAGAAATCATATCATTGCTATGGCAATGTTTTCTTTTTTTTTGTTGTAAGAAGAGCGAAAATAAGAAGAAAATTAATCGGTTATTTATTAATATTTTATTAGCAACAGTCCAGTGGGTTGGTTGATTTGCAATCAGATGGGAGTACGAGGAGGTATATAGGTAGTAAAGGTATCAAGTAAAAGATACAAAAATCCAATTTTACTTTGAAAGAAAGATCTTTGTTATCAATAAGGACTTTAGGGAACAAAAAACTAGGATACTGGGGCAAAGTTGTGCATAAGTTCAAATATTAAATTTTCAAAGAATCCAGCTATGGTTTTAAATTAACCTCCCCTTCACAATTCTCACATTAACTTTGTTTGGTAGAGTATAAGTATATAAATAAATTTTGAACACATGTGGTGCAAAAATTCAAATAAAATTTTTGTCCGATTTATGTTGTCTTGGGATCTATTTTAAGATTGCGAGTCTTAAATGAATAAATAAACCGACAGCTTAAGCCTCAGATAGTTGGGACTTTAAACCTATCAAAATTTGGATCAATAATTACATATTAGATGACTAGGTGCAGTGCAATAAACCCCACGAAAACAACACCCGCGGGTTTTTTTCTTTTTGAAATGGAAACAAATGCTGTGGGTTATAGTTCCTTTTTCTTGTGGGTTTCAGTTCAAAGAAAAAAAAGGAAAACTTAATGTTGTTCAATAAAATTGATGACATATAGGCACCTGCCTGACGACTGAACATACCCTCAGCGGAGCAATGGAGTTCCATGAGCGGGACTGAGGCCCAAAATGGGAGTTAAAATCCTTGGAATTTGCGAAACTCGCCCCCCCCAAGGTACTCTTTCCTATGAATACGATTGACAAAGTTCAATGTCGTTTCGTTTAATTGAAACATATTTTAAAGCAAATTATGAATATTGAATCATATATGTACATATGTAGGTACTTTAAGTATGAGTCTTAATGACAATTCAGAAAGACAAAAACTCCGCGGGTCTTAATGCATTTTTGTGGTGGGCTTTATTGCCACTTAAAAAAGGAAAAAGTACAGGTGGGTGATATTTCTTTTATTTTGGGAAATATGACCCACGGGATTAATTTCTGCGGGTCTTATTGCACTGCACCGTGAAGTGGTCCTTGTTAATGAAAACATTCATATACCTATACTTTGTCTTGTCCTTGTTAATGACCAGTCCCATTCTGCTTGATATTGACTCCGCATACCAGTAAAAGCATCGCTTTGTCCTATCAATCACATTGAGGTCGTCAGAAAACGATTTTTTGAAAGATAGTGCCCAATATATCTACTACCCTATTCCAACTATTTCAGCAGCCTTCTTGTTAAACCTTTACTTCCTTGGTAGATCGCTTAACACTCTATAACATGCACCCTGAACAGACTCTTGCTCTCGCTCTCTCATATTTAAGCTTTAAATACACTGTTTCTTTCAGCTGCTCTGATGTTAGTCTCCACAATTGCCTTCTTTAAAAAAAAAAAAGCTGCAGACAAGCTATCAAACATAGATTTAAAACTCTCCCATTAAAATAAAAATATCACCACTAAATCATAATCCATTCATATACTATTTTCTCATTAAATACAAACTAAACACTTAAGTTACATCCATTATCTTCAATGTTAAGTAATTCATTATAAAGCTGCTGGTGCTTCTGAAGAAGAAGAAAAACATTTTTCCTTCACCTCATTAGCTGCCTACCTAAGGGGTAATCTCTGCGCATCATCATGGTCAAGTATATATTGTATATCTTTGGACTTTGAAATCTTCAACAAAGGGTTTTAATTTCAACCATACACAATTTGTTCACCCTTTTATTGTTATATCCATAAGAAAACAAATTTGCAAACGAACAAAAAAAAAAAAAAAAAAAAAACAACAACAACAACAACACCCGAGGATAAAATATATACCTTATCCTTGGATGAGAATAACTTTTCGAAAAAAAATGTTTTTTTTTTATTTTTAAGATGCAGAACAAAACATTATTTTCAAGCAATTATACGAAATTGTACATTTATGTAAGTTGGTTAACTTAAAATAAATATTATGAAATGCTATCCTTCGTTTTTCCATGATCCTTCTTAGGAATTTAAAAAAAAGGAACAAACAAGATACATATTTACTAATTTATATAAAAAATATTTGAAACCAAACAAATTAAAAAAAAAAAAATATGAACACAAAATAAATTCATCCTTGAGCATTTTTATCTTCCAAAAAACTTCTTCGAAAATACTCCTGGCTGAAACAGGATGTAAGTATTTTATTGTTGGCAAAATATGGTTTGGGTTAGTCCTTAAGAAATGTTTACAATGGCTTTAGAAAATATCTTGATTATTTTTAGATTTATTTATTCATACTGTATATATGACATATTGCTCTTAGATTCATAATACATAGAGCGTAGTAGCCCGTGGCGGAATGGCTATAGTGCGTGGGACTGTTACGCCGAAGGTCTTGGGTTTGAATCCCAACTTATGCCAAATTAAAAAAAAAAAACAGAAATGTTTTTTCACAATTGACAAATTCTCAAATAGTATCTCAACTATAAATATTAGAAAATGGGGGAATAATAAGGTTTAGTGATATTTTTTTTGAGAAAGGCGTTTTTTTTTAAAGAAAAAAAGAAAACTCATTTGAAAAAAATATATTTTTAAAAATTTTAATTTCCAATTAAATTTTAAAATTATTGTTATTTGGAATTTTTTAAAAATTAAAAAACAAAACCAACCGGTTCTATATGCATTGGTTTATTGAGATATTTCCAAAATATCTAAATATATTATAAAAATGAATTGGTTTATTTTCGTACGCGATAACTCGGGTGAACATCAGCCGATTTGCATGTGTTTTTTTTGGTTGAATTCGTATTTAACCAGGTACACACCACAAACAAAAAATTGAAAATTTCTTCCGGAAAAGTCGGAATATCGTGAAAACCACAAATTGCATACTTTAAGGGGTGAAAAAATTTTATTTTGTAAATTTTGTAGCCATTCAAAGCCAGGATGGGCCAGGATGGGCCAGGTAGTTTATTATAACATGTATATTTTGTAGTCGCAAACATAAATGATTCATATAGGTATGTATATGGGGCCAATATAGGTCTTGTGATAAAAAATTTAAATTTAAATTAAACCTTATACAAAGCTTAGCTGGTGATAGAAATCTATACGTCATTCCGTCTGTTGGGCTGCAGTATATTAATCTGGCGAAAGAACGTTTTTTGATTTCGATTTTTTTTAACTCATCAAACAATTTTTTCGGATTTTAATTTTTTTTTACAACGATTTCATTGATTATATTTAACCTACATAAAGTATCTATGATGTTCAAATATAAATTGCATTTCAAGTTTGTTTTTGGCTATAAATTGTTACAAAAATGTTTTTTATTCAAACTTCTCTTGTTAAATCAAACAACTAAGACTTCAACCTTTTCGCGTTTGTGTATACACTTTCGTGTCTTCCTTGTGTATGTTTTGAGCTTAGAAACAAGGGAAACTACCACAAGTTTTTTTTTTTTGGATTTATTTGATTTTCTTTTTCTTTAAGTGTTAAGATAACAAAAGTTTTGCTTGGAACTTTCCTCTTGCCATTTTTGTTTGCTCACTTGTCTTTCATAGAGTATGATGAGAAAAAAAAAACATAATATTGTTAAGGGGGACAATGAGTCTCACTTACTTGCTATTACAGCAAATATTCGTTGAAAATAAAAAAATTAAATAAAATAAAATAAAATAAAATAAACTTAAATAAATTAAATTAAAATAGTATAAGGAAAATCCAGATTATTTACTAAAATTTTGCAAAAGTATTTTTAAAAATATCCATAGTTTACATATAAAAGAGGACTTAACAGAAAATGTACACATATGGTACTTTGGTAAAAGCAAACGCACACATTTTAAATATTGATAAATCTTCTGCTTCCTCCCTTTCCCTCATCAAAAAACAGCCTTGTTTTTTTTTGATTCTTCACTTTCATGGTAAATGAAACGTTTTAGTTAAATTATAACGTTGGTTCAGGCTTTATGGATAATTTTTTATTTTAAACTGAAAAAAAAGAACGCTTTTTTTAAATTTGAATTTCAAACAAAAAATCAAATTTTAAAACAGCACGTTTTTTATGATTTGAATTTCCTATTAAAAATTATATTATGCATACATGCTACAAAATTAATTTTTATACATAAAATTAGCATTTAAAAAACTATAAACAGATTTAAAATAGAAAGTTTAATTATTTTGTTTTGAAAATTTTGTGTTTTACGTCTTGGTATAATTGCTTATTTTAGTTAGAATATATAAAAAAAAACAGGGTTTGTGTAATCAACCTAGTTGCAAAAAGCTTGTGAATTTTTTTGTATTTCTCATTTTTTTAGATTTCGTCAATTCAATTTGGTGGAGGTTATTTTAACGGAAGCTGTAATATCAGAATACCCATTCGAGCTTAAAATTCGGTGTTTTTGCAACAAATAAGAATTTGAAAGGCTAGCTTATAATAAAAGCAAACAAAAAAGTTTGAAAACATAACTTTTGAATGTTTTGTAGCCCAATATTTTTGCGAAAAACGTAAATAATGGATTGAAGTCAAATACAAAAAAAATTTTTTTTTTAATTTTTTTTTAATTTCCTAAAAAAACTAGAAGAAATTTTATAATCTGGTTTTAAGTGTTAAAAATTGATACAGCCAGCGTTGAATAATAAAAACAAAAATATTACTTAGTACGTATAATATTGAACGAAAGTAGTTTTTTTTCATTTTTTTTTAATCTGAAAATCATTTTTTCCAAAACTATTAACTTAAACAATTGGTTTAAAAACAAAATTGAAAAATTAATGAAATAAGAAACTAATATTAATGAATTATGGCTTTAAAAAAGGTATAACGTGAAATTTTTTAAAAAAAACTTCCCCTTCTGTTTTAAAGGGGGACATAGACACCCACACTATTTTTATCTTGTTTCTACCCAACCTTTACGCCTTAGCCTTTTTTCGCGTCTTATACAAAACACCTTGTATACGTGGAATTTCTGCAATAATAATATAATAACTAAAACGTTTAAATAGATAAACTATATGGTTAAAAAATCTGCAAATATTGTGTGAAAGCAGCCATGCAGGTCGAATATATCCTTCACCAATGTTAAACTCAAATCATTCAATTGTGAACTGGTAATACAACTGATACTTTTTTCACAAACGAACTAGTTCAAAGAGCAGCTCCTGCAAGTGAATTAAGTGAACCTGATCACCATTTCATAGTTCAACTAGTTCTGAGCTCAGATAGTTAGTTCGTCAGTAACGAACTAAAGAGCAAAGAGTCAACGAGAAGAGATCTAATTGAATTTGTTTGTATCCAATCCGTACCACAAGAAAGTTTTTAAGGAGAGCCACAATTCGAAGGACATTATCTCAAGAATTTAAATTTTCAGAGATTTTACCTATTTGGATTTATATTTTTTCCATACACAAACCCAATACAATGGCCCAAATGTACGAATCATAAGAGTACTCTAACAGAGAAAATATTTCTTTTCTACATTTATAAAAACGTACCTATAGTTATTGATTAAATCCGTTTGTTTGTTTTCAATATAAATAAATATTTTTTTTTTTCAAAAAAGGTCCTATAAAGATTTACCTACATAAGTTATATGAATATATCTTCTCTCTTTTTCCTTTAGCTGATTCAAGAACATTTATCTTCAATTGAGCAGTAAAAAATATTGTACCATCAAACACCACAGAAGTTCAATGAAAACGACTTAATCTTTCTAGAAGTTCTTTGAAACAGGGTTTTTTCTTCCATAAAATTCACAAAAAAAAAAAATACAAAACAAAACAAAAACAACAACTCCAATCCACTATAGCACTACGGCATCTCAATACTATATACTTGCTGTATTATATTGAATAGCCTATACCAAAAAGAATATATATTTATACAGAAAAAAAAATAAGAAATAAGGAAACAAACAAACAACTTTGCTCCATTCAGCCGATTTATTTGAATGTCCCAAATAGCGTTTTTGAGCAAGCCCGACCTACCATAAAAATGCAAATACCCAAGGAAGCTTTATCAATGGTTTAGATGAAAAAAAAAAAAACAAGAAGAAGAAGCAAGCAGTAAAAAATGAAATCACGAGCATTTTCATTTGGTCTTGAAAATCCTTAAGGAATTTTTCAATTGAACTGGAATATAAAATGTATTCATATTGATGCTCATTCATAGCACTGAAAGAACGACGTATAAAATCTGTGAGAGAAGTGAACAAAAAAAAAATTATATATGAAGAAAAAAAATCCTTTCAAATGTTTCACATGGAATGAATTTGAAGAGATGAGTGTATGTGTATGGACAGTCGACCATGAAAGAATGGCAACACAATTTGATGGAGACAAATAAGTTTCGAAATTCTTGACGATTTTTTTATCATTGTTTTGGGAGGGGGGGATTTTTGTATAGAAATAAAGAATATGAACATTTTTTTTGGCTCATATCACTTAAGTGGTATTAAAAGATTTTGAAAGCTTCGATAACAGTTATTCAAAATCAGAAAAGTCTTAGGACAACATTTGAAATCAGGTATAGTATTAATGTATTAATAGGTCTCAAAGTATTCAATTTGCTTGAAAAAATTGGTCTTAATTATATAAAAATAAAGGAAAAGCTATACCTATTTCATGAAATGTAAATTTCACTTAAATGAGATTCACAGATTACATAAGTTACTCTGAATTGGTGACCATTTTTGTTTATTTTATGGATACGTATAAGTTATTGATACGTTATTGATACATTAAGCAGAAAAATGATAGGTTAAACACAACGTAAAAGCCGGTTAAGTCAATAAACATTTTGCAAACTCGTCAGGTTAAATTGTACTTAATGAACTCGATTAAAAAAAATTATTTAAATCTACACACTGAATCAGTTTAAGTGAAGTACTTAATTTTATTAAACTACTTCTAGGTTAGTTAGTTTGGTTTCAATAACCAATTAAGTTAGTTAATGAAACATATTTAATCGCTCATTGTAATCAATTTATGCTCAGAGATATGTGAAATTAACTAAATATAATTATTTGATTGAAGCAAGCAACTCGTTTAAATTAAACGATATTTATAATATAGATAATCCTAACCAAGTTTTTCCATTAATATACAAATTTTTAGGTTTTTATTATAAACAATTTATTTTAATCGAGTCGACAGAATTAATTATTTTTACCCTTGACTTCATAATATTTAACACATTTTTTTTAACCCACATTTTTTTTAACACATGAACGCTCTCCGTTAGTAATTACTTTTCCGCGTGTACCTACTTGCGACCCTGATTTAGCATCCTAAAAAGATTCTTACTTAAAAAAAACTCAATATCTTATTTCTTCATTTGTATATCCGGTAACATGGAACTTCCACATCATTCTCATTTAAAAGAAACCCCAAATAACATGAATTTTTATTTGTACTACCTAAAAGGACAGTACAGATATATATATGTATTCATATCAATAAAACTTGCAAAATTAATCTTTAAAATCAATGTCCCATCCCAATTGATCTAAAAATTCAACCTGATAACCATTCGCAAATTGAAAGTCTTATCTATGCTAATTTTATTATTTCATTTTATTTCTAAGCCTTATATAACAGAACATCCCTTGCAAAGAAGATTCCTATATATATACAATTTTATCGTTAAGCCCTTGGGATCCGATTTTAAAGTTCACTTAATAAACATCAAATTTGATATTCTTATATATATATATAAAACCCATAGAAGCAAGTACAAAAAATCAACAATACCGATTGACACCTAATCTGAAATTGTCCTGCAGGAGAAAAGAAAAGACGTCCTTTTTCGTTCGTTTGAGTTTTAGTTCCATTTAAAACGAAACCATTTGTATAGATTCACTCATCATCATCATTGGTTTGACTTTAAAGTATCCCTTATCCAAAAAGTGGTTTTATATATAATAATATAGAAGAATATATAGAATCAGAGAAGGATCCTTTTTCTCTTCTTATAAAAAAAAAAAAAAAGAAATAAAAAAGGGAACAAAAATAGCTCAATGGAAATATGTTTAAGCTTTCGTTTATATTATACTTTAGAACGGTTTCATCAGGCTTAATTGAATGGAATTCCAATGAAAATTGTCTGCAAAATGAATGAAAAAAAAGACATACTTATATCTACATATACATATTTTGGTATAATATAAAAATAGATTGTTTGATTATTTTAAAGCTGTCTATATGGGTATATACATAATACATAATATGTATATACACTTAAGAGATTTGCTTTGATGCTTCAGAATCAATTGAAGAAAAAATGTTTGCTCTTTTTAGTATTTCAATTCAATTTTTCAATTGAATTATAAGCAAAGTTAAAGAATCAAAGATAAAGAATTAATATCCATTTTGATGATTTGTAAAATGGAATCTAATACCTATAGGTGCTTGTTTTTTTTATAGCTTTTTGATAATGTTATAAAGAGGATGTAGGGGTTGAATGAATATTTATACCTAGAGGTGGTGTGGAAGCCCACTACAGGCTATTTGTTAATATTTTTAAAAAACAAAGTCGGGGTTCGGATTTTATGTTTTTAGTACCTGAATAAATACATTTACACTCATATTAATAAACGCGAGTTATCGATAAGTTATGTTCAAATAGTTAATTAAAACAAAATTTCTGTTAATTGACGTTTATTAAATGCTTGTTAGCAAACTCATCTAAGAAAGTGGTTTAGCGAAGAAATAAACAAAAGATATGTCAATTTTTTTTATTCCTTAGTAAATTTGGCTTAGTCATGCATTTTCGACATGACACAATAATTATTTTTTTAATGTTTAGGGAGTTGAAACTTGAAAGCCCTTCCATTTGGCCGCCATCTTGGAAAAAGCCGAGAAAAAATTTTTCACTATATCTTGATATATATGTATTTTTTTTTGAAAATGTTCATCTATTTTTAATTGTAACTTTTTTGTTTTTATTTATCGGCGTGGCGTATGGTTAAACCAAAATTTTAGAGAATTTAGTTTAAAAAAAAAAAAAATTAAAAAAAAAAAAAAACAACTTTTGTTGTCAAACTTATGGTCTTCAAGATATCACTCCCTTTTTCAAGATGGCAGCCAAAGTGGGGTATTTACACCCCGAAAATGGTTTTTTTATAATAATCCCCCCTACAGATGTATAATTTATAATTTTCAAATTTCTCAAAAACTAAAAGACATAGAACCATAAAATTTTTAGTGACCGATTTAAAATTGATAACAGTATTGAATACTGAAAAATAAACATACATACTGTACATAGCAATTTAAATTTTTTAAGAAAAAACAGTATTTATAACATTTTTGTTGTTGTTTTTAATTTCGAATTTTAAAATTACTGTTTAAAAAAACTAAAATAAAAACTAAATACATATTGGAATTTAAATATGAAATAAAAGAATAGATTCTTAAGTTTTCAAAAGGCTATAGTGCCCTATTGTAAGTGTTACAGTTTTTTTTAATAATTTTTTCCGATTTAAAATCATCATAATTTTTAAATTTGTGTATGTTAAAAATATAAAAAAAGCTTGCCAGAGGTATTTTGCAATGTCTGACATCCACCAGACCTTTAAATTCATATTGCGAACAGTTTATAGAACGGATTGAAAAACGCAAAGACTGTTGAAATGTGCGACCACACTGTGGTTTTAAAGTCTGAATAATTTAGATCTTTTGCTCTAATTTTTAAGTAAAAAAATTAGTTAGTTAGTTATTAGCCTATATTTTATGACACCTTCCAAAAACATTTAGTTAAGTTTAAGGAGTTATTATGTTAGTTTACATATATGAACATTATAGCACCGTGTTGCAAATTGCTATATGCATGGAACTTACAGTTCTGAAAAATTGTTAAAAAATCAATATAATTCAAATAAATTGATTAAACAATCTCTGAAATTGTTTTAACACCAACGCGATGTAAACCATATGATTTCTTAAACAAATCTCAATTTATGAGAACAAAAATTTTAAATCATTGGAGCTATGTTCTAAAAAAAAAAAATTGTATTATATAAAATTTTGTAAAAATTTTTTAGAAAACAATTAAGTACTCAAATTTTTGTCTTTTCCCAAAGTTAAAAATTAATTTTGAAAAAATAATTTACCCATTTTCGAACTATGGAATTTTCAAAAAAATAATTTTGACATTTAAAAAAAAAATCCAAAATTTAGGTATTAATTAATTAAAATCGGTTTTACGGATAATGAGAAAATCGAAAACAAAAAAAATGGTTCTATGAGAGATATTTTTGCCGTACAAAAATTTTTCAAAAAGGGTTGGGAGAATGCCCAAAAAATACCAAGTACCAAGTTTGAAGAAAATTGACCCACCCGTTTAAGCTGCACCCGAAAGGACAGACAGACAGATAGACAGAATTACGAAACCCCCTATCATCGTAATGTCAAGTTTGATCCAATTTTCGTGTTTGATTTTTGTTTGTAATGCATAACTTGCCATATAGTATGATTTCTCAAAAACTTTGGTAGGTCTTATAGACTACCTATATAAGCGGATAGATGAATTTGCTTTAAATTTGATAAGGGACAATTTTATATGATTCCCTAGAGAACAGATACGAATTCTTGCATCAGCTCTTCTATAGAATGTATAGCCACCATACAACGAATTTGGTTAGTACAAATTTTCACAGAAACATCTCTAACGATTTTGATTGACATTCTAAGATGTGACTAACAAAATTTAAATAATACTGTGATCGGTTTTTTGCCAAAAAATTTCCGTGACGAAAATAGTGAAAATTGAAGCAAATTAAATAGGTATATGAATATTTATTTACTCAGCTAAGTACTAGCTTTACAAAGATTATGTAATATTGAGTTTGTATATAGGTATTTTATCCATGCGATAATTACAGAACATGGTTACTTCTTTTATCATACAAAAATTCCCCTTCTAGTTAATTTTTTCGTCAAGCAGAATAGTTCTTGTAGTAGTCCGTGGTTAGTGCGTTCAATTATCCGCAGCCTACCCCAACTTAAAGTAGAAATGTTTTTCATGGGGAATTTACAAATCCTCCTAGAGAGTATATCTCTTTTGTCATGAAAAAGTGCCTCTCACCTTTACCGTTCAGACTCGGCAGAAAATTGTAGGTTCCCGCATTTCTGCCAATAACAGTCAATAGGCCCTCGTTCTACTCGAGCTGTCGCGCCACCCAAATTATTTATTTCTAAAATAGTCCTTTCTCTATACAAATCCTGTAAAGATATAGGTATTATACTGAATTAAATCAACCAAGTAGAAGAATAAGAATTAAAAATATATAAAGCAAATTAAAATTTCCTTTAACCATCATAGATGAACGCTTTAGTGGCTTTAAAATGAAATGAACTTTGTGTTAAACTATTGTATATATACTGATCATTGCCCTCAGAGGGTTAAATGTAAAATTAAAGACAAACAAAAACCAATTTTAATAAATTTATTTATTAATTCTTGTGCTTGAACCAATACTCAATTGCATTCGAATCACTGCAATAAATAATTCATGTTCGGTAGGTAGGTAATAATAATTTTATATTACGTATAGTTATCTACTTTATACATACGACGAGTATATCCTTAAAAAAATAAAACAAAAGTATACGTAGGTATATCATTTCTATAAAATGAATATGGATATTAACACAAAATTATACACACACACACTTATATATTGTAACATATAACCATGTCATACATCCGTTGGTGTTCGTTGTTTTATTTTTTTTTTGGTACATTCTGTGAAATTGTTGAATAATATGCCATTCAAACATGTTAACTCGACTCCTTGAATATCGCAATTCATCATTCAAAATGATTTAATTGTGCGTGTGCGTATGCATATATGTATGTATGCTCAAGAAAATAATGGCGATGAAAAAAAATTTATTAAATCTCACAATTACACCAATATGTCTGATGTCCTTTTACACACTTTTTTTTCACTCCCATGCTCAATTAAATCGAAAAAAAGTAAAGTAAATAATAATAAAAAAGCAATTATTTATACAAACCTACATAATAGTACCTACATAATTCTGCTCCTTAAAAAAAAAAATCACATTTTCAGACTACTTTTTTGTATTTTAAGTGAAAGCAGAGATACTTACACTCAGCCTGGTCGCCTATATAAACAGAAAAACAGAGAAAATAAGCATCAGACATCAAGGATGCAACCAAAAGGATAATATACAGCAACAGCTTCCACCATCATGGCATCATATTATGATGGCACAAGTTCTGGTTAAGTTCTCGTGTATTGTATTCAGTGGACTGATGAAATTTTTAATAATAAATGGCACACTCAATAAGGGGATATAAACATATACAAACTCTATATACAGTCTGCAGCACATATACGCATGGCACACAAGTCCTGCCTGCACGACGATGCCGACGATGTGTGAAACGATATAAAATGTGTATAGGGTTTCTGAAGCCTTTTGAAAATATTACTCGAATGTCGAACGACAGCTATAAATCACCAAACCCTATAAATTTTACCCACATTCACCCCACAAATGGAATATATACATATATCCTTTAACTCATTCTTCAAACACATCCTGTGTGTTTTTGTTTATATAGTAGATATTTATTTTATAAATAGTCGGGCTCACATTCCTTTGCACAATAAAATATTGATTTCGAAATCAATTTCATACAATCCATAAATTGTTCTTCAAATAGATAGACAGACAAAAACACACATACATTCATATCGTCGCAATAACTATCTGACTAGAATTATTATATTGTCTTTCTTCATCATAATCCTAAGTCGAATGGACACTCTCTCTCTCTATTCTGAAATGATTATTTGATGTGTGTGCAATATGTTGACACATAACTGTCATGCAATTTAGTCCTCTTGTAAGAAGATAAGAGCAAGTTATTCCTTAAAGGATGAACACAACGGATAAAGTCCTTATTGTCTATTCTATTAAGGACAGGAAATTGTTACAAGTTCAAACGAAATAATGTACCTAAACTAAACTTAGGTATAGGTAATATACACATGTAGGTATACTGTTATTATACTTTAATCTGTTTTCTCAATTTTGATGTGTCCTTCTATCACAGAGCCAGAAATTGTACTTTTCGGATTAATTTCAAAAATGTAGTTAAAATTGAAATTTTATTAAAGGACACACTCTATGTCCATCATATAGATTTCTAATAACCTATCCCTACATTTTCTACATTTTGAAAGAAACCATCTGAATCTCCTTATATATGTGTTTGCTCATTGTTTTTCCAATTGGCTTTTATCACACCACCATCTATTTCTACAAAACTATAAAGGAAATCCACACACACATATGAGTTAAATAAAAATAAAAAATAAGCTATGTACGAGTACGTGATACAATATTGATATGCGGAAGACATGACAACTTACCATCCCTAGAGGGTATTCGTCACACAATATACGTACACTTGGTTAAATGGGGTGGCAATACTTGATAAATAAAATGGAGCATTGAGTTGAAATTAAATGATTTCTTGATAAGGGAACCCATGTCTCATCCTCAAACAAAAACACTCTTAAGTTGAAAGAACTCAAGAAAAGTTAAGTTTTGTGTCCTTGATAATGATGGTTTTGGTGCAATTTCATTTGTGTAGGTTGGATTTTTGTTAAATTTGTTATCGTTTTAGATTATTTTATCGTTGATGAAGTGAAATTGGGATAGGCAGACTGGGAAAGGTATACGTCTCTGAGGACAACTAGTTAAGGTGAGCCAATAGGCAATAACTACATGATATAGGTATACCATTTGACCTGTGGGTGATATCGAGTGTATTGGGTGTTAATAATTAAGATATCCGAGGAAACCTCTATAGGCAGTGGAGGATTCCGAATTTGATCAAGCGGGATAAAACCGCACTTAACTTTTTTTTTGGAAAAATTATAGGTACCAATGAATAATGGAAATAAGACTTAAAAAGTGTTCATAAATTCAGAGTCAAGCACTTGTGCGAATAATTGAAGCGTTGAGAATGAGAAGGGGTCAAGTGACATTTTTGAAGTTTTGAGTTATAAGCGTTTAAAGTTTTACGTTTATAACATTTTTTCTGAAATCGAGAGAAACTTATAAAAAAGCCATAAAAAGAGAAAAAAAATATAAAATTTTTAGTATATCAACCAATTTTATTTAAATTCAATAAATTCATTTTAGAAAAATTTCAGCCCTTTAAGCCAAAATTTGTTTAATTTATTTTTTATGAAAAAGGGGTCAAGTGAAAGTTGGGTTTCTTAAAATTTGGTTTTAGGCTTCTTTTTGTTATCAGGAATTTCAGATAATGCCTTTTCATAAAACCAACGGTGTTCTTGGGGTAAAAATTTCATCTGGTCATCGAGATTTTTAATTTTTTCAAAAGAAAGTTTTTTGGTATTTTTCTTTCGCCTTTTATTGTATAAAGGGGTTAAGTGTGCACTTAAAACATTCATAGAGGTGTTAAGTAATCTTAACCCCTTCTTGCCTAAAAAAACTTCAAAACAAACGTGTAGTTAACCCCTTTATCTGAAGCTAACTTTGTAAGTAATAACAATAGGAACAAAAGAATTAGACCAAAATTTAAGTTGTCGCTTAACACCATTATTGGTAAAAAACAAAAAATCAAAAAATGTCTCTTGAACCCTTCTCACTCTAGACGCTTTAATTTTTACTTCGTTCTTTAAAAATCCTAGAAAATACAAAATTTAGGTAAACCTTTTCATAGTTTTTTTTTTGTACATAATTTTTGAATACTGCTTTAAATATTTCTCTGAAAACGTATGACGTCATTCAGCCATGAATTCTGTAACAGTAATACAGAGTAGCTTATGTTAAAAAAAAACAGTTTTCGAGAAAAACGCATTTTTGTCTACAAAACTGTAACAGCAACTAACTAACTTAGCAACCTAAACTAAATTATAAGATAGCTTTTCAATAGGTAATGATTTCGAAATGGGGATTGGACAGGAAAGTAGCTCTCAAACTGTGGACTACTAACAATCGAAAAACCGCAAAATCGCTTATGTCGACATAAGCAGCTACTTTGGCTTATTGTCACAGAATTAATTCGGTCCATATATACCTAAACTATTGTGGACATCTGAAAGGTAGACAAGGTAGACAGGTAAGACAAAATTATAAAATGTCCATACATTTTGTATTAGCAAAATACATATATGTAGCAAGTTATGGTTTCGTAAAAAAAAATTGAACCCCAGATTTTTTATCAAACTTGGCATTACGGCGATAGCGAAGTCGAACAAAGTGGGTCTCGCAATTCTGTCCGTCATATATGTCGGTCCTTTTGGCTGCAGCCTAAATGGGTGGATCGATTTTTTTTTTTAATGATTTATAGGGTTTTTTTTTAATTTTTTTAAGGACCAAAAATAAAAGTAGCTGTCGTACAAATTCTTTAAGCAAAAAATGAAAATTTTATTTTTGAGTAATTTTTTTTTAACAAAACGGCTGCCATTTTATATAAAAAATTCCAAACAATTGTTTTAAATGGTAGGTACCTCCCATAGAACAATTTTTTGTTTCTCAAAAACGATTCAACTGATTTTGATAAATTTTTTTGTGGAGAATGTTTTGAAAAAGTTTTTAAAGTATTGTGTACCAAAATAACGTATTGAACAGATTTTTCTGAAATTATTTACACAAGAGCTTCTAATAATTTTGAACAATATTGCACATCAAAAAAAAATTTTAAATTATTTTTTAAAAATTCAATATTTCGAAAATGGGTATAGGAAGTTGTTAACTTTTTTTTATTTATTTTTTAACCCCGCGTTAATAAACTAAATTTTTTTCTTAAAAATATTATTATATACATATATGTATAAAAAAAATATTTTTAAAAAATCGCTCAAACGATTTTTGAAATTTTGTTCTCATAAATTAAGATTTATTTAAGAAATCAGATGGCGTACATAGGCGTTTGGGGTATGGTATGATTCGCAAGAGTTGTCTGGCAAACTAACATTTCACGGGGGTTCATTTCACCGTTTTACGTTCCGCATTTTCTTTGATTAGCATTTTGTTATATCGCATTTTACGTTTTGTAAATCACGTTTCGTTTTTTAAATGATTTGACAAATTATCCTTTCGCATTTTTCATTTCGCAATTTTCATTTAGTTTTTAGTTCGATTGGATTTTTGAATTTCCACAATTTTTTATTTGGCATTTTGTTGTTTTGCTTTTTTTATTTATAGCAATTTATTATTTCGCTTTTTTTTATTTGGCATTTCGGTGTTTCGCTTTTTTTTAATTGGTATTCAATTGTTTTGCAATTTTTTGGCTTCCATTTAATAACATGTCGTAAAATTTCACGCGATGGCTTTATTTCGTTTTTAAGTTTTTTTTCTTTCCAAAAATAATCAGAACAACGATTCATCAACCAAGCATTTCATCGTATAAACAGTGAGGTATGTAACTCCCCTGCTTGGGCACACTATATAGGATTTGGCATAGGTGCGAAGTTGGGTGTAGTTAAAGTGTTGGACAAAAACATTTGGCTTTATTTTCAAGTCAAATTTGACCTTATTTCGTTTTCGAAATGGAAATAAATCCAATTTAGCCTTATTTCCATTTTCAAAACTAAATAAGGTCAAATTTGAGATTTGGTCTTATTCCGTTGGGCCTTATATTCACCGAAAAATACTCAAAAAAGAACGATTTTACATATAAACAAATTACTTCTCAAAAAAACATTAATATTAATTATCAAAGCAACATAAACGACGAAATGATCTATCGCGAAATAATAAAAAGGCGAAGCGAAATAATGAAACGGCGAAACGTTATTTCGCGAAAAAAAAAACAATTGGCCAAATACCAAACAACGTAACAAAAAAAAAAACTGAACAAAAAATTGCTGAATGATTTTTAAGAAATAAAAAAAAACCAAACGTAAATTGACAATTGCGAATTGAACGCAATATTTAACGACTAAAGCGAAAAAAAGAAATGCCAAATGAATTTTGCCAAACAATGGTGACTCCACGAATACACCTCTCATTTGTGATCGGAGAACTGATATAGAGTTCTTATTTCTGCCACAAATGGAGTAAATTAATAAAACCTATCCATACATAGATATGTATATATTAATAGATATATATATTATTAAGTATTTAAAGTTACTTTAGCTATAATAGCATAGTACAAGCTTTTCATTTTATTTATGATTTTTATTGAGTTCGTAGTTGGTACATAATTTCATCAACATAATTAAAATATAGTGCCTATTGCTTAAGCATTAGCATTGTCTATATGTAGATTTTAAATATTTGTTAAACTCTATTCAATATTATCAAATAATACTCTCCTTTAATTTCACCATTATAAGCCTATAAAAATGTGTAAAAATGGACCTTTCGCAATATAATATGCCATTTGCATTGTGCTCGTTGGAACTTATATGATAGGTTATGACAAATGTCAAATGAAAAAGTTCCCAAGCAAATCAAATAAAGTACCTACTCATTAAAAAATATACTAACCCAAAAAAAGCACTATAATAAACTTAAGTAGCATTAGGAGCATAAGAAATTATCATCATTAAATTTGTATTCCTTGGGTACACCTACGTCCTACATCTTTAATTTCAAGTCAAGAACTCTCATCTTTAACACATCATTCAATTTTATCTGAGAATATTACGGAATAGGGTTATTAAGGACCCTCATGCTTCATACACATACATCTGCTATATAGCTCATACAGTTTGTACACCATCTAAACTAGTCTACACACAATCATATATATACGCTAATTTTAATCTTTGACACTTCCTGACTAAAACCTTAGTTAGTTGAGAGTCAGGCACTATATATACAAATTTATTATAATTATGACATTATATGTTATACCGTCTGAGTTCCGCAAGATTCAGATAAATCTGGAGAATTTATATAATATGTGAGTATATGAATGCGAATGTGGGGCTGTGATATAGAAGGTCCTCATTAAGCATTGTATGTGTATGTATATAAGGTGTTATGAAATTGGATTAGCCCTAGGAACTTTAGAGGATCATCGATGTGAATGTGGTGTGTGTGTGTGTGTGTATGATGCAAGGATATTGAAGTGACAGGTTGATAATATTGTCAATTCACAACGTGATGCAATTTAAATTGGACGACATGGTCATTTTCGAGTGGATTTTGAGACAATGAACCAACTGGAATCACTGAAATATTGACGGAAATTGTTCGAGATTTAAAGAGGTCAAGTTGGACAAAGCCAGATATGATTATTATACTGTATAGAATTGGGAAATTAAATTGATATAATTACTCTTTGAATTAAGAACGTCCGATGTGGTTATGTTGATACATATTTCATATAACAATTGTCTGTTTATGATGTCCTTTAATATATTAAGTGCGTCCTGTCAGTTATTTAACACAACATTTATGCGTTATTTTTTTTTTATATTTTTAAATTATCAAAAATTCATCATGGGCTATATAAAAGGTGTTTATACCTACATTTCAACGCCGCAAAAAAAAAATAAATAAACCTGCACGTTGACATAAATATTCTGAGAACGATAAAAGCTTCATGTTGCGTGTTGTTTTAATAACCACACCTTACATTTTTTTTTTTTTTCTCATTTTGTGTTCGCTGATGTGACGATGAAATTTTTATTAATAGCCAAGGTAAGGCAAATCAATATATAGCCAGCCTTGATGTGGCCTTGATTATATTGTTGTTATATTTATGATTTAACAATCACGCTATATACTATACATAGGATATTGATTTTCATCAAAAAACCAAAACGGGATTTAAGAGCGGTGGACGGCGCGGCGGTGGCGTTGCCATAAATGATGATGAATTCTACGAACAACCGCACTAAAGACTTCTTGCCTTTGATTTAGAGGAAAACTAAATTGCTAAATTGATAAGCAGGTGGGGTCATTATCAAAGAAAAAATAAATACCAAAATCTATTAAATTTTGCAAAATGAAAAACAAAATAAATGAAAATGAAAGATTCTACAAGGGATCATGAGCAAATATGGCAATTTAAGTTAAAACGATTTTTACCTTAAATATTTAAACCCTTAACTTAAATTAAATATAGTAGTTTTATATTATAAATGCCAATCAAAATCAAAGGAATGATTGAATATTTATTTTTAGATCTTTAAACGAATTTAAAAATAATTGAAAGTAAGTTTTGGTTCTTTGATTGGATCAGGTATGCTTTGGAGATGATTTATATACCACAGTTGAATTTGAACTACAGTGCAGGTAGTTAAGGAACAAATTTTACCTTTAATCCACTTAACCCAAATTTAATCCAACATAAAATATAATGCATTCAAAACTGAAATTCTTCTTTTATCTTAAAAAAAAAATATTTTAATACTTAAACAAAAATTACTATTAAGAGCATTCCTGAATTCAATTGAAGTTTGAAACATTTTAACAAAATAGTTATTCTACTTTAGCATAATATCATTTTCAAATCAAAGGACTTAGCTAAATCAGTGAATTAATTAGCATATTTTTAATGTACTCGTTGTGCATAAATCAAATAAAAAATTATATGGTTTTGTAACAAAACCTCCTAATGTTTAAGTATATTTACCTACTAAATAAAATAATACAAATATTATCATTTCAAAATTTATCCTCCCGCATTATTAAAATGTCAATAATCAAGTACGGATTAAAATTTCAAGCCACATATTATGTATGTCCAAATTACACTTGTTTTATTTGTTTCACAAATAATCCAGAATATACCGCCACAAAATAGAAAATAATAAACAAAATATGAATTCATCAACCAAAAGCCACCACCATCCATCATGATGATCGGTTTTATCTTATTTTCCGATTCCATGAAAAACCGTTTTTGTTATAATTTATGAACACAACAATGAATACCTAAACTATGGGTTTGTATATACAATTTCGTAAATATTTGTTACACGTCACAGCCCAAACTAAACATTTATAGAAGTCAAAAGTTATAGAATCGGAGATTGTTCAGGACGATAATTCTATATACAAGAGCATGGATTGTGCTTTGAAAAGTGTACATTCATACCACTAATATAATCTCGTTAAGAGTTTTTTCAAAATTTCAATAATAACAAAAACATTTCACCACCATATCCAAATTTTCGAAGGATGATGTAAACATGTTCCCACGAATTCCCGATGTAATTCACTTCCGCTTTTTCAACAAACCCACACTGTATACATATATCTTCTCTCTCTCAGGACTCTGTTGGTGTAGATTATCTCCATCATGATAAATTTTTCAATTTACTTGCTCAGCTAGGCACAGTATACATCTGTAGATGCAACGACTAACTGGGTAACATATCCGTCAACATAATGTACGAACAACAAACCTCCTCCCAAGCCCAACAGGCTCTGAAATTTGCGGCTTTCGATGCATATAAATGCATGAAAATATTGCATTTATCCTGTTAGGTTCATGAAATTTACTCACTAGTCGCATCCTTCTATTGAACACTCGCATAGTGCAGTCAAATGTCCTCAACATTTGAATAATTATTAAATGTATGGTTGCTTGTTTATCCCAGGGTGCGAATCGCAGAGGGAATGGATGATGGGTTGGTTGTTGAAGCTTCGGAATTAAGTGTGTACCTACTTCGCGGGGCTAGAATTGTGGAATGATTTGTTGTTTTTTTTTTCTCTGTGTTGAGTTGAAGAGTTGAAAATTTTTGATTAGGTTGGCGGCGGCCGGCATAGGTATACAACAGCACCCAACAACTGCATGAAAAGCGCATAACCACTTTTTGAAAAGTTTGTTTTGCCAAAATAAACAAAATACAGGGTTTTGAATTTTGATACGATCCTTTAGGTTGTTTCGCTCCCCGTCTATATTATCGCGATGAATAGGTATAACGTAGTTTTTTTTTATGATTCTTTTGTTATCCTAAAAATTCAAAAGGGAGAAATATAGGGAAGGCTATTTGTTTGGCTGATGTTCTGTTAGTATAGGTATGGGTAAATAAACATATTAAATGAGTTTTTCATTGAAAAAGTGATAAAACATTTTTATGTTCAAACTGTTCAAAATCCATTGATTTATCCATAATAATAATAATAGTGGAAAACAATAATGTTTGGGAAACATATTATGTTGGATCTTTTAGTCGAATATACGTAACTTGGTTTTGCATTTTGTGTAAAGCTGACGCGGTTTGGTTTACAGGGTCTATAGCTAATTCATATACATTATGTTGTTGTATACCTGCTTCAGTAGGTATATTTAATGATTTGTAATTCTATGAAAAAAATCACTAAATTTAATTGTTTATGTATTATTTTTACTTCCAATATAAACATACATAGACATAAATACTATATGACGTAATACGAATTCGTAAAAAAAAAATCGATTTCATAATTTTGATCAAACTTGATACTACGATGATAGAGAACTCAAAAAAAGTGGTCTTCGCAATTATACCTGTCAGATTGCCGATTTTTATGTGTCTTTTCGTCTTATAACCAGATAAGTCGATTTTTATTTAAAAAAAAATGACTTATTACAGAAAAAATTATTAAAAAAAAACGGTAACACTTACAATGCCATGCTATACTTTTTTGTAAAGTCAGAAATCTAGTTTTTTTTTCATTTTAACAAAAGTTGTTTTAGTGAACAGTTTTTGGAAAATTAATTTTCAAACTCGAAATTTTGGAAAAAAAAATTAAAATATTTTTTTTTCAAACTAATTTTATTCAAAATTTCACATTATTAAGTATGTATGTACTATTTTTGTTTCTGAATTTCAATGGCATTATCAATTTTTAGTAAATAAACTAAAAATGAGAAGTTAAAATGTCTTTTATTTTTTGAGAAAATTTAATATAACAAAAATAAATTTCCCCTAATTTGACTTCAATCCGTTGTTTAAATTGTTTCAAGAATCGTTTTTCGTTAAGAAACTAGTTAAAAAGATTTAGGCACTTTCAGTTTTGTCAAATACTACAAGACATTATAGCATTATTTGGTTTTTAGCGTTTAAATAAAAAGTGATAAGAACATTGAATATTAAAGCCAAAAATAGTACTAAATAATGTGACCAAAATTAGTTTGAACTAATTTTTTTTCAAAATTATGAGTTTTAAAATTAATTTTTCAAAAATAATATTTTTTTTTCTACTTCAAATCGTTTTTTTTTTAACTGACACTCCTGGCTAAACGAGGAGGAATAGACCCCGATCCCATTTTTTTTTTAATTTTGGAAAATTTTATTTTTCTCAAAAATGCCTTCACCGATAAAAAAAAACAGTTAATTTAGGGGCCAGTTATAGCTTTCATTGAAACTCATCATTGAAAATTTTAATTTCTTATTTTGGGACACTTTGAAAGCAAAATCAGTAAATATTTTGATGCCAGTAAAAAGCTGATAACTTAATTATTATTTCTAGTCAAAAAAATATTTCATTTTGGCCCAACTTTTCACATAAAATGAATTCTAAGATTTCAATGATCAATAATAAGGAAGTTAAATCATTGGAATAAAGAAATTCATTTCACGTGTTAACTTGGGCCAAAACGAAAATTTTTTTTGACAAAAAATAATATTTAAGTCTGTAACTTTATATTGGCATTAAAATAATCACTGATTTTGCTTTATTGCTTTTGATTAAAATAATCACTGATTTTGCTTACTATTAATGGTACCTCCACAGAACATTTTTTTTATATTTTAAATTATCTTGAAAACGATTCATATGATTTTGATAATTTTTTAGATAGAGAATGTTTTAAAAAATTTGTGTAGTATTTTGTACAAAAATAAAAAAAATATTTCTTTGGATTTTATAAAAAAGTTTAAAATGTTTGTTTTTAAAACTCAAAATTTTGAAAACGACTTGATTTATTTTTATAAAACTTAGTATCAAGCGGTTTTTTATCGTTATCAGCAAATTTTGAACTAACATTCTAGCTGAAATTAACAGTACATTCCATACAACTGTTTAAAAATATTAAAGAGAATATTAATTTTCTCGAAAACTATAACTTCTATACGATTTTGATTAAATTTTTTGCTGTGGTATGTTGTGTTTGTTTGCATTAAAAAAATAAAACAATATTTTTTGAAAATTCGATATGTATACCAAAAACGATTTTTTTTAATTGTTTTTTTTTTTTAACTATTCCTAAGCATTAATAAATACCAAATAAATTTATAAATAATAAATGCGTGGTAATCTTGTACAATTATAAATTTCCATTGTAGAACTTCGTTACTAAATTTCATATTTTACAAGCCTTGATTCAGAATCCAATATGAAAATGAAATTGAGATGTAAAGTAAAAAATATAAACCCTCACAGTCTTATATTTATAAACCCACTCCAACTTTGGATAGCTGTCTAACTCTTAAACCTTCTTTATAAACATGTTCCATATTGAGTGTCGAACTTAGACACTGCAATTGGTTGTCCATGAACCTATTCTAAAGTGGGTATGTTCAATGAACAAAAATTTTAAAATGAACTTATTCAAATGTTGGCGAAATTGACGGACTACAGGGATGTCAATGGGTATATGTCAGTGAGAACATATTTAGACAACTGTTAGAATACTTTTATAAAAAAAGAGATGTCCAACTATTTATACTGTGGCTAGCTGGACATTAAAAGTGTTTTAAGGAAATAAAATAAATACGACTGTCATTTAAGCTAATTGCAAGGGTCATATACTCGATAAAAGTCGATTAGAAATTCTTGATAGATTTGAAATTATTTAAACGAAAAATATATTGTTCAGTTTCTACTAAAATAAGTACACAAAGATCAACAATAAACGATCCCAAAGAAATTCTCGGGTTCCTATAGAACCCCGGATTTAATGAAAATAACTAAGTACCAATTCTTAAAAAAAAAAATAGACAAGTGATTCTTTTTATTTTCTATTTCAAATTATAGTGTGGAAAAAATAACAATCCTTAATTCTAAAAAAATAAGCTTTCTTCTTTAAATAAAAAAATTACTTCGAAATATAGTTGAATGGTCGACTCCTCTTACTCCTCATATATGTACTCTCTGTTTCCTCATACAATAACCTATATATGTACCTAGCTAAAAGGACCAAAAAATGGAAAATAAAAGAAAATTATCCATAAAATTTACCATTTTTTTCCTTAATCCTTTAATAGTCCTTCATGAAAGGGCTGTTGAAGGACGAGTATATGTTGGCTCCAATAATATGACTTCGTTTTTTTTTTTTATTATTTTCTTTCTTTTTTTTTTTGTTGTTGTTTAAATTGTAATAGCAAAGTCGTTCTTGATTTCGAGCTTCGCTACGTTTTGTGGAAATGGTAAAGCGTCACGACTCCAACTCTGATACTATTATATATAAGTCTAAAGTCTATTTGAAGTTAAGTGCATTTTCGCAGGGCGTTTAGCTTTTATGATTCGCAGTAAAACTTTTTTTTTTTAAGTTTTCTATACATACATATACATATGTATATAGGAAGAGAATCTTTTGATGTTATTTTCAGGAATAAAACTGGTGGAACATGTGCGTTTGTATATGTGTGCGATTTCAATGTAATAAAACGGAGAACATTAATTTTATTTATACTTTTCAATATAGGGAAGGCGTTAAGTGAAGTGAATGAAAAGCGATAGTTTAGTCGCGGAAGCGTTCATAATTTTTATTGAAAAAGACCACGGAACATAAAAGAAAACAACATATACATACCTACCCACATGATATGTATGTATTGTAGGTATATCGTTTGTGTTTTTTTTATTCAAATTTTTTTATTTTTATTTAGGGAAATGAAAGGGTAATTTTTTATTGCGGGCATAAAGACGTAATAGGATCATAAATATGCTTGCATCGATCTCGAAAGAAGAGAGGTGATAGGTATACATAAAATATTTTAAAATAATGGTTTTGGTACAATTTCTAATTACTTACATTATTTATTAATTATACCTACTTATCTTTTAAAAAAATACTGACGATCGAATCGTCTGTTTCAAGTTACTGAGAATTTTAAAGATTTCATCTTATAAAACAAGCTTATGTGCGTATAACAAATAAGTTAAAATTGCTTAAAAAAATTATAAAAATTTTGAGCTGAAAATAAGGAAAGCCTTCTGAATTAAAAAAAAATAAAAATAGGTACCTACGTATTTGCAAAAAAAAAATCCTTGGAGGGATTTAAAAAAAAAATACATATTTTGTAGATTCAAATATGTTTATAAAATTTTGTAAACTTTTTTAAGAAAAAGTTCATTAAAAAATAAAAAAAAAAAAAAAGTTTACCCATTTTCGAAATATCGAATTTTCAAAAAATTATTTTGAAATTTTTTTAAAAATACAAAATTTATTTTTTGGAAAACTTTGATATGCAGTATTATTTAAACTTATTAGAAGCTCTTGTGTAAAAAATTGCATTGAAATAGGTTTAACAGATTAATGAGATAGTCCAAAACCAAAAACATAGTTCTATGGTATAAGAGATATACCATTTTTAATCGATGACCCGTTTTTGAGAAACATGAGATTTTCCTTAACTGTTTTAAAACACTTGTATATGGGAGATTTAAAAAAATCGATTAAATCGTTTTCGAATTCCCCATATGTATTAAGTTCTCAAAAAAAAAAAAATTTGGAACTTTTTTTAAAAATCCCAATTTTTTTTTTTAATTTTAGTACAATACATACTTTTAAAACTTTTAGAAACATTCTCCACAAAAAAAAATTGGTTAAAATCAGTTGAAGATCTTTGAGAAAATCGAAAATAAAAAAGTGGTTTATGGGATATACCTACCATTTATACTAAACATTTTTCGGATTTTTTTTTAATAAAATTGTAGCCGTTTTATTTTTAAATTACTAAATTTTTTTGTGGACACGTTTTTGAGAAAAATAAGATCATTTTTTGCTAGAAAAATTAAAAAAAAAATATGTCAGTGGAATGCCCAAAAAACACCAAGTTTTAAGAAAATGGACTGACACGTTTAGGCTGTAGCTGAAAGGACATGACATGGACAGACAGGTAGACGGAACTGCGAGATCCACTTTTTTCGACTGCGCTATCATCGTAATGTCAAGTTTGATCAAAATCTTGAGTTCGACTTTTTTTTACGAACCCATAGGTAACTTGCCATAATGTATACCGATATTACGCAAGTAAAAAATAGTCGGCCTTATCACAGGCCCCGTGTTAGTGCTACGAATCCCGAAAAATTTGTTTAATACTGTCGTCGTAAGAGAAATATTTCTAAACCAATTGCGAGGTCGTGAAAAGTTATATCGGTAGCTCACAAGATCGTGGCAATACCAAAGATACTGAATTATAAAGATTGGAATCCTCGGCTGTCATTCTGGTTTGCCTACAAGCTAAACAAAATGGCGGACAGTGGTGAATTCATATTTTTGCACTAGTGTTCCATGTTTTAACGCACACTAGTGCAAAGATATGAATTCACCACTGCATAAATTGTTGTTGCAATTCCTATCTATTCATCGACACGAGATGAAATTACAAAAATAACAATGTAAACTAATGGGTTTTGGGGGATGGAAAGTACGAAAGATTTCAATCTTTACAATTCAGTATCTTTGGGCAATACTTTTCTTTCGACGGCCGGCGGGCGGTGTCATGATACTTTTTTCAAGGTTCGTAGTACGAATCTATTACGACTGGGCCTTATCACAAGTAATTTATTTTTCAAAAACTATAGCAAGGGATGCAACTATTTTTTCCCACACTTCATTATAAAAGACCTTTTTATAAGAGCCACGTACCTACCTATTTCTCCCTTTATACCTATTTAATATTCCAAAAATAAATACCCTATCAAGCTTTTCATAAATTCTGGAACTACTCGTAGGTATACCTTGGTACTTCTTCCATCATCAAATAAACCAAAAAGATCAACATTTCTGTTTCAAAAATAATTCGGCACGCTATCCTTGTTTTGTTTTATCATCGCGTATTTCTCTAGAATCATGGTTAAGAAGCATTTCCATATAAAATGTTCCCCTACTGAGTTGTCATCATAAAAATATCATCACAGTCCCACTTTCCTGATACCACATGACAAAAGCCCTTACAAATAACCTTAACCATCATAGGTTGGCATGTACCTAACCTACCTACCATGTCACACCGCTGCACAACCACTTGGAATAGAATTATGAAAATTGAATCCCATCCATTCATACCGTCACTTCTAACGGTATCCACTGTACTTATGTAGATATAATGTAGGTAGGTATATGTTGTATTATATCATTGGGCTTGATGAGTGGGGGTGCAAATAGGTATACATACCTACAAAGTGGAGTATAAGTTTGTTGGTTGGATAAGACAAAGTATTGTCATAAAAACTGGTTAAATTTTCATGTTTACTTTTTGGTATGAAGTCGAAGAATCAACCCAACACAAAATGTAGATATAAATAAATATTCTTTCCACACCGAACTAAGTCGAGACATGCAAAGTGCATGCAAAACAATTTCGGCAACAAGATAATCATGAAAAATACTATATACTATAGGTACCTAGATATGTATCTACAACTGTCTTCATATAGTCGTCGTCCTTGTTGTTAAATTAAAAGAAGGTTATATGGCACAAATAAACATCCCCATTTCCCCCCACTCCATCTTTATACATTTTGACTGCGAAACATAACAATTTCGTCCGTTCTCTTTCTTCGTTTTGAAGAACTGTTTGTTATAAAAGAGTCTGTCGTTCTTCTGTACCTAATACAAATATACAACACACAAACCATGTCTTCTAGGACCATTGCTACCAAAAAACATACAATCGTCCATGTCGGTATCTGATCCACTAAAATGACTAAGCGTTTTAATGCTAACTTCACTTACATCCATTTCATTTACGAAATGTGTGTGTGTACGAATTTATTATTGTGAGTCCTGTGAGACAGTTTCCCTATGGAATTGAACTCATTCAAAAGCAAAAAAAAACAACACGAAAATAGAAAACAAAACAACAACAAAAAGGCATGTCGACACAAAATAACATAAAGAAAAACTTAAGACACACGACAAAAGCAAACACAAGAAAAAGGATACCCCATTATAAGGGGGCCCTTTCTTCCTGTTTAGTGTAGTATATGTAATATGTTTGTATGTATATAACCTTATAGTCAACAAGGACAACATAATTTACATTAAATGCGTCGTATTTCGTATACCAAGAGTCCACAAAGTCAAACAACAATGAACAAGGACTCGACTTCAATAACAAAATCAACCTTTCTTGTGTTACATTAAATTTTGTTGGAAGTGATTTTTAGTATAAGATAGCAGAATGGCAGAATATTGGGAAGTGGATAAAAGAGGGATTGTATATGAATGTCCATTGTCCATCCATCCGAACCCACAGCCCAAGGTCAAACTGATGAAATTGATATTTAACAGAAATGGTCTTATGGAGAAATCCAGTTTTAAAGAATAAAATTTATTAAAAGTTTGATTGTTTTTACGTAGGTGTATAGGTGCGATTAGATTCCAAAGGACGAAATTAAAAGTAAGGAAACAAAGAGAATGAAATTCTAAAAATATGTCAGTAAAAATGATGGTATATTATCTAATAGGTACATATAGTCGAAACTCGAAATACAATTTTGTTTATTAAATACTTTCTCTAAAGTGAAAAAGGTAAAGAAGCTATTTCGGAATAATTTTTAAATTTAGTTGTGTTTCAAAAAAAAAAATGGTTTTGTTATGAATAAATATAGTTTTTTGTTTGTTTATTTTTCTCGACTCACAAATCCGAAGCAATTGTACTCAGGGTGAAGATGTGTAAAAATACGGCTACATTCCTATACCTAAACGCAATATTTGCTAAGCATGCAAGGTAAATGCAAAAAGCAAAGCAAATGATCGCATTTCGGAATGAATATTTGCTAATTTATTATTATTAAAAGCTTTATTAATCCAATTATAATGTTTGGATGTAAGCCTCCCCCAAGGTTTTCCACATTTGTTTGTCTTTGGCAGTTCTCTCCCACCTATTATCTGTGCGAACAATATCATCTCTCAACCGTTTTGTTTGGCCTCCCACTCTTCTTTTGCCGTCTCTAGGAATCCATTGCGTAGTTCTTATAGTCCACCTGTTGTCGGACATTCGGGATGCTTGGCCAGCCCAATTCTATTTTTGTAGCTTTGCCCTTTTGGTCACATCTTCGAAATCTGTCATCCTTCTTATAACTTCATTTCTCAGTCGTTGTCTTCTATATATTTGCTAATAATAATAATTGAATCCAAAAATTTAGCAAATACAATTCACAATTCTTGCACCACAACACCATTTCTTTTTTGCAAAAAGAAGAATACAAATAAAAAAAAATCATTTATGAATTTCTGTTCAAAAATCTTGATTTAGTCTTTTAATAAATTTTACTTCACCCATCAACACTCTAAATAAATTCAAATGCAAATGAAGTGCGTAAGATATTTTTGTCATTTACAAAAATGCATTTGAATTTGCACAAGAAACAAAATTTACTATTCGTTTACCGACAATCTGCTAAGCAGGGATTTTTACGTTTCCATTTTGGAACTGTTTGCTTAGCATAATTTGCGCAAGTTTTGCGTCCAGGAATTTTGCCTACGTGTTGACAAACGGCCTACTTACTTTAATTTGAAAAACTTACAAACAAAATTAAATTCAAATTTCAACCGAAATATTTCAAATATTTTTTTTCGAACAAAATGGTTAAAAACCAGTACATATTTACAGATGTACAGTATAGGGGTCCTACATTCGATAACTATATAGAATTTTTAGAGACAACAACCATATGTGCCTTAAGCATCATCAAATTATAGCTGTTTCCGTTGCATTTCCAATTTCCCTATTCCGAGAGCTAAGATGTTTACAAAAAAAAAAAAAAAACAACTCAACAAGTTGAACCTGAAAATTATCGCCAACAGGGTAAGCAAAAAGATTTTTCTTCCTTCACAGACCACTACCCCGTTGAATGAACACAAAAACCAAAACGCTTGCAATTACTAAAGTTACGAACGCTTGTAGACTTTACTAACAATGTGGTAAAAATGCACAAACGTATACACATATTTCAATTTTATTCATGCATTTTTATTAGCCTTTCTTCCTTACCAATTACTCCCAAATGTAATTCTTTTAGACTACAAAAAAAAATAAGAATGAAACAAAAATACATCAGGAATAATTCCACGATCATCGCTCTCGATGGTTTCGGTACATTCGCACCTCGTAGTAATGTATAGGATCTTCGAAAAAAGTATGTCATCTTAATGGTCAGTAATTGGTTATAAAACATCAACTAGTTTTAGTTATTTCTCAGCTTAAATAATTTATAAGATTTCTCGCGGTTATTCGAAATTTGTATCACCTTTTAATTATTTGTAGGATATTCACAGAAAAGTTTGACATTTAAATTGCCACTCAATTTTCAAAAAAAAAAATCCAACTACTTCAGGAGTAATGAATAACTCATCGTTTTTTTTTTAATAATTTTATAAACAAAATTGTCAATATCTTAAAGATTGTAAGCAACTCATTTGTGGGATATTCGAAAAAAAAACCATCCCATTTGAAAGGTCTCTTAATCCTCTTAATTTTTTGACCAATTTTATTGCTGGATTCACTACTTGCACATCTTCATTTTTCGATTTTCTCTTGGGGATTTTTTTTCAAGAGCTTTTCTATTGGAGGTTATCACTTGGGGATTTTGGCTTTTGGGTTTTTCTTTTTGGGATTATGTCTTTTGGGCAAACATCACTAACCCGATCGAAAAATTTATAAAATATGCAAACAAAATTAAAGAAATTGTATCCACTATTACTTCTTTTCGAGATAAGAAGATCTAATGGCGTTTTCGTTTGGTTACATGGAAGCTTCCAAAAGCATTCCGAATGCTTCTGGAATCATTCGTTTGGCACTAAATGACAGTTTTCCTTCCGAAAAAAGAGAAAATCGATTCTGGATTTGAAGAAAGTAAGTTGGTAAATTATAACCTTAGTTAATTTATTTAATATTTTGGAACATAATTGTATTATCTTTACATGTAATCTCTCAATTTTATTCGAAAATAGAACCAAAATCTTCCAAATTAGTGTTCTGCCAATTTTGACCAATTCTAGTCCAATTTTATTTTTTTATCTTTAGGCTAAAATGGGTTTTGGGAAGTAAAGACAGCAGACGAAAAGAAAAATGAAACACAGATATAATTAAAAGCAAACTTTAGAATCAAAAAAAGTGTAGGAAATTCCGGATTGGAGAGTTCCGGAAACTTTTTCCAGATTCCCAAACGAAAACGCAATAAGTCAGCTATCACATAAACCTTCGTCAACCCGATCGATTTTGTTGAAGGGGTAAGTCCCATTTTACAGGAGAAAACTAAATTTCCAGTAACTTTCAGTTTTTAGTGAAAGAGATTTTTTTAGACATTCTTTTTCATACTTTATGAAGATATAGTATGAGCTTATGAATTATAGTATGAGCTTATGAAGTATAGTATGAGCTTAACGAAGAGACGAAAGAAAACTACAGAAAATCTTTTTTTTTTTTAAACAAGAGATTTTGAAAGAAATTAAAACAAAATGTGAAAAAATAATTCTCTGCAACTTGATTCCCTGTGTGAAACACGTTGGCGATATCGTGAAAGTTTCGGTATTTTGCTTAATTTAAACATAATTATAGGTAATTGATATCAATGAACTAAAAACACGTTCTACTGGCTTACAGTATGCATAATATGCATCATCTTGACCAAGAAGCTTAAAATACGGCATTTGAGTTTGATGGGGCACATAGAGCGAGTAGGGGGAACAACGTAACAGTCTGCCGGGTCTTCGGTTATTCAAATATAGACAACGAATCAGAGAAGGACATTAATTTAGATGACAAGTCGAAAGCGACTTTAACCCATCATCAGAGGGAATAATTTGAGAGAATTAAATAGAGACTAACCTGCATCGAGAATATTGTTGGATGAATCCATGAGCCACACTGGATTAGGTATTTAAATTTGTGTACATACATACATCTTTTTTTTTCATATAGGGACAACATTTTTGTTTCATTTCATCCTGAAAATAAGCATGATAAACCAAAACTATAATTCGATTCGAACCATTTGTTCAGTAATTTTAGTCCAAAAAAAATCGATATAGAAGAGGAAGAAAATTGAAGACAAACAAAAAATATCTACTAGAATCACCCATACCACATTTATTTATAATAAAATGAGCAAAATTTATAATAAAATGAGGTTCGAGTATACGCATATTATAGTAACACGAACT
The DNA here is from genome assembly GCA_929447395.1 of Epistrophe grossulariae. NCBI lineage: Eukaryota > Metazoa > Arthropoda > Insecta > Diptera > Syrphidae > Epistrophe > Epistrophe grossulariae. The sequence continues at coordinate 106,219,113 of OV839568.1, forward strand.
ATAATATAAGGTCTAATTTATTCTGTTTGAAATGTCTATTGTCTAAATCTAGGTATCTACATATATGCTTAGGTATACTTGGAAAATCTACTTAGGTAGGTATATGTTACCTAACTGATGCTGAACCCAAGTTATTACCGAAGTCTTAGCAAATATCTAATCCCCTTCTCCTTTTAGCACAAAAAAGGACACCACTATTTATTTCATTGAATAAATAAAATCTTCCGCAACACGAACAAGACTCAAAGGCATCGCCCCTTCTTATATTGCCAGCACATTTTGACCCTCTCTGGATGGGATTTTGTTTATTTTATTTACGATACGTGTTGCTAATCCTCCTTCCGACGACGACTAAACGATACATGGTCAATGTGCAACAGATGCAAAAAAGGATGTATTGTCAATACTTAAATAAGTATACGCAAAAAGTATAGATAGGTTTGGTAGGATGGTACGTAACGTATATATACACCATATACTGTACACATGGTGTGCATTTGAGAACCACAGGATATTCCTGTGTCTTAATCGGATCTGGGATAATTGCACGCAGCCAGTTGTTTTAGTTGTTTATCGGATGAACGCACAACGTGCCAACGAACAACAACCCCATGAGTCTCGCTAGATCTGCCTGGACTCATGGCTCACGCAAAATGCGGGATACAAGGAGAGGACAATTCCAACAGCAATAAATGTTCAAATTGAGTTTTATATCCTCATTAGGCACTCGTGTAGTCGGCATCGCATCGTATTCGTATCGTATCGCACTTTGCACCACACCCGCACTTTGGTGCTCACTTGAGTTGAGATATGGATGGAAGGCCAGTTCCTAGAATTGTTGTATGGTATCGCAGTCTTGTTTAGCTACCTACCATACCAGCAGAAGTCCAGATAAATGATGGTATGTGTATGGTAGGAGACCCTTTTGGCAGGCAGGTTTCATTGCGGAAGAAAGAAAGAAAAGAACTTCAGAAGCGCCATCGAATATATACATATATACAGAAATGGAAGGTATAAAATACATTACCGACCACATTGCCGCCCAGCGACACTATAAAAGTATAGATACGTTATATACCAATGCTACCATAAGGTCGAACAAGCCGTAGCACTAAACTAGTTGAATTATGTCGAAGTCTTCGTCCTGTGCCCGTTTATTATCTATGAGCTTGAGCATGGTGCGGTCTAGAAGACCGTGTATATAGCCATCATTCCCCATACCCATCACACACTAAAGACCCTGTCCGTTGCGTTGGTCGGTCGGTCGTACTCGTCCGTTCGTTCGTTCTGCCATCAGGATATAGAGAACGGAATCGCGTGGTTATAGTGAAATTGAGGGCAATGCCATGCCTGCCGATCCAGAGATAAACAGATATAAAAGTTAAACGAGGGTGGCCAGCGGCGGCAAGGAAACATATAATTGAATTAAATCTTCCATTTTTATTGGCACTAAGGTGCTCGCTGTTCGCATTTTATTATAAATATCCTTAGCTTCTATATCTCGCTCGGTTGTTGCGATATGGTAGAGTTCGTTCATTCGTTCGTTGGATGAGTTATGTCTGATGAAGTTTTTGGATTAACATTATTCGTATTGTTGTGCCATCGTTATGGGCGCGTATTAGCTATATATTTTATTTTGCTGTTGCCAAATGAGATTATGTTGAAAATATGTTCATTTCGTCGATTATTTGCCAAAACTCAATTTTTTTGTTTTAATTTTTTTGTTGAATCAAAAGTGTATGCTCCAAGAAAAATGTATTGATCGAAAAATATGTTGTCCTAGGTGAAATAACTTTCTTTTTGCGCTTTTTGAGCTTCCAAAAATGCAAAATAAGAAAAAATGCGCTCATAAAAATTATTACTAACTGAGAGCGTTTTGCGGTGGGTTAAAAAAATGTGTTAAACATTACGAAGTCAGGGGTAAAAATTACACAATTCACTATGTTCATTCTAACCTAGTCGACTCGATTAAAATTACTTGTTTAAAATAACAGAAAGGTTATATTAATGGAGAAAATTGGTTATGATTCACAATTATGCAAATCGTTTACGTTATCTGTAGCTTGCTTGAATCAAATAATTATATAAAGTTAATTTCATACATCTCTGAGTAGATTGGTTACTATGAGCGATTTAATATGTTTCATTAACCAACTTAATTGGTTATTGAAACCGAACAGACTAACCCAGAAGTAGTTTAATAAAATTTAGTTCACTTTAACCGAATGATTTAAATAATTTTGTTTAATCGAGTTGACTTGTATTATTTATATTTATAATTGGTGAGTTATGCAAGTTGCATATTAACATAGTTTGTTATTTAATTTAACCGAGTTTTAAGTTGTTTTTAACCGATAATTTTTTTTTTGGTGTGGACTTTCCATAAAATTAACAAATTCACAATTTTTTTTAATTTATTGTAAATCATCCGATGGTCTGCGAATCGCCAGTAAAAATTTTATAAAATTCCTTCCTTTCATATTTTCCAAATGTTCGTATTTAAGAACTACAAATCTTATAAAACAACTCATTTGGCAATACTATTTACCACGGCTGGCGTCATCATCGGCATCCCACAGTTTGGTCAGCAATTCAGCAATATTTTTTTTCTGTTGATTCGAAAAACAAAAACCATTTCGCTTATATTGACTTCCTTTTGTGTGTGGTTCGATGTATGTAGGTATTCGGTTGCACTGTTTGTTAACGTAAATTGTTATCGTCCTTGTACATACACAAACAGGACTTTCCCTCTCTCATTCCGCGTGCGAGGACATAAAACACAATTAATGTGGATTATAGTTAACCATTAAAATGTTTGGGCAGTTTGGGTTAATAAGGGTTTTTCTTGACTTCAGATTAATTTAATTTTGTTTTTGTTTTTTTTTTTGGTTTGTTAGTGTGTTTTTGTTCTTTTCGTTCGAATGACCTCTGATGGGAAATACTTGTTGTCGAGGGTAGGGGCATCAAGGGATTTAAGGTGAATTAAGGAAGTTGCTTATGACACCCGAGAGACAGGGTGGAGGTGGTGGATGAGAATATAATAAAAGTATCTTTGTGAAATTAAATTTGATGTGTATCAGGAGATTTGGGAATATAGACCACAAGAGCTAAGGCTTACTTAATTTTTTGTTTCTATGTGTGTGTGTGTGTTTTGGCTTATACCTAAGAGAAAATTATGATAAGTATCTTTAGGTTTTTTACACCAAACATGAAAAAAAATTAAATATACCTATATACCAACCTAGACCTACATTTTATATTTATAAAAAGAAAATACACACCTTCTATCTATAGCTTCAACATTAAAATTTTATCACTCATTACCTATAAAATAAAATGATTGTGAAATTGATTTTTTTTTTTTGAAATTGTTTTGCTTATACATATATTCGAAGGGATTTAGGAAGTTTGAGATTAATTTTAGCTATAAAACCATATAAATGATGATGTGTCGTGTCTTGGGAAAAAGGGTGTTTTTGTTACGACCAAAGATAAGTATCTTGTACTTATCTAACAAAAGAGCCTTTTAATTTCATGCGTGACACGATATCATTCTAGTATAGGTATATGTAATTTGTTTTATACAACTTGTGGCTTTTATTTTGTTCATTTTTTATGACATACACGAGCCGAGCATAAGTGGTCATTACTTTTTGTTGTTTTTTATGTTGTCAATCCTAGATAACCTACATTACATATAGGTATGGCTATATTGCCTATGTCACATTTAAGAATTGTTGTTTTGTTTTTTATTTAATTTAATGAAAAATTGAATATAAGTGCTTTAAGATTAATTAAGTCGATGGCTATTGTTGAACATTTTTTGTCACTAAGTTAGGTACCTATCTACTTATTCCTTAATATTTCGAGAAATACATTTTTTAATTTAACTAAACTACGCTTCGTGTTTTTTTAATTAAAAATAACCTTTTGTGTTACGGGTGTGATACTAATAATATGTATTTGTCATGATTTTATTAATTCCTTCGTCTTTTTCGGGCCATCAATCTTTCTTTTCTTCGAATATTGTTTGACCTCGTCCCGAGATCTATTACGCTTGACGGTCTTCTCTTATGAGGTCTCTCTGAACAACAGTTCCAGCTTCCTCATTTCTGAACTGTTTCTTGAGAAGAGCATTTTCCCATTTCTTTATGGTTCCTCGTGGAGCGCTTCTATAGCTCGCATTGTTACGCTACGTTTGTGTTCGGAGCACAGGAATACGATATATGGGTTACCTATAACGGTCTCCTGGCTGGAAGCCAAGAGTTCATTCTCGTAGTCGGTGGATGGTTCAAAGTCTGTTATGTCTAGTTCATCCATTTTAATTGAAAGCTTAAATAAGGTAAAATGGAAAGAGAAGGTTAGCCCCGGCGGAACTTATGTATCGGGTTAATGCAAGAAAATAAGACGGACCCTGCCACGGCGTCTGAATGAGCTCTTTAGTGACTAGTTTACCCCAAGTCTTTTATTCCTTCGGCGCATTTTAAAATAAAATCGCTCACACTACCACAGATATAATTAGGACCTCGTATCTATGTTCAAATAAAATTGCTAAATGGTTGAACTATTGATGATTAAAGGAACACCTCAACAATTCGACTTAATCTTAGTTGATCACCATCTTGAAATCGTACAAGATAAAAACGGTGATGATCATTACCGCCTGGCAAACGGCACCAACATTTTTTCCGGGCTTATAATACCGTATAATGTACGTTATTTGAAAACAGAACTTCTAGTTTTCATGTGGTGTACAAATTTTACATAAAAACTAGACAAACAAATTGTGAGAATTGGTTCAAAAATTTAGTTGTTAAATTGTCACGGATTTGACAAATTTTCTGAACGAAATGTAATAAAGGAAATTGTCATGAAAAAGTATGTATTATTGTCATTGCAAGTCTATCACGGTAGACCTCCCATGGTTACTGAAAATATTTTTCTTTCTTAAAGCCTAGTACGCTGCTGATGCGAAACGAAAATTTCCTGTGATCTCCAAACAGACAACGAAACGCTTGCGAAAACACAACGGAAAATATCCTTGCAGAGTTTCACTAATTCCAAAAACAGAATCAAACATAAACGCAAAAAATCAGAGAAACCCATTATGTAAGAAAATGATAAACAAAAAAAAAAAACACAAATAAAACTCAAATGTCAATTTTTCGCACACAATAAATAGTCTGTACAATTAATTCAGTGCGAAAAAGGAGCGGAGACTTCTCCAAATAATCTGCTACAATTATGAATTTCGCTTTTCGAACAGCGTACTGCAAAACGAAAAGCAGAACAAAATTTTCCGTTTATGATTTCGTTGTGTCATTTTTGTATGGGATTTTTCGTTTCGCATCAGCAGTGTACTACTTACTAGGCTTAAAAGTGAAATAATTTATCACTTCAATAAGGGAATATGCCTATATTTTTTTATTTAAAGCGGGAATAACCTACTAAAAATCTGTTAACATTAAATGTAAGAGTTTTTCAGGAAATTATATCCCTGCACTGTAAGCGAGTTTCGCTTAAGCGGAGTGTTATAAAGGTAATTGGTCGACAAATATTCGGGGATGAAAAAAGTGGTTCAGATAAGCGGGTTTTTCTCTTAAGCGGGTTTCTCTTAAGCGGGTTTTACGTATAACAAAACCTCGTGCTTTGAGTTTAGATAAACGAACTTAACGGCACTTAAATCAACAAAAAATAAAATCTCAAAAGCATCTCTTCGTCTTCTTTGTAACCAGTATTTCTACTTTGCTGCATTTTTTGGAAAAAATAAATGTACTGTAACAAAATAAAACCTACTGCACTTTTTTTCAAAAGACGAATTCTCAAACTGTTGTAATAAAATCATTCACAAAACAAAAAGTGACAAATTTAAGATTAAATTTAAGTTTGCATACCGGTTTTTCAAAAAATAAATAGGTGGAGCGATTGAATATAATTCAAATTATAAGTTCAAATGATTTCAACTCCAAAAGTTCGTTTCGCCCAGGTACGACAGTTGAACTCATCAGTTATGGTGCTGTCGTCCAAACTTTTTAAGACGCAAATTATGGTCGATGATTACCGACTCTTATAAAACTTATAAAACTCACAGCAAAGAAACCCACTTTTGGAGTTGGGGTCATTTGAACTCATAATTTGAATTTTTTTTCAAAAATATTGTTAATAGTGTTAAAATCGATAAACTTGGTATTTAAATTTTTATAAATAAAAATTGAATGGGGAAAAATCCAATCTACTGCATTGAATTTTTTTAATTATCTTTTTTAAATGGCAACTCTGTTTGTAACTATTTGAACAACAGAGTACAATCTGTAGAAGTTGAAAGTGGTATTTCTTCGCACTTTTTTAAACACAGGAGTACCATAGGGTTCTGCTTTGGGACCACTTATATTTTTTGTATCAATGATCTTCCTGTTGATTTGATATGTACGCATGATAATTGATTAATAGTCCATTTGGATTCATGCAAGAAGCTGTATTTCGAACTTATGACATAGGTAGGTACCTACCAAATATATGTATTTTCAATGCGTTAGATTTCAAACTATGCTTTTCTCTCACATTAAATGCAAATATTATATTGTTAAATAAAAAAGCAGTCTACCTGAACAAGAACGAATTTTTGGATCACTGAAATAGATCCAGATATAGAAATCAGATTTACGTGCTTTTATAGTCTTAGACCCAATCGGGCATATTTTTCTATTTCTTTATCATGTTAAATTGTTTAAATATCTACAAGTAAAACGAATTTAATTTTTTTATTGTTGTTTATTTAAGATTGTGATTTGGAAATTAAATCATGTGTAGGTTCTGTAAATAAGAAACTTAAAACAAAAATCTTTTTTCCCAAAAAAAAAAAAAAAAACACACACGCACAACCAATCCTTAGATATACCCACCTTAAGGATACAGATACCCACTCAACCTCAAGATATTTTCCTTGAAAAAAAAAAGTAAAAATAATACTCCAAAGAAAAACATATCAAAGTGAATGAGTACAAAAAAAAAATATCTACTTCCAAAGAAATAATGTAAACCCGAATAGAAAACATATATGTATATAAGAAATAATAAATAAATTGAAAAAAAGGGTAAATATCCTTTTTGGGATTGGCACACGCCATTAAATCTCTGACAGATTTGTTATTATGGCACACCGATGTTTTTGTGTATTTTTTTTTTTTTTTTTTGTTTTTCGGGGTTTGGTTGGGTTGGAAAGAGTCGAACCACCGCCGCCATCGCCGCTGTAGTTACATCACAAAGCAAAACATTTTTACAAAATCAAATCAAAAATCCTTCAGGCAAACATTAATACCCCATCCCTTTTATCCTTTAGGCGCCAAGGAGAAATTATCCTTGAAAAGCAAATATTTTCCTGTCACTCTGGTAAAAAAAAAACAGAAAACAAACAAAAAAAAATAAAGACTCAGAACTTCCTGATGTCAAAGTAAAAGAAAAGACTTTTTTTGTATTTATTTTTTTGTTCACGGTAAAACAACAAGCTAAAGTAAAAGGATTGTGGAACAACAGGTTGCGCGCAAAAAAAAATACAATAAAAAAAGCGTATCTTTTATATCAAAAACAAGAAGGAAGCAGTTTAGGTTTACACTTAAAAAAAACCTCTAGGTTTATATGCGAAGGTGCAAGGAAGAAAAAACAGGACCAGTTGTTCTAAGATAAAATCCAGCATCATCCATTTTCGGTGGAGTTCTTAAAATAGCATATCTTAAAACTGAAAGGATTAAATGCAAAATAAAAACCAAAACCAAAAGCACAGTGCTGCTCTATGGTGAATTTCTGGGATGTAAGAAAAACCTCTTCTTCGTATAGTATAAGCGCCTTCGTTTGATAAATTCATGTAAATTACTCTAGGCTCTAGAGGGTCTACGGTGTACGTACATTAGCCCATCGTTAATGATATACCGGAGTTGTACCTTCTTCTTGGAAAATTCTTTGCATAACAAAAAAAAAACGTCGAAAACAGGTAAGAGCTGTTGTGCTAATTTTCTTCCTTTTTTTTGTTTGTTTGTTCTCTTAAGTCTACGGTACCGGAATTGATGCTGCTGCATTTGCGATGAAGGTATCTATGAGAGAGAGGCGATGGTGGTAATATAAAGAAACAGTAATCTGGAAGACAGCGGAGTGGGTGCATAAACAAAAAGCAAGATGAAAAAAACGAACCAAATGATGGTATAATTACCTTCAAGGAATAAGATTTTTGTTTATATCTTAGAGTATGAGACGCAAGAAAAGCTATATCTACACAGGAAGTTAATTAAACAAAAAAAAATTGCCTAGGTTTTTTTTGGGCCTTAGATAATTTCCCCATTCTTTATTAAAAATATCATCAATTTGATTGTTTAAGGTTAAAGTTATTTTTAAGGTAACATTTAAAAACATCCAATTTCAAACATTTTTACGTTTTCAAATATACCTATGACAACACTCATTTAAAAAAAATTATTTAAAATAGTTCGACAGATTACATTGTTTTAGGTTTTGTTAAGTCTGTTATTCTCCTTCATTGGTTTATAAATAAAAAAATGAAAAAATAGAGGATGAAATATTTTTTTTATTTTTTAAATTAAAAAAATGAAAACGAGCTTGGAAAAATGTTTACAAAATTACAATCAAATTGGGTTAACGGTAAACAGAGAAACTCAATTCAATTCACTTATATTTCCTTTATAAGATTTTTTTAGACAGAAAACCAGAAACGTATAGTTTTATTGAAATACATTTTTTAAATTAGAAGTAAGTATAGGTTTAAGGCAACCACATGTTGAATTTTAGATTTTTGTCGAAATATTGAATATTTGTAGAATATTGTATTGAACAAAAAAAAAATACCGATCAATTTTGTATATGTACTCAATTTTGTAAACTACAACTTTAGACTTGAAATTTTTCCAAAAAAATTATACCAATAATAAGGTTTTATTTTGGGAGAGAAAATATTTATAGACTTGATAACATTTTTTTTTCTAGTAACACTACCACTTTATAAATCTTTTGTGAATAAAATTAATTTATATTTGCTATTTTTAATAACCAAAACAGCGTGCTCTGAGTTTAGATAAACGGAAATAGTAAACGGTACTTAAATAAACAAATAAAAAAATCTAAAACGCATCTCTTTGTCTACTTTGTTACTACATATTTCTTTTTCAATTTTTGTAAACACAGAAATACCACAGGGTTCTGTTTTTGGACCACTTATTTTCTCATATTTTATCAAGTGATAATATAACGTTTGCTTTTGTGTGTACAGAATTTTTTAAGCTGCAACTACAGTCGTGACATTTTTCTAAACAAAATTTGGGGATACTTTTCAGGATGTGTTTAAAATGTCAAAAGAAAGATTCCAATTAAAATTTAGACTTTTCAGAATTTTCGAAGATGATTTCTAATTTTAGGTAATACAGAGAAATACAGGTTACATCTATTGAATCTGTTCGAGTAACTTAATTTTTTTCTTTCATGGTTTTTAAACCTAGAATACACTTACAATGGAAACCACAAAAAACTATGTGGGCAATTGAACATTTAAACACATAAAACCGTATATTGTAAATTTTGCCCAATTTTTTCTTCAAATCTGCTCACAAAAAATAAATGTATTACAATTTTTCACTCCTCTTAGTAACTTTAGCCTTAGTCCAAATTTAGGGTATCTATACTATTAAGATAGTTTAAAAACAAATTCGTTTTAAATTTTTTTTAAATCTTTGAATACAAAAAGAATATTAATTTCGGTAAAAAATATTTTAACAAGAACAGTTAAAACAACTTAATGGTTTTTTTTTTTTTGAGATTCCGAATAGGATAATAAAAACGACATAGAAGCTATAAGCGACAACTTACAACTCTCTGCCAGTGGTCTATTTCACCACTTTACAATTTACAACTACAAATTTGTAATAATCCTGTACTAAATAAAAGTAATTTCATTTTTATTTTTTATTCTGACGCTTCAGACAAATTTAAATTTATTTATCTTAACATAGACATGAGGTATTAAATCTCCATTGTACAACAACTTTTAAGGAACAAAAACTATAGTGAAAAGTAATAAAATGCGAAGACATGGTTCTAACACTGTTTTTTTTTTTAATTTTAATATTACGTTCTTATTCTTTTGGACAATATTTTTGGTAAGCTTCTGAATTTGCCTCTTATTTTATGACGTATTTAAACTTTAAAAGGCAATTTTTTCTTCAAAATTGTATTTATTGCACAAATTTGATTTTATTTGTCTTGTCCGAAATTTGTTATGGTTTAAGTTTAAGGTAGTACTTTGTGAGTAAATATTTATACGAACTATATACATACACAGCACCGTTTTGCAAATATGCATGGAACTTACAATTGTAGACTGAAAATTTGTTAAAAAATCAATATATTGATTTTGCACCCACGTGATGTAGGTTCACCATCTGATTTCATAAACAAATCTCAATTAATGAGAACAAAATTTTGAAAATCGTTGGAGCGGTTTTTTTAAAAAAAATAATTTTTTATATATACAATTTTGAAAATATTTTTAAGAACAAAGAATTGGTACGCCATTCTTTTGTGTTTATTAATTCATAAAGTTAAAAATTAATTTTTGAAAAAAATCATTTACCCATTTTCAAAATATTGAAGTTTAATAAAATCGACCAAGTCATTTTCGAATTATTAAGTTCTCAAAAAAAAAAAAAAATTTGAACTTTTTTTTAAATCCAAAAAATTTGTTTGAAAATTTTGGAATACAATTCTTTTAAAACCTTTTGAAACATTATCCCTAAAAAAGTTGATCAGTTGAACCGTTTTTGAGGAAATGAAAAATAAAATGATTTTATGGGAGGGCTTATAACCATTTTTCGGAAATTTTAGTTTTATAAAATTGTGGTCTTTGTGTAAAAAAAAATACTGATATAAAAAAAATGGTGGGTTCGCTTTTTCGAGAAAATAAAATGTATGTATTTTCATTTTTTGCTAAACAAAATTTTACGGCAGGTAATGCTATATTTTTGGTCATACAAAAATAAAAAAACGTGTCGGTGAATGCCCAAAAAACGCTTGTACCAAGTTTAAAGAAAATCAACTTACCCGTTTAAGTTGCAGATGAAAGGACTGACAGACAGAATTGCGAGACCCATTTTTTTGACTTTGCTATCATTGTATCAAGTTTGATCAAAATCTCGAGTATACCTATATACATATATATTGTAAGTAAAAATAGGAGATCACTAATCAGTGGCTTGGAATTGCATTTGTTTACCGATCACTGCAGCCTTTAGAATTAATGTTTTTGATATTATTTAATTTTTTTGTTACATTTTTTAAAAAATTCTTAATTTAATTTAGTGTGAGATAGCTTTTGCTTTAATGTGGCATACACCAATGCTGAAAGGCATAATGGATACAAATGAGCGTTTCGTTCTTTGGTTTTCTTATGCATCAAAATTCTTAATTGTTTACGTGCTCATTTTATATACTGTAAAATATTTTTGTTTACCTATAACTTTTATGTAACAGTGAAACAAGCACTTCCCTCTTATTACATAATTTATTCGTACTTTAGTTGCACTTTCATATTAGAAGAACATTAAATGTTCATAATAATTTTCTTAAACCTCTCTTACCTACAAAAAATCACCCATTCCAGCCACCCACACCCACAGAGACTTGCTATGTATATAAACGTACATAGGTATATAAAACCATGCAAAAAAAAAATAAGATGCTAAAATGTAGATTAATCCTTGTGGAAACAACTGCATTTCATATATGCATCTCTCACGATGAAGAAGATGGCTAAGAAAGATGAAAGCACGTTTATGTATAGATATATACCTATAGTTAAAAAAAAGTGTAAAAGGAAAAGTTTTATCCCTTTGGATAAACTCTTTTTTTTCGCACATCTTGAAGTATTTAGCACACCAGAGAAAAAAGGTAAAAGGATATTATATTTAAACACTGAAAAAGAAAGAAAAACAAAAAGACTATAAGACTAGTATATATCTGGATGTAACGTGATTGCGTTTGAAATTAAATATCACTTACATTCTTGTTGTTGTTTTTACATAAAGTCAAAACACATCCAACCAACACATTCAAATGCGTTTGCTTACGCAACATTCTTTAAAAATAAAATTCAAGAGTTCTCGGGTTTTTTTTTTGTATCCTATAAATGACATAGATCCTGAAGGAAAAATATTTCTTATATGCCTCCTACACGTTTATCTCTGTTCTATTTATATATATCTCCCAACAAATCCAACCTCCCTGACACATTAACATAGCTGCGTCTTAATAATTATTATTAATTGCGGGCATATCTCTTGTCGTTGACAATTTTAAGGATTCGAAATGTCAAAATGAGTACTTTTTGGGGAGGATGTATGTTGGATGGAGGTTGGGTGTGGTTTTGTTGGGGTAGTTTTTGCCTAGTGGCTGTAGCTATCAACGTGCTCACTGCTTATCATTCACATTCAGCCACATTCACATTAGGACACAATTTTGTTCGTGCGGGTGAAAAAAAAAAAAAAAAACTGATGCTGTGGAGGATGAGGATGAGGATAAGGATGACGATGATGTCGTCATCTTTTGTGTCAAGGGTCTCATATTTCAATGTGCGAACTTAAGCCTAAGCATTTGCTTGTATAGAGTGGCAGCATCTGTGCCAGCATCATCGTTGATTCGGTTCGGTCGGTGGTCGTTTGGTGGTTGTCGGCACTTAGCTTAAAGGCAAATCCTTGATCTAGATAATCTGCATTTGTTTGTTGGTTTTTTTTTTGTCAACTTTCAGTTTCTGGGGAAATGTTTTTATTTGCTCTGTTAAGAATGTTAATCTTTATTTAAATAATGCTTTCGAAGGAATTTGAAATGACCACGCAAAAAACTCGAATGTAGAAGGCAAGAAATCAAGTATGGGTTGCAAGTATTCAACCAATTTCTGAAAATTGTTAAAAATATTTTAAATTATAAAAAAAGACCCTTTTAAAAATGTTACAGAAAATGCATTAAAATATACAGACTTTTTCTTAGGTTGCCAACAAGCAGACAAATAATCGGTTAAAAACAACGTAAAACTCGGTTAAGTTAAACAGAAAACATTGTTAATATACAAACTGCCAATTTACTAATTATAAATATAAATTATACGATTCAACTCTATTAAACAAAATTATTTAAATCTACTCACTGATTCGGTCAAAGTGTACTAAATTTTACTAAACTACTTCTGCTTTAGTTTGTTCGGTTTTAATAACCAATTAATTAAGTTAATAAAAAATATTAAATGGCTAATAGTAACCAATTTACTCAGAGATGTGTGAAATTAACTAAATATAATTACTTGATTTAAGCAAGCTATATTCTTTTGACATAAACGATCTTCAAAATTGCGAATCCTAACGAAGTTTCTCCATTAAATATAACCGTTTTAGGTTTCTATTTTAAATAATTTATTTTAATCGAGTCGACTATTTTCAATTGACTAGGTACTTAATATTTAAGATATTTTTTTAACCGACCGAAAAACGCTCTCGGTCAGTTTATTATTTTTCTGCGTGAAACTTCAGAGGCAAAATTCAATGTCAAACAACAATCTATGCCGGTAAAGTTTTGTCCTCTAAATCACAAAATGTATGTAAAAAATCAAGTGGCCCAAAGTTTTTCCTTCCGTAAGTATACGAGTAGTGAAATAAATTTTTTGTTTGTTTTATAACGACCGCTCGTATATATACATACATATAGTCCAATTAATTTATTTGTGCCAAAAGGAAATTAAAGAGCAAAGTGAAAATCCACTTTGGGCAAAAACTTTTCCCAAGAAACTTTCCTTAGCATTCTGTTAATTAAGTTTTTTTTTTTTCTGTTTTTGTTTTTTTGTTTTGTCTCCAGGTTCAATCGCCACAAATTGCCTACAGCTAAATATTTACGAGTTTCTTGGTGCGTATATAGACGATCCCCTATACGAATAAGAAGGCTATTTTTGCTCCACGCACTACACAATTCACCCTTCTCAATTGATATAATTAACGTCAACCCAAATGTTCCCCTAAAATATTTTAGAAATCTACAAACAATTTTATTTTTTTTTTCATATTTCTTCATTTCCTGAGCCCATTAGCGGCTTCCGCATTCCAACAATTTCCATAGGTAGGTTATAGGTACCCATAAGTCTACAAAATTAAACATGTACTTAGATTGTATAAAGGAAGGTGCCTACATCCTACAAAGGTATACACTTCCTTTACATTTCGAGGACACATTAAGTCCTTAACGTGTAAAGGAAAGAGTAGAACTGCCTAGTCCTCAAAGGATGTTTCATACATGTTTTAAAACATGTTTAATAATTATTTCAATTAACTTTGTCTATTGTCTCGATATTTCAAAAATGGTGTGTGATATTGTAAGCTTATAGGTAGAAATAACAAACATGTGAAACATTTGAGCTTAATTGCTTATATATGCAACTGTCAAAAACTTTTAGTCCTTGTAATGCCGACCGGATTACATCTTCTCGCAAATATATGTAGAATTGTAGAAGCTACATGTTCTTGACAGCACCGTATAATAAATGGCGGGCTATGTATATAGAAACTGTTGTTATATAGAACTCCTTGTTCGTATATACCTACATATTCCATCCCTGCATGATGCCGTTCATGTTATTCTTTGGCGTGTTATCAAGGCAAGTGCTAGATTTCCAAGGTAGGTTCTCATAGTTATAATTTATAAGCAACCATGTGTGTGTTTCGTTGTCACATGCTGTTGTTTCTTGTTGGAAAAGCAACTAAATTACGAGCTAGAGTAGTTGTTAAAATGTCGAATGAAATGAAAATTCCTTATTTCTTATACTTACGTATGTTTTCCAGCTTGTTTAAGTTAAGGTATCATAATTCAACTATATGTTTATACTTTTTGATGATGGGTGTTGGTGTACCAGCCACACAAAAATATTTGTCCAAAGAGAAATTTTAATATATTTTTACTCTCTCTATACAGATCCTGCTTGCGAATAGCGTAGCTTATTGATTGCAAGTGAAATATTGAAAACCTACGACGCACGATGCATTTTCATATTTTTGTTTGGAATGCCACTGCAGTCTGTTGGTAGGTATAGGTACTCTGAAGCCGCAACAGCTTGATCCCGTATTTCCACAAGGCTATTCCCCTTTTGGCTAAAGGATTGGAATAACAATTCGATTTAGTGTGTTTTTTTTCGGTTTGGTGGTAGGGCATGTCCTTTTTGCGCTGTTGTTTTATTATTTTCATTATACCTATATATTATATATGTTTTTCTATTTTGTATGATTTGATTTATCGGTAAAAATTGCATCGAATATATATATGAAGAATTCAATTCGTACATGGCATGTTTTCGAATCACGTAAAGACTAAATTGAGGAGAGTCATACTCATAGCTATTTGTTTTTGCAGTTGAGAAGAAGTTAAAACAGTGTGTTGAAGAAGTAATGACAAACACGTTCTTCCAAAGATCATAATATTTGTAATTTTGTTCGCAAGATTTTTTAAAAGATTTTAAGGCAGTAGGTACAATGAAATGGAACTACAAAATGTTTTTTTTTTTTTTTTTAACCTAACTTCACAGTATTAAATTTATCCCAATGCATTAGAATAATTTATGAGACACGAAAAAAATTTAAATTAAATTCTTAACAAGGCAAAATCTTGAACAGGTTATTTTTATTATATATAGGGATTGTTCGAAGAACTTCATATATTTCGCAGTTAGTATAAGTTTTCAAATCATACTAAAATTTAAGTTTTTACTATAGTTGACCCGTGTTTGCGTTTTACGCTTAGTTTTCAAACTGAAAAATTGGAATTTAGGATAAAAACCAAAAAAAAACATAGAAACATTGCACGATGTTATTATCATCATAAATTATTAACGACAATTTAATTAGAAATTGAAAATTTAATAAATGAAGTTTAAACCCAAATAAAACTTGATAACAAGTTAACAGCAACAAACATAGAAAACATATTGCACTAAGCAATAATCATTTCAATGTAATTATTTTGAAGACATTTTCGGGGTGTTTTGCTCATTTCATATCAATATCAAGCAAAAAACAAAAAAACATAGAAAACATCGCACGATTAAAATGGTCCAACATTTAGGAAGAATTACCTATAGTAGGTAAATTATTACCCAATAATTATTTTAATCTAATAATTGTTAACCTTTTTTCGGAAGGATCATTTGTTAGTTTCATATGAATTTAACAAAAACAAAAACAAAAACATAGAAAATATTTAATGAAAAAATTCCAATGATTACCAATAATTGTAGGTAAATCATAAAGCAATAAAAATAAGATGTTTTATTCCCTCAAGAAGCGGATGCTTTTGAAACTTCATCAGAATTTAAGAAAAAAAAAACAAGAAAATCTTATTCATTATATGTAGTTTAAAAACTGAAATTTATTATGTAAGCACTAAACAATTTAATATAAGAAGTTTAAATCAAACTTAATAACTTACCCAAATACTTAACAAAGCTACAACAAAAACATAGAAAACATTGCACAGTAAAATTTACATAATAGCAAATTATTAAGAATTAAACATTTTAAATTAATAATTGGGAACACTTTACGGGTACATATCTACTTTTCTGTTTTCATATCAATATTAAGCAAAAAATAAAACATTGAAGAGATTGCACGATATAATTGAAATTGTCAAAACAAATTAAAGACTTATTAATGGAAAATTTTTAAACCATAAACATTAAGTATAATAATATAATAAGTTTTAAATCCTTTTCGATAGGCTGCTTTGTTAATTTAATATGAATTTAAAAAAAAACATAGAAAACATAAGAACGAAAAAATTGAAACGGCCATATGAAATTAAGGACAAAATAGTTGCAAATTATTAAGTAATAAACATTTTAACATAAAAAGTTTGAAACCTTTTTCGAAAGGCTGCTTTGCTAATTTCAAATGAATTTAATAAGAAAAACATAGAAAACATTCCACGATAAAATTGAATAATATTTTTCAATTATAAACATTCCGATATAATAATTTGGAACAACTTTTCTAGCAGGTGTTTTTCCGATTTCATATCAATATAAAAAAAAACATAGAAAACATTGCACAGCAAAATTAAATTATAAAATCAAGGAGGAATTAATGGAAAATTATTAAGAAATTTAATATATTAAGTTTTAATGCTTTTTTGACAGGCTGCTTTGCTGGTTTCATATGAATTTAATAAACAAAATACAGAGAAACATTGTACGAAATAATGTTAACTGTCACAATAAATTGACGATAAATTAATAAACCATAATATAAAATATATATCTACCTACCAATAAACCATTCAATATAAAAAGTTTTAACCCTTCTAGATAAGAATGAAAAAATTAATAGAAAACATCCAACGAATTTAAATTGTCACAACTACTTACGTCAAATTTTTATTTAACCACTTTTCTATCGACGAATTTTGCTACGCTAATAAACATTAGTACCATATATTTTAAAGATTTTGTTACCAAACGGCAGCTGAAAAATGCAATAATCTGTGCGAAATCTTTGTCACATGAGACAGGTTTATTTAATTATTACTTTTCTATTTTTGTATCTATTTTAAGTTGTTTTGAATGTTGAATTTCATAAAATTTTATTATTAATCAATAATCTAAAAAAGAAGCTTCAGAATTTTTTTTTCCTAAAATATATCTACATAACTCAAGTTGAAGAATTTGGCTTTTTCTCCTATAGTAATTATGGCTTCTTCGAAGAAAGAATGGGTAAGTTTTTCATACAGACCAGTCTCTAACAGCTGGACTTTCGACATCGATCATTATGGTTGGTTATGTTAATATTCTTTCTCCTTCTTTTTCTATTGTCCCATCACATACAAGCTTTATATGATCATTAGATGAATTGTCGATGTTTTGTCTAAACTGATTTTTTTTTCAAATAATGTTCTTTTTAAAACACTTGGCAGCAATTTGTCAATAGTCAGTTAAACATCAAACATGGGGCCAGTTTTTAAGTGCGAGATCATATACTAAATTGGTAATTAAAATTTATGGATTTCGATTCATCGTCCATCGAATTTGGTGAGTTAACTCTAGATTAACTGAATATATATTATTCACACAGATGTGTCTATCACCCTTTCGCCGCAAAGTGTCGCCCTCTCTGTTTCGATAGTGAAAGCGCATTGCCATAGTTTCTAACTTTGTATTCGATAGTTTTTTGATGACTGGGAGTGAAAGTAAATATGGCGTTAAATTTAAATAGACGTTAAGTTATTAGCATGATACTATTTAACAATTTACTAACTTTGAAGCTCTTTACTAAAATATTCTTAGTTTTAGACATTTTTTAACTAGTGTTATACTTAACCTATTTTCTTATAATAAACTTCAGCTGAACACGCCAAACAAGGTGACAGTTCAAGCAAACAAAGTAAGCAATTATACCATTTTCATATTTTTATCTAATTGTAGAAGTGACATTTAAAGTTAGTATGATATTGAAAAATAGGCATTTGGTAATTTTAACGTTAGTAAAATTTTAAAGAGATATAGCGTATAAAATTTGCAAAATCCTATTTTAAACCTAGCATCTCATAGTTAAAATGCTTTAACATCGCATTTAATCGGCTAAAAAAAATACGAGTACTGCTTATGAGTTAAAAATTTATTTTCGGCATTATCTAACTCTGGTTTAATACATTTTCTATTGTTTTGGTTCTTCGTTTTTGCTACTCAAGTTTAACTCATACGCACTTAAAATGTGTCCCTTATTCTTCAGATACTTATAGCAAAAATTGCTTCTATTAATTTCTTTGACAGTTAAGTGTTAAAAAAAATGAGATCTCGGAAATCTCAGCAATCTCAGTTACCTATACATGAACAGGATTCCTCAGCAAAATTTCTAAGCTTTGCTGTCAAAATTCTAAGTAAAACAAATTGGGGATTCGCTTGCTTATTTTTCTGAACGCGCCAAATATTTAATTAACGATTGAAAAAAAGACTCTTACCTTGAAAGAAAAAAAAAAAAAACGCTCTCTAAATTATTTTGCACAACAGAGTGTTCTATATTCGCCGCTCATATTGTATAGGTGTAGGTATATATGCATCCTTTAGCACAAATCCAAACATCGATTCCGCATACGGTTATTGAAAATCATTTTCGATACGTTACTGGCAATCGAAAATATATACAATCCCATATACGAGCCATGTTTTCCTCCTCCATCTTTACCATTTCAAACTACTCAACAACGAGGACGATGACGACGTACCTAACGAACGTCCTATACCTACATATAAAACCGATTCGTAGACATGTAGGTATAGCACCTTCAGTTAGGGAGAGTTGTTTATTTATTCCCTTCGTATAGTCTCGTCCTTATAAACCATTCGCTTTGTGGTTGGATCTAAAAACGTGGCAAAGCACCGCACACAACATCCGTGGAAAACGAGCTTCAGCCACTAGCAAGTAGAGCCACGGTCTGGTTATAGGTGCTGAAATTGTTCCTTACACATGATTAAATCCAGGATATGCTATATATATAGATATATACACACATCAATTTTATGTGTATTTGCATGCAAATTTCAAGTTGATGCACAGTGTTTTGATTATAGTATTAGTATGAGTATCGTTTGCTATGAGCGTTACCACACTCTACCACAATATTTCCATCATCATTCCGCCATTTCTTCTTAAAAGCAGCTTTGCTTTTTACCCTAGCATATACATATAGTGTAATTAACATCCGAAAGTCAGAATCAGAATCAGAATCAAAATCACGATGTAATGCTATGCATATAATATAGATGGAAAGATAGATAGTTTCCAGATACTTGGAGGATCTCCATCTCTCTGTGTGATGAGAATCCTTGATGTAAACAAGTGGTATTCAATGCTCAATATGATGTGTTACCATATCGATGCTTATATGCGATGAAGTGCAATTGGATGGTAATGTAAGCACTTAACTAATTGAGGGAAAAATTTTCCAAGGATAATCCAGGCTATTTGATTGGAAAATCATCCAATCCGATATATATAAGCGCGTATATATATTGCGTGTCCTTAGAAAATTCTATATAGGTACAGTGCATCCCATACAGCCCATCAGCATCTGCACATTAATTTCTGGATTGCATTCGAGAAAATGAGAAAATTTCGAAAATTTATATTTTTGAGTGTGCACTGTGTATGGTCTTGAAGTGGTTCGCTCTCGTTCTCTGACAAGTGGAATTTATCTTGCATTTTGATAGTTCCAGACTGCCACTTCATGTCGCTGATTTTCACTACCATAAAAGTTGTTTCTTTTTTTTCTTTGGAAAATTCGCAAATAAAAAATTAAATTAAATTAAACATATCCTCCATTGAAGGATATATACACTGAACGCATGCAAATTTTCTGATTTATTTACATAAACTAATTATAGAAGATGGGAATCGGTGAAGGCAGGTTAACCAGCAGTATTGCGGCCATTTGAGCTAAAACTAATCCAGGTGGGCTAATCATGGTTTCGTGAGGAATATGGATTGATTGAACCACTGGTGATATCACTGGAGTGATTACGGGACCGTATTGAAATTGATTGCTTCTTTGATCATGATGGGGGTGGTAGTGGTGGTGTGGTGTTCTTGTGGGTGTGATACCAGAAGCACCACTACCAGCAGCATTGGTGGTCGCCATAATAAGCTCCAATTGTGAATTCACGGATGGGAATTGAGGCCTAGATGAGGCAATTCCAAAAACGCAAAGGGCTATAAGCTGATTGGAGATGAAATATATATAGAATATTGTATATATAGGTTTTGGCATCTTGGTTAGATATATAGATATACATAAAAGTAAAAGATTAAATGTTATCAATTTGTGTCTGGCTTACCCATCTATATATTATCATGGTTTTGAAGGTGTAGATCTGAGCAAAATGTCTACCGTTGCGTGTTCTGGTGGTTACTTGCTCTGAGTGAATGATGTCACATACTTTGAGATGACATGTTTTATATCCCAAAGATCCATCAAATAGGAATACCTACTTTTTTTTTATTTTTTTCCATCATCGTCTTCATCTTTTGAGGGCAGACATTTATTTTATCCAAGCTTCCGTGTATATGCCTATATAAAGCTGAGCAAAGAAAAATATATATAGGGTAAGCCGCAGTTTCAAGGAAAAGAAGAAGCCAGACTTGTTACGTTTGCTATAAGTTATGTGGAGCAATTCAAAATGATGAGAATCTGCACTTTGTATTCATATGAAATATAATAAATTATATAGGTAGGTGTTGGCCTGGCCCTATATAGTCTTAATGGTGTGTGAAATAAGGTTGGTAGGTATAGTAGTAGTTTGAAGTTTTCAAATGAAAAATAGGGCGTTTCAAAAACTCAGTAGGTATACCTATACAAATGATGAAGATTAAGATCACCAGATGGAAATCTAGTGATTGCCTGCGGTGATATGTTTTATTTCAATGATTTGATGTAGGAAACATCAAGTAAAAGTTGGCATTCGTCAGTTAAAGAAGTTATTTATAATTGCTGAGGTGGCTATAAAGGTTTGTTTGGTGATGAGCGAAACTAATTAGTTTTGTAGATTTCAATGACAAATGAAACGCAAATTACTTTGGAAAAATTTAATTGTTATAGCTATACCAGCTGAAAAACACCATCGTATTATTTTTTTTTTAATAACGGGTGTAACTATTAAAAGCCCAGTGGGAATAAACATTCGACCGGGAAAAAAATTAACTGTATACACTTTTCTTTGGATAGAGGGGGTTATTAGGAGCATATGCGATGTATAAATTTTTTTTTGTGTCTCCAAGTTGTGTTTATAATTAATAAAATAAAAACAAAATAAAATAAACCATGTATATGTTATTAGTTTTTAATTTTATAATGTTATTTAATAACTTTTACAGCTTTTAATTAAAATAATATATACATAACATACATAAAGTGACGAGTTTCGGAGTATACCTCCATCTTCGGGTGAACTACTCAGTTTTGTGTAGTTTTTCGGGAAAATCGGGCTGGGGATTAAGCCATGTTGGAATTTTCTTTTAAAAATTGACTTAATTAGCATAAAACATATTTTAAAACAACGGCAACACTTACAATTGCATGTTCTACTTGTTTTTAAAGCCAGAAATCATTTCTTTAATTCCGTTTCTAAATAAAATTATTTCAGTTAATACTTTATGTAAAATTAATTTCCAAACTAAAAAAAAAAATGTTTAAACAAATTTTTTGAAAATTTCACATAATTAAGTAGATTTTTTTGTTTTTAATATCAAACGCTCTTTTCAAATTTTATTTAAATCAAACTTTTAAAATCAGATGCTGAAATGTCTTCTAGTTATATTGAGAAAATTGAAAATAACAAAATTAACCTACTTTACTACTTACCTATATGCTTACAGCCTTAATTTATTAGATTTCACTAATACTCGTTTCAACCTCGGAATAGTTAAACCAAGTCGAAGCACTTACTCCGTCTTTACGTCACTTCAAACAAATTCTTATTTATTAAAACGTTTTAGCGACGGAGTAAATTTACTCCGACTTTACTTCGCCTCTAATCCTGAAAAACTTATTTATAAAATTATAAACGATGACTAGAAGCGGAGTATGCTAAAACTGGTACATAGTAGGATTAAAGCCGTAGTAAAGCCGTTTTAGTATCTAAATGAAATGACATTTAGTAACTAAAAAGGAGTGTAGAAGAAGTTTTTTTTATCCGTTTGTTACTAATTGTAAGGCAAAATGGATTGTTATTTTGCATTTATAAATGATTTAAATTCTTTAAACGCTTTAGTTGCAGTATAAAACTCGTTTAATCCCGCATATTATAATAACCAGAGAGATTGTTTTTTTTTGATAATATATTTGACATAAGGAGGGTGTAGCTAAAACCGTTTGACGTGGCGTTATGACGGAGTAAGTGCTTCGACTCGGTTTAACTATATTCCGAGGTTGAAACGAGTATATTAGTAAAATCTAATAAATAAGGCTGTTATAAGTGGATATAGCAGTTTTAGAGCAATTAAAACCAAGGATTGAAGTCAAATTAATAACGGGTGATTTTTTAAGAGGTTTAGAACTTTAAAAAAAAAAAAAACACAAAAAATTCGAAAAAATGAATGAAATATTTATTTGAGTCGATAGTTTGAATCTTGCAATTTAATGTTTAAAGATAATTTCATGCAAATGTTGACCGCGGCTGCGTCTCAGGTAGCCCATCCGCTGAGTCCAATTTTGGCATACTCTTTCACACATATCGGCCGGTATCTCACGAATGAATGCATGGATGTTGGCTTCCAGTACGTCAATCGAAGCGGGCTTGTCCCTATAGACATTAGCCTTGACATAACCCCACAAAAAATAGTCTAATGGTGTCAAATCGCACGATCAAGGCGGCCAATTGACCGGCCCGAAACGTGAAATTAACTGTTCACCAAACTCGCCTCGCAATTGCGCCATTGTTTCGCGTGCTGTGTGGCATGTGGCACCGTCTTGTTGAAACCACATATCATGCAAGTCAAGAACTTCCATTTCGGGCAAAAAAAAGTTTGTTATCATCGCTCGGTAGCGTTCACCATTGACAGTAACGCTGCGATTCGCATCATCTTTGAAGAAATATGGCCCAATAATGCCGCCGGCCCATAAACCGCACCAAACAGTGGCTTTTTCGGGATGCATTGGTAGCTGTTGTAATGCTTCTGGCTGATCTTCACTCCAAATGCGGCAATTGTGCTTATTTACGTACCCATTCAACCAAAAATGAGCCTCATCGCTGAACACAATTTTTCGATAAAAAAGCGGATCCTCGGCCAGCTTTCCAAGAGCCCATTCACCAAAAATTCGGCGTTGTGGTAGGTCGGCTGGCTTTAGTTCCTGCACCAGCTGTATCTTAAAAGGCTTTACGCCCAAATCCTTCCGCAAAATTTTCCACGTAGTGCTGTAACAAAGGCCTAACTGCTGGGAACGGCGCCGAATCGACATTTCGCGGTCTTCTGTCACACTAGCTGATACGGCCGCAATATTTTCTTCACTACGCACAGTACGTAAACGTGTTGGTGGTTTAATGTCCAACAAAGTAAATTTGGTGCGAAATTTGGTCACAATCTTCCGAATAGACTGCTCAGAAGGTCGAGAATGCCGACCATAAAATGGAAGCAGCGCGCGATGAACATTTCGAACCGAGCACGAATTTTGATAGTAAAATTCAATAATTTGCAAGCGTTGTTCATTTGTAAGACGATCCATGGTTAAATTGCAAACCAAACTGAAGCTGTTTGACAGTGACACAAGGTACTAAACACACGTCAGCTGTCAAAACCAGTGTTGCCAAAACCAAACCAGCTAAAAAATCACCCGTTAGAAACTTATTTCTGATATTTCTCAAAAACTAGAAAACATTTCACTCAGCATCTAGTTTTAAACATTTAACTTAATATTGATAAGAGCATTGAATACTTAAAATTAAAATACATACTTAAAAAATTTAAAAAAAAATAATCTTTTTTTTTTCAAATTTTTGAGTTGGAGATTTTTTTCAAAAAATATTTATTCATTTGAATAAATTTATTTTAAAACAGAATTGAAGAATGGATTTCTGGATTTAAATTTTAACATTTTTTTTTTATTTTAATTCTTGAAACATATGTACATTTGAAAGTCGTTGGGAGATTTTAACATATAGTGTTATACTAAATTAAAATGTTGTTCAATTGCACTTAATATTAAAAAATGGGACATAAAAAAATTTGATGAAAAGAGTCTCAATTTTTCTAAGATTTACAAACGAAATTATAATCTCTAACTACCTATTTTGGTTGGGCGCCATTTTGATACTCTCTGAAATTACGCCATAATATATTTTCGGTCGAATCCTAGATAAAGATTTTAAATACTATTTAATATACTTCAGAAATATATATGTATATGTATATAGAATATATAGAAAACTAGCTGAACCCAGCTACGCGCCACAGCGCCACCTATTGAATATTTTTGTAAAACTACTAGGGTCAAACTACTACTTCCCTAGCTTTAAGGGTCCAGTTATAGCTTTCATTGAAACTCATCATTGAAACACAAATCAGTGGAACAGTGGAATTTTTTTTGACAAGTCGGTCAAAGTCCGAAAAGATACAAAAAAAAAGACACAACGGGTGGTATTATATTTATTTCGAATATTCGGAATATCTGAAACCCAGCTTTTGCGTTTCTTCGTTCACTAAAATAATCCGGATAAACTTTTTTGTTGTTTCTTGATTTCTTCCAGAATAATTGGAATGCATTCTTTTTGTTCCCACTCAAGAGTGTAAATGGAATTTTCTCTAGTGTGACAGATAAATTTAATTTTTTTTTCAACGTAAACAACAACTGTTACCTTGTCTGCCGTTAACCATTGATGAAAATCAAATAGAATTAGGAAAGTATTTGTGATTAATATTTTTTTATGCGCGAAAAATTAATTTCCTATTGACTAAATTGGGGTAATTTGTTATCATCTCAACTTTTATATTTCGGTAGGTAATTCTTCTGCGTTTCGATTTTTGTAAAGTCGCGTGTTTTGTATTGAAAACGTGCGTAGTAAATGAACAATATTTATAGAAAATCTGTAGAAAGTCAACCAAGTGAAATATTTATTTGTTTCTTCTATTTAAAGATGCAAATTCGTTGATCTCCCGGTCATCAAGACAAATATGATAATATACACAAAAATTATAACAATAATTTTTTTGACATGAAAATAAAAAGCTGATGGT